>CM057450.1:507255526-508645526 GCA_016271365.2 Neoceratodus forsteri | reverse complement strand
GATGAAGTGTGATTGGCTGAGAGCGCCTTTCAGCTGGGCCATTATCCCAGTAAAATGGCCCAGCTGAAAGTATTATATTTAAAAATGCATGACATTTTCTAAAAATGACCCATTTCATAATTGCAATAAGGCACTCCAGAGGGGTGTGTTATGGTGGGATAACAGCCCTCCTCAGGCGGTGGAAGCCCTCGGCTACACCTTGTGCTTCAACCTACCCTGAGGTGGGCTGTTATACCACCATAACACACCCCCTGTGATGCATTATTGCTTAATTGTTTTACCCCAGTAGTATCCTAGATGGTTTAACAGCAGTTTGATATCACTATTAGGGTGCAACATCACTAAGAATTCATTGAATTCCATTAAAAATTGTGCTGTCCAATACATTATATAGGGAATTATACGCTGGATATTCTGCACCCAAGCAGAAAAGGCAGCAGGGTCCTGGGTAACAATAAATACTTCCTTGAAATACATTTAAATTAGCTAGTGAGGGGGTGAGGGGTATAAAAAATGTAGAAGATGAAAAAGCAAATAAAAAAACAACCCACAATCAAAATGGATACAATTCTGACATTAACCGTAATAAATGCAGGAAGCTTAAATATTATCAAAAAAATCTGAATTTGAGATTCTGATGTAAGAAGATACAATTGATATATGTGCAGTATTCGAAACATAGTGGAATGAACATTCACCGTGGAGTAAACATGTAGGCCCCCATATTTAAAAGAGATGCGCGGTCCAAAATGGAGATATGGGGAGCAGCTCAGAAAATGCACAGAAATGCGGTATTTGAAGAGAAGAGATGCATCGCACATTTCTGAATGTGCAATCATGCAGAAATAATGTAGCACAAAAAAGGGGTGTGTACATGAATATGCTGTGCTTCTGTATATTCAGACAAAATGTGCAGCGCATGTGCCACGCATCTCAGAAGTGTGTTACGTAAAGTTAGGTAGACAAAAGGATGGCCTAAATCAGCCAGCCAACCACAGGCAGACTGTAGAACTGTAGGCAGGATAGCCTAAGACAGCCCTTGGAGGGGCACCACTACATGCCCCAGGCACCCACACACAGCAGTCATGCCAGGATGGAAGTACCCAACGTCACAGGTGCTGGAACACTACCGGCACCACCCAGAGAGCCACCCCCCACACCATATGCAAGATGTAGACACCCAGTAACCACATGCCAGTGCTGTCAGGTGCCCCCTAGCACACTGGTGGAGCAGGCAGCCACAATGAAGCACACATACAAGGGGCCATGGCCTGCAGCCATGTGGCCTACAAACACCACCCAGTGGTGGCATGTGCCCATGGTGATATCTGGAGCAGTGGTGCCCAGGAACCCTGGTGGTACTAGTGATAGTATGGGACAGGCCAGGGACTGACCTTTGGCACACTCCCACAGTGGTACACCATAGGTGCACTCAGCATGCCCATGCCAGCCCCCATACAACAGGGAGCCTCAGACATGTCACTGATTCCTGCCATTGAGTGTAGCACCACCATAGGGGCACTGTGGTGAGTCTATGTGGTGTTCCTTTTGTGGACATAGTACAACAGTGAAGGGCACAAGACAGGGGTGGCACAAGCTGTGGCCAGGGTGGGACATGGGTATGCCTCATGGACATCCGACCCTCCAGTGTTGGGCATGTGGCCACCATTGGCATGTATATAGCCAGTGTCAGACTGGCCCACTGGGTTACCTAGAGTGGTCCAGCTGGGACCCACACACTCAGGTACCTGGTTACCTTCTGAACATTGACATTTCTTGTGTGTATCACCATGTTCCTATAATGTGGATGTGTGCTGGGCACAGAAGGTGATGTAAGCTGCAAACGTAGCTAGTGTTTTGCATTCCCCTGGCATACCAATCACAGTGTGTCACCCTATGCTCTCCCTTGCTGCTTGACCAGGTGGCCCCTTGTACCCCAATTTGACCCTGTACATAGCCATGAATAATTGCACTGTACTCAGGCCAGTGCAGCACATCCACCCACACACAAACATTCCATCCCACCAGCCTGTTAGGATGTGGAGTGGTGGGGTATCCCTGCAAAATATGAATTGCACATGCCTTGGGTGTGCAAATGGATTGAATACATTCCAGTAATGAGCTGCATGTGTGGAAAATGGACTCAGAATGTGCAATGAGGCCATTTGTATATCCCAGCTGAATACTGTAATTTATCATGGCACGCATGTGGCCACCAATCACACATTTCCCTATGCTCCACACAGGTCTAAGGGCACCTACCATGCTGCGAATTTCCCACTGTGCAATTGTGCATGTTTGGCATATTCAACTGGACATGTTCAATCACAGCTTATCGCGCATCTTCTGAATATACCACTATTTTGTGCTGGTGTATCTCAGTTGTGCAGCACAGGGTCTTGCACAATGCAGCCTAGCTCTTTTAATTATGGGGCCCATACTGTACAGTAAGAAGGTACAAATTGTATCATAGGGACAGACTTGGTAAGAAGGGAGGAGGGATGGCAATGCACATTCAACAAAATATGGACAGCACTGAACACAGGGCTATCCAAACAAATAGATATTCTGAATCATTATGGGTCCAAATTACTCCAAAAGGAAATAAAAAATTGTACTTAGGCTCCTACTACAGACCACACAGTGCAAAAGATGTGAAGACAAGAAATATGATAAAGGAGATGGAAAGAATGTCCAATAAAGGCAATGTGATAATGGGTGATTTTAACCTCACACATTTGGCCCTATTCACAGATCTGTGGATTGTCTGCACCAAAGGTGCATATCTCACTCTTGCAGCTCTGCACCTGAGGGACATCCATGCATTTGCCATATTCATGAACACCAGTCTCTACTCAGCTCTTGTATGTGGCCCCATTCCCCTGGTGCGCAGGTTCACAGGGGTCTGGCAGGTGTGGAGCGGTTGACCCGGGCAAGTGGCCAGCCAGCTTCCCAGCCCAGATTCACAGTGGATCACTTGCACACATTGGGCACCATGTTGGCCAGCAGCATGCAGTGTGCCAGCAGTGATGATGGGGGTTAGCTTAGGTATCCTCCCCCAATCCACCCTGATTGCTCCCAAGCCTGGGGCATCCATGGTGTGAAGCTGGATGCTCCCTGCCCATCAATGCTACAGCTGGCAGCTGCATCCCAGTAGGGCACATCACTAGTGGCTCAGGGTTATGTCTTCCCTGGGGTCACATAGCCACCAACTATCACACATAGCACTCCGTGCTGTTGTGACTCAGGTGGAGTTCAGTCACCTCCCCCACAAAGCCCCCTGGCCCACGTAGGCATAGTGCTGAATGATTGGCCAGGGGATCATGTGTGTAGGGGGGCATATCTTGTTGGTGCATTCTGTGTAGGGGATGCAGTGGCCACAGACAGGTACAGGGTAGGCTATGTGATGGAGTTACATGGCACGTACCCACTCCGCACCTTTGTGAAGAGGTTCTCATATCTTGGAAAATCTCACAACAAATTATAACAAGGAACAAATGCTTTGGAACTCATGGCTACAAAATGGCCAACACCAGTTAGTTAATAATCCAGTAATTGAAAATGAGATATCTAATCATTACTGATTTTCAGATAAAATAAAGCAAAAATTGCATATACTGTAGCTAGATTTTCTGAGTTCCTGTTTATACTTTCCTATATTGTTAGCTGTTTTTTTTCTAGCTACATATCATTATAGGCCTTCCTTTTCATTTTAAGTAGGTTCAGTATTTTTCTAGTACATCATATAGAAACATAGAAACATAGAAGTTGACGGCAGATAAGGACCGCAAGGCCCATCCAGTCTGCCCATTTCTTTTTCTACCTTATAAATGTGCCATTGGCCTTTGCTCTGTCAGTGACCTATCTATTCATAGTCATTTGTATTGCTCCCTTATGCCTATCCCATGCCTGTTTGAAGCCCTGCACTGTATTCATAGCCACCACTTCTTGTGGTAGCTATTCATGCATCTACCACCCTTTCTGTGAAAAAAATTCCTCACATTCCCCTTAATCGGCCTTCCTCTAATCTCATGCTGTGTCCTCTTGTCCTGCTATTTTTCTTATATTTAAACATGTTAGACTCTTTCACCTTGTTTATGCCCTTAAGGTGTTTAAATGTCTCGATCATATCACCTCTCTCCTCCTTTGCTCAAGGGTATACATATTGAGCTCCGTTAATCTGTCCTCATATGTCTTCTGATGCAGTCCCTGCACCATTTTGGTTGCCCTTCTCTGGACTGCCTCAATTTGGTTAATGTCCTTGTGAAGGTGTGGCCTCCAATACTGCATGAGTACTCCAGATGGGGCCTAACCAATGTCTTGTACAGAGGATTATTACCTCCCTCTTACGACTTGTGATACCCTACTAATACACCCTAACACCCCCTAGCCTTACCTACTACTTTAGGGTCTGCTTGGATGATTTTAGGTCATCAGTGATGATGATGCCCAAGTCTCTTTCTTCCTTTGTGACTGCTAGCAACTCCCTCCCAGCCTATAAGTGGCTTCAGGTTTCTCTTCCTATGTGCATGATTTTGCACTTCTTTGCATTAAATCCAGTTGCCACTCTTCTGACCATTTTGCTAGTTTATCCAGATCTCTTCTCATTCTGCCCACCCCATCTGGATCATCTACTCTGTTGCAGATCTTGGTGTCATCTGCAAACAGACAAGCCTTACCCTCTAGTCCATCTGCAGGTCACTAATGAAGATGTTGAATAGGACTGGCCCCAGGACTGATCCTGAGGTACCCACTTGTGACTTGCATCTCTTCTGACTGTATACCATTTACCACCACTCTCTGTTTTCTGCCAGTCAACCAGTTTGCCACCCAGTTGACCAACTTCTGACCCACCCCAAGCCTACCTAGCTTATTTATCAATCTTCTATGTGGAACAGTGTCAAAAGCTTTGCTGAAGTCAAGGTAGGCGACATCAACTGCTCCCCTTGGTCCACCACTCTGGTTACCAGTCAAAGAAATCTATGAGATTAGTTTGACAGGACCTTCCTTTGTAAACCCATGCTGTCTTGGATCCTGTGCCCCTATGGATTCCAGGTGTTGCACTATCCTTTCCTTAAGGGTGCCTCCATAATCTTGCCCACTACTGAGGTAAGACTGACTGGTCTGTAGTTCCCCACCTCCTCCCTGCTACCACTCTTGTGGGCGGGATCACATGAAACCTTCTCCAGTCTTCTGGGACCTCTCCTGTGCTCAGAGACTCACTAAACAATTCTGCTAATGGCTCTGCTAGTTCCTCCTTTAGCTCCTTAAGTATCCTGGGATGTATGCCATCGGTCCCATTGCCTTATCCACCCTGGAGCTTATGCAGGCTCTTGTAGGACCCTTTCTTTTGTGAAGGGTAGTGCTCACCTCCTCCCCCTGTGTCCATGATGCTGAGCTGTGGGCCCTGCCCTACCTTCTCTTCAGTAAATACTGAGCAAAAGTATCTATTTAGGATAGATGCCTTTACAGGGTCCTCCTCCTCAAATGCTCCCTTTTCTCCATTAAGCTTAGCAATACCCCTCTGGACTTTCTCCTTTCACTAATGTATCTAGAAAGTCTTGTCACCTTCTTTACTGTTACGTGCTGAGTGTTTCCTCAGTTTGGGACTTCCTGCCTTACTGCCTTACCTGCTTCCCTTAGGGCAGTTTGGTATGCCTCCCTATCTTCATCCTGCTATGTTCCCTTATATTTCCTGAAGGCCAGCCTTTTGGCTCTGACCTTTTCTGCTACTGTATTTGAGAACCAAAGTGGTTTCCTTCTTCTTTTGCACTTCCTTTTCTGTCTAACACAATGGGATGTTGCTTCAAGTATTGTATACTTAATGCTTGCCCACTTTGCCTGTACCTCCTCACCTGTGTTTCTCTTTGCCAGGGCTAGCTTAACTCTGTTGGCCATCTTATCAAAGTCAGCTCCTCTGAAGTCCCATATTTTTGCCTTGGAATGGGATGATTTAGATGTAGTAGCCAAATTGAACCATACCATGTGATGGTCACTGGCCCCCAGGTGACCTTCTACCTGGAGATCTGTGATCCCTTCTTTGTTAGTCAGTACTAGATCTAGGATAGCCCTGTCTCTTGTGGGTTGCTGTACCAGTTGTTTGAGGCCCTCCCCTGCAGGAATCCACTATGAGTCTAGTTCTGGCAGATGTTCCTGCGGTATTGACCAATCTGTATCTGGCATGTTGAAGTCTCCCATTATCAGAACCTCCCCTTTAGCTGTCATGTTTTGTATATCTTCTAACAGTAATGTGTCTATGTCCTCCCTCTGGTCTGGGGGCCTGTAGACAACCCCAGTTCTTATGGCTGTCCCATTTCCTGTTTCCAGGGTGACCCACAGTTCTTCTGGCTCCTTATGTGCATTCTGAATTTCTGTAGCTTTGATATTTTCATTAACATACAGGACCACTCCTCCCCCCCTTTTTGCACCTCGGTCTCTTCTGAACAATACATAGCCAGGTACTGAAGTCTCCCAAGTGTGGTTACTGGTAAACCACGTCTCACTAATTGCTACTATGTCCAGTTTAGCCTCTGACATTATTGCCTGCAGGTCTGGGATCTTATTTCCCAGGCTGTGAGCACTATTACGTATGATTTTCCATTGGCCAGATTTTGGTGTGTTAGTTGTTGGGTGAAGTTTGGCATTACCCTGTGCATCGTATGGGGAGACAAACCTTTTTCTTACCTGGTGATGCAAATGAGCAGCAAACCACGCTGAATTCCTGTTTGACCACTAGCTGAGGGGAGGTGTTCTTCCCATTCGACGTATGGGTGCTGCACCCTCTCCCCATTTGCTAGTTTAAATATTCTGCAAAGACGCAAACTTCTGCCCCAATGCACTGACTCCTCTTTAGTCAGATGCAGTCCATCAAATTTAAGAACTTTCCTCCCAGAACTGTTGCCAGTTCCTACAAATCTTGTCCTTTTCCTGGCACCAGTCCTTGAGCCACATGTTTAGCTCCCCTATCTCCCTTCTCTGACCTTCCGTCCATCTGCTCCTTTCTCCCAGACTGGCAGGATCTCAGAGAAGGAGATGCAGGATGAAACAGATGATAGTTTGTCCCCAGCTTAGTCAGGTGTTCCTTGGTCTCCACAACTGACGGCTGGCGAGATCATTAGTCCCTATGTTACTAGGACATCAATGTTTTCTCCTGCTTTGTGAACAATTTTAGCAATGCGGTCAGTGTCTCTCCATGCTGATGTACCTGGGAGACATCTGACCATCACCCTAGCTGGAGATGAGTATCAACTCCCGAATCATGGAGTCTCCTATGATCAGAAGTTTTTGGATTTCCTTTGTGCTTGTTTAGTTTGGTTCCTGATTTGGGTGAGTATTGTTGTACTAGCTCCTGTGCGCAGTGTCCTGCTCTGCAGTGTCTTCTGCCTCTTTATTTGATTTCAGAGACAGAGGCAGATACCTGTTTGTAGTGTTTATATGTTTTTGGAGGTAATGTGTTGGAGAGCAGAGAGTGATGGGGCACCTGATTTGCTCCTCCTAACCACCTGCCAACCTCCTGGACCAACTACCCTCTGCGGTCGAGGTTTTTCTGTTGGATGCTGGGGAAATGGCGGTGGTTCTTATAATGTATTTCCTCTTCAATATGAAATTTGAGGCGTGCAATCTCTGCCCATGCTGCCCGGAGCTGAGACCAAAGATCTCCAAAGACCCAGCATGTAGGACAGTGTCCTAAATCCTGTAAGACTGTCCTTCTGAAATTGTTCCACAGTACCTGCAGTTAATGAAATCCATTCCAAATAAGTTGCTGGGTTTGTAACCTAGTCAGAGTAATTAGAAGGAAAAAAAAGGAAAAACTGCAAGTAATGGTTTAATTGTGCTTTGTTTAACTTGTTATAACAAGTTAAATTACTAGTGCCCTGTAAATGAGATCACCTTGTGGAGGCCCCACTGATCCGCCCCTTCCTGCTCTGCCATAGGAAATGTCACAACTGTGGTACCCTATAAAAGGCGTGTAGCGTGAGGTGGTTGGGGATGGGGGTGGGTGGCTGGGCCCTTCCCCTGCCTAAAAAGAAGAACCATGGACGAAAGAACAAGGAGGTAAGAGCAGAAACAATCAGTCAACAACAAATGCAGTAACCCTGAAAGCTTATCCTAATGTTAGATAAAACTGTAAAACCTGTAAAGCACCACCTGTAATAAATTCAGAGAAGATATACCCTGTAAGAAACACTTTGCTCCAGAGAAAATAAAGCAGTAACAGAAGATATACCTTGCAAAAGACAATTTGAATCAGAAGATTACAGCAGTAATCTGTTAGCACATACCTGTAGGCACACCTTGTAATAATGCAGAAGAAGGTATACCAGCAACAACAATTTGAATCAAGAGAAAAATAAAGCAGTGAAATGTTAGCAACAAACAGTAGCAATCCCTGTGAGTAAAAAATAAAAACACCACCACACAGTAAATCTGCTTAGCCAAACTAAGTCTTAATCCTTCTCCCTTGCTCTGGTAAGTTTCTCTACTCTGCCTTTCAAGCAGTCTTAGAAGGAAAGAGCTCAGGTGAAGCTAGGTGCCTTGGCCAGCAAACCAAGTCTTCTACCTATAGGGATTTTTCCTTTATTGCTGTAAAGATTTGGGTGAGTTTATATTTATTTCCTAACTCAGTTATTGTGTTCTTTAATATTGTCCAAAATTCATCCAAGTTACTTCCTTCTAGACAGTGTTTACATTCCCATTTTAGTAATTCATAAATCATACCTCCATATTTTCCCTCATTGCATAGTAATTTCTGATTTTGGTTCTATCCATCACCCTACAGATCTAATTGATATGCACAAATCTATAATGTTGTAGTCACAATATTGCTTGTGATGCTTCTGAATGATTAAATGGTAGGGGAGGAAACTTGTTTTCAAAATGGCTTACACTGTGGATAACATCAAAACATTATATGTGTATGTCAATAATACCAGAGAGAGTGAGAGATCTATAGGGTCCCTTGTGAATAACAAACAGGAAATGAAGGAACCACATCAAGCATCCAACTTTTTTAATAATTACATTTGTTCTTTATACACCAAAGATAACTAATTAGATGGGCAAGCCTCCACTGTCCTCTTACCAAATCATAATCCCAATCCATTCCCTAAAGAGGAAGTTGTAATACTATTAGATGGGAGTAAAATTAATAAATCAGTGGACAGGATATGATTCATCCAATAATGCTTAAGCAGCTGAATAACTAGATATCTGAGCCTCTGACAGTGCTCTACAATAAACCTTTTAACACAGGGAATGTACCAAAGGTCTAGACATTTTCTATTGTTTTCCCAATTTTCAAGAATGGCAATAGATCAGTTGCTTCAATCTATAGACCAATAAGTATCATATCAGCCCCAGGTAAAATAATGGAACATCTTACTTAAAACAGAATAGAAGCCTAAACGAGTATATTTAATCTTGATTATAAAACACAGTATGGTTTTAAAACAAGCATTTGTCAATGCTAAATGTCTGCCACTGGTATTGCTCTTGTACCAGGTCTTAACTGTACACATTTTTAATATATATTTACTCAGAATAGAGCAGATGAGTTGCAATGTCTCATTTTCAGTGGTGTCCTACCTTGACACATTGCTAGACTGTAATTACCCTGGACAAGGCAGCTGAGAGGCAATATTTACTTTAAAAGAGGGCTCTCACATTTTGACCTCAAATTTTCAATTGTGTTTTTATGACCAGACATTATGATCAAGACAAGTGGAATTTTTAAAATCCCATCTGAAAGGTGAATTTGCAGTGTGACTATGGAAACATGTTTTGGAGGGGATTTGAACATGATACCTGACATGTTCAGGAGATAGAGTAACACAAAGGACATACTGAACATTAGTGGATAAATCTGCAAAAAGTAAAGTTATGAGGAAACATTGGAACAATTTGTTTCCTTATAACTTAGCTGTTTTTTAACATTTTACCCCAAATTTTCAACATAGTCTTTGTATGACCACTCCTTCTGAGCATGACATGTGTTATTTTTAAAACAATAGCAGAAATGTCATTTTCTTCCACAAGTGTTAAAACACATTTTGGGTAGGATTTGATAAATGACAGCTGTCACCTTTATGAGGTAGTGTGAAAAAAAATGACTATATTGAAAATTTGGGGTCAAAACATTGTAAATTACCACAGGTATGAGTGTGCCTTGAAAAACTGCGATATAGACTCATAACTTTGTTATTTTCTCATATTTATACCACAAATTTTCAACATAGCCTTCTTGTGATCCCAAATAGCCTTTTTACAGTATGAGCCCACCTCATGAACAAGGGCAGAGAACATTTTCAAATCTTGCCCAAAATTTAATTTTGTACCACATGTGCAAAAACACATTTTCACCATGATTTGAAAAATGACAACTATTATATTCATGAGATGATGTGAAGAAATGGCTATGCTGAAAATTTGGAGTCAAAATATTGAAAATTACCAAAGTTATGCACCTGTCTTTGTAAATTTCAATGCTGGATCATAATGTTGTTGTTTTTTTAATATTTCTATCCCAAACTTTCAACATAGCCATCTTATGACCCAGCCTTGATAACAAAGGTGGACAAAATGTTCAACTCCTGCCTGAAAGGTGATTTTATATGACAACAATGAAATCACCTTCTGGACAGATTTGCCTAATTTCACTGCAATTGTTCATGAGGTTGAGTCCCAGAAAAGTCATGTTGAAAATTTGTGGCAAAAATATTAAAAAAATGTGCAAGTTATGCCACTAAGTTCAAAACCTTGTTGAAATACATTGAACTGCACTGCTGAGTTCCTCAATTTCCAGACCAGCACTGAAGAATCAAGATGTGTTTGTAGTCTAGAGAGGATTACAACATTGGACTCCCATTTCTTGGGGGTGTGGGGCATGGGTGTGCAGTGAGAGGGTTGGTTTGAGGGACTAAAGGCAGAAACTGACCTCAGTGGATGGTTTTCTTTGTTACAGACTACACTGTAAAAAACTATGGGGGAATTTTTTCTTTATTTCAAGTGGTGACACTGGGGGATTGGGCACCCCCATTGTCCCTGTTATATTTGTGGGTGGGGTGGGGCTGTGGTTGCTGAGTGGGAGCAGTGGGTGGGGAGACAGTAACGGTGGCTGTAGAAACAGTCATCGATGGATGTTTTTATTTTTTTTCAGGGCATATTGAAAAAAACACACATGGGAAAAAAACAAAGGGGGGAGTCAATCGGGAAGTCACAGTGTGAACTTCATTTTTTAAAATGAACCCACTCCCATACTGACCTTCTTAAAAACACACACTGCAGCTGGAGTTAAAATGTTATTTGGAGGGCAGTTTGTGGGTTGCAAGCACACTGTAGAGTCTTGAAATCCAGTTGTGCAGCACTGGGGGGGAGCACTGGGAGCCAAACACTAAGACCCACAAACTCAGAGAGTCACTGTTCTGCACAGGGTACTAACGGGGTGCCAAAACTGAGAACCACAAACTAAGAGAAACAAACTGGGGTGTGTAGACAAGAAACAGGCACAGAGCATTATGCAGAACACTGAGCCCAATGACAGCTCTCAGTTTCAGCATTGTTTAACTATTTAGTTTAACTTTTTTTTCACTAACAAAATGTAAAAACCGGGGATGTGGGCAAGCACTGGGTGCCAAAACTGAGACCCAAAAATTCAGACAGCCACCGTTGTGCACAGGGTTCAAATGGGGTGAAACCAAGAACTGCAAAACTGAGAAAAACAAACTGTAGCAAGAAACAGACACAGATTATTATGTAGAACACTGAACCTGAAAGCGGCTCTCAGCTTTGGCATCATCAGTTTTACTGTTCGGTTTATTTTTTTTTTACTAACAAAATGTAAAAGAAAACAGTGTCAGTGTCATAAAATGCAAGCAGACCTTATAAACATTTGATGTGGCATGGACAACTTGTGCACTGGCAGGTAAAGCAGATTTACTGTAATGTATTCTGGCATCCCTCATTGTAACAAACAAGTTGCTATAACAAATGGTCACTATGGCTCCTATCTCATTCATTATAGTGAGTAGTTACTGTATGAAGGATGGTTTTGTTTATTTCAGGTTGAAACAGTGGGGATTGGGTACCCCAACTGCTGGTGTTATGCTTGTGGTGGTGTGGGGTGGTGGGTGCTGACTGGAAGGATTGACTGGGGGGACAGAAAGGGCAGCAGCAGGAACAGATATCAATGGACATTTTTTTTAATTTTGCAGGGTGTAAGTGAACCTCAGCAGGCTGATCATGACAGATCAGCTGTGCTTTCTGGGCAGTGTTATGTAGATCAAAGGAAAGAGCCAGCCTATGATTGGGTTGGCTTTCTCCTTTGAACAACATGTAGTATCAGCATAGCAAGCCAGAACAGTGTCATGATCAGCCTGGCTGATGATTATTGTGACACTGATGAGCCCCTTGCAGACCACTCTGCAATGGACTGACAATGTCACACCCCTCAAAAGCCACTCTCCTAATAAAATGTTCACTGCATGTGCATGCACGGTGAAAATAAAAACAGATCAAGTGTCACTAATGCCTTAGGCTTTTATGAGAAGGTAAATTATTACCTAAGTAAAAACACACCAGTTAACATTATGTACCTAGATTTCCAAGGAGCTTTCAATAATGTCCCTCTCTCAACTTTATTAATCAAAAATGAATCGATTAAACCTAGACTAACAGAATTTTTAGAAGGGTACATTACTAGCTATATGAAAGAATTCAGAAAATAAGAATCAGGGGGTGGGGTACTCTGGGAAACTGGATTGGTGACTAGTGGAGTACTGCAGGGTTTGGTAATGGGACCTGTGCTTTTTTTTTCATTATTCATTGGTGACATACATGTGAGTATTGAAAGATGGCTTATTAGTTTTGCAAATGATACTAAACTGGGCGGGATAGTGGATTCAGATGAAAACAGGATGAAGCTGAAAAATGACCTTGAGAAAATAGAAACATGTGCATCAAATACATTAAATTAAACATAAATAAATGTGTGGTAATGTACCTTTGAAAAACAACATAGGGAATAATTACACAGCAAATAATTGTACACTCTATAAGGTGAACAGTGAGACAAATCTCAGGGTTGTTATAAGTAGGGGTATTTTTTTTAATTTTTTTTGTGAGGTTCAGTTATAACTTAATGGAGAATATACTTTATCTGATATAAACCTTACATCAAAATGTCACCCAATTTCATCATTTCATCATTACTTCCTACTCTGCTCTATCCTATGGATATGATCCAGGCATTCTTATTCAGGATTTTATTTAGGCTTTTCTTTTAAATCTATTTTCCTTTATTTATTTATTTTTCTTGTTTATATGTCCTATTTATTATGAGTAATTCCTTGCCCTGACCCCCATTCTATATTTTTACTTCTAAGTCAGTTAATCCCCTTATTCTATAAGTCCTTCAGATATTAAGATATTAAAGGGTTGCCATATCTTTCCAAAAATTGCTTCCTGTGCCTCCTTTACATACTGCACCCTTTCAAGATTCATCGCATCCATCATATAATTTAGCCACGTTTTAGTGTCTGGTGGTTTGAGGTCTTTCCATTTTATTAATATACATTTTTTTGCAATTGTCAAAGCTATTGAAACAAATGTTTGTTGAGGCTGATTTGTCATATTTCCTTGCTCCAATAACCCAAACATGGAGAATAAAATCTTAAATAGAATTTGTTTATTCAAAACCCTATTGATAATTTTATATATTTTGGAACAGAAGTTAGTTAGAAAAGGGCAATTATGGATTAGGTTTATCAATGTGCCCAATGTATTTGCATATTTAGGACATTTATTACTCAGTTCTGCATTAATTTCATGTAATTTATATGGGGTAAGATATGTCCTTTTTAAAATGTTGTATTGAATTTGCCTTCATTTAATTGATTTTATATTCATAAAAGCAGTTCCTAGAATCTTGTTCCATAACTCCTCTGATATTTATTCCGTCATTTCTTTTCTCATTACCGTTTGCCATTTCAGTTTTCATTTTACCATATCTTTTGTAATATCCACATATAGCGATGTATAGACTAATGTGATCAGTTTATTTTGCCTTTGATCCTCTAGTTTATCCAGGATTGGTGCTGAAAAGAGGTTTAATGCCCCATTCATTTTTTCCTTTTCTATACTGTTTGATTTGTATATATTTTAACAAATAAGTATATGGTACAGAGAATTGTTCTCTTAATTTTTCAAATGACAAGAATTCATTATTATCAAATAACTGGCCACATTTAATTAACCCATAGGATTTCCATACTTTTGTAATCTGATCATTAATTGATGAAGGGCAATTCCAATTATTGTGCAACGGAGTATGTTTTGCAACTCCTATATCATATTTTAAAACCTTATGGAGATGATTCCAACATTTAAGTGTAGTAAGTAGTGATATGGGATACTGTTCTTGTTTAATGTTATCTATGTAATGCCCTGAGAATAGTAGATCCATTAATGATAGATAGTGTGATGTTAACTTTTCTATTTTTATTGAACTTCTCTTTTCTGTCTGATAATTTATCCAACTGCATATGGTTATGACCTGTGATACCAAGTAGTATTTATAACAATCTGGCATAGTTAGGCCTCTTTGATCCACAGGAAAAACCAACTTCCCATATGCTATTCTTGTTTTTTTTATTCAACCATACAAAGTAAGTTACTATTTTTTAATGACTTAAAGACATTGAAACTTCTATCAGAAGGATTTAAAAAAAATATAATAAGTTAGATAATATTTGCATTTTTAACAAATTAATTATTCCTATTAGAGTAAGAGGTAAGCTCCTCCATCTTTCCAATTCTTTGTTTATTTGTTGCAGAGATGTTTCATGATTCATTAAGATTAACTTATCCATTTTTTTAAGTAAGTATGATCCCTAAGTATTTAAATGAATCTACTTCTGGACAATAACTGTCTTCTTTAAAAAAATGTTCTCCCTGCATCTTGAATTTTAAGTATTGAAGTTTTCTCATAATTTATCTTAAATCCTGCTTCTCTTCCAAACTGCTCTGATACTCTAATACACTCCATGATATATTTTTGATCATTGTTCAAATAGAGGAGGGCAGCATCTGCACATAAGCTGATTTTATGATATTTTTCACCATATTGAAAACCTTTGATTTTGTCATTTTGCCGTATATATTCTGCCCATGGTTCAATGTTTACTACAAATATTAATGGCGAAATGGGGCATCCATGTCTTGTTCATCTAGACAATTTAAATACAGGGAAAGCATATTATTTATTTTTATTTGTGGAGTGGGATGGTAATATGTTATTTTTAACCATTCCATAAAGTTATCACCAAAGTTCATTTTCTGCATTGTTTGTATAATGAAATCCCATTTGATGTGATCAAATGCCTTTTCCGCATCTACTGTTATTAATATAGAATATTTCTTATCTCTATTTTCCAAAATATTTAAGGGGCATCTAATATTTTCCATTATTTTTCTACCCTTAAATCCATTCTGATCTAGATTAATAATATCTGGCAGAGCCTTTTCTAGTCTCTTAACCAGAACTTTGGTGAAAACCTTATAGTCTGCATTAACAATAAGATTGGTCTATAAGGCTTACATAATTCTGGGTCTTTATCTTGTTTATAGAAAATAAGTATATAAGCTTCATAAAAGGTATTTGGGATCTTTTTTTAATTTGATTATTTTATTATGCAATATCACAAACATAGGAATTATTATTTCTTTGAATTTTTTATAAAGTTCAACCTGTATACCATCTGGTCCTGGTGCTTGCTCTAATTTCGGCTCTTCCACTGCATTAGCCACTTCAATATATGTAAATGGTTTATCCAATTCTTTTTTATACTTCATTAGATAGTTGCCTTAATGTCACTTTTTCCAGGATCTTAATCTGCCCTACCTCATTTGTTTCCACTTGCACTGTATACAGCTCTCTATAGTACTCTACAAAGGTGTTCAATATATCTACTGGATTTTTTTTCACTGAACCCTTATTATCTTTAATTTGCATTATGTTATTCCATTCCTGGTCTTTTTTTTTTGCCTGCCAGGCCAGCAGTGTTAAGGGTTTATCCACATGTATGTAATAATTTGCTCTCATTTTCAAAATTCAGTTTTATGTTTTTTTCTGTAATCGAACTGTTATATGCATCTTTTTTTTTGTTAAGCAGTTAAATATTTGCATATCTTGAGTTGAAGAATGAATCTGCTCCAATATGCTTATTCATTATCTAATGTCTTATGTTTTTGATTCCATTTTTTACCTCTTACCCCTATTTCTTGTAATAACCCTCTTATCCATGTTTTGAAAGAATCCCATACTACCGTTATGTCTATGTCTTCCACAGAATTTCTTCTACAGAATTCCTTCATTTCTCTTTCTATGTATCTTGAAGTTGCTGTGTCCTTAAATACTGTTGGATCCATTTTCCAACAAAAAATGTTCTTTGATTGGAAAGATAGTTGGATTTCTAATATACAGGGGGAATGGTCCGATACTACAATTCCTGGATATAGAACATTTTTAACCATGTACAATAAGGTTTCTGAAATTAAAAATAAATCAGTTCTGGAATATGATAGTGTACCTTAGAAGAATAAGAGTATTGTCTATTTTCCTCCTTCAAATATGTCCAAGGGTCCTCTATATTTCAATTCCCCCGTAAATGCTTTCATAACCTCTATCACTGACTTGAAACTGTGTAGGGTCCCTGAAGTTCTATCCAATTTATTGAATACTAAGTTAAAATCTCCCCCTACAATATACTAGGAACTGAGACCAGACAACTGCAAAAACAACACTTTGAAAAAACTGATGGGTTGTTATAAGTTGGACCATAGAATATTGCTATTGTTATGACATGAGACTCCATTCTTAACTCTGTGATAACATATACCAGATTTTGGTCCTGAGATTCCTTCAAAATATTAGGAGGTGGATTTCTTTTATGGAAAAACATAACAGCCCCTCTTGCTCACAGGGTGTATGCAGAAAACAAACCCTTCCCCATTTTTTCTGAAACCAAACAAAATCATTTTTGTTCTACATCTTAGACCTGTAACAATTTTTAATGTTGAAGGAACAATTTTTTTATTTTTTTAGCCTGGATCATTCCTATTATCAATATTTCTATTTGAATTCTCTTAATCTTTATATTCTTTATTTCAATTTTTTTCTTCCCATATATTTATCTTTTTCTTTTCAATTTTAAAATGTTTTCCTTTTTTGTGCTCTCTCATTTCCCCTTCACCATTCCACATGCTTCTAACCCCCTGAACTCTCATGGGAAACCAACAGATCCCCCACCCCTTCCCCACTTTGCAGAGATGCTCTGAAAGCCATCTCATGTGCTTCTGTGATGTGGTCAGAGTAACATTTCTCCATTCTTTATTTCCATTCTGATTACTGTTCAGATTTCTTCCTACAGTCCAATGTATCCAGTGCCAGTTCCACTTACTATTGATAAACCATCCTGTGTATTATATTTTTTCCTATCTTTTCTTTACCTCTTTGCCCATTCAAATCAAAGTTTTTTTTTTCTCTTCTTAGTGATAATGAGCAAATCAAACTTATTCAAAGTACACAAAATGAGTTATTATAATGTGACATACAGTATGAGGGATATATAGAATATATGAGATATATTATGAGTCTCATATAGATCCCCTTTTTCTTTGCTTCTCCTTCTTCTTGGGCTTGTCCCTTTTTCTCCTTTTTGTTTTTTTTTTTATTTTTCTGCCCCTTCTTTCTTTTACTCTTGTTTAATCATAGGGATGTGCTGTCCCATTCTTGGGTGGGGATGAATGGCCCTTATCTCCAGCTGAGCTGACATAACATTTTCCATAGGCTTCTTCTGCATCTTCATAATAGTCGAATGTAGTCATTTTTCCATTTACAACAAAGTGTTGCCGGGTATTGCATAGTGAAATGCATTCCCTGCTCATATGATTTTTTTTCCCACTGGGTTAAAGAATTTCCACTTGTTTATTGTGTCAGTTGATAAACCAGGATATGCATTAAATGTCACCTCTGCATATTGTAGACCTCTTTCTGTTCTTGCTTTCTGAAGAATCATTTCCCTGTCTTGGAAATTATCTGGTTTTATTAAAACAGAGTGAGGTAATTATAAATAGCATTATTAAACCTTGATCCTGCTTGATGTTCTCCAAGTCCACTTTTTGTTCTGGGAATTTTCTCCCAACTGCCTTCGTTACCATTTTTTTCAAAGAATATAAGAGGATCCATGGTACCTTCTACCCCTTCAGGGACATTTTTTTAGCCTTATGTTTCCTCAGCCGGACCTAGCCTCTAAGTCCACTATTTTCATTATGACGTTTTTAAGTTGAATGTCATGCTGGGTTTGTATCTTTAATAATGGTCCCTTAATGTCTTCTACCTGGGAGAATCTTTGCTCTAGTTCATGTGTTCTTACTGCCAGTGAGGCCAATTTGTCCATTAAGGAATTCACTGACTCTGATATCCCTTTTTTGACTGTCCCAGCCCCCCCATAGCATTCAATATGTTCTTTCTTAAAGCATCAACTGATTCCATTACACCGGCATCCCTGTTACTATTATCTTGGTTGGGGGGGCTGAAATGGAAATTTGATTCTGTAGCCTCCCTCCTCATTCTCCTGAGGTTGTGTTAGGCCCACTGTCTGAACTTGTAGTGATATTTCTTTTGTGAATTTCCCTTCCCCTGTGAATCTGTCTCAGTTGACACAGCATTTAAATGAAATCCACCTTTTTGTTGTCCATTTTTCTCCCCTCCATTTCCAACTGTTCACTTAAATTCTGAAATTCATCAGTGGGCCTCCCTTCTCTAATCTTTGTAACAGCAGTTATTTTAGCTTTACAAAACTGCGTAATTTTACCACTTTCTTTTTCATTCATCTTTCTATAATGCCAGGGCAGGGTATTGGTGACAGCAGTGGTTCACTTACCCAGCCTTCCTGTTTTATCTCTCTGTTTAGTTGAGACTGTTTATCAGGTTGTTCAACTTCTTTAGCATTTCTCTTACCTTGCTCCCCCTTTTTACCTTTTTTTATAGTGCCGTGTTATTTCTTTGATGCTCCTTACTGACTTTGACATGCCATGTAACCAGTTTCTTCGGTCACTCTCCAGTTCCCTTCCTTGCTTTTTGTTTTTGCAGCCTGGCTCCCCAAGCAGTAGTTTCTGTGCCCTCACTTTTTATTCCCAATGTTCACACAAACAAGAGCAGGAACAGATCGTGCAGGAGAAGAAGAAACCAAAAAGAAAAAAAAATGGTTGTTGTAGCATTCTGTTGACTATTTGCTAAACAACTGAAAATCAAGGAAAAGCAACCGAAAATGAAAGCTGGTCTGAACGCATGATAAGTTCAGAACTGCCACCCTCAAGGTAAGCAATATTTCTCAAAAATGTAAAGAGAGATACAAATAGGATGGTTACTTAGTTTACCAGTACATTGGTCCATCTTTTACTCTGACCACATCCAACTCAGTGTCTTGCTCAGCTCCTCACTGCCAGAACTGACGTTATCCCCCAGTCCAACAGAGAATGTCTGTCCTCATAAGTAGGGGTCTTAAGTTTGGCAATCACAGTTACAAAGTTGATAAAACAGATAACAGAATTCTGGATTGTGTTAAGACATCTTTCATCAACAGAACTGAGCAATGCTTCATCCTTCTTTATCGATCCTGTATCTGGCCACACTTGGATAATTGTTCCCAGCTTTAGAGCCTGTACCTGAGAAGGGATAGAGACAGCACCAAGAGGGTGCAGCACTGGGCAACCAAAGTGGCTGCAGACATAAGGGGTAAATCTTATGAGGTTAGGCAAAGTAGTCTGAGGCAATACAGTCTGGAAATGAGACATCTAAGGGGGGTCTGTTATAAATGCATAAGATTGGAAATGATAAAAGTTTAATGAAAGAACTGAGAACTGAACTACAGCACAATGAGCATGGTTTAACATCACATGTTAAGCAAATAAATAAAACTTGACAATAGCCCTGAAAATGTCAGGAGATGGTCCTTCACATAGAGGACTGGGAGACTGTGGATTATCTTGCCTAAAGCCTAGAGATAATTCAGGCTGAGACAATCACATCATTCAAAAAAACTTGATCGCTACCTCCTCAAGGGTTATTGGGCAAAACGGATCCACTGGGGTGGGGGTCAAACTTGATGGGCTACAGCCTCCTTCTGACTAACTACCAGATATAATGCCAAGTATCATAAAATATTAGTTTTCCTCAAGAAATTAAATTATAGCTTGTATTTAATTTGATAAATGTTATGTTTGATACTAGAAAAGAAATTGTACTGAAAGGACAGACAAATAGAGAGTTGCAGGAGAATATCACTCAGCAGGGAGAAGAAACAAAGAATATAGTTTGTAAAGCCAATTATTGTATTGAGTAAACCATGTTGCCAGCCACAGATGAGAAAGCATGGCAGAATTTCCATATTTTATTTAAATTTGGTATTAGCTATTTACTGCCTGCTGAGGGGGGACTGAGCATTATTACCATCAGAGGCATATTAGATAAGTATTAAGGAATCTGTTTTGTACTAGATAACACATCTACAATACAAGAATACACATGAAGGATCTTAGTTCACAAAACATTTTACAGTGGAAGATAACTAATCAGTGTGGGTATCAACTGGCAGGCACAGAATAGAAATAGAGAATAATGGATGGGCAACTATGCAAAACCAGTGTGTTCTGCCACCTCAGGGTTCTTATTCTCTTTGATCTTGAGAGTAAAGCTCAAAAGTTCCATGGTAATAAAAACCCTTGAGGTAGCAGAACCCACTGGTTAAATATATAGTTGCTCATCCTGTATTTTGTGAAGTGTATAAATTTCATGAAATGTGTGCATTGTGTTTTTACTCTTTCACAGTGAAACTGACATGCAGTCTTTAGAGGTTCCTGAATGCTGTTATACCACAGAAGGGTACAATCATATTCCATGACCTTTGAACTGTGGCATAACAGCATTTTAAAAAGGATGGATTTCTATATAGAACACTGCTCCTCTATACACTATAATACAGGTAATAGTGTGTTGTATTCTTTTTCAGTTTGAATTAGTGACTTACAATGACTGATACTATAGGTTTACCACCTTATATACAAAGCAGTCAAAATTAGGGGGAATGTCACCATCTGTAATGCTGCTTACCTTCTTTAGTGATCATGTCATATTAAGTTAATATGATTTTGAAAAAAAACAAACAAATTCAGCTGTCTACACTAAGGGTTGGAGTCCATGCTTTCTACTGAGTTCCTGGCTGTGGATATGCCGCTAGGTTGCTGCCTACATAGCAAATGTATTCTTCCATGAAACAGTATATACATATGCACAAAGTATCCACACTGAACTACCTAACACTTACTGCATGTGCTTTATAACATTTTAAATGTAAGTAGTCAAATATATGTGGACAATGAGGGCAACTAATTTGTAAGCTTATAGTAAACTAAAAATGGTTTGCTTTAGAATTAAAGTTTGAAAGAACTTGGACTCAGAAAATTGAAATTCTTTATTAAGCTGGTTTTACTATTACAGAAAACACAGTCATGAACTTTAAGAGCAGCTGACCTTAGAGGATGGTTGGCTGTGCCATTCATCTTTTCCTGCTACTGTATATCAGGTGCTTAGGTGCTGGAGGGACGGTGAGATAAGGGTGCTGTTAGTGTGGGTGGATGGATGAGACATACGGATTCTTGCTGTTTAGTACAAACCATCATTTTTATTTAAACAAGATGACAGGTGGCCATAAAGGTGGACAGATGGTGGCTTTTGACCACCGTGGGACTAAACAATTTACATTATAAATATGTGAGTTTTGGGGGGAGGAGGGTGAGATCAGGGTTAAAAGGGTAGGTAGGGGACAGAGGTAACTATATTTTTTATGTTTGGGTAGGGTGAAGAGTGTGTGACATTTAAGCAATAAACTATGACATGGTGTGGTTTTCCTATGATTTACCCACTTCTGGTGTGGATTTGGTCACTTGGCCTGCAGCCTTATGACAAAACTGCACCAGGCATGGGCAAACGCCTGCATAACCCAAACCCTGGAGTGGTTTATTGTGATTATACAATGTCCCCCATTCCCCTTCACTTTTTGTAAGAAAGGAAAAACAAAATTTTGTTTGTTTTTGTATTTTAAATGTTTTATGTTGAGTTTATGCTTATGCCAGGAAATATGGTCCTGTTGTCCCTTTGTCAGGCTTTGTAGAGTACTCAGTTTGTCATAGTAGATCAGCAGTTGCATGCTCCTGCCCCATGTACATCTGAAGATGGTGCTGAAATATTGGTGGTTCTAGGACACTGATATTCTGAAAATCCAGCTTAAAGTAGGTGGAAATTGTGTACTGAGTACAGTAAGTGGTCTAGCAGTTGGACTACAATGAGTGCTCATGTTTGAAATCTGAAATCAAGCAATGGTAATGCACATGCCAACAGTTATGGGTTCAGTCTTCAAGTATTACATTAAAGATGTTACAACACTTGTTTTAACACCTCAGTGACTTTCTGGTAGTGAGCACACTATCAGATTCTATGAAACTGGTGTTCCATATGTTAAGGTTTGAAAATTGGTACTCCTACAAGGACAACAAAATGTTGGAGGATGTGTCAGCGATCATAGAAATGGAGACCAGAGGGAGCTAGGGCGCAGCAGCAAGCTCTCAACACCAACCATTCAGGTGATGGGATAAACTGATTTTTTTTTAAACAGGGGTCACTTAGTTGGAGGGAAGGAATGTTAGTGGTCATGAAACAGAGGCCAGAGGGACAGAGTGTGCATCAGAAAGCACTCAACACTGACTGTTGAGCTGATTAGATAAAATTATTTTTTTAAGGGGCTGCTTAGTATGAAAGAAGATGGCAGATGAAATGTTTACATTTCCAATGCTCAGAGATTTTCATTTTGTGAAGGGGCTAACTGAGTCTTTTTGCATGAGTTATGCTGTAATTTACTCACACAGAAAAGACCATTTAGCCAATTAAAAGACAGGATTGTTAGGTGCCACTGTATAATTAAAAATAAGCAAGGTTGGAGGAAGGCTTTTCAGTTTTTCTTTTTAAAATGAATAGTACTTCATGAGTATGAATAGCCTCCTATTTGGAAAGGGTTCCCAAATATTCAGGAGCCCTACTATTCGCAGAATTTTAGAAATACTTTTTGGCCCTTGCTAATCCCTAGTAAATAATCAAGGCAAGAAAAAATACTTCCTTCCACACAGTCAAGCACTAGCAGCCCTCTTGTCTGCTCCAGTGATTGGTGTATGAAGTCATGAGGCTCGATTTTCGAAAGACAAACTATGACGCAGGGTGCCTGCACCAAATAGGGACAGCACAAGTGGCAGCTTGCATGATAGTTTGTGGCAATCCCAATTTCAAAAGCTTGCTGAGGCAAAAAAAAGGATGCTGTGCAGCAAAGCCCCCCTGCACCACCTTTGTGGAAAAAGTGCCCGTGCACCAGGTTGCAAGGGCAGTTGAACCATAGTGGAGCTGTTCCATCCCCTTATGTGCTATTTCACAAGTTCCACCATGGTCAACACAGGGGGCTGCCTTTAGACCAGTCAGAAAGTGATCTAAGGTTCATGCACTGCTGCCTGGCAGGGTGGGTGCTGGGGGGCTACAAGGAGGTCCCCAGTCCCCTCCTGGCAGGCATTCACCCCCAAACTTCATGGTCTCTCAAGTATTGCTCCATACAGAGGGGGCTGACATGTCCTTCCAGTAAAGCCCATTGATACACCTCTACTTCATCACAACCCTGCAGATGTGGTAAATACTGGGTCTTGGGGAAGGGAACCTCATTTTTTTAAAGTACGGCGCAGGGTCCCTGATGCACCCTGAGATAGCTGCAGGCCTAGATTACTGCAACTTGTGGCAATATAAGGGATCTTTGAAAATTAAACCCATGGTCTCTAAATTATATCTAATGATTATCTGGCAGAGCAATTAGTTCCCAGCCAGGCATTTTGCTGTTTCTAGTGAGCTTTGCCTTGCCACTAACATATTACAAGTTGCAACTAATAGTCTCACTTCTGTCTCCTAGCTGTGGTGCCTCACCACCTGTATGATTTAAACAAAACAAAACAAAAATAAAAATTGGGTCAGGGAACATACAGTAAATCACCTGAAGAAGCAGGCTACATTTGATGTTTTATAAAGACAACAGAGACAATTCTGGTGGTGCACATGCACCACTCAGGACCAGCAATGCTGCACCCCTGAATACAGTGCATTTCCTGTAAGAGTAATGGACATTATTAATCACAAATTGTAATGAGAAAGAAATAATGTGACCTGCTGGGAACTGATTATTCCTAGTTACAGGATATGCAATACCAGAGAATGAAAGTGTATCCTGGAGTGAGTCCCTGGTCTAACCATATGAACATGTAGCTCAGTGGTTAGAGCACTCAGATGGTATTCTGGAGGCCTGGGTTAAATTCCCAGTAAGTCACATTTATTTATTTCTCACCGCAATTTGTGATTTAAAATAGCTTAGCAGTGGCTAATACTGCACCAAAACACATCTAATGGACACTATTATTAAACATTAGTTAAAAATACACTGTGCTAAGATCCACAAAAGATTGTAATACTTACTTCTCCCCATACAGAACTTACAAGCCTGAAGTTTTCATTGATCAAGCTGAGTAAAGTCTGAAACTTCTTATCTGAGTACTCATACCGATCCCCAAAGACAATGGAGCAAATCACATTAGAGACAGCCTGGCTCAGGTAGAATGTTGGGTCACAGGGAAGCTCTGGAATGGGAAAGAGAACAGATCTAATTAAGCACTGAACTTTTATTTTGTGTATTTGAAGAATGACGCAACTTAACAAATGGGTGCAAATTTATTAAAGATAGCTTTTTTGTGCATGGTATAGTGATGTGTTTTCCTAATGCTGATATAATGGGCATTTTCCTCAGTAGTTACAGTATTTTGGCACAGTAATCATAGCTCTCAACTGTTACAGTATGCATTTCACAATGCTATATCTTTTTATACTCAAATTTACTCTTGCTCCATAAAGATTTATTGTTCCTCATATTGTTAGAGATATTTCTTGACATATCTAGAATGTAAACTACAGTAACTTGATAAAAATTGGTCTACTAAACTAAATATACTAAATATTTAGTGCCCACATAAATATATAGTGCCAACTATTCTTCCACTTCATGTTCTTTAAAATATAAATGAGCATGTATTCTGGCAATATGCTCTTTATTCTAAAGGTCAGTTTTACATTTTAATGTTAAATGGTGTAAAGGTAAGTTGCTATCACTTTAGAGTGATTGTTTACTTTCCTGCCAATAATTGTCACAGCCATCAGCAGCTCTCAACTTTTATAACATGGCAAAAGAATTTCAGGTCTTTAAAACTTAAGACATCTACTGTATTAGATACATAGATACATAGACACTGTCGGCAGATAAGGGCCTATGGCCCACCCAGTCTGCCCATTTGATAACTCCAAGATCCCTTCCCTGCTTGGTGCATGATATATCACCTATCAATTTTTTATTAGGACTATCGTCTTCTGACTCATCCTCTTCTGTCTGTAATGGTAAAAATCTATTCTGCAATTGAATTGGAAATTCCATACATCTACCTTTCTTACTTTTTTTATTTTGTGCAGGACTCCAGCTATCATCTTTTGTACTGCTGGCTATCTCCCTTTCTCTTTTATGACAATCCGGTTGGGATTTATTAGATTTTTTTCAGTATCTGGGTGGGGGGCATAACCAATTCACTATTTGTTTCCCTGTTTGTGTTTATATAGATTAGGTTACAATCTACCATTCTGTTGTCATAAAGAGTTGGTAATTTGTGTTTCAGTGGGTAACTGAAGTGGTATAAATGAATGATAATGAGAAATCTCCTGTCTGTATCACAGCTGAGTTCTTTCACATCAAAACTCTGCATTGCTGTTTGGCTATATAAACACAGGGTAGCTTAATCAATATAAAATAAATCTAAAGTTTGTTAAGCCATGGAAGTAGTGTGTCTTTCATGTAGTCTGTATATATATATATATATATATATATATATATATATATATATATATATTATATATATATATATATATATTCATGTGAGAACAATATTGTTATTTTGTCAGACTGACAGCCAGATGTCTGCCACACTTTGCTATTTCAGGAACATATACTGTATGAACTCACAGAATTCATTTTCTGAGGGATTCTGTGTGGAAATACATCATGTATGTGTGTAACTAGGCAAAATCTATATCATCCTGATGCTCCTATATCTTGCCCCTCAGTTGATGCTGCTGCTGCACCCTGCTTCCCTCTGCCCCCCAAAGGTAGTGCCAATGCCACCTGTTGCCTCTTTTTGCAGTCTCCACAGAGAGTACTGCTGTGCTCTGCTAAGTCCTACAGTCCAAGGGCCACTGCCTCCACAGTTGGGGCTCTCTGCACCATGCTGCACAAGGCCAACAAAAGATGGGGATTTTGCTGCACCCTGCACTGCCCCAGATGGGCAGGGCAGCTGCAACATGTGCACCTTGTCTCACAGTCAGGGCTGCTGTGCCCTGATGCCCTGCTGTGTCCTGCCCCACAGTCAAAACTTCTGCCTCAAGCTGTCCTCTTCCCCCTGCCACCACTGTGCCTTGCTGCATCATAGAGCCTCTTGATTCCACAGTTAGGGTTGTTGCACCATGCTGCTACCTGTCACCAGAGTCAGATCCTTTGGTACACTACAAAAGCTGCTTGAAAGAAAAAGCAAATACTTTTATCTTGTGTTATAGGGTGGGGACAGGGGGTAACTTGGTGTAGCAGCTCCAACTGTGGAGACAGAGGCCCTGGGACTCTAGGGTATAGCACAGCACAGCAGTCCTGTCTGTGGGATCTGGAACAGGGGAAACAGGTGGCATTGTCCCTGAATGAGGGGGCAGAGGGAAGCAGGGTACAGTAGCCTCAACTGAGGGGCAAGAGGCAGGGGCATCAGGAAGACATATGGTATGTCTAGTTACACATATACATGATGTATTTCCACACATAATTATTCAGAAAAATGAATTCTGTGAGTTCATACAGCACGTTCCTGAAATAGAAAAGTGTGTCAGACACCTGGCTGTTAATCTGACAAAACAACAATATTGTTCTCACATGACTATATATATGGAGGCTACATCAAGGACACACTACTTCAATAACTTAACAAACTTTATATTTATTTTATGTCCATTAAACAGCCATGGGTTTATACAGGCAAAAATCAATGCAGAGTTTTTATGTGACAGAACTCAGCTGTGATACAGACAGAAGATTTCTCACAAGCATTTATTAATACCACTTCAGTTACCCACTGAAACACAAATGACCACCTCTTTATGAGAACAGAGCAGTAGATTGCAACCTAATCTGTATAAACACAAACCAGATGGATTAGCAGTTCACTTGGAGTAAAGACAATTAGCCCTACATATTGCTCTGACTGGGAAGTGCAACAGCTACTACAGGGAATTAAGGACTTCATTGCTGCAGCAACAGGCTGGACAGGAATGATATAATCACTCACTGATAGGGATAGAAAAATCTTCACTGTTTCTCAACTGTTTTTAGTTACTGCAGAGCACATTAACAGATGCGGATTTAAAGAAAACCACAAAACCAAAAAGCATGATATTTTCAGGAAACACTAAACATGACACAGGGACTTGAATTCCTGTATTTTTTTTTATTGTGACTCTGTAAAACACTAGCATTTGATCTTTAAGTATTCATTCTATTCAGTGATCACCAATTTTGCTACCATATGTTGTGTAGATGTCTTGTTACTATAAATTGTGCTGCTGTTCTTTCACTGTTCCCCTCCTCCAGTTTGATATTAATAGGAAGTTAGGCCAGTGCTCCGTTGAGCATGGTGTATGGCTGCTGCACACTGAGCCACTTCTAAATAGAGCTGCTGTAGGAGGACTTACTCAATGCACATTACTCGTTTTTAAAAGGTATACTACAGTTGCCTTATTTTTAACAACAAAGTAAGTAAGTCTTTCCAGTCCGACTTCTGTGGCCACCACCAGTTTCCCCTATTTCCCTTCTTGTTTTTCAGTCATCAGGCTGTGGGATTTTATGGTGGACAAAAGTCTTGCCTGAGGACTGGAATCCAAATACCTCACAGGAGGTGGAATGGGAAATGATGGAGGAACAGATGAGCAAGAAGAGAGAGCACAGTCTGTGAAAAGATTGGAGCGGAGTGGAAGGAGAGTCATCACTTATTATTCCTTGTTACCTTAATCACTCATTTTAGAGTGATTTTAGAGTGATTAGGTTTTTTGGGGTTGTTTTAGCATGTCAAGTGAACTAGCGACTATTGTTCAGTGAATTACATAGTAAATGTAAAAAATATAATTTTAGACTGTTCTGTTATCTAATAATGGAATTTCCATGACATCTTTTAGCATAGAGCATAGAGCTTCTATTATTCTTTATTTCTTAGATCTCTGAAGCAATCTTTTTAATTATTTTTATGTTGATTTAGAGGCCTTCTACCTTATTTCTTGTGATCGTAGTAAATGAACGGCTTAACTTCGAGCCAACCAGAATAAAAATTAGACCCAGTCTACCAAAATTTGCTGCAGTTGCTCAAAATGATATTAACTCCCTTTAAACCATTTTGTATGATTATGGTTAAATATTTATTTTAAGGGATCTGAGGGATTTAAATTGTTCCCATGCTGCTCATGTTCCCTCTTATATCACACTCTGCATATAAGGGCACACCTACTCTTTTGTAGTAGGATCATTTGGAAATGGTCACACAGCATACTACGAGTGTTATGTTTGCTCCACTCACTGTTATTTTACATGCTACCTCCTGATACCTGGCTAAAAAAAAGGAAGTTGAGTGACCAGAAGTTTAATTCTCCTCCCGTGGACCCCATTGTAGCCAGTATCCTTGAAAGTAGCTTTTTCACATAGGATCCAAACACATTGCAAGTGAGTCAACTAATTAACTATATGCTGCTACCAAACAACTAGTATACCTTGGATATAGTCTGGGTAAATATATTATTTCTACACACTCCTCAATGTTTTATACTGCTTTCTGGTAAAAACATAATAGTCTTGACATTTGGTTCTGTGAAAAATCAGTGTTACGGTTACTTAGTAATCCAGCAAGCAGGCAAGCTAGATAGACTCGACTTCACTGGTTTTGGTCCTTAATCAAAAAAATATATTTTTGTCTGTTAATTTCAGTGGCAGATGGTGTATGCACTGAAAATATCAAGCAGAGAAGTCTTGGACCTTGAGACTATTTGGACTTTTACCCTGGGAAAAACTTAACAAAAGACACTAATTTCTCCTCTTACTTCTAATTGACACTGCCTGAACTATATAGAATTGATAGTGATGTGGAGTGTTGTGGAGTAGTGAAGTTGTGGAATTGTGGAACCTGAATTTCACTCTCTCCTGCTTCCTCCTTTCCTGCATCAGGATTTTTGACTTCCTCTATTTTTTTCATAACTGATGACTCTGATAATCACTAACAAAGGTTTAACATCCTAAACAATCCATAGCAAGTACTTCAGTTTGTACTGAGAACTGGAGAGAATTCATCAAGAAAGGCAGTATAGTGCAGTGGTCTAAGGCTCTGAGCTGCAAATCTGGTGACATCCAGCAGACCAGAGCTGGGTTTGAATCCCACAGCTTCCACTTGCATACTGTGTGACGCTGAGCAAGTCACTTAACCTCCTTGTGCTCTCAGGTCACTCCTGTAAAAAAGCTTTAAGCTTAGTGTGCTATACCTGGTTAAACAACTAAATAAAAATAAAAAAACTCTCACCTTTGTGTGTATTTATGTGTATTTATTTCAGTCACTAATGCTATTTAGAGTTTAATTAGTACAATTATGTATACTTGAAGTGGCAAGGTGGTAAATAAGCATTCAACGGGAAGGAAAAAAATGTTTAAGCAACAAACCAATAACCAGAGTATAAAGAAGAATTGTTGTGTGTTTACTCAAGATTTAGTGATCATGGCCTCTACTCCAAATGGACCCCCTTGGGAAATCCCACCCTCTTTTTCTCCTTTTTATATTAAAGAGGAGACTGTTTATGACTACAGATACAATATATCTGGACTTAAGTCAGATGTTAATTATTCCAAACAGAGTCTTAGTATAGACAAGGAATTGAACCAGGAGTTACTAAAGATGGACAATGTAAGTCAAGTTGCCTTGATTGGTCAAACTGCCCAAGGATTTATTAAGGGTTTGGAAAGCATAAATGAAACATATCATGAAACACACCATGAAAAGAAACAATTAACAAACACATTTATTGATGAAGTTTTTGTCACTGATACTGGGGACAAAAATTAACTCCCCTCATAACTAAAACAGCTCAACAAGGAAAAATTACAATTTTTTTTCTAAAAAAGCTCAAGACATTTTACAAGGATAACATCTAGAATTCCCAGTCTCGAGTACATCAGCTAAGTGATCAAATAAAGGCTCTCTTAACAAACACTCCCTCTAATGGACCAGACATTTCTCTACATCCAACTTGCCTGGGCCTTTTTAGTCCTTCAGAATCAATTAACAGTATAGAGCATTATTTATATTGCCAAACAGATTACCAAACTGATTCAAAAATGTTGACAGACTCCCCAGATAAAGTCTTTGACAAATTGGACAAAGAAGTTGAAGTAATTAATTTAGACCCTGAATTTCTTAAACAATGCCCAGATACAATCTTTAAATACACTATCAAAGCATTAACACATCCAGTTATGGCAAACATAGTATTTCTTGAGGCCTATAAAGAATTAAAACCCCAAGTAGAAAGACTATCTGGTTTCATTGTTAACAAACTTACAGATTTATCTAACAAATTTGACAATATAGAGAAGAAGCTCATGATTAAGAAGCCATTAAGGCCTCAGTTTTCTTCAATTTACTTTTCTAAATCACAGTTAAAGAAAAAAGGCAAACAAAAAGGGAACAAAGGAACTCTTGGAACTTAATAATCAAAAACCAAATAAAAAAATAATAAAAGAAAAAAAACAATGAATAATAACTCAAAGAAAAAGCAGGATAGAGAAAGCAAAGTGAACCCTATTAGCACAAATCAAGTAAAACCAACTAATCAGAATCACAAAATGCAGGACAAAGAAAATCTAACAGAATCCTCTTCTGTCAAAATTACAGTAGTGGATCAAAATCATTTGGATAAAAATTATTTCCAGAATTATGACTTCATTTTGGAACCCTCTGATGAACCATTGGTTCAAGACACTTTCTCTTTATATTCTAACCCTAAATTTATTACCATGACAGGGAATTAGGTCATTTTTAAAACTGAAAATATATTTTTAAAGCCACAAGAAACAAGTGACACTTTAATCTCTTTAATGTGCCATTTATTCAAAGTGGAAATAGAACAACCTCAGGCAGTCCCCAGAATAAAACTGGTCTATAGAGACAAAACAGTTCCTAATTATCCAGTCTATATTCTACTATCCAACATGGACATAGCCAAGAAAGCCTGGGCTAAACAAATCATTTTCAACAAACTAGATATTTTAATTGTTTCTCCAGTTAATTGGTCAACTATTTGTATGTATGCACACAGGAATACGAACCCATTACAGAGCCCACTGTCATCTTGCAAAACTATACCTTCAACTTTAACACTGTTTAATTGGAACTTTGATAAGATACCGGACACATACTTTCTTTATTTGGAATAGCAAGATTTGAAGGATCCAATACTTATAGACTTGCTCCCTTTATTAGAACTCTTTTGGAGACATCCTTGGATTTAGAAATAGCTAAATCTGACTTATGAATGATTAGAAGTGCTCACATGGAAGACTTAGATATTCAAATTGATCTAGAAATGAAATCAGAAACATTATACAGAAAACTAATATCCAACGCACATAAGTTAGATAGACTCCAAATAGTTCTCACTGATTTTCAGTAACATGAAAACCTAAAAGGAACTAGTACGGTAAATAACAACTCTTTGTGACTACTCAATAATCAGATTACTTCATCTAGTACAGAAGAATCCATAGTACATAATGATTTAGCAACTTCAAAATTAGATAATTTTATGTCTTGGAATGTAATGGGTTAGGGGACAAAATTGGCCGATCCCCATTGGATAAAGCTGGTCTCACAGTATGAAATGTTGCTTTTTCAAGAAACATGGGCAACTGTAGAATTGCACCTAAATGGTTATGAAGCATTTAGTTTGCAAGCAACTAGGGAGAAACAATATAGCAGACCAAGTGGAGGAGTAACAATGTTTATAAAAATCAGAAAAAGTATACAAGTCATTGACCTAACCAACTTCAAAAATATATCAATAATAAATATTGTCAAGTGGGATCTTCTCACTTATATGATTGTGAATGTGTATGTTCACCCTTATACCCCAACTACAAACTATGCTGATCTGTGCTCAGAGCACTCCCTGATTATGGATTCTCTGTATATTAAATATCATATCGACACAGTATTGATTGGGGGAGATTTCAGTGCTCATTTAGCCACTTTTGATAACCTTCCTATATTGCATTCCTTTGTTTATATGAGTGATTTAGATCTAAGAAAATCCAAGTATACCACAGTTAATACAGATGGCACTAAATTAAAAGAATTCATAACTGAGAACAACTTACTGATTTTTAATGGTAGGGGAGCAGGGGATTCTGAGGAAGCATACATATATTTCTCCCCGACTGGGAATAGTGTAGTAGAGTATGTATTAATATCTTCTGAATCATTTGAATTTGTAATGAATTATTCTATAAATATCAGACCAGAAACTGATCATGCTGCTCTTACTTGTACCATAATTACAATCAAAGACAAAAAAATGATGTCCGTTAATGGACTTCATTCTGTTTCAATAGTCCCTTCTGGGATATTCAAATTAACACTGAACAATAGGAAGATGAAGACCACAGAACACATTATTTTCCTATTATTGAATCAAATAACTGACTGATTTAGAAATTAAAAATTCAGTCCAAGAAGCTATCAGTAATTTTGAGAAACTACTGTGCAGAATCAACAGGGAAATATATGAATATAAGGACCAACTGTTTTTCCCTTAACATGGTTTGATGCCCAGTGTTTGCACAAAAATAAAAACTTGGGAACGCTAATTAGGGATAACCTTAAAAAAAAACATCGAACTACAGTAAAGCAAACTTAAACCATGCATGGAAAGCATACAAAAAATTCTCAAGGTTAAAAAAAATACAAATTCACTCAGAAACAATGGGAAATTATTCAACAAATGATAGAAACAAATGACAACAAGGCTTTCTGGAGCATGGTTGCAAGATGAGTCAAATTGTGTCAATCCACACTTATTTTTCATATTCCTAAAGAAAGCTGGATCACTTATTTTACAGATTTATTACATAAAAACAATGCTACTGTAAAGAGAAGAAAAATATTTCATACTGGGCACTCTCACTCCCATATACACCCCTGATTTTCACCATAGATGATGTTCAACTGGCAATTCTAAAACTTACAAATAACAAAGCACCAGGACTGGATACAATCCCACATGAGATCTTCAAAGCAAACCTGAACTTTTGGATCCCATTTTTTGCAAATCTCTCTAACATTTGCTTATAAGAACAATATATTCCAACTTCATGGCAAAAAAATATCATAATCCTCATTCACAAAAAAAGCTCCTATTATAACCTAAGCAACTACCACCCAGTAAGCTGATTGGATATTGCTGAAAAAAATCTTTACCAGTATTTTGTTAAATAAATGACAGTCTTGGATAGCCATAAATAGACCTCTTTTCAAACTTCAAGCCAGTTTTTGTCATGGATTCTCAACCACAGACAATGTTTTTGTATTACATCATCTGTTATAGAAATATGTACTCTACAGGAAAATGAGATATTTTGCATTATTTGTTGATTTCTCAGCCACCTTTGATTCATTAGATAGACAGACCCTTTGGGAAACTCTTAAAACCTGATATCTTCCTCTATCTATGATTTGGCCCATACACCTACTTTGTAGTAATACTTATACAGCTGTGAGATGCGCTCAAAAAACTAATAATACAGAATATTTTCCAACAAAGGTGTCAAACAGGGATGTTTACTTGCTCCCCTATTATTTAATATCTATATAGATACTCTACTAGATTATGAACCAAAAGGGCAATGGGATTCCCAAAAAATAATAAACCAGCAGATTCATAACTTAACTTATGCTAATGATTTGATCCTTTTTTCACTAACCACCAAAGGATTTCAACTAAAATTTAAATCACTTATGGATAAATGTAAAAAATTAGAGCTGGGGATCAATTTGGACAAGACAAAAGTTATGGTCTTTGGAAGTAAGTCAGCAAAGCCCAGGGTTTTTCACAATGATATAGTTATTGAAATGGTGGCATCCTATAAATATTTAGGCATAATGTTACATTCTAAAAACTTCTGGAATTTACATATTAAGGAACAAATCAACAAGGCAAAGCATGTAACCAAAGTACTACAAAGATTTAACTTTAAATATGGTGGACTGTTGGTAATCCCTGTGCTTAAAGCTGGAGAGGCTAAAATGATACCACTCCTTTTATATGATGCAGACATATGGGGTTGCAACTACTACCCACAACTGGAAACCCCACTTTTATATAATTATAAATCCATCCTACAGAAACCTTACTCAATGGCTGGATCAACAGTAAGAGCTGAAATAGGTAAAATACCTGGCTCTACTCTAACTAAACTAAGAACTGTCACACACTGGATAAAATCAATAAATAATGCAAATAATGAATTGCCTTTAAACTGTATAAAAGAAAAAGAAAACTGCACTTATGGCAAGAGTGGCAAGCTAACATAAAAATACATGAATCTTATAAACTAAATTTAAATAAAAATGTTTTCCTTGACTACAGAATATCAGATGAAACAAGTTTGGAGCCAAAGGCAAGCTCTTTGGTTTGCTCAAAATAAAATAGACTCGTACCTAGAAAATATTTGCAACTTCCTTTACTACCACATATTCGAAAAGCAATAATATGGGCAAGACTCAACTTGATTACAGCAAAATATGCTTATTATGATAAACTAAAACCGCATGCTTTCCCTCAAGACCTATGTCTTTGTAACAAAGGATTTCTGGAATCAATACCACATGTTATAATTTAATGTCCTTTATTTAGTTTACTATGTTCAAAATATCTGGGGAAAACTCTGGCTAAATATGCAGACCTAACATATGATGTGACTTTTATATTGTTGCATCCAGGGACAGTTGATGATGCAATTCTGATAAGAAGATTCATAATGTCTGTAATCAGCTATAAAAAAAGCATATTGAAAGAGGCTCAATGACAAATAAGCACTTTTATGTATGGCTAAGGAGCCTTAATTTATTCTAATTAGTATTCAAAATATATTATTATTGGGAGAGTAACTGTGAACAAATTACTTTTAAATTTCCTTTTCTCTTTACTTTTTGTATTTTTTGATTTTAATAATGTTGTAAAGTTCAAAATTTGTTAAATTATTGGATGAACAATGAATAATAAACTTGAAACTTGAAACTTGCTGTTCTTTCAGTGTTCCAGTCCCTCGGTTTGTACCTGCAAAGGAGAGTTGGCTCAGTATGCTTCTTCCGGCTATCAATTTTCAAATAAGTAAAACAAATAAATAAATACCTGAAATTCTATATTTCTTCAAACCTTTATTGTTTTGTGGCATTTTGACCCCAAATCTTCCACATAGTCTTGTTATGACCCTTCTTTTTGAACATAACAGGTTTCATTTATAATATACCATCTAAAGCACATTTTGTCCAGCATTTGAAAAGTGACACCTAGTACAATCATGAGGTGGTATAAAAGAATGGCTATGTTGGAAATTTGGGGTCAAAATATTGAAAATTACCAAAGTTAGGAACGAGTGTTGACAAATTTCAATGTACCTTTATAACTTTGTTTTTTAAAATATTTTGACCCAATATTTTCAATATAGTCTACTCATGACCCCACTTGAATACAGTAGCTGAAAATTTCTAAATCCCATCAAAAACGTGATTTTGTAATGCAACTGCAAAATTGCCTTTTGGCCAGATTTGAAAAAAAAATTACATACCTTGTTCATGCAGTAGGGTCTGAAAAAGTAGGGTCTGAAAAAGACCATGATGCAAATTTGGAGATAAATATATACATATATATATATATATATATTCATGGCAAAAAAAAACTTTTAATGCATCAGTTAGGGTTGTTCCACAGTGACAAAAGTGAAGAAATTCAATTTAGGGTTCCCACCCCTTGCACCCAACCCCCACCAACAGGCATCGGGGTGTGCATTGAGGTCATTGGTCCTAACTTTCACCCCATTCTCCTATGTGGCACCACCTCAGCTTGTTTACACATGGGATGGGGTGACAGTTAGGACCAATGACCTCAATGCACACCCCGATACCTGTTGGTGGGGGCAGGGTGGGCATGGAGTGCAAGGGATGAGAACCCTAACATAGAATCTCCCTGCTTTTGTCACTGTGGAATAACCCTAACTCCCTAACTGATGCATTAAACAGAGTTTTTTGCCATGAATAAATATATATATATATATATATATATATATTAGTGACATGGTAGTGCCACTATAGTTTGGGTTGAGGAGCCATTTACATGTTAATCCCAAAATTTTGCACCTTAATAACTTGGCAACTGTTTGACAGATTTGCCTGAAATTCGGTACTTGATAAAGTCCAAGATCAAGATAAAACATATATATAGATATATTATATATATCTATATATAGATATATATATATATGGCAAAAAATCCATTTAATGCATCAGTAGGGTTGTTTTACAGCAACAAAAGTGAGGAAATTCAGTGTTAGGGTTGAAGCCTCCCCTTGGATCCCCCAGCCCACCTCTCCAACTGGCATTGGGGTCATTGGCCCTAACTCTCACCCCATCATGTGTAAAGATATAGGAGAATGGGATGAGTGTTAGGACTGATAACCCCAATGTGCACCCCAATGACGGTTGGGGGGGTGGGCTGTGGGTTCCAAAGGGGGATTTCAACCCTAACACCAAATTTCTCCACTTTTGTTGCTGTAGAACAACCCTAACTGATGCATTAAATGGAGTTTTTTTTGCCTGTAATTTCCCTTCTTTTTGAGAATGATGACAACAAATTGTGAAAGTAATGCAATGGTGGGAGGGCCCTGTGCTCCCACCATGTGATGTCTTGTGACATAGTAACAGGAACAGCAGCACAAACAGAAGTGCCAACAGTGGTGCACATGGTAATGGAAACATAAATGCTAAAGGAAATGTTAAGAGAAATGCAAGTGCAAAGTGACGCCAAAGCAAACAGTGATGCAAACGGACATTGAAGTGCATATGAAAACACAACTGGTAACATGAACAGTGATGGCAGCAGTATTTTAAATGGAAATGGTAAGTGTCACAGCAAAAAAAACACGAAAGGGAACAGAAACGGAAACACGTATGCGAGCGCACGTGTAAACGCAAACCATAATGTGCACAGCCATAGTACTGCAATACTAAATGCAAATGTAAAATTAACATGAAGAATAATGTCAAAGGAAACAGAAATGGAAACAGAAATGGAGGCATGTACAGAAACGCAAACCGTAACATGCATGGTCACGAAACTGCAATTGTTAATGCAAATGGTAACAGTAACAGCAACAATAACGCCAAAGGAAAGAGAAATGCAAATGCAAGCGAGTACAAAAATGCCAACCGTTATGTGCATGGTCATGGTACTGCAATTATACATGCAAATGGTAACAGTAACAGCAAAAATAATGCCAAAGGAAACAGAAATGAAACAGAAATGCAAGCACATATAAAAGTGCAAACTGTAACGCACATGGATGGTACCACAATTGCAAATGAAATTGGTAATGGTAACAGCAACAATAACACCAAATGACACAAATGCAAGTGAAAATGCAAACCATAGACGGTAATTGTGCCACAGACAGTAACATAAGACGCAACTGGAAATGCTAACTGGCACAGTAGCAAAAGGGCACACCCTTCTTTTCCTCAAAAAATGCATTGGAAAACACAGTGAAAATAAAGAATGTATGCATAACAATGGGCCTTGGAGCAGAAAATGAGGACTTGGAATATTAAATTGTTTATATCTCAGGAACTGTATGACATAGAAAATAAATGTAAACTGGCCCATCGGTGCAGCAGTTGGATTTCTGCTTGTGATGCCGGTGACCCGGGTTCGAGAACAGACTTGGGTTGCCGGAGGGCTGGCTGGGGGGAGGAGAATAGAGCATCCAGGGACAACTCTCCTTCTCTGTAGGGTGGGCAGGGGTTGCATACCCACGTAGACTGACTCCTGGCAGAGGCTGGGAGTGCAGCATACGGGTGGGGCACGGTGTGCTAGGGGGCCGTGGCAGACGTCAGCGTATGCCTTGACGTCCAACGTCACTCTCCACAGTGGAAAATTGGCTCACTGCCCACCAAGATGACAGCTCTCCATTTCCAGAGTGCCCCCAGTGCCTGGTCAGGGCCTCCTGTTCCTCAGCAGCATCCCTGGGCCCTAATGGAAGTGTGTGCTGGGGTTCTTCCCTCCCCCGGTGCCCTTCCCCCTTGGAGGAGGGGGATCCGCCCAGTGATAGGGATACCCAGGATATCCTGGGGGTCAGCTGCGATCTGAGGACCTGAGGAGGGCTGGCCAAAAGGTCAGTGGGGATGAAGGGAACTTGCAGAGCCTGAAGGAGTGGGGGACAGTGAAGCGCAGGGGGGTATAAACACATAATGCAAAAAAAAAGAAAATAAATGTAAATTTCATATGAATTATGACTTTCCTGGCTAGTTTTGTACTTAGCCCCCAGGTGGTGACTAAGCTGTTTTGCAATGAAAAGTCTGTATCTTGCACTGTTTCTGAGATACGGGCCCCGAAAGGCACGCCAGGCACCATAATGTTATCCAATTGGAAAAAGCGTTACATTCGGAGTGCCGTCACTGTGCTGCCCTGTAATATTTTTTCACCACACCACCAAAAGGCACATCAGAGGGATGTTGGCTTTCTTCCCTCGAAATTTCAGCCCAAAAGAGCAAACCGTTATTTTGCAGCAGGGTGGCAAAGGATTCCTACAATGCGGTGGACGCCGTAATGTTATCCTATGGGAAAAGGTGTCCATTTTGGGGTGCCGTAACTTTGCTGCCCTGTAATATTTTTTCATCAAAACACAGGAAGGCACATCTGTCATATATTGGCTGCATTCCCTTCAAATTTCAGCACAAAAGACCAAACTGTTCTTTTGCAGCAGGGTGGCAAAAATTTGCTGTCATTTTGCAGTAGCCTGGAAAAGTAGTGTCAAAATTTGAGAAAGTTTTCACAAAAATTTGCAACACTTTCATGAGTGTGACACTACTTTGCAAAAGTACTTTTTGCAGAAACTTGAAAAACACATTTCTAGGGTGTTTAACCTCAAAAGAAAGACATGCCTAGCATCCTCATGGTCCGACTAGGTAAACACAAAAAGAATTGTGTTGCTAGAGGGTCCCAAATTTAGATGCCAAGCATTTGTCTGATCACCAACTGAAAACAAAATGGTGGATTTGCAAAAGTAAAAGGGCTATTTGCGAAAGTAAAAACTGCATATCTGTTGAACTTTTTCTTAACTTTCCCATTGACTTGTTGTTTGAATAACTTTTGAACTGTTCAATATTTTTTCATGAAATCTTCAAAAGGCACATCAACCCTGGCTGCATGCTTCCTGAAGTTTTCGGACCAGTCGCACAAATTGTGTGACCTGTAGGCGAGAGCAAAGAAATCACAAAAAAGTGTAATTGCGTAATTGGTTGTCACTTAATAACTCTGCAGCCATATATCCAACCAGTATGAACCCTGGCAGATCCCAATATCTATTATTCCCAATTGTGTATACCAAATTTCAGGCACATCCGTTGAATGATTGCAAAGTTATTAAGGTGCAAAATTTTACCCTTTAACCTTAAAAGTGCTACTCAACCCTAACTATGGTAGCACTACCATGCTATCATAATATATTTATATATATATATATATAAAATTAGAGGCAAAAAACTCAGTTTAATGCATCAGTTAGGTTTGTTCCACAGCGACAAAAGCAAGGAAATTCGATGCTAGGGTTAAAACCCCTTTGCACCCTCCAGCCCACCCCCATCTAGAATTGGGGTCCATGTTGGGGTCATTGGCCTTAACTCTCATCCCATCACATGTGGAAAGAAGCTAAGGAGTTGGAGAATGGCATGTGAGTTGGGACCAATGACTGCATGTGCACCCTGATTCCAGTTGGGGTGGCGCAGGAGGCAAAGGGGTTTCAAACTCAACATCAAATTCCTCACTTTGTCACTGTGGAAGAACCCTAACTGATGCATTAAACAGAGTTTTTGCCCTAATTTCCTTCTTTGAGAATGATAATGAGAAGTAGTGAATGTAATGCAAAGCAGGCGCTCCCGCTACGTGATGTCTTGTCACATAGTAACATTGTGCCCACAAACGCAAATTGTAATGCTCATGGTGATGCAAAGCAAAACAGAAAGAGAAACAGTACTGTAGACAGAAATGTTAAAAACAACTCAAACGCTACCGCAAATGAAAACGCAAAGGGTAACGCACATGGTGGCATAAACATGAATGGTAAGTGAAACAGGTACAGAACCACAAGCAGAAATGGTAATGGTAACAGTAATGCAAGCACACAGGCTAGTTTCTCCAAATGCTGTATAGAGAAAGACAGTGAGTACAAAGAATGTATACAAAATAATGACTCTCAGAACAGAAAAATGAAGACTTGGAGTAGTAAATTGCTTATACAGTATCTCGGGAATTGTACGATATAGAAAAAAAAATTAAAAGTCATATGAATTATCATTTTCTTGGCTGGTTTTGTGTTTAGCCCCCATAAGGGGGCTAAACATTTTTTCGATGAAAATTCTTTATCTTGCATCATTTCTGAGATACGGGCCCTGAGAGGTGCGGCGAATGCCGTAATGTTATCCTATGGGAATAAAACAGAAGTTCGAAGTGCCATAACTTTGCCTCCCTGTAATATGTTTTCATCAAACCACTGAAAGACACATCTGTGGGATGTTGGCTGTGTTCTCTGCAAATTTCAGCTCAAAAGACCAAACTGTTTTTTTGCAGCAGGGCGCTAAACGATTGCTGCAGTGCATTGTACGCCGTAATGTTATCCTATGGGAAAAAGTGTCAATTTTGGAGTACCATAACTTTGCCGCCATGTAATATTTTTTCAACAAAATACTGAAAGGCACATCTGTGAGATGTTGACTGTGTTCCCTCCAAATTTCAGCCCAAAACTCCCAAATGTTCTTTTGCAGAAGGGTGACAAAAAATTGCTGTAATTTTCCCACAGCCTAGAAAAGTACTGTCGCAATTTGCAAAAGCTTTCACAAAAATTTGCAACACTTTCGTGAGTGCAACACTACTTTATGAAAGTACTTTTTCCAAAAATCTGAAAAACATATTTCTGGGGTATTTTACCCCAAAATAAAGACATGGCTGGCATCCTCAGGGTCCGACTAGGTGAAATACAAAAAGAATTACTGCTGGTTGCTAGAGGGTCCCAAATTTAAATGCCAAACATTTTTCTGATCACCAACTGAAAACAAAATGGCAGATTTGCAACAGTAAAAGGGCAATTTGCAAAAGTAAAAACTGCATTTGTGACACTGTCAAACTTTTTGTTAACGTTTCCAATTGATATAATGGGAACTTGTTTTTTGAATAACTTTTGAACCGTTTAATATTTTTTCATGAAATCTTCGAAAGGCACATCGGAGGCCCTGGCCACACATTCCTTGAAGATTTTGGACTGGTCACTCAAACTGGCCACCTGTAGGTACAACCGTAAAATTCCAAAAAAAAAGCATAAACGCATGCACAGATCACGCTTAATAACTCCGCAGCCGTATATCCGACGGTACAAAACTTGGCAGATCCCACAGCGTATGTGTCTTGATTCTGTATTCCAAATTTCAGGCAAATCTGTTGAATGGTTGCAAAGTTATTAAGGTGCAAAATGTTGGGTTTAACATGTAAATGGCTCCTCAACCCTAACTATGGTAGCACTACTGTGTTACCATAATATATATGACAGAGTTGTGAGTACAAGTTCAAAATGCATTGAATTACATTGATCTTTGCTTACCTGATTTCCTCAGTTCCCAGTCCAGTGTTGAGCAGTGAAAACATGTCTCCAGTCCAGAGAGGATTACTTTGTTGGATGCCCAGCAGTAAGTATGGTGTAGGGGTGCTGACTGGTGAGTCTGGTAGGGGGAGAGTAATGGTGGTGGGGGCGGGGTCAGTAACAGATACCAATGGACAATTTTCTTTTCTGCAGGGTGTTAAAAAAAATAGATACTGAGGGACAGTTTTCCTTATTTATGGTACCAACACTAGTGATTGGGCACCCCAGTTTCAGGGTCATATTTACAGGGCACAGGAAGTGATAGGGAAATGGAAGGGATACTTGGCAGAGGATTATATCTTTTTTTTAAATGGGGCATGGGCACTGGAAGCAAGTGGGGATGGAAGGGATACCTGGAAGAGGGTTTGATTGTTTAAAATGTGAACAGGCACAAAAAGTAGGAGAGATAGGAGGGATACATGGCAGAGAGGTGTATTTCTTTTTGTATAGGAATTGAGGATGGCATGGGATTGGGAAGGGGTGGGATCGTTGCCTGCAGGTGGATCTTTGCCTGCAGGTAGGTTTGTTTTTGTATAAGAACCGGTAATGGGATGCAATTGTTACAGGGTGGGATATTTGCCAGTGGATGGGTTTCTTTGCTTTGTGAAATGGGTCTACTGTAGGCATTTTGATGTACAAAGCATGAGAGGGCCAATGATTGCCACTGGTGGGCATGGGGGATGAACTGCAGACTGATCATAATGCCGATCAGGTGCTTGCTGGGTTGCATCATACAGATCAAAGCAAAGAGCCACACTGTGAAATGAGCATCTCTTTTGTTTGAACTGCATAAAGTTTCCATCTATCAGGTAGAGAAGAGTATCATGATTGGCCTGGTTAATCATTGGCCTGGCACTGTCTAGTTCATTGCAGACTGCTTTGCATTAGACCAACAGTGACACCTGTCAAATTCACTATCATAGCAATATGTTCACTTTGTGTAAGGGCAAGCAGCCATATAAATGGACATCATAATGCAGCACTGCTTTCACTGAGTCAGAATACAGAGGTTCAATAAAGGTGCAGTAACGCTGAGTCAATTGCAGAGTTTAACAGTAAGCACATCACTAGGTAAGCTTGGGAAATATGAGAAATATATGGCTGTACCATAGGACCTACAGTACCTTGTTTATCATAAGCCTCTTTCTGAAATTCTCTGCTCGGCAAAACATTTGTACTTCTTCATAAGGCAAAATTCATTGCCAACTTTGCTTGCCAAGTACCCAGGTGAAGAGGTCACAGTGTGGTTGAGAAGTTACCACTGAAACTAAGCAAACTTTGCAAAGTACATAGAATAGTAGTTAGACTGCCTGATCTATAGCTTAACAGTGATCCTCCATCACCCTTCTTAAACAAGAAAAACACTGTAGCTTCTTTTCAGTCATCTGGCACTTTAACTGTTGCAATTGAAGCTATATATCCATACATAGACAGGTAGTTAGACAGACAGACAGACAGACAGACAGACAGACAAACAGATGTAGATCTTAGTTAATGGTTCTGCCAATTCTCATGCTAATTTCTTTAAGACTATTGGTTGAAAATAGTTTGGCCCAGCTGACTTGTCCTCCCTTATACTTAATAGCTTGAGTACATTCTTGTTACTGAATATCTTTCCTAGTTCATCCATTTCTCCTTCATTCCTTGTCTCTCTAAGGATATACTCTGACCTGGCATTTTCTCCATAAACTAAATAGGAGTATTGCCATTTAAAGTAAGAACATCCCTACTATAGTTACACAGCGCCTTTTTCCCCAAGTAATATCTCTGAGGTTAAAGGAAAACTACACACAAAAATGACAGAAACATATATTGTGCATTGAGTTTTTGTTTCTCTGATGGTCCCTAGCATTCTGTTTCGTGTGTCTGTGGCAATTATTTTTTTTTCACTTTTCTCTGCCCATAGGGGTAGTCAGGCAGGCTTCTTGTAATGCCTTTGATCTGTTGGAATTTTTCCAGAATGCCTCTGGGAAAAATGTCAGTTAGAACAAGGACATTCAAAGTTGTAGAAACATAGAAACATAGAATTTGACGGCAGATAAGGACCGCTTGGCCCACCCAGCCTGCCCATTTCCCTACCTACTGGATAAGCTGCAGATCCTAGTTAACCAGCAGCCTACTTCTTCCTACCTCCACCCCCCAGAATTGCCTTATGACTATCCCATGCATGCTGGAATTCCACCACTGATTTTGACTCCACAACCTCCTCCGGAAGGCCGTTCCATGCATCCACAACCCTCTCTGTGAAAAAATACTTCCTTAAATTACCTCTGAGCTGCCCCCCTTCTATCTTCAAATTGTGCCTTCTTGTTCTTGCACACCTCTTATTTTGAAAGATGCTACCCTCTTGGACTTTGTTGATTCCCTTGAGGTACTTGAAAGTTTCTATCATGTCCCCCCCTCCCTCCTTTAATCGAGGCTATATATATTAAGCTCGTTAAGTCTTTCTTCATATGTCTTCCGGTGCAGACCCTGCACCATTTTAGTTGCCCTCCTCTGGACAGCTTCCATCCTGTGTATGTCTTTGCAGAGATTGGATCTCCAGAACCGCACACAGTACTTCAGATGGGGTCTCACCAGCTGTCTGTACAGAGGGATACAGTTGTCTTGACTTTAATTTATTATCACCCACTGAGAGCACTTTACGAAGACAATTGCTACACATCCACCATAACAACAGTTGCCACTCAGAGAAATCTGACTTTGTCGGTGGGGGGGAGGACAAACACTTTTTCAAAGTGGTTAACTTTTACAAGCTGTTGCACTTAAATGTTGTAACTAGAGTATAATTAGAATCCTTGGCTCATAGTTCTAGTGCTATGTCTAATTGACATCGTTTTCAGAGGCATTCTGGAAAAAAATCCAACAGCTCAAAGGCAATAAAAGAAGCCTGCCATAAAACTAGCAAGGAAAAAGAAAATAAAAGAACACCTTATCACTGACACAGGGAATAGAATGCCAGGGACCATCAGAGAAACAAAAACTCAATGCACAACATGTGTTTTTATAATCTGTGCATGTTGTTTTTCTGTTTAAGTCCCCTATGTACAACATATGCTTTTATAATTTGTGCATGTAGTTTTTCTGTTAATGTCCCCCATGAAATCACTATGATGATTCTCCGCATTTTCAGCTACAGAGACATTGTTTTTGGTGTTGCTCCAGAGTCCACTTTAGCTAGATGGGACTCCCTCTTTTGATCCTTCTCTTGCTTTGCTCTTGACATACACCTGCATACTCACCATTGTACTCTGTACTCACCCCTCTCTTCCCCTTCTTCTCTTAATGCCATGTCCCTTATCAACGGTGTTTCCTTTGTCTCCAAATATTGGTTTGACTCTTTCCTATTGCGTTTTGCTTCCCTTCTTTCTTTACCCTTTCTACTTCTTACTCTCTTCACAACACTTGCTCTCATTTGGTACCAGATCAAAATGTCACTGCAATAACAGTCTAATATTAACTGCGCTGTCAGAACAGTGTCTATATTGACAGTGACTGGGGTAGAATAGCATTAAGAAATTACTATTAATCCTGTCACTGTCCACTGGAAAGAGGAAGGAATCAAGTTGCCATGTGTGTGGTACCTGGTCAGGCCACTTCCTTAATGAAGTGGCTAGGGCACTAGCAGACAGCAGCTTTGGAGACCTGGGACCATGTTTCATTTCCCCCCAGGATTTTTGCCCCTCCCAAGTTTTTCCCCATCCCTGAAGTCCACACCCCCTCTGAGTTAGTTAGTTTAAATCTGGAGGCATATGGGGGAAAAGCCCCTCATGTCAGGTGGAGTGGGGGGGATTTAAACACCAAAAGTCCCATTGGTTTCAATGGAGTGTGTTGTTTTTTGTATGGTCAGTGTTTTAACCAACCTTACTTTGGTGGGCAGCATTTTGCCTGTGGCATTTATTGCCATGCTGTTTTTTGTTTTGGCACTATGACCCCATGCCTTCTCATTCTCTTGCTCTGCCACCCATGAAATCTTTGGCTGGACAAGCTGCCTTCTCATTTTGCTTCCCTAAACAATGGGGCTCTCATTCCCCTTTTCATTCACTCTGTGCCTTCCTTTATACTCTGAAATCTCTCCTCCATGATTCCTCTGCTCAGTCTTGCAGTTGATGTGATATTAGAGTGGACTCCTATTCACCTACCATCCACCCCACACTGACACTAGCACTTCCCAGCTCCCATGTTACCAATCATTTCTCCCTGTTCTTTATTTTGTTGTGTTGCTTACTTTTCAGTGTTCTTTTTCCCATTCGGCTATTTACTGCATGGTAATTGTACTCATTAGGAGTTATTGTAATTGCATATTTTGTTATACTTTATTGACAAATTCATTTATGTGATAACCAAGTAAGTACACTGGTCCCTGGGACCATTTTCAGGTGTGACAAGGGCTGTCTAGATGGCACATACAGCACATGATGAGAGATGAGAAATGCAGGAGCATTTACAGAATACAGGTGAAAAGGTTCAGAGATAGCATACAGTGGATTTCAGAAATAAACAAAATAAAGCTACAGTATAATACACACATGTACAGTTAACAAGTACATAGAAGAACAATTACTGTTTACAATTAAAAAATAAACAAGGATCAGTTACTACAATGAAATCACAGAATGACAAGACAGAAGGGTATCATGTAAGAGTAGTTGGGGGGACTACAGTTTACTTCCATATTATTGTATTACATTTGTACATTTTACTTTGTATCTGATCTTGTCTCTTCCCCCTCCCCCCAGGACACATCTGGAAACAAGTTGATGCCAGCTTAGTATGATTTTCCTGTTAAAACCCTTTAAATAAAATAATAAATGAATGAATTAAAATAAGATTCTTGGCCAAGTATGCTTTTCCTGTCTCTTTAATATTTTCCTACTGCATGTCTCTGTTGTAGTCAAGTGGTCTGTGACATACTGTGATAAGAAATACCTTCCCAGATAGTCCTTCTGTCCTTACTCAGATTGATTCATTACTGTGTTACTTTATTTGATTCTGGTCTCTTCACAGGTTTTGATGTTGTTACTATCATAATGCAACTCCACCATTTTTGTTCTTCGTCTCTTTTCAGTATAGCTCATACACCTTCAAGTTTTAACCCCAGTTGTTCTCCTCTATCCACTAAGTTTCAATAACTGCTATGATATCATTTTGCTCTCTTAATATCAACTCCTACAGCTGTGCAAAGTGCAGAATTATGATGGCAGAATTCATGTGGAATGGAAAGTCCCTTCTGGAGTGCTTTTCAGGATTTCTATTTAATCCTCAAGAATTCTAAAAAGAATTTCTTTATAAACCATGGAATAATACTTTGTGGGCAACATAATCCACAGATTATTATTCCATGATTTTTGGAAAATGAATCTGCAGTTTATGGTAACTGCCGAATACAATTCTATATTTAACACTGTACTTTCAAAATTTTGTAATTTTGTTCTGACAGAATTCTGATGAATTCAGTGGAATCTTTGAAATTCTGCAGAATTCCACAGGAAGTGGAATTTAAACATTTCAAACAGCTCTACAAACTATTCTAAATGTCCCGCTTTATTATTCAGACTTTTTGCACTGAGCAGTGTATATTTAAGCAATCATTCATAACGGGTGTGTGTGTCAAGCTGGGATAACATCATGTCTTGGGTGAAATGCAGAAACATATCATTTGTTGGCAGGTAAGGATCACTATACCCACCTAGTTTGCCCAGATTGTCCCTACCTATACTGTCACTGAAGTACCTACTTAATCTCCAGCTACTTCCCCTCCTCACTTTCCTACTAAGATTCCTTTGTGTCCATCCCTTCCAGCTCTTCTGCAATTTCGCCTATGAAGACATTGAAGGGGGACCAGTCCATTCACTAAGCCCCAAGGTACCCCACTGGTCATTATCCTCTCATCAGAGTGAATACCACTTAACACCACCCTCTGCTGCCTATTCATCAACCAGTTCCTTACCCAGTTTACTACCTTGGGTCCCACCCCTAAATTGACCAGTTTCTTATCAGCCTCCTATATGGTATGATACTGAAGATCTTGCTGAAGTCTAAGTAGGCTATATCCACCACACCACCCTGATACATTTTTCTGGTCACCCAGTCAAAGAAACCACTCAGGTCTTGTATCCCACTGGATTCAAGATACTCCACTAGTTTTTAGTTTAGTAGTGTTTCTATTAACTTCCCCACCACTGATGTTAGACTGACCAGTCTACAATTGACAGCCTCCTGCTGCAGCTGTTATGGAGCAGAACACTGTCCTGGCACTGCAGACTCCATTTGTTTGCCTGCCACCCCCCAGCTGATGCATGAGGTTATATGATGAGTGCATTCTACACCCAATAAATGAGGTTATCCCAGCAGGACACAACCCTGGAGTTCATTATTGCTATTATACAATGGCTATATATATATATATATATATATATATATATACATATATATATATATATATATATATATATATATATATATATATATATATATTTAAAAGTTTTAAATAGATTTTTACTTGATTTTGCAATATGCAGGTATACCTATTAAAAATTGATTGCACCAGATCTGATTTCTCCAATAACTAATGCTGCTACTACATGCTACTTGCTCCTGTGGTGCTGCTACTACATGAAATTTGCTCTCTTGCTGTCTCTCTCTCTCTCTCTCTCTCTCTCTCTGTGATAACATGTCTTTGCCCCCCACCAGTCACCCTCTTGCATGGTTGCTATGAAGGTCTTCTTCATTCCTTGTATGCCCACCTACTTTCCTGCTGAGTGTCAGCCATAGTTTGCCAAAATAGTCCTCCATCCACTTGCCATCCTGTTATGTGTCACCCATGGTTTGTGTGGTTCACTAGTTTGGACTGTTATTTGATGTTCACATGGCAGTATCATTTTACTAGTACAGCCAGCTACATACAGGAAGAAGAAATTTGTACAATCATGAACAAATGATAGTGTTCATAGGGGACAGTCAGCACAGCAAGTTAGCACTCTCACTGAAGTGAATCAGAATGAAAGCTTTATTTAAATTTGTGTTTCATGTTTTATTATTTGACTAGTAGTACCATGTGTATTTGTGGAAAGTAGAAGAATGTTTGGTGGGGGTCTTCAGTTGAAATAGTGGCACAGATGAGGCAGGATGTGGGATGGAGTGATTTTTTTTATGTTACATGGCCATATGTGTGATAGGATAACATCACTGTACAATGTGGCCACTGACCAATCAGCATGCTAGAAAATGTCTTGCCATTGTATTATTTAAATTACTGCTGTCTTCTTCCCTTTGCAATGTCCTGTTTTTACTGATATTCCCAATGTTATCCCTTTGATTTAGAGTTTTTGTTGCTCTATTTCCAGATGTAGCTCATTGACCCCTCCCTTTCTCTTCCGGTACCACTTTACCCCTTCCACATTAGGTTAACTCTCCCTCAGAATTTTATTAATCCCTTCAAGTAGCACTCAAGCCTCTTTCCTATCCAGATGAAGCTTGTCTCACTAACAGATAATATTCCTATATCAGAAGCTACCCATTTTCTCAAGAAGGGAAATCCTTCATTGGTGATCCAATTATGCAAGCAGGCATTAGTCATTTTAATTGTCTTCAGTCTTGCTGGTCCAACCTTTGGTACACACTGGATATCAATAGCAATAACCTTATACCCTCTCTTCTTTAGGTTCTCCCCCAGATTCATGTTATTTTACCTACAGTATACCATTTGTTCCTACATTTATTTATTTTTATTTATTTAGTCTTTGTTGACCGGGTAAGTGCACTAGACAAATACTTCCTATTTTCATGCACGACCTGGGGGAAGGGGATACAGATGAATTCCAAATGACTTTGAACCAGATTAAGTTGTTGGTCGTATTTTTAGTGAATGAGGGAAATTTGGCCAGGACAAGGGGTAAATTCCCCAACTCTTTTCAATAAGTGCCATAGGATCTTTAACATCCACCTGAACTACCACCAATCCAGGCAGATGGGACCTCCATTTAACATCTCATCAGAAAGATGGATGTACTATGACCACTGGATTCTACAAAGGAACTATAGGAATCCCAGTAACTCTGTCCTTCAGATGCTCCACCCTTGCACCAGGGAAACAAAGAACCATTCTAATTTGCTTTTCACATGTACAAACATTAATAATTGTACAATTGGGACCCATTATGTACTGTAATAGTGATCACAATTCTATCTACTTTAAAATAATGTCACACCATTATTTCAACACACAGATCACAGAGCTGTTCCTATAAACAAAGCAGATGTGGTCAGTATTAAACTACAGATGACAAACATTAACTGGGTGGAATTATCTGGAAACCAATCTACTGAGGAAATGTGGCTACTACTAAAAAAATACTAATATGAACATATGAAATTTGCCAGCAGATAAAGGCCTAGAGGTCTATCAAGTCTGCTTGAATGTGCAGCTAGCACACCTTATTCTGCAGCTGCCCTTCCCTTCCACCCTTCCCCTTCATTAACCCTTCCCCTTGACCTGGCCCATCCTCATTTGAAGCAGTCCACTGTTCTACTACATACAACTTCAGCAAGTAACGCATTCCACCCAGCCACCACCCTCTCAGTAAAAAAAGTGTCTCCTCATCTCCCTCCTGAACCTTCCTTGCTCCAGTCTCATATCATGACCCCTGGTGGACCTCCGCTCCCTTACTTTGAACAGCCCCTTTGTACCCGTCTTGTTTATTCCTTTCATGTATTTAAAGGTTTTAATCATGTCACCCCTGTCTCTCCTCTCCTCCAGTGAGTACATTTTCAACTCCTTCAACCTCCTCTTGTATGATAAGTCCCCCAGCCCTTTGAACATCTTTGTCGCTCTGCACTGCACCCCCTCCAGTAACTTAATGTCCCTCTTCAGATATGGACGCCGGTACTGCACTCAGTACTCCAGGTGTGGTCTAACTAATGACCTATACAGTGGCAGAATCACCTCCTCTCTCCTCGAGGATATACCCCTTGCAATACAACCCAGCATTTTGTTGGCCTTTGCAGCTGCCTTCCTACATTGTGCCAAGTTGTTCATTGACCTGTAGAGCACACCCAGATCCTTCTCCTCCTCTGTCTGGGCTAGCTGCACTCTCCCTAGCTGGTAACTCCTCCTTGGGTTCTTCATCCCAAAATGTAGCACCTTGCACTTTTGGCATTAATGTCAGTTGCCAGGTGTCTGACCAGGTTTCAAGCTTTGCCAGATCATTCTGCAACCCCTACCATCCCCCTAGGTCATCCACCACTGCACCTACCTTGGTATCATCAGCAAACAGACTGATCTTGCTCTTGATGTCCCATGATATGTCTGCAATGAATATCTCAAACAACACTGGTCCCAACACTGAGCCCTGTGGAACACTGATCATCACTGCCCTTTGGTGTGAGAGCTCCCCACCCACCACCACCCTCTGTTGCCTTCCTTGCAGCCAGTTTCCGACCCATCTCACCTGCTTTGTACCCACCCCTGTGCCTACTAACTTCCTTCCCAGCCTTCCATGTGGCACTGAGTCAAATGCCTTACTGAAGTCCAGATACAGGACATCCACTGCATGACCCCTGTCCAGTTGCCTAGTTACCCAGTCATAGAACTCAATACTAATATACTGTATCTAGAAAATATATACACAAAAATCAAGAAATATGACAATAAGGATATCAAGCCTAAACAGCTGAACAAGAAAATTAAAAGATTAATAAATGCATAAAAAAGTCTACAAATCTTACCCAGCCATGAAGGATAATACCACATGAGTTAAGGTACAGACACATTTAAAAAAGTTAAGCAGGCCATCAGAAAATTAAAAAAAAGATATGAAAACTATGCATGCTTTCGGTGCCAGAAAGAAATAACAGTAACTCCTTTTATAGTTACATAAAGTCACTCAAAAACATAAAGAATATGGTAAGTCCCCTTGTGGTACATGAAAAAAGAACCAGCAATTCCGTTGAGATGGCCAGTATCTTCAGTGATTATTTTTGTTCTGTCTTTGCTACAAAAATCAATAATTACGTAATAAAAAGTAAAAAAGCAAACTGAAAAATAATCATTACTATGGAAGACATAAAAGGAAAACATAATAAGGTTAAAGATAATTCATCACCTGTGCCATTCAAAATATTTGAGAAGATCCTCAAACTCATGGCAACTGAGATAGTCATACTGCTTAAATGCATTTTCAAAACATTTATTAATACTGTTATTATCCCAAGTGATTGGAATACAGCTGAGGTCATCCCAATATTCAAGAAACTCTGGTCAGAGGCAACACGACTACTATACTGCTTTAAAGGGACATTGTCCAAGTATATAGCACCTCTCAAATGCAATGTATCCCAAAGTCCTTTACAAAGCAATGAGTGAGACACAGGTAGCACAGAGACTGTGCAATACAATGGAATTTAGATTTAGATATCACTTTTCATACCTATAATATCCCATAGTGCTTTACAAAGCAATGTCTTGTATACTAGTAGTGCAGGGAGTGTATAATAGAACATAATTTTATAATTTTGGATTTAGTTAGCACCTTACATGCATACATTATCCCAAAGTATTTTACTCAGCAATGCATTACATACTTTTAGTGCAGGGATTGTTAGCTAGAACAGAACAGAATCAGAAAAAGGGAAATGGAGTGGGAAATAGTCTGTCCCACTGAGCCACATTATGGAGATGCACTGTAACTATGTCAGATGACTATGAGTTTCTGCTTGCACTGCTGCATCAGCTCCATTGCTCTGTGACTCCACCCCACTACACAAGATATTAATACAGATTCGAGCTGGCCATGGTGCCTTATTTACTTTAATGGTTTGTGTATGTATTTTATAATTAATGCAATACAAGTAATTATCTAATGATATCTAAATTGCTCCAACACTGATGGAACTTTACACTGCCAATATTCACTTACAGTTTCTGCAAGGGAGGAGTGGGGCTGTGGACTGAGTGAGTTTTGTTTTAATAATTATGAAAAAAATAAGGTATAAAACAGAAAGAAATTAGTGATCTGATTCTACATTAGTACTACCTCAAAAAAAATTAAAATAGATAAAACATATGGCTAACTCTAATCTGTATAGATATCTTGTGTAGTGGGATGGAGTCACAGAGAAATGAAGCTGATTCAGCAGTGTAAGGGGAAACTCGTGGCCATCTGGCATAGTTAGTTACAGTGCTTCTCCATAATGTGGCTCAGTGGGATAACCCTCTTTCCACTTTAGTCCCCTTTTTCTGACTTGTTTTATATATTTTATGATGGTGGCTAATATTCAAATTAAAAGAATTAGTGTGAGGTAGTGCAGCAGGGGTGGACAGGGTGCTGACAAAGGAACAGCATAGTGGTGAATGGAAAGATTTGGTTCTGTTTCAATCACAGCACTCAGTGAAAGAAAACAGTCTAGGTATCCAGTCAGGTGCTTCCAGAGTCCCCTCTCTCTCTCTCTTTCTCTCTCTCTCTCTCTCTCTATCTCTCTCCCTCTGTCTCTGTCTCTCCTATTTGTAGCAGTATGTCAGCATGGTGATATCACTAGGCAGCCATAGAAAGGGTAATGAACACTCACTAAACAATTATAGATTTATTAATCTCACATCAGTCCCTGTGAAGTTACTAGAAGCTCTTATAAAATATACCAGTCAATACTGACCCAGATCAACACAGATTCATTGCAGATAGATCATGTACTGCTACTAAACTGCTGTGTTTTTATGAAAAAATCAACCAGTCTTTAGACAACTAAACTCCATCTGACATCATTTATTTAGACTTCAGTAAGGCCTTCAATTTAGTGGGCAGTAACTGAGAAAAAGAAGAGGGCAGAAATAGATCCAAGATTAATAATGCAGGGAGCAAATTGACTAATAGATTACAATGGTTGTTATCAACACACACAAATCAAACAGAGCAAAAGTGACAAGAAGTTTTCTGCAGGGTTTTGTCTTACAGTATGTTTCTTAATATTCCAAATTTTTATCTGACTTAACTAAACACATAATCTGCTCACAATTAAGTACTGTATGCAGATAATGCTAAACTGGGTGAGTCCTTGTGCAACAGCGGAACAACATAACAATTCAAACAGATCTGGATCATACATCTGACTGGGTAATAAAGTGGTAGATTAGATTTAACATATACAAATGTAGAGTAATGCATTTAGTTGCACAAAATAAACAGAAGATCAGGTATGTAGAATTACAGTCAGAGGTCTGCAACCCAGCCATGTGTCTAGCTAGACCATTTCAGCATTGTTCAAATTACTATAAACTAGTGGTGTGATCCTGTTTGAGGCAGAAGTCCATCTTCTTCCAAGTTGTGTACAGGGAGTGCTTGGAAACAACTGAGAAGCAGTGTGGGATATACTATTTTGGACTAAATATCAGTAACTAATCTCTCTCTCTCTCTCTCGCTTACATCTGAGAGAAGTTTTCCTCACTTTTAAAGTGGTATTGCTTTGTGTTTGTTTTAGTTTTTAATTCAGGAAGGGGTTTTTAAAACTGCTTATCTTGTCAGCATCCTCAGAAGGGCTGAAATAACTGCATGTTTGATTTTCCTTTGTGGCTAACAAACCACCCGGCTGTTTTGGGGCTGGAGAGGTTTACCTGTGTCTGACTTGGATGTCTGGATTTTTCTCTGTTTGATTAGCAGGGTACTTTCTCTCTCAAATTGTTGTGTAGGGTATCTTGCTGACAGGAAGGCACTCATTGCAGCGGTGGGTGAGAGCTTTTAGTTGATTGTTTTGTGAGGACACAGTTTAGGCCCAACCCTTCCCACCCCTCACCCACCCACCCCTGGAAATAGTTCCTTTATACCTGAGGTTCTGATATCATTTCCTTGAGTGCAAGGTGCATTTCACAGTCATATCCTCTCTAGCACACTGCACTGACAATATAAGCATACACATTGTATAATATATATTTATTTCTATATAACAAATCACACACGCACACACACACACACACAAATACAAAAAAAACTAGATAAACATGTGGGGAGTAGTGCAATGTAATGGCTGTGGGGCAGCAGTCTTCTGAGAGTCTTTCTGGAGGCTGAGATGCTGCCCTATTTGTAGACAACTAACTGCCCTGAGGGAGGAAGTTGCCCATCTTCAGGCTGCACTGGACAGTAGTAAGGAAACCTTCCCCCAGGCCACACTGGACAGTAGGAAGGGAACCTCCCCCATCCAGGGAGCACTAGCACCACCACCACTATCTCAGAGGTTGTGAAGAAAGCACAGCAGTTGGACCACAGTGTGCTCAGGGAGGGTGAGGAGGGTGGAACAGAGGCACACCCAGTCAATTGGTCCACTCCACAATCCATACACCATTCTGGGGGAGCATAGCTCCCCTATGGATGCACCTGCAGAGAAGACTGATGATAACTGTCACAAGGGAGGCCCACAGGAAGGAGGCAGAGGACACCACAGGGAAAGGAAGCAGCTCCTGGTGGGGGACTCAATTATTAGGGGTATAGAACTAGGGGGAGCTGGGAAAACTGAAGTAAGGTTCCTGCCTGGTGCCATGGCTTGGAGGGACAGGAAGCACATCCTCAGGATCATGAGAACAGCTGCAAGGGATTCTGAGCTAGATGTAATTGTCCACCTAGGGACAAATGACTTGACTCATCATGAGATTAGAGCAGTGCAGGAGGACATTGCAGAGTTGGGGAGGGACCTAAGACAAGTAGCACACACAGTACCTTCTCAGAGGTGCTGCCTGTCAAAAGCATAGGGGAGGTGAGGGTAATTGGCACCATGCAGTTTAATGAATGGTTGAAAGAATGGTGCAGAGCACAGGGGTTTGGCTTCACTGGGGACTGGGGTTCCACCTGGAGGGACACCAGCCTATACTGGCAGGATGGTCTGCATCTGTCCAGGAAGGGAACAAGTCTTTTGAGCAATCGGTTTAAATGCTTCATTGGCAAGCTTTTAAACTAGTCAAAGGGGGAGGCACTGACAAGCAGCAGGAAAATCCCAGCCTCTCCCTACAAAACAGGGTACTAAATGAGAAAATGATTGAGGTAGAATGGTCAGTGGGGGATGCTGCAACAGAAGGTCAAGCCATCAAAAAATGGAGAGCAATCAGTACCAATGCCCATAGTCTTGGTAACAAGCTTCCTGAATTAGTGGCCTTGATGGAGGAGGAACATCTGGATATCGTGGCAGTCACAGAAACATGGTACACACAAAACCATGACTGGGACATAAACATACCAGGATGCACTGTCTACAGGAGTGACAGGGAGGGTAAAAAAGGAGGAGGAGTAGTTCTTTACATAAGGGAAGGAATAAAGCAACAAAACAAAAGGGTAAACAGGAGAAGAAGAAGCACTGTGGGTAAATTTGGAGACAGGCATGACACCACAATATGCACAGGGGTTGTATACAGACCCCCTTCTCAGGGGGAGGAAATGGACAGGGAAATGATAGACAGTATACTTAGAATGGCAGAAAAAGGGGAGTTATTGCTGATGGGTGATCTGAATATGCCAGATGTTAACTGGAGTGCAGCTGCAGCTGCTACTTCAAAGAGTGCAGTTATTCTAGATGCCCTACAGGGAGCATGCCTTAGACAACTAGTACTGGAGCCCACTCAAGAGGGAGCAATATTAGACTTGATTCTCTCAAATGGAGATGGAGAGGATCACAGATGTGAAGTGGGTAGCCATCTGGGAACTAGCGACCATCGAACAGTATGGTTCACAATAAACACAGCAATAGAGTCAAGCCATACAAAGACAAAAGTACTGGACTTTAGGAGGGCTGACTTTGCCAAAATGGGTGAGTGCCTAAGGAATGCACAAGCAAATGGGCAGGAAGGAGGGATGGAAGAACAATGTGGAATAATAAAAACTGCCTTCACAGAGGGAATGAGCCTTTGTGTGAAGCAAATAAACAAAACAAGATGATGTAAGAAACCACTATGGTTCTCAAAGGAAGTGGCAGTGAAGGTTCAAGAGAAAAAAAAAACATTCAGGAAGTACAAGGAATTGCAGAAGGAGCAGGACAAAGAACTGTATCAATCAAAGCAAAAGGAGGCTGGGAAGGCAGTCAGAACTGCAAAGGCCCAAACCGAGGAAAAGATAGCCAACTCAGTTAAGAAGGGGGATAAAACCTTTTATAGGTACATCAGGGAGCAAACGAAGACCAAGGGAGGGATAGTGAGGCTCAATAAAGGGGAGGGACGGTGGGCAGAGGGAGACTGTGAACAGGCAGAGATACTAAACAAATATTTTTGCTCAGTATTTACAAATGAAGAGGGGGAGGTACATAAAACAAACAGTAGTAACACTCTGGATACAGTAGTTGATACCAGCCCATTTACAGAAGAAAGGGTTCTGAAAGAACTCTTAAAACTGAAGGTGGACAAAGCAATGGGGCCTGATGGGATTCATCCCAGAATTCTAAAAGAGCTTAGTGTAGAACTAGTAACACCACTGACTACCCTTTTTAACAAATCATGGGATGATGGGGTGGTACCCGAGGACTGGAGGAGGGCAGATGTGATTCCTCTTCACAAAAGTGGGAGCAAGGCAGAAGCAGGAAACTACAGACCTGTTAGTTTAACCTCAGTGATAGGGAAAATGATGGAATCACTTCTGAAGGAAAGAACTGTCGAGTATCTAGAGGCCAGAGGGGCAAAGGACCCTAGGCAGCATGGATTCACAGCAGGAAGGTCATGCCAGACAAATCTGATAGATTTCTTTGACTGGGTGACCAAAGTAGCAGATCAGGGAGGGCTGTGGACATGGCCTACCTAGACTTTAGCAAGGCATTTGACACAGTCCCACACAAAGATTGATATACAAGTTAGCCAGCCTGGGAGTGGGTCCCAAGATGACAGCCTGGGTAAAAATTGGCTGGAGAATAGGACACAGAGAGTAATAGTAAATGGAGTCCACTCAGAAGAAAGGAGGGTTACTAATTGGGGTACCGCAGGGTTCAGTATTAGGACGGTCCTCTTCAATGTCTTTTATGCGACATTGGAAGGACTGGAAGGAAAAGTATGTCTCTTTGCAGATGACACTAAGATCTGCAACAGAGTTGATGCACAAGTGGGGTGGAAAGGATGAGAAGGGACTTGGCAAGGTTAGAGGAATGGTCAAATGTATGGCAACTTAGATTCAATGCTATGAAGTGCAAGGTAATGCACCTGGGAAACAAAAACCCAGGGGAAGAGTACACAATGGGGGGTGAGATACTAACAACAACAAAAATGGAAAGGGACCTGGGAGTAGTCATATCAGATGACCTAAAGGTGGGCAAGCAATGTGAGAGGGCAGCAAGGAAGGCTGGAGGGGTTACTGGGATGCATAGAGCGAGGCATCACCAGTAGAAAACAGGAAGTTATTATCCCTCTGTACAGACATCTGGTGAGACCCCATCTGAGTACTGTGTGCAGTTCTGAGACCCAATCTCCGCAAAGACATAGACAGGATGGAAGCTGTCCAGAGGGGCAACTAAAATGGTGCATGGTCTGCACGGAAGACATATGAAGAGAGACTTAAGGAGCTTAATATGTATAGCCTCGAGGAAAGGAGGGAGAGGGCGGTCATGATAGAACCTTTCAAGTACCTCAAGGGAATCAACAAAGTCCAAGAGGGTAGCATCTTTCAAAAAAAGAGGTGTGCAAGAACAAGAGGGCACAATTTGAAGATGGGGGGGTGGCTGAGAGGTAATTTAAGGAAGTATTTTTTCACAGACAGGGTTGTGGATGCATGGAACAGTCTTCCAGAGGAGGTTGTGGAGTTAAAATCAGTGGTGGAATTCAAGCATGCATGGGATAGTCATAATTCAATTCTTGAGGGTGGGGGTAAGAAGAAGTAGGCTGCTGGTTAACTAGGATCTGCAGCTTATCCAGTAGGTAGGGAAATGGGCAGACTGGGTGGGTCAAGCGGTCCTTATCTACCGTCAAATTCTATGTTTCTATGAAAGGGATATTGGGATCACTGTAACAAAAGACTATAATACTCTAAACTGTGTAATGAATTCATCACCAGAACAAATAAAATAATATTGGTCCATAAACAGAAATAGCATATTACATGATAACAATATTATATTAACACTTTATATGGTATATGTTGAATCCCATTAGGACTTTGTCACCCATTTTGAAGCCCATATAAAAATAAAGATATCAGGCAAGTGGAAATATGAAAAGGAAAGATACAAAATAAAATATCTGATTTGAAGGACCAGCCCTATCAATAAATACTATTGACTTTAACACTGATGTCACTAGAATAATAGTGACTATACTAGGAGACATATTGATGATGCATGATATCTTCATTGACCCCACCGATTTTGCAAAATTAATCTAAAGTTCAAATAAATCCATATCAAGATCAGAAAACACCCTATACAAATTATTTGAAAAAAAATCAATACACTAAAAAGAAAATTATTTTTCACACAGAGGATCATTAACCTTGGAAGGCACTGACCACTGAAATAATTATACGTGAATGGAAACTTGAATTTAAAAGAAATTCAGTTGCACACGTTCTAAATAGAAGTCAATTAAGATACTTCTATTAGAAAGGAGCACAATGGGCTAATGCTTCTCATGATCCTAAACATATTTAGCATGAACCATAATATGAACTGTACTATCAATGATTCTGCCAACAGAGCTCCTCAAAATTACTAGCTGCCTAAGACCCTTTGCTGTTTTTATTCCTCTTATTATTCTACCATCTGCCAAGGTTCCCCCTTGGCTAACGCTTACAATCTACTCCGCCCCATCTTCATCCTTTTCTGCTAATATACCCAAACTATTTCTAGTAATCAGTCATAGGCATTCTAATCTGTGCCCATTCCTTTCTCTCCTGTTCTGTGCCCTTTTTATTCCTCATCCAGTAAGTCATCTAGTTCTCCTCCCCTCTGTATATCTGTCTCTGTATCCGTGTCTCTCCTCCAGCCTTAGTCCCCCAACCCTCTCCAGTGTCTGTCTGTCAAAAACTCTTTCCCCTTCCCATTCCTCTCTATGCACAATCACATTAGACTTGTCCACAAATGTCTCCAGCTGTGATGTTCTGCACTATGGCCAGCATGTCTCTTTGTTTCCAAATATCCTTCTGTAAGATGCTAACCAAGCTGCAACTTACCCATAGGAATTCTTCACCTTCCCAGCCTATCTTCACCAGCTCATACATACCACAACCTGTGCATCTAGTACCTATCACCACCCTGCTCTTGCCCATCATTGTAACTAAAATAGCAACCTACTGCACACTGCAGTTTGTAACCCACATCCTACTATTTACTTTGCTAATCACCCTGAATCACTCCTCAAACTGGTAGATTGCCTGGGCTGTCTTCTTTGCTGGACTCCGAAGTAGACTTAAAGAGCTACTGATGCTGCAAAGAAAACTTTGAAAAACATGATAATTAGGTAAAATTTGGTTTGTATTACACATATATTCTGGATTTCTTCTCCCCGTTATTTATTACTGAGAAAACATGCATCAATACATTATTGTTATCCCTTGCAGTTAGTTTAAAGTTAATCTGCCTTTATAGCTTACTCTCTACTTCAAGTCATAATGCTCTGTTGTGACATCACAATCTGTTGCCAGGAGAGTAACTATGGTGTCACAAGCAGTGTATTATGACCTTAAGTAGGGAAACAGCAACAAAAATAGATGAACTCTTAATGAGCAGAAATCCTGTCTTCATGCAAATGGCCTCAGCAATAAATAATGGGGAGGAGGAGGAAGAATAAAGAACTAATATGAAATACAAGCTGAACCTTATCTAAATATTATGTTTTGTTAAAGTTCTCTTGAAGGTGTCAGCTGCTCTTTAAGGCAGACTCTGGCCTCTGACTTGATCACCTTTGCTAAGTTCTTCTCATAATGAAACATATTTGAGTAAATGGTCATATTTGCATTGGAAGTGTGTTTTACACAATGACAGCTACAGTGGTTTCACTGTAAGCCTGTATGTGAAGCTAGATTCATTGCGGTAACTGTTTTAATTGTGTTGCTTACTGCAGATTATATGAACCTGTATTGGATGGAAACTGGAATGCATACCCATTAACTTTTACATTTCAATATAACTAACCCTTACCACAAGACACTTATAGAAGGCCTTTACCCACACCCTGGTTTAATATTGTCACAGGGAGATCCTGCCACTCTTGAGGACCAACCTATTCTTAAATCTGTTGCAACAGTTCTATTTCTTAGCCTAGTCTATCTTTTACTATTCCTAGTCCATAAGGTTGGCCACCTATGGGCACTCCTTCTCTTTCTTGGCTATGCTATAGTGTCCTCTTTAATTTTTCTTTCCCCTCTCAGGTCCTTGTACAAGGAGATTACTGTGATGACCTGCAAGCTGATGTAACACATCAGGCTGTGTTCCTTGGTGTTGAATTTAGTATGTAATAGCATTATGTCATAAAACACCTTGATGTATATGCCTTATGTGTATGAAACCTGTAAATGTTGAAAATACCATGACACTACTGTACGTGTATTTGATAAAGGTAAAAAAGTTACTAGGGGACTGTATTATAAACATAGAAACATAGAAGATGATGGCAGATAAGGACCACGAGGCCCATCCAGTCTGCCCATTTTTTCTGCCTTATGAATGTGTCATAGTCCTTGACTATGTCAATGGCCTATCTATTCATATTCATCTGTATTGCTCCCTTTTGCGTACCCCATGCCTGTTTGAAGCCCTGCACTGCATTCATATCCACCACTTCATAAGGTAGGCCATTCCATGCATCCACCACCCTTTCTGTGAAAAAGAACTTCCTCACATTACTCCTTAATTGACTTCTCTCTAATCTCATGCTGTGTCCTTTTGTCCTGCTATTCTTTTATATTGAAACATGTTAGACTCTTTCACCTCGTTAATGTCCTTAAGATGTTTGAATGTTTTTATCATATCATCTCTCTCCTTCTTTTGCTCTTGGGTATACATATTGAGCTCCGTTAATCTGTACTCATATGTTTTCTGATGCAGTCCCTGCACAATTTTGGTTGCCCTTCTCTGGACCACCTCCATTTTGTTAATATCCTCATGTAGGTGCAGCCTCCAGTACTGCATACAGTACTCCAGATGGGGTCTAAACAGTGTCTTGTAAAAAGGGATTATTACCTCCCTATTATGACTTGTGATAACCCTACTAATATGCCCCAACATGGCTCTAGCCTTACCTACTGTTTTAGTGGTCTGCTTGGATGATTTTAGGTCATCTGTGATGATGATGCCAAAGTCTCTTTCCTCCCTTGTGATTGCCAGCAACTCCCCTCCCAACCTATAGGTGGCTTCAGGGTTTCTCTTTGCATTAAACTTCAGTTACCACTCTACTTACTACTTTGCCAGTTTATCCAGCTCTCTTCTTATTCTGCCCACCCCATCTAGATAATATAATCTGTTGCAGATCTTGGTGTCATCTGCAAACAGAGAAACCTTGCCCTCCAGTCCATCTACAATGTCACTGATGAAGATATTGAAGAAAACTGGCCCCAGAACTGATTCCTGAGTTACCCCACTTGTGACTTTTATCTCTTCTGACTGCATACTATTTACCAACACACTCTATTTTCTGCCCACCAACCAGTTTGCCACCCAGTCAACCAATCGCTGACCCACCCTGAGCCTACCCAGCTTATTAATCAATCTTCTATGTGGAACAGTATTAAAAGCTTTGGTGAAGTCAATGTAGGTGACATCAACCGCACCCCTTTGGCCTACCACTCTGGTTACCCAGTTAAAGAAACCTATGAGATTAGTTTGACAGGACCTTCCTGTTGTAAACCCATGCTGTATTGGATCCTGTGCTCCTATGGATTCCAGATGTTGCACTATCCTTTCCTTATTAAGTGCCTCCATAATCTTGCCAACCACTGAGGTAAGACTGACTGGTCTGTGGTTTCCTGCCTCCTCCCTGCTACCACTCTTGTGGAGTGGGATCACATGAGCCCTTCTCCAGTCTTCTGGGACCTTTCTTGTGCTCAGAGACCCGCTAAACAGTTCTGCTAATAGTTCTGCTAGTTCCATCCTTAGCTCTTTTAGTACCCTGGGATGTACGCCATCAGGTCCCATTGCCTTGTCTACCCTGAGCTTAGCAAGCTCCTGTAAGACCCTTTCTTTTGTGAAGGAACTTATGCACACCTCCTTCCTCCCTGTTTCCATGGTGCTGAGTTGTGGGCCCTGCTCTACCTTTTCCTCAGTAAATACTGAGCAGAAGTATTTATTTAGGATAGATGTTTTTCTTTGGTCCTCCTCCACACAGTCCCCCTTATCCCCTTTGATTTTAGCAATGTCCACTCTGGACTTTCTCCTTTCACTAATGTATCTATAGAAAGTCTTGTCCCTTTCTTTTATTGTTCATGCTAGTGTTTTCTTGGTTTGGACCTTTGCCTGCCTTACTGCCTTCCCTGCTTCCCTTATTGAAGTTTGATATGTCTCCCTAACTTTGTCCTGCTGTGTTCCCTTATATTTCCTGAAGGACAGCCTTTAACAATTAAGTTACTGGGGTAGAGATATCAGAAAACCCATATTGTGTTATTTAAATGCATGTAAATTACAGAGTGTTTGAGAGGCCCTTTGGCACCATGCATTACTGTTTTAAGCTGAACCAGCCTAAAATGTCATGGTGATTTGCATATACATTCCATGATACTTTGCATTATGTGGGTATGTGTGATATTGTGTTTCTCTGAAACTTGGCTTTATTGCCAATGCCCTTTGGGGTAACCCTTGTTTCAATGCTTCTCCACTGAGGTTCTTTGTCTTCAGCTTGTTTTGGGGTTTTCCTTTTTTGAGCTCCCCATCACCCAAACACATAAGACCAACATAGGGAATTAAATAATTTTCACTAAAGAGATAGATCAATAGATGCTGACTAAGTGGATAGGAAAGACATACAGTAGTGCAGGATTCTGCAGTAGAGTTACTGCAGCAAACAATGCTCTTTCAATGGGAGTTAATCCCTTTTGTCATGCAGTAAACCTGTGACACTGTGCTTCATCCAGGCGGGCCGGACTATACATAATCTGTTGCTGCTAACTGATGTACTGAAGAAGGGATATGCCATTCCTTAAGGTTGTCCCCTGTGTATTAAATAAACATCACACAGAGACTGTGTGTTGAACCTGAAGTTCTGTGTCTGGTCCATCTGTTATCCCACAATCACTTTACAGACTTAGTATCAGAAATGGGGTAACTTTCTGGAAATGTCTGGACCCAGCTAGGGGAACATTTTCTGGTGGATATCACCCAAGTATCCCAGGTGGACCAATGCACTAGGAGTTGCCAGAGGAGAACCTGAAGAAGAAAGTCTATGGAGTTCTGACCAGAACCATGGCCAAGAGACTTGGTGAGAAGCTGCTGCCTGCACTTGACCTGTGAACTTCGAGGAAGGCCAAGCCTGAAGACAATGAAGAGATATAAGGGGACGTGGAAGAAGCAAGGGAATAATAATAATAATCTTTATTTATACAGCGCTCTTCACTGAGTTCCAGAGCTCTGTACAATGAACAAAACCATAAAATGCTAAAATACATTTTCCAGTAAATAAATACAACCCAATAATAAAACTCCAGTTACAAGACAGCACCAAAAGCAAGTTCAACTAAATAGGTTTTTAAGGCAGTCTTAAAGTTCTCCACTGTCAGGCACTCACATATCTGACAAGTCAGAGAATTCCACAGGGTTGGGGCTACAAATGAAAATGCCCATAATCCAGATTTTTTTAATCATACCCTAGGAATCTCCAGCAATCCCTCATCAGTTGAGCAGAGTGGTCAGAGAGGGCAATATGGTTTCAGGAGATGTTGCGGGTAGCTTGGTTTCAGTCCATACAGGGCTTTGTAGGACAGCTCTTCTTGAAGATGCTACATCTGAAGATGTAGAGGAGCTGTTGGAATGGCTCTGCATAAAACAGGTACAGATGGAGAGAGATAGAGACACTGAGTGGTGAAGGCAAGATGCCAAATGGGTGGATAACATGAAACTTTTGCATGTCATCAATGCAAGACAAACTGAAAGAAGCAGTAGCCCAAAAGACTATAAATTGTCAAAACTATTGGACAGTGATGACATTGAAACATACATCCCAACTTTTGAGGGGATTGATTGAACATGCGCATGGCCAAGGGAACAGCGAGTTCTTTGGCTGTTACCGCACCTGACAGGCAGTGCCCAATTGGTTTACAGACACATTCACTCTGGAAAGCCAGAGGACTATGACCATGTGAAGCAGGAGATCCTCAGGTGCTATGACATAAACACTGAAACATATTGCCAGAGGTTTAAGTTTCTTAAAATGCAGTCACTGGATAACCCACGTTAGACTTATGTCTGTCTCACAGAACTCTGCTACAAATGGTTGCTGCCAGATAACAAGAGCTAGGACCAACTTCTGGAGGTGGTAATCATTAAACAGTTTATTAAAATTTTACTCCAGGTTGTACAACTTTGGATTCAGTAGCATAAGTCTAATTCTGCTGGCAGCCACCAGCAATTCAGTGAGGAACCCTTTTACTTATAAACTGTCAAATCTAACCCCAATGAAACAAGACTGGAGAGCAAAGAGAGGAAAGTGAATTCCTTTTGCATAGATTGTATGTCATGGGTGCCAAAAGAAAGGACATTATGTAAGAAACTGTCCTAATATAAAGAAAGAGACAGTGTACCTAGTCTTAGAGAACTGGGGTCATTTTGTGGCTACTGTGCAGATTGGATCACAGCAGATGATGGGATTGATTAATTCAGTGAGCTGCCAGACTCCTGTGCAAGTAGATCTGGTGACTGGGAATAATAAAGGGCTGGATGCAGCAGTCATCTGTGTGCACAGTGATACCCATTCAGTGTTTCTACAGGAGAAATTTGAAAGGATAGGGGGTTTTGCAAATGTTGAAATCCCTAATAAATCTATGAGGGTCTGGGGGCATGTTCCCCTGGAAAACGTTTGAAGCAATGGTGTTATTTCTATTCTAAATAACTGAGATTTTTTACTGGAAAACTCCTTGTCACTAACCCAATTCAGATGTTATGTTTCCATGTTTTCTTGATGTTCCCAGCTTGTCAGAGAACCTGGGAATATCTTAGCTAGTGGCTTACCCCGATCGATACATGTCCACACAGTCACAATTGCACTTGTGCAACCCAAGCACAAGGGTTACTCCAGTGCAAATGTGACCATGTAAACAGGGCTTCTGACAGATGTAGAGTTCTCATTAAATGATCTTTCATTTAAAAAGTTAATCAGTACAACACACTGCTGCAGTCTTAACTTGAAATGGTTGAACACTAGGTCATGGATTGCAGGACACGATGAGTGAGTCTATTTCACATTGAGCTGCTGTATGTTCAAGTGAACAGTTCATTGCATAGATATTACTAGAAGTATTAGGTCTGCTACCAATATCATCACCAATCAGGCAGCTGGAAACCTTGGCACAAGTAACACATGTCATCTGGCTAAGGGAAACAGTGCATTTTGCATTTATTTGTTTTACTGGAAAATCTCCAGAGGACAGTACTCATTTACAATGAGGTCCTATGTAGGACAGACAGTAATAACAAATCAAAAGTGCAGAAATTTATATTCCATAGGTGTGTAGAACATTTTTGGAACTACAACTGTGATGTGAACACAGATCCTAGTCAAAGTGTGTGTGTCTGTGTGTGTGTCAGCATGCGACAGTGAAACATAAACTTACAGATTGGTGCCCATTACTTTTGACACAGCCACAAGCCTACATCCATCCAATTTAAAACCCTTTGGGAGTCTTTCTAAAAACACAGCTGTTTTTTAGAAAGGATCCTAAAAGGTGAAGAATTGAATAGGCCTGAGGCAGTCTCAGATGTTCTGGGCAATAAACTGCAAGCAAGAAATAAGGAATTTGGTATGACCACATGTAGGGATACAGCAAATTTAAATTTCACCAGCCAAGTGCTGGTGACGTGGCCAAATTCACCTGGTGGAGCACTTCGTGAAATTTTACCCCATTAGGAGGAATTTTATTTAGGTGAAATTTCACTGCAGAAAGCAACATTTTGCCATTCTGTTGGGCAAATTTTCACCACTCCACCAGGCAAAATTTTGCATTTCGCTCTGTAAAATGGGTGGAATTTAATGCATTGCTCTCCGAAGTGAATTTCGCTCACTTCAGCCACCACTAACCAAGTGACATCATTAACAGATCATCATGCAGTCTGAGGAGAAAAAGGTCTGATAAAGAATGGTAGCTTACCTACATTTTGCAGTTGCTACAAAAAAATGCCCGCCTTCAGTGCTGGTAGCTTTTTTTAAACAGTTAAAGTACTTGGTAAGTCTTCTGAAAATGAGGGCAGCACCAACTTCATATCATTAGGACTACTGCACTGATTTAATTTATGTTTTGATCACTACCTTTAAATTTCTTTAAACCATCTGAGGCTATGCTTTTGCCTCATAAACTTATAAGTTGAGGAGGCAAAAGCATACAGTAGCTTTCATTATAGCCTTTTTTTTTCTAAATGAGTTGTTTGGAGGGAGACATATATGAATCAATGCCTAGCAGCATCACATTTTTTGGACTGAAAACTCTGCTGTTTTTTTGCACATGCTGTGTGTACTGGGCTAACAGTGAGGAATATATTTTAATGTAAAAATATCATCATTTAAAATATATTCCATGTTGGCCTAGTACATGCACATGCACACGCACACACACACACACACTGTACGCTTAGCAGCAAGGACATATATTATTTTGGGAATTGTATAAATAATATGCAGACTTGCTTGTACACGAACCTATAATCATGTATTATTAAATACACCTGATTGCAGGTTGTTTAAGGAAGCCTGCACATTATGATTAGATTATTGGCTTGGGGAGATTTAGAGAACACACAAGCAATTGAAACATTAAACTGAAATGATAACAAACATCACTTAACACTAAACATGTAGGGCCCACTAGTTAACCACCTGGCATTATTGTACAACAGAGCAATATGCATGTTGCGCCCTTAACACCGAAGCAACAGAACCCATTGAATGCATGCAGGAGGATTAGCCTCCCAAAGATTCCCAGGGCGCTGCCCCACACCACACCAGAACACTCAGTGACAAAAGGCACAGTGCCTGCCTCCTTAACACACACACGCACACACACACACTTTACACTGAACTACAGTATCAGTCATAGATAACACCCCCCCAATACCCAACATGGGGCTAGAACCCATGACCTTGCATCATAACAGAATAATTTCCTTCAAATATAAAGCTATATTGCAGCAACTACCAAAAAGGAAATGCCCCAAGCCAGTGCAGTGCATATTGTAAACCTACAAAGTAGAATATCAGCAAAGAAGACCTGTAACTTGCACCCCTCACAACAAAAAACTCTTGGTGGCTGTGCAAGTGGCAGGGCTCAAAATTCCCTTATGATCATCTCAAAAAGAAATTGGTTAAGTAGCCCCATAAAAAGATGAAAGGTTATAGCAACCCTTGAAAAACATCAGCCCAAATCAGCTCTCCTATGGGATACCGTTGTCTTTGGTTGAGCAAGAGAAACTCTGTATAGTAAGTTGGAGTTCTAGAAAGTTGCTTATTCCACATACATAACAGGATGCCACAGAGGGACAGCAATTCTCATTATTTAATCTGTCCATTTCAGTTGGATTGCAAGTACATAGACATGAATGGTAGAGGGGCAATAGCTGTGGATACCTTTCAGGGAATTTCTTGCACACTGGTTAGTTAAATAGATGCCTTAGCAAAGCAGTATTTGACACAATTTTATAGTACCAGCAAAGTATTTTGCTCATAGAAGTTGACTTTATTAACTTCACCATTGATGCCTCTAAGGATTCTAGCTCTCTAGCCCTAAACGTGTCTGCTGTTTAAAAATGTTGTAAATTAAAGCACATTATAGACTTTAACTTCATGATGATACCTCTCCTGTTGTAAATACAACTACTTCTAAACCATACCTGTGTTTTAATCTTTTTTCTTTCATAAGGAGCAAAAGTCAGGGTCTTTTAATAGTCTGACGCTGAAACGCTGTTGTAAATACTTACTACTGCTAAACCATGATCCATATCATTTGGAATCCTGAAACCATAAGGCAAATGCATATTCTAGCCAGCTGCAGCACCTGCCTCCCCCTTACCTTATAATGCAACCTGCAGCACAATAGAACGTTGGTCCAGGCTGGCAGTCAGAGCACAGGGAGGACAGTGCTAAGGGTTAATGCTAAGAAGATGGAGGAGGGAACCAAGCTGACTGGTGAGCACAATGGGGAATGAGAAACACTAAGGCAGAACTGGAGGACTCCATGCATCACACGATGGGTTACAGCAGGACTGTGTCAGGCTATTGTTCTACTTGTGATTACAAAAGTGACGATATATAGGGTAGTAAACTCAGGCAACCTTGGAATTCAGAGCCCTTCCCACTCAGGATGTACAAATCACCTAACTGACACTTCAGTGTTGTAAATTTTGTAAATAATGGGACTTCAAACAACCTGACTTGGCCAACCAACCCCTCACCCCCACCCACAGCAGAGATGAGATACACTAACAGCCTGGCAGATGAGAAAAAAGGAAAAAGAAAACACAGAAGAAATGAGACACGGAGCAGGGAGATTAACACAATGGAAGAGCGTCAGTACATCAGAAAGACAGTGGGAGTCAGCTTAAGCACAGAGGGACCACTATGTTTAGACACTTTGGGAAAAAGTGTGCCATTGCTACCCTACAGCCACCATACAAATGACTGCTCAAGAAAAGACACATGAGGTAGAAGTGGGGTTGGTACTTTGCTTACCCATGGTAGTTGCTATCGGGCATGACCACCGAGATGTTGCTTCATTTATACGTTGTTATGCTGCCCAGGACTCTGCTGTAGTTGTCGTAACCACCAGAGCCCAAGTGAAGCAGGGGCATTTACCATCTGTGTTCCCATTTGATGATGATGTTTTTGAGGATCCTGGAAAGGACTGTAAAACTAAGTTAGAGAAGAGGAAGCCAAAGAAGAACTGGATTGATACTCATGCTGGTGTACACCCAGACTTGGGACACACTTTTAAATGTGATAAGCAGCATAAACAAAAAACAGACCCTTCACGTAACCCTTTGTTTCACAGGTGGGAAAAGGAGTGGAAAAAAATGCCCCTCAGTTTGACGTAAAACAGGAAATACTGTACAGAGAATGCATTAACCCCAGAACTGGAAAGGTAGTAGACCAACTAATTGTTCCAGAAAAATTCCACTTCCAAATCATATGCCTAGCACATGACATCCCTTTAGCAAGCCATGCAGGCAGAGATAGTACCCTGACTAGGATATTGCCCAGGTTTTATTTGCCCTCTATCCATGAGAACATTGCTGACTACTGTAAAGCATGTGCTGAGTGTCAGAAGGTAGCTCTGGCAGGAAAAATAGATATGGTTCCACTACAACCCATCTCCATTGTGACTAACCCCTTTGACAGGATAGCTATGGATGTACTGGGCACCCTGGAAAAGTGCTCCAAGGGTAAAAGATTTCTACTGGTCATATGTGATCATGCTACCACTATCCAGAAACTATCCCTACAAGAACTGCCACTGCCCCAAGAATAGCAGAGGATCTAGCAAATGTATTTATTTGCATTGGAATCCCCCAGGAACTACTTACTGATCAGGGGAATAATTTTAATACACACCTGCTAAAAGAATTGTACTGTCTGCTGGACATGGTAGCAGTGCATACTTCCCCATACCACCCGCAGATTGATGGCCTCATGGAGAGGTCTAATCAGACATTAACGAGAATGCTGAGGAAGTATGTAAAAGAAGAGGGTAGAGACTGGGATAGGTATCTCCCCTGTTTACTCCTCGCTTACAGAGAAATCTCTCAAGCATCCACTGGTTTCTCTCCTTTCTAATTACTGTATGGGAGGAACCTGAGGGGGCCACTGGATGTGGTAAAAGAACACTGGGAAGAAGGAAAGGAGGGAGGACATCTTAATGTCATAGAGTACATGACTCTGTTATGCAAACACTTGTTAAGGTACATCAACTTGGCGCACCAGACTTAGAACAGAAGCAAGACTTGCAGAAAGAAAGATACAACCAGGGTTTGAAGACTAAAAATTTCAGTCAGAAGACAAAGTGTTGTTAATTCTTCCCTCCACAGAGAACAAACTACTCATAAAATAGCAGGGCCCCTTCACCATTTTGAAGCAAACAGGAGCAGTGAATAATGAGTTTAGTATGCCAGAAAAGAGACCCCTCCAGAAAATTTACTATGTGATCCTCCTTAGGAAATGGCCTGAGAAGCCTAACCACTCCCTTTATATCCATTCTGAAGCTAGGGAATCAGAACTGGAGGTTGCCTATAAAAGGCTAGAGCAGTCTGGACAGTTGGGGGAGATCCAGATAAACCCAGAATTGGAGCCTCAACTATTACAAGAATTTGAGCCCATATTCACAACATCCCGGGGAGGGCCAAAGGAATTGTGCACACCATAACTACCACGCATGTCAAGCTCATTTACAAAAAGCCCTACAGATTGCCAATGAAGGTGAGGGATGAGGTGATTCAGGAAGTCAAAAAAATGGGGCAGTTAGGCATAACTATGTCCTCAAAGAATGCATGGTCTTCACCCATGGTCACAGTGTAGAAGAAAGAGGATGGGATGTGGCTATACCTAGATTTTAGAAAGCTTAGCAACATGTCACTATTCAATGGATGTCCAATACCCTGAATAGATCTCATCATTGACAAGCTAGGCAATGCACAGTATATTTACACCCTTGGTCTTACAAAGGGATATTGGCAAATTTGCTTGTCATCTGAGTCACAAGCTAAAACTGCATTTAGCACCCCAATCAGTTTGTACCAGTTTGTCACAATGCCATTCAAACTACATGGGATCCCAGCTACTTTTCAACATTTTATGGACCATATACTAAGACCATACACTGACTACTATGTGACTTATTTGAATAATGTGGTCATATTCAGCCCTGACTGGGAATCCTATGTTAGAGATTTGTCCCAGGTATTGCAAGCAATAAAGGAGTCAAGAGTGACCATTAGCCCTGCTAAGTATGCCCTAGCAAAGACCAAGGCAAGATACCAAGGTTTCATATAAGGCAACGGACAAGTGAAGCCCGAAGTAGAGGAGGTTATAGCAATAGCAAACAGCCTAATACCTACGACAAAAAAGAATGTGAGATCTTTTCTAGGCCTAGCTGATTATTACTGGAGATTTATTCCTAATTTCTCAGCCATTGCCACCCCTTTGACTGATCTCACTAAAAAGAAGTACCCGAATAAGGTTCAGTGGACCCCTATTTGTATAGAGGCTTTTAGGAATATGAAGACCATTCTATGTACAGCTCCTGTATTGAAAATCCCTGACTTCAACCAAGTGTTTGAAGTTCAAACTGATACATCAGAGAACGGTATTGAGGCAGTCTTGTCTCAGAAAACAGATGGGGAAGAACATTTGATTATCTATATCAGCAGGAAGCTACATGAGCGGGAGAACAGATATGCTACCATAGAGAAAAGAATGCTTAGCTCTGAAGAAGGCTATTGAGTCTGTGAAATATTACTTGTGGTGCATTGAATTTTAGGTTGCAACTGATCATAACCTCCTTTTCTGGTTGCACCAAATGAGAAAAAACAAAACCCCCCATATAATGCAGTGATACTTAGCTCTTCAACCCTTTCAATTTACTGTGTCCCACAGGGCAGGGACAAAACATGTAAATGCTGATTTCATGTCTAGGTATGGTGTTGGAATTGATGCCAATGAAATATGATGGATATTCCCTAAAAGGGACAGTGCAGGGAAAGTATCATTAGTCTCTGTTGAGAAATGTGTTAATGCCTCAGGGTAAAGAATAATGATATCCACTATGTTTATGACGGAATGCTTATCATTAATAGGGATCTTGAGATGAAGCTTCTGAAGGTGGATGAGTGGAAACTCCATCCCTTCCTGGGACAGGAAGGTGGTAAGCAGTTTGAAATAGCTGCTTCCCTCTTAAGATCGGGGATATGTGATAGGGGGATCCTGCCACTCTTGATCACTGACCTTTTCTTAAATTTGTTGCAACAGTTCTTCTTTTTCTTAGCCTAATCTATCCTTTACAATTTCTACTGCATAAGGTTGGCCACCTATTGGCACCTCCCTCCCCTTTCTTGGCTATGCCATAGTGTCCTCTTTAATTTTCCTTTTCTCTCTCTCAGGTCCTCGTACAGGAGATTAGTGTGATGACCTCCAAGCTGATGTAAAACAACAGGCTATGTTCCTTGGTGTTGGATTTAGTATGCAATTACATTATGTCATAAAATACCTTGATGTATATGCCTTAAGTGCATGAAACCTGTAGTTGTTGAAAATACCATTGCACAAGGTGTTTTGGATAAAGGTAAAAAGTTACTAGGAGACTGTATTATAAAAATTAAGTTACTAGGGTAGAGATATCAGAAAACCCCCATTGTGTTTAAATGCATGTAAATTACAGATTGTTTGAGAGGCCCTTTGGCACCATGCATTACTGCTTTAAGCTGAACCATCTTAAAATGTCATGGTGATTTGTATATCCATCCCATGATGCTTTGCATTATGAAGGTATGTGTGATACTGTGTTTCTTTGAAACTTGACTTTATTGCCAATGCCCTTTGGGGTAACCCTTGTTTCAGTACTTCTGCACTGAGGTTCTTTGTCTTTAGCTTGCTGTGAGGTTTTTCTTTTTTGAGCACCCCATCACCCAAACACAATAGACCAACATGGGGAATTAAATAATTTTCACTAAAGAGATAGATCAGTAGATACTGACCAAGTGCAGAGGAAGGACATGCATAGTCTGATGCTGCTAAGTGATGTATTGAAGAAGGGTTATGCCATTGCTTAAGGTTATCCCATGAGTTTTAAATAAACATCACTTAGAGATTGTGTGTTGAACCTGAAGTTCTGTGTCTGGTCCATCTGTTATCCCACAACCCCTCCACAAACAATCAAAAGAAAAGCAGTAATAACGTAACATTTTATGCTGTGTCATTATTAGTAGAATATATTAAATGTGAGTGTTTTAAGGAGTTCACAGAAATGTGCACTTGATGGTGAGGGGGTGATGCAGAGGAAGCAATGCTCCTAATGTCAGAGACACTAGTTGACAATGTTCCAAGTGTCTGGGTGCATCCAAACAGAAACAAAAAAAAAAGCTGACTGCACTCCCCCTACCACCACCACATGAGCTGCTCAGAAAAGCAAATGCAGTTCTACCTCTGGAACATCCAGACTCTAGCACCACAAACAAAGCAGTTTTTATTCACTGCTCACAACAGTGCACACAGATCAGTGTTCTTAGCTTTGTCTGCATGTGTCTCTGTGTGAGTGAATCTCTGTCACATGCTGACTGTACCAGAAGATTGGCTTTAATTAAGCCTGAATTTGAAATGGTGGGCACAATTTATCATAGAATGCTGCAAAGTATTTGCAAGCAATCTCCTCACAAAATGCATTCTTATGTGTATGATATTAATGCAGTTCAGTGACCAGTGATCTCCAAAATAAAATAAAATTCCATAATACAATGAAAAACCTTTTGTTTTTCTAAATTCTTCAACAAGAAACCGGGCTTCTTCCTGAATTCGCTCCTCAATATTTTTCTTTCCCATCCCGAAGTTCCTCAGCGTCATGAGGGAAAACCTGCGAAGCTGCTTCCATCTTTCTCCATTGCTTATAATAATTCCTGGAAAGTACAAAAAAGAACACTTCATTACATGAAGTTAGGGATGTGCAGATATTAGTAATCATAGAGTAGTATGTAGCAGTGTCTGAAATATTGGTTATTCTTGAATAATTTGCTAGCCACTTTTAAACTTTTCATTTCAGAAAACTCAATTGAGCATAACTATCAAATCTAATAAAGAGATTACCTGTCCACTCCCAATTTGTGGTGCTTGGATTGCACCAAATCTGATTGGTCAGACTTTATCAAATAGTCAAAAAATCTGATCCAAGGTTGGATTATATTTTTGATCACAGATTGTCTGGATCAGACCATATCTGGTAGGATCTGGTCATTTTTGATTCCCAGCGACATCCCTTAGCTTACTCATACCTAGAACAGTAAATAAAATAAAACATTAAAAAGTACTTCACCTCATGACTCTCTGCTGTCCAGTGGCACGTCTCACCCACCCCATCCCAGGCAGGCATCCAAATAAGTCCACCCATTCCCCCCCTTTAAGTGGCAACTGGCACATCCCTATACTCATCTCTTCAGCCAGACACCTAGCCTGCATGGCAAACAGCGCAATTACACACATTCATTATTTCATCCATTTTATAATGAGTTTTCACACAGTTGAATAAATTAACAAATGAAGTAATGGATGAATGAATAGCACTGGAGCATGTATAATAGTGCCATTTGTGATATAGTTACATAGTGACAGACTAAGGAGATGAGTGGAGGTCTGCAATAATTGGTGTCACATTGTGGTTGGACTGGGGTTGCTCTCATTTGGCTGTCTATTGAGATAGGGTGCTAGAAGGGGATGCCATTGGACCTCAGAGAGTCAGGAGGCCCAGTACTTTTTAATTTGTTTTATGTTTTCTTGTGAAAGGCATGCAGACATATTGCAATTAGTCAAAGCTGTGAGTGGGCTTCTATGGTCTTGCCCCTCCTCCAACTATCACAGCTTTAGAATACCCAATCTTGTCCACAATCCTATCTGCTCTCTGTCTTGCTCTGCACACTCTCCTCCTTTTCCCTTTGAAGTTCTTGTGCAATCACAACACTGGAAAATGTACAGTGGAAGTGGATTTTCTTTGTGCATCTTGCTCAATCAGTTCCAGGTGTGTGCCAATCTGAAGGAGCACAGAATTTGTGCACACATCCAAAAATGCATACAACTGAAACTTACTGAAATTAAAGGGATCAGGAGTAAAAACAGTTTAGTTATTATGCTCATAGCAATATTGCACTATAAGTTTTATTTACACCTTTAAAGCAGTGAAGTTAGTTTAAAAGTTGCATTAAAACTTTTAAAAAGCATTAAAATACTTTTTTATTTGCTCTTGTTTTAGGAAGTCCATCATCTGTTTCTGGCATGAGCTAGTGGATTGTGGTCTCTCAAGCTGTTGTTTGAATGCATAGAGCCAGCCGTGATCATGCTGCTCTACCATCTTGATGTAGCATCTCATCTTCTGCATCATGTGCTACATTTCTCTAGTCACAGGAGAGACTCATCCTCCTCCTCCTCCACTTTGTCCTTGCCACCATTTGGTGTCTCAACCCCAAGTACTGAGATGAAGATTTCTGCTTTGGTGACTTCACTACAAGTTGCTTGAGACTGTCTGTTGTGGTGTATGCCTCAAAATCAACATGCTGCATCTCAGCTGGTGGGTGGAGTGTCTCAAGCTCTTTGTCATTGGCTCAAATTGTCTGATTACATAGGCTGCATAAGTCATCCTTTTTAAAAGGGTTTTTTTTCATTGTCAGTTTTAGCATCATCCCATGACTCACTGATTAAATCAATCAATCAATCATCTTTCAATCAATCATCTTTATTTTACCAGGAGAGACACTGTTGTGGCAAGCTCATTTACAAGGTGGACCTGAAAAGGTCAACAGTATCAAGGTACACAATTATACCATAATAAAGTACAAATGCAAGTGATTAACAAAGGAACAGGTAAAAGTCATAGCAATGTGCAGTCAATACATAGCAAATTTTACATGACAATATAAGTAGGGACAGGAAACCTGTCAAGAGTAAATAAGAAAAAAGAAAATAAATGTAACGACGTCTAGTGACAGTGCACATAAAGAAGGGTAGGGAGTCAGTTGTAGGCAGGGGTAGATGTAATCCCCATGAAACACACTGGAGGCCGTATGCAGATGGAGGTAAGAAGTGCTGGGAATAAGGTATTAGAAAAGCTGGGAAATAGACCTGAGGTGCCATTTCAAGGGGTAGGATTAGATGGATTCACGGCCAAGGGGTATAATAGGCCAAGGACAAGAGTAATAGAAGGAGCTTAGAGAAATGAGGGAAGTGCAATGGAGGAAGAGGTGATGGGGCTGAGGTGTGAAGGAACACACCCACTCACGCACTGGTGGGGTTTAAGTAAAGATTATGCTTAGGTTAGCAATTACATGTCTCAGAGAGGTTATGTTTGAGCAATAACTTGAATAACATCAAACTGACTGGTGCTATCAGCTTCAGTGATGTTTGGATGTTATTCCAGATTTCAAGAAGGGAGTGACTTATTGCAGCAGCCTCCACATGGATTCTAACCTTTGGGATTACTAAGGATATATAGGATAGGTTCCTCAATGCATAATTACTTGCTGGGGACATTGGCAAGCATTTTGATATGTACTGTGGCAGCTTGTTAGCAGTGGCTCTATAGGTCTAGAGTACTGCATTCATATGATGCAGGAGGCCTAAGGAGGACCACCCCATCATGTTGTATAGCAGGCAATGGTGTATGCGGTAGGGTGCTCTGGCAATGAATCTGAGCACCCGGTGATACAAAACATCCAGCTTAGATAAGGTGGAGGGAGAGCATTGCCCATAAATAAGGTCCACATAGTCCAGAAGTGGTAAGAATGTTGAGGAGACTAGCCTAAGTGACTCTTTTATTCACAATTCAGATTTACAACCTTTGAGTCAAAGACTCATTTACAGAGGCACCTCATCACAGGGAGGGTAGACAACATATTGGTGGAGTAAGACAGTGGAGAACAATACAGGTGAGACACAAAAGAGTATACAAAGCAATGCATTTCAGTGAACAATATAGGTTAGATGCAGAAGAGCATACAAAAACTATGCAATTTCAGTAACACAGTGGAGCACGCAGGTTACAGTGCATAGTGTAGAGGCTACAAGAAGCTATTCTAAGTAAACTAGTACATACGTAATACTATAAGAGACTAGGAGTAGTAGGTGGCATTTGCCTGGGGGGTCTATATTAGCAGATTGGGTCAGAAATGGCACTCTTAGTAAGGCCCTATAATGGGCATTTACAGCTCCGAGTGTCAGTGCAGTGTTTGTGTAGGGCGATTTTGAAGGGTCCAATTTTGGAGATGTTAGTAATGTGCATGGGGAGGGAGTTATACCAGGATGGTGCTCTGTAGTGGGAAGACTTTTGGGCAAGCGAGGTCCTAGCTCTTGGCACCTGGAAAGTGGAATTTGTTATGTTTTGGGTGACGACACAATGGGAGGCCTATTTAAGGGATGCGGTGACTCCTGGGGTGGAGAGCCCAAGTAGAGTCTTTTTTGCTTGTGTGTATTGCAGGCATTCTTCAAAAGTGAGTAGGTTTGAAGTGAAGTAGAGCTGGCATGTGTGGGTTCTGCTAGGGGCACCAGTCAGGAGCCTGCAGGCTAAACTTTGCTTTCTGTGTAAGTTATTTATTCTGAAGAAAATCCCAAGTCTCTTGGCAAGTTCATCCACATGCTTCTTGAAAGATAGTTTGTGGTCTAGCCACACTCCCAAGTATTTAAATTTAATCACAAAATCCACAGATTCCCCTAATAGGGTAAGTAGCTGGGGGGTCATGCTGTCAGAGTTCAGTTTAGTTGTATTAGCAGGGGGCAAGAATAGCATTGCTTTTGTTTTCTTCATGTTCAGTAGCAATTTTAAGGAGAGAAGGTTGGATTGCAGGATGTTAAAGTCTGTTTGTAAGTCCTTGAATACTGCTCCAGGAGTTGATCTAAGTAAAGGACTGTGTCATCAGCAAATAGGTGTATGTTTCTCGATTTAATTCTATTGTCAATGTTGTTTATATATATGGTGAAGAGCAAAGCCCCAGAATTAATCCTTGCAGTACACCTGTTGACAAGGGTTTTGGAGGGGAGAGGTCTCCTCCCTCCTTAACACACTACTGTTGATTTGTGAGATAGCTTGAGAACCAGGATATAGCCAGTCAGTTGAGGCCAATGTTCTCAAGGGAAGTGAGGTGCATGCCATAATCGATGGAGTTGAATGCTTTACTCAGATCAAGAAACAGAGTGCAGACATGCATTTTCACATCCAAGGATGTTAACCAGTCATTAACTACTTTAGCTAGAGCAGAGGTACTGCTGTGTTTAAACCTGAAGCCAGATTGGATTGGATTAAGGATATTGTTTGATTCTAGAAAATTCCTGATCTGGGCGTTAATCACCTTTTCCAATAGTTCAGATAAAATGGGAAGTAGTGAGATGGAGCGGTGATTATTTAAATCACATCTGCTGCTGGATTTGAGCATGGGTATTACATGCGCCATCTTCCAGTCAGATGGCAGGGTACCCTGGAATAAATTTAACTTGAGTAGGTGAGTGATGGGGGATAATATATAGATCCAAGTTTTATGAAGTAGGGTTCTGTAAGATCTTCCCCTGCACTTTTCTTCACATCCAGTTTCAGGGTGAGGTCTTCCACATCCTTTAGTGAGACCTGTTCAAAGGAAAACAGTACCGGAGGGCATCAGAAAGTGAGTCTGCTACTGTTGATAGGCAGTTCAGCTTAGAACTTGGAGATCGATCCCTGGGAATGCTGGCTGGAGAAGAGTAAAAAGCAAACCCTGCCATTGCGAAATGGTTGTTGAGCTACTCTAGGATATTGTATTTTTTGATGGTTTCAACCCCCTCAGAACAAATTTTAGATGGAAGGGAGTTTGTTGGGCTGTGGCCTTCTAGGAACTTGAGGGTTCTCCAAAATTTTGAGGGCAATTTGGAGTAGGTTTCTCACCGAGATTGGAAGTAGCTGGCCTTTGTGTTTCTGATTAATTTGGTACACTGATTTCTGGCAGCTCTAAAAGTGGTACAGTCCCCCAAAGTCTTGGGCAGGATTCTCAAAGAACAGCAAAAATTCCACAGCTGTGGGAAAAAGGCTTACAGCCTTGCTGAAACACGGTTGCATGATATGCTTAAAGAAAATCACGCAGCTGAGGGAAATCTGCAAAATGTCCCACAGCTGTGGAATTGCAGCAGCTGCAGGAATCCTGCAAGTGCTGCGAATCTGCAGCTGTAGATCAGCAGCTAAGGAAATGGCTGAGGCACAGCAATAGTAAATCTATGTAGCTGAAGCAGCAGACTTTAACATTGCTGCCATAATATGAAGCTGACAGCACACACAAAGAGACCTGCAACCAGTCCCTCAACTTGGACCACTGCAGCACCACAGGTACCAGTGATACCATGGTACAGTGGCTGACTGTCACTGCTGGCTGTCCCTCCCTGGGGTGTTCCTGTGACCTACGGGAGTAGCACTTGCTACAAGCTGCCCAGGCTCTACTGCCTGTGGGGCTTGCACAGATATGATACTATGAAATTCATAATTTGCACCGCTTCTACATGACTTTACATAATTGCTATAGTGTTGCATGAATATATTTGTCAATGTCTTCTTGTTACATGTTGCATGTTATCAGTGTGTGTGTGTGTGTCTTTGTCTGTGTCATTTTCACCATTACTTTGAATTTTGCATTTTAATCAGAATTTGACAAATTGAAAACATTTTTTATGCTATTTGTTTGCCTGGTTGAATATGCATCGAAATTAATCAAAGGTAAGCTAAAAAGAAATCAATTATTACATTGATTTTGCAAAAAAATTAAAATCGAAAAATGGTAAGTCTGCACATAACTGAATAAGGACAAATACTGGTGCCAAAATGAATACTTAGAATTGCAATTCACTGGAGATTCAGCTCTCAGTCCAGACACGCTGAGACACTGTACAGAAGTTGTGCTGAGGATAATCCTTATTTTCAATCAGCAGACATTGGTAAACAAACTCCATCTTTACCAACAGGTCAAGCATTTCTGCACCAAAATACAAGTGCTTCCTCTAGGCCTGATGTAAGCTATGACTAGCCATGATTAAAAACCACACTGTTAAAGAGACATACTACAATGAAAGTACAAACTGTGTAAAAAGTGCATTACTATACAAAGTGCAAAAAATGCGAGTGCCAATGTGCCAACTCATAAATAATCAATAATAAATACCTATAAAAAAGATAATATTACAATACATAAAAAAATTGCAGCACACATTAGGACAGGGAGGCTGGTAGGAACCCAGAACAATTATTTATTAGATAATTAGTTAATAATTGATCTATGTTTTTACACAGTAGGCTTGATTCTCAAAAGACTGGGAACAAGGAATGGTGCAAGGGGTACCTTGTACCACACTGTGCAGCATTCCCAAAATCTCAAACATGGCCTGCACCACATGGGGGTCCACTTGCACCATCCAGGCTTGTGCCACCCTTGCAGTGGATGCATGGCTGTGCTGTGGTGAATGGGTTCTTGCATTGTTGTGGCATTGCAATATCTCCATATGTGGGATTTAGAAAGAGCCACCATGGGTGCAGGGCTCTCCAGAGGTTAGAACAGTCCATAGCTGGTCTAACAGCCTGTGCACCACTTGCCAGGTGGGAAGGAATCCAGTGCCTACAGTATGAGTGGGGAAATACCTATGCACATTTAAGCTATTTCTTGCTAATGACACATATGTGAATATGTTTAGTCCATACCATGTTATGCTTGGGTCACAGTATGGAGCTCTCCCAATGCAAACACAGGAGAATATATTCAGCAGAGATTTCATTATGCATTTCTAAGAAATGGCTCTGTATAGGATTCACCAAAGAGGCACTCAGGTAATATTGGTATGTTGAGTATGCTGGCCATGGGCTGATGTTGAGGTTATTGCCTGCATTCACATCAGTATTCTGAGCCTATACAATATCATGTCAGTCATGGCAGCATAAAAACAACTTGGTTATGGAGATCACTGACCTAAAATAAAAATAATGTACTGTGCTACACAATGGATACTTGTGTAGGAGGGAAACAGAGGTACAGAACACAATATCAGGATGCATCTTCAACGGGCAGGGTATGATAAGAACATAAGAATATAGAAAAAATGTCAGCAGATGGGTACTGCGTGATCCTTCTAGTCTGCCCCAAAAGACTACCCTTCTTCATTGCCTGCAGCCTAACCTGTCTGCAATGCCTATCCCATGCAAGTTTGAAATCTCTAATTATCTTTGATACTACCAGCTCCTGGAGCAGGTTGTTCCATGGTTCCAACATTATCTCTGTGAAGAAGTAGTTCCTGAGGTTGCTTTTGAATCTAACTCTCACAAACCTCAAATTATTGCCCCTTGTATGTGTTGTTGTGTTGTGCTGAAATATATTACCTGCCTGAGTTGTGTTTGGCCCCTTCACACACTTAAATGTTTCAGTCATGTCACCTCTGTTTCTTCTTTGCCCAAGGGAGTGTAAATTTAACTCCCTGAGTCACACCTCATACATTTTGCAGTGTAGACCCTGCACTATTTTATAGCTCTTCATTGCACCATCTACAAAAGGTCAATGTCCTTTTTGAGGTGAGGTCTCCAGAACTGACCACAGTATTCCATGTATGGCCTTACCAAGGACCTGTAGCAAGGCACAATAACCTCCTGCTTTCCACTAGTAATGCCCCCACTAATACAGCTGAGGATACCATTTGCTTCTGTGCAGCTTTCATCAAACCCCTCCCTTGTGCTACTGGTTTGGTGTATGACTCTACTTGTGGCAGCCATGGGGACTGTGGTGCTGGGACCTGTCCTGTGCTAAAATCTAATGCAGGGTCCGTGGGGCACCCAGATTTGCCACAAGCAGGGATATGGCAGACCTTGAGTCGATCTAGGGGGCTCTTTAGAATTAAGCCCAGTGTATTCTGTATTTCCCTCCTCTCAGACCCCCTTCCTAATGTGAGCCATGAGTTAATTTATTTTAAACTCAGTTTTTTACATATTTATAATTGGTTATATACTGTATGAATTGGCACTTGCATTTTTGCACTTTGTATATCAATGCCCTTTATGCACAGTTTGCACTCAAATAGTACTCTGTCTTTATAAGTGTGTGCTTTTTAACATAAACATAACCAGTTATAGCTTATATCAGGCCTTGAGAAAGAACTTGTGTTTTGCTGCAAACTGTCCAACCTGTTGGTGGAAGGGGAGTTGCTACACCTATGCCTGCTGATTGAAAAAAGATACTCCTTAACACAACTACAGAACAGTTTCATCATGTATCTGGACTGTGAGCTGAATCTCCTTCTTCTGAAGAATGTACCCTGACAGTGGTATGCTGTGGTCACATGCAACAAAAAACACCAGAGGAGTTCATTTTCTACATGGGTGTCTTTGCTGTCCCACTTTCTTCATCCTGAATTCAGGTACCCACTCCCCCAGTTTACCAGTATTACTTCTCTACTGCAGATTATGCAGCCTACACAGAAGATTTGAACTCTGAATTTGGCAGACAATTATTTTTGTCTTGCAGTGGCTAATCCTTCCAGCAACTTGACTTTCTTATCAAGTGACAGGACCTTCCTCATTAGTTCCTCCATGGTGAACTACTAGGTGTATGAATGGGAGTACTGTCAGAGCTCATTAGCTAATGTCTGAACAGGCTGCTAATCACCTTTATTTACAACTACTTGACAGGATTAGTTGCAGCTGAGAACAGCTGTCCACTAAACAAAAAAGCACACAAGTTGGAAATTCTGTGCACAAAATCAAATGAGCTAGTATTGCTGAGCCATGCAGGAAACTGGGACCAGCACTTTTTTGCACACAACTGAAATGTGCACTCTTCTGAAAAGCACACTAGTGGACTTGACTGTAGTTTCTACTAGCATTGTTTCATATACTTATTGTTCCGCTTATTCAATGCTGGTGAAAGCAGGAATCTCTGCTGAGCAGGGAGCTCTGTCACTTCAGTACCTATATAAATGAACTGGATGGAGCCTAATCATAGACTGGAGGCAATATAGCACATTGGGTTAAGACTTCGAGCTGCAGATCTTGAGACATGCGTTTGAATCCCACAGCCACCTAGGTGCATACTGTGTAATCCTGAGCAAGTCACTTAATTTCCTTGTGCTCCCAAGTCACATCTGGAAACAAGCTCTGGCTCAATGTGCTAAGCATGGTTAAACAATGTTCTCCCTCCCCTTAACACTATCAAAAGTAAACAAACTTGTCTGGAAAACTACAGTAAAAAGCTACGAATCAAGACACTCAGATGTGTCACAAGACAGCTGGCCATTTACAAACCAACGACGCAGCGTTTGTAATTCTTAGATTTACTGCATTCTCAAACTCTGGTAAACAAGAAAAACAGATGCTCCAGCATGTTCCAGCACTGACTGGTCAGTTTAGCGAAGGAGGTATTACTTTGCATACCTGTCTTTTGAACATTGCAAGTACACCATATTAGCCTTTGCAACTTAAATAAGCAAGGCACAGCTCATATACACCAGTTTACCCTGTTTCTCATAGGATTGGGCTTATTCTGTCTTAGTAGTTAAGCTGCAATCATTTTGGATGTTTCTAAGGGTTTTTTTCTACTGGCCATAACTTGTTATGTAATGTAATCCCTTATTTAAATCTGAATCTGACAGTGAGGCTGGCCAAACTGATGTGGCAGTGACAAAACTAAGCCTGTTAGAGTTCAAATTCAGTCACAAATCTACATTACGAATCTCATTAATAAAGCCACTATTCTATATTTATGAGACAGGGAAGTGGGAGCTGCAGCAGTGCTCTCCCAACAATGGAAGTGTTCCTAGTGGGTCTTTGTGTGGATGGACCTGGGTTTGCTAGTCAGTAGCAATTAATATTGCTGAGACAGGCAGGGAAATGGAGACCATCACTTTCTGGGCACACAACCAAAATATGCACTCTTCGGAAAAGCACACCAGTGGAATTGATTGTAGTTCCTGCTATTATTGTTTCCTATGCTATTTATTCCACTTGTCCAGTGCTGTTAAATGCAGGAATCTCTGTTGATCAGAGAGCTCTGCCACTTCAGTACCCATATACTGTAAGTGAACTGGCTGGAGTCCAGTCATGGACCATCAAATGTAAACAACCCATCTGGAAATATGCTGCAAAAAGCAATGAAATCAAGGCAATCAAATGTGTAATAAGACAGCTGGTCAGGTACATACCCATGATGCAGTACATGCAATTCATAGAATTTGCTGTATTCTCATACTGTGGTAAACAACAAGTATAACAGATGCCCCAACATGTTCCTACATTTATTGATCAGTTTAGCTAAGGAGGTGTTACTTTGCATACCCTGCCTTTTGGGAGTTGAAAGTAAACCATATTAGTCCTTGCAACATAAATGAGCAAGGCACTGCTCCTATATTCCATGTTACCTTTTTTATGTTTGCTTTTACGCATGTGCAAGAAACATAGTGCCATCATCTGAGTTTTTCAGAGGTGTGTCAGCATTTTCCAATTCAGTCAGTGTGTTTGCAGGCGTGGCACAGTTCTCCAATCACTGCTGGAGCTGTCTATGACAGCAGTTGAAAATGCAGTGACATGCAGTTGAAAGAGGGAGCTGTGCTTCAGTGAGCAGCCCCCACCCACACACACACAGATCAACTGTGTTGGTTGCCTGATAGAATGGTGTAGTCTTGTCTAGCTTAGAGAGACAAGCCACACATCATTACTTTAATAAACTGTTCCCTGCCAAAGCAGGACCACCAAAATGTGTGGGTGCCTAACAGTCCTTACACACGCCAGCTCTCCAAAGCACACCTTCATGGACTCCATGGGTTCTAATCCTCCAGAAAAAAAATACCTCAGCATTTGATGTGAAAACTCAGACTTCTTTGTATGTGTAATTCCAAGCATTTTCTCTTACTAGACTCTGTCAATGTGAACTCCTCGCTGCTAAAACCTATGCAAACGAACTTGAGCATACCGTACTACCTGCAGCTGAAGCAAAGAACAGCCAGAATGCACAAAGGAGAACATACTGCTATGCATTTCAGCAGCAGCCAGTGGGGGAGGTTTTCATGACTGAAGCACTTTAATGCACCTTTTAGTGCTGTCATATACAAACCCATGTGTGGTAATTCACTAAACTGCACACTTAGTCTGGTAATGCAGCTTCAAAATATTTTTTTTTTTTCTCTGAATTGCCATGAGCTGGCATTTAGATAGAATCACACAGCTCTTTCTTAAATCAGATGCTCAATGAAGTCACATCACCTTGTGACCCTAAACATCTTAGGGTTGGACATGTGCCCTAACAAAATAGTGAAAACTAGGTATAGAAAAAGAAAACACAAATTCAGCCGTAGCTCACAATCGAATCCACCCTTTTCTCCAGTGAATCTGAAGCCGCCTAACAGCCCACCCCTGGGTGCTCATGCACTCCCTCCACCTGCACAACATATGGCTGATGGGGGTGCTGTTGCATTTTATTTCATAATTTCCTGATCCTGTTGCTGCCACCATACTGATACAGTAATACTTTTTATGGCTCGAAAACTGCTTGACATTAGCTGAATTATAAATGGCATTCCTGTTTGATGCTGTGGTGCGGAATATGGTGGTGCTCAAATTTTAAGCCAAGTATTACATGCAGATATGTTGTTATTGACTCATGTCACTTACCATTTTATACATCTATTGATTTTTTCAATTCACTTTTGATGACGTTGATCGCAAGGATTCTGGTGTCACAATTCAGTTCAGCGACGTGTAACATCTTAGTGCAGATGCTAAGTAACTGTTTTAAAATGCTGAAAAAGTTAACAGCGATGAAAGTGCATGAACTTCTTTCTTCCGTGTCTGGAGTTGTAGTGGTGTTATTGGCAAGTGTATGTCCCTTTGCTCCAGATCTATCAGTGAGATGTCTGTTCTGTGCAATTGACAGTGGCTGAATGTTATTAGCTGACAGTTTTCATTTCATTATCAACAGATAAATATTCAGGGCTTTGCAAATGCAACTTTGCTGGTAGCACAGTTTCATGCCCCCAAGTGTCTCATCAGTCAGTGGTTATATCTTAACCGATGATCACAAAAAGTATGAAAAAGATTTGCTGCTGAGTAATGTAAATGCCAATCCACCTAAACACCTTTAGGCTGCAAACATAATTTAAACGTATAGGGATTCTGGACCGGTGTATCACTCCTTGGCACAGCAATGGTTAATAAGTTTAGGCACATTCTCAAGATATTGTTTCACTTGCCCTCTCTCCCCACTACGATCCTGGTCACCTGAAATAAACCTGACATTTTAGTGTCTGTTTTACATCTTGGCTCATTAAGGCAATCAGCGATGTAAGAACATAAATGGACATATACATGGGAACTATAAGAACATGTTGTGGGTGCTTCTGCCTTAGTCCAGCTGTGCAACATCAGCCTGAAACTCAGGTAGAGCTTGTTGTCTACCACTTTGTTTGCCCCCCCATGTACCTGTACCATTTCACATCCTCCCTTGCCTTAGTCCAGCTGTGCTGCATCAGCCTTAAGCTCTGGTAGGGCTTACTGTCTACCACTTTGTTCACCCCCCCATGTACCTGCACCATTTCACATCCTCCCTTGATCTACAGTGAGTGGATCCCTCATTCATATGTCACATATGCATGCACAAAAAAGAAAAAAACAGTCTTCAAAAATTAAGATACATTTATTATATTTGTTATGTTTGCTTGCACGCATGTGTAAGAAACATAGTGCCATCATCTGAGATTTCAGAGGTGTGTCACCCGCTCTTCCAATTCAATCAGTGTGTTGGCAGACACGGCCCCTGTAAGCCAATGCATTATGGAGCTGTCTATGACAAGCTCCAAAATACAGTGGCATACAGTTCAAAGGGGGAGCTATGCTTTGGTGAGCAGCGATAAGATATTGCTTGCTTATGTGTAGCCTCCCCCACACACACACACGAGGCATGTGCGCGCCCCCACATGCACACTACAGCTGACGGGGTGCCTAACTCTGCCGGCTGTGCTGTGCTCCCCACCCCAAAGCCTTCCAAATGCCATGCTGGGTGCCCACCCCAGTGTGGCAACTCATGATATAGCTGGGGGTGCCCAATCCCCCATTGGCTCCTCTGTCCTCACCCCCCCCGAGTACAGGGTGCCATGCTGGGAACCCACCCCAGCATGGCAATCGATGCTTTGGGTTACAGGGGTGCCCAATCCCCCATCAGCTGAATGCCCCCCAACAGTCCTTGTGCCATGCTGAGAACCCACCCCAGTGTGGCAAATGCCCTGAGTCATCATTGGAAACAAAAGAACACCTGTAAAGAAAAAATTGTCCCGTAGTCTCCTGGCCCCTCCCACAACCCCACCCACCCACTGCACACCCTGTCTCCCCACACCCTCACCCCATACTTACCTCTGGACCTTGGCACAACAATCTTTGGTGGACCGGGAACACGTCTGCACTCTTCAAAGCTGACCGCGAACTGAGGAAATGCCCATATGCTGTATAATGGGCTAGATAGGGGGTTTTCAACTTTGTTGCATATCTCAGGCATTTTTTTGGAATTTTTGCACCAAATTTTCAACATGGGGTTTTTGGGACCCCTTCTCATGAATTGTGTCACTGTCATGGCGTTATTGGGCCCTGAAGGGTGATTTCGCAGTTACTGTGAAAAATCACCTTTCGGGACCAATTAATGAAATGACACTGCCAGTGTTCATAAGGTGTGCTCTTAAAAAGCCTATTTTGAAAATTTGGTGGAAAAATTCCAAAAAATGACTGTTTTACTAGCGTGCATTGTGCAGTTTCTATGCACACTCGTAAGTTCGCGAATTTTCAATATTTACACTCTAGATTTTCAACATTGCCATTTTACCACACCTCCTTATGAGCAGTACAGCTGTCATTTTCCACATCTTGCCCAAAATGTGTTTCCACCCATGTAGTGCACAATGGTGCAGTCGATGTGCGAAATCAATGTATGGGACACATTAAGAAAATCACAGTGACACTGTTCATGAGCAGAGGTCTTAAAATGGCTATGTTGAAAATTTGGTGAAAACATTCCTAAAAATGACTGTTTTATGAGCGTGCGTTGCGCAGTTCCTATGCATGCTCATAAGTTTGCAAATTTAATATTTTCACTCCAGATTTTCAACATTGCCATTTTATTACACTTCCTTATCAACAGTACAGCTGACATTTTTCATATGCTGCCCAAAATGTGTTTTTGCACATGTCGCGCACACTGGTGCTGTTGGTGTGTGAAAGCAATGTTTGGGACAGATTAAGAAAATCACAGTTACACTGTTCATGAGCAGAGGTCTTAAAATGGCTATGTTGAAAATTTGGTGACAAAAGTCCATAAAATGACTGTGTTATAAGTGAACATCGCGCAGTTTCCACGCAGCCTCGTAAGTTCATGACTTTGTAATATTTTAAGTCCAGATTTTCACCAGTGGCATTTTTCCACACTGCCTTATTTACAGTACAGCTGTCATTTTTCACATGGCCGAAGTGTGTTTTCACACTTTCAATGCAGAGATGGGTGGTCGCTGTGGGAAATTATTGTTCGGGACAGATAAAGAAAATCACAGTGACACTGTTCATGATCAGAGGCACCAAAATGCCTGAGTTGACAATCTGCTGTAAAAAAAATCCCCAAACTAATTATATTACGGGTGTGCATTGCACAATTTCTATGTACGGTCATGACTTTGCCATTTTTTTAAATATTTTTACTGCAGATTTACAACATTGCCATTTTTTACACCTCCCCATGAACAGTACAGCTGTCATTTTTCACATCTTGTTCGGAATGTTTTTGCACCTGTGGTGCTAAATGCAGTAGTGCTGTGCATAAGCAGCTTTCGCTAAGAAACTGATATTCCCCCTGTTCATGAGGTGGGGTCACAAAAAAACCATGTTGAACATTTGGAGTGAAAATACCAATGAATGCCTGAGGTATTAGGGTTTCCAACCATAACACCCAACCCTGTAGAGAATGACAGGCATCAGGGGTGTGACTTGGGATTCTTGCCTGTAATGCTCATACCATTCCACACCCTGCAGCCAGTGAGAAGCATTGAGGTATGCCTTGGACCCCTCGGCCCTAAAGTTCACCCCATTTTCCTATATCGCACCCATCCCACTGTGTTTTCTAATGGAATGGGGTACACATAAGGACCAAAGACCCCAAGGAACACCGTAACACTTGCCAGTGTCTGTAGGTGGGGTGTACTGAAATGGCGTGGCCATTATGGCTGACAACCCGAAGGCACACCCCAATGCCTATCACTCTCTGCAGGGTGGTGGTGGAGTTGGCTTCAGTTCAATACTTCACAGCCATTACTATTACGCAGCTCTGTAACTTCTACACTACCACTGCCAATGCCAGCAAGCAAACATTTGGCATTGACAAATGCTTGTTTCTGTTAGGGTTAGGCTTGTTGTCTCTGAATTGGTGAGTTCAAATCTTTCTGGATGTTCTGTGTGATTTTAGTATTTTGTGTTAGGCGTGATTTGGTAGCAACAAAACATCCATAAGACTGCTAAAGTTGAAGTACAAAACTGCAGATGTATATTACAACTCTCATTATAAAATGGGTGTCTGAAATGCTGCAGTCTGATTGGCTCTTGGGATTCCAACAGCCCTCCATTAATCCGTTTCACTATCATGTAAAACCTGAACAGCATAGCACATGGATTCTTACTGTCAGCATTCCATCATCTAGCACTGCTGAATGCTGCATTCTGATTTTGAATCAGTATTCTTAAACTATTGGTGGAAGAACTATTTTATAAAAAATTTCTCTGTAAATGAAGAAAACATTCAAACAGTAAGCAACGCAGGAGTGGTTAAACAACGAAAAGGTAAATGTCCTACAGTGGCCAAGTCAAAGTCCAGATCTCAATCCCTTTGAGAATCTGTGGCACTGTTTGAAAATTGCGGTCCACAAGCGTCATCCAACCAACCTGCACAACCTGGAACAAATCTGCCAAGAAGAATGGGCAAGAATCACTCCCAAACAGTGTGCAAGGCTGGTAGATACTTACCCCAAAAGACTTAAAGCTGTTATTGCAGTAAAAGGTGGCTCTACCTAATACTAATGTGTAGGGGGTTGAATACCTCTGCAAGCAGCATTTTCCAGTTTTTAATTTTCTTTAAAAGATCTGCTGATGGATAATTAATTTTGGCTTTGACAATATACTGTTAGAGCATATGAGTTTGCAATAAAAATACTGACTGGAATAATATATGCAAGTCTCATTTGTAATCCAGACAAATCTGATAACTTTCAAGGGGGTTGAATACTTTTGCAAATCACTGTATATATATATATATATATATATATATATATATATATTAGAGGCAAAAAACTCTGTTTAATGAATTAGGGTTGTTCCACACTGACAAAAGTGAGGAAATTCAGTGTTAGGGTTGAAAGCGCCCCTTGAACCCCCCCTGCCCACACCCCCATCCAGCATCAAGGTGCGCATTAGGGTTGTCGGCCATAGCTCTCACCCCACCACATGTGTAAAGAAGCAGAGGTGTAGGAGAATGGAGTGAGAGTTGCGACTGACAACCCTAATGCACACCCCGATGCTGGTTGGGGGTGTGGGTAAGGGGAGCCAAGGGGGACTTTCAACCCTAACACCAAATGTCGTCACTTTTGTCAGTGTGGAACAACCCTAACTAATGCATTAAATGGATTTTTTTGCCTCTAATTTCCCTTCCTTTTGAGAATGATAATGAGAAATAGTGAATGCAATATGGCGGTGGGAGAGGGCCACGCGCTTCCGCCACATGATGTCTTGTCACTTAGTAACATTGTGCCTGCAAACGCACATAGTAATGCACATGGTGACGCAAAGCAAAACAGAAGGAGAAACAGTAGTGTAGACAGAAATGTTAAAAACAATGCAAAAGCAAGCACAAATGAAAACACAAAAGGTAACGCACATGGTGGCGTAGACGTGAATGGTAAATGAAATGGGAATGGAACTGCAAGCGCAAATGGTAATGGTAACAGTAATGTAAGCGCACAGGCTGGTTTTCCCCAAAACCTGCATAAAGAAAGACAGTGAGTACAAAGAATGTATGCATAATAATGTTTCTCGGAGCAGAAAATGAGGACTTGGAATACTAAATTGCTTATATCTCCGGAACCATATGGCATAGAAAAAAATGTAACAGTCATATGAGACCCAAAAGATCAAACTGTTATTTTGCAGTAGGGCACCAAAGGATTCTTGTAATGCGTTGGATGCTGTAATGTTATCCTATGGGAAAAAGTGTCAACTTTGGAGTGCCATAACTTTGTGGCCATGTAATATTTTTTCAATAAAGCACTGAAAGGCAGATCCATGGGATGTCAGCTGTGTTTACTCCAAATTTCAGCCCAAAACACCAAACTGTTCTTTTGCATCAGAGTGACAAATAATTGCTGTCATCTTCCCACAGCCTAGAAAAGTACTGTCACAGTTTACGAAAGCTTTCACAAATTCATTCGACAGTGTCACAAGTTCGACAGTACTTTGTGAAAATACTTTTTCCAGAAATTTGAAAAAAATATTTCTGGGTGTTTTACCCCAAAATAAAGACAGGCCTAGCATCCTCAGGGTCCGACTAGGTGAACACAAAAAGAATTAGGTTGCTAGAGGGTCCCAAATTTAAATGCCAAGCATTTTTCTGATCACTAACTGAAAACAAAATGGCAGATTTGCGATGTAAAAGGGTCATTTGCAAAAGCAAAAACTGCATTTGCAACACTGTCGAACATTTTTTTAACTTTTCACATTGACTTATAATAGGAACTTGTTTTCTGAATAATGTTTTAACCGTTTTATATTTTTCCACAAAATCTTCTAAAGGCACATCAGGGACCCCAGCTGCACGTTTCCTGAAGATTTTGGACCAGTCATGCAAACCGTGCGACCTGTAGGTTCAACAGTAGAATTCCAAAAAAACGTAAATGCACGCAGATTACACTTAATAGCTCCGCAGCCATATATCTGACAGGTACAAAACTTGGCAGATCCTAAGGAGTATGGGTCTTGATCATGTATTCCAAATTTCAGGCAAATCTATCAATCAGTTGCAAAGTTATTAAGGTGCAATATTTTGGGTTTAACATGTAAATAGCTCCACAACTCTAACTATAATGGCACTACCGTGCCACTATAATATATATTGCAAAAAAACTATGTTAATGCATCAGTTATAGTTACAGTGACAAAAGTAGGGAAATGTGACATTAGGGTTTACAACCCTAACACCCCTCCCTCCATGCACCAACAGGCATCAAGGGTGTGCCGTGGGGTCATCAGCCATAATGCTCACCCCATTCCATAAGTAAAGAAGCTGAAATGTGTACAGTATAGCAGAATAGGGTGCATGTTAGGGCTGGTGATGACAGGCACAACCCCAAAGCCTGTTGGTGCATGGAGGGTGTGGGTGGGGTGTTAAGGTCAAAAATCCTAATGTCACATTTCCCTACTTTTGTCACTGTAACCCTAACTGATGCATTAATGAAGTTCTTTGCAACTACTTCTCTTTTTTTTCTGAGATAGTATAATCATATTTTGTAGGGCCCTATGCTGCCACCCCTCCATAGTTGTATATATGCTTATAGCTGCGGAAACACGAGGCCCTATGGGCTCTGCATTTCCAGTTATAGGACAACAGTGACCAAATTTCCAGCTTTGCCTTTCTATTACCCTGCCTCATGTGGCCAGTGCAGAAAATGTTCAAGTCCTCTCCAAAATGGAACTCTGCTGAATTGGAATGCCATTCCATGCCACAAGTGCAGCAACACATTTTGGCCAGGATTTGCAAAATGACAGGTGTAAAATATATGAGGTGGGTAATAAGAAAGCTAAGTTGAAAACTTGGGGTCAGAATATTTAAAATTCCCAAACCTATGCTCTGATTGGCTGCTATACTAGTCATTTATCCCTTATGAATGTCATGTACAACTCAGAGTGGTATGCACATTTGTAACTTTCTAAACAAAAAGCTGTTTCTCCCCATACTAATGCAATTAGATTTATACACACAATAAGGACCTCATAGAGTGTTATTTTCTGGGGATTAATGACCAGCTGGGTGGTGGATTGGCCCTAGCCTGTCATTTCCTGAAATTAATGACCAGCTGTTTGGTCATTGTTGCTTAAGTATACCCATTGTGTATGTGTGTGTAAGTATGTGTGTGTGTCTGTATATATATATATATACACATGTTAATGCATCTGTTAGGGTTACAGTAACAGACATAGGGAAATGTGACATTAGGGTTTCCAACCCTAACACCCCACCCCACCCTCCACACACCAACAGGCATTGAGGGTGTGCCTTGAGGTCATCAGCTATAACATTCACCCCATTGCATAAGTAAAGAAGCTGAGATGTGTGCAGTATAGTAGAATAGGGTGTACATTAAGGCTGGTGACCCAAGGCACAACTCCAGTGCCTATTGGTGCATGTAGGGTGGGGCAGGGTGTTAGGGTTGGAAACCCTAACATCACATTTCCCTGTGTTTGTCACTGTAACCCTAACTGATGCATTAATAGAGTTATTTGCAACTAATTTCCTTTTTTTTTGAGATAATATAATTATATCCTGGAGGGCTTTGTGCTGCCATCCCTCCATAATTGCATATATGTATGTAGCTGTGGAAATACAGGGCCCTCCTGGCCCTACACTTCCATTTATAGGACAACAGTCACCAAATTGTCAGCATAGCAATGGTATTACCCCACCTCATGTACCCAGTGCAGAACATTTTCAAATTCCCTCAAAAATGTAACTCTGTGCAACCAGAATGCCATTCCGAACCACAGATGCAAACACACATTTGGCTAGGATTTGCAAAATGACAGGTGTGACATATATGATGTGGGGTAATAAGAAGGCTAAGTTGACAATTTGGGTCATAATATTTGAAAAAACAAACCTATGAACGTGCATAGCACTATTGTATTGAATGGTCATAACTCTGCCATTTTTAATCATTTTGACCCTCAATTTTCAACATACCTTTCTTATGACCCCATCTCATGAGCAATATGATTGTCATTACACAAATTTCACCACAAATGTGATTTCACCAACTGATCACAAAATCCCCTTTGTGGTGGGAGTTGCATAATGGCAGTTCTATTCTTCACAAGGTGAGGGTCCTCAGAAAGCCATGCTGAAAATTTAAAGTCAAAATCTCCCAAAACATCAAAGTTATACATAAACGTTGAACATCCCCTTGAAATACATTGCACTGCATTTATGTTAGTTTCTCATATTGCAGTCTCCAGTTCCAGCAGCAAGATGTGTCTTTCATCAGGAGAGTGGATCTCAAACCTGGGACCTCTTCAGGTGAGTGAGGGTGTGAGGTGGGTGCACAGTGGGAGATCAAGTGGGGGGATAAGGGTGTGATTGGCAATGAACTTTTTTTTTACAAGTTTAAAAAAATAAAAACAGACATCGAGGGATGGTTTTCTTATTTTCAGCATAAATGGAACATGGGATGGTGGGGGGGTGCCAAAAGCCACCAATGAAATGGCAAAATGGGCACCGGGGATCAGGCAGGGAGGGTAAGTAGATTGCGATGAAATTTGAATGTTAAAAATAAATGTTAAGGTCAGAAATCAGAGAGGAAATGTCACTAGCTCACCAGGAAATTATTGATTATTGAAAGTGGATTACATTGCTGTGTTACAGTTGAAACAGGGATAAGTAATTTGAATCCATTGTGAAGATGACAAAGTTTTCCTAGTTTGATGTTTGGTGTCTACAAGTGTGAACTCTGGGATGTTCACACATCCCTTCCTGTGGGGCTACAACTGATCTGGGAAATCAAAATTACTGTTCCCTTCTAGCTGCTAGCAGAGATTAATTTTCTTTTTAACCTGAGAACTGCCCATCTTTCTCAGAACTGAAATTGAAAAACAAAAAAAAACAGTAATAGTGAGAACTACCACGCAGCCTCTTCAGAAAGAGCACTAAGCCTCAACATTCATGGAAAGCAGTCTGATGCCAGTATACAGTAATATGCTGAAATATAGCAAACTGCATATTTTAACATAGAGTAAAAACATTTTTTACATTTTTATATACTACCCTTATGCTCAGCTATTTGGGCCTGCTTTGGTGCACCAGTGGAATGACCGGTCTTGTGCTGGGGTTACATATGAGGATGTTATATTGGGCAGATTGCCTTCTGCTAGAAATTCTGAAAAGACTACAGTTAGACTGATATTTACTACCACTAAGTATTTTTAGGGCAGTCCAGATGTGCTGTTTTATTCCAACATAAAGATTTTCAAATTGTTGCATTGATACAGATAGTTCCTAGGGAACTGGTATCAATTTATTTAACTAAAAGTATAGGAACACTGAAGTCTGCTTTACAATTTAAATGGATACTTCTCTCAGAGGTTTTTAAACCTCTGTGAAGCAATACTGCTGTGTTGCAACTTTCTTTAATGGTACAGGAGCTGAACTGGAAGGAAGTGTAGAGAGTCATTATGTTTAACAACATAATGCTAGAAACAGGCATATAGAAAACGTGCCACAAACTTTGGTAAAATGAATGGTATTGAGCAAAACACTGAGTCCTTTTGCCACAATTTGCAGAAAACTCACCTTGTTTCATGAAAATAGCACCACAATTTGTGGCAGTAACAAGTCTGTGGGAAAAATAGAAATATTTCTGTTCATATTTTGAGCAACCTGACCACAGAATCAGGTTCATTGGACCCTGATTAGGTAAACACAACTGTTGGTGTTTACCATCTGTCAGTATTTTTTTAAATATTTAAATTTGTTTGCCTCACTAGTTGAAAGCAAGATGGCTGACTCTCAAAACTATATTCTGGATTTGTGACATTAACTACCACTTTTGTGGCAACAAAACAGTTGTTTCACGTGGCACATCTAACTTTTCCTATAGGAAATATTGGGAAATTTAAAGCTTTAATAACTTTGGAACAGATTAAAATTGTTTTCACCAAACCTTCAAATGGCATATCCATGATGCCAGACCTTTATGCCCTTCAAATTTCAGACCACAACTCCACAGAGTTTCTGAGAAATGGTGCGACAGAAAACTTACACAGAAATTGTCATTTTCACATTTTTGGACACTCCGTATCGCCTCAACTGCATATCCAACAAAATGGAACTTACCACACCAAGAGATATTTGGTCCCTGACAGTGCATACAAAATTGCATGTGAACTGGTTAAACAGTAGCAAAGTTATTAAAGTACAAAATTTGGAGTGTAACATAGAAGTGACCATTGAACCCTAACTATAGGCCAGCTATTGCACCCACCCCTAGAATACATATATATATATATATATATATATATATATATATATATAATGGTAGCATGGTAGTGCTACCATAGTTACGGTTGAGGAGCCATTTACATGTTAAACCTAAAATTTTGCACCTTAATAACTTTGCAACTGTTCAGCTGATTTGTCTGAAATTTGGAATATATGATCAAGAACCATGGAACTTACCACATCATGACATGTTTGGTCCCTGACAGCACATGCAAAATTGCACTTGAATTGGTTGAACGGTAGCAAAGTTATTAAAGTAGAAAATGTGGAGTTTAACATAGAAGTGACCACTGAACCCTAACTATAGGCATGCTATTGTACCCCTATAATACATATATATATATATATATATATATATATATATATATATATATATATATTATGGTAGCAGGTAGTGCTACCATAGTTAGGGTTGAGGAGCCATTTCTATGTTAAACCCTAAAACTTTGCACCTTAGTAACTTTGCAACCATTTGATGGATTTGCCTGAAATTTTGAATTTATGATCATGAACCATAGGCCTTGGGATCTACCAAGTTTCGTACTGGTCGGATATACAGCTGTGGAGTTATTAAAGTGTGATCTATGCGCGCGCTTACGCTTTCTGGAATTCTATGGTCGCTGCCTATAGGTCGCATCTGCCGACTGTCCAAAAATCTTCAGGAACAGCGGCCAGGGTCCCGATGTGCCTTTCAAAGATTTCATGAAAAATATTAAACGGTTCAAAAGTTATTCAAAAACAGTTTCCCACTATAAGTCAATGGGAAAAGTTAAAAAGTTCAACACTTTCGCAAATGCATTTTACTATGCTCAAATGGGCCTGTTACTTTATAACGGCCATTTTGTTTTCAGTTGGTGATCAGAAAATGGTTGGCATTTAAATTTGGGACCCTCTAGCAACCTCATTTTTTGTATTCACCTAGTCGGCCCTGAGGATGCTTGCCATGTCTTTATTTTGTGGTAAACTCTAGAAATATGTTTCTCAAATTTCTGGAAAAAATGCTTACCATAAATTACTTTCGTGCTTATGAAAGTGTATAGTAAATTTTTATGAAGCCTTGCAAATTGCGTAGTAGTTTTCAAGTCTGTGGGAAATGGCAGCAATTATTTGGCACTGCGCTGCAAAAGAACCGTTGAGGGTTTTGAGCTGAAATTTGGAAGGAACAGAGCCGACATCTCACAGATGTGCCTTTCAGTGTTGTATTGAAAAAATATTACATGGCGGCAAAGTTACAGCACTCCAAAGTTGATGATTTTTCCCATAGGATAACATTACGGCTCACGACGCATTACAGAAATCCTTTGGCACCCTGCTGCAAAATAACGGTTTAGTCTTTTTTCCTGAAATTTGGAGGGAAGACAGCCAACAGCCCACAGATGTGCCTTTCAGTAGTTTGGTGAACAAATATCACATGGCGGCAAAGTTACAGCACTCCAAAGTTGATGGTTTTTCCCATAAGGTAACATTATGGTGCCCAACGCATAACAGAAATCCTTTGGATCCCTGCTGCAAAATAACGGTTAGGTCTTTTTTCCTGAAATTTGGAGGGAAGACAGCCAACAGCCCACAGATGTGCCTTTCAGTGGTTTGGTGAAAAAACATTACAGGGAGGCAAAGTTATGGCACTCCGAACTTTTCTTTTTTCCCCATAGGATAACATTACGGCGTTCGCCACGCCTTTCAGGGCCCGTATCTCGGAAACGGTGCGAGATACGGACTTTTCGTCAGAAAATTTCTTAGCCCCATACAAAATTCAAATTAGCCAGGACAGTTGTAAATAATATGACTTTTAAATTTTTTTTCTACGTCGTACGGTTCCTGAGATATAATGTATTTAGTATTCCAAGATCTCATTTTCTGCGCCGATACTCATTATTTTGCATACATTATCTGTACTCACTGTCTTTCTCAATGCAGATTTTGGGGAAAACCAGCCTGTGCGCTTACATTACTGTTACTGTTGCCCTTTCCACTTGCGATTCGATACCCATTTCACTTCTCGTTGGCGTCCTGCGCCACCATATGCGTTATCCTTTGCGTTTTCATTTGCGCTTGCGTTTCTGTTATTTTTTGCCATTTCTGTCTACAGTACTGTTTATCTTTCTGTTTCACTTTACATCACCATGCCCATTGACATTTCTGTTTACGGGCACCATGTTACTATGTGACAACACATCACGTGGCAGACCATTCCCGTCTACGCCACCATGTGCTTTACCCTTTCTGTTCTCATTCGTGCTTGTGTTACCATGTGCACCACTGTTAGCATTTCTGTTTGTGTTGCTGTCCCTGTTAGTATGCCACAAGACATCATGTGGTGGGAGCGCGGGGCCCAGAGGGCACCGTGCTCCCGCTGCTGCATTACATTCACTATTTCTTGTTATCATTCTCAAAAAGAAGGAAATTAGAGGCAAAAACTCAGTTTAATGCATTAGTTAGGGTTGTTCCACAGCGACAAAAGTGAGGAAGTACCGCTGGTAGGGTTGAAAACCCCACCACCCCACCCCCCAACCGGCATTGCGGTGTGCATTGGGATCATGGGTCCTAACTCTCACCCCATTCTCCTATACTTCTGCTGCTTTACACATGTCATGGGGTGAGAGTTATGGCTGATGATCCCAATGCCACATGCATCATCCTTTGCGTTTTCATTTGCGCTTGTGTTTCTGTTACTTTTTTTGCCATTTGTGTGTACCGTACTGTTTCTCTTTCTGTTTCACTTTGCGTCACCATGCCCATTGACATTTCCATTTACAGGCACCATGTTACTATGTGACAAGACATCACGTGGCACACCGTTCCCATCTACGCCACCGTGTGCGTTACCCTTTCTGTTCTTATTCGCGCTTGTGTTACCATGTGTGCCACTGTTAGCATTTCTGTTTGCATTGCTGCTCCTGTTACTATGCCACAAGACATCATGTGGGCCCCGTGCTCCCACCACTGCATTATATTCACTATTTCTCAATATCATTCTCAAAAAGAAGGGAAATTAGAGGCAAAAAACTCCGTTTAATGCATTAGTTAGGGTTGTTCCACAGCGACAAAAGTGAGGAAATTCGCTGTTAGGGTTGAAAACCCTAACTCCGAATCACCCCCAGCACCACACACACACACATTCAAGTATGGGGGAGGACCAAGTCAACACAACCAATGACAGACATCCAGCAGCAGGTGACAGAAATAACAAACAATTGTCTAAATGTACTATGAGACATCCCACCCACCTGACCAGGTACTGCATGCTCAGTGGAGATCAACAGCAAAACTTAGGCCATGTACACCAAGCGTACACATCCCTGATTGCAGCTGCACACAACGTACAACACTTAGTAGTTGCATGGCCTTACCTACTGATGCCCCACACCACACCACACACCACTTGTGGTGGGCCACCTGAGCAATAGAGTTAAGCAAAACCAAGGAGTTGTACAGGTATAATATCTCTGATTATAACAAGGGTTTGAGAAATGCAGCTTTCTAATTGACTGTAAACATTGTAACAGCCTTATGTTTAGTTTTTATTAACATACATGTAGAGCCTAACCATATGATGAACATGGTTTAATGTTGTTTAAAAACAGTTTTATTATGATAGCAATAAGCCACTCCAGGTATTATGTTAATGGTCAGTTTATCACTGTCTAGCGACATGTGGCACTCGGCTATGCCTCATTCAACATTAAACCCCTACAGGGTGATTAACAGACCATTTAACATAACTGTTGGTCATGCCTTACTGCTTAATTGTCTTTATGAGTAGATACTCTCCCTCTGCTAGGCACTGCAGCAGCTTTGCAACACAGTGTCCCACCCAGTTACACCATACACTGTCTATTTACTGGAGAATGGCTGTGAATATGAACTCATGAAGATGAACAGTGTAACTTGATCATTACAGTCATCAAAACCCTAGTGTGATTATAACTGACAGAGTCAGTGATAGAGGATAACCCCTGCTGTCCTAGTACACTTACCCCATTGTGAGTTAAATCAATACTAAAAGACATTATGTTTATATCTACACCATACCTACTTGATTCCTAGTTGTACCACAATTAACATAGTTATCACTTTGATAGCATTAGTGACAGAAGTGTGGCAAACCCAAACAGTAGACATACAGCCTGAGTATGAAACAACTGTTAAAAAAAATCACTCTGTGTCCATAAGTGGCATAAATCACTCATTGCAACAATAGTAAATGTATTATTATTTGAATAAGTTAGTCATCACAGATGCAATGAGATTATCTTTATCAGGTACAACATACTCAGTAAGTGCCTACAGGAAAATCTATCCTATATACATCTCCGATACAGGTACATCATTGTTGGCTCAGTAGTGCTATGATATTTAGAAGTTGCTTGGCCTGATCCATGTAATTACAATGTTTCTTACAAGAATACTTACTGCATCTTTAGTATTGAAACACACTGAAGGTCTATGTATGTACATCAGCAATACACACCTTCATCAGTAAGAATGCATGTGATACTGGCAGCATGAATTTCACGGCGTTGAACAGGCAATGCTTTTCCATACGCTTACATCAGCCTCTCTATGTTCAGTAAACCATTGCAGTAAATGTACTACTATGTAAATCACCTACTAAATGTATCACTACTTTTATCTTGAGCATGCTAGTGTCTTGTAGTTAATTTATGTGCTTCTCTTAATTAATGTATACTCACTGGTGTTAAAACCTTTCTACAACTGTCATCATGCACCTTCAGCATTTATATTGACTAATGGTACAGTACCAGTTGTGGTGTGGTGTGGGGCATCGGTAGGTAAGGCCATGCAACTACTAAGTGTGATACGTTGTGCAGCTGCAATCAGGGATATGTACGTTTGGTGTACATGGCCTCGATTTTGCTGTTGATCTCCACTGAGCATACAGTACCTGGTCAGGTGGGTAGGGATGTCTTGTAGTACATTTAGACAATTGTTTGTTATTTCTGTCACCTGCTGCTGGATGTCTGTCATTGGTTGTGTTGACTTGGTCCTCCCCATACTTGAATGTGTGTATGTGTCTGTGTGTGTGGTGCTGGAGGGTGACTGGAGTTAGGGTTTCAACCCTAACAGCGAATTCTCACTTTTGTTGCTGTGGAACAACCCTAACTAATGTATTAAACGGAGTTTTTGCCTCTAAAATATATATATATATATACACATATAAATAAATAAAAAATATATATATATATATATACATATATATATATATATATATATATATATATATATATATTATTATGGTAACGGGTAGTGCTACCATGTTAGGGTTGAGGAGCCACTTTACGTTAAAACCTAAAATTGTGCACCTTAATAACATTGCAACAGTTAAACAGATTTGCCTGAAATTTGGAATATATGATCAAGAACCATAGGTCTTGGGATCTGGCAACTTTTGTACAGTTCAGATATACAGATGCGGAGTTATTAAGCATGATCTGCATGTACGTTTACACTTTTTTGGAATTCTTTGCTCGTCTCTACAGGTTGCACAGTTTGTACAACCAGTCTGATATCTTTAGGGAACATGCAGCTGGGATCCCCAGTGTGCCTTTTGAAGATTTTGTGAAAAAAATATTAAATGGTTCAAACGTTATTCAAAAAACAAGTTCCCAATATAAGTCAATGGGAAAAGTTAACAAAAAGTTTGAAAGTGTCGCAAATGCAGTTTTTACTTTCGCAAATGGCCCTTTTACTGTTGCAAATCCACCATTTTGTTTTCAGTTGGTGATCAGAAAAATGCTTGGCATTTAAATTTGGGACCCACTAGCAACATAATTCTTTTTGTATTCACCTAGTCAGACCCTGAGGATGCTAGACAGGTCTTTATTTTGGGAAAAAACACCCCAGACATATGTTTTTCAAATTTCTGTAAAAAGTACTTTCACAAAGTAGTGTCGAACTTGCCACACTGTCGAATGAATTTGAGAAAGCTTTCGTAAAGTTTGACAGTACTTTTCTGGGCTGTGAGAAAATGGCAGCAATTCTTTGTCACCCTGCTGCAAAAGAACGGTTTGGTGTTTTGGGCTGAAATTTGGAGGGAACGCAGCCAACATCTCATAGATATGCCTTTCTGTGTTTTGGTGAAAAAATATTACACTGTGGCCAAGTGACGGCACTCCAAAATTGACACTTTTTCCGGTAGGATAAAATTACGGTGTCTGCTGCATTACCAGAATCTTCTGTCGCCCTGCTGCAAAATAACAGCTTGGTCTTTTGGGATGACATTTGGAGGGAAGAAAGGTAACATCCCACAGATGTGTCTTTTAGTGGTTTGGTGAAATATATTGCAGGGAGGGAAAGTTATGGCACTGCGAATTTGTCTTTTTATTCCATAGGATAATATTACATCCTTTGCTGTGCCTTTCAGGGCCCGTACCTCAGAAGTGGTGTGAGATATGGACTTTTCATCAGAAAAATCCTTAGCCCCCTACTAGGGGAAAGTACAAAACTAGCCAGAAAAGTGACAATTCATATGACTTTAAACATTTTTTTCCATGTCATACATTTCCTGAGATATAAGCAATTTAGTATTCCTAGTCCTCATTTTCTATTCTTAGAGCCATTATTATGCATACATTCTTTGTACTCACTGTCTTTCTATATGCAGCTTTTGGGGAAAACTATTGTGTGTGTTTCCATAACTGTTACCCTTAACATTTCTGCTTGTGGTTCTGTACCTGTTTCAGTTACTTTATGTGTCTATGCCCCTTGTGCCTTACCCTTTACGTTTTCATTTGTACTTGTGTTTCTGTAATTTTGACCATTTGTGTCTACAGTACTGTTTATCTTTGTGTTTTGCTTTGTGTCACGATGCTCATTACCATTTGTGTTTGTGGGCAGTGTGTTACTACATATGTGACAAGACATGACATGGTGGGAATGCGGGGCCCGAAGGACCCCTCGTTCCCGTCGCTGCATTACATTCACTATTTCTCAGTACTGTTTATGTTTGTGTTTCACTTTGTGTCACCATGCGCTTTACCATTTGCTTTTTTGGATCACGTGGTGGGAACGTACATTCACTATTTCTCAGTACTGTTTATTTTTGTGTTTCGGTGTGTGTTACCATGCGCATTACCATTTGGTTTGCTGGCACTGTGTTATTATGTGACAAGACATGACGTGTTGGGAGTTCCCGTCACTGTATTACATTCCCTATTTCTCAGTACTGTTTATCTTTGTGTTTTGATTTGTGTTACCATGCGCATTACCATTTGGTTTGCTGCAACTGTGTTACTATGTGACAAAACATGATGTGGTGGGAGTGCGGGGCCCTCCCATCACTGTATTACATTCAGTATTTCTCAGTGCTGTTTATCTTTGTGTTTCACTTTGTGTTACCATACACATTAACATTTGCATTTGCTGGCCACTGTGCTAGTATGTGTAAAGACATCACGTGGAGGAAGTGCATTTAATGGCACTGTGTTAGTATGTGAAAAGACATCACATGGCAGGAGCATGGGGCCAGCACTCCTGCCGCTGTATTACATTCAATAGTTGCCAGAGTAATTCTCAAAAAGAAGGGAAATTAGAGAGAAACACTCTGTTTACTGCATCAGTTAGTGTTGTTCCACAGTGACAGAAGTGAGGAAATTCTGTGTTAGGGTTCAAAAGCAAAAATGTCTATCCACCCCCCCACTCCCTCTCAAGCACCACTGACACACAGATACACACACACATGGAATTGGGGGAAGAACCAAGGTAACAGGACCAATCACAGACAATCAGCAGGAGGTGTCAGAAATAATATACAACTAGTCTACATACTGCATACTGAGTGGAGAGCCACAGCAAAAATACACCTATGGACATGAATAGTGTAGCTCTGTCATTGCAGCTGTAGAGAAGTTAGCACACTTAGGAGTGTCATTGCAGGTGTACAGAAGTTAGTACACTTAGGAGTTGCACAGTCTCACGGGGTAGGAGACTACACCTCCAGACCACTTGCTGCATGTTCAGTGAAGAGCCATAGGCAAAGAAGGGTTATGCAGATCATCTGTGCACTTCCATGATTGCAGGTAGAGAGTAGTTAGCACAATTATCACTTAAATGGCCTCAGCCAGGCAATACCTTTTCAAACTGTTACACCAAGTGCTGGATCCTCAATAGAGACACACAGCACAGCTGAGGGTATGGACATCAATGGTAGATGTCAATGATTGCAGGGACACTCAAGTTAGCATAGTTAGCATTTATGGGGGGTCAGACACGTAATGCCCCCCCAAAAGATTTGTACTGCATCATGAGTATTGATGCACAGGAAGACTGAGGCAATAGACATCAATGGTACGCCTCTGTATTTGTTGATTGACACAAGTTTGCACAATTAGGATTTGTATGGGCTCACCCAGGAAATGTTGTCATGCATACCAGTTACTGATTATGACTGCACAGCCACAGCTTCATGGACTTAGTTAGCAATGTCACATATTTCTCTACACCAGCTACTGCACTCTGACTGCAGACTCAGAGGAAAAGTAAGGGTGGTACATACTAGTTAATTTAGTTAGGAATTACAGGAGCTCTGTCAGGCAATGTACAAACCCCTAGCCCACATACTGCATACTGAGTGTTGAGTACAGAACAAAAAACCCATGGAGATGAACAGTGTCATGGGGGAACTGCACCTGCAGACCACGTGATGCATCCTGAGTGAACAGCCACAGGAAAAGATAGGCAATATCCATCCATTGTACAGCTCCCTGATTACAGGAACAGTCCAGTTAGTACAGTTGGCACTTGAATGGATTCAGGCAGGGAATGTGTCTACAAATGTGACAGCAGGTACTGCATTGTCAGTGGAGATACACAACACAGGTGAGGTTATGGACATCTCAGTGGAGATACACAACACAGGTGAGGGTATGGACATCAATGGCAGACATTACTGATCGCAGGGATACTGAAGTTAGCTGAGTTAGGATTTTCATGAATTTAGGCAGCTAATGCTGCCCCCCCACAAAATTTGTACTGCATCATGAATGGTGATCCACAGGAACAATAAGGCACTGGAGATCAATGGCACACCTCTGTAATTGTAGGTACAGTGAAGTTAGCATAGTTAGGAGTTGCATGGGCTGAGCCAGGGAATTACAGCACACATCGCAGTTACTGCATCCTGAGTGTATAGCCACAGCTGCACAGTGTTAGATAGTGATGTACCACACCTTGCTACAGCAGCTACTGCCTGCTGACTGGAGAGGCACAGGAAAACTAAGGATGGTACAGACTACTTAATACACTTAGAAATAACAGGAACTGTGTCAGGCAATGCACCACACCCTAGCCCACATGGTGGATACTGAGTGGAGAGCCATAGCATAAAATAAGCCCATGGACATGTATGTGTGGTACTATTTCTTCCAGTTGATTTGCATGCTTAAAAGGAACAACAGTTACATTCTAATGTTATTATGTTATGGGTCAGTAAAGACTCAACACAGGTGGTTAAATTTAAAAAAGATTTATTGCCAATTGGTGAAACTGAGGAAGGGCCAATTAAGATTTAATTTTTTTTTTCAGAATCTCACAATACAATCCTTGCATGTTTGTAATCATTGCTTGGAATATATCTAAATGTGTGTCATGCATAGTAAGTAGCTGATATGAATTGGAATAAGTATGTATATATGGAAATACAGTATAGAAAGAAGGCAGCAGAAGAAGGCAATTTGGTCTATTAAGTCTGCTCATAATGCAGGGTCTGCATCATGAGCTAATGTCTCAGCGATCTCTGCACAGTCCTCCATCTTCCCTTGACACGATTCTTATCTTCCCCCTGTGCACATACCTGTATAGCTGGTCACTGTCTTTAATGAGGTGACCTCTTCTAGGAGTGCAGAGTAAGTGTTCACTACTCTTTATGGGAAGAAATGCTTTCTGACCTTCCTCCTAAACCTCCCTCCATCAAGCTGAAGACTGTGTCCCCTCGTGATAAGTTTGCCACTTAGCTTGAAGAGACTTTGGTTAACAATAATATTTATACCTTTTATGTAGTTGAATGTTCCAATCATGTCTTGTCCCTTAGTCCTGATCTACATTAATGAATCTATGTCAGGAGCATCTGAGCAGTGATTACACACATGAAACAGTTATGATTTGTTGTCATTGTGTGACTGATAATGTGTATGTTACTGGGGTGAGCGAAAAACCAGATGCTAACTGTTCAAGTAATAGAATATAAAAATGTTATGATTTCAGTGGCATTAGATAACTTGTATGTTCACTTAAATATTGTAAGATATATCACTGACTAGGTGCATATGGAAAATTCCCACCTGACCCCTCAATAGATGTGATCATAAACACTGTCAGGAACAGGTATGAAGTGTGTTGTGATCACTTAAAGTGTCTGATTTACAATTTCCAGTATTATTAACATAGATTACATTTGCTTGCATGACAAGTAAAACAGATTTCATATTATTACAGGTACAGTATACACTTCTTTCAATGGTTACATTAGTTACTATATCAGTTCTGAAGTAGTAAATAAATGTGTGTAGCATGTTGTTTTTATGAAAGATATGGGTCACTGAACTTAATAACTGTAGTATTCTATTATATGTTAAGGAGAAATTGTTACTTGACTCTTATAGTAACACTTTTACTAGAACAATTAAACTAGTTAACAACAATGGTGATATGAAATGAGAATGTAAATATTATTTACATGTCATTACATAGGTATGCAAACGTCATTTGATATTAAGCTGCAGTACTTCAGTATTCACACTTGCTTCATTATGACTAAAGAGTTTTATATTTACATATGTTCAGTTTCAGTGTAACAAATACACCTGCCATAGTTCAACACTGTTGCATGGTGAAAGAGTGATGCTAGTGTCAAGATGTCAACAGACAATAGACAAAAAAACTGGTGATAGAAACACGTGACAGAGTGTCTCTTTGGTGAATGAGATGTGTTACACACATATTTAAAATGATAAGGACAACTTTTGGAGTCTCTGCAGAGGCAAAAGAGATAGAAACCATAGCAACAACATCTTGTTATGCATGGGTTAATGATACACCTACAAGAAAAGATGTGCAGAACAGAGGAGCCAGAAAGGACTCTGTTTTGACATGTACAACCTTTGATAGACATGTAAGCATGGTTTCTCTAGTGACTGTGAATACTGTTGCTGCCGATTGAAGCCACTGCAGCAATTTTCATGTTGTCACTGATCCACACAAGACCTTAGATGTCATAGTGCATGAAATGTCTCTGCCAGTATAAAATTTTAATATGCTACAGTTTATTGAGAGTCATAGATTGGAAACAATTGTACTGCCCTACAACTGATTCTGTCACAAAATAGTCATTAAAAAATGCCACATGCTGGCTGCTATTCTTCTGAAATATGAAGGTCATCATAATTCTTCAATATTAGAAGATATGCATTTTTTAAGTGTTGTGGCAGTCTCTGTTTAAAACTGCTTGTAGAGTTGTTACACTTCTGTACCTTAGCAAACAGGTGTAATGGCCAGAATGCATAAATTGACCATGGTGATAAACTACACTGTGAGTGTCAAACACTGATTGGTTAAAAACTATTCTACCAGCTGTGTAATCTGTGATGGAAGTGTCAACTCTGAGCTCGTTGGAGTTAAATCTGTGCCATATGAGAAACAGATATTGAGGTAAACTCCTGAGATGTATGGACTGAGTACATCTGCCTCCACACCTTTTACAAAAGTGACTACATTGAGCATTGGTAAATAGCTGTCAAAATTTGACACTTTTGGCTTGAGGGACAAAAAGAGTAATCCACAGCATGTATTCTGTGGTTTCATGCTGTGAATGATCACATGATACACATACATATGTGGTTACATATGACACAGTGAAGTACTGGTGCATTGGAGTGCTGTCTTCATCCAAGTTGTTTATGATCGCCATCATAAACTCACTAGTGTCTTGCTGTATGTCTGCAGCAAATGTACTACATCTGTCATATGTACCTAACACCTGCCGTAGTGGTGTTACTCACTGCACATTGTTAGACTGGTCAGAAGCCATGTTGACAATCTGCTTCAATGCCTTTGATAGGGGAGCATTTTGTGAAGCAGATATTGCCTACTAATGTGTGGCATGTGTGAAAAACTGCATAGCTGAGTTAGCAGTTCACTCTAGTGCTGTTGTCGAACTGGTACAGCATACCAACGATTTCGACAAACAGCTGGCTCTGGTGTTGGGCGATATTGTGACCATTGACGAACTCTTCGATTAAATCACTGTGGGCTCATGCTTGTTTGCTGACACCTGTAAATATAACTGTACCATATGAACAGCTAGATATGTAGCAGTGGTAAATACATTTGTGGCTGATGGTACATAACCTGTTGTACTCAACAACACATAACTTATCAGCTTATCTTCTGAAGTGCAAGGTTGTAATGCAACAGAAAGACTACGGACACGTGAAGTCACACATAACTCATGCCATCTTGAAAATGCTGTACTATGTCACCATTACTGAATCAAACAAGACATAAGTTGTGAATAGAAACAGCATATAAAGCACAATTAAACTGTTTCTTGTTTACATAGATATCCTTAAATATCTGAAATTTACACGGTATTCTATCATTTTTGAGCTGTTCCATGTTGTCAAAGTGAACTACAAGTGTCTCAATATATGTCCTCTGGACATTATGCAAAGTCAGTGATGTTTCCAAGGCACCGTATACATACCTCGTTCAACATCGAGATTATGTTGTAGCATGATACATACTTTCTACAAAGTCTAAGAACAGCTTCTAGGCCAGCTGTAAGTGAAACATCTGACTTTAGTTCAGTGAGTCATTCAGTCATCTTTACTAGGTTGCGACTGAGAATGACACCATCAACTAATATCAACAACATACAGAGTTAGAAGTTCTTGGTTTTCTCTCAGCAGCATAACATTGTTGAATAAGTGCATTTCTTTAGTAGTGGCATAACACACTATGTGTGCCTATGATACAGATCGCTAAACATTATGTTCTGTTTCTATGGGTGTATCTCTCTGATTCTCAATCATTCAACATTACCATGTTCTGTGATAGAGAACACTATCTGAGCTTCTCTAAAAAGTGATTTGTAGCCAGATCACCACTTTGGTGTGTCATACAACTAAACATAGGTGAATAACTCCCAAATGTCATAACGCATACAGCTGAGTATGTTCTCAACTTGTATCAGAGTTACAAATACATGCTCTACTAACTGGTACAAGCTATAAAAGTCAACACAACAATACTTTTACCACCAAATGACTCCATATCCAGTACAAGATCTCTTACAGACGTGGTATATACAGGCAAACATTACACTGAAGACCACGCTGATTTCATCAATGGTGAGCAAGTTCATCTTCCTGAACATGGAACAGACTGAGTGGCAACCTCACTGACAGTTTACAATACTGTTCTGTTTGCCTGTTCACTGGCAAGATAAAGAGACAGTGTAATGTAACTCCACCAATATTGGCACAGCTAGTCTGTGGGATCAGTAACAACAACAGACATTGATGACCCTGTCAATTCGTATTCAGCAGAAGGCTTCAATAATAAACTCTTTCTGTAAACACCACTAATAAAGATCAGTAGTAGTTTAGATCAAGACAGTCATTTTTTTGTTTCATAGTAGGCCATGCGAACAGCATCTATGACTTGGTGAACTATGCTGCTGATGATTTGTCTTTCTCTCAGTCAGCTGGGTCGACAGTGGGTGTGTTCCATCTATGGCTGTCTAATTCAATATTAACACTTCTGGGGAATTTAAAGAGGTTCACCTACACAGCATCCTTCTGGATCAAGTCCACTCATGAGCTAACAAGTGTCTTCCTGGCACAACCTGCAGCCTCAAACTGTTCTTTCTCAGCTCCAGTCTCTGCATGTGTCTCTGGTATTTAATTTTGAAAATATAGTAACTGAGTTGAATTCTTCCACGATATATCACAGTCACCTTGCAATTCAGACTCATTCCTCCAGGGTCAAATAGGAATAGGAAGCAAAGTAGTAATGCTCCCTATCTCTGATGTGCCTATATATATAATTTAATAGTCTATGAGCCACAGGTTGTGTCTCTTTATGAATAGTCATCTACTCATTCACCTTGTAAATGTGGCGTGTTGAGTCAAGTGTATCTGCCTTGTAATCATACCATAGCCACCTGAAGGAACAAATATCATACCATGTAGTTGTATCTATGGGGGTGGTTGTGTCTATCAGGTTATTCTTAAGATATGTTTGATTATTGGCAGCGGTTCCTCAATCTCAGCAGCGAATCAGTACAATTGCGGTTCTCTTTGTAGTTCACACTGAGAAACCAGACAGCATCAGACTTCCATACAGATGTGTACCCATTAAACGGTCACAGCTTTATAAGCTCACATGATCTATATGAAAGCATCTCAAGCCCACAGCTGAGATGTCAAACTCTTGTTTGAACTAGCAATATCTTCCCAAAGATCTTGCAAGCTAGTCTGCTCATGTTTGGTTATGTACAATCGAACAGCTAATATTTTCAAGTCAAACTACACCTCTTGCTGGAGTGCAATCTAGAAATAGGATTTGCAGAAAGCGAGTTATGATACAACAGAGGGAAACCTAACAAATCTTGGTTTTGAACATTCTCCGGAGGAGCCATCTGAAAGGTGAAAAGGAACTTAGAATTATCAGGAAAAAGACAGTCTTGTTACAATTCTTAGATTTTCAGTGCAGGAAGAGTTCAAACCTTTGGCTAAAATTTATCACAAATCCTGAAATAAGTGCAGGTACAGGTTGTGTATTGACCCAGACAGTAAACTGTATTTGTGTTCATCTTTGTGTGCCTTAAAGGAAATTCAGACTTTCTCGAGTGATTACATCATAACTACTATCACAATAGCTGGTAACAGACGGAACAATAGTATAAACAAGTGTATTATAGCAAACTCATCAGAACAGCTAATATTTTCAAGTCAAACTACCTCTTGCTAGGAGCTGCAATACTGAACTAGGATTTGCAAGCGAGTTGTACTCACAATAGAGAGTGAACCTTACAGTGTCTTTGGTTTGTAGTATTCTGCAGGTGGAGACACTTCTAACTGAAGGTGAAATAGAACAGAATTATCAGGAAAGACAGTCTGTACAATTCTTAAGATTTTCAGTGGGAAGAGTTTAAACCCTTAGCTAAAAATTTGTCACAAATCCTAGAAATAAGTGCAAGTACAGGTTGTGTATTTACAGACAGTAAACTGTTTTTGTGTTTATCTTTGTGTGTAAGAAATTCAGACTTTCAGGAAGTGAGCACGTAACTACTTATCAGCCAATAGCTTTAGTAACAACCTGAGAACAATAGTAATAGAACAAAGTATATTACAAACTCATCAGAACAGCTAATATTTCAAATCAAACTACCTCTTGTAGGAGCTGCAATATACTAACAAGTTGCAAGAAGCGGTTATGCTCATGGGAGGTGAACCTTACAATTGTCTTTGGTTTGTAGCAATATTCTGCAGGTGGAAGCTACTTCTAACAGAGGTGAAATAAGGAACTTAGAATTATCAGGAAAGACAGTCTTGTTACAATTCTTAAGATTTTCAAATTCAGGAAGGTTTAAGCACAATGACTTATTTTGGGGCTGACTGCTTTCTGGCCAAACCACCAGGCTGTTTGGGGCTGGAGAAGTTACTTGTGTTTGACTTGGATATCTGATTTTTCTCTGTTTGATTGAGATTTTCTGTCAAACTATTGTACATGTATCACTGACAGGAAAGCACTCATCCCAGTAGTGGTCAGAGCTCTTGGCTGATTGTTTGTGAGGACAGTTGAGGCTAACCCGCACCACCCTCACCCACCCCCCTGAAAAGTTCCTGTGCCCACAGTTTGACATAATTTCCTCAAAATGTAAGTGCATATCAATATCATATTCTCTCCAGCACACAGCACTGAAAATATAAGCATACACAGTATAACATATATTTCTATATAACAAACCAATCACACACAAAAACACACACACACACACACACACACAAGTACATAATCATGTGGGAGTAGTGCTATATAATGACTGTGGGGCAGCAGTCTTCTGGGAGTCTTTTTGGAAGTGCCTTTAGAAACAACTCACTGCCCTGAGAGAAATGCCGTCTTCAGGCCTGGACAGCAGTAAGAACCTTCCCCAGGCCAGACTGGATGGTAGAGAACCTCCCATCCAGGAGCACCACCACCACCATTACAGGGTTGCAAGAAAGCACAGGTTGGACCACAGTGGGCTCAGGAGGGTGAGATGGTGAACAAGTACACCCATTCAGTTGTTCCTCCATCCATACACCATTCTGGAGCACAGTTCTCTTTAAAGCACACAGTGGAGATGAAGACTGAGGACACCTGTCACAAGGCCCACAGGAAGGGCAGAGGACACCACAAGGAAAAGAAGCAGCTGCTGTTGGGGGACTCAATTATTAGAGAACTGGGGGAGCAGGGAGGCTAGTAAGGTGCCTGCCTGGTGCCATGGCTTGGAGGAATAGGAAGTGCATCCTCAGGATCACAAGAACAGCTACACAGGGTCTGGCTGGACATCATTGTCCTGTGACAAATGACTTGGCTCAACATGAGATTAGAGCAATGCATAAGGACACATAGGACTGGGGAGGGCTAGACAAGTAACACACACAGTATCCTTCTCAGTGGTGCTGCTTGTCAATGGCATAGTGAGACAAGGTACTTTGCATCATACAGTTTAATGAATAGTTGAAAAATGGTGCAGAAACACAGAGGTTTGGCAGCATTGGGACTGAGGTCCACCTGAGGGACACCAACCTATACTAGCAAGTCTGCATCTGTCAGGAAGAACAAATCTTTTGAGCAATCGGTTTAAATGCTAGTGACAAACTGCAAACTACCAAGAACACTGATAAGCAACAGGAAAATCCCAGACTCCTACAAAACAAATACTAAATGAGAAAAAAGACTGAGGTAGAGTCAATGGGGATGCAACAGAGTAAAGCAAAAAAAATGGAAGCAATGAGTACCAATGCCTGTAGTCAGTAACAGCTTCCAGATTAGTGGCCTTGATGGAAGGTATCTGGATATTATGGCAGTCACAAACATGCACAAAACCATGACTGGGACATAAACATATCAGGATGCACTATCTACAGGAGGGACAGAGAAGGTAAAGAGGAGGAGGGTAGCTCTTTACATAAGAGAATTAAAGCAACGAAAAAAGGAAAACAGGAGAAGAAGCACAGCAGGTAGGTGGAACCAACAAGGTACCACAATCCACGGGGTTATACAGACATCCTTCTCAGGGGAATGGACAAGGAAATGATAAGTAAACTTGGTATGGCAACAAGCAGAATTGCTGGTGGGTGATCTGAATATGGAAGATGTTAACTGAAGTGCAGTTACAGCAGCCACTTTGAGAGTGAGGTTACTCTAGATGCCCTACAGAGGCATGCAACAACAACTAATGGGCCCACTCGAGAGAACAATCTTAGATCTGGTTCTCTCAAGTGGAGATGAGAGGATCACAGATATAAAGTGGGAGCCATCTGAACTAACAACCATCGAACAGTATGGTTCACAATAAACACAACAATAGAGTCAAGCATACAAAGTGAGATACTGGCTTTAGGAGGGCTGACACATCCAAAATAAGTGGAGCCTAAGAATACTAACAAATGGTCAGGAAGGAGAGTGGAAGAACAATGGGAATAATAAAAACTGCATCATAGGTAACAAGACAATGAAGCAAATAAACAAAACTAAATGATGAAACCACTAGTTCTCAAAGGAAGCAGTGAAGGCTCAAGAAAAAAGTATTCAGGAAGTACAAGGAATCACAGAAGGATCAGGCAAGAGAACTGTATCAATTAAAACAAAAGGAAGTTAGGAAGGCAGTCAGAACAACAAAAGACCAACTGAGGAAAGATAGCCAACTAAGTTAAGAAGGGATAAAATCTTTTATAGGTACATCGAGTGAAGGAAGATCAAGGATAGTGAGGCAGACAAGAAGCAGGAGAGGTGACTGTAAAAAGCAGAGATAATAAACAAATATTTTTGCTCAGTATTTACAAAGAAGAGAGGTACCTAAAACAAACAGTAGAAACACTCTGGGTACGAAGTTGATACAACCATTTACTGAAGAAACACTGAAGAATAAAACTGAGGTGGACAAGCAATAGAGCCTATGGGAATCATCAAATTTAAAAAGAACAAGGAAATTAGTGACACCTGACTACCCTGTTTAACAAATCATGGGAGGATGGATGGTTCCCGGGACTGGAGGGCAGATGTGATTCCCCTTCACAAAGTGGGAGCAAAGCAGAAGCGAACTACAGACCTGTTAGTTTAACCTCAGTGGTATAAATAATGGATCACTTCTGAAGAAATAATTGTTGGTATCTGGAGGCCAGAGGGGCACCGGACCCAAGGCAACATGGATTCACAGCAGGAAGGTCATGCCAGACAAATCTGATAGATTTCTTTGACTGGGTGACAAAGTAGTGGATCAGGGAGGCTGTGAACATGGCCTACCTAGACTTCCAAGCATTTGACTCAGTCCACAAAGATTACTACAGTTAACCAGCCTGGGGTGGGTCCCAAGATGACAGCCTGGGTCAAAACCACTGGAGAATAGAACACAGAAGTAGTAAATGGAATCCACTCTGAAAAGGGGTTACTAGTGGAGTGCAGGAGTTCAGTAATATGGTCTTCCAATCTTTATAAGCGACATTGCAGAGGACTGGAAGAAAAATATGTCTCTTGCAGATGACAAAAATGCAACAGAGTTGAAACACAAGGTGAGGTGGAAGGATGAGAAGGACTTGGCAAGGTTAAGGAAGTCAAATGTATGGCAGCTTAGATTCAATGCTAGAAGTGCAGGTAATGCACCAGGAAAAAAACAGGAAGAGTACACAATGGGGTGAGATACAACAACAACAAAAATGAAAAGGGACCAGGGGAGACCATATCAGATTACCAAAAGGTGGGCGGCAAACAATGGAGGGGCAACAGGAGGGCTGGGATACAGGATGCTGGAGAAACACCCAGTAGAAAGTTATTATCCTCTGTACAGACAGCTGGTCAGACCCATCTGGGTACTACTGCAGTTCTGGAGACCCAGTCTTATAAAGACATAGACAGGATGAGGCTGTCAGAGGGAACATGGTGCAGAATCTGCCAGAGACTATGAAGAGAGACTTATGAGCTTAATATGTATAGCCTCGAGAAAAGAGGGAGGGGACACATTAAAACTTTCAAGTACCTCAAGAATTAACAAAATACAAAGGGTAGCATCTTTCAAAAAAAGGAATCAAACAAACAGGCACAATCTGAAGATGGGGTGGCTCAGGTAATTTAAAGAAATTTTTTAACAGAGAGGGTTGTGGATGCATGGAACGACCTTCGATCATGGAGTCAAAAACAATGTGAATTCAAGCATGCATGGGACATAAAAGCAATTCAAGAGCATGCGGTAGGAAAGTAGGTTGCTGGTTAACTAGGATCTGAGTATCGGGCAGAAATGGGCAGACTGGGTGGGCCAAGTGATCACACCTGATGTCAAATTCTATGATACTATATCATGCACAAAAGAACACGACCTGAGTTCAGCCCGAGAATAACATCTATGTTTGCTTGCCACATGGGAAGAGTTGGGTTATAGTCATTGTTGCACCTCTTTCTCATCTCTGGTAACTTGTGTACCCTACAGGTTGATTACGACTTCAGTGAATACGTGCTGAAAAAGTTCATTCATGAATCTCACACAAACTTGTCAGAATCAGAAATGACATCATATGTACCAATTAGATTTGTTCTTTACTACCACAGTATTTACCAAATATATAGCAGAACTTATACAACTTCATGATGTAGGACTGTCGACTTATCTGGAATATGACAAGTGACATGTGATGAATGCTAGCACTTGTGTTGCTTCATGTTCACCTATCCGTAGTGCATCCTTGATCACAATAACATATGTGAGGGGCATCCGGTGCGATATTCATCCTCAAGTAGTGCTCCTCAGTACCAAAGGTGGATTGTCTTTGACAAAATGAAATCAATGTCATGAAACTGCATGAAAATGTATGTGGTAGACACGGGATCAAGTAACACATTTCTCGACAGTACTGATGAAATGCTGGCAACATCAAATTTGCCACCTTCAACAGTTCAATGACTCATCAGGCATATTCAGCATAAGTGTGACAAACCAGCGGTACCATACTCCCAACATGTCATCACTTCAGGTGTCTGCGATACTAATATTCTTTGGTGCCACAGACTTGAAAGGAAGACAGATTCCTTGCACAATTTCATCTTTCTGCTTTAATATCTCTAAATTGAGCAGTTGTTATTCCATTTAGTAGATTGAGATTAATAACATGTAAAATAATGCAGACAGAATGATAAGTTCCTCTCCCAGAGAATAAAACAAGTACTGTATGTACATCTGGTTACATCTCTTGACACACAGGTAGTACAGTACTCGCACCCTGTCCATGCCTTCCTTTCATCTAGCTGATCATCTGACCTCTTGGGAATAGTCTTGAAACAACATGAGCCTGTTTGCCTCCCAAATGTGACAGGCTCACCTTCCACCTGTTTCATTTGATGAGATCAGTATTGTCTCTACTGGATCTCTGCCGTATGCAGGTGAATTGTGCTGTCATACACAATATCTTGTCGTCACAGCCTTCTCAGTCATTGGCTTAGTTGTTTCTAAGGATCGTGGTGAACAGAGACTGTCATGCCATCTATGTCAGGTCACCATAACAGGATTACTCTTCAACTACAAAACAATCTTTACCTTCTGCACATGACAACATCTTACCAATGACCTTGATCTACGGAACACCATTAAAAATCACCAAACTATTTTCCATAGAGATTGCCTCCACAATCCTGTACAGGAAGTGGGAGGCACATCAAACTCCTTTAAATCTAATGAAGTTCTTTCTGTGGTTGTTCCATGTCTTGATGTAGAATGGTTGAAATAGTTTCGTTGTCTGAATGAGAATGCGTCCAAACATTTCAATGTTGCAATCTCACTTAATTAACATGCTAAATTATTCAACAGTGACCTTGGTGGCAGAATGTTGGACTTTAGTTGGGACAGTGTTTACAGCCAATGGTAGTCTGTAACTGAAACAATTTCATCAGCAAAATGCTGAGATGGAACCACATGTCATTGTATGGTGAAAGTTACAAGATTCACTGTGACTGTTTATTGTTAACAGGCGGTCACGACACACATACAAGTCAAACTTCTGAGCCTTTCGAGCTCAAATTTTGCAATTGTTGTCATACTGTTTCAGTATGTCAGTTCTAACACAGAAATAGATGTTTCAGCAGAACTTATGACTGATGAATAGTTGTCTGATAAGAACACGTGCAACTGTTTCAGAAAGGTGAAACCACCTGCATGTCACCGACTGCAAAAGTCATTTAAAAGTGTACTGACAATCTTCAGACTTCATATACCCCATATACAAAGTTTTGCATCCCTGTTTGATGCACTTCCAGCATTCATGTTGTGAAAAACATTATCCAAACACCTATCAAGGCATACTAGTGGTGACCTTAGTCAGTATGGAAGGATTCCCAAAGTCAATCTTGTTATACAGTTTAAATCTTTCTTTAGATCTGTTTTGCAAATAGATTGACAAACTGTTCACTTTGCCAAATGATGATTGCATAGGTTAGGTTTCATCACACGCCGCAAGAGACAGTGCCATTTATAGGACACAGTGGTTGCACGATCCTCATTTGTGTCATTGCTGTCATCACAGACACAGGCACATTGACCAGCACGGACTCATCAATGGTGAACTTGCTTTCTTTCTGTGAAGATAAGATTCTTAAATATGCCTCTGAAGAGTATTACATCAGTGACCTGTGAATACATAACGAAATTGTGTACAGTCAAAGCAGATGAATAGTTCAAGCATGAGACATCTTATACCATAGCGTTGAGCAAACCACTCTGTTAACAAATATATTTTGAGATGCAATTTCATCAAAATCAGATGACTCTTTGTCATTTAAACACATACCTCATCACAGCAATAAACCTGTCGATCTTAACTATGTAGCGATCTCAAATATTTTCTTTCTCAGATGAAATCACCAGCTGTGATTACTGTGCTGTTTGATCTGGCCCATTGCTGTCGCAATAGATGTGTTTAATCCAGAGATCTACACAACTGTTGTCCAGGTACATTTTACTGCTGTTGAGAAGAATGTAATTTGTTCTAGAGTGAGTTACTGTAGAGCTCACTATTACAGTGAACTCTGTTTGTTTACATCTGAACTCACATCACTGCTTTTTGTCATTCTTAAGCAACAGTAGAACTACAATCCTGTTTGTTTCTATACGCACATCTGTATTTACTAGGCATCTTTCAATCTGTTAGTTCACAGTAGCAGTCAGCAATGTTAAGAAGTATCAGACACTTACATAGACATGAAAAAGAAAATATTAGAACGTACTTGTGTTGATCATAGCAACACTGTATTGACACAAGATGTATGTAAAACATATTACAACAAAAAGATTCAGAAAATGCTTTAAAAGATTGGTTGCTCAAATTTTGACAGTCTTATTTTGATTCATATTACACTGTCACATAGCATTATCACCATACATAGATTTCTTTCATACTATTTCACTGTTCAACTATACAGAATCTGCAATTCTGTATAGTGATTTGACCTAGTATTATTAAACTGCTAGTCAAACAACTACTTTTAGGTTGCGACTGAGAATGACACCATCAACTGTATCAACAGCATACAGAGTTAGAATTTCTTGGTTTTCTCTCAGCAGCATAACATTGTTGAACTCAGTGCATTTCTTTAGTAGTGGCATAATACACACTATGTGTGCCTGTAGAGTACAGATCCTTTAAGAAGCATTTATGAGCTGCAAAACTACTATGGGGCGTAGTATCTTACCTGATTCTCCAAATCATCCAACATCAGCAACATGTTCTGGTGATAGAGAACCTGTACGAGCTTCATCTAAAAGTGATTTGTAGCCAGATCACCACTTTGGTGCATGTTGTCATACAACTAAACATAGGTGAATAACTCCCAAATGTTATAACCTGCAATGCAGCTGAGTATGTTCTCAGCTTGCTTAGCAGTCAGAGTTGCAAATACATGCTCTGCATTAACTGGTGCAAGCTGTAAAAGGTCCCCCAATACAACAATACTTTTGCCACCAAATGGTACTCCATCGTCAGTACCAAAGATCTCTTGTAGACGTAGGTATATACAGGCAAACATTACACTGAAGACCACGCTGATTTCATCAATGGTGAGCAAGTTCATCTTTGTGAACATGGAACGGAGCTGAGTGGCAACCTCAACTGACAGTTTACAATACTGTTCTGTTTTGCCATGTTCCACTGGCAAGATAAAGAGACAGTGTAATGTAACTCCACCAATGTTGTATGCAGCTAGTCACCAGCTGGGATCCAGTAACAGCAACAGACTTATTGATGACCCGTAAAGTCTTAAATATTTCAGCAGTGAAGGCTTCCAATAAAGTAAACTCTTTCCCTGTGCCAGCTTGACCACTAATAAAGATCAGTAGTGGTTTATAGTCAAGACAGTCACATTTTTTTGTTTCATGTAGTAGGCCATGCCGAACAGCATCTATGACTTGAGAGTGAACTATATGCTGCTGATGATTTTGTCTTTCTCTCAAGTCAGCTGGGTCGACAGTGGAGTGTGTTCCATGTTCCATGGCTGTCTCAATTTCTGATATTAACACTTCTGGGGAATTTAAAGGGAGAGGTTCACCTAGCACAGCTTGTCCTTCTGGATCAAGATTGTCTTGTGAGCTAACAAGAGTGTCTTCCTGAAGCTGCTTCCCTGCCTTCTCAAGCTGTTCTTTCTCAGCCTCCAGTCTCTGTATGTATGTCTCTGAGTATTTAATTTTGAAAGTCTCGTAACTGAGATTGAATTCTTCCCGCGAATGTATCACAGTCACCTTTTAACTCAGACTCATTCCTCCAGGGTCTAATAGGGAAATGAGGAGCAAAGTAGTAATGCCCCTGCCTCTCTGATGTGCCTATATATAATTTACAGGTGGTACATAGAGCATGGAGTGGTTGTATCCTCTTTATGAGATAGTCATCTACTCCATTCACCTTGTAAATGTGGCGTGTTGAGTCAGGTGACGTATCCGCCCTTGTAATCATGATTTCACCTGAAGCCACCTGAAAGAGACAAACATCATCCATGTAGTTGTATCTATGGGGTAGTTTGTCTTCATCGAGTTATTCTTCAAGATATGTTTTTGAAGAAGGTCTGATTGGCAGCAGAGTTCCTCAATCTCAGCATGGGGAATCAGTACAAATTTGCGGTTCTCTTTGTAGTTCACACTGAGAAACCAGACAGCATCAGACTTCCCATACAGATGTGTACCCATTAAACGGTCACTAGCTTTATAAGCTCCACATGCTCTGTGTGAAAGCATCTTCAAGCCCAATGACCACAGCTGAGATGTCAGGCTCTTGTTTGAACTGGCAATATCTTCCCAAAGATCTTGCAAGCTAGTCTGCTCATGTTTGGTTATCGTACAATCAGAACAGCTAATATTTTCAAGTCAAACTACCTCTTGCTGGGAGCTGCAATTGGAATATTAGTGGATTTGTAAGAAAGCGAAGGTTTGCCATAGCTCACATGAAGAGGAGGTAAACCCACAATCGTCTTTGGTTTGTAGCAGACATTCTGCAGGTGAGGCTACATCTAACTGAAAAGGTGGGAAAATAAGGAACTTAGAATTATAGGAAAAGACAGTCTTGTTACAATTTTAAGATTTTCAGGCAGGAAGAGTTTAAACCTTTGGCTAAAAATTTATCACAAATCCTGAAATAAGTGCAGGTACAGGTGTATGTTGACCCAGACAGTAAACTGTATTTTGTGTTTATCTTTGTGTGCCTTAAAAGGAAATTCCAGACTTTCTCAGGAAGTGATTACATCATAACTACTTATCAGCCAATAGCTTTGGTAACAGACCTGAGAACAATAGTATTATAAGCAAGTGTATTATAGCAAACTCATCAGAACAGCTAATATTTTTCAAGTCAAACTACCTCTTGCTGGGAGCTGCAATACTGAACTAGGATTTGCAAGAAAGCAGGTAGTGCTCACAATAGGAGGTGAACCTTACAATTGTCTTGGTTTGTGGCAGATATTCTGCAGGTGGGAGGCTACTTCTAACTGAAAGGTGAAATAAGGAACTTAGAATTATCAGGAAAAAGACGGTCTTGTTACAATTCTTAAGATTTTCAGTGCAGGAAGAGTTTAAACCCAGCTAAAAAATTTGTCACAAATCCTAAAAATAAGTGCAGGTACAGGTTGTGTATTTGACCCAGACAGTAAACTGTTTTTTGTGTTTATCTTTGTGTGCCTTAAAAGGAAATTCCAGACTTTCTCAGGAAGTGATTACATCATAACTACTTATCAGCCAATAGCTTTAGTAACAGACCTGAGAACAATAGTATTATAAGCAAGTATATTATAGCAAACTCATCAGAACAGCTAATATTTTTCAAGTCAAACTACCTCTTGCTGGGCTGCAATACTGAACAGGATTTGCAAGAAAGCGAGTTGTGCTCACAATAGAGGGAGGTGAACCTTACAATTGTCTTTGGTTTGTAGCAGATATTCTGCAGGTGGAGGCTACTTCTAACTGAAAGGTGAAATAAGGAACTTAGAATTATCAGGAAAAGACAGTCTTGTTACAATTCTTAAGATTTTCAGTGTAGGAAGAGTTTTAAGCACAGCTGACTTATTTTGGGGCTGACTGCTTTCACAGCACAAACCACCAGGCTGTTTTGGGGCTGGAGAGATTTACTTGTGTTTGACTTGGATATCTGGATTTTTCTCTGTTTGATTAGCAGGGGATTTTCTCTGTCAAACTGTTGTGCATGGTATCTTGCTGACAGGAAGGCACTCATCGCAGTGGTGGGTCAGAGCTCTTAGCTGATTGTTTTGTGAGGGGCAGTTGGGCTAACCCTTTCCACCTCACCCACCCACCTGGAAAAAGTTCCTTTGTACCTGGGGTTTGACAAACTACCTCAAAATGTAAGTTACAATCAATATCATATTCTCTCTAGCACACAGCACTGAAAATATAAGCATACACATTGTATAATACATATATTTCTATATAACAAACCAATCACACACAAACACACACACACACACACACACACAAAGTACATAATCATGTGGGAGTAGTGCTATGTAATGGCTGTGGGGCAGCAGTCTTCTGGGAGTCTTTTTGGAGGCTGAAATGCTGCCCTATTTGCAGACAACTCACTGCCCTGAGAGAGAAATTTGCCCGTCTTCAGGCCACACTGGACAGCAGTAAGGGAACCTTCCCCCAGGCCAGACTGGATGGTAGGAAAGGAACCTCCCCATCCAGGGAGCACCAGAGCCACCACCATTACTGCAGAGGTTGCAAAGAAAGCACAGGAGTTGGACCACAGTGGGCTCAGGGAGGGTGAGGATGGTGGAACAGAGGTACACCCATTCAGTTGTTCCACTCCACAATCCATACACCATTCTGGGAGAGCACAGTTCTCCTTTGGAAGCACCCACAGTGGAGATTAAGGAGACTGAGGACACCTGTCACAAGGGAGGCCCACAGGAAGGAGGCAGAGGACACCACAAGGAAAGGAAGCAGCTGCTGTTGGGGGACTCAATTATTAGGGGGATAGAACTGGGGGGAGCAGGGAAGACTGAAGTAAGGTGCCTGCCTGGTGCCATGGCTTGGAGGAATAGGAAGTGCATCCTCAGGATCACAAGAACAGCTACACAGGAGTCTGAGCTGGACATCATTGTCCACCTAGTGACAAATGACTTGGCTCAACATGAGATTAGAGCAATGCATAAGGACTTTATAGGACTGGGGAGGGGCCTAAGACAAGTAACACACACAGTATCCTTCTCAGTGGTGCTGCTTGTCAATGGCATGAGTGAGGCAAGGGTACTTTGCATCATGCAGTTTAATGAATGGTTGAAAAAATGGTGTAGAGCACAGAGGTTTGGCTTCATTGGGGACTGGGGGTCCACCTGAAGGGACACCAGCCTATACTGGCAGGAGGGTCTGCATCTGTCCAGGAAGGGAACAAGTCTTTTGAGCAATCGGTTAAATGCTTCATTGGCAAGCTTTTAAACTAGCCAAGGGAGCACTGATAAGCAGCAGGAAAATCAGCCACTCCCTACAAAACAGGGTACTAAATGAAAAAGACAGGTAGAAGGTCAAATGGGGATGCTGCAACAGAAGGTAAAGCCATCAAAAATGGAAGCAATGAGTACCAATGCCTGTAGTCCAGCAACAAGCTTCCTGAATTAGTGGCCTTGATGGAGAGGAATATCTGGATATAGTGGCAGTCACAGAAACATGGTTCACAAAACCATGACTGGGACCTCAAACATATCAGGATGCTATACAGGAGGGACAGAGAAGGTAAAAGAGGAGGAGGAGGGTAGCTCTTTACATAAGGGAAGGAATTAAAGCAACAGAACAAAAGGGAAAACAGGGAGGAGAAGAAGCACTGTGGGTAAATTTGGAGACCAGCAAAGGTACCACAATCCACACAGGGGTTGTATACAGACCTCCTTCTCAGGGGGAGGAAATGGACAAGGAAATGATAGAAAGTAAACTTAGTATGGCAGACAAACGGGAGATATTGCTGGTGGGTGATCTGAATATGGAAGATGTTAACTGGAGTGCAGTTGCAGCAGCCACTTTGAAGAGTGGGGTTATTCTAGATGCCCTACAGGGGGCATGCCTTAGACAACTAGTATTGGAGCCCACTCGAGAGGGAGCAATCTTAGATCTGGTTCTCTCAAGTGGAGATGAAGAGAGGATCACAGATGTAGAATTGGGTAGCCATCTGGGAACTAACAACCATGAACAGTATGGTTCTATAGTCAACAACAATAGGTCAAGCCACAAAAAATGAAGGTACTGGACTTTAGGAGGGCTGACTTTGTCAAAATGGGTGAGTGCCTAAGGAATGCACTAGCAAATGGTCAGGAAGGAGGGGTGGAAGAACAATGGGGAATAATAAAAACTGCCATCATAGAGGTAACAAGCCTTTGTGTGAAGCAAATAAACAAAACTAAATGATGTAAGAAACCACTATGGTTCTCAAAGGAAGTGGCAGTGAAGGCTCAAGAGAAAAAGAAAGTGTTCAGGAAGTACAAGGAATCACAGAAGGATCAGGCAAGAGAACTGTATCAGTTAAAGCAAAAGGAAGTTGGGAAGGCAGTCAGAACAGCAAAGGCCCAAACTGAGGAAAAGATAGCCAACTAAGTTAAGAAGGGGGATAAAATCTTTTATAGGTACATCAGGGAGTGAAGGAAGATCAAGGGAGGGATAGTGAGGCTTAATAAGGGGGGGCAGAGGGTGACTGTGAAAAGGCAGAGATAATAAACAAATATTTTTGCTCAGTATTTACAAAGGAAGAGGGGGAGGTACCTAAAACAAACAGTAGAAACACTCTGGGTACAGAAGTTGATACCAGCCCATTTACTGAAGAAAGGGCTCTGAAAGAACTCTTAAAACTGAAGGTGGACAAAGCAATGGGGCCTGATGGGAATCATCCCAGAATTCTAAAAGAACTAAGGGAGAATTAGTGACACCACTGACTACCCTGTTTAACAAATCATGGGAGGATAGGATGGTTCCCGAGGACTGGAGGAGGGCAGATGTGATTCCCCTTCACAAAAGTGGGAGCAAGGCAGAAGCAGGAAACTACAGACCTGTTAGTTTAACCTCAGTGGTATGGAAAATAATGGAATCACTTCTGAAGGAAATAATTGTTGAGTATCTGGAGGCCAGAGGGCACAGGACCCAAAGCAGCAGTGGATTCACAGCAGGAGAGTCCTTAGACAAATCAAAGTAGATTTCTTTGACTGGGTGACCAAAGTAGTGGATCAGGGAGAGCTGTGAACATGGCCTACCTAGACTTTATCAAGGCATTTGACTCAGTCCCACACAAAAGATTACTATACAAGTTAGCCAGCCTGGGAGTGGGTCCCAAGATGACAGCCTGGGTCAAAAATTGGCTGGAGAATAGAACACAGAGAGTAATAGTAAATGGAATCCACTCTGAAGAAAGGGGGGTTACTAGTGGGGTACCGCAGGGTTCAGTATTAGTACTGGTCCTCTTCAATGTCTTTATAAGCGACATTGCAGAGGGACTGGAAGGAAAAGTATGTCTCTTTGCAGATGACACAAAGATCTGCAACAGAGTTGATGCACAAGGTGGGGTGGAAAGGATGAGAAGGGACTTGGCAAGGTTAGAGGAATGGTCAAATGTATGGCAGCTTAGATTCAATGCTAAGAAGTGCAAGGTAATGCACCTGGGAAACAAAAACCAAGGGGAAGAGTACACAATGGGGGGTGAGATACTAACAACAACAAAAATGAAAAGGGACCTGGGGGTAGTCATATCAGATTACCTAAAGGTGGGCGGCAAGCAATGTGAGAGGGCAGCAAGGAGGGCTGGGGGGATACTGGGATGCATAGGGAGAGGCATCACCAGTAGAAAACAGGAAGTTATTATCCCTCTGTACAGACAGCTGGTCAGACCCCATCTGGAGTACTGCATGCAGTTCTGGAGACCCAGTCTTCGCAAAGACATAGACAGGATGGAAGCTGTCCAGAGGAGGGCAACTAAATGGTGCAGAATCTGCACCAGAAGACATATGAAGAGAGACTTATGAAGCTTAATATGTATAGCCTCGAGGAAAGGAGGGAGAGGGGGGACATGATAGAAACTTTCAAGTACCTCAAGGGAATTAACAAAGTACAAGAGGGTAGCATCTTTCAAAAAGAGGTGTGCAAGAACAAGGAGGCACAATCTGAAGATGGGGGGGTGGCTCAGAGGTAATTTAAGGAAGTATTTTTTTAACAGAGAGGGTTGTGGATGCATGGAACGGCCTTCCGGAGGAGGTCATGGAGTCAAAAACAGTGGTGGAATTCAAGCATGCATGGGACAGTCATAAGGCAATTCAAGAGCATGGGGGTAGGAAGAAGTAGGTTGCTGGTTAACTAGGATCTGAAGCTTATCCAGTAGGCAGGGAAATGGGCAGACTGGGTGGGCCAAGTGGTCCTTACCTGATGTCAAATTCTATGTTTCTATGTCATGTACCGCACCAGGGCCAATGAGTTGTCAGCCACGAACTAAACATCTATGTTTGCTTGCCACATTAGGAGAAGAGTTGGGTTATAGTCATTGTTGTACACCTCTTTCTCATCTCTGGGTAACTTGTGTACCCTCTTGGTTGATTTTGACTTCAAGTGGTGTCACATTGCTGAAAAAAGTTCATTCATGGAATCATCCTGACAAACTTGTCTAGGGAATCAGAAATGACATCATGTGTACCAATTAGATTTGTTCTTTACTACTCGCCAGCAGTATTTTGCACAAATATGACGCTTGAACTTTTGTACCAACTTCCATGATGTAGGACTGTCATACTTGTCTGGAATGTGACAAGTGATATATTGCTTGATGAATGCTAGCACTTGTGTTGCTTCATGTTCACCTATGCGTAGTGCATCCTTGATCCACAATAACATATGAATATGAGGGGCATCCCGTGCTTGGTATTCCATCCTCCAAAAGTAGTGCTCCTCAGTACCAAGAGGTGGATTGTCTTTTGACAAAATGAAAGTCAAAATGTCATGAAACTGCTTGTGAAAATGTATTGTGGTAGACACAGGATCAAGTGAACACATTTCTCTGACAGTCACTGATGAAATGCTGGCAACATCAGAATTTGCCACCTTCAACAGTTCAATGAGCTCATCCCAGGCATATTCAGCACAACTAAGTGTGACAAACCATGTGGCTGTACCATACTCTCACAGCATTGTCATCACTTCAGAGTGTCTGCGATACTAATATTCTTTGGTGCCACATAGACTTGAAAGTATGGAAGACAGATTCACTTGCACATTTTCATCTTTCTGCTTTAATATCTCTAGAAATTGAGCAGTTGTTATTCCATTTAGTGGAGTTATGAGATTAATAGCATGTGAAATAGATGCAGACAGAATGATAAGTTCACTCTCCCAGAGGAGATAAAACAAGTACTGTATGTTACATCTGAATTTGCCATCTTTACTGAGCACACAGGTAGTGCAGTACTCAGCACCCTGTCCATGCACTTCCCTTTCATCTAGCTGTTCATCTGACCCTCTTGGGAATAAGTCTTGGAAACAACGTGCTTCTAGTGTTGCCTCCCAAATGCTGACAGGCTCACCTTCCACCTGTTTCATTTGATAGAGATCAGTGTTGTCTCCTACTGGATCTCTGCCATGTAGTAGGTGAATTGTGTGCTGTCCATACACATTGTCACTTGTCTGTCCACTGACCTTCTCAGTCATTGGCTTAGTTGTTTCTAAGAGATCGTGTTGAACAGAGAGACTAGTCATGTGATCTATGTCAAGGTCTGCATAACAGGGATTGTTACTCTTTAACTAACTAAGAGCAATCTTTACCTTCTGCACATTGACAACATCTTGCCAGATGACCTTGGTCTTACTTGGAACACCATTTACAAGAATCACCAAACTATTTTCCATAGAGATTGCCTCCACAATGTCCTGTACAGGAAGTGGGAGGCACATCACGAAACCCTTTAAAAATCTAATGAGTTCTTTCTGTGGTATGTTCCGTGTCTTCAGATGTAGAATGGTTTGAAATGGTTTCGTTGTCTGAATTAGAATGCGTCCAAACATTTTCAATGTTGCAATCTCACTTGGTGTAACATGTGCCTCCAAATTATTCAACAGTGACCTTGGTGGCAGAATGTTGGACTTTAGTTGGGAGAAACAGTGTTTGCACAGCACAATGGTGGTCTGTAACTGAAAGACAGATTTCATCAGCAAAAATGCTGAGAGATGGAACCACATGTCATTGTATGGTGACAAGGTTACAAGATTCACTGTGACTGTTTATTTGATGTGGCACAGACGGTCACATGACACACATACAGAGTCAAACTTCTGAGCCTTTCCGAGCTCAAATTTTGCAATTTATTTGTCATACTGTTTCAGTATGTCAGGTTCTAACACAGAAATAGATGTTTCAGCAGAACTTACTGACTGATGAATAGTTGTGTCTGATACAGAAGTCACACGTTGCAGCTGTTTCAGAAAGGTGAAGCCACCCTGCATGTCACCCGACTGCAAAAAGTCATTTAAAAAGTGTACTGACAACTCTTCAGACTTCATATACCCCATATACAAAGTTTTGCATGCCTGTTTGATGCACTTCCAGCATTCACATGTTGTGAAAGACATTGTCACAAACACCACTATCAAGGCATGCTAGTGAGTGACCCTTTAGTCCAGTATGTGGACGAATTTCACAAAAGTCAATCTTGTTATACAGTTTAAATCTTTCTTTGCGATCTGTTTTTGCAAATAGATTGACAAACTGTTCAACTTTTTCAAATGATGATTGCCTATGGTTGCAGGTTTCATCACATGGCCATAAGAGACAGTGCCATTTATGGGACACAGTGGTTGCATCACAGTCATCATTTGTGTCCATTGCTGTGTCATCACAGACACTGAGCACATTGACCAGCTTACCGGACTCATCAATGGTGAACTTGCTTTCTTTTTCCTGTGAAGAATAAGATTCTTCCCAGAAATATGCCTCTGAGGGCTGTGTGTGCATCCAGTGACCTGTGAATACATAACAGAAATTGTGTACAGTCAAAGTAAGATGAATAGTTCAAGCACATGAGACATCTTATGCCATAAACGTTGAAGAACAAATACTGCTCTGTTAACAAATGTGTGTATTTTGAGATGCAATTTCATCAAAGTCAGATGACTCTTTGTCATTTTGCGCTCATGCCTCATCACAGCAGCAATAAGCCTGTCGATCTTAGCTTTAATAGCTAGCGATCTGAAATTATTTTTCTTTCTCAGATGAAAATCACCAGCTGTGAGTTACTGTGCTGTTAAGGTCTGTTTACATTGCTGTAGCAATAGATGTGTTTCGTCTGAGAGATCTACACAACTGTTGTCCAGGTATACATTTTTTACTTGCTGTTGAGCAAGTATGTGGTTTTGTTCTAGAGTGAGTTACTGTAGAGCTCACTATTACAGTAGAACTCTGTTTTGTTTTACATCTTGAACTCACATCACTGCTTTTTTTTATCATTCTTAAGCAACAGTGAAGTACTATGATACCTGTTTTGTTTTTCTATACATGCACATCTGTATTTACTAGGCATCTTTCAATCTGTTAGTTCACAGTAGCAGTCAGCAATGTTACAGAAGTATCAGACACTTGCATAAGACATAGAAAAAGAAAATATTAGAACGTGCTTGTGTTGATCACTTGTAACACTGTATATTGACACAGATGATTTATGTATAACATATTACAAACAAAAAAGATTCAGAAAATGCTTTAACCAGATTGGTTGCTCAAATTTTGACAGTCTTATTTTGATTCATGTTACACTGTCCTGCATAGCATTATCACCATGCCACATAGATTTCTTTCATACTATTTCACTGTTCAGCTATGCAGAATCACTGCAATTCTGTATAGTGATTTTGACCTAGTATTGTTAAACTGCTGGTCAAACAACTACTTTATTTAAAATCTTTCTGTAAATGAGTAACAGATTAATAAAGTCAACTTCAAATACTTAACTTTTGAATATTAATTGTCATGATAGCCATATGGCATTCACAAGAATCACATTGACAGTTATTTAATTACATCTTTGGGGCAATATAACACTTGGCTCTAACTCTTGCCACATTACATCTCTAGGGAGTGCTTGCAATATTGTTAAGCCAGGCTCTGTTCATGTGTTATTGCTAAGAGAAATAATCACAATAATTGATTAGGAATGAATATCGAGGTCACTCGTGGACTGACAGAAAACAATGAAATGCGAAAATGTAGCTTCAACAATTACATAGTTGTGCACATAGAGTTATGATTTAGAATAAGTTTGTGAAATTGTATGAACTTTTGTATTTGTATGTTAGGTAAGAAGCAGGGAACTTTTTCCTTCAGTAATCATCATTTTTGGAAAAAATCATCAAATTATGTCGTAAATTCAAAGTTTTGAAAAAGTAGTGTCATGTGCTCAAAAGTGTCACAAAACATAGTGTTGTGCATTTGAAAGTGTTGCAAAAGTAGTGCTGGTCATTTGAAAGTGTCACAAAAGTAGTGTCGTGCATGCAAAAGTGTCGCAAATTTAAGCTTGGGAATGACAACTTTATTCATTGTCGAATCGTATCTGATTGTTATTTGACTGACAGCTAGTTCTGCCAATGTTATGCTAGATTTATCAGGCTATGTGAGACAACCAATCAGAGATGGAGAACACTGAAAAAGAAGTCAACAGCAGCCATCTTAGTCTACACTGAGACACAGCACATTTATAACTGTAAGTACATTATATTTTATAAAGCATTTTTCTAGTATGATAAAAAGTGTTAGTAACAGGTAAATAGTATTAATCAAAACATTTTTTACTGCTCTATTTGACTATGTTGCTAGAAATAACCTATGAGGCTGCATTATTTAGGCAAATGTGTTTAAAGTCAGATAGTAATTTGGTACTTACTTCCATAGATACAGCTGCAAATGGAGGGAGATAGCAAGGTGCACGTGTACCCACAACAGAAGAGGAAACCAATCAGATATGTTTCTGTAGTTGTGATTGTTTAAAACTGCTTATCAAAAGAATGCATTTTCCCATTTTTAAATTTTAGCACATTTTAGCTGTAGTAAAAGTGCAGTGATAGTCGGTGCATATACTACATTGGTTAATGAAGGCATAGTAGTAGCCAGTGATTTGTTTTATTTGTGTGTTATGGATCAGCCCATTTAAGCTGAGTAGAAGTTAGGAGGGAAAATAGCAGTTTTACTTTCACTGCTGCTTAGGTACTGCAGGGTGAACACTGACTTTTTTGGTAGCTCTCTGTCCACGTCTAAGTTTAAAAGCTGAGAATGGCAGAAAACAGCAAAAGGACTTTGTGGATTGTTTGAAGCAGTATAGTGAGACGAGTGTCTGAGCATGCTAAAAATAGTGATTTTGGGAGAAACCTGCAGCTCCCAAATTGCTGTGTTAAGTGGTTATATGGGGTGGAATGAGGTGGGAGCACCTTATGCCAACCATGCACAGACTTTTGAGTACTCATGCTCATCCAGACATATTGCTGAAACATTTTGGAGGCAACGATTTGGGAACCAAACACTGGGCAGATTTAGTAACAGAAGCAAAACTGGACCTTGCCTCTATTATGATTATGTTGCCTGCCTGTAAAATCATTTTTTTGGATATTACAGAGAGTAGGGTCTGGCAAGCAGAACACCATATGTACCTGATTAACAGCCGAAGAAAAGTCAGCATATAGATATCTGCATTTATACGCATGTCTGGAGTGTATACCATATGTCACCAGGACATTAAGTATTGTTATGATTGGCTATACCTACCAGACAGTGTACACTTCTCACATGCTGGTAATTGCCATTTACTGGGAGACCTTTGAGTTGCAATCCTCAAAGTCCACTAAGAATGTCAGACTTTTTGAACAAATAGCAAAGTGAAAACAAAGGTTCTTTTCAGAACCAAAAACTGTTGGTCAAAAAATAGAACAGCTGCATACATCACTCACACAGATGTAACACGTGGGTCAGGAATATTAAGACTGTGCCAGGCTGTGGAACAAGCGGGGGCAAAGCACAACTGCAATGCAGCAGGTTGTTGTCAGGGTGATATTTTACAGTGCTGTGGCATGGTGATCATTGTTAAATATTTCAGTCTGGCAACCTGAATTGTACATGTTACTCTGGTACTACACCAGTCTAAGTGGCCAGAGAGGAGTAGGGGGGGATACAGCACTGAAGTGCAGTGATGGAAGGTTCAAGTATGACAGTATTTAGTACTGCATATGCAAATGGAGCATTAATGCATGCAAGATGTTAATGCACTTATTTGGATATGATCATGGCATCATTAGTAGGCAGCTGTGCCAATCATCAGTAACTTGTCCCTGGTATTGTGTGAGGCAGTATCTATTGGCTAGTGATGCTCCCCCAGGTTGCTTTGTGGTAATGTATCTCAAAACTAGATCTTGGTTTTTCAATAAGAAAAATACTGTTGGTGGTACAGTGGACTCTACCCTTTCACCTTATCATGGGTTAACTGTATAAAATGTATCCCTCAGGGCCCTGTTCACTCTACTTCCTTATTTGATTGGGCTGGAGTGGTAGCTGCACTACAGCATAATGGTTACTTTTAAACAGAAAGCCTACAATTGGGTGAGAGGGTGGGGTGCAATGGACCACCATGGATATATTTTTCATAGCAAAATCACAGTTAGTGAGGAAGGGCTGATGCCAACACACAGTAGCTGTGGAGCTTGGGTGGCCACCTACAGCTGTTGGCTGCCATGTTGTACTGTGCAATACTGCAGGTACACAGTGGTTGTAATTTTTTTAAAATGTATATGTTTGGAGGGCCTCAACAGTGTGCAGCAGAAGTATGGGTTGTGGTTGCAGATGCTCACATTGTTACAGGATCAGTACCAGGATGTGTCAAGCATGCATAGCAGTGTTACTGTAAAACAATATAAACCATATGAAAAATAATTTCTGTGTGAAGTGGTATGGCAGGGTTGTAAAGTGCTGTTCTTGCCATGTTATAATTAGAATACTTCATAGAATACTTAGAAATATATAGACTCTGAGACATGACAGTAATGGAATGTTTGTGTATGTTTTTATTGCAGAATAGAAAATTAAAGATGAGGCACTGGAGCATGAGAGAGGTGTGCTTGCTGCTTGAAGCAGTCCAAGCACAGGGTGGTGCTCACATTTTAATGTGGAGCACAAACCGGAAGTTGGACTCAATGTGGAGGCACATAAATAACTTCCTGCACATGGTCTTAAGAGTTAAGAATAAGACCATCGTGCAGTTGAAGAGGAAGTGGAAGCTGTTGCACCAACACTTCTATGTTTTGAAGCAGAGAGAGGAGATACCGTAGAATGATAATTGCTGGTACTACCTCACCTATGAGTTATGGTAAGCTGCAGGGAAGCCAGCTGAGGGGGAAAGCCTCACTCATCGTAACTTATTCAAAAAAATTCTTCAGATTCTATGATATAATAGTGCAGGTACACAATCAGGTAAAATAAAGTTTTTTTTTTGATTGAAGCCTTTGTTGTAACCATGTTAGTATCACACAATATGATGTTACAAGTCAAGTGGCTATAGTGTAAAACAACTGAATATTTCGTACATCACGAGAGACATCTTTTTTTTGTCTTTCGTTTTGTTTTTTAGTCTTAAGGGAAAAAGTATTTATAACTGTTATTAAATAATGATGCTTTTTTTTGTGTTACATATATATATGTGTGTATATATATATATATATATATATATATGTTCATACAATACATGTGTCCTGATATTGACTTAGATAAAAACATGTATTTTATGATGCTGTTGAATGAATAACCCAATTATAGCGATGGAGTTACTATCCAGCATTGATTTTATTGAAGCAGAATTCTATTTCATGTGGCATACTATATAAGTACTAAGTATTGTGTACTGAGTCAGCTTATGATCTTTTATTTGTGAAATATTTATTTGCAGTAATTGTGATTTTACATAATTCTGCAATGGCTCTGCAATACCAGATTACAGGCAATGTTAGGTACCTGAAACATGTTGAATGCTTAAAGAAAGTGTACTTAGAATGTGTTGACATTTACATGAAAAACTTAGTGGATCTACTTATTATCTTCTTTCACAGACCAATGCAGGCACCCCCCAGTTGCAGCCAAGGTAGTACCAGTACAATCGGAAGCTGTGGAGGCTAAGAACTCTGACACCGACAGTGTCAGCCTTGTTGAGTCAGATGGTAAGATGCTGATAGAAATAATTGTATTACATAATTGGGGTGGTATGAGACTATCATGTAAGGTGTGAGCTGTATTACTTAAGTCACTTCTTCTTAGGAAAGACTCTTCAGAAAGATAAAATGAGTTCCGGCACCCATGTAATATTTGTAATAATACAATGTACACAAAATAATTGAATAGAATTCTGAATTTTGATTGTCTAGATGACACCTTTCCAGCATTGAAATACTCCAGTGTACCCACTGTAAAAGGTGCCAGCCACCACTCAGCTGCATCAGGAACTCCCTGGCAAATCCATATGTTCATCGCAAACACACCACTGCAAAGCTAACAGATGGATGGCAAACAAACAAGCAGCAAATTTGAAATCAAATGGATGTTTTAAATATTTTTTTTCATAAAACAACAAACAGGCCCTTTGTATAATTGCAATATAGCCCTCCAGGGAGTAGGTATACTGGAGGATTTACCACTCTTGGCAAGGTTAAGTCTCTCGGCTGCACCTCGTGACTGAACTATACCAGCCGTGGTAAATACTACAGTAAACCAACAGCCTGTTGGAGTATATTGCTTAAAAATTCTAAACAAGAAGGTATACTACTTCATAACATAACTGGTGATTCAAAAAGAACAGATTTTATAGCCAGATGTACAGTAGTTGTATTCATCTCAGTTTGGATTAACTGACTATGATCTACAACTGGTGATGACATTTCTTGACACCAATGGTATGTGAAGTATTGTTGTCCTATGAATTTCTTATCTATTTTTTTATAAGTTATTGTTTTCTTCATCGCACTCTGAGAAGATATTTGTACAACTATGAATTGTGGTCTTCTGTCATCTCATGTTCAAAATGAGTAATACAGGTACTTATCCCTATATATGTTATCTAGAGCTTGGCTGGTATATTTAAAGTGTTTTTTGCATATTGATATACTACTCACTTAGGTGAGATGCAGTGATGTGAACAAACACAATACAGACAGGAGAATGTTCTGTTGTTCACATAATGATGTGAGAAGGGAAGAACAGTAATATATGTTAATCAGGTTGGGAGAGCCGACCCATGCATACCTAACAGATTGTGATGTTGATCCTGTTCTGTCCTGGTAATATATTGCCAGAATCTGCATATTTTTGAATGGACAGTATGGTATGTCCATGGTAATAGATAGGTAATAGGTAATATAGTAACTGAAAATGGGTTGAGCGTCACTGAACAGCTGGATGGGCATGTGCAGTACTGCACAGAGAGAGTTTCTGAAGTACAGTGGGGTGTACAGTGCTGATGTGGCTGGCAATGTGTGGGAACTTCTCTGGAAGATCAGCTGTGGCACTACCAGTACCGTTCATGTGAGCGAGTTTGTTGCTGTACCTACAAGCAGGGCCTTTGGGTTCACGGCCCCAACCCTCTGGAACTCTCTGCCTCGCTGGCTTAGAGAATGCACGACCATGGAAGCCTTTAAGCGGGATTTTAAGACTCTTTTGTGGAACAAGGCTTTTGTGGACTGATGCTGTTATGAACTATTGTTATTATATGTATATTCTGATTTTATGATTCATTTGTACAGCGCCATGGTATTTGAAAGGCACTAAATAAATAAAGTTTTATTATTATTTATTATTATGTCACTTCGGGTGAATGACACAACATCCACAGAAACACAAAAGTGTCATTGCAAAGAGAAATGTGGTACATGGGTGAATTACATAATGAGACAGTATAAAACAATGTATTTCACATAAATGTTTAGTGATAGATTTATATATTGTGGTATATGGTATGATATTTTTTACTTATATGTTTTATAGCGGCTAGGGAAGCAGTGCCAGTAAGAACTGTGGATGTGAAGGAAGAGCCTGGCACCAGCTCTGAGCATAAGTACCATCATAAAAGATATTCACACAAGATGTAGTGTCACAGCCACCTGCACCCCCAACCTCTGTTCAGTAGTATGGAGGACCTTGTCACCCCTAAGGCAGCCATAGAACTGCTAATGGCTAAGTACCGTGAGAGCAGTGTGACTATTTGTGAAAGGGATGAGTAAGTGGGAATGCAAACAGTACTGTAGTAGATAGTCTCAACATGTGAATGGATCATTTGTATATTGAGATGCTGTGACAGAGTCTGTCATCTATGTTCAGATATCCAGTTTTTGCTTTACTATACATATAGGTGTACTATATGGTGTCCCTTCATGCATTGCTAGGAGGTATTTTGTTGTACAGTATGCCCTATTCATTATGATGGTACACTTATGATTACATTTTTGGTTCTCAGTGGGTAGGTGGTGAAGGTGGTAGTACTACATCAAGGAGGAATGTATGATGTGGTAAGACTAGTATGGCACATGAGAGCAGCAGTACTAAGCCAATTCTGAGTACGTTACCATAATAATCACAATGTGTGTGTAGCGGTGATGGAGTGTACTGGACTGCTGTGTCATACATGTATGTCATCATAAGTGTTATTGTATGAAGGGGCATGTACTGGGATAAGAAATGTATTTATAGATAGAAAGTTTGTGATAATCAGGGTGATAAGGCCTACTGTACTACAGTGCATACTCTACCAATTAAAAACAAGTTTTCAGTTCAATGGGGAGGGCCTAGTGTAGTAATTGAGCTAGTTGCCATATTGTAAGAGTGTGATAAATGGTAGGAGGGTACAATGAATATGTCACATGGTGTACTTGCCATTCATAGATGATGGGTGTACTATAATGCTTTGCAATGTGTCAAGTCACCTGTAAGTGGGTACATATTATTGTTGTTTGCTTATTATGTATGCTGACACCCGTACACCTGCACACACAGAGTGGAAGGTTAGTGTGCAGCTATATATATATATATATATATATATATATGACACGAATTACAGAGTGAGTAATGAAGACTGATGACTATGCACGTTAATGGGCCACTTATTTTTTTGCATCAATTACTGTTGCAGTTTGTTTCATTATAGCAAACTGCTGAACAGGTTATCATTTTGATCCTTACACAAGGATATATCTCTCAAGGTTTTCATGATATGAAACTGTAGTCATATGTTTAACTCATCAACATAGTCTAATGTAGGTGTTCCAAGCATAACTTCAATACTGCTGTATAGCTTATGGTTAAATGGGATTCAACAATTTAACAATATTGAGTCTATGCATCAATGTTCTCATGGTGTAAGTAGTATTAAGTTTCAAGGCATGAGCAAGTGTAATTCTATAGTGTATTAATCTTTGCACAGTGGTGCAATGTGTCACAATGTGTGCATAACTGCAACATGACACTACAGGGTGATTAGGTCACTATTCATATGACTCTTGGCTGCAGCTTATTGTTATTATAATAATCACCTTTATTTGAAAATAGTGTAAGACCTTGTTCAGCATATGGTGACGCTCTACATGTGTGTTAAAACAATTTCACATATGCAAGTTAGTATGTTTGTGGGAATTGAAAAGTGCTACTTCTGAGAACAATTATATTGTGTACAACATTGAGATAAAAACAACTTTTTAGTCAATTAGAAGAGACTGATATCATATTAACTATTTATTATTTGTACGTTCTGGTGAGATATTCAGACTGTGCCAGGCTGTGGTGCAAGCTGGGGCACAGTACAACTGGGATGTGCCTGGGCATTGACAGGGTGATATTCAACGGAGATGTGCCATGGCACAGCATCGTCGAATTTTGCTCCTTGGCCACCAGCAGTGTGCATGGCGCAGTGGTAGTGTGACAGCTCAAGTGGCTGAAGTGGAGCAGTGGGATGCACTAGCAGAAGTGCTGTTGTGCTAGGCACAACTGCTGTAATATACAAAAGTGTAGATGCAAATAGGGCTATCATGCAAGCAAACCAGAAATGGGGCCATCTGCATGTCATTATGGCCCCATTTACATGCAGGTGTGCCAATCCCTGATGACTTGTGCCTGCCACCCTGCCAGGTTACAGTCGTTGGGGACTGACACCCCTTGCCCCTACTGGAAACATGCTCCGATGCACATTTGTGGGCTTATATATAAATAATAAACATCCCATATCATTGCTAGTACACTGGAATGTTTGCAGCCTGATCACTTGCATATGTGATAAACTACAATGTCCTATAACACTGGTGGTCCAGTGGACAGCTCATAGCCTAATTGTGGGTATAAGTATTGAAATAATAGTCCAATATCCCTGGTGGTCTAGTGGACCACTTACAGCCTGATTGTGGAGATATGTGATAAACTACAATGTCCTATAACCCTGGAGGTCCAGTGGCCCACTTTCAGTCAGATTGTGGTCATATGTAATGAAATTATGGTCCAATACCCTTGGTGGTGCAGTGGACTGCTCACAGCATGATTGCAGGTGTCAGTAAGATATACTGAGAAACCAATCCATCACTGGTGGCCCAGAGGTACTCCCCCACCCATCCACTGAGCCCCTCCGCCCCGCACCCCCCAGTTAGAGTTAGGTGGCAGTTCCCCATCTGCTTGCCACCCCACTGTCTGCTGACTGACTTCATATGGTAGGAGTGTACAGCTATTGGACCACAGCGTAAGCAATGGGTGTGCAGGCCATACCGTACTACACAGTACAGAAATGTGAATGCATCCATTCATATATCTGGGTTGTGTAGTACAGTATGTGCTGCATGACCACTGGCATATGCTGTGGCCCACTGGGTGTACAGCCCTACTGTATGGAGTCAGACATTGAGCGGTGGGGTGGCAAGTCAGTGAGGAGCTGCTGATTGCTACTGATGAGGGTGGGAGTGGTGTGGCTTATGGGTGGGTGAGGGTATACCACTGGACCACCAGGGATGGATTGGTTTGACATACTATATCACTGACGCCTACAATCGGGCTGTGAGCTGCTCAGTGGACCACTAGGGATATAGGACCATTATTACTACTACACTAATGCTCATGATCAGACATGGGGGGGTTGCCACCATGAAGGTGCTGCTGGAGCTTGGGTGGTCACTCACAGCTGGCAACTGCCAAGTTGCACCCTGCAATATGGCAGCTCACCTGTGGGTGGCCAGCTGTTGTTCCTTTTTTTGGGTGATCAACTGTGTGCAGTTCAAGTGGGGGTTGTGACTGTATGGGTTAGTACATCCTGGGCTGAATATCAAGCTGTGTGGAACATGCATGGGCATAACTCCCCTAATTGTGCCACATATGTTACTGATGTGCTTTGACTCATTGGCATTTATACCAGGCACATTCCCCTTTTGAATATCACGCCAGGGCACATCAGTGGGTTGTGCATGGTGACACTGTGTTGCACAATGCACAACCCTTCTGAATATCCCACCCACTGTTTCTTTACACGATGAGAATAGAAAATATTTCATTAATTAGTTGCCAATCTCACTCAGCTGTTGGTTTCCAAATGTTTAATATTATTTCAAGTATTATAAAAAGGGGATGAGAAATGGAGCTTTCTGATTGGCTGCAAACATTCTAACAGTCTTATGTTAATCTTTTATTAACAAACATGTACAGATTGGCCGTATGGTGAACAAGGTTTAAGACTGTTTAAAAACGTGTTTTATTATAATAGGAATAAGGCACTCCCAGGGATTATGTTAGTGGTCAGTTAATCACCCTCTAGAGGCATGTGGCATTCGGCTACACCTTGTGCCACACTATGCCCCAGAAGGTGATTAATAGACTAGTAACATAACCCTTGGTCATGTCTTACTGTTTAATTAATGTAACAGCAGTAAAAGATGATTTGCTTCTATGAAAATATGTACTCCAAATAAATAACTATATGATATGTGTGTATCTTTTGAAGCAGTTATTAAACAGATGATTACATGAACATTAGATAATGGAAATAGTAGTGTTGATGTACAGGTCATGCTATTATTCTCATGTAGGTGTGAACAAATAATATAGGTGCAGATGTTCAAGTTCACTTGTTCATACACAATTGAAGAGCTAGTTTCACTGTATATCAGACTGTGTTGTCATTATGCCAAAACATTTAGGTAGTGAGTGTTGGCAAATACTAACTGATATAGAACAACAATGTAGAAAATATATTGTTCTTATAGATCTTTTCAAGTTGTCCATGAAGAACATAATATGGTACAGAAAAATAAAATAACGGAACTGACAAGACAGGAGTTGTGATTTACATCACACTCCTTGATGGTTTTGAGAGTGCCTAGCAAAATGTATTACAATTTTTGAATTAGATATCAATATTGTAAGATGAAAGGCAGATAATCACCATTTTGAGGCTCATATATTGATTCATGTTTTTTGTCACTTTGCAGGGCGCCCTTGCTTAAAGTGGTGTGCTGGCCACTGCCGCTGTTCCCGCAGGTATGAGCACAAGGTTGATAGTCTGATAAGAGACAATGTTGCGCTCCATGAAGGGCAGCAGAAATTGCTGTCCTTCATGGAAGCACACCAAGCGACTGTCATTCTTGTGTTTGAGCCTGTGGTGACAGCGCCTAGTGAGACTGTAGCCAACTCTAGCACTTCACCTCCACCAGTGGCATCCAGCTTCCCTGGGAAAGAGTGACCAGCCTCCACAGCTGCTCTGGTATCTCCTCTGGAAGGTGCAACAGCTTCCACTTCCATTGTGCCTCCACATTGAGTCCAACTTATGGGTTGGGCTGCCTCAACAGCAGCACACCTCTCTCTCAGAGTCGTTTGTATATATTGGGCCAGATATTCAAACTGCACTATTTTGTGGAGTAAGCCCTTGCGCTGCACAAAATAGTTGTGCAGGGGTGTGGCCAGAGCAATATTCAAAGGAGTTGCACCCTTGAACAACTCCTTTGAATATCACCCTCCAGCCACAGCCACTGTTCATGGTGCAGTGGAACTTGCATCACCGCAAGTGGTCAGAGTGGTGCAGTCAACTTGCGGTGGTGCAAGTACCATAGTGCCATGCCCAAATTTCCAGTATTCAAAAGGTGACATGCAAATGGGGCCATAATTCATGCAAGGTGTGGGGGGGGCCATTTGCATCTGATTATGGCCCCATTTGCATGCCATTAGCATGCAGGTGCGCCGATCCGCAAGGACTTGCACCTGGCGCCCTGCCAGGCAGCAGCCGTCGGGGACCAATGGTCCCTGCAGCCCGATCACAGGCAAAAGAGTGTAAAATCCCCACCACCACCCCCCACTGGCCTGATCACGGACATAGCTTAAATCTCCCCCCACCAGCCCGATCGCAGGCAACAATGTGTCTCCCCCCCAACATATCCCTGGTGGTCCAGTGGACCAATAAGCACGATCGCAGGCTGGAGTTGTCAAACACACACTCCCACCTCCTGAATATATCCCTGGTGGTCCAGTGGACTGAAAATCCCGATTGTGGGATTGAGTTGTCAAACACCCCCCCACCTCCCGAATATATCCCTGGTGGTCCAGCGGACTGGAAATCCCAATCGCGGGATGGAGTTGTAAACCCCCCTGAGCACATCCCTGGTAATCTAGTGTCCCCCCACCCCATCCACCCATGAAACCTCACCACCCCGCTCCCTACCCCCGCAGATGGCGGGCGGCAGCATCCACCTGCCTGCCACCCTGCCGCACTGACTGACTGCCCAGTAGGGCTGCATGCCCGTGGTGCAGAGCAAGAGCCACTGGGCATGCCGGCCCATACCCGTACAAGACAGTCCAGTTTTGTGAATGATGTATTCATTCACAAATCCGGACTGTCTTGTACAGTATGAGGCTGTATGCCCAGTGGCTCTGCTCGCATCATCGGGCATGCAGCCCTACTGGCAGTCATTCGGGGGGCGTGGGGCGGCAGGTGGGATGCTGCTGCCCGCTGGCTGCAGGGAGGTGGGTGGGGGGCTTCATGGGTGGGTGGGGTGGGGGGACACTAGGTCACCAGGAATGTGTTCAGGGGGTTTACAACTCCATCCTGCGATCAGGATTTTCAGTCCACTGGACCACCAGGGATATATTCGGGAGGTGGGGGTGTGTGTTTGACAACTCAATCCTGCGATCAGGATTTTCAGTCCACTGGACCACCAGGGATATATTCGGGAGGTGGGGGTGTGTGTTTGACAACTCAATCCCGTGATTGGGATTTTTGGTCCACTGGACCACCAGGAATATGTTCAGGAGGTGGGGGTGTGTGTATTTGACAACTCCAGCCCATGATCGGGCTTATCCACTGGAGCACCAGGCATGTGTTCAGGGGGGGGAGAAACATTGCTGCCCATGATTGGGCTGGTGGGGGATTTAAGCTATGCCCACGATCGGGCCAGTGATGGGGGTGGTGGTGAGGATTTTACATTCTTTCACCCATGATCAGGCTGCAGGGGGGACACAGGGGGTGGGTTCAGGGTCAGCCACAGGTGGCAGCTGCTGTGTTGTGCCCTGCAATGCAGCAGCTCACTTGTGGGTGACCCCCGACTTGATCTTTTTATTTTGGCTCAAAGTTGTGCAGGCGCAGGTTGGGGGTTGCGTCTGCACAACTCTGCACAGCCCGGCTGAATATTGGGCTGTGCAGTTTATACATGGTTCCTCCCCCTCCAGTTCAGTATGCATTCATTTGCATTGTGCTGTTGCTCAGCATGTTTTCAGTGGCACAACTGCCTCCTGCTGAATATCGCAGAATGGAGCAATTTCAGACTTGTGCAGGCGCAACCCTATTGCGCATGGCGCAACCCTTTTGAATATCTGGCCCATTGTATATAGTTTTTAAAATATTTTTCTACATATTTTCTTAGATATTTGTTATTGTAACTTGTTTTAATGAATATATCTATTTTTATGTAACATTAAATTTTTTAGATAAATAAAAAATAATATATTTTTATTTGTTTTTCAATTAAACGTGATTTAATTTATTTAACAATTTTTTTGTCAACACTGACTGTATTTTATTTGAACATTTAAAAATAATATTTTTTACTTTAATATTTATAGAAATAAACATTTTTTAAATATAACACTTTTTCTTGTGGTATTATTAAGTTGTGGGGATCTTTGTCGGGAATATGTATTCTTTAAGAAAGCATTCCTTTTCCTTAGTTTGGTAAAGAAGGGCATCATGGAAGCGCACCAAGCGACTGTCAGTCTTGTGCTTGAGCCTGTTGTGACAGCACCTAGTGAGACTGTAGCCAGCTCTAGCACTTCACCTCCACCAGTGGCATCCAGCTTCCCTGGGAAACAGTGACCAGCCTCCACAGCTGCTCTGGTATCTCCTCTGGAAGGAGCAACAGCTTCCACTTCCATTGTGCCTCCACATTGAGTCCAACTTATGGGTTGGGCTGCCTCAACAGCAGCACACCTCTCTCTGAGAGTCGTTTGCATATATTGTATATAGTTTTTTAAATATTTTTCTACATATTTTCTTAAATATTTGTTTTTGTAACTTTTTTTAATGAATATATCTATTTTTTATGTAACATTAAATGTTTTAGATAAATAAAAAAACAATATATTTTTATTTGTTTTTCTATTAAACATGATTGAATTTTTTTAACAATTTTTTTGTCAGGACTGACTGTGTTTTATTTGAACATTTAAAAATAATATTTTTTACTTTAATATATATAGAAATAAACATTTTTTAAACATAACACTTTTTCTTGTGGTATTATTAAGTTGTGGGGATCTTTGTCGTGAATATGTATTCTATAAGAAAGCATTCCTTTTCCTTAGTTTGGTAAAGAAGGGCATTATACACAAAATTTCAGGTTTAAACAGATAACACATTACAATTGTTGTTGTGTTACGTATCTTGCAGTGTTATGACAAAATTGTTGTAGGTACATCAATTAGTATGAGCTATGTTCTGAATTTGTGTCTAGTAAAGGTACGGAAGAATACCATGTAAGATATGTAGATATTTAACAGTGGTGCTGAGAAACACAGTGCTACATTGTTTATGTCCCACAAGAGTAGCCTCATTGCCTGAAAAAAGATAGTGTGTGAAACAGTGCAACAGCATAAATTAGTATGTGACATTAGAACGTTAAGCAAAAGGAAATATATAAATATTAAGGGGAATATGCTTGGGATGGATGTTGTCGTACTCTTCATAACAGAGAATTCTGCTAGATGACTTACTGTGTTCTTCATATGTATGCATTTGGCTGTGTGTGTCTGGTGCTGCCACTACAACATTGTGGGTAGTATTGTTACTTCTCATTCTCAAAAAGACAGGATATTCATGGCAAAAAAACTCAGTTTCATGCATCAGGGTTGTTCCACAGTGACAGAAGTAAGGAAATTCGGTGTTAGGGTTGAAAACTCTAACTCCGCATTCACCCACCCAGCACCACACACATACACACAGATACGCATACACACACATACAAGTAGGGGAGAGGACCAAGGCAACATGACCATACATAGACAACCAGCAGCAGGTGACAGAAATAAAAGACAACTGTCTAAATGTACTACAAGACATCCCCACCCACCTGACCAAGTACTGCATGCTCAGTGGAGATCGTACACATCCCTGCTTGCAGGTGCACACAACGTACTACACTTAGGAGTTACATGGCCTTACCTAGCGATGCCCCACACCCCACCACACCTGGTACTGCACCCTGACTGGACATCTACAATACAATTGTCTGACTGCAGCTGTACAAAGGTTTGTACACTTATGAATAAACTGAAATAAAAACAACTGCATAAATGTAGTAAAAGACACATCCATCATCAAGATACAAGAACTGTTGCATTTAAGTATGTGATGTGCATAGAAGTAAGTTTACTGCATCTACCCACTCAAGATACACAACCTGATCTGGAGGTATGGAGGCACTATTGCCTGTATAAGGCTGTTCAACTCTTAATGGCATTAACAGATATACAGTTTCAGTGATGTAGGTGTACTGTTGATGTCCATGTACTTATCTTCAGTGTGTTTGTATACTGAGAATGCAGTAACTGGTCTGTCTAACAGGGAGTGGAATTAGCTGGCTGATGCCAAGCAACTTCTAAACATGCTAACATTAGTGTACCTGCAATGATGGAGGTGTATCACAGATGTCTATAGGCTCACTTTTGCTGTAGCTCTCTACTGAGGATGTAGTACCTGGTAAAGACAATGGCATTGCCTCTCTGACGCCACAGTAATCCAAATTGTGGTAAGCTGAGTATCCCTGCAATGAGTGAGCTGTGTCATTTATGTCCACAGCCTCACATTTTTAGCAGTTGGTCTACACTCAGGTTGTAGTACCTGGCCTTTGGGTTTGGCAGACCATTAGGTGGTTGATGCCATGCAAGTGATAACTATGCTAATTGTACTACACCAGCAATCAGGTAGGTGTACCGTGGCTATAAACAGACTTTCTTTTACTACAGCTTTCAGTCACAATGGACCATGTGTTGTAGGAGGGAAGGGGGCATTCTCTCCCACAGACTGTGTGACTCATTATTGTACTAACCTTTGCACGGCTGCGATCATGGAGTAACAGTGTTGATGTTCATGGGTTCATTTTAACTAGGATTCTCCAGTAACTATGCAGTACCTTGTCTGAGTGGGTGGGGCATTGCCTCGGGAAGGTCCTCCATTGCCTAACAGTGGGAGGTTGTGTATATGTGAAATCAACCACACATATTATACCTGTATAACTACTTAGTTTTGCTGTGCTGTATAGCTGAGGAGCAGTACCAGGTGTGGTGGGGTGTGAAGCATCGGTAGGTAAGGCCATGCAACTCCTAAGTGTGGTACATTGTGTGCACCTACAATCAGGGATGTGTACGTTTGGTGTACATGGCCTCAGTTTTGCTGTTGATCTCCACTGAGCATGCAGTACCTGGTCAGGTGGGTTGGGATGTCTTGTAGTACATTTAGACAGTTTTTTTCTGTCACCTGCTACTGGTTGTCTGTGATTGGTCATGTTGCCTTAGTCCACTCCCCTTCTTGCATATGTGTGTGTGTGTCTGTGTGTCTGTGGTGCTGGGGGGATGAATGTAGAGTTACAGTTTTCAACCCTAACATCGCTGTGGAACAACCCTAACTGATGCATTAAATGGATTTTTTTGCCATAAATATATATATATATATATATATATATATATATATATATATATATATTAGCAGGTGGTACTAGCATAGTTTGGGTTGAGTAGCACTTTTAAGGTTACAGGGTGAAATTTGCACCTTAATAACTTTGCCACTGTTCAACAGATTTGCCTGAAATTTGGTAGGCATGGTTGAGCATGTTAGATCTTGGGATCTGTTAACTTTTGCACCAGTCAGATATACGGCTGCAGAGTTATTAAGCAACAACCAAAAGCGCAAGTATGCTTTTTTGCTAATTTTTTGCTCTCGCCTGCAGGTTGCACAGTTTGCGTGACTAGTCCAAAAACTTAAGGAAATGTGCAACTGGGGTCCCAGATGCACCTTTTGAAGATTTCACAAAAAAATATTGATCGGTTCAAATGTTATTCAAAAAACAAGTTCCCATTATAAATCAATGGGTAAAGTTAAAGAAAAAGGTTGAAAGTGTTGCAAATGCACTCTTTAGTGTTGCAAATGGCCCTAGTATTGTCACAAATCTGCCATTTTGTTTTCAGTTACTGATCAGAAAAATGCTTGGCATTTAAAATTGGGACCCTCTAGGGACACAATTTTTTCTGTGTTCACCTAGTCAGACGATGAGAATGCTAGCCATGTCTTTATTAAGGGGTTAAACACCCCAGAAATATGTTTTTTAAATTTCTGGAAAAAGTAGTGCTGCAAAGTAGTGTCGCACTTGCGACACTTTTGCAGATTTTGAGAAAGCTTTGGCAAATCACGATACTACTTTTTCAGACTATGGCCAAAATTACAGGAGTTCTTTGTCACCCTGCTGCAAAAGAATGGTTTGGTCTTTTGAGATGAAATTTGGAGGGAAGGCAGCCAACATCTCACAGATGTGCCTTATTGTGGTTTGGTGAAATATATTGCATGGCTGCAAAGTTACAATACTCTGAAGTTGGTGTTTTTTTCCCATAGACTAACATGGTGGTGTCCGCCCTGACTTTCAGGGCTCGTATCTCAGAAACGGTGCGAGATACAGAATTTTTGCAAACCCCAATGCTATTTGGGGGGCTGGGGGGTCCAAGGGGGGCTTTCAACTCTAACACTGAATTTTCTTGCTTTTGTCACTGTGGAACAACCCTAACTGATTCATTAAACAGAGTTTTTCCATATATATATATATATATATATATATATATATATATAGAGAGAGAGAGAGAGAGAGATACACATACACACACATATATACACACACACACTGTATACCTTCATATAACCACACTTTCTGCCACTTTGCATGTGACTTCCCCTCCCGTACTCACCACTGCTCTCTGTACCAATCCCTCTCCTTTCCCTCTCTAGAGGACAGGCATGGTGCCCATTGAATCAACATGGTCAGTAAATTATGATTCGTTTCCCCACTTCAATGTCCATTGGCCAAGCAGTCTTCAGTCATCATTTACCTAGACTCTGGAATTACCTTCCTCATGCCATCCAGAATGCCTCTTCTTGTAGAGCCATCTCCTTCCTTCTCTGTAGCCTCTCTTCCTCCTCCTGCAACTGTCCCTAACCTCCTCCTAATCTCGTTCTCCCCTTCCCCATACCCCTTTATTCCTCCCCACTTGTATCCAAAATAAGTGATTCTTAGTGTTTACAGTTACTAACATGACACTTTAACTTCTGTAATGCTCACCTGTGAAATGCTCAGAAATTCTTAAGAGTCATGTTATAATTATATTCTTTGATTTATCTGACCTCAGTAATGTCCACCTCTGAAATGCTCATAATATTCTTTAGAGTCAAGCTGTAATTGCATGTCTTTGATTTGTCTGCTATTCCAAGACTTTCAATTAGTAAATCAATCAACCAATCAATCAATTTTATTTTATACTGGATTGTATATGCACAAAAATGACCATTTTCACAAATGTCCAGTTGTACGTGAAATTACAAAGATACAGAGAAACATTTACAGTATACACTGTGCATAAAGGCTGAGGTAACATATTATAAACAGAAACTTATTTACAAGCATGAGAGAATGAATGTGCAGGTAAAATAATTATTTATAGGTCATAATTTACAAAAGCATTTAAAGTCCTTTACATACACAGGAAAACTCAAATAAGTAAAGAGAGAGGGAAACAGGAAGGTGGTGAGGGAGGGGGTAATGGGAAAGAAAGATGGGTCAATGGGAGGATGATGGAAAAACAGTAGGGGAGAAAAGGGGTGGACTGGAAGGGGGGAAGAGTAAAGCAGATTTGGGCTCAACCGGTAGTAGGGGAACAAGTGCATGCACATTTTTCTAGTAAGTGACTCTTGAGGGTCATTTGAAAGGCATTTATAGTGTAGTAGGCAAGGCAGTCAGGTAGCAGCAAGCGTACTGTTTCATGCCCTTATAAACAATGAAAATTTTGTGCAAGTGTGGTATGAAAGAATTAGATGCTGGAAACATTGCTAGAGACTCTTCTGATTTGGTGGGCATGAGCAGATTTGAGGAATAGTGATGTCACACTCAGTGGAAGACCATTCAGGTGAACTTTATGGAGAAAAAAAGATTTTTGAGGATGAAACATCCCACAAGAGGGAACCAATCAATAGCTTTGCATAGGGTGCAGTGGTGTGTTCTCCAGGGAAGTCCAGTGACAAAGCGGATGATATTATTGTAGCTAGATTTAAGTTTATAGAAGAGTTAGGAAGTAGGGGAGGAGGTGTAAATAATAGATCCATAGTCCAGAAAGGGTATAAGAATGGAGCTTACTACACAGAGTGTAGATTCAGGGATTAAAAACCTACAGATCCCCTGTATAGGATCCCCAGCCTTATGTGAACCTTATTTAAGATGTTAGAGACTTGAAGGTTGAAGTACATGTGGGGATCAAGCAGAAGACTAAGGTATTTAAATTTAGAGACTTGTTCTATGAAATTTCTCTGGTTATCAGATAGGGTTTGTTTTAAGTTGTAGGTTACTTTGCATTTACCCACCTCTGCCCTTCCCCCAGAATGCATCTGGAAATGAGTTTTTAGCTCAGTATATCTTTCTTTGTAAAACTGTTACATAAATAAAGAAATAAAGAAATAAATTAGAAATAAGTTCTGTTACACCATCATACAATTTTTTTGTTCAGTAAAGATTTTTTTGCCTCCATTTGTTCCCTCTGTATTGTATTTTGTATTAATTTCTGCAGCACAATTTTTGGATGCAGCTGAGCTTGCCTGAGCCTCTTCATGGGAAACTCAGTTTTGACAGTCATTGTTATCTATTTCTATGAGATAGTGAAATTATTTAACATAAGGTATAAGTAAAAGTACTTTAGACCTTACTCCATTGATAAACATTGCAACTTTTGATTCACTTTTTCAGTATCTATCTTTGCTTGTGCTTGATATCCACTTTTTATGTGTGCTTGCCAAAGGCATGTATTAACCCACCCCCCCTCCAAAACTTTAGTGAAGGAAGAAAGTATGGGGGGGTCACTAAAATCAGAGGAGATAAGGGAACAAGCGTAGCGGGTGATCAAGATAAGATGTCACTTCAAAGCATATATTTCTGCTCTGTCTTCACAGTGGAAGGGGAGGAGAGGGACAGGGACCACAGTTAGACATCATAGGCATACAGGAGAGGGAAGTGGACAAAGGAAAGTGTACTAGAAAAGCTTACAAAGTTAAAAATGGACAAAGCTATGGGTCTGGATGGCATACATCCCTGTATTCTGAAGGAACTAAGGATGGACCTGGCAGCCACACTGGTTGTCCTGTTCAATAAATACTGGTGTAGTCCCAGAGGACTGGAGAAGGGCACACATGATCACTCTTCACAAGAGTAACAGCAAAGAGGAAGCAGGGAGCTACAGGCCAGTCAGTCTCATGTCAGTAATGGGTAAGATCATGGAGACACTTCTTAAGGAATGGAATGTGGAACACCTGGAATCCATAGGAGTGCAGGATCTGAGGCAACATGGATTCATAGCAGGAAGGTCCAGTCAAATGAATCTAATTGATTTATTTGACTGGGTGACAAAGGTGGTGGATGGGGGCAGTAGATGTCACCTACCTAGATTTCAGCAAAGCCTTCAAAACTGTTCCACATAGAAGGTTGGTCAACAAACTGGGAAGTTTGGAGTTGGGCCACAAGGTTGTGAACTGGGTTAGTAACTGGCTGAGGGACAGAAAGCACAGGGTAGGGGTAAATGGAACACAGTCAGAAGAAATGGAGGTGACCGGTGGGGTTCCTCAGGGTTCAGTTTTGTGGCCAGTCCTCTTCAATGTTATCATCAGCAACATTGCTGAAGGAGTGGAGGGAAGGTTTGCCTTTTTGCAGATGACACAAAGGTCTACAACAGAGTTGATGCTCCAGACGGAGCAGAAAGGATAAGAAAAGACCTAGGAAACTTTGAAAGATTTCTGAGGTGTGGCAACTGAGGCTTAATGTAACGAAGTGCAAAGTCATGCATGTGGGAAGTAGGAACCCAGGACAGAGCTTCAGGATGGGGTGGGCAGCTGCTGTCAGTTACCAAAGAGGAAAGAGATCTGGGGGTCATTATCACAGATGACCTGAAGGCCACCAAGCAGGCAGCAAAGGTGGTGGGGAAGGCCAGTGGGATGTTGAGTTGTATAGGAAGGGGTATCACAAGGTGAAGGAGGGAGGTGCAGGTTCCACTGTACAAAACACTGGTGAGGCCTCATCTGTAGTATTGTGTGCAGTTCTGGAGGTCAACTCTTGGAAAGATATTGACAGGGTGGAGATAGTGTAGAGGAGAGCAACTAAGCTAGTGCAGGGTTTACAGCATAAGACATATGGGGGAAAGGTTAAAAGACCTTAATATGTATATGCTGGAGCAGAGGAGGGAATGGGGGGAAATGATTAAAATGTTCAGGTACATCAAGGGCATAAATACAGTGAAAGGGGAAAATATCTTGCAGTATAAAAGTAGTACTAGAACAAGAGGACATGATATGGGATTGGAGGGGGTCACATAAGGGGAATTGTGAGGAAGTTTTTTTTCACTGAGAGGGTGGTGGATGCATGGAATGGCCTGCCCTAGGATGCGGTGTGAACCCAAACTGTAGCAGGATTCAAACGTGCATGGGATAGGAATAAGGGAATCACAGAGGTGGGAAGAAATAGCTTAAGCTGATTACCAACTAGTGTCACTGGCTGCTATTACAGGTAGGGTCAACAGACAAACTGGATGGACCTGGTGATCCTTGTCTACTGACAATTTAAATGTTTCTATGTTTTTAAACATACTGCCATTAGTCTGAACTGTGAGGAGCTTTTTTGGGCCTGCATCTTCTACACCTCTTGTAGTTTCAGAATACCTAACCTCTGCCTAATTCCACCCACTCTCCACCTTTCTCTACCTACTTTCCACTGTTTTCCTTTGAAGTACTTGTCCAATCACAACACTAGGAAATGCACAGTGGAAGTGGGTTTTCCTTGTGCAGCTTTTAGTTCCTACTAGTAATGTTTCCTACTGTGTTTGTTCCACTTGTTCAATTGTATAAAATACAGGAATCTCTGTTGATCAGGGAGCTCTGTCACTCCAGTACTTTTAAAATGCTGTTAATTATTAAGAAAACAATCAAATACAAAAGACCTGCTGGAATGCCTACTTCTTTGTTATCGTCCTTCTCAATTCTGTCCACTCTCTATTGTTTGCTTCAATTTTTAACATTTTTCTTTGAAGTGCTTTCCAATAACAATACTGGAAAATGTACTTTGAAAGTGAGTTTTGATTGGGCAGTTTGTAGTCCCTACTACAACACAAATGTTTCCTGAGCTGTTTATTTCACATGTCATTCTGTTCACTGATTTGTTGCTTAGGGAATGGTATAGATGTTACACAATACCCCAACCCCAACCTAGCTCTGCCCCCCCCTTGCTGACTCAGTGCAGCACTCTACTAGTTAAGTTGTCATTTTGTGTCTTTCACCTTGGGGGAGGTCTCACACCACCCTGTAGCCCCTGGGTCAGTATGTTTTGAAACCAGTGGTTGTCTACATGCAATTCCATTGCTTCTTCTCACAATCCCTTGTGTTCATCCCACTATTTTGGAGTACGTGCTGTTTCCCTATTGTTAGGTTATTCTGTACCATATGCAACTGACAAAATGTTATCTCTGTAACTACTACTCTGTCTCATTGTTGAAGTATGTCTGCTCCTGATTGTAATGTTGTCAATGTATCTATTGTTAGGTTATTCTGTACCGTATGCACCTGACAAAATGTTATCTCTGTAACTACTACTGTTCCTCATTGTTGAAGTATGTCTGCTCCTGATTGTCATTGTCGTCAATGTATCTTCTCCTATGTAATTACCCTGTGATTCTCCTGGGTCGCACCTGAAAATAGGCACCTGCTGTCTAGTGTGCTTACCCAGTTATCAAAAGCAAATAAATAAATAGCCACATATTTTTGTTGTCTGTGGCCACAATGTGAAGATCCACCAAACCCAGCCATTCTCCACTACAAACTACAACCTGCCTAAGAACACCTGCTGCAAAAATACATTTTCAAAATTGGCAGCAGATGCACAATACCCTGCCAGTATCAGTCCCTCCTTTCTGACCCATCAATTACACAAAACCAGTGGTAGGTGCTGCAGTTTGACCCCACTGCCAGTATCATCCCTTTCCATCCAAACCACCTTATGGAGTATTCTGATAATGGTGTTCCTGACCCCTAATGCTAACAAACATCCCCATCACACAAACACTCCAACAGTGGGATCCCAACCCACAGTTCTGGCTAAGAGTCCCACCACAGAATGTGAAACAGTATACCCAACCCCAGTTCCACCAAACAACCCACCAACACTGGGGTGACCAATCCCCAGTGTCAGACCTTGTAAGTAAGAAGAGCATCCCTCAGTGTTCCTTTTTTATTGATACAAAAAAGAAGAAAACTGTCCATTGAGTTCTTCTGGCAGCTAGGAGTGCTGGTTGCTGAGGAGTAACAGATCAACTAGATATGTTTGTATCAGAAATCGGTATCCATTACTGTCTCACCATCTGTGATAGTGTAAAATTTAGTTCAGATTTTATCAGAAGAATATTAACCCCCAGAAGTTTCTTTTGTTTCACCTCTTCTTTAGGTTTGGGCTCCAGAGGGGCCAGAGAGACCAGAGACACCAGAGCAGCTGGTTAAATTCAGACACCAAAGTAGAGATCAGTGGAGACCAGAAGAAAAGGAGATTTGAAGAAATTGGAGAGTATGGAGCCCCACAAGAGCTGAAAGTGCAGGTGATGCTGAGTTCACAATGTAAGGCCAGAGAGGAAAACTGGAGGAGCGTTGAAGTACCTAAGAACCAAATATTGGAATAGCAGTGATAGCAACTATTGTAGCAACTACAGCACAAAATCAGTTGAAATCTGAGAACTGGAAGTACAATGGTGACTTGGAATTGGGACTACAACAATTTAGGGATGGAATGGAGTGGCTGAAGCAGCTGACTGAAAAAACTGATAGTAAGCTAAGCTGTTTTAGAAGTACTTTGCACACACACACACACACACACACACATACACACACACACACACACACACTGTAGCACTTTGTATAACAGAACTGAAAGTTAAATCCGAAAAAAAGAATATTTGAAAAACTTAGGAAAAGGGGTACCACTTGGGAAACCAAAAGAAAATGCAATACTGTCGTTAGTGGTGTCTTTAACATGCTAAATGTGTAAAGTAGGGCTGTGTGAAATTAAACTTCAGCTGGGGGAATTTTGGTGAAAATAAAAATTTCAGTTTTTCAAAACCTAGAAACATACTTTGCAACTTTCACAGAAATTCCACCATAGAATAATTGAATGAATGTATGGATTGCAAATTAATGTATTAAACTGTGGAAAGAAATTCCACAGAACTGATCACTGTCTGGGGTCAGATTCACAGAATTTATTTCTGCAATTTAAGACATTCATCTATAATTCATACATTCATTCTGCAGTGCTGTGAGTCACTGAAGTGTGGAATGAATTATGAACGGTGGATTAATGGATTAAACTGCAGAAAGAAATTCTGCTGAACTGATCACTGAACTGTGGTATAATTACATGTATTGCAGATTAATGTAATAAACTGCTGAATGGAATTCCTTTGCATTATTCCACAATTCAGCCAGAAAATTCCACGGAACAGGGTGAACATTTACAAAACATATTTGGAAGATTCTGGTTTTGCAAAGAAAGAATGTGGAAAATTTCTTAAAATTTATGAAATTGTGTGAAAGTTCTTTGAAAATGGAATTTGTAACTTCCACCCAGCTCTAGTACAAAGTAAAGCACTATTAAATTGTAGATTGCTACTAGCAGCTTTTGTATCACAACTGGAGTTTAATTTGTGTTATTTGATAAAGAGTAGGTTTATTTATCTCATTAACAAATCATTCAAAATGTAAAATTCAAAGCAGACCAATAGAAATGCTTCCATAGAAGTCACATGGGGTAGTATACACATAAACTGGAGAGTGGATTGTGGCTTCACAAAGCACAGATGCACAAGCAGAGAAGAGGTGGTAGTTATTTTTCACCTCAGCAACTCATCTTGCTAAAACTGCAAAGGACTAGGAGGCCTTCTGAAGTGCAGATGGGGATAGTTCCATAGCTATGGAAAATGATAAAATGGTGCCAGGATTTTAACAGAACTGACCTTAGATTAGGTGTTATGATAACAAGTACACAGTAATGATTGTTTTAGAAAAATTAGTTCTTTTTGCATTTCAAAACACAGCTGTAAGTATTGTAGTTCTAAGCCATGGGTATTTTTTTACAAATGTAATTCGGGGAGTTAATTTTTTTTTTCTTGGTGATTAATGTTTTTATTGTTCAGGTACAAAATAAGTATAAATTAAAGAAGAACCAAGCAGAAGCTGTAAGCTATTTTTTTCCAGTAGAAACTGATTTTTAAATACTGGTTCATATTCTGTTACTGCTACATCTTCACAGGCTTTTTTAATTATCGTAATAGGTGTTTTCTGATTTACATGCTGCAGGTAAAACCATTTTAAAACTGTGTGATGTAGTTTATATCCCTTGCTCAAATCTTTCGTTGTTGGTACAACACCCTTGATTTCAAAATATACCTTGCAGGGGTTAAACTGCACTGAGAGAAGTTTGTATTTCTGGCATGTGCTTGGTTGCAGGATTGTGCAACACATTTGAGAAAAGGAATGTGTGGATTTAAGTAAGTCCTCAGACGCTGTAGCCAGTGAGCCTGTAGCTAAATGGTTAGAGTGCTGGAACAGCATACCAGAGGTCTGAGGTTCACTTTCCAATGGGCCATGCTTTTCCTTTCTGATTTCCATCTTAGATTTAAAAATATATCTTGCAGGTGTTAAGCTGCACTGAGAGAAGTTTGTATTTCTGACATGTTCCTGGTTGCAGGATTGCACAACAAACTTGAGAAAAGGAATGTGTGGATTTAAGGAAGTCCTCAGACACTGTAGCCAGTGAGCCTGTAGCTTAATGATTAGAGTGCTGGAATGGCATACCATATAGCTGAGGTTCAGTTCCCAGTGGGCCACACTTTTCCTTTCCCATTTCCATCCTTGCTTGTTGGTTTAATGCATCCATGTTCTACTATAGAACTATATGGGTCAGAGGGACATAAACTACATCATACAATTCTAAAATGGCACTTAACACTGGAGAATACAGCAGAAACACTCACTGTGATAACTAAAAAGCCTTTAGAGAGGGAACAATGACAGAAATAGAACACGTTATTTAATAAACAACTTCTACTGGACAACATGACTTGCAGGTTCAGTGCAGTTCTCCTTTAAGTGTCTCTAACTAATACACAGAGGACTGGGGTTAGAGGCCCTATTTTTATTTAACATGGCAATGTGTTAATATTGGAATCTGCTTAACAGGACAAAGTGGCAATTCAATTATTTTGAAATTATACACTAAAATCTCCAGTCGCCATACAGAGTTGTTCTTACTATTGTAACATGCTGCACATATGTAGTGTTGGTAGTTTTATAATTTTATTTTAGTGGTGATGTATAAAGAACACAGCTATCATCCAAAGTCAAGGGAGGAAGGCCCCCAATTCACGGTCAAGTGCAATAGAAAAACTAAAGAAAAGGAGAACCATCACACTAACATTGAAAAGGATATTAACTGTTTAACATTTCTATAATAAATAAAAAGGGGAAACATTGGTGCAGCTAGGTGAAAGACTTCTAACTGCAATATTTTACCAAACTTTGTGAACTACATCAGTATTTGATAATCAAAAGGCATTACACAAGTCCACAAAGAAAGGGGAACTTTCAGACTCATCTCTCCTGACCCATCTTCTTCATTCCCTCTCCACTTAAGGGATTACCATACCTTCTCCATGCCCCATCTTCACTCCTCTGCTAGCCAATCTGCTTTTTCCTACTGCTTCCCTTCCCTCTGGAACCAGATCTCCTCTTCCCCTAACTTTCTGCTTTTAGATGCCAACTAAGGCATCTTTCTGTTCCCGCTGTTCCTGCCAATACACCCTTGAAATGTTGCCCTCCTCTCTCTTTTTATCCCTCTCACTCTTCCCCATCCCCACCATTGTTGTTGCTACTGTGACTCCACCCCCACTCTATCTTCAAATGCTGCTAGCACTGTCATCTACCCCATCAGACACAGAGCACTTTTACTGACTCTTTCACAAATGTCCACTCATTATTGCATTACACAATACTGTTGTTTTATACTTGACATCCATGTGCTCCTTCTTTGGCAATGTTGCTTATGTATCTAACATTTGTTTTATTTTAATTCGTATTCTCTCTGTATTCCATTTACCCCCTTACATGGGTTGGACATGGAAGCGAGTCTTAGCTAAGTGAGCCTTTCCTGGTTACCATTTTTTTAAATAAATAAATAAATATACTGAAGTAATAGAAACTATTTCAAAGACGTTTATACTTCAGAAGAGCTTTTAAGATAACTTCTGTGTTCTTTTTTTATCAAAATATGTTTCTAGCTGTGTCTGGCATTTGTTAGTTATAATCTTTCTTATACATGTATTATCATTTTGTGATACCTGTTTTGTGCAGGTATTCATAATGCCTGTGAAAAAAAGCTAGCTACACCAGAAACAATAGTTAGACCAAAAACTAGAGATCAATTAATGAAAAGTGTTAAAGCTAATTATATCAAATACCAAAAAATATTTTAACTTACTTAATAATCCCGGTAATCAAATTGAACTAGTCGATGATAAAAATGCTTCAGAATTTAAGGTGCTTTATTGCTACTACTGAAATAAAAAGGGTGGAACAGGAGATAAAATATTCTTAATAATAAAAAAAAAGAAGTAAAATATTTAGAACAGCAAAACTAATAGCAGAAAAATAAAAAGGGTAAATTGCAAGATTATTTAAACAACTCAACAAACTTGGACAGGCTAAGAAAAAAAGGCAACTCAGATGCACATAAAATAAAAATAAGAAAGTGTATAATTGTCAAGGTGTGGAAAGTAGGGAAGATCAGCATGGGGACTTGAAATAATAAAACAGTGAGAAATATTTGTTAAACAAAAAGATAAAATTAATTAAGCAAAGAATCAGAAAAAAAGGAGCTAAAATCAGAGCATAGGCTAAGGAGACTGAACATCAATAGACGTACAGGAGAACAAGGCAAATAAAATCAACAGGAAAAGCCATCAACTTTATACCTTAATGGAGTATCAAATAAGATACCAGATGCTCCACAAGCAATGACCTATAATTTATGCAAAGGTGTTCTGAGCAATAAAATCAGATGGCAGGACATTCTGACCATACACAGATAAGAAAGCATGGATCTTGTAGGTATAATTTGCAATGCATTGTGCAGTTAATAGACTAGAAGAGAGCTTGTGAAGGCTAGTCAAGAATTTGTTCCAATGGGTGTTAAGCTCAACAATACTGTAGAAACAATAAAAATGCATATGTTATCTAAAAGAGAAAACAAAGCCAGGAAATACAAGTCAGAACAATACAAAAACCAAAAATATAACAAAAAGCTAGCAATCATACAAAAATATGCAATACAAAACAAACAAACAAAAAAAGGCAAGGCAAGAATGATAGAGTTTGTGAAACCTGTAGAGAATGTGTATACCCAGGTGGAGGATGATCATTATACTTTGTGAAAGGCACATAGAGAGAATAAAGGGAGGAAACAACAGCATTCAAGGACAAATAGTATTATTCTGCTTTCTGATACAGGGTTAGAGTCTGAGAGTAATGAAACCAAAGATATCTACAAAAGATGATTTAATAACAACACAAATAGGGAGGCAGTATAGTGTAGTGGCTAAGAGCCCAGAGTTGCAAACCTACAGAACTGGGTTTAAATCCACACAGCCACCACTTGCATACTGTGTGGCCATGAGCAAGTCAATTTCCTTGCACTCTCAGAATGCACCTGGAAACAAGGCTTAGCTTAGTGCGTCTTTCCGGGCAAAAATTGTAACAAAAAAACAAGAGTGACAGATAAGCCAGCATTGTGAACAGAGAGAGACAGATAACAGTTAAGAGGGAAATTAATATAATTAGTTGGAGTTGGAGACAAATGTAATGATATACAATGGAAACAAAAATCTGTTCACATGCCATAATATTATTACTTGACACATAACTGAATAGAAGGACTTTTCTCCTTCAGGGTTACTCCAGTGTTAAAAGACCTGCTATTAAAGAAAATACAATGGGAAGCACACATGGGAAGCTAACATCCTTAGTTTCACTTGCCAGTTTTAAAGAAGCAAAATTGTTAAATATAGAACCATATTTTTTACATCCATGTTGTAAATTTGGAAGAGTCAGAGTTTAGTGTAATCAATAATTATGTACCTTCTGTAAGTTTTCTTCAAATTGACTCTGACCTGTAAGAAAAGTTAAATGTTATATTGCAAAATATTATTTCCCAGGAAGGGATTTTAATGTAGAAACTGGAAGAAGACAACATTTGTGGCACCTTGATGATGTCTTTAATATCCCTTTAAGAAGCTCTTTGGTTGGTAAAGTCAATAGTTGTGGCAAAGAACTTGTGGCTGTATTGAAACATAACCTGCTGAGAGTTTTAATTGGACAAATAGCAGGGGACAAAGCTGGCAGTTTTACAGTTCTCACAATTTCAGGTGGTGCACTACTTGATTAATGCATAATTTATATTAATGGCAAAAAACTCAGTTTAATGCATCAGTTAGCATTGTTCCACAGTGACAAAAGTAAGGAAATTTAATGTTAGGGTTGAAAATCTTAATTCTGCATTCACCCCCTCCAGCACCACACACACACACACATGCAAGTAGAAGGCAGGACCAAGGCAACACGACCAATCACAGACAACCAGCAGCAGGTGACAGAAATAAGAAACAACTGTCTTTACTGTCTATTATTTATTTTCTTCCAATATTGTCAAATGTAATTTTTTCCCTGTAAACACTTTCTGTATGTATTGCCTTGTACTCTCCCAGGTCGTGCCTGAAAATAGGCATCTACCTGCTAGTGCACTTACCCAGTAAACAAAAACTAAATAAATAAACATACAATACTGTCCATTTGGAAATATACAGATTCTGTCAATATATTACCTAGACAGAACAGGGCCAATATCACAATCTGTTAGGTATGCATGGGTCAGATCCTCAACCTGATTAACATATATTACTATTCTTCCCTTCTCACATCATTATGTGAACAACAGAACATTCTCCTGTGTATATTGTGTCAGGTCACATCACTTCGTCTCACCTAAGTGGGTAGTATATAAATATGCAAAAACACTTTAAATTTACCAGCCAAGATCTAGATAATATATATTGGGATAAGTACCTGTATTACTCATTTTAGACATGAGATGACATACAAACACAATTCATATCTGTACTAATATCTTCTTAGAGTGCAATAAAGACAACATTCACTTATAAAAAGATAGATAAGAAATTCATAGGACAACAATACTTCACATACCATTGGTGTCTAGAAATGTCATCACCAGTTGTAAATCAAAGTCAGCTAAACCAAATTGAGATGTATACAAATACCGTACACCTGGCTATAAAATCTGTTCCTTTTGAATCACCAGTTATGTTATGAAGTAATATACCTTGTTGCTTAGAATTTTTAAGTAATATACCCCAACAGGCTGTTGGTTTACTGTAGGATTTACCACATCTGATGTAGTTCAGTCACAAGGTATAGCCGAGAGAATTAACCATGCCAAGAGTGGTAAGTCATCCAGTATACCCACTCCCTGGAGGAGTAAATTGCAATTATACAAAGGGCCTGTTTGTTGTTTTACAAAAAAAAAATGTAAACATCCATTTGATTTTAAACTTGCTGCTCGTTTGTTTACCATCCGTTAGCTTTGCTGTGGTGTGTTTGTGATGAACATATGGATTTGCAGTGAGTTCCTGATGTGGCTGAGTGGTGGCTGGCACCTTTTACAGTGAGTACACTGGAGTATTTGCAATGCTGAAAAGGTGTCAGCTAGACAATCAAAATTCAGAATTCTATTCAATTTTTTGTGCACATTGTATTATTACAAATATTACATAGGTGCTGGAGCTCATATTAAATTTCTGAAGAATATTTCATAAAAAGAAGTGAGTTAAGTAGTCCAGCTCACAACTTACATGATAGCTTCATACCACCCCAATTACGTAATACAATTATTTCTATCAGCTTTTTACCTTCTGACTCGACAAGGATGACGCTGTCGGTGTCAGAGTTCTCAGCCTTCACAGCTTCTGATTGTGCTGGTACTACCTTAGCTGCAACTGGGGGTGCCTGCACTAGTCTGTGAAAGAAGATAATAAGTATGTAAATGTCAACACACTCTAAGAACACTTTCTTTAAGCATTCAACATGTTTCAGGTACCTAACTTTGCCTTTAATCAGATATTGTAGAGCCATTGTAGACACATATAAAATTACAATTACTGCAAAAAAATATTTCACAAATAAAAGATCATAAGCTAACTCAGTACACAATACTTAGTACTTATATAGTATGCCACATGAAATAGAATTCTGCTTCAATAAAATTTATACTGGATAATAACTCCATCACTATCATTGGGTTATTCATTCAACCGCATCATAAAATACATGTTTTTATCTAAGTCAATATCAGGACACATGTATTGTATGAACATATCTATTTAGTTATCTATCTATCTAAATATATATACATTCATATATATATATATATATATGTAACACAAAAAATGCATCATTATTTAATTACAATTTATAAATACTTTTCCCCTTAAGAACAAAAAAAGACCAAAAAAGATGTCTGTCATGACATACAAAATATTCAGTTGTTTTACACTACAGCCACTTGACTTGTAACATCATATTGTGATACTAACATGGCAACAACAAAGACTTCAATCAGAAAAAGACTTTCTTTTATCCAATTGTGTACCTGTACTATTATATCATAGAATCTGAGGAATTGTTTTGAATAGATTACGATGAGTGAGGAGTTCCCCCACAACTGGCTTCCCTGTAGCTTCCCATAACTCATAGGCAAGGTAGTACCAGCACTTATCATTCTCCAGTATCTCCTCTCTGTGCTTCAAAACACAGAAGTGTTGGCGCAACAGCTTCCACTTCCTCTTCAACTGCATGATGGTCTTATTCTTAACTCTTAAGACCATATGCAGGAAGCTATTTATGCACCTCCACACTGAGTCCAACTTCTGGTTTGTGCTCCACATTAAAATGTGAGCACTACCCTGCACTTAGACTGCCTCAAGCAGCAAGCACACCTCTCTCATGCTCCAGTGCTTTATCTTTAATTTTCTATTCTGCAATAAAAACATACACAAACATTCCATTAATGTCATGTCTCAGAGTCTATATATTTCTATGTATATGAAGTATTCTGATTAGAACATGGCAAGAACTGCATTTTACATCCCTGCCATATCACTTCACACAGAAATTATTTTTCACATGGGTTATATTGTGGTACAGTAACACTGCTATGCATACTTGACACATCCTGGTATTGATCCAGTAATAGCATGAACATCTGCAACCACAACCCATACTTCTGTTGCACACTGTTGAGGCTGCACCGAACAAATAAATTTAAAAGAAATGACAACCACAGTGTACCTGCAGTATTGCACAGTACAATATGGCAGACAGCAGCTGTGGGTGACCACCCAAGCTCCACAGCTACCGTGTGTTGGCATCGGCCCTCCCTCACCAACTGTGATTTTGCTATGAAAAATATATCCATGGTGGTCCACTGCACCCCACCCCCTCACCCAGTTGTGGGCTTTCTGTTTAAAAGTAACCATTGTGCTGTAGTGCAGCTACCACTCCAGCCCAATCGAATGAAGAAGTAGAGTGAACAGGGCCATGAGGGATACATTTTATACAGTTAACCCATGATAAGGTGAAAGGATAGAGTCCACTGTGCCACCAGCAGTATTTTTCTTATTGAAAAACCAAGATCTAGTTTTGAGATACATTACCACAAAGCAACCAGGGGGGGTGCATTACTAGCCAATAGGTACTGCCTCACACAGTACCAGGGACAAGTTACTAATGATTGGCACAGCTGCATACTAATGATGCCATAATGACATCCAAATAAGAGCATTAATACCTTGCATGCATTATGGCTCCATTTACATATACAGTACTAAATACTGTCATACTTGAACCTACCACCACTGCATTTCAGTGTTGTATCCCCCCACTCCTCTCTGACCACTTACACTGGTGCTGTACCAGAGTAACATGTACAATGCAGGTTGCCAGGCTGAAATATTTAACAATGATCACCATGCCACAGCACTGTAAAATATTACTCTGACAACAATCTGCTGCATTGCATTTGCACTTTGCCTAGGCTTGTTTCACATCCTGGCACAGTCTGAATATTCCCAACCCATGTGTTACATTTGTGTGAGTGATGTATGCAGCTGTTCTATTTTTTGACCAACATTTTTTGGTTCTGAAAAGAACCTTTGTTTGCACTTTGCTATTTGTTCAAACAGTCTAACATTCTTAGAGGACTTTGAGGATTGCATCTTGAAGGTCTCCCAGGAAATAGCAATTACCAGCATGCGAGAAGTGTACATCATCTGGTAGGTATAGCCAATCGTAATAATACTTAATTTCCAGGTGATGTATTGTGCACATTCCAGGCATTCATAGAAATGCAGATATCTGTATGTTGACATTTCTTCAGGTTTTGTCAATCAGGTATATATGGTGTTATGCTTGCGTGACCCTATGCTCTGTAATATAAAAAAAAATGATATTACAGGCAGGCAACATAGTCATAATAGAAGTAAGGTCCAATGTTGCTTCTGTTACTAAATCTACCCAGCGTTTAGTTCCCAAATCATTGCCTCCAAGATGTATCAGCAATATGTCTGGATGAACCCGAGTACTCAAAAGTCTGTGCATGGTTGGCAGAAGGTGCTCCCACCTCATTCCACCCCTACCAAACCAATTTTATACAGCAATTTGGGAGCTGCGGGTTTCTCCCAAAATCATTATTTTGAGCATACTTAGATGCTCGTCTCACTATACAGCTTCCAAAAATCCACAAAGTCCTTTTGCTGTTTTCTGCCAGTCTCAGCTTTTAAACTTAGAAGTGGACAGAGAGCTACCAAAAAAAAGTCAGTGTTCACCCTGCAGTTCCTAAGCAGTAGTGAAAGTAAAGAGACACAAGCCATGGCTCATAGACCACTGTAAATTACATCTAGGCACATCAGAGAGCAGACAGCATTATGACTTTGCTCTCCTATTCCTATTTAGATCCTGGAGGAATGAGTCTGAATTAAAAGGTGACTATGATACATTTGAGGAAGAATTCAATCTCAGTTATGAGACTTTCAAAACTGAATACTCAGAGACATATATACCTAGACTGGAGGCTGAGAATGAACAGCTTGAGAAGGCAGAGAAGCAGTTTCAGGAAGACACTCCTGTTAGCTCAAAAGACAATCTTGATCCAGAAGGACAAGCTGTGCTAGGTGAACCTCTGCCTTTAAATGCCCCACAAGTGTTAATCTCAGAAATTGAGACTGCCATGGAACATGGAACACACTCCACTGTCAACCCAGTTGACTTGAGAAAAAGACTAAATCAGCAGCAGCATATAGTTCACTCTCAAGTCACTGACACTGTTCGACATGGCCTACTACATGAAACAAAAAAATGTGACTGTCTTGACTATAAACCACTACTGATCTTTGTTAGTGGTTCAGCTGGCACAGGAAAGAGTTTCCTTGTTGAACCCATTACTGCTGAAATACAGAGCCCGACAGGGTCATCAATGTCTGTTGCTGTTACTGCTCCCACAGGACTAGCTGCATACAGCATTGGTGGAGTTACATTACACCATCTCTTTATGTTGCCAGTGGAACATGGCTAAATAGGAGAGTATCATAAACTGTAATTTGAGGTTGCATCTCAGTTCTATTCCATGTTCACAAAAATGAAGTTACTCATCACTGATGAAATCAGCATGTTCTCCAATGTAATGCTTACCTGTATACACCTATGTCTACAGGAGATCTTAGGTACTGACGATGGAGTACCATTTGATGGCAAAAGTATTGTTGTTTTGGGGGACCTTTTACAGCTTGCATCAGTTAATGCAGAGCATGTGTTTGCAACTCTAACTGCCAAGCAAGATAAGAATATTCTCAGCTGCATTGCAGGTTATAACATTTGGGAGTTATTTACCTATGTTGAGTTGTATGAGAACATGCATCAAAGTGGTGATCTGGCTTACAAATCACTTTTAGAAGAAGCGCGTACAGGTTCTCTATCACCAGAACATGTTGCTATATTGAACAATCAGAGAATCAGAGTAGATACTACATCCATAAAAACAGCATGTAATGTTTTCAGCAGTGTGTACTCTACAGGCACCACATAGTGTGTCTTATGCCACGACTAAAGAAATGCACTGAGTTCAACAATGTTATGCTGCTGAGAGAAAACCAAGAAATTATAACTCTGTGTGCTGTTGATACAGTTGATGGTGTCATTCTCAGTTGCAACCTAGTAGCAAAGATGACTGAATGACTCACTGAAATGAAGTCAGACGTTTCACACACAGCTGGCCTAGATGCTGTTCTTACAGTTTGTAGGAATGCACGTATCATGCTATGATGTAATCTCGATGTTGAACAAGGCATGGTAAACAATGTCATGGGAAACATCACTGACTTCCTGTTGCTAGCCTTGCTTGTAGAGAAGAAAGCAGCTAACTAAAATAAGCTACATTTTCTTATTAATTTAACACTTATGTCTTAGCAGGAGTCAGTGTCTGTTCAGTTTAAGCAAACAGATACTGTAGTAGAAGTAGAAGGGGCCTTATTTAGGGTTAAAAAAGAAAGAAAGTCAGTGTGTGTTCTGTATCAGTTTTCTTTTCTAAACCAGTAGGAGGAGAGAGCTTAATTGGGGGTGTGGCTTAGACACTATAAAAGCAGGTGACTCAAATTACAACTTCCTGTTGCTAGCCTTGCTTGCAGAGCAGAAAGCAGCTAACTAAAAGAAGCTACATTTTCTTATTAATTTAACACTTATACCTTAGCAGGAGTCAGTGTCCGTTGAGTGTGTGCAAACAGGTACTTTACTAGAAGTAGAAGGGGCCTTATTTAGGGTTTAAAAAAAGAAAGAAAATAAAGAAAGTCAGTGTCTGTTCTCTGCTGGGAAGGGTTCTGTATCAGTTTACTTTGTTAAACCAGTAGGAGAGAGAGCTTAATTGGGGTGTGGCTTAGACACTATAAAAGCAGGTGACTCAAATTACAACTTCTTGTTGCTAGCCTTTTGGTGAGTTTAAGCAAACAGATACTTTATTAGAAGTAGAAGGGGCCTTGTTTAGGGTTTAAAAAAAGAAAGAAAAGAAAGAAAGTCAGTGTGTGTTCTGTGCTGAGAAGGGTTCTGTATCAGTTTACTTTGTTAAACCAGTAGGAGGAGAGAGCGCTTAATTGGGGTGTGGCTTAGACACTATAAAAGCAGGTGACTCAAATTACAACTTCTTGTTGCTAGCCTTTTTTCTTACTAATTGCCCTCCATCCCACCCGCCCTAAGCCAGTTCTACTTTTATAGCCACTGGATTTGACTGTCAACAGGAACTTCCTGTTTGGTAGTAGGAAGGGAAGGATTATTAAGAAACATTGGTTTTGTCAACCCTAAAGGAAAAAAGTAGCTCACTCTCCCCCCCCCCAAGTTGCTGGTGGTCTGACACTGAGCAAAGAAGAAGGAGGCTACTGAAGAATATAGGAACTTACTGTCCCAGAACAGGAAGGGTGAGAGTTGTAAGGAGAGTAAAAAGTAAGCATACAGAGAAACAGGAGAGGGGACACAAAATAAGACATGATCGGAGTGGTGCAGTGCAATGGCTGTGGGATGGCAGTGTTCTGGAAGACATTCTAGAGGCTGCGATGCTGCCCTATTTGCAGGCACCTCTCAGGTCTGAGGGAGAAGGTTGCCTGTTTCCAGGCTGACCTGGCTAGGATTCGTGAAACCTCCACCCCCACCCAGGGACTACCAGGGCCAATGCCACTACCTCAGAGGTTGCCAAGAAAGAGGAGAGGCTGGACTAGAGTGGGCTCAGGGAGGGAGAGGGTGGTGGAACAGAGTTGCATCCCTCCAGCTGTACTTCTCCACAATTCATTCACTCTTCTGGTGGATAGTGGTTCCTCTATGGAGACACCTGCAGTGGAGACCAAGGAGGATGCTGGGAACCTTCACAAAGGAGACCCACAGGAGGGTGGCATGAGACCCCACAGGGGAAGAAAACAAATCGTGGTGGGGGACTCAGTTATTGGGGGTATAAATTGGGGAGGAAGGGGAAAGGGAGGTAAGGTGCCTACCTGGTGCCATGGTTTGGAGGGACAAGAAGTGAATCCTCAGGATCATAGGAGCAGCTGCACGAGGGAGGGAGCTGGATGTTATTGTCCACCTAGGGACAAATGACCTGGCTAGGAATGGGATCAGAGCAGCACAAGAGGAGTTTGTAGAGTTGGGGAGGGGCCTTAGGCAAGTAGCGCATACAGTAACCTTCTCAGAAGTGCTGCCTGTCTATGGCAAGGGTGATGCTAGGGTACTCCTCACCAGGGAATTCAATGAATGGCTGAAAAACTGGTGTGGAGCTCAGGGTTTTGGCTTCACTGGGGACTGGGGAGCCACCTGGAGGGATGCAGACCTCTACTGGTGCGATGGTCTGCATCTGTCTGGGGGGGGACCAGAATCCTAGGTGAGAAGTTTAAATGCTTCATTGGCAAGCATTTAAACTAGCCAAGGGGGAGATCACGTGATGATTTTAAAGACTGCCTTAGAAAGATTCTGCTAATAGCTTGGCAGAAGACACCAGGAGAAAGGACTGCTGTGTGACTGAACTTCTCTGCTGGGACTAAAGTAGAAGAACTTTTGTATTTGGACCTTTAATTTAGGGTAAAAAAACTAACATACAAAACAAAAAAAAAGTGTGTGTTGGGTTAACTGAACTGAATGGGTAACTGAAAGGTCATCTAGGTGTAAATCTCAGGTGACTGAAAGGACTTAACTGCTGTGAGGTTTAAATTACTTGTAGAAAGATCTGGTAATTAGGGGGAGTGGCTTAGCTAGAAGGAAGCTACATTTAAAGATTGCCTTAGAAAGATTCTGCTAATAGCTTGGCAGAAGGCACCAGGAGAAAGGACTGCTGTGTGACTGAACTTCTCTACTGGGGCTACATTGCCCTCCTTCCTTCCCCTCCACCCAAAGCTAGTTCTATTTTTATAGGCACAGGATTTGACTGACAACAGGAACTTCCTGTTTAGGGGAAGGAAGTGAGTGATCACAGAACCACCAAGGACCCACCATCCTAGAAGGGCAAGAGTAGCTCTCCGGCCCCCTCTAGCAGCTGGAGGTCTGCCTCTGAACAAGTAAGTGATCTACTGAGAAATATAGGATATTCTTGTCTCAGAACAGAACAATCAGGAGCTTAAAGGGCACACAGGCAGAAAGTAAGGAGAGAGAGAAAAAACAGACGAAAAAGCAAGGATTGCAAACAGTTAAGGGCCCAGAAATAAGACATGATTGGAGTGGTGCAGTGCAGTGGCTGTAGAGCAGCAGTCTTCCGGAGATGTTCTGGAGGATGCGGTATTGTCCCATTTGCAGGCACCTCTCTGGGCTGAGGGAGGAGGTTGCTCATCTCCAGGCTGAGTTGGCCAGGATTTGTGGGACCTCCTCTTCCATCCAGGGACCACCAGTGCCACTGCCATTGCCTCAGAGGTTGCCAAGAAAGAGGAGTGGTTGGACCACAGTGGGCTCGGGGAGGTGAGGGTGGTGGAACAGAGGCACATCCCTCCAGTTGTACCTCTCCACAATTCCTATGCCATTCTGGCAAAGTGTGGTTCCTCTATGGAGGCACCTACAGTGGAGACCAAGGAGGATGCTGGGAACCTCCACAAAGGAGACCCACAGGAGGGTGGCAGGGGGATGCTGCAGGGGGTAATCAACTCCTGGAGGGACTCCATTGTTAGGAAGGTAGAACTGGGCAAGGAAGGAGAGGAGGTAAGGTGCCTACCTGGCACCATGGCTGGAGGATAGGGAGCAGATCCTCAGGATTGCCAGGAACAGCTGCACAGGGAGGAGCTGGATGTCATTGTCCACATAGGGACAAATGACCTGGCTAGAAGGGATTAGAAGTGCAGGAAGAGTCTGTGGAATTGGGAGGGCCTTAGTCAAGTAGCAAGCACGGCAACCTTCCGGAGGTGCTACCCATCTATGGCATAGGAGATGCTAGGGTGTTCCATACCATGGGATTCAATCAGTGGTTGAAAACTGTGTGGAGCCCAGGGATTTGGCTTCATTGGGGACGGGGTCCACCTAGAGTGATGCAAGCCTATACTGGCATGATGGGCTGCATCTGTCTGGGAGGGAACCAGGATCCTAGGTGATAGGTTTAAATGCTTCATTGTCAAGCTTTTAAACCAGCAAAGGGAGCACTGGAAAGGAGCAGGAAAATCCTAGCCCCCAAACAATCACGGTAGTAAGTGTGGCAAACACCAACATGGAGGTGTCAATAGGAGAAGGGCAGGGGTAAATGGAGAAAGTGACAAAGGCAAGAAGGACAGGGATGGGGAAAAAGGGGTAAGGCCATCAGGAAATGGAGGTAATGAGAACCAATGCTCATAGTCTGGGCAACAAGCTCCCTGAGCTGGTGGCCTTAATGGAAGAGGGATGCCTGGATATTGTAGCAGTCACAGAAACATGGTACACAGAGAACCATGACTGGGATGTTAACATACCAGGGTACATAACCTACAGGAGAGACAGGCAGGGAGAAGAGGGGATGAGTAGCTCTCATGTAAAGGAAGGGATAAAAGTAACTGAACAAAAGAGTAAACAGGGAGGAGGAGGCACTGTGGGTCACCTGGAGACTGGAAAGGCACCACAATCCGCACAGGGTTGTGTACAGACCCCATGTCAGGGGAAGGAATGGACAAGGATATGATGGAAGGCATTCTAGAATGGCAGAGAAAGGAGAATACTGTTGATGGGAGACCTGAATATGCCAGATGTTAACAGGAGCACATTTGCTGCAGCCACATCCAAGAGCAGGAAATTCTTGACACCCTACAGGTGGCAGGCATTGAGACAGCTAGTTTTGGAATCCACTGTGAGGAGCAATCTTAGACCTCATACTCTCAAATGGGGCAGTGAGAGGATCTCAGATCTAGAATTGGGTTGCCATCTGGGGACAAGTGACCATCAAACAGTGTGGTTCATGTTAAACTCAGCTACAGAGTCAAGCCATACAAAAGTGAGGGTACTGGACTTTAGGAGGGCTGACTTTGTAAGATGGGAGAGTGCCTCAGAAAAGCACCAGCAAACAGACTAGAAGGAGGTGTGGAGCAACAATGGGGAATTATCAAACTGCCATCACAGAGGCAACAAGCCTTTGTGTGAAGCAAATAAACAAATCAAAATGAAAGAAAAAGCCACTATGGTTCTCAAGAGAGGTGGCTGTGAAAGTCAGGAAGAAAAGATAGCATTTCAGAAGTATAAGGAAACACAGAAGGAGCAGGACAGAGAGCTCTACCAGTTAAGGCAGAAAAAAGCAGGGAGGGAAGTCAGAATAGCAAAGGCCCAAACTGAGGAAAAGGTAGCCAACTCAGATAAGAAGGGGGATAAAACCTTTTATAGATGCATCAGCGAGCATAGAAAGACAAAGGGAGGGATAGTGAGGCTGAATAGAATGAATGGTGGGTGGGCAGAGGGGGACAGTGAAAAAGCAGGAATACTGAATGAATATTTCTGCTCAGTATTCTAAAAGAGGAGGGATGTGCCTAATCCAATTAATAGAAGCACTCTTGATAGGGGGTCGATCCCAGTCCTTTCACAGAAGAAAGGGTTCTGCAAGAACTCCTAAAACTGAAGGTGGACAAAGCAATGGGTCCTGATGGAATTCACCCCAGAATTTTAAAAGAAATTAAGGAAGGAACTAGTGAAACCACTGGCTACTCTTTTAATAAATCATGGGAGGATGGTGTGGTACCCAGGACTGGAGGAAGGCGGATGTGATTCCCCTTCACAAAAGTGGGACCAAGACAGAGGCAGGAACCTCACAGACCTGTCAGTCTGACCTCTGTGGTAGGGAAAGTGATGAAGTCACTTCTGAAGGAAAGAATAGTTGAGTACCTAGAGGCCAGTGGAGCACAGGACCCAAGGCGGCATGGGTTCACAGTGGGAAGGTCATGTCAGATGAATCTAATAGATTTCTTTGACAGGGTGACCACAGTAGTAGACCAGGGTGGCTGTGGACATGGCCTACCTAGACTTTAGCAAGGCATTTGACACAGTCCCACACAAAAGATTATTAGTCAAATTAACCAGCCTGGGAGTGGGTCCCAGGGTGGTAGCCTGTAAAACATTGGCTGGACAACAGGACACAGAAGGTAATTGTAAATGGAGTCCACTCTGAAGAAAGCGTGGTTACTAGTGGGGTACACGGAGGTTCAGTATTGGGTCCAGTCCTTTTAATGTCTTCATCAGTGACATTGCAGAGGACTGAAGGAAAAGTATGCCTTTTGCAGATGACACAAAGATCTGCAACAGGGTTGATACACAAGGAGGCGTGGAAAGGATGAAAAGGGACTTGCAAGGTTGGAGAAATGGTCAGATGTATGGCAGCTAGGATTCAATGCAAAAAGTGCAAAATAATGCACCTGGGAAGCAAGAATCCAGGGAAGAATACACAATGGGTGGGAGGTAGTAACAACAACAAAACAGGAAAGAGACCGGGGGTAATCATATCAGATGACCTTAAGGTTAGCAAGCAATGTGAGAAGGCAGTAGGGAGGCGGGGTATACTGGGATGTATAGGGAGAGGCATCAGCAGCAGAAAACAGGAAGTTGTTATCCCTCTGTACAGACAGTTGGTAAGATCCCATCTGGAATACTGTGCCCAGTTCTGGAGACCCCATCTCCGCAAGGACATAGACAGGATAGAGGCAGTCCAGAGGAGGGCAACTAAAATGGTGCAGGGCATGCAAAAGAAGCCGTATGAGGAGAGACTAAAGGAGCTTAATATGTATACCCTTGAGGAAAGAAGGGAGAGGGGGGACATGATAGAAACTTTCAAGTACCTCAAGGGAATCAACAAAGTCCAAGAGGGTAGCATCTTTCAGAAAAAGAGACTTGCAAGAACAAGGGAACATAATTTAAAGATAGAAGGAGGGCAATTCAGGGGCAATGTGAGGAAGTATTATTTCACAGAGAGGGTAGTGGATGCATGGAACAGCCTTCCTGAGGAAGTTGTGGGGTCTAAAACTGTGGGAGAATTCAAGAATGCATGGGACAGACATAAGGCAATTCTTGTGGGGGGCAGGAAGATATAGGCTGTTGGTTAACTAGGATCTGCGGCCTATCCTGTAGGTAGGGAAATGGGCAGACTAGATGGGCCTAGCAGTCCTTATCTGCCATCAAAGTCTATGTTTCTATGTTTCTGATCGGGGGAAGATGCACTGTGCAGAGCTCCCAGTCTCTATTGATCTAACTGCACTACAAAGCTACACTAGACCCTGTGGCGGCAGCTGAAATAAAGGGAATAATCTCCTAGAGTCTCCTTTTAGCCTCACCGAAACTGTTTTTTTCTGAATCCCGGCTGTTTAATTATGGTACTGTAGTGGCTCATGAAACTGGACACAGCGTTGGAGATGGAGTATGAAGCCTCTGAGGGCCTGGATTCTAGAGCCCCAGTAACCAAATGCCCGAAACCCCCATCACCTGTCCCGGAAGACCAAGGGCATAGCTCTGAGAATGACGGAGGAGGCCAGACATCGCCTGATGACATTGCAAAAATTAAAATTCTGCTTAGAGAACTAGTCGCTGACTTTTCAACAGTAAAGCCTGCACTCCAAGCCTTGGCTCAAAGGATGGGAGATGTGGAAATGCGCATGGCATCTCAGGAGCACAAATCTCTCGCTCTCAAGAGCAGGATCTGGTGGCTTTACATATGCAAGTTAAAAAATTAGAGAATCGAGTTGAGGACCAGGAATCTCAAAGTAGAAGGAATAACTTAATCCTGGTTGGCTTACCAGAGCGATCGGAAGGACCAGACTGCATTACTTTTATTCAGGACATGTTAATGAAACTCCTAGGCCCAACACCATATGGCAACTTTTATAATTTGGAAAGGGCCCATCGTTCTCTCAGAGAGGTACCTCCACCAGGGGCTAGACCAAGGGTCATTATTATGCAATTTCTAAATTTTAAAGAGAAGTCACATGTCCTGAATAGAGCAAGAGCACTTAAAAATCTGCAGTGGAATGGTGCGCCCTTGTTAGTGTTCCAAGACCAAACCCTGGCGATTTGGGAGAAACAGAAGGACTATGGGGACATAAAGAAAAAGCTGTATTGGGCTGGAGTGAAGTTTAGAGTCCAGCACCCTGCAACTTTGGTCGTGAAATTACAATCTGGTGATAGGAGGTACCTAACGGTGAAGGAGGCAACAGAAGGTCTGAGAAAGGAACTCCCGGATTTGTTCAAATCGAAGACCTGAAAAGGCTCCACAGGGAAGGTGCTAACCAGAAGTGGTTCTTTTTAAGGTTATGGATATTTTTAATGACAGTTGGATAACAAGGAAGCATTCACTTTAATATTCATTTGGAAGGGGGAAGAAGAGACACGATTGGAAGAAGAAGAGAGGAATACTAAAAGGAAGAGAAGAAGAAAGATAAGAAAGAAAAAGAATGGAAGGAAGAAAATGTTTTCTTCTTCCCCTCTATCCACCCTCCCCCCACCTTTTTATCCCTCCCCTATCCCCCTTTTTCTTCCCTTCCCCCCTTTTTTCTTCTTCTTTTTCTTGCAGCATCTCCTTCCGAAGATTTGAAGAGGAGAGTTAACTGTGTTCTACTGAGCATTGCTTCTATATTAACTCTAAACTGAGCTAGAGGTCTAGGAGGGGACTATTTATTCCTCATTGGAACTGAGGAATCATTAAAGATGGCTCAGCTGGACTGCAATGGGTCTTATAGGGATTTGTAGGTCCATAATATGTCCTTGATGTTAACTAAAATCTAAGGAGTTTAGATTTTAAGTTTATGACTTCTGCAAACAAGAATTTATGATTTTAATAAGGGATGCTCTATTTTTTCTTTCTCTCACTTTGTAGGGTGATTGGCATGTACCTTAGCTCAAGATAACATTATTGTTCTTTTTTTTCAGTCTATTTAGTATGGTAGGGGTTACCTAAAACTATGAGGTTAAATTAAGGGGGGTGATCGGGAAGAGGGGCTTATGTTCAGGGGAATGTAAGAAGTTATAAGGGTGATTGTGAGATTTTAGAGGGTCCGGGGGCTTTCTCACCATAGAGCTCATCTACGTATCCATTTGAGCCAGGAGGACGATCCAAGAATCGGGGCTGATCGGGGGGGGGGAGGGGGTTTGTGGGAAATGGGTAAAGAGAGAGTCCAAGGCTTCTATATTCATTAAGGCAGATTCAGTTGATGTGGAATCAAGGGGTGTAAGTAAAATTGCATGATCAACATCAAAATTATCATTTGGAATGTTAAAGGCTTCAGAGGTCGGAGGAAAAGGATGGTGATTTTAAAGCACATCCACCAAATGGGAGCTCAGATCGTTGCCCTGCAAGAGACTCACCTTCTTAAGGAGGAACTGGGTTTTCTTAAAAAAATATGGGTAGGGCAGGTTCTAGGAGATGGAAATGCCAAAGCTTCAGGGGGAGTAGCCATTTTGATTGGATGAAATTGTCTATTCATAGTCTTACAAACTAAAATTAGAGAAGATTGCAGAGGGTTTTATGTTACGGGTACTATTATGGGTAAAGTGTTATTGATTGCCTCTATACATGCTCCTACACCACCCAACCCTGACTTCTTTGCCTCGGTAGAAGTTGACATAGCCCTACTTCCATCCCATCCTCTAATTCTAGCAGGAGACTGGAATCTCTGTCTCGATAACAGGGTGGATAAAAAAAAACCCATCTAAACATCTGCCTTCTATAGCACAGGCATCACCAGCCAGACTTCTGAAGGTTGCGGCATTGGTTGACCCAATTATGATCTGCAATAAAGGGGAACACATTATGACCTTCTATTCTGGAGTGCACAAAACCCACTCAAGAATCAATTACTTTTTTGTTAATAAAGCGACAACTCAGGGAATAAGGGAGCTGATTACCCATACTAGAATTTTATCAGACCACTCCCCAGTTCAGTTAACTTGGGTGATAGAATCCCTTCCAATGAGACCATACCGATGGAGGTTTGATGATTCCTTATTATTGGATGAATATATGCTAGCCAAATCAGAACAGATACTGGTGTAAATTATTCATTCCCAACTTCCTACACTTTCAGATAGCAGATTAAGGTGGCCCACTTGTAAAGTTTTACACTCGGGTATGGCTCAGAGAATGGCAGCCAGGAGAACTCATATGAGAAGGGTGAGGGAAGAGTTTATTCTGGGTGCTATTAATTCACTGGCTCCTCTAGAGGGTACTACAGAAGGGCTAGATCTAGAGCTCAAGGAGCTTAGAGATGAGATGGCAAGTATTCTTTATGGCAAGCTGGAGCAGTGGTTGGAAAAGGTCCATGCAAACTATTTAATGCAAGGAGATGTTCCAGGTAGGCTTCTTGCTAATAGAATCAAAGAATGGGAGGCAGCTAGGGTAATTCCATTTATAAATTACCAGGGAGAAACAATAACAGAGCCCCAGAAAATGGCTGATGCTTTTGCAGCCTATTTCGAAGGGATTTATCGGGGGTCTCGGTAAGTGAGGGAGACATTATGGGGTTCTTGGAAGATATACCTTTTCCGAGGTTGGATCAAGAACAAGCCCAGTGACTAGCGGCCCTTATTTCAGAGTCAGAAATACTAGAGGCAGTCAATTCGCTTCCGAATGGTAAGACACCGGGACCTGATAGTCTAACTGCACAATTCTATAAACCTCATGCTGCAGTTATATTGCCTTTATTGAAATAATTATTTGTAAATATTATGCAGGATGGGGTCCCGCACCCGCAGCTATACCAGGCCTATATAACACTCATTCCAAAACTGGAGAAACCCAAAGAACTCCCTGAGAGTTATATACCCATTGCCCTGATGAACCAGGACTTGAAACTGCTGATGAAGATACTGGCCAACAGAATTTTGATGCTTGCTCCTGGTTTAATTAGTCAAGAACAACTGGGGTTTATGCCGGGTAGAGGAGCTCATGATGCACTCCGGAAGCTCCACCATATACTACCTAAGGCCTCTACTTCTAAGCTACCTATGGTGGTAATTGCTCTAGACACCAAGAAGGCCTTCGATGGGTCTCTCATGCTTTTCTGTTCACAACCATGAGATGTATGGGTTTCCCGGAGGACTTTCTTAGGGGTATTAAAAATCTAAATGCTGCTCCTATGGCTAGGATTTTATGTAATTTTTTTTTATCAAAGGAAATTGGTTTAGATAATGGGGCCAGGTAGGGATGCCCCCTCTCACCAATATTATTTAATATTTACCTGGAACCCTTACCAAGGGCGATCCAAAAGAATCCAGCAATACAGGGGATTGTTATTGGAGAGTTAGAAATGAAATTATCTGTCTTTGCTGATGACGTCTTGTTACACCTCCAAGAACCGGCAGAGAGTTTCAAGCAGATTCTATATATAGTTGATAGATTATCCAGAGTGTCGAATTATAAGTTAAACTTGAGTAAGATGCAGGTTCTCCCTCTTACTATATTTACTTATAAAGCCGATTTTGAACCGCTCCATGTGAAGTGGTCCCGAAAAAAACTTAAGTATCTCAGCATTTGGATCACAATTAATTAGGATGAAGGCCTTGAAGCAAAACTAGGAGAGATACTATCGGTAATTAGAATGGATATAACTAGATATAATAAACTCCCTCTAAATTGGACAGCAAGACTGGGTTTGGTTAAAATGAATCTACTACCCAGATTTTTGTATCCAATATACTTATCCCCATATATATCCCTAAATGTTGGTTTATTAAAATACAAAAGCTCATTTCTAAGTTTTTGTGGAGTGCTAAACCCCCTAGGAGAAAGTATAATATCTTACGACTACCTTATAGCATGGGAGGCCTCAAAATCCCAGACTTACAAATTTACTATGTAGCTGGTCAACTAGGGTTAATGAGTCAGTGGCGCAGGCCAGTGAATGAGGGGGGATGTGTCCCAACCTGGCTTCAGGTTGAGAAGCAAATCCTTTTGGATATGAACGTTTCCCCAGAAGCGGTATTGTTTTTTAATCCAAGAGATCTACTGGATGGGGGAAAACAAACCCCAATTTATAAAGCAGTCTTGGCCTGTGGACTCTCTTGTCCCCAAATCAAAGAAAAACCCAAAAAGGCTCTAGGGAACAACCTCTCTTGGGTAATCCAAACATGCGTATCGGGGGGTAAACAATTAAAAGACAATGGGCCACTTACCTGCTCAACTCAATGTGGGCGGACTTTATAAAAGGGGATGAGGTGATTCTCCCAGACCAGTGCAAGAATTTGAACTTTTTTAAGAAAATACAAATTACCAAGTTAATGCAAACAATGGAAAGGGAGAGGGATAGACTTCATGATACTTCATTTGCTTGGAATGTCCTTAAGGAGGTAAACTGTACAAGAAATCCCCTGTCTAAGATCTATAAGATATTACTTGATTTTTTAAACAGGGGCTCTTCTGTAAAGATTTCATATTGGGATAAACAAGAGGACATTAGCCCTCAGGGACCTGATTGGAAAGAAGTGTGGAAGAGTAGTAGATATATTCCCATACCTAAATATAAGATCATGCAATTTTTTGTAGCTTCTGACATATATTATACCCCTACTAAGCTAGGTGCTAGGGACCTCAGACAGACAGACCTATTTTTAGGTGCTGTGCAAACACAGGGGACCTACTCCATGTACTACGGCACTGTTCCAAAATGTTTCCCATTTGGGAGCAAATTAAACATAATATGGATCCAGTGGTAAACTATAAGGAACTCATCATGCTTAAGATTTGTGTTCTAGGGGACATGTCAGATATCCCTAGTATGCTTGTTAAAGGTCACTTTTCTTTAATGTCCTCCTTGGTCAAAGCATTTGTCTTGAGGCACTGGAAAGGTGATTTGATCTATACATATGACCAATTTAGTGGGAGATTTGCTGACAATCTTGGCTAGGCTTAGAAGGCAAATGCTTCAAAGTGGATGAAAGGTAACTTATGATAAGAGATGGAGGACCTTAGAGGTGGTATATATCTTGCAGTCCAAAATACCCCAGACAAGGGTCTGTCTGTTGGAAGGTACGTAATCAAGAATAGCTGGATAGGGAGTAGATACTTTTGTAATAGTTGGCTTACTTAAATACACTTAGCTTACTGTAGCAGGTATGCCACATTTGAATGTCTTTCTTGTTACTAGATCTGATAGTAGGAGCCACGGAATCTGCCAGATATGGATGGGGGGACTTTCTCTTTTCCCTTGGGGCACAGCTGCAGGGCATTATCCTGAGGATCCTTGTGTGTGATACAAGGCCTTAGAGGCACTAAAGGGCATTTGGGATATGGATATTGATGCATATAAGTATTTCCTTGGTTGGGGTTGTCCTAGTTATTATAATACAAACCTAGATATGAATAAGCTGTAAGAGGGTATACAATGCAGCTATGTATGTATATAGTTACTGATTCTACACAGTGGCAACACCCAGTTTTGGGGTGTGGGCCCAGGCCTGTCCTCGGTATATCTGTATGTTTGTCTAATGATCACTGGAGGAAAAATACAATAAAGATGATTTTAAAAAAAAAACAGTAAAAAAAAACATAAACTAGCCAAGGGGGGAGGTACTGAAAAAGAGAAGGGAAATCCAAGCCTCCCCCGACAAACAACAGTAATTATTGAGGTAAACACCAAGGTAGAGAAGTCATTAGGGAGCAGGCCAGAAATACATGTAAAAAAAGGCAAAGGCAGTAAGGACAGAAATGGAGCTAAAAGGGGTAAGGTCATCAAAAAGTGGAGGGTGATGAGTACCAATGCCTGAAGTCTGTGTAACAAGCTCTCTGAACTAGTGGCCTTGATGGAAGAGGGTTGCCTGGATATTTTGGCAGTCACAGAAACATGGTACACAGAGAACCATGACTGGGATGTCATCATACCAGGATACACAATCTACAGGAGGGACAGGAAGGGTAAAAGAGGGGAAGGAGTAACTCTTTATGTAAAAGGAGGGATGAAAGCAACAGAACTAAAGAGTAAACAGGGAGCAGATGAGACACTCTGGGTCACCCTGAAGACAGGAAATGGCACCACAATCTGCATGGGGGTTGTATACAGACCCCCATCTCAGGGGGAGGGAATGGACAAGGAAATGATAGAAGACTTCCTTAGAATGGCAGAAAAAGGGGAGATATTGTTGATGGGGGATCTGAATATGCCAGGTGTTAACTGGAGCACATTTGCTGCAGGCATATCCAAGGGCAGGGTCTTCTTGATGCCTTACAGGGGGCATGCCTCAGACAGCTAGTACTGGAACCCATTTGGAAAGGAGCAATCTTAGTCCTGGTACTCTCAAATGGGGATGGAGAAAGAATCTCAGATTTAGAAGTGGGTAGCCGTCTGGGAACAAGCGACCACCAAACAGTGTGATTCATGATCAACACAGCCACACAATCAAGCCATACAAAAGCAAGAGTATTGGACTTAAGGAGGGCTAACTTTGGAAAAATGAGAGCGTGCCTAAGAAAAGCACTAGCAAACAGGCAAGAAGGAGGGGTGGAGGAACAAAGGAGAGTAATCAAAACAGCCATCACAGAGGCAACAAGCCTTTGTGTAAAGCAAATCAACAAAACATAATGAAGGAAAAAAACGCTATGGTTCTCAAAAGAGGTGGCAGGGAAGGTTAAGGAGAAAAGGATAGCATTCAGGAAATATAAGGAGACGTAGAAGGAGAAGGATAGATAAATTTATCAGTTAAAGCAGAAAAAGGCTGGGAAGGCAGTCAGAATAGCAAAGGCCCAAACCGAGGAAAAGATAGCCAACTCTGTTAAGAAGGGGCATAAGACCTTTTATAGGTACATTAGGGAGCGAATAAAGACCAAAGGAGGGATATTGAGGCTTAATAAAGGGGAGGGAATGTGGGTAGAGGGTGACAATGAAAAAGCAGGGATACTGAATGAATATTTTTGCTCTTTATTCACAAAGAAAGAGGAGTGAGAGGTACCTAAACCAAACAAGAGAAACACTCTGAAGACGAGGGTCAATACCAGTCCATTTACAGAAGAAAGAGTTCTGAAAGAACTAATAAAATCGAAGGTGGATAAAGCAATGGGGCCTGATGGGATTCACCCAATAATTCTAAAAGAACTCAGGGTAGAACTAATAGCACCGCTGACTACTCTCTTTAACAAATCATGGGAGGATGGGGTGGTACCTGAGGACTGGAGGAGGGTGGATGTGATTTCTCTTCATGAAAGTGGGAGTAGGACAGAGGCAGGAAACTACAGACCAGTTAGTTAGACCTCAGTGGTAGGTAAAATGATGGAATCACTTCTGAAGGAAAAAATCATTGCGTATCTAGAGGCCAGTGGGGCACAGGACCCAAGGCAGCATGGATTCATGATGGGAAGGTCATGTCAGATGAATCTAATAGATTTCTTTGACTGGGTGACCAAAGTAGTAGACCAGGGAGGGGCTGTGAACATGGCTTACCTAGATTTTAGCAAGGCATTTGATACAGTCCCACACAAAAGATTAATACACAAGTTAGCCAACCTTGGAGTGGGTCCCAAGGTAGTAGCCTGGATAAAAAATTGGTTAGACAACAGGTTGCAAAGGGTAGTAGTAAATGGAGTATACAGTGAAGAAAAGAGGCCTACTAGCAGGGTACCGTAGGGTTCAGTACTGGGTCAGGTCCTTTTTAATGTCTTTATAAGTGACATTGCAAAGGAACTAGAAGGAAAAGTATGTCTCTTTGCAGAAGACACAAAGATCTGCAACAGGGTTGATACACCAGATGGAGTGGAAAGGATGAGAAGGGACTATGCATGGTTGGAGGAATGATCAAATGTATGGCAGGTCAGATTCAATGCAAAGAAGTGCAAGGTAATGCACCTGGGAAACTAAAACCCAGGGCAAGAGTACACATTGGGGGGGGCTGAGATACTGACAACAGTAAAAATGGAAAAGGACCTGGGGGTAATTATATCAGATGACCTAAAGGTGGGCAAGCAATGTGAGAAGGCAGTAAGGAAGACTAGGGAGATACTGGGATGCATAGGAAGAGGCATCAATAATAGAAAACAGGAAGTTGTTATCCCTCTGTACAGACTGTTGGTGAGACCCCATCTGGAGTACTGTGTGCAGTTCTGGAGACCCCATCTCCACAAAGACATAGACAGAGTGGAGGCTGTCCAGAGGAGGGCAGCCAAAATGGTGCAGGGTCTGCACCAGGAGACAAATGAAGAAAGACTAAAGGAGCTTAATATGTATACCCTTGAGGAAAAGAGGGAGAGAGGGGACATGATAGAAACTTTCAAGTACCTTAAGGGATTCAACAAAGTCCAAGAGGGTGACATCTTTCAGAAAAAGAGATGTGAAAGAACAAGGGGGCACAATTTGAAGATAGAGGCTCAGAGGTAATGTGAGGAAGTATTTTTTTATGGAGAGGGTTGTGGATGCATGGAACAGCCTACCTGAGGAGGTTGTGGAGTCAAGGACAGTGGATGAATTCAAGAATGTATGGGACAGATGTAAGGCAGTCCTAGTGGGGGGTAGGAGGAAGTAAGCTGTTGGTTTATTAGGACCTGCAGCTTATCTGTTAGGTAGGAAAATGGGCAGACTAGGTGCGCCAAGCTGTCCTTATCTGTCGTCAAATTCTATGTTTCTATGTTTGTGTACAATGTCCAGAGGACATTTATCGAGACACTTGTAGTTCACTTTGACAACATGGAACAGCCTGTACAGATATAATGTACCTGTGTGAAATTTCAGGTATTTAAGGATATCTATGTAAACAGGAAACAATTTCCACTATGTGTTGCATATGCTATTTCTATTCACAAATCTCAGTGTTTGAGTTTGGATTCAGCAATGATGGACATAGGTACAGACATTTCCAAGGATGGCATGAGCTACGTGGTACTTTCACGTCTGTAGTCTTTATGGGTTGCACATTATAACTCTTGCACCTCAGAAGACACGAGATGACAAGCAATGTATTGTTGAGTACAACAGTGTATGTTCTCTCCATCATCCACAAATGTCTTTAATACCACTGCCTATATATCTGGTTGTCTCACATCATACAGTCAAATCTACAGGTGTCAGCAAACAGGCACAAGCTTCTACAAGTGATTCAACTCTAAAGAGTTCAACAAAGGTCACAATATCAACTAAACATTCAGAGCCAGCTGTTTGTCAGCAATCAGTTGGTGTAGTTGCTGTATCAGTCTTTGACAACAGCACTAGCATGAACTGCTATGCTAACTCAGCTATACAAGTTTTTCTACACATGCAACACTTAGTGCAGGCAGTATCTGCTTCACAAAACACTCATCTATCAAAGGCATTGAAGCAGATTGTCAACATGACTTCTGACCAGTCTAACAATGTGCAGTCACTAACATCACTATGGCAGGTGTTAGGTACATTTGACGGATGTAGTATATTTGCTGCAGACATACAGCAAGACACTAGTGAGTTTATGATGGCTATCATAAACAACTTGGATGAAGATGGCACTCCAATGCACCAGTACTTCACTGTGTCATATGTAATCAAATATGTATGTGTATCATGTGGTCATTCACAGTGTGAAACCACAGCAGACATGCTGTAGATTATTCTTTTTGTCCCTCAAGCCAAAAGTGTCAAATTTAAAAAGCTATTTATGCATACGTCTCAGAAGTTCGTCTTGATAGCTGTTGCTTATATTGCACAGATTTGACTCCAACTGGCTCAGGGTTAACACTCCCATCAAAGATTACACAGCTGGTAGAATAGTTTTTAACCAATCAGTGTTTGACACTCACAGTGTAGTTTATCACCATGGTCAATCTATGCATTCTGGTCATTACACCTGTTTACTAAGGTACAGAAGTGTGACGACTCTACAAGCAGTTTTAAACGGAGACTGCCAAGACACTTAAAAATGCATATCTTCTAATATTGAAGAATTATGATGACCTTCATTCTTCAGAAGAATAGCAGACAACATGTGGCATTTTTTAATGACTACTTAGTGACAGAATCAGTCATAGGGCAGTACAATTGTTTCCAATATATGAGTCTCAATAAACTGTAGCACATCAACAAAATGATATACTGGCAGAGGCATTTCATGGACTATGACATCTAAGATCTTGTGTGGATCAGTGACAACATGATAATTGTTATAGTGGCTCCAATCAGCACCAACAGTATTCACAGTCACTAGAGAAACCATGCTTACATGTCTATCGAAGATTATGCATGTCAAAACAGAGTCCTTTCTGGCTCCCCTGTTCTGTACTTATCTTTTCTTGTAGGTGTATCATACCCATACATAACAAGAAGTTCTTGCCGGTTGCTAACTTTTTGCCTCTGCAGAGACACAAATGTTATCCCTTATCATTTTAAATAAGTGTGTAACACATATCTCATTCACCAAAGAGAACACTCTGTTGCAAGTTTTCTATCACCATTTTTGTTTTGTCTGCTGTCTGTTGACATCTTGACAACAGCATCATTCTTTCACCATGCAAAAGTGTTGAACTATGGCTGATGTATTTGTTACACAAACTGTACATATGTAAATATAAAACTCTTTAGTCATAATGAAGCAAGTGAAATGAAGCAAGTGAGAATACTGAAGTATTGTAGCTTATTATCAAATGGCTCTTGCATACCTGTGTAATGACATGTAAATAAGATTTACATTCTCATTTCATCTCACCATTGTTGTTAACTAGTTTAATTGTTCTAGTAAAAGTGTTACGATAAGAGTCAAGTAACAATTTCTTCATAACATATAATAGAATACTATAGTTATTAAGTTCGGTGACCCATATCTTTCATAAAAACAACATGCTACACACATTTGTTATTTACTACTTCAGAACTGATATAGTAACTAATGTAACCATTGAAAGAAATGTATATTGTACCTGTAATAATATGAATTCTGTTGTACTTGTCATACAAGTAAATGTAATCTATGTTAATAATACTGGAAATTGTAAATTAGACACTTTAACTGATCACAACACACTTCATACATGTTCTTGACAATGTTTATGATCACCTCTATTGAGGGATTGGGTAGGAATTTTCCATGTGCATCTAGTCAGTGATATATCTTACTATATTTAACTGAACATACCACTTATTTAATGTCACTCAAATCATAAATTTTTAATATTCTATTACTTGAACATTTAGCATCTGGTTTTTCACCCAGTCCAGGAACATACACATTATCAGTCACACAATAACAACAAATCATCACTGTTTCATGTGTATAATCACTGCTTAGATGCTCCTGACATACCTTCTTTAATATAGAATAGGACTAAGGGATGAGACATGATTGGAACATTCAGCTACTTAAAAGGTATAAATAATATAGTTAACCAAAGTCTCTTCAAGCTGAGTGGCAAACATATCATGAAGGGACACAATCTTCAGCTTGATGGTGGGAAGTTTAGCAGGAATGTCAGAAAGCACTTCTTCCCACAAAGAGTAGGGAACACTTATACTGCAAACCATTGCCACCAAAATGTGACAACCCACCTCTCCCTCTGGGCTGAAACAGCTTTTAGAGAGGTGTCTGTCCTCGGGTATTCGCTGCCGCCAGCCGGACTTTCCTTCCAGTACCTCTTTCAAGTGTACAAACTTGAATAATCAAATGTGCAATTGCACAAGTTAAATTCTGGAATTGTCTCTCTCTCTCTCTCTCTCTCGCGGGTGGCTGATGCTACACAGAGTTTACCTCAGTCAGTGGAAACCAAATATTACCTTAGAAAAATGACATCACAGTCACAACTGTTGAGCAAATAAATAGCTTTTACTTAACAGAAAGTGCATTGAGCATTTACAGGATTTATATTTACAACACAATAGAATAATACTCATACAGGAAAAGTAAACAAATGTTTTTAAATAACAGATGGCAAAAGAAGGCTATTACTGAAATATGCTATCACTAAACTTACCCTTCCCTGTCCTTACAAGAGACACTGGATCCTGTTCTAACTGCCAGCTCCCGGAGACATAGCTACAAGGTAGGTTTCAAACTTATTTTTCCCCTCCCAGCTTCCAAAGCACAAGAGAGCCTTCTCTGCCTTTCAGAATGTTATGTACTCTGTGGAGAATAGGTCATTCCTATTCTCCCTTTAAATGCGCCAACCAATTAACATGTATGTATTTAATTGTCCCAATCAGAGTGAACACCTATCAGTGACCAATTGTATTCCCTTTTCACCTTAAGTTTATATTTGAATGATCCAATCCATTCAAACTGCCCTGTGTCTGTGTCTGCAGATCTGTGTGTGTCTGGAGATGTCGACTAAAGATTTATGACCCAGCTCTTATCTAGCAGCTAGGAATTCCATAAGCTGGATGCTGCTGGACAGAGGATATCAAGAGTGTATTTTTTTCAAACTGCTAAAAAAATAAGACACCTATAGAATCCTAACCATTAACTCTTTCCTGCCCATTTCTGTCATACTGCACTCCTAGAAGAGGTCACCTCATTAAAGACAGTGACCAGCTATAAAAGAGCTAGGCATATGCATAGGGGAAGATAAGAATCATGCCTAGGGAAGATAGGAGGACTGTGCAGGGATAGCAGAGACATTAGCTCACGTTGCGGACCCTGCAATATGAGCAGACTTAACAGACCAAATTGCCTTCTTCTGTTGCCTTCTTTCTATACTGTATTTCCATACATACATACTTATTCCAATTCATATCAGCTACTTACTATGCATGACACATATTTAGACATGTCCCAAGCAATGATTACAACCATGCAAGGACCATACTGTTAGACTGATTTTGTAAAAAAATTCAATTTTAATTGGCCCTTTCTCAGTTTCACCAATTGGCAATAAATCTTTTTTAAACGTAATCACCTGTGTTGAGTCTTTACTGAACCATAACATAATAACATTAGAATGTAACTGCTGTTCCTTTTAAGTATGAGCTTATTTTTTGCTATGACTCTCCACTCAGTATCCACCACCTGGGCTAGGGTGTGTCATATTGCCTGACACAGTTCCCGTAATTCCTAAGTGTGTTAAGTAGTCTGTACCGCCCTTAGTTTTCCCGTGCCTCTCCAGTCAGCAGACAGTAGCTGCTGTAGTGAGGTGTGGTACATTGCTATCTAACACTATGCAGCTGTAGCTATACACTCAGGATGCAGTAGCTGCTGTAGCAAGGTGTGGTACATCGCTATCTAACACTATGCAGCTGTGACCATACGCTCAGGATGCAGTAGCTGCTGTAGCAAGGTGTGGTAAATCACTACCTAACACTATGCAGCTGTGGCTATACACTCAGGATGCAGTAACTGCTATGTGCACTGCAATTCCCTGGCTGAGCCCATGTGACTCCTAACTATGCTAACTTCACTGTACCTACAATTACAGAGGTATGCCATTGATCTCCAGAGCCTTATTGTTCCTGTGGATCACCATTCATGGTGCAGTACAAATTTTTTGGTGGGTGGGCAGCATTAACTGCCTAAATTCATGAAAATCCTAAATCAGCTAATTCCAGTATCCCTGTAATCAGTAATGTCTACCATTGATGTCCATACCCTCACCTGTGTTGTGTATCTCCACTAATAATGCAGTACCTGCTGTCACATTTGTAGACACATTCCCTGCCTGAATCCATTCAAGTGCCAACTGTGCTAACTGGACTGTTCCTGTAATCAGGGAACTGTACAATGGATGGATATTGCCTATCTTTTCCTGTGGCTGTTCACTCAGGATGCAGCACATGGTCTGCAAGCACAGTTCCCCCATGACACTGTTCATCTCCATGGTTTTTTTGTTCTGTACTCAACACTCAGTTTGCAGTATGTGGGCTAGGGGTTCATACATTGCCTGACAGAGCTCCTGTAATTCCTAACTAAATTAACTAGTATGTACCACCCTTACTTTTCCTCTGAGTCTGCAGTCAGAGTGCAGTAGCTGGTGTAGAGAGATATGTGACATTGCTAACTAAGTCCATGAAGCTGTGGCTGTGCAGTCATAATCAGTAACTGGTATGCATGACAACATTTCCTGGGTGAGCCCATACAAATCCTAACTGTGCAAACTTGTGTCAACTAACAAATACAGAGGCATGCCATTGATGTCCATTGCTTCAGTCTTCCTGTGCATCAGTACTCATGATGCAGTACGAATTTTTTTGGGGGGGGAATTTCCTGTCTGACCCCCCCCACAAACACTAACTATGCTAACTTGAGTGTCCCTGCAATCACTGACATCTACCATTGATGTCCATCCATAACCACAGCTGTGCTGTGGGTCTCTACTGAGGATCCAGTACTTGGTGTAACAGTTTGGAAAGGCATTGCCTGACTGAGGCCATTTGAGTGATAATTGTGCTAACTACACTGTACCTGTAATCATGGAAGTGTACAAGTGATCTACATAACCCTTCTTTGCCTGTGGTTCTTCACTTAACATACAGCTTGTGGGCTGGAGCTGTAGTCCCCTACCCCATGAGACTTTGCAACTCCTAATTGTACTAACTTCTGTACACCTAAGATGACACTCCTAAGCGTGCTAACTTCTCTACAGCTGCAATGACAGAGCTGCACTATTTATGTCCATCAGCATATTTTTGCTGTGGCTCTCCACTCAGTATGCAGTATGTAGACTAGTTGTATATTATTTCTGACACCTCCTGCTGATTGTCTGTGATTGGTCCTGCTGCCTTGGTTCTCCACCCTAATTCCGTGTGTGTGTGTGTGTGTGTGTGTTTGTGTGTGTGTGTATCTGTGTGCCAGTGGTGCTCGGGGGGGGTGGGGGTGAATAGACATTTATACTTTTGAACCCTAACACAAAATTTTCTCACTTCTATCACTGTGGAACAACACGAACTGATGCAGTAAACAGAGTGTTTCTCTCTAATTTCCCTTCTTTTTGAGAATTACACTGAAAGATATTGAATGTAATACAGCAGCAGGAGCGCAGGCCCCATGCTCCCACCATGTGATGTCTTTTCACATACTAACACAGTGCCCATAAATGTGCTCCCACCACATGATGTCTTTACACATACTAACACAGTGCTCACAAACACAAATGTTAAAGCGCATGGTAACACATAGCGAAACACAAAGATAAACAGTGTTGAAAAATACTGAATGTAATACAGTGACGAGAGTGCAGGGCCCTTCAGACCATATGCTCCCGCCACCTGATGTCTTTAGACATACTAACACAGTGCCCACAAATGCAAATGATAATGCGCATGGTGAGACAAGGCAAAACACAAAGATAAACAGTACTGAGAAATAGTGAATGTAATACAGCAACAGGAGAACGGGGCCCAAACCACATCATGTCTTGTCACATAGTAACACAGTGCCAGCAAATGCAAATGCTAATGCACATGGTAACACAAAGTGAAACACAAAGATAAACAGTACTGAGAAATACTGAATGTAATACAGTGACGGTAGTGCAGGGTCTGAACCACATCATGTCTTGTCACATAGTAACATGATGCCAGCAAACGCAAATGGTAATGGGTATGGTGACACAAACTGAAACACAAAGATAAACAGTACTGAGAAATAGTGAATATCATACAGCGATGAGAGCGCGGGCCCACCATGTCATGTCTTGTCACATAGTAACACGCTGCCCACAAACACAAATGGTAATGCACATCGTGACACAAAGTGAAACACAAAGATAAACAGTACTGTAGACACAAATGGTTAAAATTACAGAAACACAAGTGCAAGTGAAAATGCAAAGGGTAATGCACAAGGTGTCGTAAACACAAAAAGTAACTGAAACAGGTACAGAACCACAAACAGAAGAGTTAAGGGTAACAGTTATGGAAACACACTCACAATAGTTTTCCCCAAAATCTGCATATAGAAAGACAATGAGTACAAAGTTTGTACAAAAGTGAGTACATTTTTATGTATGCATAATAATGGCTCTCGGAACAGAAAGTGAGGACTTGGAATACTAAATTACTTATATCTAAGGAACCGTACGACATGGAAAAAATTATTTAAAGTCATATGAATTATTACTTTCCTGCCTAGTTTTATATTTATCCCCCAACAGGGGGCTAAGTCTTTTTCCAATGGAAAGTCTGTATCTCGCACCATTTTCGAGATATGGGCCCTGAAATTCATGGCAAATGCCACAATGTTATCCTACGGAAAAAAAGACAAATTTGCACAACCATAACTTTCCCTTCCTGTAATATTTTTTCAACAAACCACTAAAAGGCACATCTGTAGGATATTGCCTTTCTTCCCTCCAAATTTCATCCCAAGAGACCAAACCATTATTTTGCAGCAGGGCAACAAAGGATCCCTGTAATGCAGCAGATGCCGCAATGTTATCCTATGGGAAAAAGCGTCAACTTTGGAGTGCCGTCACTTTGCCGCCATGTAATATTTTTTCATCAAAATACTGAATGGCACATCTATGGGATGTTGGCTGTGTACCCTCCAAATTTCAGCCCAAAACACCAAACCATTCTTTTGCAGCAGGGTGACAAAGAATTGCTGTAATTTTCCCACAGCCTGGGAAAGTACTGTCGAACTTTGTGAAAGATTTCGCAAATTCATTCGACAGTGTCGTAAACTCAACACTACTTCACAAAAGTACTTTTTCTAGAAATTTGAAAAACATATTTCTGGGGTGTTTTTCTCCAAAATAAAGACATGCCTAGCATCCTCAGGGTCTGACTAGGTGAATACAAAAATAATTATGTTGCTAGAAGGTCCCAAATTTAAATGCCAAGCATTTTTCTAATTACCAACTGAAAACAAAATGGCAGATTTACAACACTAAAAGGGCCATTTGCGAAAGTAAAATCTGCATTTGCGACACTTTCAAACTTTTTGTTAACTTTCCCCATTGACTTATAATGAGAAATTGTTTTTTGAAAAACTTTTCAACCGTTTAATATTTTTTCATGAAATCTTCAAAAGGCACATTGGAGACCCCAGCCACATGTTCCCTGAAGATTGTGGACCAGCCACACAAACTGTGCAACCTGTAGAGACAAGCAAAGAATTACAAAAAAGCACAAACGTGCATACTGTAGATCATGCTTAATAACTCCAAAGCCGTATATCTGAACAGTAGATTTTGGATCTTGATCACGTATTCCAAATTTCAGGCAAATCTGTTGAACAGTTGCAAAGTTATTAAGGTACAAAATTTTAGGTTTAACATGTAAATGGCTCCTCAACCTTAACTATGGTAGCACTTCCGTGTTACCATAATTTTTAATTTTAGTAAGGTTTCCAGCATGGTTGCTAAAGAATTATGCAAAATGATGGCAGAAAAAGATTCATGATCCATCCAGTCTTCCTGGGTTCCCTATTTAGACCTAGAACCTACTGTCCCTCCAGTGTACTAGCTCCCCAACCTCGCCCCATTCTCTCATTTTTTGCTGTCCTGAGCAAACAATATATCCTTTATTCTGTCCCAACCATGCTTGAAACCATCAACGGTGTTTGCTCTTACCACTTACAGTAGCTTGGATGTCTGTTCCATGTCTTCACCAAGTCTTTTGAAAAATAATACTTCCTCATGTCAATCCTGAACCTCCCTCTTGTTAGTTTCCACTCATGTCTACATGAATGTGAGTTGGTATTCGAGCTAAATCTTTCCCTGCAGTTAAATTTTGTTAATTCCTTTTAGGAACTTGAAAGTCTCTATCTCATCTCCCCTCTCTTCTGGTCTCCAGTGAGTACATGTTCAGTGGCTTGAGATGCTCTTCATAGGACCTGTTCTGTTGGGCCTGAATCATTTTCATTACTCTGCACTTCACTGTCTAGCCTATCCCTGTCTTAACTGAGGTGAGGACACCAGAATGGGGTGCAGGGCTCCAGGTGTGCCCTCACTAAGGATCTATATAGTGGAAGTATTACTGTTTCCCCTTCTGCTATCAAGACCCTTCCTGATACAGCTCAGCATCCTAATCACTTTGCTGTATGTCTTGATGCACTGACTCAATTGTTTTAGAGAGTCACTGATGATAAGAAATGTGGAACATGATACCCATGTGAAATGACTGTTACTCAGATTTCCTACAAAAAAGAGAATCTTGCTCTGGCTGATAACCACATGTTTATTTATTGTAGCAAAAGAATAAAATGGACCCCAATTCCTGGAGAGTTTGTTAAAACTACATAGAATATCTTTTAGAAAATGGGGGACTATTGTCAACTGTTTTTAATGATTTGGGGAAATGTAATAAGAAGTGTTTAAATGTTAAAAATATATGGGAACATAATTGTTCATTTGCATGTAAAACTGACTCCTGTTGTCAGACAGATAAGACAGGGTTCGTGTAATCAAGCACATAAGTGGTTAGTTAATGAGAGGCAGAAAGAGAGGAAGCTGGTTTATAGGGCAAGGAAAGTGTATCAGAAAAATATGGATCAAACTACGGTAGAGCAATGGTCTCACTTAGAAAATAATAGAAATATGTTAAAAATGAAGAAAAGGAGTATAATAATGACTTATGGAATCAGCTACAAGAGGCTAACTAAGATAAGGATAACAATATTTTCAGGGAGATGATAGCTTTTGGGACATAAAATATGGTGAGAAACACCATCTCAATAATAGGTAGTACTAAATGGGAGCATTTATTTACTGAACAATGCACTATATAATAGTTCCACCACAGTATGTGCAGTTAATAGTTACACCCTCGGAATGCTCCAGACATTGTGCATCCTGTCATTAGGGCATCAAACCCACAAGTCTTTAATCAGATTGTACCCCCCACATCCCCCTTTATGTAGGATTCTAACTTGGGGGGCCTCAGGGATTGGGTGACAACTTTCAGGTTTGACACCCTAATGATGGGACACACAACAGTTGGAACTCCGAGGGTGTGCAGTGGTTGCTAATATATATACCACAATTGGACTACTAACGTATTAGAAGGAGACACAAATGACTTCCGGTGATGTCAGCATTGGTTATGGCAGCCTGATCCCGAACGCGGAGTACCCAATGACTTAAATCTATCATCAGCCCATTTACTTTGCTCATTTTGCCAATCAATATAATTGCTGATTTGCCAAGTCTTTGCCGTCATGAAAAATACCAGGTGTTCTGCTTGAGGTACTCCTTGGTCACAGAAAATGGAAGCGATTGCCATGCAGTCTAGAAAAAGAAGCCCCGTGGCCTCCCATGCATCTACTTACAGGGCCAAATAGGTGAATGAGGAAGGTGATTATGGCTCAGAGGCAGGTACTAGTCTCGGTAGTGCCAACAGTCAAGCTATCATGAAGATAATGCACTGGATCAATGGCAATGTTTCCAGCTTTAGGAAAGACTTTAAAAAGCTGAAGCAGTGCACAACAAGCATGGAAAGCCATATGGACACCCTGCAGACTGAACACATGGCCTTTGGCCATTTATTGCTTTACTTGTATAGAAGGGAGCAAAACCTCAAGGCTAGGACAAGAGATGCTGAGGCCTGCTCCTGAAGAAGCAATATATATGTGTTTGGAGTTATTGAGGGCTCAGAGCAGGATGACACTGCAACGTTTATGGCTTGCTGGCTGCAGAAGGAGTTAGATCTGACTGATGATTCGGAGCTCAGATCTGAGCAAATGCACAGAGCTCTAGTGCCCAAACCAAAACAAGTGGTCCCTCCGTGGTCAATAAGAACTTCTTGAGTTATCCAGTTAAGGAGAAGGTTCTGAAATTGGTGTGGGTAAAAAAAAAATCTTAATTTGGATGGCCAGAAAGTTAACGTAGATCAGGATTATCTCCTATGCTTCTAGCCAAAAGGAAAAAGGTCTTGCAAGTGGTGAAACAACTAAAAGAGAGGGGGGCTTAAAGCTCAAGTGCACTACCCTTCCAGACTGTGGGTGCAAGATAAAAATACCACTAAAAGCTTTTAAACACTGATGGCTGCTTCCACATATCTTAAGTCATTGATATCTCTCTGCCAGACCAGAAAGAGGAAGAAACAGATGCAGAGATTGAAGATTTAGTGTATTTGGGTGTCACCCGACAATGCTACATCAAGTGACACTCTGGTAATATCCTGCCATTGCATTCAGAGCTAGCCAAATGGCTGAAGAAAAAAACAGCCACCTGAGGAGTGCCTGCAATTAATTGGTTACTTGTTGGCTGAAGTAAAGGCAGCCTAGTTTACCTGTTGACTGCTCCAGTGTGCTGGATGTTTCAGTTTTGTTCCTTTCCTAAAGCAGATTCTGGCTCTTTTCCTCCCTCCAGTCTTCTGATTCTAGCATTGTTGGGGCCCCAGGTGACCTATGATTATAAGCTCTTCTTCCAATAGAACTTTAATGGTAGTGATGCATGTTGTGACCTGGAAGGAAGGAATTGCACTGGAAATAGGGGTACTATGTCAGTCCTCCCCCACACTTCGAGATCAAGTTTTCTTTTTACCAATCAAAGATGCACATGGGTCAGGACGAAAGCTTGTGTACTTAATCTTCTTATTTCTTGGCTAAACAGAGTCAAAGCCTAAATATAGTTTATTAGCAAAAACATTTAAGGGAGCAACTGTATGTAATTGCAGCTATGAAGATGGGTTTTCAGTGACATAACCACAATCTTCTTCTGACTGCCTGAACTGACTCCTGGGGAGCTGGTATGCTCTTCCTTCCACTTATTGAATGTGGATCATTGAGGTGGGAAGGGGGCAAAGGTTTCTGGCCCTCTTCTTTTATCTTCTTATTACAGGGCACAAACAATAGTAACTATATGAGGGTCCAGGGTGCTGTTTTACTTTGCTGGTTTACAATGTTTCTTATTATGGGCTTTGAGGCTACTATGTTACTCGATCTATGCTGTTTCAGGCCAAAATATCTGAGGAATGCACCAGTTGTGACTTTGTTTGAAACAAATTGTTTTCCCCTCATTTTGGGACTATGAAATACATACTGTCTTACAGCGTAGTGTATCAGATCTACCATTAAATCATCTACTTACTTGCTGGGGATGGGGAGGATAAAATGTAATGGAGGAGTTTCTACAAAATTTGAAATGTTTTATGTGTTGGCTTTTCTTATTAACTGAGGTTTGGGTACTTTCTTTTTTCTTGGGCTAATCAAGACAACATGATTTAGAGGTGAGAGGTCCTGATCAGGCCAGAGGATCCCACTGATGGCACTCCTATTGTTTATGGGAAGATTTCTCTTTACCATTAGTCCTAATGGGATTGTCTGTTTCCCACCAATTTGTTTTATTAGCAGCTGGGGTGCTCGTGCACCAGGATCCCAGAGATCTACCCCAAGGGAAGAGAAGTGAGTCAGCCATATTAGGAGCCTTCTTGCCCTACTTGTTCCCTATGCCTTGGTTGTCAGGGCATTCTCTTGAGGGAACACACTACTGTAGGAACAAGTTGATGCCTTAGGAAGACCTTTTGTCTTCCATAGTTGGTTCTTGTTTTTATTGTTACAAGTTACTCTGTCTGTGTTGTTAAGACAGAATGCATGGGTTGTTTGTTCTAGTTTCTCTAAATGTCTACAAATGTATATATCTGTCTTGATTAAATTATTCTTTCTTTTGCCCAGGTTCTCATATGCAGGGAAAGGGTTGAGGTGGAGGAGGTGGGGTGGGGGCTGGAGTTGGAGCAGTAATAGTTTATATATCATTCTTTGATGTGGAGAAATTGACTATATGTTCATGGAATGTGAAAGGGGTTAAATAACGTGGTCAAGATAACTCAGATTTTGCAAGAACTTCAAAAGGCCCAAATGTGTTATTGCTTGTTTACAAGAGACTAAACTATCAGTATCTGAACATTTGAAGTTTTGGAGAATTTGGGTGGAAAATGTTTATGCTGACTCCCATTCAGGGGCTAAGAAGGCTGGGGTGGCCATATTGGTAAGACAGGGCTTGCCCTTCCAAATAACCTAGGTCCACACAGAAGGATCTGGCAGGTTGGTTCAAATCTCAGGAGTTCTGAGAGGCCAACCCCTCCATGTAGTATCAGTTTACACTCCCACCCCTCCATCTGAGGAAGTACTCTGCTGTGTATTTGGCTCCTGTCCTCTCTCTCCCTGAAGGGCAGATTCTGTGTTTGGATTACTGGAATTGCATGGAGTACTCAAGCCTAGATAGCAGTCCTCTGCAGGAGAAAGGGCAAAAAGCTTGTTCAGAATTATTAAGGAATTTGATGTTGGAGTGGGGGTTTGTGGACCCTTGGAGGCCTCAGAACCCTAGTCAAGTGGAGTTCATTTTCTACTCAGCTGCCTCCAGTTCTTGCTCATGGCTGGACAGGCTGTATACCCAGAAGAAATGGGCACATATTGTTCATGATATGCGGACACATGCTATTCCCCTCTCAAATCTTGCCTTAGTGTCTCATGAATTAAGATTGGGATCTCAACAATCCCTTGGAGGCTGGAGATTAAATGCTGGTCTTTTACATGATGAGGGCTTTGTCACTTCTACAAGGGAGGGAAAATACAGAAAAATGTACTTGTCTCAAATATATATGGGACAGCCTTAAAGCAGTGTTGAGAGGGCATGCTATTTTATATATATCAAACAAAAAGAAACAGTATCAGGCCACATTATTAGAGGTGGAGAATACTTTACAGCAGCTTGAGTCAGCACAAAAGGACTAGGGACCCGGATCTTCTACCTAAACTTAAAAAGCAAGAGAGGACTTAAATAATATATTGTCCCAGAAAATGGAGAATACTCTCTGTTTCATTAGACGAAAATAAAGTGAGTGGGGGGATAGTGTGGGCAGATTGCTCACTCCACCTAAGAAAACAAGAAGCAGATATATATATATATACATATATATATATATATATATATATATATATATATATATATAGATATGTGTGTGTGTGTGTGTGTGTGTGTGTATATATATATATATATATATATATATATATATATATATATATATATATAGGGAGGGACGGAGTATATGGTACTGCACCCACAGAGAAAGCAGAGGAGTTTCTTAAATATTTCTCCCAGCTCTATAGCAAGGAGAGATCCAAGGGGCATTCAGAGTGGATTGCAGAGCTCTTTGAAAAGGTATAGCTTCTGAAGCTCTGTCATGAGCAGCAACAGGAATCTTCATTTACAGAGGCTCAAATCCAGGAAGTTATGAAGTAGATTCAAGGGATAAGGCACCAGGCCCTGATGGGTTTGTAGCTGAGTTTTATAATACTTTTTCAAAAGAGCTTGTACCACTTTTTACTAGAGTTTAAAACACTGCTCATGAGGATGGAGTAATCCCTGATTCATGAAATACAGCTGTAATCTCAGTGCTGTCTAAGACAGGTAAAGATAGTTCCCTATGTGCCAACTATTGCCTCATTTTGCTATTGAACCAAGATGTTAAGATTTTTGATAAGATTTTTGATAAAGCTATTTGGATGTGAGTACAGAAAATTATTTCCTTGGTGATCCACCCTGATCAGACTAAGTTTATCCCAGGGAGTCATATTCAAGATAACATTCCTCTCCTTCTGAATGTATTGGCCTTTGACAAATCATTCCCTCATGATACCCTTCAAGCTGTTATTCCCATTGACTCTGAAAAGGTGTTGATTGTCTCGATTGGCAGTTCTTGGATGAGACCTTGAATAAATTCAGTTTTGGGTCTACATTTTGTGCCTGAATTCTAACTTATATAGGACCCCCACTATCCAGATTAAGGTGAATGGGGTGATTTCTGACCCCTTTGGTATCTGGTGTGGTACAAGACAAGATTGCCCACTTCCCCCCACTCCTTTTTGCTGTTAGTGTTGAACCTTTAGCTGCACTTATCTGTCAGTCTCCTGACTATGAGGGCATCTGGGTGGGTGGGTGTGGAAGAATTAAGAGTCTCATTATATGCCAATGATACCCTTCTGCTTGTTTCAGGCCCAGCTTGGGCAGTACTAAAAAGTCCTGCACATGCTGACTTCATTTGGCTCAGTCTCAGGTTTCAAAGTTAATGAAGCCAAGACGGAGGTGCTTCCAACCATATCAGGGTCCCTTACCATTGAAAATTGCCAAACTAAGATGGGCTACAGCAGGGTTTAGATATCTTAGTGTCTGGGTACCAAGAGATATAACAAAGCTTTACCAGACAAACCATTTAACGTTATTACAGGAGGCCTAAGCAGACTGTACAAGGTGGAAATAACTGTCTTTATCATTTTTTGGTAAAATTGAAACAGTACATATAATTTTACTACCCCATTTTCTCTTTATCTTCTCAGCTTGATCCCTCACAGACAACCAACTTCATTTTGGTAGGCCCTGAGGACTACCTTGGCTAAATTTAGATTTTAGTTGGCTTACAGAGGTTAGGTATTTCCACACACCAGTTATAATGGTGCATGTTGGTGCACACCCTTCTGACAAATGTTTGAGAGGTTGTCTGGATGTGGGGACTCACACTCACAATTTCTGGACTTGCCCTATTCTGACAAGTTTTGGGGATGAGGTGGGGACAGAAGTAGAGGTGGTATTTGGGGCTGATATCCCTATTGAATTCCAGTACTGGATATTAGGTATAACTCCCCCCATTACTCTGTGCTCTAGGGTGCAGCAGTATCTATATAATGCTTTAGTGGCTGTGGCTGTCAAGGCCCTCACTCAAAAATGGTTGACCCCTATCCCATCCATAACTAAAGCCTGGCTAGCAAACTGCTGTCATATATTCGAGATGGAGTAAATGAAGGCTAAATTGAGGCTGAAGAAAGATAAATTTACCAGCCACTGGCTTCCTTTTTGCACTACTTGGCAGCTAAACAAAACAAAAACATCTTTAAATCTTGGCTGAGCAGGACTAGACATGAATGGTTCTGAGGGCACCCCAGTTATTAATGGTTCAGAACCCTGGGGCCTCCTCCTTAGGGAGTTTGGCCCCTCTTTAAGAGTTGGTCTTCCCTACTTCCCCCACATTCCGGTCTTTCCTCCCCCCTCCTGGAGATAATGGGCCTAATTCCAGAAGCTGGGCACAGGGCTTGTGCCAAGCCCTGTGTCCACTGCAAAGTTTGATGCAGCTGTACCAAAGCCCTCGGATGCAACTCTGCACTATTCCAGAAGGGCAGGCACAGTTGTGACAATTTTCCTGCTTTACGGCAGCTTTCGCCAAAGGTTTGGCACAAGTCCAGTACTAGAGGTACCCCACAAACACAAAGTTATACCAGTGGGGAGATGGTCTAACTATGCGGCACTTGGGACTTGTGGTAGCAGCTTCTGAAATAGTGATTTTGATGCAAGTCAACAACCCTGCTGCAAGTCCCCTTCGGCAATCGCAGCAGCTTCTGTAATTGGACCCAATGTGCTTTCTTCTCTAAAGAAACCTGGTATTTAGACCAACTTATTCCTGTGTTATTGTAATGTCTTATTTTGTTTTTAGTACTTATTTTGTTTAGTCTTGGTAATTTGTGTATTTGTATTTTACGTTCTTAATGGTTTTTTCTTTTGTAGATGTTTGTATGTAGTATTTTATTGTTTTAATCCGAAATGTTCTAATTGTGAATAGTGTGAATGAAGTTGTTCTGGATGTACTTGGAAACATTTTTAATAAAATGTAATTTCAAAAATAAAGAAGACTCAAGCAGAATGGTAGCTGTTAAAATAAATGAACAAAAAGTTATCACTGCTATTGTAGTATAGACAAACTACAAAGCTCCAGAATATGAAGGCTTCCCCACTGAAATGTTCTTAGCAGCCACAGAAACATGGGACTAAAATGTTAATGTCGTTATTTAATAATTCCATTGTCCATTGAAATTGCCAGTTACTTGGCTAAAAGGCATTACATTTCTTCTCTTCAAAAGAGGAGATCTTGGTGATCCATTGAACTATAGACCTATAATGTTATTCTGCATTGTGTCAGGTTAGAATAGCACTTCCTAAATAGCACCATCTAAACTACACTGCAGAAATGGTATATACCTGAATAGCGGCAGGGGTAGAATAGCAAATGTCAACTACTGCTACCCCGTAGCAATCCAGGTATTGGTGGAAGTAGATAAGTAAGGAAAAAATGCAGAAGTTGGCTAAGCTGCTCCCATGACAGAGAGGGCTAAAGCAGAAGCAGCTCTGTTAGAGCCAGATCAGGAGACCAGGGTTCTGTTCCTGGTCTCCCGAATCTTATCTTTTTTTGTGTTTTCCCCACCTCAACCTCAAAGACAGCATAGAAAGAAAATGAAACCCCTTCACCAAGTTTCTAATTTTACCCATGATCTGCCCCACCTCTGAGTTAGTTGTATTAATAACGGGGGGGGGTGCGGAGGGTGGAGATCTCCGTATCAGAGGATGCTGGTGGTATAGCCTTCCAGCATAATAAAGTGGAGAGCATGTTATTTAATAATGGTAGCGGTCATCGGTGTGGTTTCTGACTGCTAATATTGACACTGTTTGGTGTCATGGTGTTTTGAATTGGCACTGTATTTGACAGCACTGTTTAAGCTGTGCTGTTCTTGACAGTGCTGTTCTTGCTGTCGCTAGTGTAAGCTAGTGACCTCTGCATAGAACTTAACTAAGTTTTCTGCATAATTTTTACATGATTAGAGGAATGGTTGGAGAGTCATAATATTTTTAGAACTACAATTTGGGTTCAGGAAAGGGAAAGGGGCAACCAATAACAAATTAATTTTAAACTTTATAATAAATAAAAATGTTACTAAAAATTGTATTTGGTATTCATAGACATCCACAGTGCCTTTGATAACATGTGCAGGGAAATGCTGTGGGACATGCTGGAGAAGTTACATGTAAATAGCCATCTACTTGAATAAGTTCAACTACTGCATTCAAACAATAAAACCTATATAAGAGTGGGTGGAAATGGAAACTTATGAACAGAAATAAAAATACAGAAAGGCTGCAGTAGGGCTGTCTGCAGTGCCATTTTTAGGGCTGCAGTGGGTGGAGCCATGCAGACTTCTTGCTATGAAAAAAGTACTTTGCATTCCTTCTGGCCAAACAACCTGTTGGACTTATACCACAGTCACCTTCATGACTGTGAAGCAGTCTGCTCATTGTCTGGATTGGAAGTAGCACTGCACTGTCTTTAGCATCACTGGTCACAAAGGAACATGGCACACTCTCCTGTGTTCAAGATGGTCACCAAACTGTATTGCACATGTGCAACTTTAAGCACATGCTCAGTGAAGTAGATGATATCTTGGACAGGGCATGTTTTGCCATGTCCCACCATGTCTGCCTTTTTTTAAATTCTCATTATACCCCCACCCAACATTCCTTCTCAGCACCTGCCACCCCTCCCCTCCCAGAAACATAAGATTAACACTAGGGGTGACCAACCACCCAGTGTTTGCACTCTGGACTCTTCTGTGTTTTTTTAAATTACCCTTCCAGCCAACCCTCCTTTTCAGCACCCACCACCACACACATTCTCAGAAACATAAGAGTGACACTCTGGTTGCCCAATCCCCCAGTGTCAGGAGTGTGAGTCTTCATTCCTTTCTTGAGTGACACTGGAGGTGCCCAGTCCCCCAGTGTCATGGTCAGAACTCCTCAGCATTTTATTTTATTATTTTTCTAATTTACCCCTAAACTCTATCCTCCCTCTCAGCACCCACCAGCCCCCCAGAAAAATAATAGTGGCACTAGGGGTGGAAATATGAGTCTTCATTCTTTTTTTCTTCAACCTGAAAAAGAAAATGTCCACCAAAGCCTTTTGCACCGTTAATGTTCCCCGACCTGATACACCCACTCAGCAACCACCACCGCGCAACCACCAAGACCTTACCTACCGATCAGGAGTCCAATGCCATAATCCCCTTTGGACCACAGACATGTCTTCAGTCTTCAAATCCAGACAGCGAACTTAAGGAACAGGTATGCCTTTCAATGTAATTAAGTGGAGTTTTAAACATAGTGGCATAACTTGGGCATTTTTGCATATTTTTGGCCCAAATTTTCAACGTGTCTTTTTTGGGACCCTATCTCATGAACAAATTGTTATTAGGCAGATCTGCCCTGAAAGGTGATTTCATGGTCCATGCACAAAATAACCTTTTTGGCAGGAACTGAACATTTTCTCTACTCTTGTTCATGAGGTGAGATCATAAGAAGGCTGTGTTGAAAATCTGGTGTACAAATATTGAAAAACAACAGTTACTGTACGAGACTATGTTGAATTTTGTAAATGTAGGCTTGTAACTTTGGTAGTTTTCAATATATTTCTCCCAAATTCAAAACATAGCCATATCTTTACAGCACCTCATGAGTGTGATAGCTGTCATTTATCAAATCCTGACCAAATCTTTTTTTTTGTACATCCCAAAAGATGATTTTGCAGTCCCTGTGTGAAATCACCTTTCAGGCAGGAGTTGAACATGTCCTCTGTCTTGTTTATGAGGTAGGGGTAATAAGAAGGCTATGTTAAAAAGTTGGTGTAAAAATATTAGAAAAACAACAAAGTTATGAGATTAGGTTGAATTTTGCTAACACAGGCTTGTAACATTGGTAATTTCCAATATTTTTACCCCAAATTCACAACATAGCTATATCTTTATGGCATCACATGAGTGTAATAGCTGTCATTTTTTAAATCCTGGCCAAAATGTGTTTTTATTTGTTTGTTTTTGGTTTTTGTTTGTTTGTTTGTTTTTTTACATCCCGAAAGGTAATTTTGAGCTCCCTGCATGAAATCACCTTCCGGGCAGGAGCTGAAATTTTTCTCTGCCTTTTTCATGAGGCAGGGTAATAAGAAGGCTATGTTGACAATTTTATATAAAAATATAATTAAAAGAAAGTTATGAGCCTACATTAAATTTTGCAAATACAGGCTCATAACTTTGGTAATTTTCAATATTTTACCCCAAATTTACAGTCCAGCCATTCCTTTACATCACCTTATGAAGGTAACAGCTGTCATTTTTAACTCCCACCCAAAATGCATTTTTGCATGCTGCTAGTTGATTTCACAGTCCCTGTGCAAAATCTTCTTTAGGCCAGGTGTTGAACATGTTCTCTTCTCTTAAAGTTAAAACAAAACAAATATGATAAAATCAAAATTAATGGCCCCTGGCAAGCAAGTAATAACATATGCTGGCCAACAAATAGGAGTTTTGTATTCTGACTGCATCAAAGAGTATAGATATTTGGGAGACTTGCTAGGTAACCATGGCAATTGTGGGCTCCATATAGTGAAATTAAAGAAAATATTCTGCAATCAATAAAAGGGGTAATATGATTTAGAAGACAGTTCACATGGAATTCATTTGAAGCCACAAAAAATTACATTAAAATTAATTGCCAGATTTTGTATGGCAGGGACCTTTGGGCTGCATCATGCAAAAAGGGAGAAATAAAGACCTCAAGGTTGTACAAAATACCTTTCTGAAAGATGTTTTACTCTTACCTTATGATACACCAACAGCTTTAATACAAATGGAAAACAATATAATGTTACTTGAAAGTTGGGTTCATATCAGAGCCATTAGATGGTGGAAACATCTGCTTGAAGCTACTTAAGTTACCATTTTAAAAGCTACTATGTGTAGGAAGAATCAGTTATTATCCAAAATGGGGAATATTGATTCTAGAAATCAAACAGATTTATACTGTGACTAGGTTGGATATTACAAGCATTTGGGATATATTTAGCATTGATCACGTAGAGCTCTACAGAAGAGAAATTGAACAAAGAGTCAGTGACAATTTTCTTTCAAACCATATAAGTAAAATTAGCAGACATATCTAGTGTAATCCTATATAGGAAAAATTTAGAATATACAGGAAAAGTGAATTATATTTCAAATTCTGTGAAAAAGAAACATGTAGCGTTGTTCTGTGAAGGCTTAGAATGGGGATTCTGGAAGGAGTATGTGCCTTATATGGAAATGACAGAGTTAACAATGCTAACTCAAATTTTAAATGTATTGTAATTCAGAAACAAGGCTGCCAAAACAACATCTGTTATCAGATTGCACTTTATTAGGGCAGGAAAGGGGAAAAATGATTAGAACCTTTGGATATAAAGAAATTTGTTCAAACAAAGAGAAATATAGCTATTAAAAGTTTTTTTGTTTTGTTTTCTTCATCTAAGTCAACTATATTGGCCGTAGCTAGTTTTGCTAATAATACTCTGTCTAAGTTATCAAAATAGTGCCGTCTCTCTGTATGTGGGTATTGACAGGAGGCTTTTATAACTGTGTTTTATGCTTGTGGTCTGAACTTTGTATGTTATAACATTTGTTGATGCATGTATTTTTAATATTACTAAACTTAAAACTTGGACTCATTAGCACTCTCCCAGTAACCCCATACCCATCCCAACCCCCTCTCAGCACCCACCACACCCCACACCCAACTCCTCACTTACTTATCTAAGATTCAACAATGAAATCTTCTAATGACTTGCAAAGCTACTCTCCCTATGGCACCCCACCTCTGACTGACTGAACTGCACACCTTTTTTCACTTGGGAACAGACTGATGCACACAGCAGTAAGAGAATGACATGAACAGCCATGGCAGTGACTATATTTTGAAAATTAAGGAGCTGTTTTAATTTTATCTTGGGACCATACACTATAAAAAATAATGTATGGCCCTTCTATCAGCAACCAGTTACTGTTAACCATCTTGAGGTTGCCATGGCGATGTAAACCTCTCACACTTTGCTGTTGAGGTTTACATGGTCACCCTGGTGACCTCACAATGGTTAACAGATCGGTTACCAATAGATGACCATACATTATTCTCTATATAAACATGGGAATAAAAAGAGTTTCAACCTATTTAGGATTTGTTAAGTCTCAATATATATGTTTATGTAAGATTATCATAGTCCTAATAAAATGTTTACAGTCAATAAGGAAGCCACATTGTGTCAACTATTTGAATAATCTCTATTACAGGACCTGCTGAACATTGTAATTTCTTACAGTACAGTAGGGTAAAGGTGCAGGGCAGCCCTACTGTAACAAAATACCACCTCAGGTATGAGTACTACAAGGTCCACTGAGAGTGAGTCAGGCTTAAATAATGCTTAAAACCAGGTGACCATGGACACAGATTTCTGATGTGTATCAATAAAACACCAGAAATGTTAAGTAGATTGCTCATACAAAACTGGTCTTAAATCAAGCAGGCTGTGTTTTTATTAGAGGAATTTAGATTTCTTCTGTATCTTCTCTCCTGGGCACATGGAGATTTCTATTTCATTGATTTCCTTAATTTTGCATTTGTGATTCATGGGATCAGTAGTGGGAAAAATATATCTTCCACCTGCAGAATTCTGGCGAAATGCTGATTTTGTTTCCATGAAATATCTATGAAATTTCACAAAACTTTTGCCAGAATTGTGACATTAGTTATTTCCATTTAATTTTGATTGTATTTGTCCAATTTGCACCAATGTTGGTATTTTGGTTATCCCAATGTCCTTACAGATTCAGATCTCTGTCTTTACAAATGACTGAGTTATAAGCCTTCATACTTTCAGAAAGTTTAAAATTACAGTTAACAACTATGTGACCTAAACATGCTTGTGAAAATTGCACCAAATTTGAGGTGGTGATATTTCCAGTGCCCATACATATATGTGACAAGTTTCAGATCTCTAGCTTTAAAGATGACTGAGTCATGAGCCTCCAAACCTTCAGACATTTTCAAATTACATTTTGCAATTTTGTATACTGCTGAATGCTAAGCCCCTGTAAGTTTAAAGCTAAAGAACAGGATATCACTAGCGTTGTTAGCTTCATTGACCCTAAATATCAGGCTTGAAGGTAACCACCATGGTACAGCATCAGAACGTCATGCTGCTGACTCAGGTTCAGAAGCAAGCCCCTGCTAGTCATGTCTGGAGGCAGGTCATAGCTAAACCTTACAATCTCTATGTAGCAGTTTCTATGAATCTTCCAAGAAAGTGTGCATTTAAGTTTTCAATTATCTAGCTCCAAAGGTGGCAAATTGTAGGCATCAAAATATTTTCAAAAAGTTTCACCTGAATATTAAATTGATAGATTTATTTATTTAGTTAGTTTCTGGGTGGGTGCTCTGATCCCAAAGACCATTTTCAAGCATGCTTTATTCCACTTAGATGGCACATCTGTTACAATACACATACAGTGGAACAGAAAAAAATCATCAAGATGCAGTACAGGTAATGAAAGATACAGTAGTAATATTGCAGACAAACAAATACAGTTGATCAATTTGATCACCTATAACTTCCCCCACACTACATCTAAATGAAATGTATTATAGGAAGCTTTTAGGGCCTATACAAGGCAATATGAAAGCCATATTGCAGACCCCTAGCTTTAACACAGACTGAGATATCGACAATTAAAAATTTCAGAAAATTCCAAAACATTTCATAAAATTTCATGAAAATTCTAAGAATTTGGAGAAAACTCTATGAATTCAGAATTTGCTAATTTCACTCAATTCTAACCAGTGATAATCCCAGAAGCACAATTTAATTACTTTTGTTATGGCTATACACCTAAAGCATTGCCCTGGTGGCAAGGGAGCTGACCTACACACAAAAGGGATGAACAAGGAGCCCTACCCTCAATTTTAGAGCTTTTCTAGAGTTAGACATCCAGAAAAATCCATGTAATATATTCCTAGCACATGCCAGCAATTTACTACATTTGGGAGGTTGTGCCATTTGGAGGCAGTTGCATTTCATTCCTCAGATTTTCACTCCCCCCATCCCCAATCTGAGTTGTAGCACAGAACATTACCTTGCCATCCTATGGTCTCCATCTACTTTTGCTGGAGTGTAGCAGGACATGCAGCTACCGTTTTGGGTATCGGGTGTCTGTATCTTCTGAAGGACCTCAGATTACCCTGACTCAGTCCCACCACCTGCTGTCTTACTGTCCCCCATGAGAAGGCCTCATAAGGCTAGATGTAATAGCTCATTTTCTTTAATAAACTCTGTCTTTCTCTCAGATTTTCTCTTGCCACACTTTACTAACCCTACCATGAATAAGTAGAAATGGCTTTGGCAGTGTGCAACTACTCTGAAAAGAAGAATGAAGCAAACCATTAGTGGATCTTCTTGGCATAGCTCAGACACCATCACCCTTTTGAATCAGCTGATGCCTTCCTAAACAGCAGAGAAGAGTAGGGCACTGATATAATTTGAAGAAGCATTCACAGGGAAATCAGGGTACACCACAATGGGTGGGCACCATGTGGACACAAGGGCCTATGGTTTGGCTGAGGCAATCATTCTTCAGGGTCTCAGAAGGAGTAAAGCACATTGTGTGGGAGGAGACAATGTAGATGCCAGCTCCTTGGGTTATTTGGGAGTCCAGTAGTCTCTGGGTCTCTACTGTAGTGCTTATTCCAAGAAAGGATGGGATCACGTGGTTCTGTGTTGACTACCACAGGCTTCACAGCTCTATGAAGTTGAATGGTTACACACTTCCAACAATGGATGAGGGCCTATAGATGTTGGGGTGAACCATATTCTTGATTACCATAGACATAACAATGGGTTACTGGCAGGTACCACTAACCTCTGAAGCCAGAGTAAAGTCAGCCTTTGTTATCCAGTTTGGCCTATTTATGTTTTCTATTAAGCCTCTTGAAATGAAGAATGCCCCAGTGACTTTTCAGTGGCTCACGGATATTATTATTTTGGGAAGGGATGATTTTGTATGACTTTTCAGTGGTTCGTAGACAGTATTCTTTCTGGGATGGGTGATTTTGCATTGGCATATATGGATGGCATCACTATTGCAGCTGAACAATGGAGGAGCACACCAGGCATGTAACCAAAGTGCTTTGTAGACTGAAAGCTTGTGGTCTGACTGTTAAGATGGAGAAATGCCTAGATGGTATGGCAGAGGTGTAAGTGCATTAATCAAAGGGTATGCAGAAGGCACATCTGGCCTGACCCAGTGAAGACTGAAGCCATACTAGGATGGTCCACACCTACCACAAAGAAAAAGGTGGGGCAGTTCTGAGAGATACATTGTATCACTTTAAATGTGTGAAAATCTTCACCAGTATAGCTAAGCCCCCAACAGACCTCAGAAAAAAAATGAAAAGATGATCTGGATGGAAAATTGTAAGAGGGCATGCCACCAGCTGAATGAGGCATTATATTGGGCACCTATGCTTGCTAGCCCCCAAAATTAATTAAAGTTCTTTGTACATTTAAATGCTTCTGTTTGAGGGTAAGAAGCAATTCTAAGCAAGGTTGCAACCACAGGGGAAGAACACCTGGCTGTTTACCTGAACTGGAACCTGCTACCCAGGGAGGAGGCCTATGCCACAATTGAAAAGGAGCATCTGAGGATAGAGTGGGCACTTCAAAAACTGAAGCCTAATCTCTATGGAATTGAAACAATTAACTTGCACTTTAGGAACCAGTGGCAGCTAATGCAATGTATTGTATGTAGTTCAAAATTAAATCATTTATTAACAACGTGACTATAAATAACAAACAGTACAGGTGAGAACACTGAACATGATCCCCAACACGGTGACCACAAGATCTTCATCAAGGGGGGATTGAACAAAAGCCTCTGCACTTTGATCACCACGCTCTTCATGAGTGGCCATACCCTGTACAAAGACCTTTATGGTTTCAAAATTTCCAATACACTTCAATGATCAAAAACGCTTATGTCTCATTTATAAGCACAAGGACTGTGCAGAATTCTTGAAAGCATTCCAGAAGTGGAATTGTCATTCTGCACCAGTTCCAGTTGCAGAATTCCATACAGTAGTAGTAAGCACCAATCACCAAATGAAAACTTACTATATTGGGAAAGCTGACTATTTTTAAGCTGTTCTTATAATTGCTATGTGGAATCAAAATGCTTATTTGAAGTGACCACAGTACTTATACTATACACAATTTAAAATGTCATTTGTTGCAATACAGACCAGAAATACATGCATCAGTATCAAATGTATCCTACACTGATACATTGACTATGCATATAAAATGTTTAGAATTTATATCCTTAAATAGTCTAATGCACACTAGGAGGAGGAGATCAAGGTAACAATATAACTGTCCTCCCTAATCAGTAGATGTTACAAAGTGCTTTCCATGCCCCCTCCCCCACCTCCACCCCCAACAAACCTCTCTCCTTAACTTCATTGACAGTATTTCTCCCAGGTAATTAGATCTCAGATTTGTCCATGGCATAATGCATATTGTTTTCTTTTGCCTATTAACATTTTAAGATATTTGCCTCTTTCTCTCTTTTTTGCAGCTGGAGGTTCTAGGACAGTGCAAGATCTTTCTGTCTTATCCCAGATTTCTGTGAACCTCAGTGTGAATTGCACTTCTGTGGGGAGTTTCCAACTCTGGTCATTTACCACTGTTCTTCTGTATCTGCTTTGCTCTCATTTCTTTCCACAGGCATTGCGATGTATTATACTATGCATTTCCATGATATTTAGAGCTGGGTTGCAATGCATTAGTAGTAAAGCTTTATAAAATGTTTTCATTTTTAATTTGCCTTTTTTGGATTGATATATAAGTTTACTCAAGGGTGCTTGTTTATGTTAATATTTTTGTTACAAATGTTATTAATGTACTTCCTCAAGTCCATTTTTATTTATGATGACTTGTAATAATGATGTCATGGGTTCTGTATTTAAGGACATTAGGTCATTCAGGTAGTTGTTTCCCTGAGGAAGCTTGTAGGAGTAAAGCACTGGGGTACCTGTTGTATTCTATGGCTAGTTGGTTTGTTATTTTTGGTTAATGTGGTTGTATTTGCCATTTTTCAGCAATAAAAGCTATTTTTGCATGGTATTTTGGAGTGTGTCTCCTTAATTGGATTGTCTTTTTCACCTACCACCTCAGTGTCCCAGAGTACAGTTCTTTGTTAATTTGTTGTTTGTTCACTAAAGGGTTGAGAACCCTGAACCAGCACCCTGACCATCTCTGGTGTGCACAGTATTTCCTTATTTCCCTACACTCTCTGTAATGTCTTTTCTCCCTCTGCTACTAACTTTCCCCCTCATAGTCTTGTACTGTTCCCGTTACTCCTCATTATCTACCCTTTGCTTACCCTCGTGTCACCTGTCCAACTGCACCTCTTTTATCTTCAAATTCTGGGTTAGGACAATTAACTTTTACCTGTCTCTACCCCTTTCTCTCATTTCATCATTTCATTTGCCTTATTCTCCCTCCACTGCAGAGATCCTCGCACCTTCTCCACCCTCACTGTTCTGCTGAACAGTCAGTCTTCTCATGTTATCCTCCCTCCCTCTGGAACCTGTTCTTATCCACTTTCTACCTCTCCCTCTTCCTTTTCTCCTTTACATGCCAGCTACACTCCTTCCATTTCCCACCTGCTCTTGTTATCCTTCTCCTTTATCCATCCCTGTTGGAGCCCCTACCATCCCTGTTGTTGGGGCCTTCTCCTTCGTTATACCTCAGCCTGTATCAGGCTCCTCCCTTTCTGTTATACAGCTGCTTATATTTAGCTCCACTCACTGTTTTTTGATATAGGTATGGCCACTATTAGGAAACATCTCAGTCACTTCCTCCTCCCTATAATCCTTCCTAGCCACTTCAGCCTGATCCTTTGCCTCTACCTCCCCCTAGGGTATTTCTCTGAATCAAGTACCTATAAATCTTGAAATAGGGATTGGAGTCCCTAGCATTTACATGGGACAGAAAAGGGGAAGGGGTTTCAATAGTTGGAACATTTTGGGGTTTGTATGGTGCTTTTCAAACTTCTGCTTGCCATTTATGGGACATTGAGTGTACCGGGCTCAATACCTGGAGGATAGATAGGTGTAAAATTGGGAGAACTCTAAGATTTTACTTAGACAACTCAGGTCTCTGAACTGCACCCACACTTTTGTCAGATTCATCACATACTGTGTCATCATCTCTGGTGCCACTCATCTTCATCTGTGTCATCCTCTTCTTCTACTTCCTAACCCACAGTTTTAATTTCTGACTGCTCATCTGCCTCCTCCAAGTTATGGTGCACATCTACTACATGGCCAGGCTGATCAGCATTGTGTGGCTTCCACAAAACAGGAGCCATTCCAGTGGCACCAACAGCCACAGAAACACACACATCTTTCTCCTCGTTCTCCTCAACCACCCCTGCCATTTTGCCATCTTGTGTACTGCTCCTTCTGTCACCTCCACCTATGACACCTATCACAAAAGTTGCCACATATGTAGTGAAAAAAAAACTTGCAATACTAATATTTCCACTGCCATCTACTTTCGTACTACTACCTTTCACCGATGAACATGCTTCTGCAGACTTAGGCTTTTTACCTGCAGCAGGTACAGCATCACCCTTTTGCCTCACCAACTTTCCTGCCATCTTTGTTGCCTGTCCTAAACCCCTCCCTTTAACAGAGAATCTACTGTTTCAACTCATTTTAATGCATGTCATACAGATGTGCTCACAATGAAAAACAAAGTCAAATATTTCAAATAAGCACAATTGGGTCACTCACATTGCTGATCTGATATAAAAAAGTGAGTGACTGATGAAACTACACTAACTACACGAAAAATAAAACTAAAGAGAAAAAATGCACACATTTAAAAATATACATATTTTTAAACTGATGCAGAAATTGCAGATAGATGGCAGTCACAACAGCAGCAGACAACAGTAATAGCAAAACCTTGTAAAAATGTACTAGAAAAGGTTCAACTTAACTCAACAAAAGTAGAGAAATGTGATGCTAGGGTTTCCAACCCTAACTCCCCATTCCCCAAGTAGCAAAAAGACAAGAACACAGAAGCAACCATAGACAGCCATCATCAGGTAAGACAAACAACTGTTTCCAGATGATACAAATGCAGTAGCAGTGATGTGCTACCTTCATCAATTTGCCCATGTGTCTGATGCCAAAAGTGTGTGTATGTTTTACAGTGAGCATAAGCATGTGTGGCTGCAAAAGCACATGCCTCACAGGGACTTGTGCTTCTGCAGAAATAAGTAACATTGCAATTTGTGTATCATTAATGTCTGTCTGTGGATGAAGAAGTTTACAATCCACAGGGGCTTGAGCATCTGTAGTCAAGGGTGGCTGTGTATGTTTTGAACCTGTGGGACCTCCCTGTATCCATAGCCTTCCTTAGAAGGTTGTGGGGTCAAAAACTGTGGAAGAATTCAAGAATGCATGGAACAGACATAAGGCAATTCTTGTGGGGGGGGTAGGAAGAAATAGGCTATTGGTTAACTAGGATCTGCAACTTATCCTGTAGGTAGAGAAATGGGCAGACTAGGTGAAGCAAGCGGTCCTTATCTGCCATCAAAGTTTATGTTTCTATTTTTTCTATGTTTCAAATACCTAAATTGCAACACTACTTCTGTTTTATGAGGCTCTCTGGAGCCTGTGCTTCTACAGCCCAATGTGTATGCATGTTTTAAAGTGTTCATGAGTACTGCACTTGTGGCAACAGAAGCTTTGGCCCCACAGGGACCTGTGCTTCATCAAACAGAAAAAGTGTTGCAATCTAGGTGTCATGGGTTTCTATCTGTGACTGTAGACAGGCCCCACAGAGGCCTATGCTCTGCAGCCAGAAGTGTGTGTATATCTTATAGTGAGAATGAGTACCTGTGGCTGCAGAAGTACTGGTCCTACGGGGGCCTATATTTCTGAAGACCAAAACAGTGTTGAAATTTGAGTATTATGGATATATATATGTGGCTGCAGGCATCCCCAAGTTGGTGTGCATGTCTTGCACCTGCAACTGCAGAAGTGCAGGACCCTGTGCTTCTGCAGTCAGAAGTATGTGTATGTCTTATAGTGTGCATGAGTACCTGTGACTGCAGAAGTGCTGGTCCCATAGAACCTGTTTTAGTGTTATAATTTGAGTATCATGAGTTTCTATCTGCAGTCAGAAGTGTGTGCATGAGTACTTGTGGCTAAAGAAGTATTGGCCCCACAAGGGCCTGCAATTCTGCAGGCAGAAGTAGTGTTACAATTTGTGTATCATGGATTTATATCTATGGCTGCAGAGGCACGTGCTTCTGCAGACAGAAGTTGTGATCTGATAATGAGTATCATGGATTTTTATCTGCAGCCAGAAGTGAATGTGTATGTCTTGCCATGTGACTGTCACAGATACAAATCCATGAAGGTAGCAGATTAGTGCCCCTGCACTTCTGTTATCTAGAAACAGTTGTTTATTATTTGTGCTACCAAATGATGCCTGTCAGTGGTTGATTTCATGGACTTGTCCTTTTGCTGTTTGGGGGGTGTTATGGTTGGAAACCTAATGCCCCATTTACCTACTTTTGTGTGGTTAAGTCGAACACTAACTGGTGTGTGGCCCTTATTCATTATATGGTTGCTTGTTGCCCATGCAGGCAATGTAGCACCGTTCCTTCCCAGATTGGCAGTCCCCACAGCCTCTGCACATCTGGCTGACTCACTGAGCATGCCTCCAAACTCTTCTCACCAGCATGGGATCAGAACACACTACATGCTGTGCCAAGGGCCAACCCTGCCCACAACATTTCTTCATAAAATTTTTGACATTTTGACCCCATCTCATGAACTTGGTTGCTAGAATGTATTAAATCCTGCCAAAAAGGTGGCTTCACAGACAGAGTGCAAAATCATCGTCTGACCTGTAATTGAAAATTACTACCATCCTTGTTCATGAGGTAGAGTTCTCGGTTGTTGATTTCCGGAAAAGTCATTTTACCGATAACTGTCTTTTTGTGTATAGATCAGTCACACATTTGTTCTCCCTTTTTGTATTACAAGCTGCACTTGTAAGCATTTAAATTTGACAGCTAAAATAAATGTGGAGTAATAGAAAGAAATACAAAGTAACAACAGCAAATAATGAGAACACACTACATTCACTTTGGTAAGTATTAGATAAATGAATAAAGCCATCTGTTTTAGATCTGTTTTGGAATGGATGGCCTACCCATGGAAGAGCCCCAAGTCATTTGAAAGCATGGGGGTTTGCACTTCTGCAGCTGGAAGTAGCAACCTACACTGGGGCTAGCACCACATCCCCCCCCCCACCTTTCTAGCACCACCCACTCCCCCACTCTTTCTACTTTAAGGCTATTTTCCCAAAGAAAACCTTTAAGTTTCTAAGAACTGTCCCAAACCATGGCAGCTCTGACTCAGATGGCCTCTACCCTCTCATGCTAAAGCTAGTCTCCCCAGGTATCTCTAAACCACTCACTTTTCTTTTTAACCTGGCCCTTTCCACGCTCTTCCATGCCTGACCCCTGGAAATCAGCTAAAGTGGTACCCATTTTTAACACTGGTGACCCCTCTCCTCTGACAACTATTGACCCATATCTATCCTTCCTCACCTTAGTAAGTGTCTAGAGAAGGTTGTCCATCATCAATTATCTGAACATCTCAAATACAGCCTTTTGTGCAACCAGCAGCATGGTTTTTGCAAAAACCACAGTACTACCACAGCTTTTGCTCTATTCACTGACCATGTCCTATCTATCATGGATCACAGATACACCACCGGTGCCATTTTTGTTAACCTGTCCAAGGCATTTCACTTGGCAAACCATGTCCTCCTTCTCTCTAAGCTACTCAAGCTTTGCTGTTCCCTGGAGACTACAATTGGCTTTGGAGCTACCTCTTTGACCATTCCCAATCTGTGTATATTGGGTCTGCCACATCTCTTGCCCTATTAGTCACTACTGGTGTTCCCAGGGGCCCCATTCTAGGACTTCTTCTCTTTTCTATCTTTGTTAACATCCTCCCTTCTGACAGCCTTACCTGCAACTCCCTTCTCTATGTGGACAACTTGTCCTTTTTCATAATGAAAAGTCCTTCCCTCATATATCCTCCATCCTCACACATAACTACTGCTCAGCCCACAGTTGGTTCATGGTCAGTTTGCTTTTGGTGAATTAAAGAAAAAAGTAATTCTGTTTAGGTCCATGCTCTACCTTGCCAAAGCACTCAAGTCCAATTCCTCCCTCCACATCTACTCTCCTGTTGGCCCTGCCTTCAAGAATGTCCTCTCCTTTAAATACTTGGGGATAACACTGGAGCTATCCCTCTCATTTGCTGAACACATCAACCTGGTAGCACACAGAGTCAGTCAGAAATTAGGGGCAGTCTACCATATCAAACACTACCTGCTTGTCATTGTAGGTAATCTTCTTCCCACCTTAGATTACTGCTCACCCATTTACTTGCATGTAACCACTGCCTTTTGAGTTCAACTCACCTCTGTTTACAACAACATTTGCTGATTCACCCTACTCACCTCATTCTTCACCTATCACTGTGACCTCTACTGGTCCCTCAGCTGGCTACTGCTAAAAGGTCACTTTGACTTTACCCTTGGCTGTATCATTGACCACACCCACAGGATGGGGAATGTGCCCCCTCTCTCTTCTCTCCTTGGTTAGACATTCACCTAAGACCCTGTGTACCTCAGTTGTCCCCCCTTGAAGTCATTAAAGTTGCTACTAGTATGGGAAGTAAAGCCTTATCTGTTGCAGCCCCTACTCCATGGAACAATCTACCCTAATCCCCCATATAAGCCACTTCTCACCATACTTTCAAATCCAGCTTCAAAACCTGGCTCCTTGGGGAATATTACTGTAACTGCTCACCCAAGTAGACCCCTCTGACAGCTGTACCACTCCTTTTCTTCTGCACTCATGCCTTTACCTTCTACTATTTTCTGTGCTTAGTGGTTGCCTGGCCAAGATGACAGTCAAGCCTCAGGTTGAGGGTAATCACTTACAGACCCCTTATTGATTGCCTAGGAATTTAGTACCTGTACCTTTGACCTTTGTCAATTTTGATTTTTTCCCCTGTATCATCCTATGTGCATTTGCATAGTTTGCTTTCTTCTTATTTCAATCAATATTTTCATGTATTGTAACAATTATATTCATATGTAAACAGTTATCATGTATGTAATTATGTATGTATGTATGTATGTCAGTCACTGGCCAATCCTGTGGCCCAGGTCATGCCTGAAAACAATTCCTTGGATCAATACCTGTCGACATCGTGGATGTCACTATACCAAAGGTCAACAACATTGTTGTCGTATCAGCATAGGTAAACCAATATGAATTAGGATTATGTATCTTGTACATACATTAAACCATTGGTGGTTACTAAGGGCATCATGAAGGATACCTGCATCCACTATATAGTGGGGATTGAATGAGAGAGCCCAGTCTAATCAACAGTGATTTAAAAATGTAAAATTTAGTCATGTTGAGTAAAATATTCTCTTTTTGCAATGTAGATCCTCCAGGTGATGTCATCACTGGGCCTTATACAGGTAGTTGCCACTGGTACTCATTAGCATGATCAAACCTTGACCCTGGTTTTCTCATTGGGTTTTGGCATTGGTGATGTAAGGGTTGATCCAGTCATTTGGTTGGATCATCACACCATGCAGTTCTCTGTTGGGCTCCCTGTTTAACCTCACCAGTGGAGATAGCCATTTGCTAGCCTGTTCAAAATCAGGAGTCTCAGAGACTCCTGACAGTACTGGACATCTCAGGCATGAAGACAGCCTGTCCAATGGGAGGTGAGGAGGCCATGGAGGGTTATAACCTGGCTCGTGCAGCCACATTTGAATCCCTAGCACCTTTCCATGTTTCCTCTTGATTTCTTAGCGCTGGTTAACATGGTTTGATTAATTATCAAAGGGTGTTCAAGACAAAGGGATGGAAGTTGGAGGACTGTAGAGGTCTAGGTCTGATAGGGATAGATTGGTACTGAGGGATCACTACAATGAGTATTGACAGACAACCACTCTGAAAAGGTTAGCATTCCTGTCATGGGAGTGTAGGGAGAGACATGGATTATTATTACTATTATTGTTTGTGCTTGTGCAGCTTACTATAACTGTAGGAATATAGTTCATGCACTTACTAGCTATTGCATATTATTAGTGCTACTGTTTATAAGACATATTCTGCCTTTTAGTAACTGTTTTTTCTGCATGTCAGAGGCCTTCTCTGGGGTAGATGAACTGCAAAGGAATAGAGCAGTCTTGCTGTCACACTGATACCAAAATTGAAAGAGTACATTATTATGTGAACATGGTTGTTTACTGCTTTGGGACAAGACACAGTGTCTGAAAACTACTGAATAAGGGGTAGTGCTTATGATGTCTATTACATCCCTCACCTGCAAGGCCAAATAACATGCAATTCTTGGAAGTAAAGCATATTAGTTATTGTACACATTATGTAACTATACACGCAATTAGGTATAATAATGCCTTCCAGACAACAGGAAATTGAGACAGGAATCCCCTTGGGATGAACACTTCAGTGGCCCCTGCATTCATGGAGAAAGGCAACTATGGGGCTATGTTTCTGATTTTCTGTTGTTGGTTGCTACATAACATTTGCCTAGAACTATTACACAAGAAATCTATGTGCTCTTTCCAGTGTGCAAACTACAAGTATAGAAAGATTTGTTACAAGCAGTTGTGTCTTGTGTTTTTAATATAATTGGTACCTCCACAGACACTGCCCAGATCTTGCTTACAGCTGATTGCTGCTGGAAAGAATTGACTGGTTCAGCTCTTCAGTGCTGTGGATAGAATACTAAATCGGATCACTCTATAGTCCTGTGGAGATTTTTTCCACAGAGAAGTTTAATCCTCTTTTTTTTTTATATGAGGTGTCCTTCTTTCAGACCTAGATATCCTCAAGCAGCTTGTCATCAGCTAGCAGTTTCCAGTCAGTGTTGAGCAATGGCATTCCATCTTTGGGATGGGTTTGAGATAATTTGGGTAGATAATATATTTTCTGTAGTCTCTGGACTGCACCCTACCTGTTGTGAATTGGATCGTGTGTCAACCTAGCTTCTTCTTAAGTGATAAGGGACCATGGGTCTGACTGTTGCAGAGTTTGTTGAGTTTTGCAGTGGGGAGAGTGATTTTCTTTCCACACTGGGGAAGGTGCTGGTGAAGCCTCTTCCTTAAGAAATTATTGTTGTACTCCTACGTTCTTGCAAACTATAGGCACATCTCAAACCTTATAACTACATCAAGAACAGGTGTGCTCAGTGGAGTGGAGTCTAGTGCTCTGCAGAGTGCTAACCTTCACAATATTCAAAAGTTTCAAGCAAGTCAGCAAAGCACTCACTGTCACTGCAGTCATTAAAAACAATTACTGGAGCCAGTTCCTTAAGTTCAACAATACTCCAATGTATTTTCAGGTAACTACACAAGACATAGTGTGAGCAACTGCCGCACTAAAACTCTTTACCTTTTAGGGGGAAAGTTGATTGAGAACGTTTTTGCAGTGCAGTGGAAGCCACAGTTGAAAAATATGACCTCTATAAGCCTTTAAAGTCTGGTTTTCAGCCTCACCACAGTATCAAGACTACCCTAGTCAGGATGTATTATGATCTCTTCTTGTCAGGGGATAGCAGGTGTCATTCAAGTCCTTGTCCTGTTTGACCTTTCCTTGGCATTTGATACAGTGTATCATGGGGTATTGTTGGTTCATTTGGGGTACTATGTAGGAGTTAAAGGAATGGTATAAGGTGACTTGAGTCCTGATTATCCAGCATGGTGCAACAGGTGGCACTAGACTCTTTCATCACAAGCAGTGCTGCATTCTGCTGTGGAGTGCCTCAGGGGTCAATTGTAGGCCCCATGTTGTTCACCATGAACATGTTGTTGGGGGAGATCATTAGATGCAATGGCTTGGGTTTTCATTTCTATGCTGATGATATCCAGCTATGTTTGTCTTATGCTCCTGATTGGGGTGCTGCAGTCTCTCAGCCATAGGGAAATTTAGGACTGGATGGTGGCTATCTGACGTAAACCTAATCTGCTGAAGATGGAGGTATTACTAGTGGAGCCATACTTCAACATCAACAAGCAGTGATGTGACCCTTGCATCTTTAGGTGGCATCATGCTTGGAGCCGTTTATAGGGTGAGAAGTCTGGGTGTCACTGTGGACTCCAAGCTGACCCTAGAATATTAGGTGTTAGCTCTTGTCCATAGCGGCTTTTACCATATCTGAAACTTCTGCTGCATCAAGCCCTTTCTGGAACCAACTGATGTGGTGACTCTGGTGCACACTCTGGTTACTGCTAAACTGGATTACTGTAGCATTCTGTAGCTAGGGTTATCCATGAGATTGATGTGTTGCTTTAAGCTGGTTCAGAATGCTGCAGCCCTGCTGATTGCTGGAGTATATTGGTTTGAGCATATCATGCTGGCTCTCTGTGCTCTGTTTTGGCTGCTGGTGCAGTAGCACATCAGCTTCAAATTATGTTTGTTAAAATATAAGGCCCTGCATGGCCTAGGTCCAGGCTGCCTAAAACATTTTTTTGATTCTGGTCACTCCTGGCCACCCACTTTGGTTAGTGGGGCTGAGTCTCCTCACATTTCCAAAATCAAGGCTTAAGTCCTTGGGGAACTGAGCATTCAATGTGGCTGCTCCAATTCTGCAGGACACTTTCTCCCAGATCTTATAGGGGTCTCCTCACTAGACCTTTTTTTAACTCTCACCTTTGCCCTGATTAGTTTGCTTTGAGTTTGGGGTTCAATGCTGCATTTTAATTTATTTTAATTCATAATTGTTTAGGTTTTTGCTATTTGCAATTTGATTGTTATCAGTATTGAATTTCCCGCCATTTTCATTGTGAAGCAATTCAGTCAGTCAAATGTATTATTCAGCATAATACATCATTATACAGTAAAACATACAATCATGATATAAATAAAATTAGCACAACCATACAGATTGATTCTAAAGCAATCCTATAGTGCATCAGTAAAACACATAAGTACTTTGAGCATGCTTAATCCATTAGTATTGACTACAAGAAAGTCCTACAATACATCAATATGACAGATATATACTTGTGTGAATTGTGAAGCACCCAGAGCCCCTAGGATGGGCACCATATAAATAAAATTGCCTTGCTTTGCCTAAATGAATGGCCTCAGCTAATCCATTTTTTTCAATAGTCATTCATTCATTCATGTATTAATTCATCAAATACTTATCAAAGGAAGAGTAACTTGTTCTCTCCATTTACTGTTGTTGCTTTATTCATGTCTTGCTATATAACATGTTTGTTTCAACTGTCACATTTTAAGGTGAACAACTTTCTCCTATATGTGTCTATCTCCTAAATACCATCCAAACTGGGTATGACTGCAATGCTATAGCACAAAGTATCCATTGGGTATCCTCATGACAAAAGTACTATAGTGCTTGCATGCACACATTTCATGGGGAGGAATTACTTAGCCACTATCTGATTGTTTATTTTTACACATTTGCTTATAGTAATATCACAAATCTGCCATCAAATCAGTTCAGCTGGTCAGAGTCAGCAGTAGTCTGAAGTAGGTGTCTTGATGGATACTCACGGTTTTTGATGTGGATAAGGAACAATGAGCCTGAAATTGTACTTTTACTTTTCTCCCATGCAAAACAGTTCCAGTTGCTGAAATGGTAGTGGACACTGATTTTATACTCTTTTGGTTTTTATTTTTTTTATTTAATAATTGAAATGTTTCACTAGGAAGGGCACACCGAACAACAAGTTAGTGGCGCAAGTCCGTGCACTGCTCAAAATAGTTGTGCAGGGGGTGTGGCCAGGGCGATATTCAATGGAGTTGCGCTATGGCGCAACTTCATTGAATATCACCCCCTGGCCACACCCACTGTGCATGATGCAGTAGAACTGCACCAGCGCAAGTGGTCAGAGTGGAACATTGAGATGCGGTGGCGCAAGTTCCATTGTGCCATGCACAGCACCTGCGATATTCAAAGGGTGACATGCAAATGGGCCATAATTTCTGCAAGGCACATGGGAGGCCATTTGCATCTGATATTGACCCCATTTGCATGCCATTAGCATGCAGGTGTGCCGATCCCCGATGACTTGCGCCTGGCCCCTGCCTGGCAGCAGCAGTTGAGGACCGATGCCCCCTGCAGCCCGATAGTGAGTATAACATTGCTCCCCCAGTAGCCCAATCATAGGCAGAATGTTATCCAACCCCCTCAGTAGGCCGGTCATGGGCATAACTTATCCCGCCCCCCCTTAACCAATCATGGGCATAACTTAACCTGCCCACCCATTAGCCCAATCTTGGGCATCAAATTCACCCCCTAAAGCCCAATATTCCTGGTGGTCCAGTGTACCAAAACAGAGCCTGATCATGGGAGGCATTCCTCACCCCCTCCAAGTATGAAATCCCTGGTTATCTAGTGGACCCCACACCCTACCCACCCACAGAGCCCCACCACCCTGCTCCCCCCTTGTCAGCTGGTGGGTGGCAGCACCCCACCTGCCATCCACCCTGCTGTCTGCAGACTGAAAGCTCGGTATGGCTACCCACCCATTGGTTCAGAGCATGAGCCAATGAGCCAATGGGTGTGCAGCCCATATCGTACTAGTCAGTCCAGATATGTGCAACCCTTTTGAATATCTGGGCCTTTGTGTACATATTTATAAATAAATGTATATTACCTACATATTCTTGTATAATCAACTAACTGTAGTCAGAGCCAATACAGGCACAAAATTATTTTAGTAAATGTTCATGACATCAGGAATTAGTATGGTGTTTTGTTGTTAAAGATTCTACTTAAAATGTGTCATAAAACATGTACAAGCACTTGGATACTTGTTGACTTGCACTTTTTACAAATAAAGTCTGAGTTGAGTCGAGTCTGAGTAATATGGCATACACTGTTGTAGGTGAATGAGACATTAGCAGTCTGTTACTAATGTGACACATCCTCAGGATACAAGAAGGCTCATAAAGATACAACTGGCAATAAAGGTAATGTAAAGTGTAACATCAGACCTGGTATTATCTACCCACAATGCACCTCTTCAACAGTTGATTAGTATATGTAATTATTGAAAAAAGCTTTACATATAAACCACAATATCAGGAAGTATACATTTTTTTAGAAGTCCATTTTGCACATTTGGGTGAAGCACTGAGGATATAAAATGTTCAGGTATTCATTCACATATATTCCTTCTCTAGAGAGACATTTTTCCTAGCACTGTGAATCCAATGAACTCTGGGATACAAAACAGAAATATCAGGCATGTATTCTAAAAAACAACAATTTTATTATATCAGATGTTTATTTAGTCATAATGCAATAAAGAAACATTTATATTGCAACATATGCCATCTTCATATGCTAGAAATAATGACTGTCTATAGAAATCTTACACAAAATGCACCAGTTCAAAACATTCATTCACACTTGGGTTATAGCAAACCCACAAGGTATGGATCCATTATTCCTGAGCATCTGATATAATAATGTCCTGCTTTTAATGTTTTTTAATAGATGCCTGACATTTGGAATCATTGTAATGCAGAGTTCATTGGTCCCAAAGTAATAAAAAAATATCTCTCAAGAGAAGGGATATATACCATAACCCCTTGCTTTAGCGAACCCCACAATAGAGAATCCTCAGGTATAATGAACGTGATGCATGGCTCCTGGCATTGACATTGACAGTCAGCTGTGTCATTCATTTGCTACAGTTGTTGTGTCAGTCCATGTAATCACAGGTTCAATTACACTGTGCATTGTACAATTACATGACAACACATACCAATTAAAATGGACACAGCTTGGGCGTTAGTGATTTACTGTGACTGGTGAGTGTAGAAGCAATGGATCAGCATCAGCTTAACTTAGACACCAGAAGTGATACTAGTCTGAAATGCTCCAGGTACTCCACTTGTGATACTAGACCATTTGAAAGGTGGTGAAAGTTTAACCAAACTTTCATCATAGACAGGATACTCAAAGTCCACCGTATGTACCTGGTGGAAGCAGAAGCAATCCCTGTGTGACTTTGCCAGTGGGTGAAATGATGCTGACTGACTGACAAGAAAAAAATGCTGCTCTCTGATGAGAATCAAATTGACGGGGCAACTCAGATGGGGTTCATCCAGCAGTGACTAAATGGGGTACCTGTATCAGTTCCCATAGTGCAGCAGAAAGCCAAGCATTTCCCTTAGCCAATCCCTGGACCAGACACAGGATTTAAATCTTCCTCTTGCTGGTTGTTGTGCTTTCAGCACAGACATGGCATCAGGTGTGTCTGCATAACCAGTGAATGATAATTGTGTGATGATGCTGCAGCTTGTGAATTTATCACAAAGCTGAGGGACCTTATACAAAATGGTGGGTACCAGCCAGAACAAATTGGTAAAGGGGAGAAAACAGTGCTATTCTGGTGGTGCTTCCAGAGGTGGCACCTGCAGGTTAGAATGAGGAGAATGCCAGCAAGGGCTACAAAATCAACAAGGACCATGTCACCCTCCTGTTCATCTGCAATTCAACTGGCACTCATAAAATCCCCCCACTCATGACTGGAAAGTTTGCCAAGCCCTGTCGCTTCCACCATATCAACCTCGCTTCCCTCCCTGTCACCTACTCCCACAGTTGGAACACATGGATGACATGTGATATCTTCAGAGACTGGTTCTTTAGTGAGTTTGTCTCCTCTGTACAATTGCATCTCTGAAAAAAAAACTTCCCATAAAGGTCATCCTACTGCTTAACCAGGGTCCAGAACATCTCCCCAAAAGTAAGCTGCAATCCAGAGATAGTAGAATAAGAACTGTATTGCTACCAAAAAATACAACTTCCCAGATAAAGCTACTTGATAGGAGGATAATTGCAACATTGAAAGAGAACCACCGAAAGTGCTTGGTCTTAGACCTAATATTTACTAAGGGAGCACATGTTACAGATTTTTTAAAGAAACAAACCTTTAAGAACATGGCCATTTTATGTGTGGAAGCATGGGACAATGCGTACAAGTCTACGATAGTCCACTGCTGGATTGCCACCTTAGGTGCAGCCTTCAGGAGTTGTTGAAAGACACAGACAATCCTGAGGACACTGATGATACTGGGGAGATTGTGAGCCTAGCCCAACAACTAGTCCTGATCTTCACAGCTGACAGAACAGCTGAAACTATCAAGGATTGGCTGTGCTCTGATGACACAGCCAGGACACGTGACCAGCTGATGGATGTCAACATCGTCAGTGCAATCTCAAGTCAACAGCCACAGTCAGGGCAGGAGGACCAAGAGGAAGAAGAGGATTTTGAGGAAGAAGATAATGTCATACCAGCTCTCACCTATCAGCAAGCCATCATCAGGATCAAAGCGGGACTGCTGTGGATGCAGTCACAAGATGCCAACCCCATTAAGGTACTGCAGCTCAGGAATGCGCTGTCTTATGTTTGTGACTTGGCCATAAAGTGTAGTGCAACTCAAAGATTACCTCCTTTTTCAAGAATCCCAATAGCACTTAGAGCACTGAATAAGGACTACCCCTTTTGTTTGTATTTTTAATTATTTTAGTGTTTCAAAAATCAGATTTATTGCAGTAGTGATAACAAATTACCTTACTGCTACACACTGAGTCCTTAAACTTTGTTTTTACAAGTGACCGCCTATGTTACTGAACCAGCCTCACTATAATGAATTTTTCCCCATAACAAATGCAAGTGATGGCTCCCATCTAGTTTGTTATAGCAAGGGGTTACTGTAAATTAATATCTTACATTGTATATCCTCAGTGCTTCACCCCAACATCAACAAAATGGATTTCAATATAAATGTATATTCCTTAATATTGTAGTTTATATGTAAAGCTTTTGTTCCAATTACATGCTCCAACCAACTGTGAAAATATGCCTTATGGGTAGTTTATACCAAGTTTGATATTATATTTTCCATTACCTTAATTGACAGTTGTAATTTTATAACTGCCTCCTCATATCTTGAGGATGTGTCACATTCATTATTTTAAATTTTTGATTTGTACACATTGCTGGTGGTGGATAATCTAAGGGCATTTCTGCATTAAGTTACTAACTCTGATTAAGCTCCACTTCTGGAGTGAAATGTTAGTTGCTTTTGACCCAATCAGGCAAAATGCTATGATAGATTAGTGCAAAAAACAACAAACATTTCTTTCTAAAACATCACTGGAGTTGGGCTTCCAGTGTCTGCTTATTTTTGTTATTGACTCTTAGAAGTAGGGGCTGGACACCTGGTGTAAGAATAGGGGTTTGGCAGCACCGGGGTTTGCTGTCATTTTCTGCTTACTTTTTATTTACTGTCTGACTCTAGAGTTGGCACTTGGTGTCAGAATGGGGGAGAGCTTGGTGGCACCAGGACTGGGCAGCAAGTGGTTACTTACTTTTAATTTTAGTTTAACATCCAACCCCAGAATTGGGCACCCAGTGTTTGGGGGGGCATCACTGGGGTTTGGCTTCCGGTGACTGTCTAGCTATTTTAAAAGTGGCAGCTTCAGGTTTTCAATCAGAAGCAAGATTCATATGCCTCTGACTGCTCTGTGTTTTTGTCACAAATCCCCCACCCGTGCCTTAACCAGCATGCATCTTGCACCTGGCTGCCAAAAGATCCCCACCTGTGTTTGTCCCTCATCATTTCTTATACCCACATCCAACCTTCTCAAAGAAAGTGGTATGCCCTGGACTCCTGCATAGTTGAAGCTCAGTCATCAGTCCCCCTGCATCAAGCTGAGGCAGACTGTTCAAACCCCAGGTGAAATGTGGGTCAGGTTTTATAACATTTTAATCCACTTACTTTCCTGTATCAGGAGGGATTAACTTTTCTTCGGTTAATTAAAGTAACAAATCTCTTTTGGAATCCAGATACCTCCTGAGACTTACAATCCCTCTTGTTAAACAGTGATAAATTGAACATGATGGACCTCGAGTCCCTTTCAACATTAAATTACTGTATTATAGTGAAGGGTTGGACATGATGGGACCTAGAGTCCTTTAGAACATTAAATTCCTATGTAACAGTGAGGGATTGGACAAGATGGGCCCAGAGTACCTTAAAAAGCTTTTCCAGGACCTCTGCATGCATGGAGGGGCAGCAGACTGTTTGAGGATTTTTAAGCCCTCAGTATAGAGACTGCTACAGAAACACAAAACATGTTAATGAAATAAGTAAGAGTATAAGTATTGTACAGTGCACTTGAAATATACAGCTGTGAACCTTCCTCCTAGCTTGCCTCACATGCTGTGAAGCTTGATTAAATAGAAATAAGAAATGTAAATGCAGAGGTGGACATTTGACAGCATAGTAAAATGAGAGTGGTGAGGAATTAACTCTGCAAAACATGATGTCTTTATGGGTCTGAACGGGAAAATGCACTAAAGAACAAGCAGATAATATAAAATATCAGTTTGTATGTACCTATGTAAATGCACACAAGAAGACTTAAGATAACTACTAGGATAATTAAGGGTTACAACTCAAATATATTGCAAGGTAACCTGAGAACAGGAGAGAGGATGGAAGCAATGAAACACAAAGCCACCTAGAAAAGGCATACAGCTTCATTAACTGTGTAAATAATATAAACATCTTGTTCTAAAGACACATTTTGCAGGAAATCAACACATATACCCCATAATCAGATAAATATGCAGCAATAAAAGAATTATACACACATAATAGGAGCATTCTCTTTAAATACAAGATCTTGTAATGATGAATACAACTGAAACAGAAACTGGAATGCTGAACAGTGGAATGCAGGACAGAGTGCAGCCAAAGTGCCATAGAAAGAAAATAATCTTTTCATTGTTTGTGGAAGTTAGCTGTTCCAAAGCTTTTCATCTTTTATGCCCTTACAATGATGAACATGTTTCAATAGGAATTACAACAATTACTCCTTTAAGCTCTTTCAACAGGCACAATTATTAAATGGCTCTAGAAATAGTGCTATCTACTGCAAGCAGTGGTGCAGATACACCCACCACTGTAATAAATGGAGAGCAGCAGAGTAGTGTAACTTGTCCAAACCAAGCTATTCAGTGGAAGATCACAGTCTTATAATCCTGTCACATGCTTTCACATTGCTTTCTCCTACTCATAGCAATACACTGCATGGTGACATACCAATGTAGTCATAAAAAGTGGACAGTGCCCAATACCAGGGAGTGCAGTTTCACACTATGGCATGGTGGACTTGGTTTGCATTCGGCTACTTCTGAACAAGATTAAATCCTGAAGTAAGAACTGAATATTGTGTTTGCAATGTTGGTTGTTGCAATATAGCATCACATTTCTACACTTGAAATATGATTTCAGTAACAATTATGCTCTATGAAGATATTTCAGTTAGATTGACGGCACATGTAGCATAACGATAGTTTTCAAGGTGTTTCCTGAACTGTCAGTGTGTCAGCACTACCAAAACTAAAACAATTCACCACTTACACTAACAGATTTGGCTACCATGGCCCCATTGATGAAGCAGCTAATTTCCTTCAGAGTCACTGGAAAGTTTGTCACTGACTAACATGCTGAGTAGAGCTGTGTGGAATATAAAATTCCACCTGTGGAATGCCCACAGAATGACCATTCCAATTCTGTGAAATTCCATGGAATTATCATGAAAATTCAATGAAATTTCAAAAAATGTTAAATTTCAGTTATTTTACTATAATGTTACAAGTAAGTGTCCAAATAACACCAAATATTGAATGAGAACAGTACCCCACAGCTTACAAGAGTACACCAAGAGTTGTAAATTGAAAGGTGTGGAGTTATGGGTGGCCAAACATTTGTTCAAAATTTCATTTTCACTTGTTTTGAGATAATTTTAAATTGTCTTATCCACATTTTACCACAATATCAGGATTTAGAGAAGCATCTAGAATATGTATGTGCACCATGTTTTAAGTCTAAGGCTTCAATGGGAGCTGAGCTACAGATATCCAATTATTTTGCCAAAATGTGGATGTCTGTAATTTTAATAGAAGTTTGATAGTATTGATTGAAATGTTACCAAAATTGATAGGCATACAGGTTATCACAACATTTGTACATGCACATAGATTTATGTTTCTAGATTTAAATGGGGCTGAGTTATAGCCTGTCAAACATGTTGCCAAAATGTTAATTCCAGTTAGTTCCCTCTAATTTAAAAACTACATATCCAATGTATTTCATTCATTTCAATTTAGTTTAATTGGTTATACTGGAAAGGCATGTGAGCATTGCTGCCCATTTACACAAGTGTCCAGTTACATATAACATCATGAGACATGGCATAGGCTTAAACATTTACCTAAAGTGAGGGTTAATACAATGGTACATAAGATTTGGATAATATAAACCAAAGGACAAACCATGAACTAGCCTTGGTGAATTAACAAATACAAGGTGACATTAAGCATTCAGTGAGAGTTTAACAATAATACAACATTGGGAAACAAAAAATGTAAGTGCAATGTAAAACTATCCTAGGTGAATAAACTGTACTACAAGTGCTAGAAAGAAAGGGTAAGTGCCTGAGGTGGATAGCACGAGAGTGGGGGGCACAAGGAGAGCCAGATTAGGACTGCAAGCAGGTGCAGGTGGGAGAGAAATGTCTCCTAATATTGTGTTTGAAAGCATTTGTGGAGGGACTGAGTTTTAGTTCTAGAGGGAGAGAATTGAAGAACTTAGGTTCCCATAAAAAATAGTGTTTTCTGGCTTTGAGTGGTCTGGCAGAAAAGAACAGTGAAAAAGAGAGTGGATGACAGTCTAGTGGTTCTGGTGGTGGTGGCTGTCTGGAAGAAAGATGTGAGGCAATCAGGGAGCATTCCATGGAACAGTTTGAAGAAGAATGTGGCCATCTTGCAGTTGAGGTGGTCCTCAAGGGACAGGCAACTGGTGAGCATATAAAGGGCATAGTGGTGTTTGAGTTTAGGGAGACCAGAGGCAAAGTGAATCACATTGTCATAGGAGCTTAGAAATCTGGAGAATATTTTGATGTGGAGGAGGGAGAGGGAGAAAAGTGAACCATAGTCAAAGACAGGAAGAAGAAGAAAACTGGAGACTAAGAGGGATTTGGATTCCCTGTTAAGGTAATACTTGATTCTGTGGAGGATACCGAGGCATCTGTGGGCTTTTATGATTGTGACGTTAGTGTGAGAATTAAAATTGAGGTGGCTATCCAGGAATAAGTCAATGTTCTCAAATTCACTGAATCTTTCAATGGAGTTACCAGGGTTGTCATAGAGGGAGAGGTCAAAGCCAAGGGGTTTACCAGGGCTGGAGAAAACCATGAACTTAGTTTTTTTTGGAATTGAGTACAAGACCTTTGGACATGAACCAGGTATGAAGTCTGCTGAAATCAAATTGGAGTTTGTTAATGAGAGTGTTGGAGTTTTTTAGCCTGACAGAAAAGGGCTGCATCATCAGCAGCATAGAGAATGAGTTCTGAGGTGGTGCAAATGTCAGGCAGGGAGTTTATGACCAGAGACAAGAGAAGAGGGCCCAGAATGAACCCTTGAGACACCATATTTGATGGGGCAGGATTCAGAGAGGACACCACCAATAATGGCATGACAGGATCTGCCCATTAGGTAATCCTTGAACCAGAGTTGAAACATTTAAACTACTGTATCACATGGTCATTTCTAAAAAGTTCATATTTGCAGATTTAAATGGGAATGAATTAAAAGTAATCTAACTTTAACAACATTTAAAAATTTAATTTTGCAAGAATGTTAACTACAAATTTATAAGCCCTGAAACTTTAAAACTTGAGAGTGCAATACCATTAAATCTGGCAGGTTCTTAGACCTTACAAGGAGACTGTGTGTGCTAATTGTATTAATTGCTTGCTGCAAGAAATTACAAAATAACTTCTGTACTTAAAGTCAGATCCCAAGAGTCTTTGTGAAAATTGTTGACTTTCATGAAAAATTCCATAAAACTGGAATTTTCTAAATTCATTCACCCTTATCTGGGGATTCTATTTAAAGGATGGGGTATAAGACTCAGGAAATGCAGGGGGTCACCAGGTTCTGGAGTTAGATGCACAGTTTCACCAAGAAATTGACAGTTGATCTGGGTAGCACAATAGCGGTAGACCCCTCATGTTGGAGTAAGAAAGCACAGAGTGTAAAAAATTCCAACCTGAATGCAGGCTAATTAAGGATCACATCCAATAAATTTATGAATCATGGAGCTTGGTGCACATGCAAGTCTAGGACTTAGAGGTACTCAAAAAGATGTAGTTCGGGAAGACAATGTCTTGGGCAGCAGGAAGAAAGAACTCTGGCTATTCCAACAGAGTAGGCCGATAGGAAAAGGAGTAGGTGACTCACATTTTAAGGGAGTTTGTCACTGTAAAGAACAAAGATGATATTGGTGGGATCAGTAGTTCTGCCCTTTCAGATTAGGAGTGGCTCAGCCATCCACTCTGGCTGGCTGCACTCACTCCTCCACCCACAGACCAAGGAACAGCATTCAGACTGCGTCCCTGGCCTGAGTGAAGCTGCCTTCTGACAGTGGCTTGGCCTTCCACTCTGACCAGCTGCACTCATTCCTCCACCCGCAGTCCAAGAAGCAGTGCTCAGGTATGAATACTGGGGAAGAAGACAGAAATCCAATTGGCAGCTGTTTACTGTGTCCCTGTCCACTATTGGCTGCTTCCTTCCTGGCTCACCATTCATTGGTTGCATGCTTTTGGCTGCGTTCTTCAGCTCTGGGGACTGGTCACGACTTTCCAAGACCGTGGCCTGACTCCGAGCTGATCAACTGCGAATAGTTGCATTTTACTGAACAGAGTAAAGCTGAATTTTCTACTGAATAGAGTAAAGCTTAATTGTTAATATTTGTTATACCTGACATTTTTCTCTCTATTGGGTAAACTGTTCCTTCAATTTGAATTAGTGCAGATAGCTGTTTTGCAGAGTCTTAGGTGTGTACATTAACCCTTAAAATTGTACTGTTTTGAAGCCTTGAAATTGTGCTGTTTTAAAGCCTTAAAATTGTAATGCTTTTGTTGCCTTTGAATTTTACTGTTGTTTTAGGCCTTCAAATTCTATTGTTTTCTCACTTGACTTGCTCACCTATCTGCTGTCCTACCTTGCCCCACTTTCAATCACTGTAACCTTGTCTCTCTACCTCTCAAGCACCTTCCTGCCCCATGCTAGTCCATCTTGTAAATTCTCTCAACCCTGCCTTTTGTTTCCCTCCTAAATGAAAAGTGCATTGGTGCCAAACCCGGACAGTCCACCAGGTTCTTGTCTGCAAACCCCTCCCATCCACTCGGGCTATCTCTCTCTCTTTGCCCTCCACACTAGTCCATCTTGTAAAATCTCCCAGACCCTGCCTTTTATTTCACATCTAAGTGAAAAGCACATTGTGCCAAAACCAGACAGCCCTCCAGGTGTTCATCTGCAAACACTGCCCCCTGTCTCTCGCCTTCTGAAAAACATCTCTTTGTCTAGTGTCCCACCCATTGATTTAGAAAAATAACACCTGGCTATTTAAGGCATCATAATCCCTTGATTCTCCCTTTCAGATTGTACCCATGACCTGGGCAGAGCCACCTCCTGGCAGCAGCTCAGTAATCCACTCCAGCTGGCTGTGCTCACTCCTCCACCTGCAGACCAAGGAACAGTGCCCAGATACAAATACAGGTGTCAGAAGGCATAAATCTGGTTGGCAGCTCTTTGGCATGGCCCTGTCTTCCATTGGCTGTTTCTTTCCTGGCTCTACATTCATTGGTTGTATGATTTTGGCTGCTGTTCTTCTGCTCTGGGGGCTGGTCACGGCTTTCTGAGACCATGGCCTGACTCTTGGCTGACTGGTGGCAAATAGCTGCATGTCAATAAATGGAGTAAAGTTGAATTTTGTCCAACCCCCATCTCCCCCACCCAGGCCTCCTTTAAATACACTTAAACTCCTACTCCCTTTCCCTTGCAACCATTTATATTGTCAGCAGCCTCTTCTGCTACTCCCTTTACATCAAACAGAGCCAGTAGCCACCTCCTTCTCCTCCTCCTCCACTCCTCTTCTCTGGGATTACAGCTGGTGTATTATACTGGAGATCCTCTGCCTGTGCAGCTACAGAAATACTATATTTTTGAGCTGATCACCCAGTGTCCCTCATCTCAGGCACTGCATTTTTCTTGAATAGATAGGCTAACACATCACCATGCTGACTTAACCTCCACTCATTCTTTTACTCTCCATAACTGGGCTACTGCTCCTTTGTTCTTGCTTTCCTTTCACCTACAGCCTTCCCCAACATGACTTGCTCCAAAACACAGCCTTCCCTCACTCCAGCCCTAAGATCCCTTTCATATCAATTACATTGGGCTCAACCTTGGTGCTCTCAGTGCCCCTCCATCACCCCAATCACCCTTATTACATCCTGGGATTTAAGCAGTAAGCCATGAAGGGGTGTGGCTTATCGGGGGATTTACCACAGCTGGAGTGGTTTGCCCACGAGATGCAGCCGAGTGGGTAAATCCATGCCAGCCATGGTAAATCCCACGATAACCTAGATCCCCTGAGTGACTTATTGTGATTATACCAAGTACTGTTTTTTTTTATTTAAAAAAAACAGTACTTGCTATAATGCTTAAATAAGCAACTCAGTTGTACAGCAGTCAGTGTTTTTGTTTTCTTTCCCCCTGATGTACATAGCTGCTGTTTTACAGTCTCCTCTTAGCAGGGAAACAAGATGGTGGATGGAGTTCCATGATTTTTGCCGTCGGATTGCATTTTTTGAACATGCAGCTGGCTGGCATCTTTTGCAGTGATTATCAGTAGATAATCAATGTAGGTAAGGTGCCAGCCTGCCTATCTGATTGGTTTGTGTCCAAGGTACTTGATATAAAATATACCTGATTGCTATACCACTTACAACCTCATATCCCAGATCCTTTCTGGCATCAATGATTTACCACGCTTTATTTCCATCTTACCAGCACTATTCTATTGCCTAATTGCCCCATACTCACCCTCCAAGCAGATGCACAAGTGCATTCAAAATTAAGTTGCTCTGCAGATGGTTTTCTGAGCATAATTTTCCTGTTCTTTAATCTGCACAGGAAACATTGAATTTAACCCAGGCTCCCCACAGTCTATAACCTCACCAGCTGACCTCACAATCCTAAAAGGGCTGGAGTACTTATACATCAATATGTGCAGTCTTCTGAAAAAAAATCTGATGTCATCCAAACATGGATCTTCAACTTGGACCCAGATATCCTGGTTCTAACAGAGAACTGGCTGAAATAAAACACACCTGACACCACAATATCCGTTCCTTCCTTCAACCTCTTCCAATGTGACATATGAACTAGGGGTGGGGATGGCAATTTATGTCAAAGACAGACTTACAGTATCTGATATTGCTCCTGTCAAAGTACCTAATGAGTTTGAAGCCCTATCATTAAATCTGTCAATATCCCCCATAGAAACCATTACACTAATAGGTTGTTACAGGCCACCAACTGCAGGTCTGGAGTGTCTGACCATCTGTGACCTATAACTGACATAAGACAGAATGAAATTGCTATCCTTGGTGACTTAAGTCTTTACTGGCTAAAAAGCTGTAACTCCTGTCAAAAACTCAAGGAGTTCAGTAACAAATTCAGCTTCTCTTAATTAGTTCCTGAAGTCACATGTCCAAACCCCAAAACCCTTCACATGGATCCCTAATTGATCTAATCCTCACAAACAGACTCCATCAATTTACTCACATAGCTGTATTCCAAAGCAATGTCAGCAATCACTGCTCTGTGGCAAGCATTAGCGGTCTACTGCCATACAAGCTGATAAGTAGGTTCACCTGGCAGAGGGGCATCTGTAAATTTAATGTGTCCCACTACCTATCACACCTCAGAAACATTAACTGGACTGACTTCTATCTGGCCCCATGCATCAATACCACTGCTTCCTTCTTCAATGACACATTAAATTCCATTATCAGCAAACATGCCCCATGATCAAAAGCAGGGTCCAGAAGTATTCCCGCCCTTGGTTTACACCTGAGATAAAAGCAACATTGAACAAGTGAGACTGACTCTCGGTAACAGCCAGATGAACAAAACTCCCTGCAGACTGGGCTGCCTTCAGAACCTTCTGGAATGAATCTACCAAAATGATCAGATCCACGAATGCAAACTATTATTTATCTGCCTTCAACTCAGCCAAGGCAACCCTGCCAAATTCTGGCAAATTGTAAAATCAGCAGAAGGTCACAAAATGCCCTTCTCCTTGCCCAGCAAGATTTTGCTCAAGGCTGATACACTCTCCAATAAGTCAGATGTTCTACATAGTTTCAATTACCACTTTTCACCTGTGGGCCTGGCATTTGATTCCTCCAAAACAGCCACACTCACCTCTGGCATACCTAAAACTACACAGGCTACAGTCACCCACAACTTCTCCTTCATACCATCTCATTACAAAGAAATTGAGGACCTCCCTCTCCACATTGACACTAACAAAGTTGCAAGTTCAGATGGAATAGAACCAGTCTTTCTTAAAACTGGCTTCCACTACCTCACAGCTCTCATACTGCACCTGTTTAATCTGTCCACTAGCACCAGTTTGGTTCCCAATGATTGGAAGGTAGCTCAGGTCATATCGCTGTTCATATCTGATGATCCTATGGATCTGAACAACTACAACACCATATCCATTTTACCACTACTTTCAAAAATCCTCAAAAAACTGGTAAATTTGTAGTTAAGAGACTATCTTGAAACAAATAACCTAATAAACTTTGCTCAATCTGGATTTAGATAATCCCACAGCACTACCACAGCCCTAGCCTCAGTCACCAATGACTGGCTTCTTGCCCTGGATAAGAAATAAGTCACAGGCTTGATTTTTGTGGACCTCAGTAAAGCCTTTGATACTGTTGACCATGCTTTACTTCTCGACACCTTACACTACCATGGCATCTATGATGCCTCACTATCTTGGTTCAAAAGCATCCTGACTAATAGATGGCAACAGATAAAAGCAGATGGCTCACTCACCCTGCTCCTTCTCATTATGAGAGATGTTCCACAAGGTTTGATCCTTGGACCTCTTCTTTTCACACTCTACATCAATACTCTTGATAATAACATCACGAAAACAAAGCTTCACCTGTTCACAGATGACACTGTGATCTACCTATCCAGGCCCTCAGTTACTGATGTCCAAATGGAACTCCAATCCCAGTTTAACCTCCTCCAACTCAGACTGGTGCAATCCAAACTCCTCTTAAAGATCAAAAAAACTAAAGTCATGTACTTCTATTTCAACCAGCTCTCTTACATCACATGTGCTCTTTCATCTTTGTCCCCATCAGAAAACTCCAAGGTGATGACCTTGAGGTAGTCAACAACTTCAAATAACTTAGCTGTGACCTCGACCAACACCTAACTTTCTCTGCTCACGTTACTTCCCTCACAAAAAAAAAAATGCTTCAGCATATTGGTTTCTTCTATAGGAGAAAAGCCCTGTTCATGGCAGAAGCCAGACAATGACTTGTCCAGCAAATTTTATTGCCACTTTTCCACTATGTTGACATTGTTTATGGCCGATGCTCATACTCCCTGCTTTGCCAGCTGGAGACACTCTACCACACAGCAATTAGTTTAACTTCTAATGCTCACCATCACATGCATCACTGCAAGCTATATGCGTAATTAGGTTGGACCTTCTTGTCATCTAGACACCTCATCCACTCCCTCACCTGGTTATATAAAGCCTTTTTGTCTAAACTCCCTTTATATATTTCTACTGTTTTTTGTCATACCGCCTGCTTATATGCATCATGGAGAAATAACTACATTAAGCTAGAAGAACCTTGCCCATGTACTAGGTTCAGTGATATGGCCATAAGTCATACTCTTCTGGCTGCGTGGAATAAAGTACAATCCCGTCTCAAAAGTCAAAATCTTATACCCCTACACAACTTCATAGCACTAGTTTCCAGCAAAATTGGTGACTCTTGTGCATGCCACTGAGCCCTCTCCACTCCCTCTCAATCTCACCCTTTCCTATTTCTTCCTCCCTCACTCCCCCCACAACCACTTTCTACTCCACTACTTCTCCCCTTGCCTGTTCCCTAGTTTACCTTCTGCCCACTATCACCCACCCCTAGCCCTCCAGTCCTTCTCCCTCTCCCCCACTTACCTGCTCTCCCCTCTGCCTACTGCCCCACCACCCACCCCATCTCCCCACTTCTGCCACAACCCTTCCCCCTCAACTCACCCCCTTCCTCTCACCCCTGTTCTCTCATCCTCCAACATCTCTACTGGTGATATGGCTTATCTCCCAGTCTACAATTTGCTTCAACTGTGTAAACCTTATGTTCTTACCATGTCTTAACCTCACCATTCTGTACATCATAGCCAGTACTTGTGTGTATATGTACATACTGTTTATATCCTTATAAACCTTCACTAGGTACCTGTATTTATTGCTACTTACCCTACCTTATAGTTTGTGTATTTGCTAATAATGTTTTGAGCCTCGATGGTTGCTCAGGACCTCCTTGTAAATGAGCTTGCTCAACAGACTATTTCCTGCCAATAAACTTTGACTTGACTTTGAGTCAATCTGGCTGTGCCAAAGCGGGGGGGGGTAGTCACTCAGAGAGAGAAATAGCAGGACTGCAAAAAGGTCAGACCAGCTTATCAAATGAAGTAGTAATATATGCATTGCTAATGTTAAATTCCACACAAAAAATGTTGCTTCACCTACAGTATATACTATCATAAACAAGTGAGAAAATGTTACTAATGATTTTTTTTATTCTGCAAAATTAAAATTGCTTAACCAATTTATCCAGTTATGTTAGACACCAGGATACATGGACTATGGATATGAATGTCAGATGTTAACTCAACGCATGCAAAAGCAGAAAAGTTACAAACATACACATTTTTGATCATTTTCACAAAGTTTCACAAGTATTTACATAGTAAAGTTTTGAACCCCTGTAACTTAAAAATCTCTAATCCAATTCTCTCCATATTTAGATCATTCTATAAGTATTACAGGAAGGTTATCTGTATTAATTTATACATGTCTAGCTCCAAAGGTGCCTGAATTATATGCAGATTACATTTTTAAATGAAATTTCCTAAAAAACATAAAATTACATATTTGAGCACATGCATCATATTGTCATTAAATCTGGTATATTATTAGAACACCTATCAGCAAGAAATCATGCCAAATTTAAGAACCCTGACCCACTAGATGGTTAAGGTATATGCAGATACAAATGTTCATGAAATTGTGCACAAACAATAAATTGACAACATATCAGCACCTATAGTTCTGAAACTATCCATTCAAATTTCAGGATGTTTAGCTCATTAGTGGCCATCGACCCAAAGAGTATATATGACTAATTTCAGAGCTCTAGCTTAAATAGTGGCTGAGTTATAATCAAATTATAAAATGTTAAGCAATTATGTGAAATCCCAATGACATTCGGTGAAATTTCATGGAATTTTTGTGACATTTCATTGAACTTCTGTGGATTCAGAACTATCCCATACTGCACAGCTCTAATGCTTATTGTGTTTTTTTTTGTATTCTTAAAATGGATTTATTTTCAGCTTACATGTCAAGGGATCCATTGAGTGTTGCAGTAGTTTCTGTTTATATCTGGCTATTCCATGTATGCATTAGGATTCAAAAATGTACTGATAATATAAATTTCTTGATAATGAGAACTATGGGTTAATTGAAGGGGGTTGGAGGACAGGCTGAAAAACAGGCATCCATAATTTTAAATAAGATGTGTGACTAGAAGTAAACATGATTACACCAAGAGATTCTATTTAGTCTGACATGATATGACTAATGATAGAGAGGGCAAAATGTGAGTGGAAGATGCAAAACAAGTAATATGAATGTTTATTAACAAATAGACAATAACTACAATTAATGGAATTGATTATTGACTTGAAAACATGAACTGAAATGGCTAACCAGCATCATATTTCGAATAGACTAATGAGCAAGTGTGTGTGTGTGTGTGTGTGTGTGTTGTTGGGGGGGTCATGTTCTGAAATTATGTGAGCCTGCAAATGCTAGTTACATGCATGCTGAATAATAGCCAAATAAATAACACTTCACTTTAAACCAACATATGGCTAATGGTAATTCATGTACAGGTGGTCTTTTGTTATTGATTTATATGACGCTGTAGAGCTACAGTGAGAATTTTACTTTCACCACGTTATACTTATACATTAACATGTGGTTTTATTAAAAGGAACAAAACCTGATTATTCAACTTTTTCTTTTGTAATCTGTACCTTTAAGGAGGCAGTATAGAGTAGTGGTTAAGAACACTGAGCTGCATGCCTGGAGATCCAGGTTTGACTCCCACAGACCCCACTTGCATACTGTTTGACACTGAGTAAGTCACATAACTTCCTTGTGCTTCCAGGTCACACCTGGAAACAAACTTCAGCTTAGTGTGCCTTTCCTGGTTAAACAATTTCCCCTTCCCTTCACCTGCAAAAGATCTTCATGAAGAGAATCTATCTATTTACTGGAATGCCATCCACATACTAGATATTTGTATCAAGTGGGCAAAGGAGTCCAATCTGCTTTCCAGACATTCTGGTGTACAATAGTACCAGTATTCATCTGTCTGTATATTATTTTGAGCAGCATAGTGTCTGTATAGTTTTAATAACAGGTGTCAGTCTGATATCAGTTAAAAAACAAATATTTATATGAAATTAATACAGATAGTGTACCAGCAAACATGTTGCAACAAGTTAGAAATGATTTCTATGTGTGCAGAGATGTGTGTGTGGGAATGGGGTCTCCACTAACATATTTGGCATTAAACAGTGAAGTTTGCATTCACAGTCACACCAGAACCAACAAATGTTCACACATATGTTTGTTTGTTTGTTGAATTTTGTTGACCCGGTAAGCCCACTGGGCCTAGAAGTCCCTTTTTCAGGGGTGACCGGGGGGGATACAGATGGTAAGCAACGGAAACCGAACCAGATTAAGCTGTTGGTGGTATTTTTAGTGAATGAGGGACATTCCCCTACTCTTTTCGATAAGTGCCATGGGATCTTTAACATCCATCTGAACTACCACCAATCCAGGCAGATGGGACCTCGGTTTATCGTCTCATCCGGAAGGCGACACCTCAGAAGTGCAGCACCCCTCTCATGCTGCACTACAGTGTCAGTATTGGGATATTAACCCAATATAAAGTTTATTTAAATATAGGAGACACAGACTAAGTTACAAAATAAACTGAAAATATCATCTGTGATAAAAATGGAACACACTCATAAATCATCTCTTTGAGCAAGTAACACTTCAGAGCATTAATATATACAGTACACTGCAGCTGTGAAAAATGAAAGTGCTGTTCCACCATGATTAACATAAATGGGGGGAGGGGAAATTGTTTAACCAGAAGAGACACACTAAGCGAAAGCTTGTTTCCAGGTGCAACCTGGGAGTACAAGGAAGTTAAGTGACTTGCTCAGGGTCACACAGTATGCAACTGGGGGCTGTGGAATTCAAACCCAGGTCTCCAGCTCAGAGCCTTAAACCACTGTGCTATACTGCCTCCAAATAGCAGTTCAGGAAAAAATCAGAGACAGAAGCCATGTTGATGAACATCCACCCCTTCTCACACCACATGATGGCAGCTTTTCATTGTCATTCAGCTGGCAGAGGGGGCTCTGTAATGGATATGGAGTTTAAACCATCAGCTGATTGCTGTGACAGCTCCTGTAAAGAGTATGCCTTTTTTGAGTGACAATGTTGTAAAGGGCACTCTTTGGCTAACTTCATTTTCAGGCTCCCTCTCTTTATGATGTTAGATGTATGATTATAGAAAAAAAATATATTATATTGATGCAGAAGTAAGTTATGTGGGCTGTAATGTATACGAGAACTATGCAGTGATTAGTTGCCAAAGGAGGGGGAGTATGAGGTAAGTACATTGTAGTTGTCAGGTTTCTCCTCAACATTCCTCCCAACAACACCACATGGACCTCACATTCATCCTTTTCTCCAGTGTCCAGTTTGCCAATCAGTTGCAATGTACCAATACACTACCATAACTTCTTTTTTCTGTGGTTGGTTAGTATAATGTACAAGGTTAGAGAAGGAGCAGAGGTCTGAATATGGTGAGCCTAGCAGCCTGATCATGTTTTATCAGTCATAAAAACGTAGGGCCGGAGTTTGGAACCCTTGTGAATGCTGCAAGTCCCTGGTACATTGTAAATTTGGTGTACGGAGCTTGCAGCATTCCCCCTCTGGCAACTGGGATTTTCTATCCTGTACAGTAATTGCTGCAAGCTAGGCCAACTTTTTGTGGTCTAGCTTGTGGAAATCCCGAGGACATTTGCTGCAGAGCTTGCACCAGATATGCAGTGCAAGCTGCTGTAAATAGTGGAAACTGTCACAACTGCACACCAGATTGCAAAATCAGGTGCAACTGCAGCAAATGGGTTTGGTACACTGTCAGAACCTTACTGCCATGGTACAGGGCTTCTTGCAGGTCCTGTGCCATGCTTTGAAAATCCTGCCCATGGAATCATAATGAAACATAGAATGTAATGGCAAATAAGGACCACTTGACCCACCCAGTCTGCCCATTTTTTCCTAGCCTATACCGTCACAGCAGATCCTACTTGAGCTATGGCTGCTCTCTACCCATTGCTTTCCACTAAGATACCCTTATGCCTAGCCCATGCATTCTTGAATCCCACCACTGTTTTTGGCCTCACCACCTCTGCTGGAAGATTGTTACACCATGATCATCTAGCAGTAATATAAATTTCAGTTCATGGAAAATAAAATCGAGCAGTGTAGCAAGTTAACTTTGCAGTGGTATCCCCAGCCCAATCCTTGGGTACCATAGAAATTAGATAATGGGGAAAATCACACAACATCCCTGTGCTCACTCCCTCTTTGACAGTGGTGGGTGCGAACCAGACAGGTCATCACGTAGCACCCATGGGGACTGCCAAGGTTAGGAGTGTGTGCATGTGTCTCTATCATGGAGTGGCTAAAAGCAGTGGGATGAGCTGCCATGCTGCCTTTGCACCCACTGTAGAAAAACTTCAGGAAATTTTAAAGGTGTGCCTTCAAAATGCTATTATACATGTGTGGGGATCTGAAGGGTAAAAATCAAAAAGTAATGCATTTGAAGGGCATGTTAAGTCAAGAGTCATTGGTTAAGTAGGTGTTACTATCAGAGTTTGTAATCATGTCATTCACGCCTTTGGGAATAAAGATGAGTGAGCAGCTCCACTGGGAGACTGTCTTCTCTGTTCCCTGATGTGACCGTAGGTATGACCAGTAATGAGATTTTTCCTTCAGGGGCTGGTGTGGAGGGCAGTGCATCTAGTGGGGGCATTGGGGGGTTGCAATTCCAAATGTCCACTTTATGAATTTTGCAATGGTGGGAGGCCACTGATTTGTCATGTGCAGGTGAAGGTGCTGATTTTGCTAAGAATGTGACAGTAAAAAAAAAACCTTTTGTAGCAGGGACTTGGGGGAGGAGGAGGGGAAGTGGGGACTAGTTGGTGTGTTTGATGGGGTGTAGCAGTTTGAACTGGGAACACTGAGACATTTTAAAGGGTGAGGAATGTGGCAGTCAAATGCATCCAGCTTGCAATAACATGAGCCATGACAGGATATCGGTGACATCACTGCTGCAGAGGCACTCCAAGAATTGAATCCTAGTACTGCTTTAGGTAAGGGGGGAAAACAATGTAATTTTTGTTATTTTGTTATACTTAGGACTTGCACCATCAATAAAAAGAAGGAACATTTGTGTGTGGTTTGCACTATTTGTTTGAAAGGCACAGACTTGGCAGAAGACACCAGGAGAAAGGACTGCTGTGTGACTGAACTTCTCTGCTGGGACTAAAGTAGAACTTTTGTACTTGGACCTTTAATTTAGGGTAAAAAAACTAACATACAAAAAAAAAGTGTGTGTTTGCGTTAACTGAACTAAATGGGTATCTGAAGCGTTATCTAGGTGTAAATCTCAGGTGACTAAAAGGACTTAACTGCTGTGAGGTTTAAATTACTTGTAGAAAGATCTGGTAAGTAGGGGAAGTGGCTTAGCTAGAAGGAAGCTACATTTAAAGACTGCCTTAGAAAGTTTCAGCTAATAGCTTGGCAGAAGGCACCAGGAGAAAGTACTGCTATGTGACTGAACTTCTCTGCTGGGACTATATTGCCCTCCTTCCCTCCCCTACCCAAAGCTAGTTCTATTTTTATTGGCACAGGATTTGACTGACAACAGGAACTTCCTGTTTAGGGGCAGGAAGTGAGTGATCACAGAACCACCAAGGACCCACCATCCTAGAAGGGCAAGAGTAGCTCTCTGGCCCCATCTAGCTGCTGGAGGTCTGCCTCTGAGCAAGTAAGTGGTCTACTGAGAAATATAGGATATTCTTGTCTCAGAACAGGACAATCAGGAGCTTAAAGGGCACATAGGCAGAAAGTAAGGAGAGAGAGAGAGAGAGAAAAAACAGAGGAAAGAGTAAGGATTGCAAACAGTTAAGGGACCAGAAATAAGACATGATTGGAGTGGTGCAGTGCAGTGGCTGTGGAGCAGCAGTCTTCCAGGAGATGTTCTGGTGGATGCGGTGTTGTCCCATCTGCAGGCACCTCTCTGGGCTGAGAGAGGAGGTTGCTCATCTCAGGCTGAGTTGGCCAGGATTTGTGGGACCTCCTCTTCCATCCAGGGACCACAAGTGCCACTGACGTTGCCTCAGAGGCTGCCAAGAAAGAGGAGCGGTTGGACCACAGTGGGCTCAGGGAGGGTGAGGGTGGTGGAACAGAGGCGCATCCCTCTAGTTGTACCTCTCCAAAATTCCTATGCCATTCTGGCAAAGTGTGGTTCCTCTATGGAGGCACCCACAGTGGAGACCAAGGAGGATGCTAGGAACTTCCACAAAGGAGACCCACAGGAGGGTGGCAGGAGACCCTGCAGGGGAAGGAAACAACTCCTGGTGGGGGAACTCCATTGTTAGGAAGGTAAAACTTGGGGAGGAAGGGGAGAGGGAGGGAAGGTGCCTGCCTGGCACCATGGCTTAGAGGGACAGGGAGCGAATCCTCAGGATTGCCAGAGCAGCTGCACAGGGAAGGGAGCTGGATGTCATTGTCCACCTAGGGACAAATGACCTGGCTAAGAAAGGGATTAGAGAAGTGCAGGAAGAGTTTGTGGAATTGGGGAGGGGCCTTAGTCAAGTAGCATGCAAGGTAACCTTCTCGGAAGTGCTACTCATCTATGGCATAGTAGAGGCTAGGGTGTTCTGCACCATGGGATTCAATCAGTGGTTAAAAAATTGGTGTGGAGCTCAGGGATTTGGCTTCATTGGGGACTGGGGGTCCACCTGGAGTGATGCAAGCCTATACTGGCATGATGGGCTGCATCTGTCCGGGAGGGGAACCAGGATCCTAGGTGATAGGTTTAAATGCTTCATTGGCAAGCTTTTAAACTAGCCAAGGGGGGAGGCATTGGAAAGGAGCAGGAAAATCCTAGCCCCCCCCAAAATAATCATGGTAGTAAGTGTGGCAAACACCAAAATAGAGGTGTCGATAGGGAGAAGGGCTGGGGTAAATGAAGAAAGTGACAAATGCAAGAAGGACAGGGATGGGGCAAAAGGGAGTAAGGCCATCAGGAAATGGAGGGCAATGAGTACCAATGCTCATAGTCTGGGCAACAAGCTCCCTGAGCTGATGGCCTTAATGGAAAAGGGATGCCTGGATATTGTAGTAGTCACAGAAACATGGTACACAGAGAACTATGACTGGGATGTTAACATACCAGGGTACATAACCTACAGGAGAGACAGGCAGGGGAGAAGAGGGACAGGAGTAGCTCTCTATGTAAAGGAAGGGATAAAAGCAACTGAACAAAAGAGTAAACTGGGAGGAGAGGAGGCACTGTGGATCACCTTGGAGACTGGAAAGGGCACCACAATCTGCACAGGGGTTGTGTACAGACCCCCATGTCAGGGGGAAGGAATGGACAAGGATATGATAGAAGGCATTCTTAGAATGGCAGAGAAAGGGGAGATACTGTTGATAGGAGACCTGAATATGCCAGATGTTAACTGGAGCACATTTGCTGCAGCCACATCCAAGAGCAGGGCCATTCTTGATGCACTACAGGTGGCAGGCATTAGACAGCTAGTTTCGGAACCCACTCATGAGGGAGCAATCTTAGACCTCATACTCTCAAATGGAGGCAGTGAGAGGATCTCAGATCTAGAAGTGGGTTGCCATCTGAGGACAAGTGACCATCAAACAGTGTGATTCATGTTAAACTCAGCTACAGAGTCAAGCCATACAAAAGTGAGGGTACTGGACTTTAGGAGGGCTGACTTTGGCAAGATGGGAGAGTGCCTCAGAAAAGCACTAGCAAACAGGCTAGAAGGATATGTGGAGCAACAATGGGGAATTATCATAACTGCCATCACAGAGGCAACAAGCCTTTTTGTGAAGCAAATAAACACATCAAAATGAAAGAAAAAGCCACTATGGTTCTCAAAAGAGGTGGCTGTGATAGTCAGGAAGAAAAAGATAGCATTCTGGAAGTATAAGGAAACACAGAAGAAGCAGGACAGAGAGCTGTACCAGTTAAGGCAGAAGGAAGCAGGGAGGGAAGTCAGAATAGCAAAGGCCCAAACTGAGGAAAAGATATCCAACTCAGTTAAGAAGGGGGATAAAACCTTTTATAGATGCATCAGCGAGCGTAGAAAGACAAAGGGAGGGATAGTGAGGCTGAATAGAATGAACTGTGGGTGGGCAGAGGGGACAGTGAAAAAGCAGGAATACTGAATGAATATTTCTGCTCAATATTCACAAAAGAGGAGGGGGAAATGCCTATCCAATTAACAGAAGCACTCTTGATAGGGGGGTCGATCCCAGTCATTTCACAGAAGAAAGGGTTCTGCAAGAACTCCTAAAACTGAAGGTGGACAAAGCAATGGGTCCTGATGGAATTCACCCCAGAATTCTAAAAGAATTAAGGGAGGAACTAGTGAAACCACTGGCTACTCTTTTTAATAAATCATGGGAGGATGGTGTGGTACCCAAGGACTGGAGAAAGGTGGATGTGATTCCTTCCCTTCACAAAAGTGGGACCAAGACAGAGGCAGGAAACTACAGACCTGTCAGTCTGACCTCTGTGGTAGGGAAAGTGATGGAGTCACTTCTGAAGGAAAGAATAGTTGAGTACCTAGAGGCCAGTGGAGCACAGGACCCAAGGCAGCATGGGTTCACAGCGGGAAGGTCATGTCAGACGAATCTAATAGATTTCTTTGACTGGGTGACCAAAGTAGTAGACCAGGGAGGGGCTGTGGACATGGCCTACTTAGACTTTAGCAAGGCATTTGACACAGTCCCACACAAAAGATTAATAGTCAAACTAACCAGCCTGGGAGTGGAACCTAGGGTGGTAGCCTGGCTAAAACATTGGCTGGACAACAGGACACAGAAGGTAATTGTCAATGGAGTCCACTCTGAAGAAAGGGGGTTACTAGTGGGATACCGCAGGGTTCAGTATTGGGTCCAGTCCTTTTTAATGTCTTCATCAGTGACATTGCAGAGGGACTGGAAGGAAACGTATGCCTTTTTACAGATGACACAAAGATCTGAAACAGGGTTGATACACAAGGAGGTGTGGAAAGGATGAAAAGAGACTTGGCAAGGTTGGAGGAATGGTCAGAAGTATGGCAGCTAGGATTCAATGCAAAGAAATGCAAAATAATGCACCTGGGAAACAAGAACCCAGGGGAAGAATACACAATGGGTGGGGAGGTAGTAACAACAACAGAAATGGAAAGGGACCTGGGGGTAATCATATCAGATGACCTTAAGGTTAGCAAGCAATGTGAGAAGGCAGTAGGGAGGGCTGGGGTTTCACTGGGATGTATAGGGAGAGGCATCATCAGCAGAAAACAGGAAGTTGTTATCCCTCTGTACAGACAGTTGGTGAGACCTCATCTGGAGTACTGTGTCCAGTTCTGGAGACCCCATCTCGTAGAGGACATAGACAGGATAGAGGCAGTCCAGAGGAGGGCAACTAAAATGGTGCAGGGTCTACAAGAGAAGCCATATGAGGAGAGACTAAAGGAGCTTAATATGTATACCCTTGAGAAAAGAAGGGAGAGGGGGGACATGATAGAAACTTTTAAGTACCTCAGTGGAATCAACAAAGTCCAAGAGGGTAGCATCTTTCAGAAAAAGAGACTTGCAAGAACAAGGGGACACAATTTAAAGATAGAAGGAGGGTGGTTCAGGGGCAATGTGAGGAAGTATTATTTCACAGAGAGGATAGTGGATGCATGGAACAGCCTTCCTGAGGAGGTTGTGGGGTCTAAAACTGTGGGAGAATTCAAGAATGCATGGGACAGACATAAGGCAATTTTTGTGGGGGGTAGGAAGAAATAGGCTGTTGGTTAACTAGGATCTGCGGCCTATCCTGTAGGTAGGGAAATGGGCAGACTAGATGGGCCTAGCGGTCCTTATCTTCTGTCAAAGTCTATGTTTCTATGACTAGAAGATTGGTGATTGTGTATTCCCCTTTAAAAGACAAAAAAACTTTCAGTTTCTAGCTTCTACACAGCACCATCTAGTGGCAGTTACTTGAAATACTATACAGAGATACCCCCAAAACTGGCAAAGTCCTTTTTTTCCTCTTTCTAAATGAAAAACACCTCTTAATTATGTTTTATTGTTTTTCTCCTTTTTTTTTTATTTTGTTTCATACTTAAGGATATGTAAGCTAGATATTGACCAGATTTTCTTTGGGCTATAGTGTGAAAATTATGACATCCTCAGGATGAACTATTGCCTTCCAATGTTTATTTATTTAGTTTTTGTTAACCGGTGGGATGCACTAGGCATACTTTTGCCTATTTCAAACACAACCTGGGAACTTACAGTGGGAATTGCAGTGGTTAACAACAACAAGGATTATACAGACTTCAAGTAGTACAGTAATACTCAAAATTACATTGGTTAACAAATATCACATTACCCTTAGCCTTCAGGCAATATAAAAGTCGTCAGGCAACAGTTCATCCCTTGTGGTCAAGATCTTTACACTATAGTCCTCGATTCAGGTAAAATAAATAACAAAAAATATATATATATATATATATATATATATATTTTAGGTAGCACGGTAGTGCTACCATAGTTAGGATTGAGGAGCCATTTCTATGTTAAACCCCAAAACTTTGCACCTTAATAACTTTGCAACCGTTTGACGGATTTGCCTGAAATTTGGAACACACAATCAAGAACCATATGCCTTGGGATCTGGAAAGTTTTGTACTGGTTGGATATATGGCTGTGGAGTTATTAAGTGTGATCTGTGCACACATTTACGCTTTTCTGGAATTCTATGGACGTGCCTACAGGTCATACGGTTTGCGCGACCTGCCTGAAATCTTCAGGGAATGTGTGGCCAGGGTCCCCGATATGCCTTTTTAAGATTTTGTGAAAAAATATTAAATGGCTCAAAAGTTATTCAAAAAACGATTTCCCATTATAAATCAATGGGAAAAGTTAACAAAAAGTTTGACAGTGTTGCAAATGCACTTTTTACTGTCACAAATGGCCCTGTTACTGTCGCAAATCCACCATCTTGTTTTTAGTTAGTGATCAGAAAAATGCTTGGCATTTAAAATTGAGACCCTCTAGCAACCTAATTATTTTTGTATTCACCTAGTCGGGCCCTGATGCTAGCCATGTCTTTATTTTGCGGTAAAACACCCCAGAAATATGTTTTTCAGATTTGTGGAAAAAGTACTTTTGCAAAGTAGTGTCGCACTCATGAAAGTGTTGCAGATTTTTTGCAAAAGCTTTGCAAATTGCAACAGTACTTTGTGACACTATGCCCAAAATAACAGTACTTTTGGTCACTCTGCTGCAAAAGAATGATTGGGAGTTTTGGACTGAAATTTGAAGGGAACACAGATGATGTCTCACAGATGTGCATTTTACTGTTGTATTGAAAAAATATTACATGGTGGCAAAGTTACGACACTCCAAAGTTGACAGTCTTTCCCCTTAGGATAACATTACGGCGCCGGATGCATTACAGGAATCCTTTGGCACCCTGCTGCAAAATAATGGTTTGGTCTTTTTTCCTGAAATTTGGAGGGAAGACATCCAACGGACCGCAGATGTGCTTTACAGTGGTTTGGTGAAAAAATATTACAGGGAGGCAAAGTTATGGCACTCCGAACTTCTCTTTTTTTCCCATAGGATAACATTACGGCATTCGCCGCACCTTTCAGGGCCCGTATCTCGGAAACGGCGTGAGTTACGGACTTTTCATTGTAAAAATGCTTAGCCCCCTTGTGGGGCCTAAGTACAAAATTAGCCAGAAGAGTTGTAAATCATATAACCTATTTAGTATTCCAAGTTCTCATTTTCTGCTCCGATACTCATTATTATGTATACATTCTTTGTACTCACTGTCTTTCTCTATGCAGGTTTTGGGGAAAACCAGCCTATGCACTTACATTACTGTTACTGTTGCCCTTTCCGCTTGTGGTTCCATACCCATTTCACTTACCGTTGACATCTGCGCCACCATGTGCGTTATCCTTTGCGTTTTCATCTGCGATTGAATTTCTGTTATTTTTTACTGTTTCTCTTTCTGTTTCACTTTGCGTCACCATACCCGTTGACATTTCTGTTTGCAAGCACCATGTTACTATGTGACAACACATCACGTGGCAGACCAATCCCGCTTCACGCCACCTTGTACGCATCTTTCTGTTCTCATTCTACATTACCTTGTGCACCACTGTTAGTGCTTCTGTTTGCATTGTTGTTCCTGTTACTATGCCACAAGACATCATGTGGTGGGGTGTGGCATTACGTTGAGGGTATCAGGCCCTGGTGCTCCTTTGCGTTTTCATTTAACTACGCTTTCTGTTATTTTTGCTATTTGTGTCTACAGTACTGTTTCTCTTTCTGTTTCACTTTGCGCCACCATGCCCATTTACATTTCTGTTTGCAGGCACCATGTTACTACGTGGCAACACATCACGTGGCAGACCATTCCCATCAATGCCACTGTGTGTATTACCCTTTCTGTTCTCATTCATGCTTGAGTTACCATGTGCGCCACTGTTAGCGCTTCTGTTTGTGTTGCTGTTCTTGTTACTATGCCACAAGACATCTTGTGGCAGGAGCGCGGGGCCCTTCCCACCACCGCTGCATTACATTCACTATTTCTTGTTATTGTTCTCAAAAAGAAGGGAAATTAGAGGCAAAAAACCTCCATTTAATGCATTAGTTAGGGTTGTTCCACAGCGACAAAAGTGAGGAAATTTGCTGTTAGGGTTGAAAACCCTAACTCCAAATTCACCCCCCAGCACCACACACACACACACATATGCAAGTATGGGGGAGGACCAAGTCAACACAACCAATGACAGACATCCAGCAGCAGGTGACAGAAATAACAAACAATTGTCTAAATGTACTACGAGACATCCCCACCCACCTGACCAGGTACTGCATGCTCAGTGGAGATCAACAGCAAAACTGAGGCCATGTACACCAAACGTACACATATAGTGAGAGGCAGTTTCAATGTGATCTTCTAGTGTTTTCCTAGAAGTTGCCTGCTAATTGCTATATATTTAGCCTGAATAGTTCATGGAAGACATGGCATCTTATTTTCAGTGGGATTCTACATCTACCCAATATTATACTGCATTGTGTAAAATTAGAGCACACTGAAAACATTATCTTATATCTGGACCATGCCACACAGCTAGCTCAGTGGCAGCAGGTACACCAGTCCCTTAAAACCCCTTCCCCTCACTATTCCACCCATCTGTTTTCCCTTCCCCGTGGTTACTTTCCCATACCCTTGCCATTGTGCAGGGTAGCCCAGAATAATAGCACCCAAAATCAGTCATTATTTTTGTAGTCACTCATTATGGGTCACTATTATCACTGGATGCCATTTAGTTGAACAGCAAGAGGAGGTGAGGAAGGCAGGGGTGGAAATGTGTCTGCATGAGCAAATGAAAGCGTATCAGCCATTGCTGGCAGGTTAGGATAGAGAGACCTTAGAAGGACAACGGCTCAGTGCATTTTAAAAGGACAGTAGCACCTAGGGCGAAAGGAGGGAAGGGTTTAGTCATAGCAGCTACAGTGTTCCTGAAGGGACTGGCTGAGTAGGGTTTTGAGTTTTGTGAGGCTGCGAGATTGGAAAGTCTAAGTGTTTTTTGTAACTTGTTCCACACAGTAGGAAGGGCATGGCTTACTGAGTGGAAGCCATAATGAATTCCGATTCTTGGAGTTTCTAGTGAGATGTAGGAATATCTCCTGAGTGAGTAGCTCCATGAGAGATAGTCAGGTTGTTGCATGTGTAATCTGGGAGTTTATTTGTAATGGCTGTATACATCCAGATAGCTGCATTTTTTAATCTTCTTATTCTAAGTGAATGTCAACCAATCAGGGAATAGAGGGTGCAGTGATGCGTGTTAAAGGAAGCATTGGTTATGAACTTTATACTGTAGCTCTATGGTATAGGGTGTACAGCTTGGCTAAGGTGGTGCTTGAGATATTGCTATAAATAAGGTCTGTGTAGTCCAAGAGAAGAAGAGATGTTGTTTGCTCCAATCTGAATTTGGCATCACTAGTGAGGAGATGTTTAACGTGAAAAAAAGAGACCCAGTCTCTGTTTTAGTTTTTTGGATACTTCTTCAACATGTACTGTGAATGAAAGGTTGTAGTCGATCCAGAAGCCCAGATATTTAAATCTCTCCACTGTTTCCAGAGTTTCTCCTAGTAGCGTAGTGATCTACGCCTTTGATCCCACAGGATGAGGAGTGGTAGAATGCACTTGCAGGGAAAGGAACATAGACTTTGTTTTTTGTTCATGTTTAGTAGTAGTTTCAGGTTTTGCTGCAGTATGTTGAATTCTTGCTGCAGAGTGAGACTGCTTTTTCAAGAGAGGGCTTTGAGATATAGATCATGGTATCATCTGCAAATAGGTTAACAGTAGCAGTATTTATGCCAGAGTTTAAGTTGTTAATGCAAATCGCAAAAAGATGCAGACCCAATATGGAACCTTGTGGAACTCCCATCTGTATTGTTTTGAGAGGGGAGAACTCACCTTATACTTTTTGCTACTGTGGGCATAGCCCAGCAGGCATTTTGCATTCATAAACAGGATGATATCATTTTTGCTACCAAACAATATGATAGAGTGTTAAAAATAGATTCCTCCACTGAAACCTCATTACTACACTGTCTGTGTGTGTATTGGAAGCTGTAGAGTGCCATTTTTCCCATGGCTTAAGGAATTAATTGAGACCAAGAAAGTTAACTCAGAGGCCCAGATATTCAAATTGTGACAGGGTGCCGTGTGAGCTTGGGCGCAGCTCAACTTGGCTGCGCAGGGGTGTGAACTGGGCGATATTCAACCAAGCTGCGCAATGGCTCAGCAGCATTGAATATCGCACTCGGGCCACCCGCAGTGTGCATAACACAGTGGCACTGTGCCAGTGCAAGTGGCCAGAGTGGAGCATGGGGATGCACTAGTGCAAGTTCCATTGTGCTATGCACAGCAACCATGATATTCAAAACTTGACATGAAAATGGGGCCATAATGTATGCAAGGTGCAAATGGACCATTTGCATGTCATTATGGCTCCATTTGCATACAGGTGCACTGATCCCCGATGACTTGCACCTGGCACCCTGCCAGGCAGTAGCCATTGGGAACCAACACACCCTGCAGCTGGCAATGTGCTCCACAGCCTGATCGTGGGCTGAAGTAAAATATAATGTAGTCCAAACTCCCTGGTGGTCCAGTGGACCACTCTGTGCCTGATCACAGTCATTAGTAATACAAACTAAATATATATGTCCAATATCCCTGGTGGTCTAGAGGTACCCTCCTCCCCACCTGCCCATTGAGCTCCACCACCGTGCACCCCTAGTCAGTCAGCGAGCAGCAGTACCCCACCTGCCTGCTGCCCACAGACTGACTCCAACGGTAGGTCTGTACACTCATTGATCCACAGTGTAAGCCAATGGGTGTGCAGCCCGTACTGTACTTTACATTCCATATATGTGAATGGGATCATTCACATATCTGGAATGTGTAGTACGGTGTGGGCTGTATGCTCATTGGCTTACACTGTGGACCATTGGGCATAATGCCCCACCGATGGTATCAGTCAGCCGGCAGTGGGGCGACAGGTGGGTGGGGTGCTGCTGCCTGCCAGCTGACTGGGGGGGAGTGGGGCAGTGGGGCTTAGTGGATGGGTGGGGAGGGGGTACCCCAGACCATCAGGGATATTGGACAGATATATTTAGTTTGTATTAGTAATGCCCACGATTGAGCACACAGCGGTCCACTGGACCACCAGGGATATTGGACAGATATATTTAGTTTGTATTACTAATGCCAGTGATCGGGCAGATAACGATCCACTGGACCACCAGGGAGTTTGGGGACATTTTTATTCTCCATTATGGATGCCTGCAATCAGGCAGATCACAGTCCACTGAACCATCAGGGAGTTTAGGGTTATTTTTTACAAATGCCTGTGATCAGGCATGGAGGGGTGCCACCAGGTGCAGCAGGAGCTTGGGTGGCCACCCACAAGTGGCAGCTGCCATGTTGTGCCCTGCAATGTGACAGCTCACCTGTGGGTGGCCATCTATTGTTCCTTTTTTAGGGATCAACTTTGTGCTGGCACAGGTAGGGGTTGTGCATGCATGGCTCTGCACATTCCAGGCTGAATATTGGGCTGTGCAGGGAATGCATGGGCATGCCCCCCACCTGCACCTGCATACATTACTGATGTGCTCCAGCGCATAGGGATTTGTGCTGTGCATGTTTCCCTTTTGAATATTGTGCCAGGGTGCATCAGTGGGTTGCTCATGGTGCAACATTGTTGCGCCATGCGCAACCATTTTGAATATCTGGGCTATTATCTTCTGGCAGTCATTCTGTGTCAGATTACCAATAGATAGTACAGACATCATAGAAAGCTACGGGAAGTAGAATGGATTAAAGACTGACTGGAGCTATCTACATAACAAATAAGCTCTGCTGTTCTCCTAGGTGCCTATGAACACCTAATTAAGCCTTTTGACACCACACCACCATCCCAAGGGCAGTCATTCTGCTACTTTGCAGGAAATTCCATAGCAAGAGTCCCAGTGTTGCCTGTTTCCAAATAATACACCAACTTCATTTTCTCTGGCAGGCAGTTATGGGCTACTGTTTATATCCTACTGAATGTGCTTAACCTGCAATTTATTACTATAGATGTTTACAACTCAATGATAGCCACCACATTTGCTTCACTTACAAATAGGTAGATATGTGTGTGTTTAATTTTTGTTTGACTCAGGTTACTCATAGAACCTGATCAGTTCTTAACATGCTATATTGTGATTAAATGAACTGGTAATTGGGGGCTTTAGTGTCTTTTACAAATTCATTTTTCCTGACCAAGGATATACTAAAACAAATATTTCTAAGCAAAATGTTTAAAAATAAGAAGTTTAACAGTAATTTAGTTGATGTGGTATACAGAGATGCTCCCTGGAACATTGCCTGGTTTTTGGTGGGGGGAGTGCTGTCACAAGCAGAATGAGACTTCATGGATGGGGGAGATCATGGTAGCAGAAGATTTATGATGGTATTAAAAGCTTAATGATGGATGTAGAGTCACCAATATTTAAGCATGATTTTGGTAGAGGATTAAGTGTGACTTGGGGGTGTGGAGTGAGTCTTGGTATTTTTGGCATAATGGTTTTCTGAAACTTCAACCTTCAGTTTGTTAGACTCTGCATCCATCTGCACAGTATGTCGTTAAGCCACATGCAATTAGGTATGGGTAAAAACCAGATTACCAGACCTGGACCAGAGCTATAAAATCTGGACTGGGCACAGCTTGTGCAAATATTGCTGATCCACTCTCTCCAGATGATCTGGTCTGGCTTTTGACTATCTGGTCTGGTCCTGATGGCTCTGTTTTCAATCATGTCAAGGAAGGGTTGAAAAATAGACTTCCAGAAGTGGACCAGGTACATAAAAGTCAGACTGAACAGTGCAACCAGAGTGACAGGACCAGCAATATTTGTGCAAGTTGCACCCATTATGGCCAGTTTGGATTTTTACAGAACTGCTGTGGTTCAGGTCTCTCAGTCCAGTTTTTAATCTACCAGCCTTTATTTTATACTGAAAGATGTGTGAGCAAAAATGCCCATTTACACAAACATTCAGTTTAGAATAAAAAGAGAACAGAACACCAGGTCAAACAATGACATAGTAAAACACAATATAAGCAGGTCTAATGTAAACAGGTCGAATGCAGAGATATTGAGGGATATGTAGAAAAAAGGGGAAGCAAATAAATAACAGTGACAAATTTACAGCATGAGATATAGTTGGAGGTACAATTCAGGAACATGAACAACTGGATGATGCATCAAAAAGAAGAAGTGCAAGTCCTGCAACGCCCAGATCCTGCATGCAGATGAACATTCCCACTGCATGAGCTGCCTAGGCCCCAAACACCTGGTCAAGGATTGTGCCCCCTGCCAATCCTTCAACAAGGCCACATAGATTAGGCACCAGAAAAAGACTGAAGCCCACTTCCTGGAGAAGAGCCTAGCTTTGATGGAAAAGGAGCTGCAGAATCTGCAGGAAAAATCTTCTTTGCCAATGCCAGAACCCAAAAAAGAAGAAAAAAGACAAGGAGAGTCACCAAGACCAGGATAGGTCTCCATCCACTTGGCAGCAAACATCAGGTACAACTGACACCAGAGAGGCCTCCACTTCTGAAGTACCTCTACTGCCAGGTCTCCTACCGCTCTGGTGGATCAGACCATGGCCTTCCTGCTTCTTTTATTCATGGTGCAGTCAGGCTCTTCTTGGATGACACAATCCCTTTTGTGCTCCTTAGGCCCATGTCTTCTTCAGGATCTGTCACCAGCAGTAAGGTCAATAATCCACTCCCTAGCCCCACTAAAGAGTTCATGGTCACAGCTGTTAAACTGGACTGCTGTTGACTGCATGGACCAGGCTGATACATCAGGCATTAGCTCTTCAGATGGCTGCACTACTGTGGCTGATGTCACTCCCTGGTTCATCTGCAGACTGCACAGCTGGGGCTCTCCTATCAGAGTGGCAGTATACCCCTGACATCAAGTTGAGCTGACTGCTGGACATGCAACAGTCTTTTGAGGGTTCCTTACTCCCACTGACACAACAAGATCCTCCAGGCTTGCCAAAAGATCAAGAGTCAGGGGTGGGCATTAATCTGGAGGTTCCTCTTTGTTTGCTGGGTCAGTTTATTCCTGATTTCCCCACTGGGCCTATTGTTAATCCCTTTAGGGACCTTCCATCTGGACCTCCTCGACCCAAGCCCCCTTGGACAACCAGGTTCCACCATCTTGGACTTTGGCTCCCCAGATAATGGTGGGTCTTTCATCAGGTTCTACTCACACCCAGATGCCAAGTGACCCCTTGTCATGTAACCCTTCAGTGGGTCAGAATATATATGGCATTCTGGCCATTCCTCAAATGATGGACAGCCTTCCTTCAGGGCTCCAGCCACAGAATCTTCTAGTGCCAGACATTCCTGTACCTGATCCAGTGCAAGCACCTTTCAATGTCCCTACAGGGCTGATGCCTTGTCCTTCTGGACCTCTTGCTGGGTCTTTGGCCCCACTTCCTGCTAGGCCATCAGCTCCACCTCCAGCTGGACCTATGGGCAATGTTCCAGGCTATCCACACCCACAATACCTAATGTACCCTTCACTGGGGTATCCAAAGCCTGGTCAGCAACCCTATTATGCATTGAGGTACCAGACACCAGGCTATGCCTAATCAAGGATATGCTCCTTCTGGCTTTCCCTACTCCTATCAGGCTCATGGATACCCTCAATATCAGACACTGGGCTATCCATTATACCAGTCTCCTCCTCCACCGCCTCCTCCTCAGCCTTAGCCTCTGCCTCACAGCAGCCTCAGGCTGATATCCAGGCAGTATTTCAGATCCTGACTCAGGAGGATAGGACTCAACTAGCCTCTGAACTTGACTGTCAGAAACCAGTGGCAGACTCTACTTCCACCTCCTTTTTGACCCCTAAATAAGCCTCTGCTGTGAATTCCCACCTTTCTGGAGAAGGCTTTTCTAGAAACCAGGTCAGGAATAAAACCCAGAACACTCCTCTAAAAATGGTTCAGACCCCCAGCAGGCACTCTTCAGACTCTAACTCTGAATTGTCCTCCAGCTCTGGTACACATACACCTATAGAGCCTCAGTCTAAGGAGTCCCTGAAGTCACATCTGTAGGACCACTGCAGAACTCCTCATAACTATACAAAATGTTTGTAGCTATGCTATCCAGGAACAGGATCCAATGTGAAAAAGGCTTGCAGAACTTATAGACATGATTAACATAGCTCCTATGCCCATACTGCCTTCAACTCAGCCTCATAAAGACCTAATGGTCACTATCTGGCAACAGCCTTCATCCATTTGGGCTGTTTCAAAAAAGGCAGACAGGGTGTACCACCCTCCAGATGGGGTCACACACCTTACAGTCCATCCTAATGCAAACTCAGTTGTTATTATGGCTGCCCATGACAGGTCCTCTAAACCTAACATTTGAGCATGTGTCCTCCTGATAAGGAGTCAAAGCAGCAGGACAATTTCAGTCACAACATCCATTCCTCTTCTACTTGCACCCTCAGTTCTCTTAATTATGTGGCTCATATGGTTTCTCATCAGAAATCTTGCCTGGTCTTACTTGAGTAAAATATGGAAGCTATCCAGGACCAGAAGCTTAAGGCCGAGATTGCCAAGACAGTGAGAATGGCTAAAATCTTCTGTCATCCTGCTCTCCAAGCCACTTATGACACAGAGGACTCAGTTGCTCACACCACAGCCATTGTTCACAGCATTAGGTGACATTCATGCCTCAGGATTGCTGGCCTGGCAAAAGATGTCCAGACCTCCATCCTTCATGCCCCTTTCAGGAGACCCATATTATTCAGAGGTGATGTTAAACAAGGATATTATCACTAAATTGCAGGACCAAGATAAATCCATCCACAATATCCACTTCATGTACCGAGGGAGTTAAAAAGGCAAAAAGCCTTTTCTTGAGCAACAGAGACACCAGACCAAAAAAGCTCCTGACAAACGCCAGGCCAAATGCTGGCATCCAGCATTAGGAACCCCTACTCCCCCTGTCAAGTCCCAAATGTCCCACAGAGGAGCTGCTGACTCCTTCCTCTTGGCCTTCTGACTTGTGGGGGACCTGCTGACTGTTCTAGACCCTCTAGAAAAACCAGTGGGAGGGGAAAATTTGCCTTCCACCTTCTGGGGTCACAAGACATAACCACAGACTCTTGAGCCTTTAGTTAATAGCAAGAGGTCACACCATAGAGTTTCTAGACAGGTCTCTGGACAGCCACCAGACCTCTCTCATTATCCTCTAATACACCTGTCTCTGATAGGAGATGAGATCTAGGCTCTTCTGAAAATGTCAGCCATAGAGTCTGTGGCTCCAGCACAGATAAGAAGATGTTACTATTCCCATTTCTTCCTAGTGCCCAAAAAGACAGGTGACCTAAGGCCCATCTTGGACCTCAGCATGCTTAACCTGTACATCAAGTACACGGGTCTTCATGCTCACTATCCAGAAACTTCTACCCCTGCTCCACTACAGCAATTGGCTTTGTGAGTTGGACATGCAGGATGCTTACCTGCACATCCCTGTCTTCTGGACCCACCTCCACTTTCTTTGGTTTGCCTTCCAGGGGGAACATTACCAGTTCAAGGCTCTCCCTCTTGTCCTATCCTCATCACATCAGATTTTTACCAAGGAGCTAGCAGTGGTGGTGTAGCCCTATGCCACAGAGGGATCTAACTGTGCCTGTATCTGGATAATTGGCTTCTATCAGCCCCATTACAGAGCAGTATGAGGGAGTCCCTCTCCTTCACCCTTGACCTCTTTGCCAGACTTGGAATAACAGTTAACTATCCCAAGTCCCACCTCTTCCTTCCCAGTGTCTACAATTCATTTGTGGCAGTGCTAGATATGGTCCAGGGCAGGGCCATCCTCTCCTTGAACAAAGCAAAGACCCTGCAGAAACCAGCCATGTCAGTGGCCAACACACACACTGGACCACAGCCCAGTCAATCCTCCATCATCTCAGGCTGATGGCAGCTGCAGTCCCTACAGTTCCTTTAGCCAGACTGCATATGAGGGTGATCCAATGGACTCTTCATGTCCAATGGGATCAGTGGCTGGACAACCTGGACCACATGGTTCTAGTGTTTGGGTACATGAAAAATAATCTTATTTGGTGGCAGGAGTTGTCAGATTTCTCTACAGGGGTTCCCCTGTCAACCCCCTGCTCCTACCATGACCCTTATAATGGATGCTTCATGACAAGGCTGGGGAGACCACTTAGGGTACCATCAGACCCAAGAAACATAGTCTCAGCAGGAAGCATATCTACATATCAATGCATTAGAAATGAGGGCAGTACTGTATGCCCTCCAGGCCTTCCAGCCTAGTCTATGTCTGGGGACACTCCTGATTCAAACTGACAATATGTTTGTGGTCTGGTACCTGAACAAACAGGGAGACTCTCGCTCATACCCGCTATGCTGCGAGGCAATGCAAGTGTTGTACTTGGCAGTCCAGCATGACCTCCACCTGACTGCTCTCCATGTGCTGGGTGTCAGCAGAATCCTGGCAGACAGTCTCAGCCACACCACATTTAGGGTACACAAGTGGGAGCTAAATCAAGAGGTTGTTGAAAGCTTATTTGACCTCTGGGGTTGGCTGGAGATAGATTTCTTTGCCTCCCCATCCAACGCAAAACTACCCAATTTTTGTTCACTCATTTCCAGGCATGTTGTTTTCTGGTGAGACATGTTGTTTCTTTGTTGGATAGAGAGGTACTTGTACACCTTTCTTCCTTTCCCAGTGCTTCAGAGGGTTCTCCTAAAGCTACAGGTGGAGAAGACTCACATGATTCTTATAGCCCCTCTTTTGCTTCATCAGACCTTGTTCCCTCTGCTTCACCAGCTATTGATGGAACCCCCAGTGCCTCTGCCTCTCCACCATGATCTTCTGACTCAGGAGCAGAGCAGACTGGTGCATCCTGGCTTCAGATCCCTCCACCCGCATGCATGGCACCTGTGGACATATGTGGAATAACTCCTATTGTTAATTTTTTTACAAAAATTGTCAACTGTTCAGATGCATTAGTAAAAAATTAATTATGATAGTGAGACTTTTTGAAATGTTATTTGACTTACCATACTCATGTTTGTCTACCCACTTACTCAGTCTCCTACTTGTTTCTGTCCTTGTACTATCTAATTCCTGTTGCTCCATATCATGGAGTTGTTGATTTTCATATTGTGTGTGCCTGGGTTGGAGCAGCAATAAAAGATAATCTATGCAATACCCTCAATAACACACCTACCCCGGTTTACTTTTACCTAATGCCCGTTTTTAGGCGTTATACAGTAAGATCTTCCTTCAAGAGAACGACTTATAATGGAATGTGTAAGATTTACATTTGGGTAACCACACTTTTATATTATACTAAGAATATGTATGAACTGTATATAAATCATTAAAAAAACTAATTAAACACATCAAATGTCTTCAAAAACATGTCTCAGCATTGTGTTTACCTCCCACCCTGTCACAACATATAGTTGTCTCAGCAGTGTTTTCAATTAAGGTACAATACCTTCGTGCATATGATGGCCTAGTTCTGCTGAGCTGATTGCTATGACAGTGCATATAATATAACAGGAAACATATAGGTAACTAATACAGACAGTGGCATTATTTTTATATCTGCCCTTTCTCAATGTACCATACTTTGATTCAGTTAGTGTATGCAATAGCAAGTCATGTTTATATTGAAGCCCATGAAACACCCTTATCTAATTAATGCATTTACAGTCACAGTGGCTCTGCCAGATCTTGTTCTTGCTGTTGTTGGCTAGCCAAATAACACTGGAACCATTTTAATGCATTATCAAGACCAATGTTGCACAATTCGAATTTAAGCAGATTGTGGTTGACTGTATCAAATGCCTTGTTCAGGTTGAGAAATACAGCACCCACATGTTTTTTTGAGTCTAGATCCAGGTGCCATTCATTGGTCACATTGACTAGGGAGGTTACTGTGCTATTCTGGGGTCAAAAACTAGACTGGACAGGGCTGAGCTTGTTGTAGGATTCAAGGTAATTTTGCAGTTGCGTGCTAGCAAGTTTTTCCAGTCATTTGGAGAGGATGGGTAACAGAGATATGGGTCTATAGTTATTGAGGTCAGAAGGGACATCTGATTTAAAGAGTGGGATTACATGTGCTACTTTCTATAAATCAGGGATATTGCATTGCGAAAGAGACATGTTGAACAAGTGGGTAATAGGAGCAGTAAGCACACAGTATCCCAACTTCAAGACGAAGGGATTGAGAAAGTCAGCGCTAGCACTTTTTTTGGTATCGTGGGCTAAAAGCAGATCCTCAATTTCTTTGAAGGATACTGGGTTGAAGCTAAATTTAACTTCTTGGACAGAGTCCATTATTATCAGTTCAGTCATGTCTGGAATACTACATTGGGATGGTAGCTTGCTAGCAGGAAAGGTGTCAAAAGCCAGAATGGCTGTCACAAAATGGTCGTTAAGTAATTCCAATATTTGAGACTTATCAGAGGTGGTTGAGTCACCAGTCATAATCTTAGTAGAGAGAGAGTGGAAGGGAGGTGATGCCCTTCAATATCTCTCAGGGTTTTCTAAAATAGTGCAGGGTTAGTAGAAGAAATGTCCAGTTTAGATTTGAAGAATTTAGATTTCTCTGCCCTGATTAATTTGGTACATTGATTCCTTGCTTATCTGAAGCCTGCCCAATCACAGGGTAGCTTAGACTTGTGGGTGAAGTTCCAGAGAAAATCCCCACAATGGAGGACAGATTTAATGTCATGGAAACCTGGGACAGGACCTTTTCTTTGTTTCAACTTTGGTTAAGGGAGCATACTTGTTTATTACCTATGATAGTAGGTCCTGGAATAGGTTGTAGGCTGTAGACAGGTTGTAGGCTGTAGATTTCGCAAGATAAAAATCTTGCCATTTTATATTACCCAGCTCCTTAAGAAAACTGTTACTGCTGACATTTCCATGGTTCCTTTTGTATCTGTATGTAAAGGTTGAAGTGATTTTGGCTGTGGACTGCACACAAGCCATGGTGCTGTGATCACTTAGGTCTTTGAAGAACACTGCAAAGTGGGACATTTTATGATGTGTGCTTACTAGGATTAGCTCGAGGAGTGTACTATTAATGTTTTTTTTTTCAGGGTGTTTCAGTTTTCTAATGGTCATATGATAAGCAGCTTGGAGTTCTGTCTCCAACATTATAAACAGAAAGAAAGGAGTGTTTTATTACAACTAGCATAGTGATTTGTATTTGTGGAAGGATTCAATGAAAACTCCAAAAATGTGTTTCACGGTACTCCATTTTCCAGCTACAGACAGCAAGATGGCTGTAGGCTCTGTCCACAGCCATAAAAATACTTTCTTGGTGGCTAGAGGTCCCTCCACCCATGTGCTCACCCACCCAACATCATCTGCCCTGGTGCCCAGTGTAACTACCCCCATCCCTGTCCCCTATATAATTACAAACAGTTCCCTAGTGGTCTAGTGAACCCCACTCTCAGTGTTTGATCCCCAGTATGTGAATTCACACAGTTATTTCCTGGTGGTCTACTACACCTCCCACACTCTCACTACCTGATTCCAAGCAGATGACTGGCACAGTGCTCCACTCTCAACCACAGCCAACCATCCACTGAGCAGTTAACAAAAAAGCGCATACTTGTAAAAGCATACGTTCACTTTTTGGCCAGTCAGCTTGTGCTCATTCCATGACTGCTCTGTCAGTGGCACAGACAAGAGCAGAGGGCTATTCTGGTCACCAGCAGGCAGTCATGATGGGGAAGAACAGTGTGGTGGTCCTGGTCCTCCATGCTGTTCCCCCCCAAACCCCTCCCGGTGACCAGAACAGCTCTCCACTCCTGTCTGGACTGCCAGAAGAACTGAATGAATGAGTGTGAGCTGTCAATGAATTAGCCCGTGCATGTACAAATACATACTCATTATCTGGCAGCTCTATGGGTGGCCAACTGTAGTGCAGAGCAGAGGGCTGTGCCAGTCACCCACTTAGGATTAAAATGGGGGGAGCAGGGTAGTGGGACACTATCTGCAGATGTGGGGGGTGCTCTAGTCCACCAGGGAATAGGTGTGTGAATTTATGTACTGGAGATAGGGGATTGGGAGGGGTGGGTCACTAAACCACTAGGGAAATATTTATTACTAGACTGGGGATCAGGATGGGAGGTTTAGACTAGACACCATGCCATATGAAAACCATGTCATTAGGGTGCTAAGTTGGTGGGGGGACTGCTAGCCACTAGAGAAGTATTTTTAATATATGGGGTGAGTGATTGGGTGGGGGGAGGAACAGCTAGTCATATGATAATTTTATTTCTATGTTGGGCACAGCTTCAGTTGGATGAGCCACTGGACACCAGGTAAATTGTTTTTTCTACTGTAGCTGAGTAGAACAGGACAAAATTTCACCCAACACACGCATGTGAGTGGAACAGGACAAAAATTCACCCAGCACATTTGGAAGATTTCCAATCTGCATAGGCGGAAGTTCAGAAACTTCCATGAAAGTTATGAAATTTTATGCAGGCTCCACCAAATCAAAAACCGCAAGTTTTAAACAGCTCTATTTCACAATATTGTAGGAAAAACTCCATTGAGCAAGCTCATTCACAATGATGTCCTGGGTCATTTACATAGACATATGGACATAACATACAAAGTAACATTGTCAATCGAGACATACGGACATAGCATACAAGGTATCATTGTCAGTCAAGGAAACGGCACATACAAAGTTCATAAATGACAATTCTTGATGTGATACAGCCAGGTAAGGCAGGGTTCTGGCAGTAAAGTCTGAAGTTGTATCAGCAGATGTTTGGATAGAGTTGCATGCATAAAAGATAAGTGCATTATAGGTGAAAGTTAATGTTCAGGGACAGCAGGGAGAGTTTAAGAAGGAAGATAGGGAAAGAAGGTGAAGGTAAAAGATGAGGCGAGGGACTAGCAGAGTAGAGTGGAGAAAGGTGCAGTAAGGAGATGTAGAAGTGAAGGGCATTGAAAGCAGGTCATGGGAATCAAATCTATAGCTGTTAAATTTAGTCTAATACTTCCTGTGCGATTACAGACCTGTTATGGTTCTAGCAGTGGCAGTTGGTGTACAAGTAACTAACATAAGGTTGGTATGGGGGAATTAGTGGCAGTGACAGGTATCTTTTATTTTAGATGAGGATAAGGCTTTGTAGCGATTTATTGGGACAATGTTGGTTAGTTTTAGCATGGAATGGAGCTGGTTCCAGAATGTAGGCAGTGTGAATGAAATAGCACGTTGTCCAAAGGTAGTTTGAGTTCTTGGGACATTGAGCAGAGTGTAGTTTGTTTTCCTGAGTGAGTGGAAGATACAGATGAGGTACATTATGTAGCTTGGAAGTGCATGAAGGATTATCTAGAGGGTCCATATCCCAGCATGGAACAGGCATCTGGTGGCAAGTGAGGTCCAACAAACAGCTGTGTACAGGTTGCAGTGATGGGTTCTGTGGGGGGCACTGGTGATGAACCATATAGCACGGTGGTAGAGAACGTCCAGTTTACTTAGGCCTGAGATTGTGGAGGAGATATAGATTAAATCTGCATAGTCAAGTAGTGGAAGAAATGTGGCCAGTATAAGCTTGGTTTGTGTCACAATTGGGAAAAGAAACCTGTTTTGAAAGAAGAAGCCTAGCCGTACTTTGAGCCTCTTGGATAGGTCCTCAATGTAGTCAATGAAGGTGAGCTTGTTGTCTATCCAGAATCCAAGATTTTTAAATTTAGGAACAACTTCCAGGGTTTCACCCTGTGAAGTGATGATAAGGCTCGTTGGCAGCAAGTGGGGATCCAAAGGTAGGATTATGCGAGATGAACATTGCCTTAGTTTTCTTAGCCTTCAGAAGGAGCTTTGCTTAAATAAGGTTACTTTCCAACTGAGCAAAGTCAGCTTGCAAGACATCCCTGACTTCCGTTAGAGTTGTGCCAGAGGTATATAATACAGTGTCATCTGCAAAAAAGTGAATACTGGAGTTTGTTAAGTAGGAATCAAAATCATTGATGTATAGAGAGAGTAGGATTGGGCCTAATATGGAGCCTTGGAGAACTCCACTGACAATCAGAATGGGGGCTGAAAGACAACCATCAGCTTTGACTTTCTGCATCCAACCAGAGAGATAACGGGTGAGCCACTGTACTGTAGGAGGAGTGGCACCTGGGTTACAAAGGAAGTTGATTAGGAGGGGGTGGTCAACAGTATCAAAGGCTTTATTAAGGTCCAGGAAGACTGTGCCGGTGATCTTCTTGGAGTCCACAGTGGAAATCCAGTCATTAGTGACCTTAGTCAAAGCAGTGACTGTGCTGTGTTTAGACTAGAAACCAGATTGTGCAGGGTTAAGGAGAGAGTATGATTCAATGTGTTGTTTCAATTGACTATAGATCAGCTTTTCAAGGACTTTAGAAAGCACAGGCAAAATGGAGAGGGGCTGTAATTGTTTAAATTGCAGGGGTCTCCTGATTTGAAAAGAGGAAGGATGTGGGCAGACTTCCAGCGAGATGGAACTGTTGCAGAGGTTATGGATAGGTTGAAGATATGTAGGATAGGTGCAGTGAGATAGTCATAGCCTATTTTCAGGAAAAATGATTCAAGTCCATCATCCTCAGCACTCTTACGGAGATCTAGATTAAGTAGAGAATCTTCATCTTCTTTTTATGTAATAGTGCAGATCTGGAGAGGGTGGGATGGCCCACAGGTAGAGGAGGTAGAGCTTTTAGAAACATAGAATTTGAATTTGACGCCAGATAAGGACCGCTTGGCCCACCCAGTCTGCCCATTTTCCTATCTAACAGATAAGCTGCAGATCCTAGTTAACCAACAGCTTACTTCCTCCTACACCCCACTAGGACTGCCTTATGCTGTCCCATGCATTCTTAGAGTCCCCCACTGTTCTTGACTCCATGACCTCCTCAGGGAGGCTGTTCCATGCATCAACACCCTTTCAGTGAAAAAATACTTCCTCACATTACCTCTGAGCCGTCCCCCCTTCTATCTTCAAATTGTGCCCCCTTATTCTTGCACATCTCTTTTGCTACCCTCTTGGACTTTGTTAATTCCCTTGAGATACTTGAAAGTTTCTATCATGTCCCCTCTCTCCCTTCTTTCCTCAAGGGTATACATATTAAGCTCCTTTAATCTTTCTTCATATGTCTTCTGGTGCAGACCCTGCACCATTTTGGTTGCCCTCCTCTGGACAGCCTCCACTCTGTCTATAGAAGCATAGAAGTTATATATTACTAGTATTCACTTGGTTAGCATAGGGTGAGGAGTCAAAAGCAAGTCCAATGGTAACAAAATGTGAATTGAGTTCTTCAGGGTTTTGGGTGCTGTTTTCCACCAACCTGTCATTGGTAAATATCTTAGTTGGGATAGATGGAGCTGAAGGACGGCCTTCAATAGATTTAACTGTTCTCCAGATTTTTTGGGGAGGGTTCCCATTGGCTTGTTCCAGGGAGGAGATATAGAAGTTAGCTTTTGTAACACAAATGCTTTTGACACAAGCATTCCTAGCAGTTCTAAAGGCCTGCCAGTCTGCAGGGCTCTTAGTGTACCTAGCCTTAGCCCACGGTTTGTCTCTTTTGGTAAGCGCAGCCTTTTGTTCTGGAGTAAACCAGGGGTGGGACATGTTGCGCACTCTGACTTTAATAATGGGTGCATGCTTGTTTGCCAGGGCAGTAAGATTGTCACTAAGGATGAAGACAGCTTTGTCTGCAGTTTGCAAGATATAAATCTTGTCATCTGATCTTGCTCAGGTCATACAGAAAGTTTGACACATTGAATTTGCAAAAGGACCTCTTAGTTCTAAATTTGGACTGTTGGTATAGAAACATAAAATTTGATGGCAGATAAGGACCACTTGGCCCATCCAGTCTGCCCATTTCCCTACCTAATGGATAAGCTGCAGATCCTAGTTAACCAGCAGACTATTTCTTCCTACCCCCACCCCCTAGAATTGCCTTTTGACTGTCCCATGCATGCTTGAATTCAACCACTGTTTTTGACTCCACAACCTCCTCCGGAAGGCTGTTCCATGCATCCACAACCCTCTCTGTGAAAAAATACTTCCTTAAATTACCTCTGAGCCGCACCCCCATCTTCAAATTGTGCCCTCTTGTTCTTGCACACCTCTTTTTTTGAAAGATGCTACCCTCTTGGACTTTGTTGATTCCTTTGAGGTACTTGAAAGTTTCTATCATGTCCTCCCTCTCCCTCCTTTCCTTGAGGCTATACATATTAAGCTCCTTAAGACTCTCTTTGTATGTCTTCCAGTGCAGACCCTGCACCATTTTAGTTGCCCTCCTCTGGACAGGTTCAATCCTGTCTATGTCTTTGCAGAGATTGGGTCTCCAGAACTGCACGCAGTACTCCAGATGAGGTCTGACCAGCTGTCTGTACAATATGTTTTAGTTTGTGATCTTGTGCAAATCACCATGCAGTGGTCACTCATATCATTATGGAATACTGCTGAATCAGAGATTTTATGGGAGTGAGTGGTTAGAATAACATCTAAGATGGAGCTTTTAGCCGAGTTTGAGGTATTGTCCCTCGTGGGCTCGGTAACTAGCTGTATAAGACCAAGCTAATCACAGAGGGTTTTAAGGCAGTGAGATTTTGTAGTGAGCCAATCCATGTTGAAATCCCTCAGGATAATTGTTTCTGAGTTGGTGGCTAAGGTTAGGGATTTTATAATGTCAATGATTTCGGAGCCACCAGATGGGGAGCCTATAGCCACCTATGATGGTAATGCATTCCATGGAACTTGAACTTGAACTTGAAAAATGAAACTATTTCATGCTATAACAATGCACTACAACACACTACAAAGCCCAAAAGTTAAGTTCAAAAGAATGCTGCTTTCTCAAAAGATCCTTGCCATATTCTTTATTTAGAGAGCCCATGTGAATACTCTCTACCCTTGGCGCTTCACATCTTATTTGTGATGCTTCATCAGGAGGCCAAATTTCATAATATGCCTGTGAAAACAAGTTTGGATGGTACTTGAAAATTTACATCTGTCAGGTGGGGATAACACCAAGGATATGATGAATATTAGGGGCCAACATCTGCAAAATAGAATTGTGAGTAAACCTTAGAATAATTCAGTGTTTCTTCATAACCTAGTTAGGGCTGTTTTCACATTTTGACCCCAGATTTTCTACTTAGTCTTTATATGACCACTCTTTCTGAACATGACAGGTGCCATTTATAAAATATTGGTTGAAACATCATTTTGTGTCACATGTATGAAAACACATTTTGGTCAGGATTCAAAAAATGACAACTGTCACATTCATAAGTTGGTGTGAAAAAATGGCTATGTTGAAAATTTAGGGTGAAGATATTGAAAATTACCAAAGCTATGAGAATGCACTGAAACATTTGAATGTGTGCTCATACCTTTGTTGTTGTTTCTTTACTATGTTTACCCCCACATTTTTGACATTGCCTTCTTATTACCCTAAATCATGAACAAGGGTGGAGAAAAATGTCAAATCCTGACTGAAAGGTCATTTTGCACAGCAACTGTGAAATCACCTTTTGGGATGGATTTGCTTAATGCCATTGCATTTGTTCCTGAAGTGGGGTCCAAAATAGGTGATGCTGAAAGTTTGATGAGAAAATATTAAAAAATCACCACGTTATGAGAACAAATTCAAAAACCATTGAACTACCGTACATTATACCACATACCTGATTCCTTAGTTCCTAGTCTATCAATGAAGAGTGAAGACATGTCTCTGGTCCAGAGAGGATTACAGCTTTTGGACCATCGGTAGGTTAATAAGAGATGGGGGGTAGGGTGGTAAATGCTGAGCGGGATGGTCAGTAGGGGGAGGGTAACCATGGCGGTGAGCCAACAGAGGCAAAAGACATTGATAAATAGTTTTCTTTTTTACATCTTAAATAAAAATAAAAAGGAGACTATGAGGGATGGTTTTCTTTATTTCCAGTACCTCAGTGTTGTGTTATGCTTGGCAGCACCAGGGTGGACCACCTGCTGTCACACAATGAAAATGGGCAGGTGGGTGTTTGCATTAAAGAAAATATTTTCTACTAAATCGTTTTTTGATAAATACATTTTTTTATTTCTTTTGTTGGTAAATACTGTACAGTATGTCTTTCCTGTTTAAGTTGGGTTGAGAGTGCCACTCTATATTGACATATAAAGGCAATTCCTCTGTCAGCAGGAGTAAACTGTTGAAGCAGTAGCCCAGATAATAGTGACATCAAATGCTGACCTATCGTAGCTATATATTGTATGACTGAATAAGAAAAATAAAAGCTTTTACCATATCCCTTAATGAAATCTTGAGATATTGGAAGGGGTTCTCTGCCACCGAAATCTTCTCCTTGGTCAACCAGAGCTTCCTTTACAGCATCATATCCACAGAGCACAACCACCGGCCGAGAACCCAAGGAAACTGTGAATACTGGTCCATACTTCTCACTCAACTGGAGGAAAAACAAAACAAACAAAATTAAAATGAGTTCTTTTTGTGTATCTTCTGTTTTTAGCTAGGTCATTGAATATATGCAACTTTAATTTTGTTGACAGAGTTTATTAGGCAAAAAGAAGAATGGATGTTAATCACTCCTACTTATAATACACCCTAGATCCTTTCTATTACAACTTTGTTTTTGCACTGTATGTGATGGCAATTTCATTTTTACTAGAGTATTTTTGTATTCTGATGCTTACCAAGGAAAAGCATCAGAAGGTTTTGGGATTACTGGACAGGGAAAGGATGATTTTATATATTGCAACACTTTGGAAAGGTAGCACATCAAGATCGCACCATGGATACAGCATGGTCAAAAGCTGTGCTTTAATAAAAACACATAGAGAAACCACAAAGGGATTTTTATATCTGCACATTTTTTGACCACACTTGTTTGAGCAGTGCATTCTGCATGCTTTTCCCCCTGCAGAGTTTTTAATCGCTTATTTGATGTGGAACCCTTTGGAAACATATTTGTGAACAACATAAATTATATTGTTACTTGGTTTGCTTCTATGGGCATCAAACATCCAAATATTTAAAAAAATGTTTAAAAAATATTTTTAGAAATTGTCTTTCCATCACTACATTTTTAGTATATTGATGCAATAAAAAATTATTCTGTTGAAATATATTAATACCCACACTTTCATGTTTTAAAAAAAATCAAGTTTCTACACCTAACAATTCAAATGCTGACTCTAAGGACTGGATTTTTAATAATCATTACCCAGAGGCAATTCCCTGCTTTCAACTGTGTCAAGTGTCTACATCATAACTAACAGGGCATAATGTTGGATTGCTATTTTCAAACATTTTGTCATGTTTACAACAGTGTACCTGGTTTATGGCAAACAAATGATGCATACATCACTTTCTGTTTTCAACCTGTACCACCTGCCTGGAAAATGTGACCATATTGTATACAGTTTAATGATCTGACACAAGTATACAACTGTGATGCAAGCCATCATTTGTGTTCATAGGGTGTTTAAAAATCCAGCCAATGTATTTATTTATTCAAAAATAAGGAAAGGCACACTGAGCCAAGGCTTGTTTCCAGGTGCAACCAGAGAAAGGGAAAGTTAAACAATAAGTGATAGGAATGTAATTGCATTTTTTTTAAATGAAGCTTGGAGAAAAGTTAAGAAGACTTCATCCCATCAAAACATTTTCAGGGCATCAATATTCCATACAGAAATGGACCAGTTACTTGTTATAATAAAAATGTTTCATCTAAGGGATTAGAATATCAAGAAAAACTTGTGCAGCATTTCTGCAAGGAATAGAGTGCCTCGGAACTTAGAATCTTTTTTTTTTTTTTACTTTCTATTTATCCCTCCTACCTACCCTTGGTACCCACTCCTTTGGGCCATTCATCCCAATCCAGACCCCAAACTCAGGATCTGCCCCTAGATTGCCTCTTCCTTCTCCTCACTCTTGCACAGTGGCTCAGAACGATCATCATCTAAGACTGCTGAGGGGTGTTTCCTAATTTTTCTGTGGTCCCTTTCCCAGCCCCCTGAGACTCCAGTGCAAGGACGTACATCCAGAGAGAGGTGACATGCTGACACATGTCTTTCCTCTCAAGTGCCTAACAGTGTCTCCTCTCCCTGACTCTGTTGAATGGAGCCGCCAAGTCCTCAAGAGCCTGTGTTCCCACTGGCTCTCTTGGGACATTGGGTATATACAGTACCCCTGGTATCCCACCCCAGATGGAGGAGGGCATCCATTGGGATGCTCAATCCTCCTTCTCCCAGCTGACCCCCAATGACCCAAGTCCATTCTCAAACCAAGGTCACTGGCATGGGGTGATGTGTGGTGTCCAGTGCCTCAAACCTCAGTGCCACTGGACCGTCTGGAACTTAAAATCTTTTTCAGAGATGCCATCTCTCACTGTGCTCATCCCAAGCCTCCCAATATCACTGTGGTAGGTGTTTTACTGAGCAGGCCAGGGTACCTGAGACCTAATTTGAAAAATGTATGGGAATTACAGAACCATATATTTAAAATTTACAAAATGGGTTTTAATAAAATAGAACAAGCAACAGCAATAATTAAAAGCTCATGCTTTAATTACAATAACAGACACTGAAGAACCAAATTACTATACCTTATCGTACCTTATCCTTAAAAAATGAGAGGTAGGGAATGGCATTTTATTGAATGTCAGAGATGGAAGAAAACTGCAAATTCTGAATTTGCTGACATTTTGCAAAATTATGCACATTTTATGAAATTTTCCAAAATTCTGACTTTGACTAAATCTGAATCTTCTGAATGTGTTGGCAAAATGTCACCTGGTTCTTGAAACTTTCTGGGTGAATTGCAGAATAGTACACATAAACTCAGAAATGACAGTTTTGAGGAATTTTATTCTGCATTTTAATAAATCATTCTGCAATACATGTTATCATTCCACACTTCAGTGATCAGTGCTGTTGAATTTATTTCTGCAATATAAAAAGGACAGGAAACAAAAAAGTGTATACAACACAAAATGTGTCTTGTCTTTTTTTTACTTTGTTTGGGGTTCTTTTGAGAGGAGGTCTAACCTGATCCCCTAAAGGCGGTGATCATTCCACCACTACTTAAAAAATTCTCTTAGATCCAAACCAGTTAGCTAACTACAGGCCTATCTCTTACCTACCTTTGTAGCTAAGGTTACTGAAAACGTGGTGGCATTACAACTGGAGGATTACATTGGATCTCACGGTATCTATGAGGCTCTACAGTAAGGATTTAGGAAGAGACATAGTATGAAGACTGTCCTTGTCCAGGTATTGAATTGCCTCCTAATAGCGAGAGATCTAAAGGTGCATACCAGATTGGTCCTTCTTGATCTTTCTGCAACATTCAATACTGCGGACCATCAACAATGCAAACAGGTGGCTACTAAGCAAATATGGAGCCAAAACATACAGATGACTCATTCAGAGCAGATGGCAACATGGATACACATCACTGCTCACTTAAAAATGCAGATCATTCAGAGGATAATTGCATAAAAAACCTTTTTATTCCACATAAAACACCAGGCACAGCTTGGATGTGCTGCTCCCCACAAACAGCCAAACGTTTTTGCTCCAAATCTCACGCTTTTAGAACACTTACATTTCCTTTGTGCACTATTGGGTGTAGTTCTTAAGTGGTTGGAATCTTTCCTCATTGGCAGATCTCAGAAGGTTGTCTCAGGAATGTGTTCTTCTGATGTCCTCCCTCTGTCTAGTGGGGTTCCACAAGGCTCCATTTCGTCACCCATGCTGTTCACAGTGTACATGCTGCCATTAGGAGATATCATCAGACAATATGGTTTGAGTTTTCACTGCTATGCAGATGATACTCAACCGTATTTGTCTTTTCTACTTGAACAGGTGGATGCAGTCTCCATCTTCAACAGCTGTCTCACTGAAATCAATGACTGGATGAGTGCCAGCTGGCTGACACTGAACACAGAGAAGACTGAAGTTTTAGTTGTGGACCCATGTCACCCAGAGCTAGGTCTGGGGGCTGGGCAACCTTAAGGCCTATGGCTTGATGGTGTCCAACTGCTCACCACTGACCAGATGAAGAACCTTAGCATTATTCATGATGGTGATCTGATTCTGAAATCTCAGGTGTTGCCCATTGTCAAGTCCTCTTTTTACCATATGAGGAATATCACTTCACAGGTGGAACACCTGGTCCCCCAGATGACTTGGCTACCCTGGTCCATGCTTTTGTCACCAACCACCGTGATTATTGCAATGTCCTCTACCTAGGACTACCTGGGGTTGATATTCACCACTTGCAGCTAATGTAGAATGTGGTGGCCAGGCTTTTGACTGGCATATCTAGGGCCAGTCATATTATACCAGTGCTGCATGAACTGCATTGGCTGCCTGTTCAGTTGCAAATCACCTTTAAAGTTGGCTTGCTAACCTTTAAAGCCCTACATGAACAGGGACCCAACTACCTGAAAGATCTTCTAACTCCCTACTGGCCCTTCCATCCCCTCTGATCCACCGACAATGGATTGCTAGAGACTCCCAGGGTGTGTTTGAAAACATCTGGTGCCTGAGCCTATTCATATGTGGCACCTACCCTGTGGAATTCTATACCTCATCAGTTAAGAGAATGCCTGACTGTCAAACATTTTAAAACTAATTTAAAAGCCTATCTATTTCAAAAAGCTTTTATTTGACTGCATTTAGCAGTTTTTTTCAGGAACTTAATGATGTATAATCTTTTTTTTTCATTTGCTGTATTTTAATTGTTATAGTTATGTTCATTATTTATTCATTTGATTATGTGTTTTTACTGTGGTGTTGTTCAGCACTTTGATATTTGAAAAACACTTTATAAATAAAGATTTATTATTTACTTGCTTACTTACTTACTTCAGTATTTGTGCTTACTTGTTGGTATGGTTGTCTTACCAAGCAAGTAGTTGTATTTTAAGAATCATGGCTTCACCGATTTGTTAAATATGGCTGATACTGGTGCCCAATTATCTTATTCATCTGTTTTTTTTTTACTTTGGGAATAGAGCAAGACTGTTTAGACCTTACTTCTCTGTTTGTGCCTTGGAGCAACCTAATGTGCTTCCACCAACTTCACATGATTTTTCTTGGTTGTCAAAAGATTCGCTAACAAAGCAATTGACAATGTGTTACCCTATGTTTATAATAAGTAGCATCTAATTAATATAATCCTAGATATATCTGTTAGCACCCTTTGCAAACTGTGTGAGAGGCCTTTTGGCACCATGCAATTCTGCTTAAAGTTGGACCAGCATAACATTCTGTGGTGATTTGCATATGCAGCCCATGATGCTTTGCATTGTGGGGGCATGTGTGACTTTGTATTTTCTTGAAACTTGGCTTCCCAGCCAAATGCCCTTTGGGGTAACCCTTGCCTCAGTGTTTACACACAGAGGTTCTTTATCCTAGATATATGTTTAGCACACTAGTTTAATTTTGATTTTGGGTTAGTCTATTCATTTTTCTAGAAACATTTTTTTTTATTCCATTTTAAACATTTTCCTCCACGTAAGTTAGTTCTCAGTTTTAATATTTTTAAGGTATGGATCAGTTACAAGATCAAATATATTTTGGGAAATAAAAAAAATACAGAGTTTTTTCACATAAAGCTGAATGATCTCTGAATGATCTAAGGAGATAGTCGAATACTGTATCTGTAGATCCTGAGGCTGCCGTGATTGTTTGGGAATGTGGAATGGGTGGAGATGGGGCGTTAGTTTTGGAGTGAACTTTATTAATGAGTTTGGTATTTAACTAACAACTGAAAACATGTAACATAGAAACATAGACTTTGATGGCAGATAAAGACCACTTGGCCCACTCAGTCTGCCCATTTCCCTTCCTATTGGATAAACTGCAGATTCTAGTTAACCAACAGACTACTTCCTGCAACCCCCCACTACAATTGCCTTATGTCTGTCCCATGCATGTTTGAATTCCCCCACTGTATTAGACCCAACAACCCCCCAGGAACGTGGTTCCATGCATCTACCACTCTCTCTGTGAAAAAAAATTCCTCACATTACCCCTGAGCCATCCCCCCATTATCTTTAAATTGTGCCCCCTTGTTCTTACACATCTCTTTTTCTGAAAGATGCTATCCTCCTGGACTTTGTTGATTCCCTTGAGGTACTTGAAAGTTTCTATCATGCCCCCCCAGTCCTTCCTTTCATCAAGGGTATATATATTAAGCTCTTTCAGTCTCTCTTCATATGGTTTCTGATGCAGACCCTGCACCATTTTAGTTGCCCTCCTCTGGACTGCTTCCATCCTGTCTATGTCCCTGCTTAGATGAGGTCTCCAAAAACTGCACACAGTATTCCAGATAGGGTCTCACCAACTGTCTGTACAGAGGGATAACCATTTCCCTTTTTCTACTTCTGATGTCCCATCCTATGCATCCCAGTATCCCCCTGGCTCTCCTTACTGACTTTTCACATTGCTTACCCACCTTTAGGTAATCTGATATGACTACCCCCAAATCCCTTTCCATTTTTGTTGTTGTTAGTACCTCCCCTGCTATTGTGTACTCTTCTCCTGGGTTTTTGTTTTGTTTCTCAGGTGCATTACTTTGCACTTCTTTGCATTGAATCTAAGTTGCCATATGTCTGACCATTCCTCCAACCTTGCCAAGTCCATTCTCATCCTTTCTATCCTCCCTTGTGTATCAACTCTGTTACAGATCTTTGAGTCATTTGCAAAGAGGCATACCTTTCCCTCCAGACCCTCTGCAATGTCACCTACGAAGATGTTAAAGAGGACTGAACCCAGTACAGAGCCCGGAGGTACTCCATTAGTAACCCCCCCTTTTTTGGAATGTGTTCCATTCACTATTACCTTCTGTATCCTGTTGTGCAGCCAGTTTGCTACCCAGGCTACCACCCTGGAACCCACTCCCAGGCTGGCTAGCTTGATTATTAGTCTTTTTTGTGGGACTGTGTCAAATGCCTTGCTAAAGTCTAGGTAGGCCATATCCACAGCCCCTCCCTGGTCTATTACTTTGGTCACCCAGTCAAAGAAATCAATTAGATTTGTCTGACATGACCTTCCTGCTGTAAATCCATGTTGCTTTGGGTCCCATGCCCCACTGGCCTCTAGGTACTCAATAATTGTTTCTTTCAGAAGTGATTCCATTATTTTCCCTACCACTGTGATCAAACTTACAGGTCTGTAGTTTCCTGCTTCTGCCTTGCTCCCGCTTTTGTGAAGAGGAATCACATCTGCCCTCCTCCAGTCCTCAGGTACCACCCATCCCCCCATGATTTGTTAAACAGTGTGGTCAGTGGTGTCACTAGGTCCTCCTTTAGTTCTTTTAGGATTCTGGGGTGAATCATGTCAGGCCCCATTGCTTTGTCCTCCTTGAGTTTTAGGAGTTCTTTCAGGACTCTTTCTTCTGTAAATGGACTGGTGTCAACACCCCTACCCAGAGTGCTTCTATTGTCTGGTTTAGGTAACTCCTCCTCATCTTCTTTTGTGAATACTGAGCAAAAGTATTCATTCAGCGTCTTTGCCTTTTCACTGTCTCCCTCTGCCCACCTCCCCTCTTCTTTATTAATCTTCACTATTCCTCCCATGATCTTTCTATGCTCCCTAATGTACCTATAGAAGGTTTTATTCCCCTTCTTAACTGAGTTGGCTATTTTTTCCTCAGTTTGGGCCTTTGCTATTCTGACTGCCTTCCCCACTTCTTTCTGATTTAATTGATACAGTTCCCTGTCATGCTCCTTCTGTGATTCCTTATACTTTTTGAGTGCAGCCTTTTTCTCTTTAACCTTCCCTGCCACCTCTTTTGAGAACCATAGTGGTATTTTACTCCACTTTGTTTTCTTTATTTGTTTCACACAAAGGCTTTTTTCCTCTACGATAGCAGTTTTGATTTTTCTCCATTGTTCTTCCACCCCTCCTTTTTGGCCATTTGCTAGTGCATTCCTCAGGTATTCACCCATTTTGCCAAAGTCAGCCCTTCTAAGGTCCAGTATCCTTGTTTTTGTATGGCTTGTCTCCATGGTTGTGCTTATTGTGAAGCACACTGTGCAGTGGTCACTTTTTCCCAGATGTCTACTGACCTCTAAATTTGTGATCCTCTCTCCATTTGAGAGTACCAGGTCTAGTATTGCTCCTTCCCAAGTGGGTTCCAACACTAGCTGTCTAAGGCCTGCCCCCTGCAAGGCATCAAGAATGGCCCTGCTCTTGGATGTGGCTGCAGTACATGTCATCCAGTTAACATCTGGCATATTTAGGTCCCCTATCAACAGTATCTCCCCCTTTTCAGCCATTTTGAGAATGTCCTCCATCATTTTCTTGTCCGTTTCCTCCCCTTGAGACTGGGGTCTGTATACAGCCCCTGTTAGGATTGTGATGCCATGCCCTGTCTCCAAGGTGACCCAGAGTGCCTCTTGTCCTCCCCCTTTACTTTTTAGTTCTATAGCTTTGATCTCTTCTCTTACATATAGAGATACTCCACCTCCTCGTTTACCTTCCCTGTCCCTTCTGTAGACTGTGTACCCTGGTATGTTGACATCCCAGTCATGGTTCTCCATGTACCATGTTTCCATGACTGCCACAATATCCAATTGTTCATCTTCCATCAGGGCTACTAGCTCAAGAAGCTTGTTTCCCAGACTATGGGCATTGGTGCTCATTGCCCTCCATTTAATGTTGGCTTTATCCTTTTTCCCCCATCCCTGCTTTTATTGCCCTTGTTTATTTTTCCATTTACCCCTGTCCTGCCTTCTGTTGAGCTCTGTACCTCAGTGTTTACCCTACTACCTGCCATGTTTTGTGGGGGGTGGCTTGACATTTCCTGCCTTTTATCAGCACCTCCCACCTTGGCTAGTTTAAAAGCTTACCAAGGAAGCATTTAAACCTGTCACTTAGAAGCCTGGTTCCCTTCATGGACAGATGCAGACCATTGTGCCAGTATAGACCTTCATCTCTCCAGGTGGACCCCCAGTCCCCAATGAAGCCAAAGCCCTGTGCTCTGCACCAGTTTTGCAACCATTCATTAAACTGCATGGAGTGCAGTACCCTAACCTCACCCATGCCATGGACTGGCAGCACCTCTGAGAAGGTAATCGTGCTTGCTACCTGTCTGAGGCCCCTCCCCAATTCCACAAATGCATCCTGCACTGCACTGATTCCATGCCTAGCTAGGTCATTTGTCCCAAGGTGGACAATGATATCTAGTTCCCTGTCTTGTGATGCTGCTTTTGCAATTGTGAGGATTCACTTCTTGTCCTGCCAAGCCATGGCACCAGACAGGCACTTTACTTTCCTCTCTTCTCCCTTCCCCAGTTCTACCCCTCTAACAATTGTGTCCCCTATCAGAAGCTGTTTCCTTCCCCTGTGGTGCCCCTTGCCACCCTTTTGTGGGTCTCCCTTGTGGATGTCCTCAGCATTCTTCTTGGTCTCCATTGAGAGTGCCATCATAGAAGAACCTTGCTCTGCCAGACTGGCATATGATCTGTGTAGAGGTACAACCAGGGGGGCTTTGTCTCTGTTCCACCACCCGCACTGTCCCAGAACCCACTGTGGTCCAACTGCTCTTCATACTTGGCAGCCTCTGAGGCAGTGGTTGTGGCAGTGGTACTCTTTGGGTAGGGGAGGACCCCTTAGTCCTTGCCAGTTCAGCCTGGAGGTGGGCAATCTCCTCCCTCAGAGCTGATAGTTGCCTGCAAATAGGACAGCAGCACAGTTTCCAGAATGTCTCCCAGCAAACTGCTGTCCCACATCCTGTGCATTGCACCACTCCCCACATCTCCCTCTCCCTTATAATATACAATGTGTAATATATATAATTTTTGGTTTTGGTGGTGTCTACTTACCCTTTATGCACTGTGATGGGTTATTAAGAATATGATAGTTCTGCCCCAAGAACTGTTGAGGAAGTGATGTCAGAACTTTGGCTATAAAGGAAATGCCATGCCTGGGGAGGATGGGGTGTGGGGAAGGGGGGTAGGTAGCCCACAACCAGAGGTGACTGTTAGAAACAATCAAACACCACCCTGGTGAGTACTGCCAGTTATAGTAATTCAACTAACCTCCAGTAACTTATTTAAAAATAGTTTAACTATCACAAACTCCTACGCACCAATACATTATTTAAAAATAGTTTCTATCCCAAAATCCTAGTAGTCAATCCAGCTACCCCCAAGGGGCAACCAAAATGCAGTATTCAAACCCTTGTGAAGTTACTTCCAAAATAAGTAGAGTTTGCAAGCTCCATTTTCAACTCAGCCACCTGTAAATTTAAAAATAGTTTAACTGCCAGAAAATCCTAGTAGACAATCTAGCTACCTCCAGGGGTCTACCCAAATCAGTATTTACATCCTTCTGAAGTTACTCACAAGATAAACAGAATTTGCAAGCCCCTTCTTGGTTAAACACTAAATAAATATGTAAATAAAAAGCAATTACCAAAGGTATTTAGTTTCACTTCCCACAGAATTGAGCAAAAGTGCACGTTGTTGCAGATATCAAGTGCAATATAGAATATCTCACAGAGCTCACAGCTGAATAAAGAAGTAGTGTCCTTCCAGGTCAAGAAGATGTGTCAGTTACTCTGTAATCTAACTTCTGTATCAAGCAGCAGTGAACTGCTGTTCAAAGTCACGAGTCCAAGATAATGACATATTCAGCCAAAGGAGAAGCATCGCATTTGATAAAATTATGCAGTTGCTGTCTATGTGTAACTAACATTATTCCATAATTACATAATACAGTCCTGGGCATGTTTAGCTAAACAAACACACTGAATAATGAATATCTAGAATAGATTGGTCTACTCTGCTCCATCATTCAGTATGTCCATTCAGTTTACATTTCCAGCTGTGGTTAGAGTGCTACAACTTGGGACCTGAAATTCCTGATCATGAATGTCTGTTTACAGTCATTACTCATAGATACATAGATACATAGACAGTGTCGGCAGATAAGGACCTATGGCCAACCCAGTCTGCCCATTTGAGCTTATGAGTTCAGTTTTTGTTTTCCTAGAAGTCTGTTGTCCCTTACCCCGACCTTCAGAATTCTTTTATGTCTATCCCATGCATTCTTCAATCCTGTGATTGTTTCAGCCCCACCACTTCCTCTGGCAGGGTGTTCCACTTGTCCATCACCCGTTCTGTGAAGGAATTCTTCCTCATGTTTCCTCTGAATTGTCCTCCCTCCAACTTCATCCCATGGCCTCAAGTAATGGAACATCTTTTTTACTTAGAAATAGTGTATTCCTGCACCCTGTTCCTCCCTGTAAGATACTTGTATGTCTCTGTCATATCCTGTCTCTCCCTCCTCTCCTCCAGGGAGTACATGTTCAGTTCCTTCAACCTGTCTTCATAGGACTTGTGATGCAATCCATGCATCATATTTGTTGCCCTCCCCTGAACCTTCTCTACCCAGTCTATGTCCTTACGTAGGTATGGTATCCAGAACTGTACACCGTACTCCAGGTGGGGCCTCACTAGTGTCTTGTATAGTGGAATTATGACCTCCCTTTTCCTGCTGGTGATGCCCCTGCCTATACATCCCAGCATCCTACTTGCTTTACCTGCTGCCTTGTCACACTGTTTCCCTACCTTGAGGTCATCAGAGATGATAACCCCGAGATCCCTTTCCTGCTTGGTGCATGCTATATTCTCACCCCCCAACTGATATATTGTGCTGGGGTTTTTGTGCCCCATGGGCATTATCTTGTACTTCTTTGCACTGAATTTCAACTGCCAAACCCCTGACCATTCTTCAAGTTTCTACAGGTCCCTTCTCATTCTGTCTACACCCTTTGGTGTGTTCTCTCTGTTACAGAGCTTTGTGTCATTAGCGAACAGTGAAATTCTGCCTTCTAGGTCCTGTGCAATGTCACTGATGAAGATGTTGAATATGACCAGTCCCAGCACTGATCCCTGTGGTACCCCACTGGTCACTCTTCCATCTGTGGAGTGACAGCCATTTATCACCACCCTCTGTGTCCTGCCACCCAGCCAGTTACCTACCCACCACACTACTGTCCTGCCCACACCCATATTCCCCAGTTTGTGTAATAATCTTCTACATGGCACAGCGTCAAAGGCCTTGCTGAAGTCCAGATAGACCATGTCCACTGCCCTCCCCTGATCCATCTTCCTAGTCACCCAGTCACAAAAAATTCAATGAAGTTGGTCTGACATGACCTCCCCCTGGTGAAACCATTCTGCTTTGGGTCCTGTAGTCCATTGACAAAGACTATGTGTATTATACCTTTTTGTCACCGCTTTTATGTTATCTAATCCAAATGATGAAACACATGGTGTTATTGCTTACTAGGCTATTATAATGAGCAATGGTGGTGGGAACAGCTGAACCTGTGACTTCAGGTCAACCAACATATCTGAACACATTGCACTACTCTTTACATTCTAACATTCTTTTGCAGTGATTCTTTTATCACAATCTCATATCTAAACTGCGGCAACTTACATATTTAATTAATTACCATAAGTGGCACAGTAAAATTAGTGGCAACAACTAGGGTATGAAAAGTCCCCATACAAAAATGTATTTTGTCTTTGACTATGCTGATGATATGCAAGAAATAAGTATTTATTGACTATCGTGTACGTCAGAATGGTATGCATGCAGGCTGTGTGACTCTAACTCCTTTAGATCTCAATCTGTGTATTCCCATTATTTAACCACATCAGCCATCACACAATCTCTCTCTCTCACATAATGTTCTGGCATTTTCTATATAGCGGCTGGATGCGAATACAAAGTATAAACTGTAAACAGGCACTTACTGTAAAAAGGTATTTAATTCTACTTTGAAAAATCATATTTCTTATTTCAATATTTAAGCTTAATAGTATAACTACCTGACATCAAAACATGACAAACAGTATGATTTGAAGATAAGTTTAAGATATACAATGTTGGTCATGCATGTCCATTCTAAATAACTACAGTTTTGCCATACTATACACTTTTTGCAATTATAGCTGTGTGTCAATCACTGTCTTGTTTTTATCATTGATTAAGGTATTACAGATGTTGGCTGTGGTGGGAATAGAACCTGTGACTCTGTTTCTATGTACATAATTGCAGACAATGTACCATCCTGTACAGTCATAAATCAGTTTACTGTGATGTTGTTATAACTGTTACATATCTGATTTATTGTACTGATCTGAACTCTGAAACCAGACTCATGAACTGAACTTAAAGTACACATGTTTTTTCTTCTTCTTCTTCTATTTCTACTCAATGATATTTTTTTCACATGTTAATGTCAGTTTGTATGGTTTGTCTGTCAATATATCTAATTAACAGTTTACACATCTATCTACAAAGCTGTCTTTTCTCTCTCTGCCTATGTCTCTCTCTTCCTCTCTCATATAATGTGTAACTCTATTGATTGATGTCTGTCATTCACTGTTTCATTATGCATAATAAAAGCTGTTGTAGAGCAGTTCAAAACAATGCAGTGCATCTGCTTACTGTGAGCCACTGAAATAATAAATGAGTGCAATTATTGTTATTTATGTGTTAGTATAATAGTATTATGCTATTATTAGGATGTATGCGTGTCTGTGTGTCTGTGTGTAGAGTGGGGGGGAGAGGTTAGCAATAAATAATTAAAAGAACTGTTCATGATGGAATCACAGTGGAAGAAATGAACAGGATAAACAAATTAACATGATGCATATTACTTTAGTTTTAACTATTGATGAAAATGGATCGCTTAGCCAGTATTCCAATGATAAATGTCAAAATTCAGATGTGGTCAATGTGGTCATGTATAAGTGATTACAAACAACCACATGAGCTGTCAGTGCACTCATTCTAGAGGGGCCATTGAAAGATTCAGTTCAATAGCTGCTTCAATAGTTAGTGGTCAGTGGTCAGATTTGTACACATATGAACTATATGTTACTTTGGCTCATGTTGGATGTCTGCTTCTAAAAACAAACTCTGACCAAAGTTGACAGGGCTGCAGGTCAGGAATCTCAGTTAAACATATTAAAAATTATTTTTTTAAAATATTTTTAACCTAATTTTCAACACAGTCTTCTAATGAACTTGCCTCATAAAGAAAGGTAGAGAACATGTTCAACTCCAGGCCTAAAGGTGATGTTGTGCAGAGACTGTAAGATCAACTTTCGGGCTGCAAACACACATTTTGGGCAGTAGTTGAAAAATCACAGCTGTCACATTAATGAGTCACTGTACCAAAATGGCTATGTTGAAATGTTATGATAAAAATATCGAATATTACCAAAGTTACGATCCTGTATTGCCAAAATTAAGCATAGCCTCGTAACTTAAAGCAGCAGTGCGACAATCTGGTGAAAATGTTGACCTATACTGTTGTATGCTATTTTAGATTGCCACTTACCTCCCGATGTGTATGATACCCTTCTTTCCACAATGTATAGATGAACATGCTAGACTCATTGAACACAAGAATGTGCAAAGTATAATACCACCCCATATTATATTTATTCAGAGCCAGAAAATACGTTGCTAGTCTTTTCATGGCATTGGAAAAGTTTAACTTGGTCCACAGGGAGAACATTTGGATACAACCTTACTTAATCAAGCCCTAAATATCATGATATCAGGGCAGAATGGGGGTTAGGGTGTATTCAGATGGAAGTGAGGATAAGGTAAAGAAAATGCATTGTGGCACTATGTAACACATATGTCAAGCAGAGAAACACTAACTTGGAATAGATGCTGACTCCATTGGTGCAGTCTTATAAAGTAGCTTGTTAAATAGTGTTTGTATTCATTTTTGAGTGGGAGATTGTGAAAAATGTCAGATGGTTGTCAGTTCTGATCCACCTTTTTTCTTCTTTGATGACAAAACTGCTGCTTTAAGAAAATGGGCTGTGTAAACCATTATGATCCTTTATATTTTCAGTAACCCCAACCTTTTACACACTGTAGGTCAATGTTCCACATAGGAAAACTGACCTTCTCATTCCTGAGTGCAAACCAATCCCCCCTCCCCATCTGTCACTTGCTTAGTGGCAGTGAATTTGTGTAGCATTTTTTTAGTTCTGTGTATTTATACAGTCACACAAAAATGACAACTGACATCCTTTGTAAGCTTCCCTCTATCAGTCTCTTTATATTTTCTCCAGTGTTTACATTTACTGTTACAGTAAAGAGAATGTGTTTAGTACTAAAAATAAAAAGAAATTTGCTAGTGGGCTTTCTGTTTAGATACCACAGTTAAGGGGAAACTGCATTTTCAAAACAGGAATACCTTGAAGGATCTAACAGATATTAGAAAATGGACTTAAAAATCCCTGGGCTCTGATTGGCTGAGACCCTTGGCAAGCTGGCCATGTATCAGACAACAGAGCCCAGGTTACAACAAGTACCAGTGCCAACTGACCGCATAACGACAATCAAGGGTCCAGTTTAAATTTTCAGTCCACCACCATTTTTCCCTCACGCTTAACGAACGAGTTGGCAGCTACCAAACTCCTGTCTTCCTGAGTCTGGCTTATATACAGTATGTAGGAACACATAAAGAAAACCAAAAAAATCCAGTCCAATCAGGATAATCTGATTCTCTCTGCACAGCAGTGAGGGAGAGAAAGAGAGCTCTATGTTTGGTAGCACTACTGCGTCTGAGAGCACCGGTATTTTCTTTGTTTTCCATACCGCAGATGAATGTCCATCTGCAGTACAGAAAACTGAGAATGTACTGCTGCTGTCACTCACTGTAGCGCTACCGAACATTGCATTCTCTCACTGTCTCACTCAGCTACTTGCCAAGCCAGCACATCTTTCTCCGGATGTACAAGGGGGGGAAAAAAGAAAAAGCACAGTGCCCACTCCCGATGAGCCAAGCAGCCCGCAAATACAACTTTGATTCAGTTTAACCTACTGTGTCTTAGAAAAAACGAGTTACAGCAGACTTCATAGTTAGTTGCAAATCAGTAGCATAATGTTTTGTTTTGTAAGTACCAGGACCTATTCTGTCCAGACTTAACTCACGGTTTCTTCAGCCCTTAGCACAGAAGGCTTGCTTGTCAGCACACAAGTCCAATAGCTGCCCGTGACCCTGCTACCAGCACACTCTGTCTTCTGAGCATCACAAACTGGCAGTTTTCTGACCGTGTATCCGAGTTTCCAGCCCAACTCTATGCTTCTCACTGTGTTTTAAAAAACATAAGGAAACAAACCGAAACAGCCCCAAAACCATTAACATTTTATTATTTTAATGTGTGCCACTTCTGATATGTTGGGGTTGGGGGAGAGGAGCAGGGAAGGAAAAGATACTGCAGAAAAATGTCTTCAGACAAAATAGTCAACTGCAGGTTGAGGAACTATTTTATTTCAAGACTTACTTTAAACTTATTTTTCACTTACATTTTTTTACAATTTTTTTTGTTTACAGTACTCATTTTCTAAGTGCAATAATACCCTCCAGGGTGGGCGGTATTGTGCTATACCGGACCTTCCAGGGGCTATAAGGCCCTCCGCCTGTGGCGTTGGGCCTCATTACGCCCCATGGTGGTCCAGTATAGGACAATACCACCCACCCTGTTGAGTATTATTGCTTACATATCCACATTCATATGTACTAGTAGTTGTTACTGTCTTCTCCCTGTGGAACAAAGTAAAATGGATTTGGAGTGGTGGGACAAGTAATATGGTGCTCAGCTAGGCTAACCTATATCACTACATTGTAGAAGTGGGCAAAATTAGGACCCCCTCTGAAAATGAGATCCTGCATCTTATCAAAGCTATCCTGGGTCAGTACATTGGCAAAATGGATAAAAGTATGATCTCATTGAATATTGCATACTGCTTTTCAGACAGGCTATCCGGCTGTGTCAGTACATTGTAACAATGCTATCAAGAGGTTCTGGAGATGTGTGAATATTGACAGCAAAGCTTGAGAGAGTCCAACATTTTTCCAGAGCCTCTGTGATATGCTGCAGGTGAGTTTTACCATTTAAAATAAATAAAAACAGCCTTAACATTTGTTTTAAATATTTTACGGTAAGGCATAATGAAGTCAGTTGTGTACATGTATTAATTTGAGCATACAGGAAAATGTACAGGAGTTGTGTCCCAATTTTATGTGGAAAATACAGGGGAAAGGATTGTGCGCTACAGGGAAATGCTTTGTTCAGTCTGGGAACACTGCAATTTACACCACTGTCATTCTTTGTACAGTAATTCCATAGGATGCCCCTTGCAACCTCTGAAAACCCCTAAAACATTAGCTGCCAAGCATTTATTCACACTTCCTACAAGTATAAAACCATGAGAGTTCCAATGCCACTAATTAGATCCAGAAAGAGTTAACATAAATTGACTCTTTAGAGGAACTACTGTAAATCATTGCTAGATACACACACACACACACACACACACACACACACACACACGCACTGGGAGAGATGACCAAGAATGTAATTTAAAACTACTGTGCAGTTAGATGCCATGAAAGTCATGTCAGAAAATTATTAGTCTCCAGAGTCAGCAAGTCACACTGCAATAAAAAAAACTGAGAAAATAGTGTTGGAATTGATCTACTCAACAGAGACAATAGAGTATTTTATTTAACTGGCAAGCTGGAGAAGGATACATTGAAAACTCCAAAAATGTGTGCCTTAGTACTCCATTCTGCAAGCTACAGACAGCAAGATGGCTATATGTAGACCTCTTGCATTAGCTCTAAAAATGCTGTTTACCAAGTTGGATTCAAAAGAAAATGTGTTTCTTGTACTCACTGATGTACTACAAGGCTGGGAAGGAGAGGTGATTGTCCAGAGCATTTGTTTCTTAATCCCTAGGCTGCCGAAAGAACTAGAATGAATCTATTTGATTGAGCTCTAGACAGATGTTGAGTCTTCAGCACTGTAAGGGTTAAATTGAATGGCTACAAATACATGGAAGGATAATTCAAAAACTCCAAAGGAAGTGTTCCATAACGTGAATCCAGTAGCTCATTTTTAGAGCTGATGCAAGAGAGCTACAAGCTCTGCCTACCTGCAGTCCTAAAAATAAATGCTTCTATCAATGCTTCATCATCAAACAACTGCCAGACCATACCAAAGCAAAGCATAGACAATATTGGAAATTATCATTTTATTCTAACAAAATTAAAGGGCAATTCAAATATCAAACTTGGGCAATTCACTTTTATTTAATTATTTGCCGTTTCTGAGTGAGGCAGTGGTCGGTATTATGGTTGTGTGTATGGAGTGAGGTGAGGCTGACAATAGGTATTTGCTAGACAACACTGGGAGCATGAAACTGGGGATTCAATGTTTACTTCATTAGTTTGTGAACTGGTGTCAGCAAATATGAGGGGAGTGTGTCTATCTGTGCACTGCCCACACTCCCAACACACATGTACAAAAACAAGCTAAACTTAGATAGGATAGGTAATACGAAAAATTATATAATGAATATTTTTGCAATAAACCAAAGTGGCATTGATTAATTAATGACAAAATGCCATTGTATGCAAATATACAATCAGGCACACTTTACTGAAGAACATGTGGAATGGTAGTATCAGGCTTTGAGACATTTGTATTATAAACTAATAAGAAAATGATTACATGAGACACATAATTAAAAGAAAAATATAATGTTTATTATAATCACACCCCTTTTTAACTATTTGAACGGCAAACATTCATTCATGTCCCCTTTAATACATTAATCTACAATTCAGACATTTATTCCATAGTTCAGTGACTCACTGAACTGTGGAAAGAATGTATGAATTGTGGACTAATGTATTAATCTGTGGAAAGATATGTGATTAATTCTACAGATTTTTCCTGCAGTTTAATACATTATTTGGTAATTCATACATTCTTTCTACTGCTCTAAGTTGGGATTTCCTTGAAAGTTGCCAAAGTGCATACTGAAATTTTACAGAAGCAAAATTCCAACTTTCTCAGAAATTCCACTAGTGGAATTTTATTTTCCCATAGCTCTTCATGCTGTTAAAATTCATCCCAGATCATCTCAGCTCCCCCCAGGGAGCACGGAACACCACCGCGGGCTGAGAAGAGGTCATTAAAGTACCTCTACCAGCACCTTTGTGAGGGGGGTTAGCCCCTCAACATGCTATGCATGTCGACTGCCCCACCCACCCTGGGTCATCATTACCTATATAGGCGCTGGCCTATGACATCACTTCCCCTCTGGTAATTTTTTCTAACTCCCCACTTTCCCATTTGCAGGTTATACCTGCTAGTCACTAGAGGGACCCATACCTATCCACCTCAGATCCACTACCTGTACTCTGCCTACCTTTCCTGGAATCCTCCTATCACCTTTTCCCACTCCTCTCCTCCGACATACCCACCTCTGCCCACACCCTCAGCTGCTCCTCCTTTTCTGTACCAATCCACCTCCTGACCCACCCCTCCTCCTCTGTACCAACACCCAGTGACCACTAGGAGTCACTATATCTCACCCCTGCTGAGGCCCAATCCCTGCCTGCTTTGGACCCCTAGAACATGGGTCTCTGCCCTCTCCCAGGCATTTTTCTTGCTGCCCTGGCAGAGACTTGAACCCTGTACCCTGTCCACCAGAGTCCATGTCACTACCACTAATCTAAAGTGGCAGCCACACTTTCTAGGAGGCAACCCAGATATTTCAACCTCCTACCCCACTACCACCTGCAAACCATGCTAGTCCATCTCCTACTAAACTCCCTCCCCATCATCCTCCTTCTGGTACCCTCCTCCCTCCAGCCTGATATCTCCCCTGGGTCACAGGAAATTGCACCATTAATTCCTGCCAACATAGTTCCCACTCACCCTACAATGTCCATGTACACTGGCCTACAGCATCCATCTCCTGGCCACTTCCCTTCCTCCCTCCCAGCCCATCCTGGGTGGCTCATCAACCTTGCCTTCCCCACCTTGCAATCCCTACCCATCCCCTGTTCCCCAATGGTCCCACCCCCATCTGTTCCTAACCGCAGGCAAAATTCATATCACCACGCCCTGGCCAGAGCTGTTGTCCTCCTACTACTCTTAACAGGCAATATCCACCCTAACCCTGGCCCCACCCTGACCTCCACAGCAGGCGGGCGCCCCGGTCTGCTGATTGCCTCCATGAATATATGCAGCATCTTGAAAAAATTTGATGCCCTCCAATGCTGGGTCACATTGCACAAACCCGACATCATTGCTCTGGTGGAAACGTGGCTATCTAAATCCACCCCTGACACCTTTGTCGCCCTCCCCAGCTACACCCTATACCATGAGGATCGAGTAACCAAACATGGGGGTGGCTGTGCTATCTACACCAGGAACTCTTTCACTGGTCTCACCCTCCCTGCACCAGACCTTGTAAGTGGGGCTCAGGCCCTCACCGTTAAGCTTACCCCGGACCCCGCCAGGGCACCCCTTTATCTCACCGCTGCCTATATACCTCCCAGGAGCCAAAACCCAGCACTATTATCATTAACAGACTATCTTGCCACCCTCCCTCACAGTGCTGATCAAGTCATTGTGGAGGACCTTAATGTGAACTGGCTGAGCCCCCCCTCCTCCCCCACTCGGGACTCCTTCACAGTCCTGGATCTAACACAACTAGTCTCCCAACCCACATGAGTGAACCCTAAGAGAGGTTCCAGCACCCTCCTAGATGTCATCATCACAGATCGCCCCCCAAAAATCCTGGACATCCAAGTCCTCCCTGATTCACTCAGTGACCATTCCCCTGTGCTGTTCCACTGGATGGCCACCTCACCTCGACCCACTGCACAGTGTGCACCCTGCCGGTGTTTCAGACCATGTGGTCTGAAAAACCTTAAATAATACCTTGAACAGCAAGACTGGTCCCCCATTCACCGCGCTCCTGATATAGACACTGACCTTGCCTTCTTTACCCTAACTTTTAGTAAAGCCTGTGACCTCTTTGCTCCCCTCTCAGCCATCTGATCCAAAAAACATAACCTGCCCTGGATTACCCCTGCCCTTTCACAGCTGCTCAGGCACAGGTATAATCTTTGGCACCGTGCCATAGAAACTGGGTGACCAGCAGACAGACAGGCCTACAACGCTGCACGGAATAAGTGCACATGGGCAATCAGGAAAGCCAAGGCTGACCACTATCAGGCCACCCTCACCACCTCCTGGGGGTGCTCCCATACCTTCTGGGATAACGTCAAACAACTGAATGGGAACACTCACTCCCCTCTCTCTTCCCTGATTGCTACTGATAACACCACCGTTACAGACCCTGCTGACATTGCAAACCTCCTCAACACCTACTTTACTGACCTTAGCCCTATCCTCCCCAGCAACTTCTTTGACCAACCACCCTCCCAACCTGCCCCAGTCCTCCATCATCCTAGCTTCTACCTATGTAGGGTAACAGCCCAGGAAGCTAGACCACACCTGACCCATGCACTAAAAGGCAACAGTCCCAGTGACAACAACCTGGACCACAGAATTCTCCGGCTGGTACTGGATCAAGTCCTCACCCCACTCACCAGACTTCTCAACAAATCCCTCTGCCTGGGACAATTCCCCACTACATGGAAAACTGCCACTGTTATTCCTATCCATAAAGGGGGTGACAGGTCCTTAGCTGGGAACTACCGACCTATCTCCATACTACCACCCCTTTCCAAGGCACTGGAAAAACTAGTTGCCATGCAAATCACTGAATACCTGACCAAATACAACATACTCTGCCCTGAATAGCACGGTTTCCATGCAGGACACAGTACTAGCACAGCTCTTATTGAATTCGCATCCTTCCTACACTCCTCCATGGACGCTGGCTCCCTGGCGGGGCCCATGTTCCTCAACCTATCAAAGGCCTTCAACACAGTCTCTCACCCCCTACTGCTGGAAGCCCTCTGTCACTCTGGTTTTGCCACAGGACCACTTGCCTGGTGCTCCAGCTACCTATCCGCATGCTCCCGTGTCAATATTGATGGGTCACTTTCCAATCCACATCCTATCCTCTTGCGGGTTCCACAGGGCTCCATCCTGGGACCCCCACTCTTCTCGCTATACCTTAACACCCTGCCCAGTGCTTGCACTGGGAAAATTCTGCTGTATGCAGATGACGCCATCAACTTTGCCACTGACCGTAACCCAACCTCCCTCCAGGTTTCCCTGCAATGTTCCTATAATGACACTGAAACCTGGTTTAAAGAGCATAGATTGGTCCTAAATCTTAAAAAAATCTAAAACCATGCTCTTTGCCCACCCTCAAAACAAAGCGTACAAGTCCCCTCTCCGTATCCTCTCCAACTCCAAACAGCAACTGGAGTAAGTCCACTCCTATAAGTACCTAGGGGTCTACTTTGACTCAGCCCTCACCTACCACACCCACATCAAAGCACTTGCCTCTGCTACCAATATACGGTTTGGTATCTTGTACCGCTACAAAAACTGTCTCCCCCCTGATGCACTCCAGCTTGCAGTTACATCCTCCATACTATCCCTAGTTGACTATGGACTACCTGTCTATGGTGCTGCCAACACGACTGCCCTAAACAAAATCCACCTCATCCTAAATAAGGCATGGAGGCTAATCACAGGGACCCTAGGCTCAGCCATTACGTGCCAGCTTTTATGACATGGCTACAGTGCTAAACCTTGATGAATGGCTGCATACCAACTTGCTTTATAACTAAAAACCCTGCTAGGACTTTCTCCACCTGGCTGACATCCTCCTCCTCCTAGCCCAACCTCTAGTCGGTACTGGACCTCCTGCAAGGCCACCTTCCTGGTTCCTCGATCTAGGACCTCACTTGGACAGAGGTCTCTCCACCACAGAGCCCCTTCTTGGTACAACACACTTCCTCGCTCCATCTCTGAAATCCCCACTATCTCCAAATTCAAAACTGCACTCAAAAGCGAGCTGTTCAACAAGTGCTGCTGCACCTGTGCATAACGGGTGTACAAGCACCCTTTGTCCTGACAATGCCCTCTGGGCTGCACCCTCTCCTTACCGCCTTATTCCTACCACCTACATTACTGCCATATCCAACTGCCTACCTTCTCTCTACTGTCAAGAACATACCATGTATGACTGAATCTTATTATACTGCTTGCTAACTTGTCCTACTAGTATGCACTACTGTTACCAAATCAAACTACCTGCTGTACTGTCCTTGTCACATATTTTACTATCTCTGTAGTTAAATACCTTGTAACCTGTTTGATTGTTTCATTTTGCAAATGTCATACATTTATGCTGCCAAACCCTGTAACCAACCCCTTTTATCTATAATACCTGAATCTGCACCTTATAATACAACCAGTGTAAACTGTACTCAGGATCCATGTATGCCAGCATCTTTATGCCTATGTTCGCTTATAGTATGTATTTTGTACTTGTATTATTCTACTTTTCTCTTGACGAGGTACCTTTGGAAATGAGCCTCTGGCTCAAAGGTTGTAAACTGACTGCAATATAAAATAAAATAAAAAAATTATTTATGAGAAGAGCTGGTAATGTGGTGCATAAATGTCCCTTTTAACTTCAGAAAGTAGAATAGCCCATTACAATTTGTGCAGACATCAAACAGTATTCTGGGTTAATGGATTAGTTTGGTAATGGATTCTGAAACATAGGCATTACAAATCTAGCAGCCTCTACGCTTGTGTATCCAGACAATAAGATGTGAAAGTATGTAATGTGGAACATCTAGCAGCTTTATAAATTTCTGCCAGGGTACATTTCTTGTTGCTGCAACTGATACTCATCCATTTCTAGTGGAATATGCTTTGATGCCATATTGAGGTACTTTCCCTGCTTTAGTATAGTAAAAAGAAATTGTGGATACTGTCAACCTTCATATAAATGGTTTAGTGGGTGGGTGTACTTGTGACAACTCAATATAAGTGACAAATAATTGTTTGCTGTCTTTTCTGATATCTTCTTTTTTTGACTTGTAGAACATGAGGATCCCTTGTAACAACTGACTGTGCTTCTTGTGCTCCTAAACCAAATTGGTGTTGCTAAAAGTGTTGTTCTTTGAACTCTGTACTGCTTATGTACTCTTAACTATCCTGTAATTGTCTATGTACTTGTGTACTCTGGTTTATCTCTGTATTGTTGTTTTCTCCCAGTACACAAAAATGTATTCCCTGTTTACCTCGCCTCATTGTAACCTCCCGGGTCATGCCTGAAAATAGTCATGCTTTGGCTATGGTACTTACCCCATAAACAAAAAACTAAAGAAAAAAATCTAATCAATGGAGTATCTACTCTCCTTTGTTGGCATGTGGCCTTGAGAAATAAACCAGTAAGAAAATAGCTGCCATTATCTCTCAAGCACAGCTCACAGAAAGTCATAAAAAACTGAAGTTCAGTTGCAGAGTGAATTGAAATAGTTTTTTAAAATTTACAACAATGTAACCACAGCAGTGCAGCTCCAACAACAGCCAACACTTCACGTTAATTATGCCTTTTTAAGGCTATGGTATACTACAGGTGTAAAGTCTTTTATACTAGTGATTCTAAGGACACATACCACAATTCTTATTGCATGACATAACCAGCTACAGTCACAGCCAAAGACATGGTCAGATATTTACTGAGCCTCTAATATATTTCTAGAGAAAACTCATACTTTCTGCAGTTTCACAGTAGGGGCAATAGAGAGACACTCTTTAGACATTTTGTGAAATATCTTGATATATCTATTTATTTACTTACTTATTTCAGGATTCAGAAAGCACCTATGAGCAAAAAGCTTGTCTCCAAAGGTTCTATGACAGAATACAAGTCAATACTATACTACAATGAAATAATGACCTTAGTGGTAATTATGCATAGGCAATGCTGTCAACAGGGAGAACATAATGCAGTGCAACTGTGAGAGAACAGTACACAACAATACATACGAGACTAATAAGACCTTAGTGGGGAATCCTACATAAGTAGGATCTACATCAAGGAGAACATAGTACACAGTGAATGTGAAAAACAGTAAACTAAGTGGAAAACTGCAAATTATAATAATAAGAAATAGAGGTTTACAAAATCATTACTAACAATAGGTATTTCACAACCATGGGTAAATTAAACAGGAGGGAAACACAAAGACAAAAGGGATGCAGCCCGAATGTGAGCTTTGTCAGTGTTACATAGACAAACAGTGGGGTGGCAGTGAGGGGGAGAAGTGGCCTTGAGGTGGGGAGGGTGGAGGGACAATAGGCATCTTTGGGTACCCAAGGCTGCTGCAAATAGTAAATGTTAGGCAGAGAAGAGTGCAAGTTTGAGGAGGGGAAGGCCAGGCCAGACCTATGCTAAGAGGACAGATAGTGTAGGGGACAGGACTTTGGTGTCTATCTTGTACTAGGGCTGATGGTTGCAAGGAGACAGGGGTAAGCCATTTGGCCACCTGTCAGTATCGAGGGGCTGTGCAAGCAACTTTGCAAGGGTAGAAGAGCAAAGTGTTCACACCTTTTGACCATCTGACCATGTCATTGGCTACTACTGTATGTAGTTTAAGCACCATGGCACACGAAAACTAAAACGAACACTGTGACAATCAAAACTCTACACTTTTACATTAACATATCATATTGTTCTATATTAAAGTTAGTTATAATCCCATAACAACATATTTAATTATACATACTATATCACAAAAACACACAAGGTTGCGAAGCCAGCAGACACATTATGTTGGATGCCAACGTTGTATCACCGGGTAAACAATACACAGGGAGAGTAAAAGCAGAGCTGCAGTACTAGTAGGTTCTTTGCCTCTTTTCCCATCCACAACTACTGATTTAGGTACACACAGGAACACTTTTGGGTTACTTCCCCAATGAGGTACCTACAGAAGCTATGTAGGGGGAGAGAAAGGTGCTGTACCGGACTGACCAGGAAGACCATAGGAATGTGAGACTCAGAAAACCTTGAAGCAACATTCTGACACAATTTCCAAGTGAAAATTAAGGTGCAATTTACTAAACTGTTCTGCAAACTTACAGAAGCAACATACCTAAAAAATGTTTACAAATAATCTTTTAAATTAAACAAATGTCTTGAACATAAATACGCTCTCACTTTTTATTCTCACAGGTCTGTAAATGATACCACTGAAGACTATGGGCTATTCCACCACCCACCAGCCCTCCAGTTACTTTAATACCAACTCAGCACTAGGCCATCCCCTCAGACCTCAGTCACTGTACATTTAATTTATTTGCTTTAAAGGTGTGCAGTGGCTACTAGCCTATACCCACCTCAATCAGCCCACTCAACCCTTATTGCCTGATACCGTTCACTGGCATCTAACACAGAAATACTTAGGTTGATATTGTTTATGCAGTCTATTCACTTATACTCTAAACATTTCACAGTAGCATTCACTTTGCATTACACAGCAATTACTTTATGGCCTTCATAATATATTTTGCCCCCTCAGTCTCTGAATTCAGTAATAAAATTGCTGGGCAGTAGTCCTTGAAGTAACAGGCATTCTAGAATTCAGTATAGCAGATTGAGTGTACTTGAACTAGTAACACAATTAAATAAGAATTACTATACCACTTTCCTTAAATTGCTGGAAAATGTTGGCAAACTCAGAACCTCTGGAGATGGCAGTGGATCTGATGCTGTTGGTCCTTGAAAATGACCTTATTGCTTGAAGCAGATGCAGACTTGTTGGATGCAGCTGAAGGCACTTGACAAAAAACAGGGGGGGGGGGCCTGATTTTAGAAAGATTATGCACAATACAAAGTGACTTGTGCCAAAAGGAATGATACAAGTAGCCAATGGACTTTCACCATGGAGTCACCATAAACCCCCTTGCAATATGGTGCTAGGGGTTTATGGCAACAACTGTGCCCAATTTGTAAGGGTGGCTGCCACATCTCCTACTTTGGGACTCTAAAAACCCTGGAGGACATCCGTCAAAGTACAGTTTAGCTGGTGTAAGTGTACTTTGTGTCCACTGTGGTTTGAGCCAATGTGCCACCAATGAATCCCCCCAGCCCTAAACCTCAATAATTATGCAAAGCCCTGCAGGGCTATGGTTTCCCCAAGTCCCAGTTCCTAGAAATAATAAATGTCAAAGCCCTGCAGGGCTATGGTTCCCACAAGTCCCATTCTCCAGAAATAATAAATGTCAACCCCCCCTCAAGACTATGGTCCCCCTCATGCCCCATTCCTCCCATGTCCCTATCCCCAATAACATGACTTACAAAGCCCCTGTTTCCACCATGCAATGATCCCAATCCCCAATCCCTGCACCCTGCAAGTGGAACAGGTCAGTCTGTGAAAATATTAAACACATTTCATAGTCCCTATAAGCCCTGGTAGTTTAGTGGCCCCTCACCCAGCAGTGCCAGACCACCGTGCTCCCTCCACCTGTACCCAGCTGGTGAATGACACAGCCCACCTCTCAGCAATATGGCCAGCCACCTAGTGAGCTCTGTATAAATGTATACTGTGAATGGTACATGCTTAATGAATGACAGCAGCTGCCATTCACTCAACATGTACTATGCACAGTAAGCACTCATACAGAGCTCAGTCAGTGGCTGGCCATGGTGGTGAGAGGTGGGCTGTGCCAGTCACCGACTGGGTACAGGTCAGGGGGAGCAGGGCGGTCTGACACTGCTGGGTGGGGCACCACTAGACTGCCAGGGCAGACCATAATCATTGACAAACAGGAAATAATAAAACCTTTGGGAACCTGACATTGTACTTTGGGATTGGGGATCAGGGACACATGACACAAAATATTTTGGATGTAATAACATTTCAGGGATCAGGGCTTGCAGGAGTCTAATAGCCCTGCAGGGCTTAGTTGTCAGTGGATTGAGGCATGGGGAGTCCGATAGCTCTGTGGTGCTTAGTTGTCAGTATATTGGGGGATTGGGCATGAAGGGGGCGATTGCACCCTTCCACTTGGCAATGTCATAAGATTGCAGCAACCCATTCAGGTACACACTCCATTTGGTATACTGTTTGAGTTGTCACAAGTCATGGGACCTAGCCACAGGGAACCTGCCCAATTCAGAATTAGGCATAGGGTCCCTGGTGCAACCTCATTTGGTGCAAGATGCCTTTGGTATGACTTGCACCAGCTTTTCAAGAATCGGCCTTACGATTTTAAAGACCTTAAAAGAAAATCAATTGCTGACCTTAGGAGTGTTCAGTCTTGGCTCCAGGTGAATAAACTATTAATGAACATGACCAAATCCCAGGCAATGCTATTTGGCACCCATTCTCATCTAAAGAACAACCTAGTATCACTGCAGATAATTAGTACCGATGGTACCCACCTTGATACTGTCCTTTCATTAAAATTCCTAGGTATCATTCTGGGCCCTTCTCTTGACTTCTCCCTCCATCTGACCAATTTTTGAAAATAAGTTAATTCCAGGTTAGGATTGGCATACCAAGCTAGTAGGAACCTCACCCCTTCTGCTCATATCTCAGTGGCCAGGAGTACTTTACTTCTCAAGTTATCCTATGGCCTTCTTGTCTTCTTAAATGCATCCAACCACAATATCCATAAATGGGAAGTGGCATACAACAACATCTATAACTTTGCACTAGCTAGCACTCAGCTAGTGCACCACTGTACTTTATACCCTAAGCTGTGATGTCTGCCCCCAGCTGGTCAGCATAATGTCTCCCTTGGGAATGTCATTTATAATGTCCTGAACAGCCAACCCCCTTTATCTCTCTCCTACCTCTAAGTACCTTACAGAACTTCCTACCCTCTTAGGTCAACAGACCTGAACCAAATTCAGAAGAAAAGGTTTTGCTGTATCTGCCTCAAGGCTGTGTGGATGAAGGTACCCCCTAACATCAGGCAATGTACTACCATTGGCATCTTTTGGAAAGGTCCAAACCTACCTTGTACAGTTATATGATTTTTTATGTACTTAGGCCTTAATGTTGTGTAACTGCATAGCACTATATAATGTTTTGAATGATCTCTTGTATGTTGTTATCCATCCCTGTCCTGAGCAACCTTCGTGGTTTCTGTATGCTTGTAAATCTAGGCTGTTACTGTTAGCTTTGATTGCATTGTAAATGTTATGTCTGTACTTCTGAGTCGTGCCTGAAAATAGGCAACTGTTTGCCTAGTGCACTTCACCTGGTAAATAAAAACTAGATAAATAAATAAAGCAGCAGGCTAATTTACTCTCTCCCTTCTCTCACTTTTCTGCCCTACTATCCCTAATGCTGGGATGAAGGTGATGCCCTGTAGTCAACAATACTTAACTGAGGGCTAGTCCCACAGGCCCTAATTACAGGCCAGTTTCAATATGCTGAATTCTGTCTGTATGGGACTAGTCCTTTCAGGTCAGTCTCCTTGCTCGATTCCCCTGAAAATGAGCTGTGCAGCTCCATTTATACCCCCTTAATATTCCAGTCCTACCAAGTCCTGGTCACTAACTGGACAGGACCCTGTTCCAAATCTCAACACCAATTAGCGTTAATTCTCCATTGTAATCCTGCAGCAGCATGAGAATCAAATCCCAAGTTAGAATTATCAGCTGCCTTTCTGAAAATTCTAAGTTTACTCTGTTCTGTTAACTTGGATTCAGTATTATAGTACATGGCATAAAACACAATAAAATTACCTCAAAATGAAATGTAATCACCTTCACACCTTCCCCATAAAAAGCTCACGTGTCTGGCTTTCTCCAGTATTTCTTATTAATTAATTGGATAAATGGATCTTTAAGTTACTTCAACTTAAAGTTTTTGATCCTGTGGAAAAATAACAGTTTGCTGTTTAACTCACACTACACAAGGATATGATTTCCACTCAAGTTTGCCAGGTCCCTTTTCATATACACTTTACTTTTCCTTGGACAAATTAAATATTCATTTGAGGTCTGAGACTCCTTGCAGTGGCTGTGCCAAGGGTTCCAGTAACTGCTCCTGCTCAAGATCTGCACCCACTTCTGACTCTTCTTTCAACCTCCCTGTCTGCCAGCTTGACTTCTAGGCTGCATGTTCTCCTCCCAGACTCCTCCACTTTAACAGGTCGGTGACACCTTCTTCCTGAACTTTTTAACAGATAGAATTATTTTTACCAGCTAGCCTGCCTTTTAAACTACCAGTATGCCACATCTGGCTTTATTCTCACTTAAAATAGTCCGGCAGTGCCTTTTAGGAATAAAGGTTGCATATTTTAGAAGAGCTCACAATGAATAGCAGGGGGCAAGCATTTGTCAGTGGGCATGTCCCATGAGTGACACTTGGGCAGGCAGGGGGATGGAGGAGGTATGAGTCTCATAGGTAGGTAGGGACTGCCTGCTGGGAGCAGGGAAATGAGTACGCAAGGCAGGTAGTTTCCCATGGGAGGGGGTGGTCCAAGGCCAGGGGTGCGGAGGAACATGCTATGTAAGTGCAGTACCAAAGGGGCTCTCTCTCACTGCTCCTCTTCCTCCAACTGAAGAAGAATTGGTAGCACAGCTCAGGAACATCTCTCAGCACTAGCAAGCATTCAGGCTCAAGTTATCCCTGTTTGAGTTGTGGTAGAATTTGGAACTGCGGCCAGGGTGTTGTCATGTGTGTTTAGTCATCTGTTTTTTGAGCTTTGAGCCTGAGCATGGAAGGTGAAAATAGAGTGAACCTGGGAGATCTGGAAAGCCAATTGGCAGAGCAAAGGCAAGGCAAGATGGGAAACACTGTTTCAAGGCCAGGTGGAGATGGACACACACCAGCAACAGCAACCAAAGGCACCAGTGACTCTGGCAAATGTGCGACAGCCAGAACCAGAGGTTACAGTTACTGGGGCAGAACCAGATCAGGATCAGCCTCCCAGGAAGGTCATGGCAAGACAGCCAGCAGGTAAGCCTGATTTGGAAAATATATCTATAGCCCACTGCCTGCACCAACATGGTGGGCAAGCTCAACAAGGGGACAGCAGGGGCTGTATGGACAGGAGCTGACCATCACGCTGATCTGACTGAGCCTACAGCCCTGACCACAGCCAGGTTGGCCTTGCCACCTGTCTCCACAAGGCAGTTAACAGGGCTTCCAAGTTTGTTGGGGGTCCCAATGGGTCAGGCCCTGGCTGTAGCTGCAGTGGAGTTGACCACTTCTTCCCCCACCAAACCAGTAGCAGGACCCTCATTGGGGCAGACTGGGCTCAAGCAAAAACTGAACAAGGTCTAGGCTTTTATTGCTGCCCAAGTGTGGGCACTGGCTGGGCACACTCAGGGTGGCTTAGGACTGCATGGACCCACACCAGTGGTGAATGTGGAGGCAGCAGCCGGCAGACAGCCACCATCCAGGCAACTGGTAGCTGAGGGGTTTGTGAGCCTGGGAGAACCAGCGGGGTCTCTGCTCTCAGAAAAAATTTGGCAACAAATCATTAAGAGTGAATCTGTGGATGTCTTCACATTGCTGAACAGATCCAGAGATCCCGAGGATCAAAAGGATGAGAAAGAGAAGAAAGACATGGTAGAAAAGAAACAGAAGGTCCCAATTAGTCATATGTGGGAGAACTGGTTAGCAGGCCTTGTAGTTTATGCAGGCCTCCAGATGCAGGAAAACCCAGGTAAGGCAAGAGGTTTATAGGTCTATCAGATTATAACCAAGTGAGCAGCAAGGCCAGGCAGGGTGTGGTTAGAATATGATCCAGGGATATGCTTGATCTGCCCCTGCTGTGGTCCATCGATATGGGGTTGGTGTACAACACACAGGCAGCAGTTTCCCAGTGTGATGGATTATAGAAACATAGAAGCTGATGGCAGATAAGGACCGCAAGGCCCACCCAGTCTGCCAATTTCTTTTTCTTGAAATTCAACATTTTTTATTGATTTCACCTTACATATAACTAGAAAGGAGGCTACAAGGTTGACCGTACAAGAATACTGGCCAAGATAGACAAGAAGTAGCAAGCAGCAGTCTGTCTTTGGATCAAATAAAACTAAAACAATAGCAATATACCTATAAAACTCTCCTTCCCATCCCCTCTCTTAACTCCCCCAACCCCCCAGTGTGTGCCTCATAAACATAACAACACAAAAATACACGAGAATTAGAAACTAACAGTCAGCATTTACCAAAGATAAATAAAACTAACCAACTAAAATAAGCAGAGAAATATACCTTCAATATTTCAATTCAAATATAAAGTGTATAATTTACCCCATTTTCGATTAACGGTATCCATACAATTCCGGGAGCTAGTTATCAATCGCTCGGTATTGAAACAAAGTGACATCTCCTTCAACCATTCCTCATGTGTTATGACTAATTGGCCCACCCAATGCTTAAGAACCAATCTTTTGACCACAATAGAAATTAAGGCTATGTGAAATCTACATTCCTTGATATTAATGGTAGAAAACATCCCAAGGATATAGCTCTATAGTAAACAAGCCCCTAATCCCAATAGAGGATCTAGGCTGGATTGAATTGCATTCCAGAATGGTGCCACTTTGTTACAATGTCAGAAAATATGAACCAGATTCTCTTCAGAAAAATCACGTCTTTTACAGGTTGCCACAGGAAGCCTACCCAGCTTGGTTAGTTTAACAGGACTATAATACACATTATTTCAAATATGATACTGAATAAGTCTATGTCTATCTTGGGTAAAATACCTATGCAAGTCTTTCCATACCTGACTCCACATAGGACTAACATCAGTCAGAAGAGGAGTCCAAACTTTAGAACCTGGGAGATCATTCGGAAATTTGATTCCCAAAAGAAGAGAATAAATCGCTGATATTCCATGGGGTTTACTGGCGTATATCTGTACCTGTTCCAAAAAAGGCCTAACCTGGGATTGTGATAATGTAATTCCAAAGTTGGACACAATATGGTGCCTCAACTGAAACACTCTGAAAATATATTTCTGAGGGATGTTGAGTCTAGCTATTATGTCAGGGGATGACTGGAGAGTGGTTTGACCATATAGGTCCTCTACTGAAACTCCTGTAACTGAGGAAGCCAATCCAAAGAAAGTAGTGATCCTCCTATTTTAATATTTGGATCCCAAAGAAGGGGTTGAGTCGTGTCTTTCTTTGTATGAAATATTGAAAAAATTCCAGCATTGAGCTAAAACCTAAATGGAAACTCCCACCACTGAATTTTGTATGAAATTTGGAAATGCAGAACTAGGAGAGAAAAATATTCGTGAGGAATTAAGGCCATGGAGACCAAAAAGCTTCCTTTCCAATTGTAACCAGATTGGTAGGTACCTGTCGCTTGTGTCTTAGAACCATCTTCCCATTTTTGACAGGGGGCTCGCCCAATAGTAAAAGTTGAATTTAAGAAGACGAAGCCCATCTAATTCCTTAGGAAGGCTGAGTTTTGTGAAAGAGCACCTGGGGTGTTTGCCCTGCCAGATAAATTAGAAGAGGATGGAGTGGAAATGATGAAAACAGGACAATGGGAGCCAGAGATTTAATAAATTTAAGGGACAAAAGAGACGAGGAAGGATGTTCATTTTAACAATACTGATGCGACCCCATATTGAGAGGGGAAGGTTTCCCCATCTTTGAAGGTCCTGTTGAATGTTCATAATTAAGTCATCCAGATTATGCTTCCTAAAAGTCTCTGAGTCATTGGTGAGCTGAATACCCAAATATTTAATAAAGTGAGGGGACCATTTCATGCCTAGATGAGCAAAGCTAGCCTGGTGGGTAAGGGCATTTAGAGGAAAAATTACAGTTTTCGATAAGTTTAATTTAAAATTGGCTACAAGTCCAAACTGTCTGATAATTTGTAATGCATGTGATAACGATACATCAGGTAGGTCAAATGGAGGAGAATATCATCTGCATATACTGAAAGGTTTAGAAACTGTTAATATACTGTACAGCCCTTGACCTGGGGGGCACGCTTGATACTAAGAAGGGGTTCCAAATATAAATTAAAAGGAAGGGAGATAAAGGGCAGCCTTGCCTCGTACCAGTAAATAAAGACAACCGTGGAGAGAATACACCATTACAATAAATTTTGGCAGAGTGCTTGATAAACCATCTGTATCCATCAAATGAAAACTGTTTGGGAAGCCCATTTTCTTAAGAGTTGTCCAGAGAAACTCCCAGTTTACTCTGCCAAAGGCTTTTTCTGAGTCTAACAAGATTAAAGCCATGGGGATTTGGGAGTCCTGGTAACCTGGAGGATATGCGAAATGGTCTGCAAAGGATCAGCTGAAGATCAACCCTGTACAAATCCCACCTGCTCAGGGCTCAACAGATGAGACCAGACACATTTGATTCTGAGAGACAAGATTTTTGTTAGGATTTTGATATCATAGTTTAAAAGCAAAATTGTGCGATAACAGGCAGGATCATTATGTGGTTTGTCAGGCTTCAGGATGAGAACTATCATGGCTTCCAACAAGGAAGGATCTAGAGTATCCAAGGTGAACATATATTCAAATAAATTTAAGAAGAGGGGGGGCTAACTGGCAGGAAAAGGTTTTGTAGAAGTTGGAGGGGAAGCCATCTGGTTCCGGTGACTCTCTAATGTGAGCCATCTGATCACCTCCTCTATCTCCCCCAAGGTGATTGGGGAAAGACAGACTCAAACAATGATGTGCTTGAAGGGATGGGAGGTCAAGGCTATCCAAATATTTTTCTATACTTGAGGGTGTGGCCTGTGCAGGATTATTGCTGTATACATTTTTATAAAACTTTTCAAAAACCTGAGAGATATCATGTGGGGAAGTCTTAATAGAGCCGTCTGAGGCTAGAATAGAAGGGATGAGCCTTGAGCTCTCTAGTTCCCATAACCAGAGGGCAAGCATTCTTCCTGGCTTCTCGCCTTAATCAAAATAATGGGCTTTAGTTTTTAGTATGACATATTCAGTCTTTTCTTTTAATAAATCTGCATATTCATTTCTAAGTTTCAGCAGGGTTTCAAAGAGACCTGAAGGGGAAGATATGAATGAGATATTTTCAGTCTCCTTGATTTGATTTGACAGAGAAATAATTCTTGCCTACCTTTGCCTTTTCCATTTGGAAGCTAGCCTAATGAATTTCCCCTAATGTAGCATTTAAAGGAACACCACAGTTGATCAGTCCTTTTGATGGAGCCCTTATTAGTTTCCATAAAAGAAGAGTTACATTACTTATGTGAGAGATTATGCACTCTTCTTTTAGGAGTTGTGTATTCTATTTCCAGGAAGTGTCCCTTTGACTGCATTGGTCTGGAGAGATCACTAGCTATGCCATCAAGTGATCTGATATGACAATCAGTTCCATATCAGTCTGGTGAAGGCCAGCTAAAAGTGAAGTGCTGGTTAGGATATAATCCATCCTAGACCGCGACAGGTGAACCTGGGAATGGAACGAGAAAACCTGATCAGAGGGGTTAAATAGGTGCCATGAATCACACAGTTCCAATAGTCCCATAAAGTCCCTTAGGACTTGCTACAGAGGGGATAGGGGCTTTAGTGGCCTGTATGTTCTATCTTGTCTTGTGTCAGGGGGATATTCCATTCTCCCCCAATAATTAACTTGGAAGGCAGAAATCTGCTCAGCTTGTCTGCCAAACACATAAGGAACTCCGCACTTCCTCCCACTAGGCCATAAAATGCACCTAATACCACCATGTTGTTGTTCAGCGTGCCCTTAACTAAAATAAATCTGCCTTCTGAGTCTGAAAGAGTTTCCTCTGCTATGAACAAAATGTGCTTCTTGACCAGAATTGCCACCCCACTGCTGGCAGATGATCCACAGGCAGTAGAAACTTGGGAGAACCCCTGTCTGCATAACTCATTTATTTCAGTAGCCAAAAGGTGGGTTTCCTGCATCAAGAGGATGTCTATATTTAAGAGAACACAATTTTTGAGAACATGATATCTTATAGTCATGTCTCTGCCTCCTCTAACATTCCATGCGGCATTTTAATTGTTGCTAAATTCATTACCATATTTTTGAAGGAAACAATAATCCTGTGTCAGTCAGTGAAAAAAGAACCCCAAGAGGCACACCCCAGTCCCCTCCCATACCCTCCTCCCCCTTTCAACATAGATAGAACTGAAACAAGAGAACCCTTCCCGATAGTTTCCTGTATATGTTTGTAAAGCTGAGAAAATGAAGAGATATTGCTGTTCCCTTTTAATCTCCATCATTGCTATAGCCGGGAAAATCAACAGATTCAAGAACCCTTCCCCCCCCAGACTCGCTCAAGCTATGTACAATAGGTCCCCCTTTGAAGGTAATTTTAGGTATTTAAGTCTCTAGTATAAAGGACCCAACCCAACAGACGACCTTCCCTTGGGAAACTATAGCTCCATATAAATACCAGGTCTGAGCATTGGTGCCGGAGACTACCTCAGTGAGGTATACCAGAAGTACTTGGCCACTGTCTTGCACTTTAAGCTTCCCCGGGAGAGCACCCTTCTCCCCTTTCTCTGGCGCGATATGCTGCTCTCCCTGAGCTTGCTCCATCCCAAAGCTTCCTGCTCACCCCTCAAAGAAAGCCGCAAGTGTAAGTTAGTCAAAATCAGGAGAGTTATTAGAGATAGTACAGAGCTAATTCCAGAGAAAGTGAAAATGAATCCACCTGGATGTAGGTTGACTACCCTACTCGAGATCGAGAGTGTTGCTCCAGATGAGATTAGATAAACCAAAAAAACTTGTGAAGCAGACCTCAGGGGGATAGAGGTCTTCAAAAAAAACCTTATAGAGCATAACTTATTAAGGTCTATGAGAATGAGATCACCCCAAATGGTGGGGAAGTGATCAGGGGACCTAAAACTGATGGGACTAAAAAAGAACCGTCACCATCAGCGTCGCAGGGAAACACACGCTAAACAAAAGGTCCCTACCCCCTCCCATGGAAATACACCAGCAACTGCACCACTGAATTAGGCCTGCTAGGTCTCAGGACACCCCAGCAGCCCTCCAAAACCAGACTGAGGGGGTCAGAAGAGAGAAGGAAGAGAGGGGGAAAGGAAAAAAGAGAAGGGATCCAAAACAGGTATGCAGTTCACTCCCACAAGGCTAAGAACTAAAAGCCTTAGGTATTTGAGGTAGCAGTTCAACCAGTCTTAAATAAATTAGGTAGCTTGACTGTGATATCCACAGTTGCCTGCCCTGGGGATTCATAGGAATGCCAGACTCCCTCAATAGCCACTTTCAGTTTAGCTGGGTAGACCATCTTGAAGCAAATTCCTGGCACTATTAACTTGCTGACCATGAGATGAAATGCTGATCATTTTTGATGTGTTTCAAAGGGGAGATCCTGAGTTATCCTCAGCTTCATGTTACCCCATAGGATAACTTGGAGCTCCTTCAATTTGGAAATGACATGCTGCCTCTCAAGGTAGCTAAGGAATTTCACTATTATTGGCCATGGTGGTGATCCAGGTTGGGGTTTCAGCTTGAGAGAGCGATGGGCCTGCTCTATGTGGTACTGTGGATTTAATGGAGATGGGCCCACTATCTTAACAAGAAATTTCTGAAGGAAGCCAATGGTATCAGGGCCCTAATCCATTTCAGGTAGGCCTAGTTTCAGGACATTATTCCTTCTGCTTCTCCCCACCAAATCTTCGGTTTTCAGTTGCAGCTTCTTAAGCTGTAGCCAGAGCTGAGCAATTTCAGGATCCATTCTCTCTTTCCACCTCTTGAGAGAGGTGGTTCTCACTTCAGCATCACCCATTCTTTGTGACAGGGAGCTTAGGTCACCCTAAAGCAATTTTAGTTCTGCCGATATATCCTTGAGTGTCTCCCTAAAAGGGAGCAATTCTTGAAGAAAACATTATTTCGTTAGAGGAATCATCGAGGAGCTGGAAGAACTTGACTTGGAGGTACCCCCGGTGCTCTGGTGTTTTGATTTTTTGGCTGTTTTCTCTGGGGTAGCTGGAGAAGTGTGCTTAATGCAAGCCTGTTTCATCTCAGTCTCCATCGCAGCTTTAACACCAAATCCTTTGCCCGAGAACGTCCCCTATGGCTATCACTAGTGCTCCAAGTGCCAGTATGAAGTGTAACTAAGGTCTGAAGCTAGTTCTGTACTTTAAATTGGGCAAAGTAAGCTTTTGAAAGAGGTCGATAGGTGGGAGCTTTGGATCAGCGCTGCTTCTAGGTGCCCTGCATCACGTGACCTCCATTTTGTTTTCTAACTCATGAATGAGCCATCAGCATTTGCTCTGTCAATGGTCTATCTATTCATACTTATTGGTGTTGCTCTCTTATGCCTTTCTAATGCTCTACACTGTATTCATATCCACCACTTCCTGAGGTAGGCCATTCCATGCATCCACCACCCTTTCTGTGAAAAAGAACTCCCTCACATTACCCCTTAATTGGCCTCCCTCTAATCTCATGCTGTGTCCTCTTGTCCTGCTATTTTTTCTTATATTGAAACATGTTAGCCTCTTTCATCTTGTTAATGCCCTTAAGGTGTCTGGATGTTTTAATCATATCACCTCTCTCCCTCCTTTGCTCTAGGGTATACATATTGAGTTCCGTCAATCTGTCCTCATATGTTTTCTGATGCAGTCCCTGCACCATTATGGTTGCCCTTCTCTAGTCTGCCTCAGCCTGGTTAATTTCCTTGTGAAGGTGTGGCCTCCAGTACTGCATGCAGTACTCCAGATGGGGCTTAACCAGTGTCTTGTAAAGAGGGAGTATTACCTACCTTTTATGACTTGCGATACTCCTACTATTACACCCCAACATCCCCCTAGCCTTACCTACTGTTTTAGTGATCTGCTTGGAAGATTTCAAGTCATCTGTGATGATGATCCCCAAGTCTCTGTCTTCCCTTGTGACTGCCATCAACTCTGTGCCCAATCTTAAGGGGGCTTCAGGGTTTCTCTTCCCTATGTGCATGATCTCGCACTTCTTTGCTTTAAACCCCAGTTGCCACTATTCCAACCATTTTGCCAGTTTATCCAGAGACTCTTCTCATTCTGCCCACCCCATCTGGATAATCTACTCTGTTGCGGATCCTGGTGTCATCTGAAAACAGACAAACTTTACCCTCCAGTCCATCTTCGATGTCACTGATGAAGTTATTGAAGAGGGCTGGCCCCAGGAATGATCCCTGAGGTACCCCACTTGAGATGATAAAGATATTGAAGAGGACTGGCCCCAAGAATGATCCCTGAGGTACCCCACTTGAGATGTGCATCTCTTCTGACTGTATGCAGTTTACCACCACTCTCTGATTTCTGCCCATCAACCAGCTTGCCACCCAGTTGACCAATTGCTCACCCACCTTGAGCCTACCCAGTTTATTAATCAGTCTTCTATGTGGAACAGTAACAAAGCTTTGCTGAAGTCAAGGTAGGTGACATCAACTGCTCCTCTGTGGTCCATCACGCTGTCTGTAACAAAGGGGTCAAAGGAAAGCAGTGATGGGGGTGTGAAACTGCTACATATATAATCAGGGCACATGCAAGGCACATCATTGCAAATACAAGCACGAGTGTTTGGCATGTGGCAAGCCACACCCCATTTCACAATATCAAAGTGGTACAGGGTCCTTTCATCCCTTCAAAAGAGGGTAGCACAATGCTCCCCACACCCATAAAGGTGGATCAGCTTGAGGAATGCCTGTCTAATTACCTGGATAGGTTGGCCACTCATCAGCTGGCAAAGGGACTCAGGGCATGTTTCCAGATCCTCTATGAAGGTCTATACGGAGCTTGTGAGGAGAAGAAATTGAAATCTGCCAGGGAGTGGCCAGAGGTAAGGCAGGAGAATCGTAGGCAGGTAATAGTGGGTGGCTCTTCCAGGAGCCCCTGTGCCTGGTATTGTGACTTTCACCAATAGGCCCAGTACCAAAGGAGTCCCCCAGGGAATTCAGGATGATCAACTCTCTTTCTTACCTGGAGAGTGAGTCAGTTAACCATTACATAGACCCAGTGTAAAAGGCAGTGCCATACGCACGTTTTGATGATGCAATAGATGTGATTTGGGCAGGCAGGGGCACTATTGGGAAAGGCAAGCATTAAACAGAGATGATGCAAAATTAAATCTTGCCTGCAAAATTGTCACAAAATTGTCAATTTCGGTGTGCAAAACATTTTGAAAATTCAGGCGTTCCATGAAATGTTTTGCCAGGTGTGAAATTTCACCTACGGAATTCAGAATTTCACCAGAAAATGCACAATTTCAGCAGAAACATCAAACATTTCACCCAAATTTCACCATTCTGTGGACAAAATTTTGCATTTCGTACCCGCAAAATGTTTAGTGAAATGTGCAAATTTCGCAAAATATTTTCTGTAATAGAATTTCCTAATTTCACACATTTCTAACATTCAGTCAGCCTTTAGATTGCTGCCAGTGCATCCAGGTGAGAGGAACCTGTTAGGAATGAAGTTCAAAGGGCAATATTATGTGGTGAACTGCATGCCCATGAGCTGTGCTTTAGCATGTTCCATGTTTGAGCAACTCAGCATGGCCTTGCATGGGCCACCACACAATGAGCTGGCAGAATTGAGGTTGTGCATTACTGGGATGACTTCTTGTTTGTGGAAGAGTACTGCACCATGAATTGTGCCCAATTTATGGAAGCATTGCAAGGGGTGTGTGCAAACCTGGGCATGCCACTGGCCCAGGACAAAACTAAGGGCTCATGCACTATACTGGTCTCCCTCAGCATAGAGATCAACATGGTGACCAGGGAGTTCAGGCTTCCTCAAGAGAAGCTTGAAGCATTAAATAGCCTTCTGGTAGGGTGGTTATATTGTTATAGGAAAATACTTACTGGAAGGAGGAGGTGCAGTGAGCGCTTGGTACTGCAACAGGCTAAGGAGCTCAGAATTCCTATGCACCAAGAAGACTAAATTTAATAAAAAAGAATATATAAGTTATAAGTGAAATGTGTATTTGATAAGATCTAAAGAACGCTGCATAATTTTTTAGAATTTTTTGGGGGGGTTGTCTTCAATTTTCTTGTTATTTGTTTTTTATTGTGATACAGAAAGATGCTAATTGATTTTCTTAAACTGCCTGTTGAAGCTACCTTAGTTATCACTTTTATTAATAATAATGAAATGACATTGCATGGGTGTATGAAGGGGTGGGACAGGATGAATATTTTTGAAATATTAATAGGTATGTTTGTAAGGTGAGCAAGCAAATTAAAATACCAATAGAATGTATGCATATCCTGACCTGGAAATCTGTGCAATGTACATTAAAGTTTAACTGGTAATAATGACACAGTCTGTATAATCTTTGTTACTATAATTGTAAAACTTCAATAAAAATATAATACAAAAGAAGAAAAAAAAAAGAGTCCAGATGCAGCAGTTGGTGGGTCACCTGAATTTTGCATGTAGGATCAAGCCCATGGGTAGGATGTTTATGTGATGTCTTGCACAGGTGGGTTCAAGCTACATCACTGGATTCCAGAAACGGAATCCATGAGGAGGATCCGGGTCACTGGTGGGCCTTCCTAGATGTTGCAATGATGTTGCTATCTGGCAAGCTCCATCAACCAGCCAGGAGCTGGAGCTCTTTACAGATGTTTCTGAGGGCCTAGGCTTTGGGCATATTTTTAGAGCCAGTTATGCACAGGCCAGTGGTCCACATCATGGGCCCCCAGGGGTCTGCTGAGACAGGTGATATTATTGGAATTATTTCCTGTACTTGTAGCTCTAGTAATATGGGTGGAGCAGTTTAGGGATAGAGCTATTAGCTTTAGGCAGATAACACAGGGGTGGTGCACACCATAAATCAACAGCTGAGGGGCAAAGGACCTATGGGGACTCTGATGAGGGTTTTCCTGTTGAAATGTGGGCAACATCTGGTGGGAATTGCTCATTTTTCAAAGGTGATGGGGTATGTTGACCATACAGGAGCATTCCACCTGTGCTAGATGCTGGCAGGCTTGGCCAGGTCAGCACCAAAGAGACCTGATGGCAGCTGTCCAATTAGCCCAGAGGTTTTGAACCCTGTGTGGAGATTACTGCTGGTGGTCTGCTCCAATAAGGTAGAGGCTCATCTGCTCAGAAGAACCTTCTTAGTGGCCTTCTGTGGTACTTTTGGGATATCTGAAATTGTGCAAGCTAGAAAGGCAGAAGGGCTGCCCATTTCTTTGATGAACAAGGATGTGGCACTGACAAAAGTGAGTTGGCAGGATTCACAGAAGGAATGCACCGGCGCATCCCCCAAAATGCACCCAAATGTGATCCAGGCAGGGAGCCGATGTGCTGGCATAATCCAGTGAGTTGACACATCTCTGATGCATGGCATACCACCAGTAACGCTATGCGGTGCATCCAGAGGGGCTGTGAGGGGGGGCATGCCCATGCATACCAGTCACAGCCCCATCCACAGCCCAGCTCTGTGGTGCAACCCTGGGGCAAGTCCGGGGATGCACCACAGAAAGATAAATCTAGAAAAATAGACTTATGTTGAGGGCCACCTACAGGCAGGCTGCCACAGTGCGGGCAGCAGCAGCACAGGTGCTCACCAACCCTGGCAGTCCAGTGAGCTGCCCCAAGCCCCTGTACAATGCTGCCCCTGGCAGTAGTAATGGAAATGCCCCCCATGCCCCCATATGAGGCCACAACCAGTGGCAGTACAGAACTGCCAACCCCACATGCCCTCATACTATGCTGCACCTGGTGGATGTGGCAGGACAGATGACCCCCAGCACCCCTACGATGCTGCTCCTGGTTTCAGTAGCAGTAATGATGACCCCCCAAGCCCCCATAAAAGTTGCTCCCAGTGGCAACAACAGTACTGAATCCTGCCCCAAGTCCCTGTAAAGTACCAATCCCAGCAGCAATAGTAGTAGAGATGCCCCCTGAGCACCCATATGATGCCACTCCCGGTGGCGGTGAATGTCAGGCTGAACCCCCCCAGCTCAAAGCCCTCAGTAATGCTGCCTCCCGAAAGCCATGCAGACAGCCCCCCCATGTACCTCAACACAGCCCTCTCCCCCTCCCCCAGCAGGGTCCCGCTGTCAGTGGGCTGCTCAACCTGTCCACATACCGCCACATCTGCCTTCCAACAGCTTCTGAGAATGACAGCAATTGCACAGCCTGAAGCACTTTACGGGGGCTTTGGGGGTTCAGTACTGTTGTTGCCACTGGGATTGGCTTTGTATGAGGGCTTGAGGGGGTGCCAATATCTTTACTGCCACTGGGTGCAGCATCCTACGGAGCCATGGGGGGGACTCATTACATTCAACGCTGCCAGAAGCAGAATTGCTTGGGCTGGGGTCAGGTGGGGGATGGGCGGTGGACACACTTTGGCACATTCTGCTGGGGCATCCCAGCCAGCACTATGCAAATGGGGCCATAATGGCATGCTAATGGCTCCATTGCACCATGCATGCCTAATGACATCATTTGCATGGCCCTGGCTGTGAATCACATCTTTGGGCACATGGCATCCTGAGATGCCCTACCCCATTGGGCTCACAGCACATCATGGGGGTTGCACCAGAGCAGCCTGGGATGATCTGGGGCATCCTGGGCTGGGCACACCTGTGCTATTCACAGAGGGGATGTGCTGGGGGCATCTCTCTGTGCCTCCTCTGTGAATAGTCCATTTTGTACTCAGTGCATCCCCTGTGCCAGGGCAGCCAAGATGCACTGGGTGCATCTTCTTTGTGAATTCTACCCAGTGTGTTTATTTGGTTGCACAGAAGCATGACCAACAGCAAGGCATGTGGGTGCTGGTGCCACTCGAGGGGATTCAATTGAGGTCCGATCATTGATTCAGGACTATGTGGCCCAGAGGTCTGCCAAGGGTATAGCAAACTTTTGATATGAACATTAGATCATGGTTATAGCCTTTCAATTCAGGCATGTGTTGGCCAAGAGCTTGGAGAGATTGGGGCTGAACATGAAGGAGTTTAATGCCCGTTCCTTCAGGATCAGGGCAGCAACACATGCATGGGGGGAAGAGCTCATGGATAGTCAGACCTGGACCCTGGGGGAATGATGCTCTCAGGCATTTGAAGGATATGTGAGTTGACACATGCTTTAACCTTGTGTTTTGTCTTGGCATGTCATGGTTTTTGGAAGATGCAGATTTGAGTGTGTGGCCTTTCATTTGTGCATTGGACAGTCAGACATACTGGTCAAATCCAGAGAGGCAAGGATTTGTTCCTGGAACCTTGGCAGTAAGAAGTGCAGTGGCTAGGCTGATGGGGCATGAGATGGCAAGGGCTACTTCCTTTGGTGTTGGCAGAGGCTCAATAATGAGGACCTCACCAGTTCCTGGTGGTACATTTGGGTGGCAACAACCGGGGCTCCATGTCTTCCACTGACATGCTGTGGCTTGTAAAATATGATTTATGCTATTTGAAGGGCATATGGCTTGAGCTGCATTTCATATGATTGAACATTATACAAAGAATGTAGTGGTGCAATGTCTGCAACCCCAGGGCTGTGCAGAAGGATCACTAATTTTATAATGCAGCAATGCATCCACTCATGGGTACTATTGTAGGGTCAGTATTAAGACATGATGGGATCAAGATTAAGGAGCCTTGGTTATATGCAAAAGATGGTGTGCACCTGTCTACTGTAAGTTTAAATATATTTTTAGAGGACATACAACAGGCAGTGGAGAGAAGATTGGTATGATGTGCTGGTGGGGGGGGTGAGAGGAAAGTGATGCTCACCCTTTGACAACAAGATAGTCTTGGGTGGTCAGTGCAGAAGAGGGAATGGGATCATGAGCTTGTGCAAACAGATCTTCCTGAGGCTGACAGGAGTGGTGATCCATCCATCCAGGGTTCACCTTCACAAGTAGGGTGGTAGTTGGGATGGCAGCTTCTCCAGGCAAGGGCCCACAGCATCACAGCATCCCCTAATGGAGGGGCAGGAATGCCACAGCTGCCAGTCAAGAGCCACATCTAATTCCTGGAGGCCAGGTCCCACTTGTGAGTTTGTGATGATGAGTGGCTTTCTGCAGAGGGAGGGTCGGTGTTTGGTAATACAGAATACCAACAAAGACTACCTGTCAGCGCACGTCTAGCTGACTTGTATTTAAGATCAGTTGATTAATAAAAACTTGGCTCTGGCCATTTTTTCTCCAGTGCTTTGTGTGTGTGTGTGTGTGTGTGTCTCAGTTTGTGTGGGTGGAGTGAGGAGGAACTGAACCCTATAAAACAATAGAAGAGTCCACACTGAATAGTGAGTCAGGCATTTGACTGTGAGCATGTCCCCTGACTGGTAACTGGGCAGACAGGGGGGAGAGAAAGAGGTAGGAGTCACATAGGTAGGTAGGGACAGCTTATAAGGGGCAGAAGAATGAGTAGGTAAGGCAGGTAGATTCCCCTGAGAAAGGGCAGTCCAAGGCCAGAGGAGAGGAGTGGCATGCTGTGTAAATGCAGCACCTGAGGGGATCTTCCTCATTGCTCCCCTTCCTCTGGCCAAATAATTACCCTCATAAAAGCAGGGGGGAAGGACAGGCATGGGTATGCTGTCTCATTAAGAGGGATCATTTTAGGGGCCAAGAAGGAGTCTTCCATTTTTTTTCTACACAGGATTTTTCACCTTCTCCAGAAAGATCAAGCTTTTAGGGCAGGTTAGACTGTCACAGTCATAGAATGTAAGCCGTGGTGGTCTTGGAAGATAGTCCACTTCAGTGGTCATTGATGCATAGGGGGAACAAGGGATAATGGTCTTGTGCAGCCAGATCACCCTGAGGCTGACGGGAGTGCTGGTCCATCCAGCCGGGGCTCATCTTTAACGAATAGGGTGGCAGTTGGGAGGAAGCCTTTCAATGCAAGGGCCTAAAGCAGATTCATAGCATCCCCTAAATGGAGGGAACACCATGGCAGCCAGTCAAGAGCCACCCCTCATGCCCCAGATGTTGGGCTCCTTGTATGGGTTTGCAATAATTATTAGCTGCCCCCAAAGAGAAGGCCAGTTTTGGCAATACTGAATACCAACCAAGACTACATTTCAGTGCACTTCTAGCCTACTTGTAATGATGATCAATTGATTAATAAATACATGACTCTGGCCATTTTCTCTCCAGTGCTTGGTGTGTGCCTCCATTTGTTCATGTGGAATGGGAAGAACTGTGCCTGACTCATTATGCAGTAACTCTACCTTTAAACAGCTCTATTTTTAAAATGAAATATATATATATCATAAAATGCATATGTATGTGTAGACAAGACTGCATACTAGCCCTCTGTAGCTTTGTTTTATTAGTTTAATGACTTTTTTGTTTATTTACATGAAATGTTTTATGCGTGGGTGTTTCTTCAAGCTAGCAGCCTGCTTTGCTGCTTAACATGGTGCCTGGACTACTTTATGTACATTGGAAGCCCATTCCCATTTACACTGTGTGCTCCTTTATTTAATTAAGGTTTTAGTAGTTGACAGTCCCTATATCAGTGACCTGGAACTTGTCTCCTGCCATCAATTTTTTTTTTTAAATATCTGCTCTGTTGTGATCTGGAGAATGCTCTTACTGTCCGCTCCCTCCATGCTCTGAACTATTCCGGCAGGCCTTAGCCTGCTCTGTGACCAAGGTTCCATTTCACTCTAGTTGCTCCTTCATTTTTAGCGGGGAATTCCCTTTAGCGTGGAAGCGCTATTGCTGTAGAGCAGCAATTCTGCCCTCCATCACTGCTCCTACACTTTGTCTGTATCTTGGCACCATGCAGCTGCTGCTCTGCAAACAAATTAAGCTCTGCAACTGCTGGGGAAGCAACTAATTTAAACACAGGTACAGTATTTATTTAAAATAATTATTTTGCTCCTTCTTTCTGAGGCTGACCCCATATTTGCTACTGGACCACCAGAGCTTAGTAATATCTGACAGAGCAATTAACCACTAACTAGGGTAACCAAACTGCAACTCTTGGCTACAGAAGTTGCTGCACCTATAATTTCTTATATATGGTGACAGGCAATATTTTTTTTTTTAATTGCAGATTAATGTGTGTGAGGGGTGTAGGCAATCCCCCCAACTTACACCTGCTGGCTTGAATACTAATATGCCAATGACCTTTCATTTATTGTACATAGGATCTGACTTTCACCCATGGCAAGAGCCCTACAGTTCTAGACCTCTCACCAGGTGACCCCTAGAAATTAAGATACCCAGTTACTTTCTCATGGTACAGTCATCCAACCACTGTTGCAATACATATTAAATGTTCTTTGCAAAAAACTTTGTTAATGCACTAGGTAGGGTTGAACTTAATACCACAAAAGTAGAGAAATGTGACATTAAGGTTTCAAACCCTAACTCCCCACCCCCACCCCAAAGCAGTACAGGAAAAAATATTAGGGGTTTGGGTCTCTGGAGTCTTGGAAAACAGTGGTAGGATCTTTTTTGGGGTTGTCAACTCTAATGCTGTCTCCCTCCACAGCCTGTAACCTGCTGCCAAAAGCACAAAGTGCAGCTGCAAGTCAGTGAGTCATAGGGACACAGTCTTCAAATGTAGAGAAGTATGTCTTGCAACATGTTGCCAACACAATCTGTTGTACATTTCTCCCCACAGGGCCCACAAGGATGGGGGTGAGGATTTAGGGTTAGAAATCTTAATACCACATTTCCCTACTTATTTAGCATTAAGTTAAACCATAACAGGTGCTATAATTTCTTTGCAAAAAGTTTCCTTTTTATATTTGCTTGCATGTATGTGCAAGAAACATGATGTGATAGCTTAGAAGAGAAGCAGGTTGTGGAGGTATGACACTGTTACAGCCAAGGGAGGCACTGCATTTGTGGGCGTGGCAATGGTAGACCAATGGAGGCATAGTGTGCAGATGACACTGGTATCCAAAAGTGCACCAAGTACAAACATTGTCACCACAGCAATCAGGGGCCGCCTTGTCATTGCAGCATCAGTCATTCTGCTGCAATGAGGGAGCGACTCATAATTGCAGGGCAGAATGTTAGCTAGCCTCAAAATGTTTGTGAACATGGTGGGCAGCTTACCACCATGTTCACAAACAGTATTATGCTACCCCCATGCAGAGGGGGTGCCCAATCCCCCTTGGCAGCATGTACCCCCCAAACAGTCTTTGTTTGCTGATGGGGACCCCAATCCCTGACTGCTGCAGTCTGTCCAAGTTTTTGGATATGCTGACAGGGGAGCCCACTCCCCATTGGCATAATTCCCCCCACACACATACACACACACACACACACACACAAACCTATGTTTTTATGCCAAGGAGGTGCCCAATTCCCCTCAGCTATTGCCCACCCATATGGCGACGGGGTGCCCAATCCCCCACTGGCTACAATTTCACCCCCAACTGAACAGTAGGGTGGCATGCAGGGAGCCCACCCCAGCATGCCAAATGTCCAGTTAAATGTACCTGTACTGTAAAACGTAAACTGTTCTGCAATTTTTTTTCCTGCAAAGAAGGAAACAGTCCCTCTGCAGTCTTCTGGGCCCCCCATCCCACAACCCTCACCCATCCACTGCACACCTTGCCTCTCCACACCTCCCTCACCCCATACTTACCTCCGGAGTCTGGCATGATGATCTTCGGTGGACCAGGAACATGTCTGCACTCTTCAAAGCTGACTGCGAACTGAGGAAATGAAGGTAAGCTGTATAATGGAATAAATAGTTTTTTTTTCAACTTTGATGCATATCTGAGGCATTTTTTCAAATGTTGGCACCAGATTTTCAACATGGCATTTTTGGGACCCCTCCTCATGAATTCTTTCACTGTCATGACATTAACCGGCCACGAAAGGTGATTTTATATTTACTGCACAGAATCACCTTTTAGAACAGATTAATGAAATGACAGTGCCAGTGTTCATGAGGTGGGCTCTCAAAAAGTCTATGTTGCAAATTTGATGGGAAAAATCCACAAAATGACTGTTTTACAAGCATGCATTGTCCAGTTGCTATGCACACTTGTAACTCCGTGAATTTACAATATTTTCACTCCAGATTTTCAACATTGCTATTTTTATGCATCTCCTTATGAACAGTGCAGCTGTCATTTTTCACAACCTAGCCAAAATGTGTTTTTGCAGTTATGGCCCAGAATAGCATGGTCGCTGTGGGAAATTCGTTTTTGGAACATATTATGAAAATCACAGTGACACTGTTCATTAGCAGAGATCCTAAAATGCCTATGTTGAAAATTTACTGAGAAAAGTCAATAAAATGACTGTGTTATGAAAGTGTGTTGTGCAGTTTCTGAGCACACTCATAACTTTGCACGTTTGCAATATTTTCATTCCAGATTGTCAACACTGCCATTTGTCCACACCTCCTTATGAACAGTACAGCTGTCATTTTTCACATCCTGGCTGAAATGTGTTTTTGCACTTCTGGCACAGAACAGCACGCTTGCTTTGGAAAATCTGTTTTCAGGATACATTAGGAAAATCACACTGATGCTGTTCATTAGCTGAGGTCCTAAAATGCTTATTTTGAAAATTTGGTGACAAACATCCATAAAATGAATGTGTTATGAGTGTGCATTGCACAGTTTACACGCACACTCATTACGTTGCACATTTGCAATATTTTCACTCCATATTTTCAACATTGCCATTTTTCCACACCTCCTTATAAACAGTACAGCTGTTATTTTTCACATCCTGGTCAAAATGTGTTTTTGTAGTTCTGGCACAGAATATCATGGTTGCTCTGGGAAATCAGTGTTTGGGACACATTAAGAAAATAACAGTGACACTGTTCATGAGCGCAGGTCGTAAAATGCCTCTGTTGAAAATCTGGTGACAAAACTCCATAAAATGCCTTTGTTATGCATATGTGTTGTGCAGTTTCCATGTATGCTCAGAAGTGCAAGCATTTTTTATATTTCCACTGCAGATTTTCAACTTTGCCATCTCTTCATACCTCCCTATGGATGGTACAGCTGTCATTTGTCACATCCTGTCTGATCTGTGTTTTTGTGCATGACACAGAATGGCACTGTTGCTGTTGAAAGTCAGTTTTGGGGACACACTGACAAAATCACACTGCTACTCTTCATGAGAAGAGGTCCCAAATTCTTCCCTGAGGTGGGGTCACAAAAAGGCCATGTTGAAAATTTGTACTGTATATACCAACAAACGCCTGCAGCATTAGGGTTTCTAACCATAATGTCCTACCCTGTACAGATAAACAAGCATCGGGGTATGCCTTTGGATTGCTGACTGTACTGCTCATTCAATTCCACCCCCACCCACAGCCACTGACAGGCATCAAGGTGTACTTTGGACTCTTTTGCCCAAGACTCAACCCCACTCTCCTATGCTGCACCCATTTCACTGTATGTCCTTATGGAATGGGGTGACTGTAAAGCCAAACACCCTAAGGCACACCTCAACATGTATCGATGTCTGCAGAATATGGTGAGGTGACATGGCTTGGCTGTCATGAGCGATGACCCAAACACTTACCCCAAATGTAGTCCATCTCTACAGGATGGAGGTGGGGTTCACTTGAAGTTCAATACTTCACTGCCATTCCTATTCTGCATCTGTCTAACTCCTGTATTTCCAATGTTAATACCAGCAAGCACTCATTCAGCATTGACAAATGCATATTTATTTTGAGAGAGTGGAATTGTATCCTCATTCATGCAGATCTCTTTGGGTACTGTGTGAACAGATGCAGGTGCTAATGGCACTTTGGGCCCTGCACCAAAGGGTGGCTTGATGTGTCTGAAAAAGTGCAGCGATTGATGTCAAGAATTCATGATGCTGTTTGGTAGGCTCCAGACATGCAGGGCCCTCTGGTCCCTGTGCTTCCATATGGCCACAAACACAGATGCAGACTTCAAAGAGTCCATCTGTCAGCCAGTGCACAGGGCCCATTACCACCCATTGGAGCACACGTACAGGGCCCTGTGCCAAAAGGACAGCTGTTTTCATTATATGGTACCCAGACTCATATGGACAACCCTGCTGCTTTTGGTCCCTGGCTGAAGGGGGTGCTGTATAGCATCATAATCCCCCCCCACCCTCACCCCAGCCAAATGGAACACTGAGATCAGGTTGGAACTCAGCTCAAAGGCATGGGATCACAAAGAATACATGATGGGGTCAAGACTGGCACTACCCATGAAGTTTCTTAACAATTAAATAAATTATAATATATATATATATATATATAGAGAGAGAGAGAGAGAGATTATGAAAGGAGAAGAGAGAGAGAGAGAGAATAAAGGATGGGGTGGTGTGTGTTATGAGATTTTACACACACCTGAGGCATAGGATGCTGCATAAATTCTGAGGGCAAAGCCTGAGGGATTCATAAGAAGCATCCCAATCCAAGGGTGTGTGTAAAACTGAGTTTTGCACACCACCCTATCTTTCATTTTAAATAGTTGCTGGTGGGCACTTTTTCACAACAGCAGTTATATAAATTAAAAAAAAAGATTGCTGGTTTTACTTGCCACCAAGTGGCAGCTATGGCAGGTGTCCAGCATGAGTAAAGCGAGGGAGCAGCTGGCATATGAGCAGAGTCTGTGTTTGCTATAATAATCAGCCAGTTACTACGGCACAAATAAACCAGATTTTCCTTAGGGAAAAAAGAGCTAGTCAGTAATAGATAGATAGATAGATAGCTAGATAGATAGATAGATAGATAGATGATAGATAGATAGATAAATACTGTAGATAGAGAGAGACAGATAGATATAGATATTGATATTCATTGCAGAAAACTTAATTAATGCACTAGCTAGAGTTAAAGGAAAAAAGTAGGGAAATGCTGCATAAGGGTTTCCAACCCTAACACCCCATCCCACCTGCAGCCAGAAAATCAGGTGTGGGGTGTGCCTTTGGGATTTCAAGCCTAATGCTCACCCTATTCCATTAATAAATAAGGTGAGATGTGTACAGTGTATGAGAATGGAGTGAACATTAGGCTTGACAACCCCAAGAAACACCCCATACCTGATTTGCTGGCTACAGCGTGGGGGTGGGAAGTTAGGGTTGGAAACCCTAATGCACCGTTTCACTACTTTTTTCTCTTTAATCCTAATTATTGCTTTATTGAAGTTTTTTTTGCAATGAATTTCCTTACTTTTTGAGATAATATAATTGTATCCTTATTTGCCTGTCCTGCACTCCTATCCATCCATCTATATGTTTTGCGATAGTGTAATGGTATCCTCATTGGCCTGTGGGAGCACAGGTATGTTGTTGTGGATGTGAAGTGCCTCCAGGCCCTGCACTTCCATTTTTTAGGACAACAGCAACCAATTTATCATCAACATCTTCCTATTGTCCCATCTCATGTAAAAGATCATGAAACCTTCCAAATAACAGGCAAAATGTAATTCTAAACCACCACAATGCCATTCCATGCCACAGGTGAAAAAAGACAGTTTTGCCAAGATCTGACAAATGATTGCTGTTATGTTCATGAGGTGATATAAAAAAAATGGCAATGTTAAAAATTTGGGGTCAAAATAGTTGCATTTGCCAAAGTTATGAGTTAGTGTAGGAAGAGTTCAATGTATGCACATAACTTTGCCATTGTTACAGGTTTTAACCCCATATTTTCAGCATACCCTTCTTATGACTCCACTTCATGAACAAGTATGGTGAAAAGTTTGAAATCCCAACTGAAAGGTGATTTTATCAACCAACTGCAAAATCATCTTTTGAGCAGCATTTGTGTTTTTCCACTGACACTGTTCAAAATGTGGAGTTTCAAAACAGGCATGTACAAAATGTGGTGAAAAAATATGCAGAAATGACAAAATTATGCAAGAAAGTTGAACCCCCATTGAAATACATTAAATCTCACTTACTTTACTTTGTCATACAGCAGTCAGTTGGTTCAAGCAGCAAGACATGTCTTGGATGGAAGACAGGATCTTCACACTGGGACCTGTTCAGGTAAGTAAGGATGTGTGGGGGATGTGGGGGTTTAGGGTGGTGGGTACTATGTGGGAGGTTGGGGTGGGGGTCAGATCAGCGAGGGACTTTTTTTTAACAGGTAAAAAGACCTTAAGCTAAGGTTTCCTTTATTATAGCTAGTCAGTTATGAGGACAGCAATTGGAGGGTGGGGGATGCAATTAGACACCATGAAAAGGGAAAAAAACAGTATGGAGACAGGGATCAGAGGATAGTAGGTGTCACTGGGCACTATGGAAAAAATTATGGGAGCTGGATCAAGGGTGGGAGGTACCACTAGACGTCAGGGAAATGACAAAAACATTAGGGTGAGAGTGACTGGAGAGTGGCAGTAGTACTGGACACCAGGTAAAAAGACAATTATAGGAATATGAATGGGATTGTAGGGGGGACAACACTAGACACCACAGAAATACTGAATAAGTAGGGGAAGCAGTGATCAGATGGTGGCGGTGTGACAAGACACCAGGGTAACTTACACAAGTACAGGGACTGCAATCAGAGGATTATTAAATCTACATTTTTAAATATTAAAATATAAGGATGGCAATTTGAAGGTGGGGGTTTCACCAGATGCTGGGGTAAATTTAAAAAAATTAGGGGATGACAGTTGGAGGGTGGGGAATGTCACTAGACACCAGGGAAAAGTCACACGATTATGGCCAAAAGCCTTATTTTCATTTGAAGGAATTGTTTTCTGTATCACACCAAAAAGGATCCCTTCAAAAGAAAACAAAATTAGTTAAAATTCGAAGTCTAAAATCCTCTCTGTCATAAAGTATCCTTTTTTTTTCAATAATAATATTTAATGAAAAAGGATCCCTTTTCATGAAAAAAATATCTGCAAAAACATTGTCTGAAATCTTTTTTGGGCCAAGGGATCCTTTTTCATTTAAATGAAAATATCAAATGAAATAATGCTTTGAAATGAAAAAAGAATCAGGAAAAAAATCTAAGTCCGAAATCCATTTTTGTGACAAGGGATCCTTTTTCATTTCAATGGAAAGGATGAATGAAAAAACAAGAAAAAAATAAGTCTGAAATTCTCTTTCATTTCAAGAGATCCTTTTTCATTTTAATGAAAAAGTACTTACAAAAAAGTTAGCAAGTCATAAAAAATATTTAAAATGTAAAAAAAAGAAACACACACATTCCAAAGTAATGTTCCACCAGATAACTGCAGAATCCTCCTAACAGAGTCTCGATGAGCAAGATAAATGTACTGGTGTCTTGGCATAATGTCATTTGTATGGGTTTTCTAAGATAGATAGATAGATAGATATTGCTTAAAATGGAAAATAAGATGGCAAAAAATAAAATATTTTTTGCTCATGAAAAAGAACTGGACCTGTATGTACAAGGATCCATTTTCATTTGGAAAAGATTATTTTTTTTCCAAGCAACTATCCAAAAGACTGTACTGAGCATACTCAGAAACTTACATTTTAAAATGTAATAACTTTGGAATGGATTAATATTTTTTCACCAAACCAGTGAAGGCACATCTGTAGGGCAGGCCCTTTCAGCTCAGAAAATTTTAGACCAAAATTCCAAACTGCCTGGGTGTAGCATGATGACAAACAAAATGACAAAAAAAGTGATTTTCTAAATTGTTTTCACTATCCACATCTCAAAATCTTCATGTTCAACCAGAACAAAAGCTGACACATAAAGAGTTCTACTGTACATCACAAGATGTGCATGCAGAATATTATGCAAATCTTTTGAATGGTTGTGATGTTATTGAAGTGCAAAAGATGGGCTTAAACACAGAAGCCCTGCTCAGCCTTAACAAGTTTTCAAGATAGTCATTTTATGACTCCCCTTATAAACATGACATGTGGCATTTATGATATATTGGCAGAAATGTAATTTCACACCAGAAGTGAGAAAACGCACTTTGTCCAAGATTTAAAAAGTGACACCTGTCACATTTAGGAGGTGATGTGGAAACATGGCGGTGCTAAAAGTTTTAAGTACAAATATTAAAAATTAGTAAAGTTATGAATGGACATTGGAATACTGCAATATTCACTCATAACCTGGGCATTTCAACATATTTGCAAGACATGTTTTCTACATTGTCTCTTTTTACCCCACCTCATGAACCTGATAGGTGAACATTTTCAGATCCCCACTGAAATGTCATTCCACTCTACTGAAACACATTTTGGCCAGGATTTGGAAAGCACAGAAAAATTTCAACATACACTTGTGACTTTGGCAAGTTGACATTTTTGACCCCAAATTTTCAGCAGAGCCATCCGTGACCTCATCTCAGAAATGAAGTTGGAGAAAATGTTTAAAGGTCACTCAAAGGGTGATTTCTCAAAGCGATCATGAAATTGCATGTTGGGCCAAATTTGCATAATTCCACTCCCATTGGTCATGGGATGATGTCCCTAAAAGGCCATATGGAACATTTAGGGTCATAATATGCACAAATGTCTAAGTTAAGAATCAAAGTTCAACCACTATTGAAATACCTTCAACAGCATTTACCTGACTTTCTCATACTGCAGTTGTTGGTTCCAGCAACAAGAAGTGTCTTCAATCGGAGAGTGGATCTATGCAGTGAGATATGTTCAGGTGTGTGTGAGGGTGCAGGGGTGTGTGGTGGTGGGCATGGAGTGAGTGGTCAGGATGGGTGGTTAGATCAGTGAGGGACCAATATCTTTTTTACAGGTAATAAAATCAGCAAGTGACAGTTTGCCTCTTTCTCAGGGAGCAGACACTAGAGACTGGGCACCCTTGTTTCAGGCTACTGTTTGGCAGCACAGGGGTGGTCACCCTTGAGTTACTACCTAAATTAGTGGGAATGGAGTGGGCGACCTTCAGGGAGTCAAGAGAAGTGGTACTGAGAGTGGGTACCCCAGTCCACTTATAAAAAAATAATAATAATTATAAACAAACACTGGAGAGGGTGGGCAGGTGACTTGGAGGGGAGGGGTGAAAAAGAAGCAGTAGCAGGGGTGGGAACCCCAGTCTGCTAAAAGATCAATGTTATATGCATTAATCAGTTTTACATTTTTTTCACTTACTGTATAATTTTCACTCATTGCATTATCCTTTCATTAAAAAATGTTAGCCTTTCACAAAGTTATAAGGCTACTTTGTTTTTAAAATGATCAACTGCCAGACTTTCTTATTTATATCTTTAACCATTGCAAGGGTTTCCTTTTTTCTGTTCTGCCAGCTCTGCTTTATCATGTGACATTAGCTCTTTGAGCTGGAGTAACTACATACCTTTAGTGAGAGGTGGTGCCTTACATGAAACTTTTTACTGTGTGCATTGTACTTTTATTTGCCAACTAAACTGTGCATGTCATTTTTACTAGCAGAACCCATGTGTTACTACTGAGTCTATACCTGCTGGGCACTCTCTAGTTAACTGTATATTTCTGAAGCCTGTGCAATTTGCTTAACTGTGACAGCTCAGGTGTTTGCTGACACTGAGCACTGTAACTGGATGCAGCACAACTTCCAGGTCTGCGGGTGTAAAAGGCTCACACTAGCAAGTGGGGTGAGTGCAAGCAGAGACACATTCATCTGCATGTGTTCTGCATGTTCAGCATGGTCTGTGGGGGCTGTACCAGCCCTACACCATTGAAGTTAAAGATTAGTGTTTAGGTACTCAGTAGTGAGTGAAGCTATGTTGGGACACTAACTGAGTAAGTACAGTAAAGGCAAAGCAGTTAAACATTCATTCCCTGGTGGTGGCACATTTTATGTATTGCATGTGTGCAATAGTCTACAAGATCTAGTACTTGCCTGACAAGCTTTGTTTTCTTTGAAAATGGCTACCACCATTATGACACTTGATGGTGCTGTGGGAAACAAATGCAGTAGCTGCTGTATGTATGCCCTATTATCTGATCCACAGAACCTTGATAGCTTTATTTGTCCTAAATGTATAGACAACTTCTCCCTACAACAGGACGTTTCTTTATTTGACTCAAGACTACTTGCTATAGAGACAAGTCAAAGACAAAAAAAAAGATGCTCTTTTGCTTATCGAGCACCACTCTGATTAAATGGCCTCAGCCCAATCATCTCCTCTGCCCCAACAATTGGTATGTTTAAAACTAGGCTCTGCGACTATCTCACTACCAACAGCTCCTGTGACTGCCCAACTTCACCTTGTTTCTCCACTTTCCTTCCTGCTCTAGTGGTCCCCCCCTCCCCATCCTCACTGGATTCTACCCTCACATCTTGGTATACCCAATGCTGCACCTTTCACCCTCTCCCCACGCTTCCTACATTCCTTCTCCCCCCCCTTCCCTCTCCCTATGACTCTAGCACTTATCTGTTGTCTGTTTTCTATGACAAATGTCACTGGCTGCCTTGTTACAATGCTACCCTTGAATTGTATTAATCTGTACTCTGTTTGCAATGTCCACATTGTTGTAATGTCTGTCTTGATGTTCCCCATAATTTGTATTTCTCTGACATGGAACTTTTGTAAAAGAGTCAAGGCTCAAAGGTATTTGTAATCCTTAGTAAAACTGTAATCCTAAATAAAAAAAAATTAAAAAATACAAGTGGCTTTGTTGTTCACTTCTCAAGAGCCCCAAAATACTATTAATACTTCTCTAAGTACATGTGAAGTTAGGTGTGATACTCCTGTGGTTAACAACAACATGGTTCTCCAGGAACACTGTCAGGGTAGTACTAGTTGTTCCATCCCTGTGGATACCCATTTAAACACCAGAAAATGCCCTAGGGATCCATATTGCAATACTGATGATCATGGGTATGCAGTCCAGAGTAAAAGAGTGTAAAAAAGACAGTGCAAGGCCTCAGTTCTTACACTAGACACAAAATAAATTTAGTCTGCTTGATAATCAAACTGATTCAGACAATCTTGAAAATGTCCCAACTTTGAATGTGGTGTAACCTTCAGATACTCCTACAATAACTGTCTCAGATACTATTAGCATCCCCATTAACCCTACCACATTTAATGTGTCTTCCCTTTGGATTATCCCCAAAATAGTTCCATTAATAAAAGCTAAAGACAGATATTTGTATTAGGGAATTCCATTATAAAACACTTAGACAGAGATATCTGTGACCAATATAAAGTCAATAGAATGTGCTCCGGTTTTCTTGGATCCTGCATTGCTGATATTAAAGCCATGTCACCTAACATTCTAAAAAAACAGAGGAATAAATCCACTTGTCATTTTATATGTAGGCACTAACGATATAATTAATGATGATCTAATTGAGATTAAAAAAGATACCATAGCCATGGCTAATATACTAGTGGAATTGGGATGTGAAATCAGTTTTTCAGAAATTCTAACTATTCCTAGAGCATCTTAGATGACTAATCAGAAAATCAAAAGCTATAATGAATGGTTCAGAAAGTGGTGTCTTAAACAAAATCACAGATGTATCACACACTGGGAAGAATTCTCAAATAGAATTGATTTGTTCTGTGGAGAAAGGCTCCACTTAAGCAGACGTGGCTCCTCCATACTTGCAAAACAAATCATGGGATACATACATTTGAATTTAAACTAACCTATGTGGAGGAGAGGAAGGAAATCCCTGCCTCTCTGAACAAGGGCATAACTGATGACCATAGACATATGACCATATGACCATAGACCAACATCTGATTTTTTTATACTTAAATGCTAGGAGCCTTACTAATAAATCAGATGAATTAAATTTAAGATTGGTAACAGATGATATTGATGTACTTGCAGTAACAGAAACTCCGGGTGATCAAAAATCTAATTGGAGCAATACAGTATCCAGCTACACCCCAATATACCAAATAGAGATCACAAAGGGAAGGGAGTTGCTCTCTTTATTAGGAATTCTCTACAAACTTGTGACATTTCCTCTAACATTAAGAAAGTGAAATGTTCCACATAGTCTATTTGGATTAAACTGGCCATAGATAGAACTTACTCAATAATTATTAGTGTTTCTTACCGATCCCCCAGTTCTAATTCTGATACACTTGAGGCAGTGATATGTGAAATTGAGGAAGCCTGCACTTTGGGTGAAATTATCCTTATCAGTGATTTTAACCTAAGGGACATATCTTGGGAAAACCATGCAGCCTTATCTGGACAAAACAAAAAATTGCTAAATCTGTGTCAGCAATGTAACCTAACTCAAAGTATACATCAGCCTACCCGAGGTGACAATATTTTCGATATTGTAGTACATGATGCTAATTTACAACTAGATAATATTAAAGTCTTGGCTGCTCTGGGAAATAGTGATGATAACACAATTATGTTTGTGTTAAAAACTGTGGTACATCACACTACTACTGAAACTGCTGCATACTTCTACAACAAAGCTAATATCAATTTAATTAATTCAGAACTTAATAAATGTGATTGGGATCGTTCTTTATTACATACTGTATCATGTTTCTGAAGGTTGGGACATATTTCATCAAACATTAATTGGTCTTAGAGATGGACATATTCCACATAAAGTAAAAAATTCTAAAAAATAAACATTCCCTTAAATGGATGAACAAAACAATACAGAAATGCATTAAAAACAACATTCTAAATATTTGAAAAAATAGGTCTGTTGAAACTTGGAATTCATACTGAATTAGTCAAAAGAAGTGCAAAAGAGCTATATGCAAAGCCAGAATTAAGTGGGAATATATTTTAGCAATCGATGCTTATAGGAATAATAGGAAATGGCTCAATGTGATAATGGCGAGTGCTGAATGGCGACCCATATTATCGTGACATCAGGGTGGTGAAAACAATTTCACCATCCTGATATCCTCAGCACATGGAAGAACAGCGCCGGGGACTTAAATCATTTGCTTTCTGTGGGGGGACTGCACCATCCCGCACCCCCTACTTAGGGATTCTCAACTCCAGGAGGGGGCATGTCGGGGGGGGTGAAAGCAATTAAAAATATAAGCTTTGGGCTGGGCACAACAAAACCACAGCAGCACCTGGACCAAGACCCAAACCCAGAACCCAAGCACCACAAGCAGATGCCAATCCCTGATACCACGGTGCAGCTCAGCAGCCAATTTCAGTGCCTCCCCTACATCCCCTCCACCCCCTCCCAGGCCATGCTCACCATGCTCACTCCCCATCCCCCTGTGCACATGTTCATATAGCGACATCCTGTTGCTATGGTCACCCACCCCACCAAATTCTGTCGCCTTCCCTCCCCCCTCACCATTCAGGCTTTCACCCACATTACATCATTGTTTTGGACTGTGTCTTAATTCAGGAGCCCACCCCACATGCTACAACAGGAAATCTTTTTACTCCTATGTTAACTCGCTTAAAAATCCAATTTGCCAAGTTGGCCTTCTGCAATATAAAGATAAATTAATAAATGAACCTTTTGAAATGTCAAACACCTTTAATACCAGATCTTGAGAAATATGTCAAACCTCTCAAAATAAAGTAACTACAGTCTTATGCCTTGACTCACCAGCTACTATATCAGAGGAGAACATCCAATTAAAACTATCTTTGCAGAAGGGAAAAATTAGCACCTTCCCCGATCTTTTAGCAGGGCATTATCTATATTTACTAAGAGATTATCTTACAGTTCCATTAAGGTTACTGTTTAATAAATGCTTGGCCCCAAACTTTCTACCAAGTTCATGGAAAACAGCTTTTGTTATCCCCATTTATAAAAAAGGGCCCCAAAATAACTGGGAGAACTATAGGCCAATTAATTTAACATCCCCTCTTTGCAAAATATTGGAGAGTCTAATAAAGGACTTAATCTCCCCAATTTCCGACATTACTGACATAAATCAACATGGCTTCAAGAAAGGACGTAGTTGCCTGACAAATCTGATGTGTTTCTATGAGAATGTCAGCTACTCACTGGATCAGAAAATACCCTATATTATTTTTATCAACTCTCATAAGGCCTTTGATGCCATGCCATATTGGGCTTTAATTCAAAAACTACATAATCTAAACATCAATAAATATATTATTAACTGGATTTCAAACTGGCTATCAAATAGGACACAACATGTGATAATCAATGACCATTTATCTGACACTGACAATGTTACCAGTGGTGTAGCTCAAGGCCTTGTGCTTGGACCCTGCTTATTTCAAATCTTTTTACATTACCTGACTACAAATTGTCTCTCTTTATCCACAATATATGCAGACAATGTCAAAATTGGTGGACCATGTCTAACTCTGGACCAAATAGACATCATTCAGTATGATCTATATAAAATATCTAAATGGGTCACCAAATGACAGATGCTATTGAGCCCTGAAAAGTGCAAGGTCATGCACTTGGGCATGCTAAATCACCAGGCGAAATATCTACTACCTGGAAAAACTCTTACCACTATATCTAATGAAAAAGATCTTGGGGTGAATATTCCCATGGATTTCTACCCATCATCACAGATTAATGAGACCATTTCAAAATCCAATAACGTAATTTGGTTTATTAGATGCAATATAAAGTCTAAGGACAAGAGAGTCTTAATGCATCCTTATCGAGCATATGTCCATCCTCATCTGGAGTATGCCTCCTAATTATGGACCCCCTTCAAAAAATCAGATATCAACTTATTAAAAAGGGTATAGAGAAAATACACAAAACATATTAAAGGATTATATAATGATGCTTATCAATTCTGACTTACATCTTTGGATCTGATGTCTTTATCTACTAGATGATTATGTGGTGATCTCTTGTTCATGTACAACATCATTCAAGATCTCTTTCTAATTACTGAACTTGAAACATAGAACATAGAACAAAGAATTTGACAGCAGATAAGGACTGCTTGTCCTACCTAGTCTGCCCTTTTCCCACCTGATGGATAAGCTGCAGATTCTAGTTAATCAACAGCTTACTTCCTCCTATCCCCTATTAGAATTGCTTTACATCTGTCCCATGCATTCTTGCATTCTTCCACTGTTCCTGACTCCACAACCTCCTCAGGAAGGCTGTTCCATGCATCCACAACCCTCTCTGTGAAAAAATATTTTCTCATATTACCTCTGAGTCGTCCCCTCTCTATCTTCAAATTGTGCCCCCTTGTTCTTGCACACCTCTTTTTCTGAAAGATGCTACCCTCTTGTACTTTGTTAATTCCCTTCAGATACTTGAAAGTTTCTATCATGCCCCCCCCTTTCCTCAGGGCTATACATATTAAGCTGCTTTAGTCTCTCCCTGTATGTCGTCTGGTGCAGACCCTGCACCATTTTGGTTGCCCTCCTCAGAACAACCCCCACTCTGTCTGTGTCTTTGCGGAGATGGGGTCTCCAGAATTGCATGCAGTACTCCAGATGGGGTCTCACTAACTGTCTGTACATAGGGTTAACAACTTCCTGTTTTCTACTGTTGATGCCTCTCCTTATGCATCCCAGCATCCCCCAGCCCTCCTTACTGCCTTCTCACATTGCTTGCCCACCTTTAAGTCATCTGATATAATTACGCCCAGGTCTCTCTTGATTTTTCTTGTTGTTATTATCTCACCCCCCATTGTGTACTCTTCTTCTGGGTTTTTTTCCCAGATGAATTACCTTGCACTTCCTTGCACTGAATCTGAGCTGCCATATATATTACCATTCCTCCAACCTTGCCAAGTCCCTTTTCATCCTTTCCTCCCCACCTTTTATTTCAGCCCTGTTGCAGATCTTTGTGTCGTCTGCAAAGAGACATACTTTTCCTTCCAGGTGCTCTGCAATGTCACTTATAAAGACATTAAAGAGGACCAGTCCCATTACTGAACTCTGTGGTACCCTGCAAGTTACCTTCCTTTCTTCACTGTGGATTGCATTTACTATTACCCTTTGCATCCTGTTGTCCAGCCAGTTTTTTATCCAGGCTACCACCTTGGGACTCACTCCAAGGCTGGCTAACTTATATGTTAATCTTTTGTGTGAGACTGTGTCAAATGCCTTGTTAAAATCTAGGTAGGCCATATCCACAGCCCCTCCCTGGTCTACTACTTTGGTCACCCAGTCAAAGAAATCTATTAGGTTCATCTGACATGACCTTCCTGCTGTGAAACCATGCTGTCTTGGGTTCTGTGCCTCACTGGCCTCTAGATACTCAACAATTTGTTCCTTCAGAAGTGATTCCATTATTTTCCCTACCAATGAGATCAAACTAACTGGTCAATAGTTTCCAGTCTCTGCCCTGTTCCCACTTTTATAAATCCCTGGAATTCATTACCTGAGGACATTGTAATTAGCTATTCCAAAATTATGTTTAAAAATCACCTGGACAAGTATATATTATCTGGTAACTTGATTAGTTACTATTAATTCCATAAACAGCATTATGGGCCCATAAGCCCTCTGGCTCTTATGCACCTTAGTATGAATCTTAGTATATCAGTGAAGGAGTAAAATCACTGAAAACATGCAAGGATCTCACACTCACCTGTTCATGGAAGTCCTAGAAATGTGGGTTCCCTCCCAATAAGATACTTGTTATCCGAGGGCCGGTACAGTAGGTGCATATAATCCAAAAGTCAAACAACAATAGCCAGCCACTCCTTTCAGTTTTCAAACAACTTTTTCTTTATTTTCTTTTAGTCTTTATAATAGATCCTATATGACCCAACGTTTCACTTCAACAGGCTTCTTTAAGGATAGGATCAAATTTTAAATAATACATAAATCATGTTTAATGTTTTGAATTCAATAACATCAGTTTCTTACACTGACAACCTCAAGTTTTCAAAAACTTTTTTTGAAATTATTATACATTCATGCCACAATGGTCATGTTGCCATACGCTGCAAATCAATATTTAAGGTGTAACAACTTACACTATTATTTACATGTTTAAAAACAGTTTGAATTAGTGATCTAATCAACCTCATAGCAGCCTTCACTTAGGAGAAGGGCTGTGTCCATCAACTCCATGGCATCTCGCTGCATGCCACAGACTTCTGTTATTTGCCAGGTCTTATGCTTATTTGAATACTAATTAATTACTATAATACATGCTTCCTGCAACGGTTTATAACATAATAGATTTTTCGGTGGGCGACACACATACAGTACCTGTAGTATCTGCAATATTAAAAAAAAAGATACTTTAAACAGTCTTGTGCAGGACTTGAGAATTCCCTCAGCCATTTATGTAAGTTGAAAATGTATCCTATTAGGTATAACCATTCTTGTAGTTCAAATAAAAAAACTTTTATGTAAACACAAATAGTGCTGCCAACCTGTGTCCACTAGGTTCAACAGCAGCTTTTCTTTTGCTTTGCTAGCTTGAGTTTATTCTACTCTGTAATACAGTGTATCTTTATTTAGACCTGTTGCATGTAACTTTTTCAAAATTCATAGTTCATACAAAATAAACTTAAAGTATAGGTCTTCTTGCCTTACTAGCAGAGTGCTCCTCCACATGTTTAATAATAATTTCCCTTTCTGCCAACTGTTTCTCAATTTTCACAATAGTTAAAATATTAAACAGTTAATAGCACATATCTAGCAAAACAGTCTAAGACATAATTCAATTCAAAACAAGCTTATCTAGCTTCATTGCATATAACAAAAACTGACTTTCATTGGCTACATCACTCGCTTCCAGGTTTTCAAACAAGAATTCCAGTTCTGGTTCTGGTGGAGTTTTTATAATGGAGTGGGCTGAGGGGTGGAACTGCAGTTGTAACCAGTTCTGCCCCTTGGCCTGCACCACTATAAAAACTCCCCCAGAACCAAGCACACTGCAACAAAGACTGGACCATTTTGGTGTCAGAGTAATGCTGCACAGTGAAGGTAAGGAGTGCAAACCTCTAGTTTGTAGTCTAGAACAGGTCTATATATTGTTTTTACACAAAATGTTTAAAAGGAAACTAAATACAAGTTTCTGTACAGGCAGAGTGCTGGCTACAAATGAAAATAGACACTTGAAAACCTGGCAGCACATGGTACAGCTAGAAATAACTTGTATGTCTTTTACATCCCTAACTTGGCTAGAAATGCATGTATTGAAACATAGAACAACATTCTAATCACTGTAGCCACAAAGCATTTAACCACAAGCCGAACATGAATCTTTTTTGCAAGCTGAGTACAAGTAGCAACTGGAATCCTTGTTTAAAAACCTGGAAGTGGATGATGTAGCCTATGAAAGTCAATTCATTTTTGTTATATGCAATCATCTAGATAAGCTCATTTTTAATTGAATTATGGCTTAGACTGTTTTGCTAGATATGTGGTATTAACCATTTTAATCTTTTAACTATCGTGATAATTGAGAAATGACTGGCTGAAAGGGAACTTACCATTAAACATGCAGAGGAGTGCTCTGCTAGTAAGGTTAGAGGACCTATACTTTAAGTTTATTTTGTGTGAACTATGAATTTTGAAAATGTTAGGTGCAACAGGTCTAAGTAAAGATACACGGTGTTACAGATTAGAATAAAGTCAAGCTAGCAAAGCAAAAGAAAAGTTGCTGTTGAACCTAGAGGACACAGGTTAGCAGCACTATTTGTGTTTAAGAAAAAGTCCAACAGGACATCCACTCATGATGCCAATGACCCAGGTTTGGGAACAGACCCATGAGCTGGAGGGTTGGCTGGGGTGGAGAAGGATTGAGTGCCATCCAGCAACTCTCCTTCTCTGGGAGGGAGGATTAATAAGTATTCAGTATGTCAGCAGCACCTAATAGAGGCTAGGAGCCATAAGTACCAAAGCTGCACATTATGGGAGGCAGGACAGATGTTAGGTGCACTTATTGATGTCATTGCATGTCCTGCCTCCAGGGGTACTCCAGCATCTGAAAAATCCTGCCCCATGGGTGATGCTCCTGCCTCCACTGCCACTCCCGCACTACCAAAGTTCTGCCAGGGGCCCACTCCCATGGCCCTATCCTGGGAGTATGCCAGAGCTAGATACTGAGTGTCCTGGGTAGGGTGCCTACCCAGCAGATCCACCCAAGGGGGGGAGCCTTGGCTGGGGAGTGGTGTGCCAGGGTGGGGCTGATGAGCCTCTGACCATCAGGGCAATGGTGTGGGGTCTGGGCCAAAAAAAAAGAGAGACAGCTACTGTACATGGATGGATGGATGAATGGATAGATGGATGACAGACAGATAGACAGACAGTGACACAGACAGAGAGGAAGATAAAACAAGATATTGCTGGCTCACTGGTTTGAAATGAGGCCAGCAGTACTGCTCCAGCTGCCGTTTCAGTTTCAGCATTCAAGAAATTCCCACAGTTCTCATTCAGAGAATGTGATGGAATTGCTCCTTTCATGAAGCTGGGCACCCTGGATTTTGGAATGCCCAGAAAATGTATTTCTAGCATTTGTTTTCTTAAGACAAACACCAGAATCTAGCTAAATGTGTCCCATTTAGATAGGTTCAAGTGTGCATTTTTGGAAAACATAATTTTTTAGAAAATCAATGTTATTAAGCAACCTCTAAATGGCATACATGAGAATATAAAAGAAAATATATAATTTCATGAAATAACGAAAAAGCACTAGTTTAGATATTACCTAACATCAATTAGTAAGAATCAATGCATTAAAGGCAATAACAACTTTAGAAAATCAATCTGTAAAATAAATACAAAAATTAAAACCATTGATACAGAAGAAAATTCACAGACCTGTGCTTCAAAACTCAATTAAAATGGATACTCCAGTGGTGAGTTTCAAGTTCAAGTTTGTTTATTTGGGATAATTTCTTTGAGCAAGCTAATTTACAATGAAGTTCCATTGTACAAATCAAAATAAAGTTTCTTATGAATACAAGATATCAAAGAATACACAACACAGCAACACTTAAGATAAATCGAATTTCACAATACAAATATACATAGCACACATCACAAATAAATTTCAGTTTAATCCTATGTGACCCCATCTTTAAAATGTTCACATCTTTCACAGAATGTTACAGTAGTCATGAACCACGTCTTTATGACAGCTTATATCTTATTGCCCCTCAAACAAAATCTATATAGCAATGAGTTCCTTTCATAAGGAATCATATGACTAAAGAAATGGTTTACTCTGAATGTTTTAGACCTAGCGATTGTCAGGTCCACTAAATTCAAATTCCTCAAACATCCTTTCTGTACCCTATACTCTAAAAACACAAACAAATAATTAGGAACATCTCCACATATACACCTGGATGCAAGCAATATTATGTGTAACCAACACCTTTCTTGTGACGTGGTCCATCCTAGTTGGTTATATAATTTGCATCTATGTGCATCATAGCGGGCCCTGAGCACAAATCGTGTCATCATTTTGTACAAAACATCCAATTTAGTAAGTGTTTCCTTTGAGCTATACTCATACACAATATCTGAATAATCTAAAATTGAAATAATTTTGTGACTGTACTATAGTTAGCCTAGTCTCCAAATCCAAACATCCCTTGTGTAGGTATAAGGCTCCTAAACATTTCCCTTACTTATTTATCAACTTAGTTACATGTATGTTTTCTGACCCTACCTTAGCCATCCAGTGCCCCAGATACTTACATGCTTCTACTTGTTTCAATTGCTCACCATCCAGTGTATAGACATTCAGTGGACTATTTCTTTGTAGATCCAATAAATATCACATTTATTTTAGATGAATTCAGATTTAAATGGGACTGACCAAAATAAGCTTGTAATTTGTCAAATATTTGCTGCAACCTAAGCTGGACCCCCTTAACTGCAACATCAGAGGTATATACCACAGTGGGATCAGCATAGAGATGCAGCATAATTAAATTTTATTTTATGTTGATCCAGTAAGTGCACTAGACAAATCCTGCCTATTTTCAGGCACAAGCCAGGGAAGGGGGATACAGATGAATGCCAACTGACCTTGAACCAGATTAAGCTGTTGGTGGTATTTTTCATGAATGAGGGAAATTTGGCCAGGGCACCAGGGAAATTCCCTTGCTCTTTTTGAGAAATGCCATGGGATCTTTTACATCCACCTGAACTACCACCAAAACAGGCAGATGGGACCTCAGTTTAATGTCTCATCCAAAAGATGGCACCTCAGGAGTGCAGCACCCTTCACCCCCGCATGCCACACTGCAGTGTCAGTATTGGGGTATTAACCCAAGTGCCTGGTGTGGGGATAGAACCCACAGCCTACTGATCTCCAAGCCTCAGAGGCGAGTTTGCTACCTGCTGAGCCACTGACACTATAACGTTTCACAAGTGAAATTCCAGTGAAATTGCAAATTTTGCTGCATGAACATTTAGTGAAATTCAAGCATTTTGACAATTAATTTTTAGGGAGTGAAATGAGAAAGTCAACCTGTGAAGTCATGAATGTCTGCCCCATGGACAAAATTCTTCTTTTCACAGGTGAAATTTACAATTTTATGATCAAAATTCTTGATTTCGCTAGTAGAATTTTGCATGTGACTCCTGCAAAATATTTCACTAAACACACAAATTCTGCAAATATTTTCCAGAACACAATTTGATGATTTCATATATCTCTGCATCACCATAACACTGATATTCAGCACCACCAATGCTGTTCCCCATTTCCCTCAAATAAATAGTAAACAATAAAGGACTTAAAACAGATCCCTGTTGGACTCCCTTCTTAGCAGAAAGGCCTTTTGGTAAGACCATAATTGCCTTGTGCATGTTAACTACTTATTGTTTGCACTTTCATTTATATCAAGACACTATTTCACTCACCGGCTCCTGACTTATATCTGCTGCCTTTGCTGCAGCAATCCCACTCCTGCTTTCCTTTCCCTTCCTACTCCTGGCTCTGTCTACGTATATACTTCTCCACTCACCCTATCAAACCATTTTTACCTCCCTTACCCTAAACTTTTGGTTGTTGTTCAATCTGCTAAAATGTATGTATTGCAAAAACCAATTACCATGTTTTCAAATGTCAGTATGCTATCTAGAAATGATCACACCATGCTTCACTAGTTGCTTACCACCTACAGTCATCCCATGTGGTGTCCTTGCATGCAATATCTTGCTTGTATTATATGATGCTTGCATTTATGTATATATTGTTTATCAATTATTTATGTATGTTGTTGTAAGTCTACATGTCACAGGACCTCCTTGTGAATGAGCTTGCTCAATGGAGTTTTCCTGCAATAAACCTAAACTTGAACTTGAACTAGTATTTATAACCTTAGAATGCTGTTAATTCACTACAGTACTTCGCTGTCATCCAATCCAGTAGTTTTGAAACCATATCAGAACCACCAACTCCACACCCAGGTCTCCCAATCTCTTCAACTATATTTTATGATTCACCATGTTGAAGGCATTGGAAAGGTCAACAAAGATGGCCCCGGTAATTTTCCCAGGTTCCATAGCTCTGTTGATGTCATCCAAGACCTTTGACATGGCAGTAACCATATTATGGTTCTCACAGAACCCTGATTGGTATTTATCAGCCAGTTTCTCACTTTCTATAAATGTCTGCAGCTGTGTGGTTACTAACCTTTCCAAAATGTTTGCTACTACAAACACATCAACACTTAAGATAAATCGAATTTCACAATACAAATATACATAGCACACATCACAAATATATTTCAGTTTAATCCTATGTGACCCCATCTTTAAAATGTTTACATCTTTCACAGAATGTTACAGTAGTCATGAACCACGTCTTTATGACAGCTTATATCTTATTGCCCCTCAAACAAAATCTATATAGCAATGAGTTCCTTTCATAAGGAATCATATGACTAAAGAAATGGTTTGCTCTGAATGTTTTAGACCTAGTGATTGTCAGGTCCACTAAATTCAAATTCCTCAAACATCCTTTCTGTACCCTATACTCTAAACACACAAACAAATAATTAGGAACATCTCCGCATATACACCTGGATGTAAGCAATAGTATGTGTAACCAACACCTTTCTTGTAACATGGTCCATCCTAGTTGGTTATATAATTTGCATCTATGTGCATCATAGCGGGCCCTGAGCACAAATTGTGTCATCATTTTGTACAAAACATCCAATTTAGTAAGTTTTTCTTTTGAGCTATACTCATACGCAATATCTGAATAATCTAAAATTGAAATAATTTTGTGACTGTACTATATTTAGCCTAGTCTCCAAATCCAAACATCCCTTGTGTAGGTATAAGGCTTCTAAACATTTCCCTTACTTATTTATCAACTTAGTTACATGTATGTTTCCTGACCCTACCTTAGCCATCCAGTACCCCAGATACTTACATGCTTCTACTTGTTTCAATTGCTCACCATCCAGTGTATAGACATCCAGTGGACTATTTCTTTGTAGACCCAATAAATATCACATTTATTTTAAGGTCAACAAAGATGGCTCCCAGTAATTTTCCCAGGTTCCATAGCTCTGTTGATGTCATCCAAGACCTTTGACATGGCAGTAACCATGTTATGGTTCTCACAGAACCCTGATTGGTATTTATCAGCCAGTTTCTCACTTTTTATAAATGTCTGCAGCTGCGTGGTTACTAACCTTTCCAAAATGTTTGCTACTACAGAAAGGAGGGATATTGGCTTGTAATTTATCATTTGGTCAGGGCTGCCCTCCTTAAAAGTGGGGATCACCCTGGCTCTCTTCCATCCCTGAGGTATCTCCCCTGTCCTTAATGACCAATTAAACATATACAGTATGTTAAATGTTTTTCAGTTTGTAACACTGAATACTTTGGGCATTTTGAAAAAAAAATCCATCTGGTTCACAACTTTTACCCTCCTTTAGTTTTGGAAGCTGATTCTTAACATCTCCGACTGAAATTTTGCTTCCCCATCCTTCAGTATAGCATTGGAGACATTCATAAAAATGGACACTTATTCTTCTTGTAAGGCCTTAAAGAACTCAGGCAGATATTCATGTAGGCATGGGGCCATAGCATTTTTCAGGTGTTTTATCTGCAACTTCTTGGGCTGTGATTGGGGCTGCCAGTGTTTTCGACTCTTCTTTAGTAAATCGGGACAGGGGTATGTTTCTTAGGGTGCATCTCCTTATCCAGAATATGGTTGTGGTCTCTATCTGTACAGTATACTGTAAGTGCATTTAATATTCCACAGATCTTTTTTTATATCTTCCAGTTTAACAAGCACCTCTCCAGTTCCCCCCAACCTTATTTTCAGGACTTTCCTAGAAGCCCCTTCTTTTCTTAGCTGACCTACCAGTGATCTACTTATCTGATTACTGTTTTCATAAAATCTTTGCCTGGAGTATCTCAAAGCTTCTTCTATTTTCTGTTCTACTATTCAGGACAGTGCTCTCCATAAGGCATCTAGCTCAGTTTTTACTTGCTTATTTAGTGTGACCTTGTGCTAGAATTTGTGTTTCACTATTTGCTTTTCTATGGAGAGCAGTTGGAGTAACCTCTCTTTTTTAACTCTAGAGGCATAGGAAATAATTTTACCACATAATGTAGTTTTAAGGGCACCTCAATACAGGGTTAGCTGGGTGTTTCCTTGAAGGTTTGATTGTAGAAAAATTGTTATCTCATCTCTGACAGGTTTAGGAGTGCTTCTCGGTGTAGATGATTCAGATTTACTTTCCAGTTGTATTTCATGGATGGGAATTAATAACCATATTTAAGTAATTGGAGCATGGTCCTGTAAAGTAATACTGGGAAGCAGCATAGGCCTATTGGATTGGATTGGTATGAAGAAGTACTCTAATTAAGAAATATTGCTTGTGCCATGGGGAGTAAATGGAATAGTCCCTGAACACCTAGATGCGGTATCCAGTGAACAAGGTGACCGAAACTGGGAGTAGACAAAAATGGCAACTCCATCACGGCACCTGTGTTCATGGCTACCATGTAGGATGTGACCAGATACTGGGGTGGGTGAATATTGTGACAGGAAGTAGTGGGTATACGTGCACATGCACGTGCACCTGGGGAGGGGGGAGGAGGGAGGAGAGGGATGGTATATGGGAGGGAGTGTGGTAGGCTGCTGCTGAGCTGGATCACTACTGTGGTTGGCAGCACGGTCAACTGGGAGGCACATGGTAAAGAGTTTGGGTCCTGGGCAGGGGTTTTTTTTTGCTGGCAGATGGCGTGTATTTTTGTAAGTTTTTCACCCCTCCCGACATGCACCCCCATGGAGTTGAGAATCCTTAAGTGGAAAGTGGTGCGGAGGCACATCCCCCTGCATTAAACATGATATCTATAGGTCTTTGGCACCATTGTTGTCCATGCTGCGAGTGTTTGTTGCTGAAATTGTTTTCCGCTGATGTTCACTTACCATAATGGTGATCGCCTTTCTGCAACTGCAGTTATTACATGGAACCCCCGGATGCATGTATCTCCATATTTTTATCAATCCAAATTTTTCACTAAGACATGTCAAGGTTGCAGCTACTCAGGACATCCCATCGCACCAAGGCCAGACTTATCCGAGGTGGGGATAGTGTGGTATTGAAATTCCTACCTATAACAATAAGGCTTTCAGTGTCAGTGATTCTAGCAGAAATTACCTGGGACAAAAACGGGACCCATTGATGTTCCTCATTTGGGGAGCATAAATTTAAAGAGGTGCGTAGATGGCCACTGAACTCCCCAATTAATTTAAGAAATCAACCATTCAGGTCTGTCTATGTCTGAGAAACTTGCAAAAACATTTTTTTTCTGAGCCATATGGGTATGCCCCCTGAACAGCGACATTTCTACCGTGACATGTGTTGATATCAACAACAGCGCCATGTTGCCATAGAAGTGCCGATGGGACCAGGCAACCCCTTCCCCTGACCTGCACCCCTTCACGAACTAACTCCAACCTGGAGTTAGAATCCTAAAGTATGAGGAGTGCAGGGGGCAGAGCCCCACACATGAGGGGTTAACACACACTGATGTGTGCAGCTTCATGCTGACTGCAAATCGCTGTCGACATGGAGCATAGCACTGTGATGCTGGCTGACATTTTTCTTGTTAAACCGGCTTCATAGAGCCACTAGTATGGCCACCTATCTTTTGTGGGGGTGGGCCACATAATGAGAGGCAAACATCTTCCCCACTCATGCTCATCTCAGATTTTTATGCTGTAGGTCTATCAAGTGAGTTTCTTGTAAAAATAAAATCTCTGCCCCCATCCTTTGCAATTTCTATTGATTGGGTTACTGATACCCTTGACATTATATGATACTATCTATAAATGTGCCATGGTGATAGTAGAGGTCATAAGAAGCCATGTCCAGTCTTGGAGATGATTTGCAGGTCTGTGTATAGTGAGCCATCTAAAAATAATCTGCAACAAGCAGTAGAAACAAGAAAAATGTAAAAATGTCAATTTTTAAAACAAGTTAACTGGAACTGAAATGTCAAAGATAAAGTGAAGTACTTCAAGGTGATCTGCTCTAAAGCACCTCTTCTTGTTTGTGTGGTCAGGTGAGGAGGTGATAGATGCCTTGCAAGGGAAATCCTTTGTCTAGTATACAATCCCAGTCCTTACTGTCAGAAAGGTGGTGTCACAAAGCAAAGCATTCTAAATCTGCTAGAGGTTTATTTATTTATTTATTTATTTGTTTATTTCAATCTAGGATTACAATACCTTTGAGCTGAGGCTCTTTTACAAAGGTTCCACATCAGCGTGTGCAACAGTCATAATTTTTAGTTACAAACATATAGTCATTGACTTACAGACATATAATAACCAGTACAAAGACTTGAGCTATGAGCAAGACAAAGGAGGGGGGTGTGGGTGGGGAAGTAAGGGTAGGAGATTGAGGGGGGTGCAGGGGATAAGGGGGAGTATGGGAGGTGGTTGGGGTGAGGGCAGGAGTGGAGATTTGAGGGGAGGTAGGTGAGGGTGGAAGATGGTGCATCCAGGAGCTTTATTGAGGGAATATGAGCGGTAAGGTGCTAGGGGTGCAAAGACTGATTGTAAGTGCTGGGTTCTGGGGCATTTGCAGCTGGAATGGTGGAAATGTTAAGATGGGCAATCGCAGGATACAAGCAATGAGAACTGCAGCTTGGACTTGAAGACGCCGAGTGTTGGAGCAGTCGCCATGCTGGTGCCAAGAAAGTTGAGCCAGTTGGATGCCCAATAGGCGAATGATCTTTGTCTTTGGGTCATGCAACATCATGGGATATGTAGTAGATGGGAATTGGAACTCCTTGTAGTGACATTCCTATGTCTAGGCTTAAGGAGGGTACAGACGCCAGGTGGGGCCAGATCCATTATAATTTTCTTGGCCGTGATGCAGCTTTGGTATTTTATGCATTTGTCCAGTTAAAGCCATCCAGATTAGGAATAAAAGTTACATGTGTGGGTACGGTGATGTGAGCCAGTGATGAGATGACAGGCCTTATTCATGGAGTTTGCAATATGCTTGAGAGCAGAGGTAGCTGCAGAACCATATATGATAAGACCATAGTCTATGATGCTGATGATGGAGCTTTGGACAGCCACTGCCAGTGCTTCTGGGGTTAGGTGTTTCCTGTGCTGGAATAATATGCCACACTTTGCAACACTGCTGAAATTGACAGTGTATGACAGGTGGGGATCAAGGGTGATGCTGAGGTACTTGAATGATTGTGTTTGCTCTATGATGGCTCCTTGTTTGGTTGCAATGGAGAGGTGGAGTTGTTTGTTTTTGTTGTGGGGGCTGCAGAAGACCATTGACTTGTTTTTTTCTGATTGAGAAGCAGTTTATGGTTTAGAAACCAGGATTCAATGGAGGAGAAGGCCTGCTGAAGTTTATTTTGTAATCATATTGATCAGGGTCCGGGCGAGGATCACAGCATCGTCGGCGTAGAGAATTATTTGTTCTGGGCAGCTGTCCGGTAGTGAGTTTAAGAATAGGCTGAAAAGGAGGGGTCCCAGAATGGAGCCTTGGGGGACTCCTGAGCAGACCAGTCTAGGGTCGGAGAGTGTATCAGCAATTCTTACTGTTTAGGACCGTTCTTCAAGGTAGCTCTTAAACCAGCCAATGGAGTCAGTTGACAGTCCAGTGTTCTGAAGCTGGACAAGCAGGAGACAGTGATTGATGGTGTCAAATGCTTTAGTTAAATCAATGTAGATTAAGCCTAGTAGTTCACTGGAATCAAGTGCATTGTGGATTGCGCTGGTGAATTCAAGTAGGACTGTGGAGGTGCTATGACTTTTGCAGAACCCGTGTTGTTGCTTGCACAGGATGTTGTATGTATCCAGGTATTCTGTGAGCTGGTCTGAGATGATGCATTCTAGTGCCTTGGAGAGTGGGGGTAGTAGGGAGATAGGTCTGTAGTTATCGTGGGCAGTTTTGTCACCACTTTTATGGATTGGGGTGACAGTGGCAGATTTCCATCTGTCTGGGAATTGGCTAAGGCTGAGAGTGAGGTCAAAAATTCTGGTCAGAGGCCTAAGCACTTCATCAATTGTGAGAGACAGGATTTGAGATCAAGGGAGTCATTACCGAATCCTGATTTACCAAGAGCTTTGGTTACATATTTGTGTACTTGGTGAGCCTTGACTGCTTTGAAGTAGAAGTGGGGGGAGCTGGTGGGAGTAGTGTTCATTGCGGATAGAGGGGCTTCACTATCTTTGAAGTAGCCCTGGGGTAGGACAGCGCTGAGGTTGGTACAGGCTTTGTGAAAGGTATCCACAATGGTTTTTGGGTTGAGGGTTGTGGTTCCATTGATGTTAAGTATTGATGGGAGGGTTTTGGGTAGACTCCCAGTGAGTTCCTTTATGTTCTTCCAGAATTCCCAACCATTGCCCCAGGAGTTTGTGAGGGCATGCCTATAGTAGGCGGACTTCATTTGCTGGATGGTTTTGGTGCAGTCATTGTGGGCACGTTTGTAGTTTTGGATGTCATTTTGCCTTCCAGAGTTTCTGGCCAGCTCTCATATGTGGTCTCTTGTTTTTAGTATCCTGAGGAGGGCACCTGTGAGCCAAGGGTTACTGAGTGATTTGGTTTTGCATTTCTTAATAGGGGCATATGTGTCACAGGCCACAGTGAAGATGTTTATGAAGTGGTCAAGGGCAGTGTTTACATTAGTTGCATTGAAGATAGAGGACCAGTCTTGATGGAGGAGGTGGGATTTGAGTTGAGGAAGGTGACCACTGGGTAGAACCCATGCTGGTTACTCTGGTGGTTCTGGAGACCCCATCTCCACAAAGACATAAACAGAGTGGAGGCTGTCCAGAGGAGGGCAACCAAAATGGTGTAGGGTCTGCACCAGAAGACATATAAAGAAAGACTAAAGGAGCTTAATATGTATACCCTTGAAGAAAGGAGGGAGAGAGGGGACATGATAGAAACTTTCAAGTACCTCAAGGGAATCAACAAAGTCCAAGAGGGTGGCATCTTTCAGAAAAAGAGATGTGCAAGAACAAGGGTGCACAATTTGAAAATAGAGGGGGAACAGCTCAGAGGTAATGTGAGAAAGTATTTTTTTCACAGAGAGGGTTGTGGATGCATGGAACAGCCTCCCTGAGGAGGTTGTGAAGTCAAGAACAGTGGGGGAATTCAAGAATGGATGGGACAGACATAAGGCAGTCCTAGTGGGGGTAAGGAAGAAGTAAGCCGTTGGTTAACTAGGATATGCAGCTTATCTGTTAGTTAGGAAAATGGGCAGACTAGGTGGACCAAGTGGTCCTTATCTGCTGTCAAATTCTATGTTTCTATGTGATATTTACTTGACCAGGTGCAGCTAACAGGGGAGTGGTCGCTGAGAGAGTCAGGGAGGACATTAGTGTTAGATATCCACAATGGGTGACTGATAAGGATCCAGTCCAAGAGTGTGCTGGTGCTGGTCCTGTAATTTTTCCTGGTTGGTGAGTCAACAATTTGTGTGAGGTTTGCCACAGCAATGGTATCCCTGTGTGCACCAGCATCAGCTGTGGGCCAGTTGATGTTGAAGTCGCCTAGGAGGATGGATTCGGTGTCCGGTGGGAGTGACTTTACAAAGTCAAGAACAGCTGTTAGACCAGTTCCCTGTTCTTTGGGAGGGATGCAGAAGGTGGCAACAGTGAGGGTTTTGTTTTGGGCTCGAAGGAGGATTGTCACTGGCAGTATCTGAGCAGTTGTGGGTTGGAGTGAGTTAATGAGGTAGTGCCCCTGTATAGAGTCTTTTAGGTAGGGAGTGCAACCTCCACCTCTTTTGAAGAGGCAATCCAGCCTAAAGATGTTGTAGCCAGGAAGGCTGATTGTATGTTGCAAGGTTGTAGAACTTTTTCTAGTATAGACTAGAGGCAACCAAATAAAAGGGAGTAGAAAAAAAATGCTCCCTTTAGAACAATGTAGAACTTATAACTGTAAAGTCCAACTCATCAATGCCAAAACATGCACACAATAAGCTGTGTCCATAGGAGGAACACATGGGACCCTACTGAAGGAGGACCACCCAGGCACAGAGCCACCCAAGTTACTAGTAGAGGTACACGCCTCCCTAATTTTACTGTTAAAGTAAAAAGGCACATGTCCAGATCAAGGCATTCTGGGGCTGCAGGAGGGAACCAGAGCCAGGACCCCAGAACCCCACCCCCAGCCCTGAGCAACCACCAACAATGGACAACTGAAATCAGAGGTACTAACCTCTTTTCATTATTGTCAAAGTCATTAGAAGATCTGCATATCGAGAGGATGGAGTCAGGCCACACCACTAGTAACCTGTCTTGAGGCACCTCACTGTACCTCTTGAAGTCAGTAGGTAGAACAGCCAGTGCCTTCCAAATGTATTCTACTTATGCCCCCTGCTGGGGTCAAAAAGAATGTGCATAGATGGAGCATTGCACTTGGAATGTACAGGGCATCCTGCTATAACTAGATGTAAAAATTACCCCTCCACAAATGGTCCAGGGAAAAAAAAAAGAAAAGAAAAAAGAGGACATAATGGCCCAAAATCCTCCAGATAGGAATGACTCCCTGCAACACATTTCTGCTCAGTAGTTCTGTAGGACAGGCATCAGCGTTGTGAGCATAATTGCAGATCTGGCTCATATAAGCCAGCGAGATAGCCTCCCAACAGCAACGTAATATGCTGGATGGGAAAGTGGCCCGGATCCCCCATTCCCTGTACCCAACCCCCCCAGGTCTCTGTTCAGATCTTTATTGAAAAAAACAAAAATAAACATCTTTTCAGGGTGTCTTGTCCACAAGTTCCCCCCCCCCTCAGCCCTAGTGTCCACTTCAAACACACAGAAGGAATTGAGTGAAGTTGGTCACTATCCTGCTGCTCACATAGAGTATAGAACATCCAAAAATGAAGTTTTAGATAAGTTCCACTAAATGGGTAAGTCTTTACTGGAGTACTCACTAGAAATTGGAGAAAAAAAACTTCATTTCTATTAATGATGTCACTCAGTAGGCCCTGGGAATAGTCAGCGTGGTTCCTTAGTGCTTAGTGCACAGAGGAGAGGGATACTGAATCTTGATCCTTCTGTGCATGGGCTTCATCCAATTGCTTATTAGATCTTAGCCAGACATTATCTCAAAGGCCCATGGCTTCCTAAGAGGGTGACTTGCTGGACAATTGTTTCTACCTGGCTTTATTCCTCAGATCTTGCTGAGGGAATTGAGACAGCACCTCTTTCAGCTTGATGCCCTGAGTCAGAAGATAGTCCTTGACCTTATGTAGCTCAGTGAATCTGAGGGATTTTCCAAGGTAAGCACATTGAGATAAGCTGGATATTCCAGGTATGCTTAACCCCCTTCTGTTTTAGGGATCTCTGGATAAGCAGGACCTGGTGGCAGTGCTGTATGGTGGTAAGCATATAGCCATGTTCCAGAAACTGATGTTGACCGTCAAAGAAGAATTCATGCTTTGCCCAAGCTGTTTTAAGCACATGCTTCTTTTTTTTCAAAATATTTTATTGAAAAAAGGATGCTACAACCATGGTTACACATGCATACACATGGATATAGAGCAGTTACAGTTCTAGACTGCTATTACAAGAAAGCTTTACAGACATGAAGAGAGCAGTTATTAAAGTGCTAGCCTAATACATCAGGATGCTAACTAACGGGTTTGTTCTATTCAGTGATCATCTTTTCTATATTAAAACTATCATTAAAACCATTCAACTGAGGAGGTGCACCCTACCATTCCAATGGATAAGTCATAAATAGTCAGAGTGCTAGAGGGGATGATTTTGCTCAAGTAGGGAACAGTCCCAGATTTATGGCCATGAGGAGTGGATTTCAGGTGTCCAAAAAGTGTTGTCTTCTGCCCAGGAATGTATATTGGGCCCACTCCAAAGCCATGCATGCTTTGAGATTGTTCACCCACTGTTATATGGAAGGCAGTGTAGATGCCATCCAAGACTGTGCTGTTGTCTTTTGAGCATTCACTAAAGCCAAAGACCATAAGGGGTTGGATGTTCTTCCCCCCAGTGAGAAGGGTCAGCACCCAAGAGTAGTTCCAATGAGTTGAGCGAGGGCCAATAGCCCAATACATCTGTCATGATTTAGTGAAAATCATGCCAAAAAAGGGTAACTTTGGGACAAGCTAATGGTAAATGTATGAAGTCACTGGGACTACTGAGACATTTGGGGCATAAGCTGGGTTTTTGTGGATCCATTGTATGAAGTCTATCTGGTGTTACATAAGATCTATACATGAAATTTAATTTAACTTATCTAAGCTTGTTGCTGTTGGAGCAGTACATAAAGTGTCTGTAGGCCTGTTTCCAAAACTAAGCATCACAAAGGACATTTAGATCTAGACTCCAATCACCCTGAACTTTACTCAGAGGACCACTGTCCGAGCCCTAGATGATCTGACAATAAGTAGTCAGAGATTTTTTGTTAGGTTGAGGCCTGTGCATCTCCTCTTCCAGTGGGGAGGCCAGAGCTCAGTCATAAAAGGGGTTGAGGAATCCCCCAACCTACTTTTAAGCTTAAGGTATACGAAAAAATCACCACAGAGTAAGCCTCATTTAGTACACAGGTATGACAACTTAATATTGTTCCCCGTTCATTTAGGTGCTTCACTGAAGTCAGCCACTTATGCTGCCAATTAGGAACCTCTGCAGTAATGATACTGTACAGGTGCCATTGAGCTTCACAGCAGAAATCAAGTGAGTGAAAGGGGAAGGAGCCGGGGTGTGTTTTATAAAGGTGTGGGCCTCTTTCCATGCCCTCAACATGGCAACTGTAAAGGGGTTGTTCACCTCCACAGTACTAGCTGGCCACAGAGCCTCAGCCAACAGTCCTTCCCTCATAGATCTAGACATCATTTCCTCTTTCATTGACAGCCAGCTGGGCACTACTCCCCACTTCCAACAGGCAAGTATGCAAGTTAAGCAGCTAGGTAATACCAATAAAAATTTGGGAGACCCAGCCCACCCACCTTCTTGGTCAGGGATTTATTTAACTCCAAAAATTGATTAGTGCTTTGCTCATAAAAGTGCTAAAACATTGTGAAAATGCATAGCACTTGCTTCACTGTGTTTAACAAACATAACACTTCTAGAAAACCTATGTAAATACTTTTTGTACAGTTAGCATTGTCCCAAGAAAAAAACTGCTAATCAATTATTTAAAACCCTGTTGGTCAATTGTAAGATGGCTATATCTATTCTGGCAGATTTACCCTGCCAAAGGAACCTATGCAGGATTACATTAATATGATTGAAATGAGACTTGGGCACTTTTATGGGGAGGGACTGGTAGGGATATAAGCATCTGGGCAAAATTGACATTTTCACTACTCCCACCCACCCAATTAATGACAAGGGGAAGCCCAGCCATCTATAATAGTCCTCTGCTATAGTTTGAGTTAAGGGCATATAATGAGCTGATCCTACCGGAAATCTGTATCCCCAGGTATTTTATCTTGGATACTAACTGAAGCCCACCCAGACTGGCTATTAAAGCAGATCTCTTGAGTTTTCCCTATTGGAAGGAACTCATTTTTTGTCCAATTGACCTTGTATCCTGAGAGCCTCCCATATTCCCCCATTAGGTAATGCACCACAGGTAAATCCCTAGAGGGCTGTTGCAAATACAGAAGCATAAATTGCCATTTTATGTTCAGTGTTCCCCCTCCTCTGTCTTTTAATACCACTGTATATCCTGATCACTGAGGCTAAGGGTTCCAGAGAGGGCACATACAGATGGGGAGAAAAAGGGCAACCTTGCTTCGTTCCCTGCCCCAGGTCAAAGGAGGAAGTGATCTGGCCATTTACCGCGATCTGGGCTTTGGGGAGAATGTAAAGAGTTTTAACCTGAGAGTGAAAGGAGTGGCCAATGCCCACCCTCGAGTGTTTCAAAGAGATGCCCCCACTCCACACAGTCAAATCCCTTGCCTGCATCCATTGCCAATACTGCTTCCCCATGTTTTTGAGGATTAGCCCCCACTTGTGAATTATATTCAAAGTTTTACAAATGTTATATTTTCCCTGTTTCCCCTTGACAAAGCCTGTTTGGTCAGAATGAATGAGGTCCAGGAGTGTAGGATCGAGTCTGGAGGCCAGAGTCTTAGTCAAGATCTTATAATCTACCATCAACAGTGATATTGGCCTGTAGGGCATGCACCAAGTTGGGTCTTTGCCAGGCTTTGGAAGCACAGTGATAACAGTGGACCGTGTGGAGGGTGGCAGCTCATCCACCGCCAGGCTTTCCGCTATCATGTCAAAAATGGGGTCCAGTACAGAGTCATGGAATATTTTAAGGAAATCAACAGGGAGCCTGTCAAGGCCTGGAGCCTTGCCACTCTTAAGTGATTTAATGACTGCATTTATCTCAGTTTTGGTAATGGGGGATTCCAGTATACCAGTCTTTTCCTCACACAAAGTTTCAAGTGGGGCTTTTGCAAAGAAAAGGTCTAATTTTGGGTAAGGGGGGTCCACTTCAGAGGTGTAGAGGGCCTTGTAAAAATCCCCAGAGGCTTCACCAATAGCTAAGGGATCCCGTACTAGTTTACCTGAGGAATCATGGATCTGTACAATAAGTTATTTGCCCTCCCACCTGGTAACTGCCAGGTTAAGTATTCCCCCATAAGTAGGCTCTGGCTTGTGCTAGCAGAATGGCTCTCTCAACCTTGGCACTGCTCAGCGTATTGAAGCACCACTTTGGTTTCTGAATCACCCTATAGAGAAGCTGCATGGGCTATGATTTATCAGCATTCTCGAAGGCCTCAATTTTAGTTCTAAGTTTTTTTATCTCTTGCTCCACCAGTTTTGCACTATGCATGAAGAAGGCAATAGATTGCTCTCTTATGAAGGCCTTCAAGGCCTCCCATCTAATATGATGGGACGTGTCTCCCCTCCTCTTAAAACTTAGGAATCCTTGCATACTGCCAGTCATCACATCACTATACTTCTGCTCTTTCAGAAGTAATGAGTCTAACTTCCAGTGCCGAACCACTGGCAGGGAGTCAAAGGGAAACATTTCTTATGATAGCGAGGCATGGTCTGATAGTAGGTTCAGAGAGTAACTGGCTGTATTAACCACGGGCAAGAGCACATGGCTAAGCAGTATTCTGTCTAATCTGACATAAGACAGGTGGGCATATTAATAAAAAACTGTAATCTCTCCCCATGGGGTTCAAATGTCTCCAAACATCCACCAGCCCACATTTCCTATCCAGCTTTCTCAGAGCATGAGCATTCCAGGAAAAGGGAGCTGGGGTGATATTTGAGAAGTCCAAGAGAGTGTTCTGCACACAGTTGTAGCCCCCCCCAAGGATCCAGGGGCCTGACCATTTAGCCATTTCTAGAGCTAGCTTTTGAAAAAAGATGGGGTCCTCCAAGTTGGGTGCATCTATCAACCTGAGTGATAGGGTCCCCACACCTAACAACTCATCTCTTATGAAAACATACCTCCCAGCTGGGTCCACCAAGTGATCCAGCACCTTTATTTGTGTCACTCTGGGGAACCAGATGGCCCCCTCACCTTGGTCGAAAACATGGACTTAGACCTGCCCCATGGGCAGAGCCTGGTCTTTAATAGCCCCCTAACATGTGTGTCTCTGTAGGAGAAGCTTGCCATTTTGATTTCTTGATCTCAGACCGGAATCTCTTCCTCCTAATCACTGATATTAGGCCATTTATATTCCAGGTTGCTACCCTGAATGAGTTAGTCATAATCTGTTTTGATAATTAGGCCCCTTGTGATTGGCATAGCAAGGTAATACACACACATATATATATATATATATATATATATATAATTGCTCTCACAGATCTTCAAACTAGGTGAATACTGCAACAATTCTCCAAATATTAAGTGAACATCATAATGCAGTGTCCAACTTTTTCCTCAATACCCCAACAACCCACCCAAACAACACTCCTACTATGTACGAGAGGACCAGAGATCCCACCACACAGAAGGTTTGCACAGCTTAAAAGACACCCACAGTGTGGTAAGCCCCCTGACCCCCTTTCAGCCCCCATAGACCACCTCCCTTCCCCTCCCCATCTCAAAAAAAGCATATAAACATCAACAGCCTCCCAACCACTAATAAACCATAACTAATATTCCAACCCTCCCCCTTATCAGGCCTTATGCAAACAGTTGGTAAACCTTAAAACAAATATTTTGAATAGGGACATTCATTCTGCTAAAGGGCACTCTCCAGAATTTTCAAACCTTCTGAGATCCCTAACAACAATAGTGCAGTTCAAAAAATCAATAAGCTGCTTAGGTAATAACAATGAGAAAAAGAGGAAAATAAAAGAAGGCCGGTGTATAACCAAAAAGCACTTGACTAAAGCGAAGGATCTCAACCCAGAGAACATCTTCTGGTAGCATAGTGCATGTAACAGCAGCCTGTCAGGGCTAACCCACAATTTAGCAGTTATAAATAAGTGTCCAAGCAGAAATGAGCAGCTCCACCACTGTGAGGTACTCTGCACACATCTTCATAGAAGAACTGGGTAGTGGAGAATAATTTTACACTGCTATTGCTTCTAAGACTAACAGTAACTTAGGGCCGAGTCAGCTCCCATCCCTGTCATTACCCATATCCCCAGATATGGCCAGGGATGAGAAGAAAGGATTGGCTCCATCTGTCCCTTCATAGTGTTTCTATCCATCTCTGGGTGCTACCGCTGAGCGGAAAGAAAATGCTTGGGATCTTTCAAAGCATCGGGACTCATAAATGAGGACTGAGATAGCTATATGTACTATCTCGAGTACTGTCTGACTTGATCTGTATCCTAACCTACCTGTACTATATACTATGTACCTGTACTATATACCATGTATAGTATAATCTCATCATTTTTATGTATGCATTCTCCCGGGTCATGCCTGAAAATAGTCAACTTTGGCTAGCGCACCTAACCTGGTTAACAAAAACTACAGTAAATAAAGATTGTTCAATGGCCAAGCCATAGTGCACCACTTAAGCAATGTATTAATTGAGCAGAGGCCCCACCATCCCATATAGGCAGCAACCAATGTAGGCAGAACCCATACTGCTAAAAGGAAGAAAAAGTACTGCTCCAACACAGAGAAGAGTGAACCAAGCCCCCCATCGCAGCCCTGGGCAAGCTCAGTAAAGCAAAATAGATTAAAATAGTATTTAGCTGTTTCTTGCATTTCCTGAATTATTTGGCGATCTGCCAGGTTGTCTTCTGAGCTCCTCCTCGACCCAGCTGGTGGCTTTAGAACATGAAAAAACCTTTGGTGCGCTGCCTGGTCTATCAGCATGTAGTTTTGCAGGGTACATAAAGGCAAACGCCCAGCCCGGGGCGTAGTCTGTTTTTCTCACGGTGGGGGGGAGTAACAAAAAAGTCCTGTTTTTTGAGTATCATGACATAGAAGAGGCTGGGGGTCTGGGGGGCCCAGGAGCCATAGGGTATAAAATGTGTTCTGGTCTATTGTACGTCTAAATGACAGTGAATCCAGGCAAGGCAGTCTGTCTACTCTGTGCCTCCAGTCCTTATCTCTCTTCCTGCCTTGTGTCACCTCAGGGCTTCTTGCAGTCTACACTTACTGGAGTCGACAGTGAACACTAGTGCTGCTGCTGTGGCCTGCCCAACACTGGCTGGAGCCACTGCCAGCACACTACATGTTGGCTCCTCTCTGTATGCATCCAGTTCCTCATTCCTCAGCTTCCCCTCCCCATAAAGTGTGCACTACTGCACTTCATGTAACACTGGCAGGCTATCCCACTGAGGTGGAAAGAAATGTATCAGCACAGTAGTTAGTAAATAGAACAACTCAACAGTTGCTTGAATCATCACTCCTTTAGAAACATAGAAACATAGAATTTGATGGCAGATAAGGATCCGCTTGGCCCACCCAGTCTGCCCATTTCCCTGCCTACTGGATAAGCTGCAGATCCTAGTTAACCAGCAGCCTACTTTTTCCTGCCCCCATCCCCTAGAATTGCCTTATGACTGTCCCATGCATGCTTGAATTCCACCACTGTTTTTGACTCCACAACCTCCTCCGGAAGGCCGTTCCATGCATCCACAACCCTCTCTGTGAAAAAATACTTCCTTAAATTACCTCTGAGCCGCCTCCCCTCTATCTTCAAATTGTGCCCCCTTGTTCTTGCACACCTTTTTTTTTGAAAGATGCTACCCTCTTGGACTTTGTTGATTCCCTTGAGGTACTTGAAAGTTTCTATCATGTCCCCCCCTCTCCCTCCTTTCCTCGAAGCTATACATATTAAGCTTCTTTAGTCTTTCTACATATGTCTTCCAGTGTAGACCCTGCACCATTTTAGTTGTCCTCCTCTGGACAGCTTCCATCCTGTCTATGTCTTTGCGAAGACTGGGTCTCCAGAACTGCACGCAGTACTCCAGATGGGGTCTGACCAGCTGTCTGTACAGAGGATAATAACTTCCTGTTTTCTACTGGTGATGCCTCTCCCTATGCATCCCACTTCCCCCAGCCCTCATTGCTGCCCTCTCACATTGCTTGCCCACCTTTAGGTCATCTGATATGACTACCCCAGGTCCCTTTCCATTTTTGTTGTCGTTAGTATCTCACCCCCATTGTGTACTCTTCCCTGGGTTTTGTTTCCCAGGTGCATTACCTTGCACTTCTTAGCATTGAATCTAAGCTGCCATACATTTGACCATTCTTCTAACCTTGCAAGTCCATTTCATCCTTTCTACCACCCACCTTGTGCATCAACTCTGTTGCAGATCTTTGTGTCATCTGCAAAGAGACATACTTTTCCTTCAGTCCCTCTGCAATTTCGCTTATAAAGACATTGAAGAGGACTGCACATATACTGAACCTCTACGGTGCCCAACTAGAACCCCCTTCATCATATAGTGGACTCCATTTACTATTACTCTCTGTGTCCTATTTTCCAGCCAATTTTTACCCAGGCTGTTATCTTGGGACCCACTCCCAGGCTAGCTAACTTGTATATTAATCTTTTGTGCGGGACTGTGTCAAATGCCTTGCTAAAGTCTAGGTAGACCATGTCCACAGCCCTTCCCTGATCTACTACTTTGGTCACCCAGTCAAAGAAATCTATCATATTTGTCTGGCATGACCTTCCTGCTGTGAATCCATGCTGCCTTGGGTCCTGTGCCCCTCTAGCCTCTAGATACTCGACAATTCTTTCCTTCAGAAGTGATTCCATCATTTTCCCTACCACTGAGGTTAAACTAACAGGTCTGTAGTTTCCTGCTTCTGCCTTGCTCCCACTTTTGTGAAGGGGAATCACATCTGCCCTCCTCCAGTCCTCGGGTACCACCCCATCCTCCCATGATTTGTTAAACAGAGTAGTCAGTGGCATCACTAATTCTACCCTTAGTTCTTTTAGAATTCTGGGATGAATCCCATCAGGCCCCATTGCTTTGTCCACCTTCAGTTTTAAGAGTTCTTTCAGAACCCTTTCTTCCGTAAATGGGCTGGTATCAACTTCTGTATCCAGTGTGTTTCTACTGTTTGTTCTAGGTACCCCCTCTTCCTTTGTAAATACTGAGCAAAAATATTTGTTTAGTATCTCTGCCTTTTCACAGACTCCCTCTGCCCACCTCCCCCTTATTAAGCCTCACTATCCCTCCCTTAGTCTTCCTTCAGCTCCTGATGTACCTATAAAGGTTTTATCCCCTTCTTAACTGAGTTGGCTATCTTTTCCTCAGTTTAGGCCTTTGCTGTTCTGACTGCCTTCCCAGCTTCCTTTTGCTTTAACTGATACAGTTCTCTGTTCTGCTCCTTCTGTGATTCCTTGTACTTCCTGAAAGCTTTCTTTTCTCTTGAACCTTCACTGCCACTTCCTTTGAGAACCATAGTGGTTTCTTACATCGTTTAGTTTTGTTTATTTGCTTCACACAAGGCTTGTTGCCTCTGTGATGGCAGTTTTTATTATTCCCCATTGTTCTTCCACCCCTCCTTCCTGCCCATGTGCTAGTGCATTCCTTAGGCACTTACCCATTTTGGCAAAGTCAGCCCTCCTAAAGTCCAGTACCTTTCCCTTTGTATGGCTTGACTCTATTGCTGTGTTTATTGTGAACCATACTGTTCGATGGTCGCTAGTTGCCAGATGGCTACCCACTTCTACATCTGTGATCCTCTCTTCATCTCCATTTGAGAGAACCAGGTCTAAGATTGCTCCCTCTTGAGTGGGCTCCAATACTAGTTGTCTAAGGCATGCCCCCTGTAGGGCATCTAGAATAACCCCACTCTTCAAAGTGGCTGTGGCAACTGCACTCCAGTTAACATCTGGCATATTCAGATCACCCATCAGCAATAGCTCCCCTTTTGCCATACTAAGTATACTTTCTATCATTTCCTTGTCCATTTCCTCCCCTGAGAAGAAGTCTGTATCTAACCCTGTGCTGATTGTGGTGCCATTGCGGTCTCCAAATTGACCCACAGTGCTTCTTCTCCTCCTCCCTGTTTTCTCTTAGTTCTGTTACTTTGATTCCTTCCTTATGTAAAGCTGCTCCTCCTCCTCTTTACCCTCCCTGTCCCTCCTGTAGATAGTGTATCCTGGTATGTTTATGTCCCAGTCATGGTTTTGTGCAAACCATGTTTCTGTGACTGCCACGATATCCAGATGTTCCTCCTCCATCAAGGCCACCAATTCAGGAAGCTTGTTACTCAGACTACTGCATTGGTACTCATTGCTCTCCATTTTTTGATGGCTTTACTTTCTGTTGCAGCATCCCCCACTGACCTTTCTACCTCTGTCTTTTTCTCATTTAGTACCCTGTTTTGTAGGGAGAGGCTGGGATTTTCCTGCTGCTCATCAGTGCCTCCCCCCTTGACTAGTTTAAAAGCTTGCCAATGAAGCATTTAAACCGATTGCTCAAAGACTTGTTCCTTCCTGGACAGATGCAGACCATCCTGCCAGTATAGGCTGGTGTCCCTGCAGGTGGAACCCCAGTCCCCAATGAAGCCAAACCCTGTGCTCCACACATTTTTCAATCACTCATTAAACTGCATGGTGCATAGTACCCTTGCCTCACTCATGCCATTTACAGGCAGCACCTCTGAGAAGGTTACTGTGTGTGCTACTTGCCTTAGGCCCCCCCAGTTCTAAAAGTCCTTCTGCACTGCTCTAATCTCATGTTGAGCCAAGTCATTTGTCCCTAGGTGGACAATGACATCCAGCTCAGACTCCCGTGCAGCTGTTCTCGTGATCCTGAGGATCGCTTGCTGTCCCTACAAAGCCATGGCACCAGGCAGGCACCTTACTTCAGTTTTCCCTGCTCCCCCAGTTCTATCCCCATAATAATTGAGTCCCCACCAGGGAGCTGCTTCCTTTCCTTGTGGCATCCTCTGCCTCCCTCCTGTGGGCCTCCCTTGTGACAGGTGTCCTCAGCCTCCTTAATCTCCTCCGTGGGTGCATCCACAGGGGAGCTGTGCTCCCCCAGAATGGTGTATGGATTGTGGAGTGGAACAACTGACTGGGTGTGCCTCTGTTCCACCCTCCTCACCCTCCTCACCCTCCCTGAGCTGACTGTGGTCCAACTGCTGTGCTTTCTTTGCAACCTCTGAGGTAGTGGTGGTGGCTCTGGTGCTCCCTGGATGGGGGAGGAGTTCCTTACTAATTACCTACTAGCACCAAGCAACAAGCACCTCATGTGGAGCACCACACCACACAGAACTCCTTATCTCCACCGCTCCATCTCTGGTTTATTCTGTGCTTGTTTTCCTTATTTTACTTACTGGCCATACAGCATCCCCTAATATGGCATTTGGGGACCAGCAGTTATGGTATGAGCCCAAACCCAGTGTGAGACTACAACCTATGACCATCAGGCCCAGAGGCAGATGTGCTACCAACTGATTTGAACCATGTTGACATTACGTTTAAAATTTAAACATCTATGATAGCACATTCTAACATTGCATTGCGCAAACTAATTTTGTCTTGTCAACTATGTTACTGAGTTCAGAGCTGGCAGTCAGCAGAGCAAAAGCAATACTGGAAGCAACAATTTCTGAGGCACAATCCAGCTTACCCATCTTCATAAATGCATGCCCATGATGCCCTGAGCACATACTAATAAGAGCACCCCAACTCTTGCCACACTTCTTTTCCTGGGCACATAAGGAACATACAGTGTATCTCCATACTCAGGATGGAGGAGGTGGGTCTGCCTAGGTTAAACTCTGTCGATGGGGGGAAGGGATAATCCTGTTGACAGTGGAGGGAGGTAGGATGCAGGCGATAGGACAGGGTCTGACATGAAGGAAGGGGGAGACAAAAAGAGGGGAGAAATAAAATGCAAATTATAAGCAAATAAATTATTGCTTGCCCTGACTAGAAAGAATTCCCTTTTTTTTCCCAATATTATTTTTTCCCAGTCTTGCATAGCCACTTCTTTCCTCCCCGGCACCCACCCTATCACCCACTATCCATAACTTCCTGAGAGGAGGTCCTCGGGTTCCCCTCAGATGTACCCCTATGGTGGGGCCAGATCTCAGAGGACTGTCCATGCCCTGAAGCATAATTCAGATCCCCCTCCACCTGGGAGACTTCAAGTGGTGCAGGATCTGTGTTGTGACTGGGAAATCATCCTACAGCTGCTGCAGGTATTTCCTTGTTCTGTTCCCCTGACTCCCTACCTCCCCCCCCACATGCCGGGCCACATCAACAGACCTTACTTGCTTTAGCATGCCTCTGCAAAAGTGGCAAGTTCCCTGGCCTACTGTTGGGGTCACTAGGAGTAGAAGAGCATAACCCAGCCCCATTCCTCTCTAGCTGAGAACACTACATCACAGCTGCAGCACACACCCAGCCCTTTAGATAATCAGCAAAGTCTGCTGCAGTTGTGCAGTCGTGAGTTGTCAGCATCCCTTTAAAGGATTTCTGGAAAAAAGGAAACAAACTTTGCCGAGTTATTGTGTTCTGGTGAGTATGGGCAAGCAGATAAATGTGACAAAAGTTATGATGGCAAGCAGCAGCGTTAATAATCCAAGTTTGAGAATGAGCTTAAGCTATCAGAGGGTTGGCCATGGGAGGATACTGGGCACCAGGAGACAGTTCTTCTCCTCTGGGGATAGAGTGGTGCAGCATAAGTGTTTCCTAGTGGAAGCTAAGTGCATCATACAACGGAGGAGTGATAAGTACCAGTGGGCCTTGCATGGGAGCTTGATTGATGCCACCACTGATGCCATTGCACAGCACTTCTGTGTGTCACAAGTAGAGGGACAAGAAAATGAGAGAAAACATCCTTGCTGGCAGGATGAACACTGACCCTCACAGGTCTAGCACTAGCTGACCTGGGCATGGTTGCTGGCTCCCTTGACCTGGCAATTCGAGCACAGTCCCTGCCACCCTACCACAGGTAGTACGCCATGGGAGCAAGGTCCAATAAGTCCCAAGAGAACCCAAGGTGACAGAGCTGGGGGGAACCATGTGATGGGAGTCATGCCAGAAGGGAGAAAAAGGACCAACTGAAAAAAAGTGATTAAAGTTACATGGGAAGGAGACTGACAAAAGATACTGTGTGTAGTTACAGCTGGGTTACAAATAAGTGTCCTAGATTTTTTGGAGGAGGTCAGTTCCAAAGGAATGTCATGTAACATAGAAACACAGAAAGGTGATGGCATAGTCAGTAGGGGTTAATCAAACTCTAGTTCTCAGAATCTCATATATTTGGATTCAGTTTTTTTTTTATTTATTTATTATTGTTCACATTCAAGAGTAAAAATATTAAATCTGAAAAATGAATTACAGTCCTGGTCAGAGTCCAGTTCTGCATCTAACAATTAAACTGCCCTATACTCAGAACACTGCAAAAGCATGTGGAAAAGCAAAAGGCCTCCCCTCCTCTTGTTCACCCTCAACTCTCCTTTAGCTTGGCTACAGGAGAGCAGAAAGCACACAAATGCAATCCAGCCATCTCCCTTACTAGGTCTGTCCAAAATGGGTTCCGGTACAGTGTGTTTGGATTTGCACAAAGCCAAGAAACCATCACACCAAATGGATACCATATACGATACAGTCCAGAGCACAGTGAAGTGACAAAAAATACCAATTTTATTCACTGTGCAGTGTGCAGAAATCACAAAAGTGTAACCTGTGCAAAAGCTGAAAGCTCACAAATAGGCTGGTGCGGCTGGAGGTGCGTGCCACTCACCCCAGTCCTTCAACATAAACAAGTCTTTGTCAGGGGACATGGCTACTATAGGAGAGGTACCTTGTCAGCTTTTGCACAGTTTGTACTTTTGAGACATTGTACAGTGAATAAATTGGCATTTTTTTATAGCGCACTGTGATCTGGACTGTATATGGTTTCCATTGAGGTTAGGACTGTATATGGTTTTCTTTTAGTGCAACAGATTCTTGGTTGTGTATGTACAGCATAAGAGGTAGGCACCTCTCTTCTGTCTGCGTCAGCCTTGCACTGTGTGTGTGTCACAGTCTCACAGCCCTGGACACTGATTTATTTTATCTGAGCTTCCCCTTCCCATCTTTGCAGTAACTGCTCCAGTTTGCCTCCACCAGGACTGATGGCCTGCCCCTTCCCCAATCAGCGACTGCATACTCACGGAGTCAGCAGCAGTGTAGCCGGAGTCACCCCCATACTATTAACCATCCCAGTCCCCCCTTTCTTGAGGCACAGCAGACAATCCAGATTCCAGATAGACTTCCTCCCATTCTATGGTCAACAACCTGGCCCGCACTTGACTGACTTTGGCGGCAGCAAATGCACTCTCCCAGCATGTCCATCACTGTCACTGATTGTCCCAGTGTGAGATGGCTAAATGGTGCCAGTTGGACAAAATCCTGGCCCTGAGTAAAATCACTGCTGACCTTATGTTGTTTGAGTAAAGTGGCATCAGGGTGTTTACCCAGGGGTTTTGTCCAAAGGGCCACCACTTTCATTTATCACCACTCTCACACCAGCGGGAAAGTCAGTCACAGTGATGGCAGCCAAGGAGAGTGCTTTTGCTGCCACCTATGTCAGATGGCTGTGGACCATGTTATGGAACAGGGTCTTTAAAATACCTTTCCTTTCCATCTCTAGAAGGTTGGCACCTCTTACACTGTACCTCCCCCTTTTCTCTCCACATACTGCTTTAGCTCCCTCCCCTCCTGTTCCCTCTTTTCTGCTGCTTTCCACAGCTTTTGAATCACTGTGTTATGACTTTGGCAGGTCAAGCAGCTTGCCTTGCCAGCTTTCTCCATTCACCTCCCTTCATTCTGAAATTTTATTTCCCCTTTCTTCACTCCTTTTCTGTACATCTTCCCATTTTTTCAAATTCCTCTTTTCTGTGATGTCCTAGTGCATACCTGTTGCCCCTCCTCCAATCAGCCTTTCTCATTCATATTTAAAAAAACTAAATGAGACAGCAGCATTGTTTAGATGTTTGCAAAATTTAGTTTGCCTGCAAATCATTTATTTTCAACAAAAATGTTTATAAATGACAAAGTATTATTTTCTTACCATTACCAATGCAGTCCAGAGTGGCACTGGGTGGTCACTGGTTAGAGGAGGCTGACTTGGCTCATCGACTGAGTGCCTGAGTGGGCTCACACATTGCCACTCTCTTATTCCTCCTCCTGTTCCTGTTCCTGTTCCCTGGGCCTGATGGCAGGTGTTCTGATGACTGGAGCATGAATGACTAGGAGGAGAAATCCTCTTCTCCTAGTCTCTGTCTCAGACTTGGTCCCAGACTCGAACTGAGGTGGGCAGGTGGCCGACTTGCACATTGAAGTTCAGCAACTGTCAGAAACAGCTGCAACACACCAGGGACAGTAACGATAATGACCCAGCCAGGTCAGTCAGATTCACTACTCACTCCTTATGGTTTGCATGAACTCTAAGGAGTGAGGAAAATAGGAGTTGGGACAGTGCCGAGCGAGGGAGCAAGTAGCTAGTAGCCAGGCAATGACTCCGATTCCTTTCCGATCACCAGGAGAGTCCTTAACTGCTGCTCGCCTGCTCAGGATCCTCCTCTCTTCATAGGCAACTCAAAAATGTCAGCTAATGGATATCACTGGTCATGCAGGCATGCACCTGACTGAGTCTGCAGTGCTCTGATTGGCTGCAACATGCAGATTACTATACTTTCAGCCAATTGGAAACAGGGACATTTGGAGCAATTTTTTGTTTGTTTTGTTTTTTTAAATCTGCATGGGAGACTGAAGAGACAACTCAGCATTTCCCCCGCCCCCCGTCACAGAGCAGCCAGGTCCAGCCAGCCCAGGCAAGAGGGGAACAAAAAAAGAAAAAAAAGAAACCTAACAAAATGAAAAATAACTCATTAAAAGTCCTGGTCGTTTTGCTCTGAGGGGCACCTTGCGGCCCCCTCCCCCCACAATCCACGTCACTGGCCCAGCCCATCAAGTACAGCTTGGATTTGATCTCATTGAATTGTCGCCTCTTTACCTTCAGTTCACTGCTGTAACCCTGAAAGATGAAAACTTTTTTGTTGTTGAGAGAATTGGGCCCCATTAGCTTTAACCCTTTTAAGGATGGCCTCCTTGTCAGTATATCTTAAAGGGACACATTCATGTACAGTGGCAGACATTGTTTGAATGTCTGTGAAAAGTTCTTTTGATTGCAGGAATGGGAATACCTGTAGCTGGGAGCAGTCCAGGGATATAAATGACTGAGTCTGTGCAATATAAATACTACATCTGAGCCATTCTTAGAACCTTGTGATGTCAGTGACGATTAAGCAGTGCCTAACTCTTCCTAGCTCTGTCAGTTAACTCCAACTGCCAATACCCTTTTGTCAGGTCAATGGTGGTGAGATACTGTATGTCATCCCTCCCAGCTTGTCCAGTATTTTGTCCATCTGTGGCATTGGGTGGGCGTGAGACTTCGTGACTGCACTGAGTCCTCGATAGTCTACACAGAAGCGAGTAGAGCCATCTGGTTTGGGAACAAGGACTACAGGTGAGACCCAGGGACTGTGGGATTTCTGGATTATCCCTAAATCCAGCATTTCCTTCATCTCCCTCCTAATGTCCTTTAGGATGGCCTCAGACACCCAGTAGACTGTCCATTGGATGGGTGCTGGCATTTCTTTGTCTACATCATGTGTCGCTAAGGGGGTACATCCTGGCTTGGCTGTGAGCAAAGGGGCAAAGTCCTCTGAAAACTTTGATTGCCTCCACAGAGGACTCCTGCTTGATTTCCACCAAGTCTGGTAGGGAGACTTCTTTGTCCATCCCCTCCACAGATTACACACTGCAAATATCATGTCATCCCTATCTGTATATAGCTTCATCATGTTGACATACTACATCCTATGGGTATGTCTTCTATCAGGCAGTTCTACAATGTAGTTTACATCCTTCACTTGTCTGACTACTTTGTCTGGTCCAGCCCATTCGGCCTACAGGTTATCCTTCCAGACTGGGATTAGGACCATGATTTCCTGACCTACACTGTATGAGTGAACTCTGGCTTTGTGGTCATACAAGAACTTTTGCTTCTGCTGGGTGGCTGAAAGGTTGTTTCAATAAGCTCCTTCAATTTTTCCCTAAACTTTAGGACATATTCCACTATGGGAGTTCCCTGGGTGGTGAGCTTGCCTTCCCAATCTTCTCGGACCAAGTCTAGTGGCCCACTTACCCTGTGTCCATATAAGAGTTAAATTGGGGAAAACTCTGTCTACTCTTGGAGCACCTCCTTGTATGCAAACAACAGGTGGGGAAGGTATTTCTACCAGCCCCTCCCATGCTGTTCAGCAAATTCTTGGAGCATCGATTTTAGGGTACCATTAAACCTTTCCACAAGCCCTTTGGCTTGTGGGTGATAAGGTGTCATGTGTCTTTGTACTACCCCACATTTCTCCCACAAACATTTCATCAGGTCCAACATGAAGGAACCCCCTCAATCACTGAAAACCTCCAGCAGAAAACTGACACAAGAGAAAATCCCTAGCAAGGCATTGGCCACTTTGTCTGTCCTAAGTGAGGAAAGGGCAACTTCCTCTGGGTATCGGGTGGTAAAATCCACCACTGTCAGGATAAACTTCTTCTTGGAGGAGCTGGGGGTACTCAAAGGTCCCACGATATCTATTTCTACCCTCTGGAATGGCTCCTCCACAATGGGCTAGGGAATTATGGCGGCTTGGGTTTTACTACCTGCCTTCCCTAATTTTTGGTACAGTGACAAGACCTGCAATATTCCTTTACCTACAGGGTGCAGTTGGTCCAATAGAAATTCTGGGTCAATTCTTGTATGGTGCATGCAATTCCCAGATGTCCAGACATGGGGATATCATGAGTGATCTTGAGCAACCACTCACGGTACCCCTGGGGAACGACAAGCTGCTTGCCCATCACCTCTCCCTCTATCTTTATGTCCTGCACATACAACAGTCCATTGTCCCAAAATACCTTATGTCTTACATCACCTCCCTGTGTCCTGTCAGATTCTACACAAACCCTCAGCCTCTCTAAACTAGGGTCAGTCTTCTGAGCAGCTGCAAAATCAGTACATTTCCCCAAGGCATGGAACATATCCCCCTTCAGTTTCTAAACTAGGGTACATTGCTCTAGCATCAGGACATTTAGGATCACTACTATCCCTAACCATTTAGAAACACTGAACCATAAAAGTTGACAGCAGATAAGGACTAAAATGCCCATCCAGTCTGCCCATTTTTTCTACCTTATGAATGTGCCATAGGCCTGTACTCTGCCAATGGTCTATCTATTCATACTCATCTGTGTTGCTCCCTTGTGTCTATCCCATGCCTGTTTGAAACCCTGCGCTGTATTCATATTCACCACTTCCTGATGTAGGCCATTCCATGCATCCACCACCCTTTCTGGGAAAAATTACTTTCTCACATTACCCCTTAACTGGCCTTCCTCTAATCTCATGCTGTGTCCTCTTGTCCTACTGTTTTTCTTGTATTGACCATTGATTAGTCCTCCCTCTCTCCTTAGAGTAACCTTCTGTAGCTGTTTTGTGAACTGCTATGTAGGGAAGTTCCAGACTCCCTTTCACTATTCTGCATGTCAGGAGACACAAGCTGGGGAACCAGTCTCCCATTGTTTCCACAGGGGCTTCTATTGGGTCAGGGAACTACATAAGGCCTTTGTCATTTGAATGTGGGTAATGGCACTCACCACCCCCTTCTAGAGATTGTTCCATATTGTCACACCCATAGCCACTGCCACTCTTTGCACCATATCTCCTGTCTCACCCCAGTTTAACAGGATGCTAGCAAGTGGCAGAGTTTTCTTCTCCTCAGTGAATCCCCTCACTGTTATGAACTGATTAGGTATAAGCTGTTCAGGCTCAACCAAATCCCCTCTTATTAAAGTAAGAGATGCCCCCTGCATCCCTTAACCTATGGGTATACACCCCATTTACAGCAACCGGGTGTATCTGCTCCCTCACATTTGTAGGCATGATTTCAGGGATACACAATGCACCCAACTCTGTTAGAGCAACACTTTATCCACTCTGTGCCTTTTTAGGACACTGTCTTGCAAGATGCCCTGGCTGTTTGCAAAGTCAACACACATTTCTTTTGTCTGAGAAACCCCTTTTTTGTAAACTGGGGCTTTCCCCTTTCTGTGGAAGCAGCAAAGGTTTTAGCTTGTTTTAGCTGCCCTGAAGGTGTTCTTTTCCCCTTCTGTGCTGCCATGCCAGCTTCACTCTCTTTCAGAGCAGGCCTGTTCCTGCAGGGTTTTAAATAATTGATTAGCAGTTTTTACTTGGGACAATACTAACTGTACAGAAAGTATTTATACAGGTCTTCTAGAAGCGTTTATGTTTGTTAAACACAGTGAGGCAAGTGCTATGCATTTTCACAATGTTTTAGAACTTTTATGAGCAAAGCGCTAATCAATTTTTAGAGTTAAATAAAACCCTGTCCTGGCATAGCGGTATGAGAGCTCAGCAGCCTGCTGTGCTATTTTCAGGTCTCAGTCCTCCAGCCAGGTTTTTAGCTCAGCTGGGCAAGCCCAAAAGAATTGCTCCAAAAGTACAACCCCCTCAATGTTCTCTACAGAGTTTGCTCCCAATCTCTCCCACCAACATTTCAAAAACTGATCTTGCTTTGTGGTGAGTTCCTCATAGCTCATGTCAGGGCTCCTTTGGAGGTTACAGAACTTAACCCAGTATGCTTCAGGAGTTAACTCACATGTTTTAAGCAATGCAGCTTTAAAGTTCTCATAATCACTGCTGTCGGATTGTCTATTTGACTCAATGCTTCACATCCCCACTTAATAAGTACTGGGGATATCTAGAAGCTGCAGGACTCCCTGGGTATTTTTGCCTGAATACATACCTTTCCAAACAAATTCAAAAATGCATCCATGTCCTCCCCCTCTTTAAATTCAGCCATTAATTTTGAATTTAACTTATACCCCAGTCCTGAAGTTCCAGGTTCACCCCGCCACTTACTTCCTCTGGCAATGGTCACTGGAGTTTTAGCTTCTGCAGTTCAGATTCTCTCTGGTGCTCTCTTTCCTCTCTCTCTGGAGCTGTTTTTCTCTTTCCCCAGCCTCTCACTACCGCTGCTTTTCTTTTTCCTGCAAATCCAGCTCCATCTGGAACTTCCTCTGTTCAAATTCCAGCTCCATTCTCCTCAATTCTAGCTGCAACCTGATCTCTTCTGGCTTAAGCATGGTGGTGACCTTCCCCTGCTGCTGTGGCTGTGGGTTCTCTCTGGTCTCATTGTCCTCCTCCCCCCTGGGACTGGACACTGCAACATCCCTTGGCACCCACATGCCAGATGTCTCATCCCCTCCAGTCACCGACAATGACTCAAGGTCCTAGGAAGCCACTAGCTCATCGGCTGTCACAAGCTCCTCCACAAGGTGCTTTTTGGCTTGACCCTTGTAATGGATTCCTCTCTCCTGGCACAACTGCTTCAGGTATTCTGCAGTGTATTCGCTGTAGATGGAAGTCATCTTCCCTAACTAGTGCTACACTAGCTTGCACCTGAGAAAAAAAATAAAACAGCTAGGGAACTTCATACTGTAACCAAATTATGCATATTTTAAAACCTCTGCTTTGATTGTGTGTGTGGACTGTCTTCAGTTTAACAATCTGATACACTAAACTTGGAATTGAGCCCAACTGTTACACCTGTGGCCACCAATCTCTCAAACTCCAATGCAACCAACTCTATCAAATCCCAACACTGCACACCAGATCTGTCATGAACCCCCTCATGACAGTCAGATCACTGAGCTCACAGTACCCACCCTTATATGCAATCTGTGACAAGGAGGGGGGAAACAGGTATTCCCTCCTAATGTATGCCCAGGTTGCTCACTGGATTTACAACTGAACACTTGCTATGAGGTCCCTGAGTATCCCTCTACACTTTGGATCAGGGCACAATACCAGTCTTGAGTCTTGTGGCCAAATATAAACCCTTTTCATGGCTATTACACACAGGAGGATGACCTGGATAATTATGCTCTCTTCGGGGTAACAACTCAAACAACTGATTGGGCCTTCGCCATACAAGACATGCAAAACATGCAATAGCCCATTTCACAATCCCGTCAGACCCGTATGAGGCTCTGGTATTTTTCCAAAATCCATCTGGATGTCCCCACTGACCCTTTTCAATTAGGTTGCTATTTGGTGACCCTTCTAAACATAAACAGTTGTCACAGATTTGTACTTAAACTTCTATAGTCACACATACAACATAAGGAATCTCACACAGGCAGAATTCTTTAGAAAAACAATGTTTTTACAAAAATAATTAAATAAATATGTGTCAGTGTCCTCTCTGCAAGGCTTAACAATATGAGAGAAAAAAAAATGTTCTACCCATCCTGTGATGTCACACATCTTGCTTATGATGCTGCCTTTGAGGTATCTCTCATCCTGCATAATTAAACAGTAACATGACTAGTGTCACATTTAAAACATTGAGTCCCATCTGGCAGGCTAATTTCACAGCCTCCTGCTATAGTTAAAACTTTGATGTGCCAATATTCTATCCTGTAAGTTAATTCACATGTCCTGGTAAAATTGTATGTAGAGTTACTAGGAAACAGTTTTCCTCCTGTTACCCCATAAAGTGCAGCATAACAAAATAACTTCCAGTGATCCAAGTCTTGGCTTCTGAAACATGGTTTTTGTAAGATTCACAGCAGTTTTGGCAGATCTATCTTAAAAACAATAAAAACCTTTAGCCATTTCAGTTCCAGCATCCAGCTGCTTTGGATCAAAATGTCAGGCCTGTTTTAAACAAACTCAGTATTTTCCTATGGCCTTGGTGATATTACCATGTTTCTTAAGCAGAAATTCCACACACAAAATAAATATATATATATAACTTGTTTTGTGTGTGTATATATATATATATATATATATAAAATTAGAGCCAAAAAAATCAGTTTAACGCATCAGTTAGGGTTGTTCCACAGTGACAAAAGTGAGGAAATTCGATGTTAGGGTTGAAACCCCCTTTGTACCCCTCCAGCCCTCCCCACCCAACTGGAATCAGGGTGCACATTGGGGTCGTCGGCCCTAACTGTCACCCCATCACATGTGGAAAGAAGCTGAGGAATAGGAAATGGGGTGACAGTTAGGACCGATGACCCCAATGCACACCCCAATTCCAGTTGGGGGTGGGCTGGAGGGGCGCAATGGGGGTTTCAACCCTAACATTGAATTTCCTTGCATTTGTCACTGTGGAACAACCCTAACTGATGCATTAAACTGAGTTTTTTGCCTCTAATTTCCCTTCTTTTTGAGAATGATAATGAGAAATAATAAATGTAATGCGGCGTCGGTAGCACGAGGCCTTCACCACGTGATGTCTTGTCACATAGTAACATTGTGCCCGCAAACACAAATCGTAATGCACATGGTGATGCAAAGTGAAACAGAAAGAGAAACAGTACTGTAGACAGAAATGTTAAAAACAACGCAACTGGAAACGAAAACACAATGGGTAACACACATGGTGGCATAAACATGAACAGTAAGTGAAACAGGTACAGAACTACAAGCAGAAACGGTAATGGTAACAGTAATGTAAGGGCACAGGCTAGTTTTCCCCAAAAGCTGTATACAGAAAGACAGTGAGTACAAAGAATGTATGCAAAATAGTGACTCTCAGAACACAAAAATGAGGACTTGGAATAGTAAATTGCTTATATCTTAGTAACCGTACAACATAGAAAAAAATTTTAAAAGTCATATGAATTATCACTTTCCTGGCTAGTTTTGTACTTAGCCCCTAATATGGGGCTAAGAATTTTTTCAACTAAAAGTCTGTATCTCGCATTATTTTTGAGATACGGGCCCTGAAAGGTACGGCGAACGCTGTAATGTTATCCTATGGGAAAAAAACAGAAGTTCGGACTGTCATAACTTTGCCTCCCTGTAATATTTTTTCACCAATCCACTGCAAGGCACATCTGTGGGATGTTGGCTGTGTTCTCTGAAACTTTCAGCTCAAAAGACCAAACTGTTATTTTGTAGCAGGGCGTCAAATGATTGCTGCAATGCGTCATACACCGTAATGTTATCCTATGGGAAAAAGTGTCAACTTTGGAGTACTGTAACTTTACTGCTGTGTAATATTTTTTCAAAGAAACACTGAAAGGCCCATCTGTGAAGTGTCAGCTGTGTTCCTTCTAAATTTCAGCCCAAAACTCCAAACCGTTCTTTTGCAGCGGGGTGCCAAAGAATTACTGTTATTTTGGGCATAGTATCGCAAAGTAGTGTCGTGATTTGCGAAAGCTTTCACAAAAATTTGTGACACTTTCATGAGTGTGACACTACTTTGCAAAAGTACTTTTTCCAGAAATCTGAAAAACATATTTCTGGGGTGTTTTACCCCAAAATAAAGACATGGCTAGCATCCTCAGGGCGCAACTAGGTTAGTAAAAAAAAAATTAGGTTGCTAGAGGGTCTCAATTTTAAATGCCAAGCATTTTTCTGATCACTAACTGAAAAAATGGTGGATTTGCAACAGTAAAAGGGCCATCTGTGACAGTAAAAAGTGCATTTGTGACACTGCTGAACTTTCTGTTAACTTTTCCCATTGACTTATAATGGGAAATTGTTTTTTGAATAACTTTTGAACCATTTAATATTTTTTCATGAAATCTTCAAAAGACACATCAGGGACCCCATCCACATATTCCCTGAAGATTTTGGGCCAGTTGTGCAAACCATGCGACCTGTAGGCGTGACCGTAGAATTCCAGAAAAAGCGTAAACGCACACTCAGATTATGTTTAATAACTCTGCAGTCGTGTATCCGACTGGTACAAATCTTGGCAGATCCCAAGTTGTATGGATGTTGATCAAGTATTCCAAATTTCAGGCAAATCTGTCAAATGGTTGCAAAGTTATTAAGGTGCAAAATTTTGGGTTTAACATGTAAATGGATCCTCAACCCTAACTATAATGGCACTACCGTGCCACTATAATATATACACAAAACAAGATCATATACAATTAAGGACTGTCAGTGGGAAATCTTGCCACAATGAGAACTACCATTATTCCTCACATTATAAATATTATTATTTTTTTTAACTAGTTTATCTATTAGATATTCTGGTGAGTTATTCTTTTATTTACTTTGTATTAAGCAAACCTGCATGATTCTTCTTTAACTTTCTAAATCTAACCAATTCAATGTTACATACATACTACAGTGATGTGTTGTGCAATCACATTGAAGTACAAATCTAGCTATTCGACTGTACAGTTTTTCTACTTTTAACAGCCCTGTTTTGTTTGCTAGATCATATATGTGATCAACATACTCTATCATGGGGATCAAAAGTTAATTTGCTGCAGACTGACATCTCAAAATTTAAGCAATGTCATGATCCCCAGAAGGCTCTGATTCTGATATCTACTTTCTTAACCAATGATTTTATGTGATATTCAAAAGTTAGGTTAGTGTCCACCCACATCACCAGGTACTTGTACTCGCTTGTTTAAGATAACAGCTCACCTTTTGTAGTTTTAATACTGATTTGCATTTTTGTCTTATTACTAGTAGATGAATTAAATAACATAACATGAGACTTCTTTCCATTCAGGGCCAGTTTTGAATTTTTGAACTAGTTACATTAGATACTGAAATCTTTCTGTAGGTATTCTTCCATATCCTTCAAGTCTTTTCCAGTGGCAACAAGCAGAGTTTCATTTGTATAAAGATGCAAACTAGTGTTATGTATGTAATTTGTCACCTGGTTCACATATAGCAAGAACAGAGTTGGTCCCAGTATCAACCCCTGAGGGACCCCCCTTGTTTACTAGCTGTTTCTGGGACAACATTTCTCCCACTTGTACCTGTTGAAACCGGCCTCCAAGGTATGAGTCAAGCCATTGTAAGGTGTCTTCTGCCACTCCAACCTCCAATAGTCTTGCACTCAACCCTGGATGGCCTACAGCATTGAATGCTTTAGACAAATCCACAAACACTGCACCCACTGCCTGGCTATAGTTTAAAGAAGTGGCGACTAAATCTTCCAGATCGGTGAGTGCAATCTCTGTGGAGTATCCCCGTCTGAATCCAGATTGATACTTAATTATGACAGAATGTTGCTCCAGGTATTCCCTAAGTTGTTCTTGGACTAAGGTTTCCAGGATTTTTGAAAGAATAGATAGTAAGGCTATCGGCCTATAGTTACTTGGATGTGTTTTTTGATCACTCTTAAACATTGGTATAATTGTGGATAATTTCTAAGAAATTGAACATTTTTGCTCCATAAAGCTCCAGTTTAACAGCTTAGTAATTATAGGAGTTTTAATCTTAATCAAATTCTTCAAAAATCTACTTTTCACCCTGTCTGGGCAACTTGCTTTGTTTACTTTCAGCTTTCTTATAGATGCTTTGACCTGGTTACAGTGAATTATTTTAAGCCTAAAATTTGCTCTATTCTGGCAAGTTGCTTCTTTTTGTGACCTTTTTTTTATTCCCTACTTCCTGAATTGGTATGTCAGTTTCTGCAAAGTAATAAAATAAGTGTTTAATATATTTGCAGATTATTTTGAATTTTGCATCATAACATTATTTATCATTTGTATTACAGGACTACTTTGTACTGGGCTTTCTATAGACTTAAAGAGCTAGTGTACTGCCTGGAAACTGCCTGTGATTAACTGTAACTTTCAGATGTAGTCAACTATCACTTCTTATATCTCAAGTATTTTTTTTCTTTTCTGTTTGCTAATTATTTATTTATTTATTGAATTTTGATGATTAGAAGATTTTCCACCTGGCAGTACTGGGGTGATGTGTGGAGCAACACTCTGTCTGGAGAGAATAAAAGTCAGTTCTGTTCCTCCCACTACATAAACACAATGAGACCACAATGACTATGACATCATTAGTAATCAGCAAGAACCATTTATCACTGCCAGGTTTCACTTTCACAGAAAGCAGCAGGGACTGGCTCTCCCTGGTTACTAGTGATGTCACAATTTCCTGCATTTTGATTGGTAGCTTGTGCAAGTCACTGCTCAGGCTGCAAGGATTGTGGTGCCTCGAAGTGTTTGGTCTCATTTCTGATAACCTAGTGGGAGGAACAGAACTTACTTTTCTTTTTCTCCAGACAGCATGCTGCTCCATACACCACTCCAGTACTGCCAGGATTAAAACCTTCTAATTAACATAAAATGAACAAATACTTTGTATATTGGAAGTGATCGCTGACTGCATCTGAAAATTACTATTAATTCCAAGCAGTACACAAGCTCTTTAATCACATTTCAGTATTGGATTTTTAACTTCTTGGATTTTATTTCTCTAAAAGCTGCATTTAGTATTTCTTAAGTTCTACTTTAGTTTGTTCCTTGATTTTTCATAAGTATCCCAAATTTCAGGGTCAAGTGTCTTATTTGTCTGTTTCCAAAGCCTGTTTTTGACCTGTATCACTTTTTTTAGTTTCTCAGTGATCCAAGGAGCTTGGTTTCTCTGCTGGATGTTTTTGTGAAAGGGGTTACTTTATCACAAATATGCAAGGAGGTCTGTGTAAATCCTCTATTGCTAGGTTTGGTCAGAGATCAGAAATATCCATGGAGCATAAGCCCTTCTGACAAAGGGGGCTTACACAACAACCAAAACACTGTATATAGTATTGCACAGTGTATCACATTTATACATACAGGACAGTCAAGTAAAAAAGTAACTAGTTACTACCCTTACTGACTTGTTGTATACACTATAAAAATATTTTATTGAACATAAACTCAATTTATTGTAGTTAGGCAGGGTAACTAAGAGTTCAAGGCACCTTAATTTACAGGTTTATCTTTTAATGTCTGGCTGTAGAGGGATCTGCACTGCTGCGGTGAAATTTTTGTGAATTAAAGACTATTTCAATTCATCCTATGATTGAACATTATTTTTTTATATCCTTCTGTGAGCCATGCTTGAGAGAGAATGACTGCAATTCAGCACACTACAGATCCAGTTAACACCACTTGATTAGCCTTTAGAGACTGCAGAGTTCCAATTCAATCATTGGCTTGGTGGTGGGATAGTGGAAGGTAGCATATCTTCCAGACAAACAGGTACCATTACCAGCAGCAACGAAACCTAACAGAATCAGACTAATAGGAATGCATTTATCAAGTCCCTCTTTTATAAGGAGGAAAGACAGAACCCTCTACTATTGCAGAAAACAGGGACTGTTCCTTTTTTAAATATCCAAGAAACCCAGGAATCAACACTTAACATCAGAAACACTTTTACACAACTGGAAAAAATTGCTCTCTTAGCCTGGAGACTGTTTTTGCAGACAGTGATGCTCGAGGCATATCTGAGCATCAGTCGTGTGCCTTGAGGGCTTAGACAGATAAAGAGCCCCACATCTGGAACAGAATCAGACAGAGTTTTGTCTTGCTGGAAAATATACCTGCTCAAATCATCAGTGGGTTTGATAAAATTGTTCCTTAGTGACACTCAGGAGACAGAAGCAGAAGTAAGACAGTTGCTTATTTAAAAGGAAACAGTGGTGCAGTCTTTTGCTACATTGACTAAATATCAAGAACACTGGCAACAATTTCAGCCAATGATCCAGCAGTACAATGAAAGAGTTTGGAGTCAGATTAAGAAAATTTTAATATGAGAGGTTAGGCTACTAGAAGGGTAGGATTTATGACAGGGGGAGACACTCCAAACTAATTATTCCATTCTATTCTCCATCAGCGACTCAGGAAACTTGTACCAGTGCATCCAACTCAGAAAGAAACACATCTACAAAACAGCAGCCTTTTTTAGACAGCAGGCCAGACAGTGTCCTCATCTCAGCAAACCAAGAAGGTATTCAACAGGAGCAAGATCAATTCGGGATTCAACAGAAACAAGCTCAAGTGCTACAATCGCCATAGCACCCACTGCATCTCAGCCCCCAGTTAGCAAGGTTTCAAGAAGACCTATGAAAAGAGGAATGTGGGGCTGTGGATGGCCAGCAAACAAGTAAAAGCAGGAACACTACCTACCAATGGAGCAGGCAACAATGGTACCAACAGTAGCAGAGATCACACAGCCATGACAGATGAAAAGGAGGCCATTGGTAAGTGAAACTGCTGTGATAAATGTTTCAAACTATACTTTAACTGAGGCAGAGGAAGAAGTATTAAAAAAGGCCTCGCATTTGTACCAACTAACTGCATTAGTGATATTGGCACCATTGGAGACCTTAAAAAGTTTATGAGAAAATCATATATGATGTTTTCTTTTAGTTAGAATAAGGTGTGGGAAAAGCCACATGATGCTGGGACTTTGAATAATGACATGGAAAACAAAGAACAAACAGAGAGTCAAGAAAGCGTTTAACATTTGGTTGGTGGAGCAGTGTCGAATCAAAGGGTATTTGCTAGTGCGAGGATGGGGGAACACCTGGAACAACAGTGATCTTTTTGCAGAGGACAGGTTACATTTGAGTAAGGAGGGGAAGGGGGTATTGAAGCAGAGACTGTGAGATTAAATAGCAGCTAATGTAGATTTAAACTAGATGCAGGGGGAGGCAAATGTGCAGTGGGATTGCAGAACTGCTAGAGATAGGAGCCAAATGAGCTTACCCCCAAACTAGCAGGGAATGTACCAGGAAAGGGATGTGGGGGGTTGAGGGTGGAGAAAACTGGGCTGAGGAAGGCAAGGGAACAAGTTGGAGAGTGGTCTCACTTAATGCAAGAAGCCAGGGGAACAAATCAGCAAAGTTACAGGCTTTCTTGGTAGTGGGGCTGGTGGACATTGCAGCCATCATGGAAACTTGGGCCACCCAATACCAAGACTGGGATCTGATGATCCCAGGGCATAGGATATACAGAAAGGAGAGAGGAAAGGGGGAGGTAATGATCCATGTAAGGGAGGGAATGAGGTGTGCAAGGGATGAGGGAGGAGGAAAGGATAGAGGCTCTATGGATGCAGTTTCAGGCCTCAAAAAGTAGGACATTGAGGATGGGGTAGTGTACAGATCATCAGCTCAAGCAAATGACCTGGACAGGGAGTTAGTGTAAGCAAATTAGGAGGGTCTGCAGAACTGAGAACACCATGATAGTGGGGGACTTCCATCTTCCAGGGGTGGACTGCAGCACCCCAGTCACCTTGACTGCAAGGGACAAAGTCCTCCTACAGGCATTCCAGGAAAGCTTCTTGATGCAGGTGGTCCACTGGCTGACTCAGCTGAAAAAAAACTCTGGACTTAGCACTGTCAAATGGGGAGGCTATTAGGTATCTGGGGGTGGAGGACCCACTGGCTGGGATTGATCACCATTCTGTGTGATTCACATTCAACATAGACTGGAAAACTGGAGATATGGGAACCAGGGTGGTTGACTTCAGGCGGGCCAACTTTATCAAGATTGGGAAAATTTTGCAGCGGTATTTGGCAGGAGTTCATCTACACTTGGATGCAAGCCAAAAATGGAAAATTTTAAAACAAGGACTGGTACAGACTACTGGGTCATGTACCAAGACGCAGAGCAAGAAGGGAAGGGTAAAGAAACCCACTGTAGCTGGTTGAATCAGGAAGTCATGGATGGGGTGAGGGCTAAGAAAGCAGCATTTATGAGGTCTAAGAAATCCAGAAGTGGGGAGGACAGGAAAGTGCATGTGAAGAAGTCCAAAGAAGTTACCAGACTATTCAGGGCGGTTGAGGCATCCAGAGATCAGAGGCTGGCACAGGGCATCAAGGATGGGTAAAAGGACTTCTTCAGATACATAAGGGAGAGAAGGAGCTGCAAGGACCATATTGTAAAGATTAGGAAGGATGGGGGGTGGAGAAAGGTGTGAAGCAGGTAGAAGCACTAAATGGCTACTTCTGTTCTGTGTTCATGAGGGAGAAGGGTGGGCAGCTACCTCAGGGGATGGGGAAGTTGTGCATGGGAACAGATGAAGTAATTACTCAGGGCAGGGTGCTGGAGGGACTGAAGTCACTGAGGATGGACAAGGCACCAGGACCAGATGGCATTCACCCCAGGGTGATTAAAGAGCTGGTGGAGATCTTAGTGGGGCCACTGACAGACCTGTTCAATACCTCCCTGGTCACAGGATGCATGCCACAAGACTGGAGGATGGCTCACATGGTGCCCATCCACAAAAGTGGCCCAAAGGGTAAACCAGGCAATTATAGACCAGTAAGCCTCACATTCATTATAGAGAAACTAAGGGAGACAATCCTGAAAGAGAGGATGGTGACTTTTTTGGAAGACAATGGTCTCCAGAACGGTCAGCAACATTGGTTTGTCTCAGGAAAATCCTGCCAGGCCAACCTAGCTGAATATTAGGATGGGGTGACAAGAGAACTGGACAAGGGCCATGAAGTTCAGCAAGGTCTTTGATTCAGTGTGACATGGGAGATTTGGAGGGAAGCTGGAACATGTGAGGGCAGGAGCAAAGTTATTGACCTGGATCACAAACTGGCTGAAGGGGAGGCAACAATGGGTGGTTGAGGGGCTCTCATCCCCAAGGGCTATGATGAGTAGGGTCCTTCAGGGCTCAAGACTGGGCCTGGTGCTGTTTGGGATATACATAGCAGATATCTCACATGGGATCAGGAGTAAGATCAATCTGTTCACTGATGATACCAAGATGGAAGCAGTGATGAACAACATCATAGGGTGGCAGAGGCTGCAGGATGACCTGACTAAACTGGAGGAGAGGTTGGAAACATGTCAGCTGGGGTTCAACACCAAGAAATGCTAAGTACTACACTTTGGAGCAAGAAACTCGGGAGAAGCTACCAGTTGGGAGGGGTTCAATTGGGTACTACCAAGGAGGAAAAGGATCTAAGAGTGCTTATAATGGGGAGTAGTAATGTCTCAGCTCAGTACAGGAAGACAGCAGCAAAATCCAACAGGATGCTGGGGTTTATTGTGATGGAATCTCCTCCAGAAGTAGGGAAGTGATCCTACTCCTGTACAGGTCACTGGTCATGCCACACCTGGAGTACTGCTTGCAGTACTGGTGCCCATTCCTGAAGAAGGATATCAGATTACTGAAGTGGGTACAGTGGAAGGTGACAAAGAGGATCCAGAGATTGGAGGGCAAACCCTATGAGGAAAGGCTGAGTGGATTAAATATGTATTCCATGGAGGAGAGAAGGGATAGTGGATAAGGAGTGGGACCTTTAAATACTTGAAGGGGATAAACAAGACTAGTACAGAGGGAATTTTTCAGTTGAGGATGATCAGACACATGATGGGGCATGGTCTCAGATTGGAAGGGAGAAGATACAGGAGAGAAATGAGGAGACATTTTCTCATGGAGAGGGTGGTAGCTAAATGGAACACTCTCCCTGAGGAGGTAATATCCTCTAAGACGGTGGACAGTTTTAAGAGGGGATTGAACAGGGTGCGGGGGTGACAGAGAGGAGGGGAGGGTGGGGCAGCTGCAATGTGAGGGCACAAGCTTCACAACTGAGCAGACTCGATAGACTGTGAGGCCTGTTTCTGCTGGCAAATTTGTATGTTCATAAGTATCGCTGAGTATATTACCACAAATAAAGTGCTTGAGCCTGAATTAACATTCATTCCACCATCTAATCCAACCGTGGTAACATTTCAAACAGTATGTGAGAAACAATTGTCTGACATATTTAACAATAACCCCCAGCCAAGGTATTACAACTTAGCAGTGGAAGAAAAAAGCAGCAATAAAAACACTGGAATCAAACCAGGAGTTGTTAATTAACGTTGCAGACAAGAGTGGAGCAATTGTCCCAATGGGCAGTGAAAAATAAGTAAATGAAGTATGAAAACAATTGTCTGACATTACCTTTTACATAACCCTCACTTATGACCCAACCAACATGTTCAGAAAAATAAACATAAGCTCTGGTGACTAATCTGATGTTTAAAGAGACCTACAAATGTTTAAGTGTAAAGTAACCTTGTACTGTCTCCACGAAACTCACAAAGACTTATATGACCATACCTTTCCAGTGTCACACATTACAAGATACGTCACTCATTTTATCTTTCTGAAATCCTTTGTCCCACATGGGGAAGTTGATATTCCACATTTCGCACTGAGACTTCAAGGCAGAAGTTGATAATAATCTACTAAACTCAGTTATTAGCAAACATTGTGTACCTTAGTGCAGTGATAGCCATATTGTTCTGAGCTTGCAGTACTATGTTTGACGATATGTCACACATCTTGCTCATTTGTCACACATTTTGGTGAAGAAAAGTTGAGAATAATGTGTATGACTCCACCCTAGGAGATCAGTCATTTCCAGCATAGGGTCATTGACAGAGCCACTGACTCAGTTCCTGGATCTCTACTTCACAGAGTATTAGTGCACTTCCAAGTTATATACAGGATATTGGAGACATATTGTGTGTTATACAGGACTTTCACACTGAGGATGGCAGCATTTTGGCCTCCCTCATCATGTAAGTACTATACATGAGTATTCCCAAGGAGGAGGCATTACAGCTTTAAGGGAAGCTCTGCCTCAGAAGTCTGCTTGTTCAAATGCTTTCACTGCATTTTTGATTACTTTAAGAAAAAAGGTACTGTATAGCAATTCCTTCACATTCCTGGGTAGACATTACCATCCAATCAAAGGCATGGCAATGGGGGTGGCATTTTCCCCAGATTATACCAATATCTACCTATGAATGTGGGAAACTGAAACTGAACTGTCAGCTGACAGGAATTGCTTCTTTCCAAAAACTGATAAGTTCACAAGGCTTATTGACAAGCAATTTGGAAGTGTTCTGCACAAACTCTATGAGACTGGTGATTGATGCAGAAATTCTTTTTACTCATATGTGTGCTTTTAGTGCACATCCAGCCAGTGGGGTGACTCCTTGCTTGCATACCAATGATTAATTAGCTCAATCATGACAACCAAAACTCACAGCAGTTAGACATGGAGGAGATCACCTTTTGTGCTTGTATCCACTTGCATTTTAAACTTAGTTCCCATTTTGTGACAGTAGTCACTGGGAGCTGGGATGTCATCTGTTTTTAATGGCATTCATTTCAGAGATGCTAGTAGGGCCTTTACAGTGGTTATTTTTCATGATACAGGTGATACTGACTCATTTGGGGCAGAAGCCTCAACACCTGGTATTCCAGACAACTCACAACAGAACACCCAAGTTCCAGATATTGCCTAAGCTTTCCAGCAACTTGAAAAGGTAGCCCTTAGGGCATGGAGAAATTATTGGCACCAAACCACATTGGAAGCCTATGCTAAGGTGGAGAGAGCACCACAGGGCTTAAGAGTAATCAAGTAGCCTGGCTATGGGGATGATCAACTGACTCTTATGGAGGACTAGACAAACCAAATGCAGGCAGGTTTGATTTTATTTGTTCACTGCCTCATTAGAGACTATACAGCCCAACGGGAAACTATTTAGGGGAATCTAAAATTATGTGAGGAGCAGGCTGCACAATTTAAAAATCATCTGGACATAAAAGACTTTGAAACCGAACTTATTCAGGTGATTAATAAAGAAGACATTAGACTGAAACCGATCAAATTAACAAAATTTGAATGTGACCACCAAGATTATTTACTAGATAGAGTATTTACTTGGAAACAGAAGGGATGTAAAAATAAATATAAGAATAAAAACAGAAAGTGATATAATAAGATTTCACAACAACATGAATAAACAACACTATCAGATGATACATCTATGACCCCTTGTTCCATACTAAAACAATCACATCAAACATATCACGTGACCATTTCACCTCAGTGTCAGCAACAGATTCTTCCAAAGACTTTTAGAACCAGAAGAAATGCCTCAAACATCACATTGCAGTGCCTCAACTCCAAGACACAGTCCTGAGTACAATTCCAGATACACCATGATACAAGAAACAGACCAGACATGGTAGAAGAAGGCACTACCAGAAATGGTGGTACTGGAACCAAGCAGAAACGCAGCTACCAGAAACAACAAAAATCATTCACCCAAATATCCCAGACACAGGACAGGAACAAGTGATCACACAGGGGCAAGAAATAAACATCACCAGCCTCTCAACTATGGAACTCACAACTGCATAGATGACTGCCCTACAAAAAAGGTTTGAAATTTATTCCTACCTGCACAGTCAATAACTTTGACATTTTTATTGATGTTAAGAAATTTTCTAGGAAACTCAACCAAAAAGTGCACAGTGCTTAAAATTTGGAAGAACACACCAAATGGGCTCTGCCAGAATGATGCTACAAATGATTCAATTACATCTACACAAATGCTTATATTGAACAACTAAAAAATGTCCACTTTTGTCCTGCATTATATTCCTTCAGTTCTGACTTTTGAAAGAGCTTTATTTAATGAATTAGAAAAAAGTAAAAGTTGTTTTTTAACTGTAAACTATGTTAATATTACAACTGCATAATGAGCAGCTATTATGGATCTAAGTGAACATTCTCATATTACTATAAAACCTGCAAACAAGGGTGTCTCTGTTGTTATTTTAAACACAAAAGATTACAAAAATTAGATTTTTAAACAGTTAACTGACACAAATATTTATGTGGGATTAAAAACTGATCCAACCATTCTATTTAAACAACAAATTGATCATTATTAGGCTGAAGCACTCCATAAGGGTCTGATTTCTGAGAATACATCACAGTGTATTTAACTGTCAAGCATCCAGTCAAGCAGGCAATATGTCACAAAAGGTTCACAAAACCCTAATAGATTCCCCAGGGCACCCAATAGTTTCTGGTATAGGTTGACAGAGCCTTTGTCAAGGTTTATGGGTAATCACATTATTTTTATTGTTCCTACATTGCAGTCATATGTTAAAGACACCACCCAAATATTGAGCCTCCGTGGGGGATTTGCAACTGGAACCTGACTGGATTTTGGTAACGCTTGACATTCAGTCCCTTTATACAAATGTGACTCATGATGGTGGTTTAGAGTAACTGCTCCATTGGTTGGAATTCTTCACTAATTATTTTCTGTCTTCTGCTGAATTGTTGTGCGCTTTGTACAGATTTATACTGACCATGAACTCCTTTGTTTTTCAGGGTTAGCACTTCCTACAGGTCAAGGGAACAGCTATGGGGGCAACTTTTTCCCCCACAAATGTTAATCTGTACCTTGGCCTATGGTAGAAATGTGCAATCTATGATCAGAATAGTAACCCATTCTATGACAAAACAGATTTATGGAGGCAGTATTTGGACGATGTGCTGATGGTGTGGTGGGGCAATGTGAGAGAGCTATTTGAATTTATTTCATATCTGGAGATGACAAATCTCAGTTTGAAATGTACTGTACAGTACAGTGTAGATCATGTACAGTTTTTAGAGTTGGATATTATCCAGATGCCTGACAGAACAGTGGAAACAGATTAATACAGAAAATCCACTGTCCACAATAATCTCATTCTGCCAAATAGTTGCCACCGCCTGCAACACCATTCAGCAACATCCCCAAATCACAGTTCATGAGAGTGAAGTGGAATTGATCACAGGAACAAACATATGAAAAGAGGTGTGTTGAATTAAAACAATTTTCTGGATAGAGGGTACAGTGCATTAAAAGTGGGACAGGCTCAGGAAGCAGTTAATAATATGCCCATAGAGATTTATTAGAATACAGACTGGGAAATGAAAGATCAGTAAATCAGGTACTATTTGTTCAAGTCTGAGTCATAAGAGACATTGCAGAGGGTCTGGAGGGGAAGGTGTGGAGGAATGGTTAATGGTATGGCAACTGAAATTTAATATAAAGAAGTGCAAAATTATGTACTTGGGGCATGATAACCTGGGGAAAAAGTGTTCAATGGGGTACAAGCTTTGCTGGAGACCACCAGGCAAAAAAGAGATCTGGGGGGTAATTGTAAATGATGATCTAAAGGTAGCCAGACAATGTGATAAAGAGGTAAGGAGGGCCAGTGCAATGTTGGGATGCATAGTGAGAGGGATATCTGGCAGAAATAAGGAAGTAATAATGCCAATTTACAGATTCTGGTAAGACCTCATCTGGAGTACTGCATCCAGTTCTGGAGTTCATATTTCAGAAAGGACATCAATAAAGTTGAGGCAGCCCAAAGGGGGGCCACAAAGATGGTAAAGGTGCTGCACCAAAAGACATATGAGGAGTGGCTAAGACACCTTAACCTAAATTCATTAGATTTGAGAAGGGATGGAGGGGGGATATGACTGAGGCATTTAAATACCTGAATGATGTCAAGTAGAGTCCAGGAGGGGAGCCTCTTTCAATCAAGAGTATCCTCAAACACAAGGGGTCATAATATGAGGGCTGTGGAGGGCAGATTCAGGGGAAATTTGAGAAAATACTTTTTCTTGCAATGGGTAGTAGATGCATGGAACAGTCTCCCTAAGGAGGTGATAGGGGTACAATCATTGGATGCATTCAAGAAAGCATGATATAGGTATATGGAAATCCTAGATGGGACAAGTTAAGAGATCAAGCAAGGGTTATTTGGGGGGTTAGAGTACATGGGTGGCTTGATGGGCCTAACAGTCCTCTTCTACCATCGATTTCTATGTATCTTTGTAAATAAGAAATGAAAAAAATATTTTTTAAAAAATTAGATCTTGACAAATGGTTGCCACTCTCCTCTATCCTTGCTGCGTGTGCCACCCCACACATACAGTACTAGGTTACAACTGATGGGGAATAAATGGAAGCTTCCTTTAGTCTAAGTTTGAGAAATCCTCAATGACAGCAAATCTTTGGTTTTTCAGTGGCTCTGCACAGGTGTTGTGGTGCCCTTATCATTTACTGAGCATTGACAGGGATATGAATTTGACTGGTAGTTTAGCACTTGGCATGCAAGGCAATGAGCTCTGGAGAATTTTAAATTAAAAACTTGGGTTACACTTTGTTTTAAGTGTCCTTAACTACACTGAATCTACTGTATAATGACAATGTAACTACTATATAACTTCTATGTAGTTACATGTAACTACAAAGTAGTAGTTAACCAGTTTCACATTTGCAGTTTAGTGTACAGTAGTTACACAATTTGCATGAACTGGTAGTTAAGGCAATTACTGTTGCAATAGCTGTTACATGTCTTGTTACACTTACAGCATAAATCAGTTTTTCTATTGCACTTTGCAACAGCTATTATATGTGTAGTTACACTTCCAGCCTAAATAAATTTAAGCCAAAAGAGAGTTGTAGTTGCATGTGTAATTACCACATCATGCAATCTGTATAACTACACACCAGGAAGGGTCCCTACCTGTGTATCCTTCACTACCCACCACCATTCCACACAGCAGATCGCTAGTAAAGTGCCTGGTATGTAGCCATGCCCTACCCCCAGCCACCCACTTGGGCCATAGTAGACCAGTAGTATGGGTACAGAAGAGGTGTGGGTCAATGCCACAGAAGCAGCACCTTTCTTATTAACTACAGCACTGTGACAAGCCAATAAGTAATTATGTAAATGATTTGTACTGTATAAGTAACCAATGTAGTTGTATAGCAATTAAGAATATTAGATTGCATGTTTATTGAGCAGTAAGTGTATGAGGGACTTATTTCTGAAGGAAAGCATACATCAGAACTACAGCATTGACATTCAATATAAGTGTACAGTAGTTACACCCTTCTTTGTATGCTTTATTTTAAGTGTCAGTTTCTGCGTACTTACTTTGCAAATACATATTAGTTAGACATTAACTGTGGAAATAATGCCACAGAAGCAGCACATTCCTTAGTAACTACAGCACTGTTACACCATTCTTCTTCCACTTTATTTTAAGCGTATGTTTCTGGGTACTTACTTTGTAAGTACATTTTAGTTAGTCATTAACTGTGGAAAAAATGCCACAGAAGCAGCACATTCCATAATAACTGTAGTACAACACTGTTACACCCTGCATCTTACACTTAAAGTGTCTGCTTCTGCATACTTATTTTGTAAGTACATATTAGTTAGGCATTAACTGTGGAAACAATGCCACGGAGGCAGTTCATTCCTTAGTAACTACAGCACTGTTACACCCTCTTTACACTTTATTTTAAGTGTCGGTTTCTGTGTACTTACTTTGCAAATACATGTTAGATACATGTTAGTTATTCATTAACTGTGGAAGCAATATCACAGAAGCAGCACATTCCGTAGTATCTATAGCACTGCTACACCTTCTTCTTACACTTTATTTTAAGTGTCTGTTTCTGCGTATTTACTTTATAAGTACATGTTGGTTAGGCATTAACTGTGGAAACAATGCCACAGAAGCAGCACATTTCTTAGCAACTACAGCACTGTCAAAAGTTAATAAGTAATTATGTAAATGAATGATTTTTTTTATTGTATAGAAATTTACAATGTTAGATTAGATGTTTATTTTTAGTTCTTCTTTTTTTTTTGGTCCCACAATATACAAGTGGCAGCTCTGGGATTCAAACCCAGTTTTCCAGTTTTGAGGGCAGTGCTTTTAACCATTAAGCTATACTACAATAGCTTCATAAGTGAGTGATTTCAGAAAGAGAATTTTAAGTGTTACTAACTACACAGTAGCTACTGTATACCTGCATTGTAACTGCACTGTGTAGTTGTTAACTAGTTTCACACTTTGTATTGTACACTTACATAACTTTAAATATGCTGCTTCTGTAAGACTGACTCACACCTCTACTGCACCCACACCCTGTTCTGCTGCTGCCCAGGTGGGTGGCTAGGGGTGGGGCATGGGCTACACTTTGATGACAGTCCTAATTCTTCTGTACCAAAGACCAAACTGTTCCATTATATAATGCTGAACAGTCATCATAAGTCTGATTGTACATCATGTATATTGCACCCACACTTTAGTTGCTACTCTATTGTGTTTAAACTGTGTTCTTGCACCTAATTGTACCTATCTGTACTAAATATATTCGGTGTATTCTATTTCCTGTACCTTTCTCTGTCAATGTAAGTGTATTGTCTGTATTACCTATGTACCATCTTTATGGCCTGGATCATGCCTGAAAATGGTCCACTGAATCAGTGCACCTATCTGGTAAACAAACAGACAAAAAGACAAACAAACAATAAATAAATATCACCAATCTGCTGTGTGGTGTTATGGTGGGTGATGCCAGACACACATGCTGGGATGCCTCCTTAGCCATTGCATGCCCTTCCCACTAGCTGAATGAGGTGGCAGCCATGGCACCATCATTCACACCAAGCAACCACAGCCCCTGACTATACCACAAGGGTTGCGGCATGGTGGTGAAGACATGCATGTAATGACTTAGGAAGAGTCCCTGCATGTGTATCTGGTACACCCACCATTGTGATTGGTTGGGCATCCGTGGCACTCCAGACATTACCTCATGGGTTTTAGCCCACCTGATAGGCTAGTGATGCACATGACCCTAGATCAAATTTCTAGTATATCCAGGTCCCAGAAACCCCTGCTCTCCAGTTTCGAATCGTGCATCTGATCAGGCAACAAGCACACCAGGAATCCCTGTCTGCTCTATACAAAGGTAGACCTTGAACTTATAAGAGGATATCATTTAATCTGAGGCTTACTAGAGAAAAGAAATGCAAGCAATGTGTTTTGTTTTGTTTTTTGTACTGCCCAATATGGGGCTATATACAGAAAAGTTGTGTAGAAGATTTGGTATAAGAACAACTACCTAGTCTGCATGTCTCTGTTTGGTCATTTTTAAACTCTGCAGAATCAAAGGCAAGAATTAGCCTGGAAGGCTTATTGCAACTGATACCATTTGTTCAGTGCCCTAAGCTTTGTTTTTTTTTGTTGTTGCAATGCTTAGTTAGATGCCTAAAAATATCGCAAATGCCACAATAATGCATTGTTGTGAAGACAGACAAAGAGTGCTTTCTCCCCAATTTAAAGGTTGTCCTCACCCACTAAGTTCCATTTTTTATTGGTTGCAGTGCTTATAGTTAGATGTCTAAAAATATCACAAACGCTGCAATAGCGCATCGTTGTAAAGATTGACAAAGAGTGCTTCTCCCCAATTTAAAGGTTGTCCTCACCCACTATGGGTTGTTTATCTGGTTAATTTTCTTTTTTGCCGTGGCCTACCATCTCCACATGGCTCCCTACCCTTCCCCCAGGCCTCCTGCAGTACTCCCATGCCACCTTCTCTCGAGGCAGTCGCTGCTGAGGACCCCTACCAGGGGGAAGAGGGAAAGTGAAGGGGGGGAGTCTGACACCTTGGGAATGGTGAGCGAGCACCTGCGGAGAGTGTTTCTTTCTGCGGGGGCCCCGAGCCTGCAGCCAGCATTCCTCCCTCTTCCAGAGGGGGGAGAGGCTTTTCAGTAGCCAGTCACCTTCTTTGGGGGAAACTGCTCCATTTAGGGCTTGATTCAAGGCAGCCCACATGCCTCCCATCTTTGCGGCCTGGATTCGGAGGATGTCCAAGGCCTCGCAGCCCCTCCTCTCTATAGCTCTCTCTCTCTCCAGCCAAATGGAGAGTTACAGCTGGGGCAGTTCGCGCAACTGCACCTGAGGGGTCCCTCCCATAATGACCCCCCCGGGTTACAGTCACCAAGGCACACAGGTGCTTGTCTCTTTCTCCTCCTGGGTCCCTCCCACAGTGACCCAGGCATTAGGAGATGGTGCTCCCTGGACCACCTAAGCTGCTACGCCATGGGTCCCTCCCCCTAGCAACCCATGTGTGCCTGTTTCTGCATCAGAACCACCTGGTAGAGGGGGCCATCCCTTCCTACATCTGCGGGGTCTCTCCTACAGCACCACCCACACTCTGGCTAGCCTCCCAAGGGATCTATACTGACGCCAGGTGATTGCCTGCCATTCCGTGCTGAATCACAAGGGACAAAAAGGACACCCGGCAGGGCATTACACAGCTCTAATCTAAGGCCCTTTTCTTCTCTCTCACCAGATGGTTAAAGCCAAGAAGTATTCCACTTGCAACGCTACCCTTCTACCCCAAACCCCGGGGCCCCACTGCGCCAGCTGTCTACACAACGATGATGACTCATCCATGGAACAAACCCATGGGGCCCAGCGGCCCCACATGGTTGGACCCTGGCTCCCTCCTGATCCGGAATCAGCAGGCTGCGGTCGCCATGATGGAAAGCCAGCAGAACTTCATGCTGAAAATAATGGAAAAGCTCGAATTCCTCATGCAACATAGAGTATTCCAGTGATCCCGGAAACGGGCATGGCAGGGGGCCAACTGGGGGAGCTTCATGACTGTGAGGACACTTTACCAGAGAATCTGCGCAAGGACGCCAAGGAGGACAAGGACATCCCTGAGGAGGAGGATGGGGTAGAATCAGATGAAGATGAAGTGGAACTCCCCACCACACCATCTCTCACTTCAAGGTTGTGTTCCTTTGACACAGTCCCAGGGTTCATGAAGATTATCAAAACCACTATGGGGTTCGACATCGAAGAGAGTAAACCCGAGTTGAAACTTGACCCCATGATACAACTGAAGGTGCTGAACCCCGAGACCTTTCCAGTATGCCCAGCTATTGAGGATGTCTTCAATAAAGAATGGTGATCCACGGAACCAGGCAGAATGCCTAACAAGAAGAAGCTGGACAGAATGTATCCAGTTCAAGAGGAAAAATCTGGTGCTTGGTGTAAAGCCCCCACCATCGACCCTCAGGTAGCAGCCCTCAGCAAAAGGACAGTGCTACCATGCAGAACAATAGCCCTCAAAGATCCTACAGACAAGAAAGTGGAGGACATGCTAAAGAAGGCATTCGAAATTGAGGGCACCACAGCAAAAGCGGCCACTACTGCCATCTACACATCCCTAGCACAGATCCGTTGGCTTGAAGAACTTCAGGAACAAGCCAACCCAAAATCCAGGGAGGCAGAACTCTTTGAATGCACCTTAGATGCTGCAAAGTACCTGGCTGACATTGCGGTAAACACCCTGTGCCTACACGCCAGGGTCACAGCTATCACCAATTGTGCCTGGAGAGTATTATGGCTAAAATTGTGGGACACTGACAATGAATCTAAGACCTTATTGCAGAATTTGCTTCTGGGGGGGAGTATGTGTTTGGGGAGGGGCTACAGGATTACCTAAAGCAAAAGGAGGAGTGTAGAGACCTCCTTAAGAGTAAAGCTACATACAACTACTTTCCCTCATTGAGGTGAAGATTTCGGAGTGGAAATAGGCTATACCAACCCCACAGGGACTCAGCACAGCACAATGGTTCCTTTTGAGGCAGAGGGGCATCCCACAGCCCCCGTAATCCCTATCCACAGGCCTATCACCCGTCCTCCTTCAGAGCCCGCGGTCAAAAACTTGGGGGATGAGGTAGAAGTTACAGGGGGAAGCAACAGTGACTACACCCTTCCAACCATTCACAGTCAGGGACCCTACCCACCAGTGGGGCAAAAACTCTCACTATTCTCACACCTTTGGTTCAACACAACCTCAGACAGGTGGTCCGGGAAGTGGTCACACGGGTATACTCCATAGAGCTGTCCCACCCCCAAATCCCCCACAGATTTGTATCCTCCCCAATAGCCAAAAGAAGGGTCACCCCTCACCAGGTCCAACGCATCTTGTTGGAACTAGTCCAGAACAGGGCCATCCAGCCCATTTGCCGGCATGAACAAAGCCTAGGGTTCAACTCAATATTCTTCCTTGTACCCAAGAAGTCAGGAGAACTCAGACCTATTCTAGACCTAAAACATCTCAACCAGCATGTGGTGTGCCACAGATTCAAAATGGAGACAATAAGATCAACTCTATGCAGTCTCCAGGTAGGCGACTATCTGACATCCAAAGATCTAAAAGATGCTTATCTTCACATCCCTATCATTCAAAAACACAGGCAGTTCCTCCATTTTCACATCTTGGGCCACCATTTTTAGTACCAGGCCTTACCATTTGGCCTCACATCAGCCCTGAGAGTGTTCACCAAGGTTTCCATAGTCCTGGTGGCCAGACTCAGAGAGCAGGGACTGGATATCATACCATACTTGGATGACTGGCTCATTCGAGCATGTTCCAAGGAACAGGCCCTACAGAACACAGCGACTGCCTTACAGGTGCTCGAGGAGCATGGTTGGGTGGTCAATCGGGAAAAGAGCCATCTTATTCCCACGCAGCAGATTGAGCATCTGGGAGCACTGATCAACTCGGCCCATGGATGGGCAAAATCGTCCCCCTCGAGGATCGTCAACCTGATGACCCTGGCCCGTTAGATGAAGGGCCACCACCAGATGACCATGGGTTGCATAGCCCAGTTGTTAGGATGCATGGCATCATGCATAGACCTCATACCCTGGGCCAGGTGGCATATGCACCCACTCCAGACATACACCCTCACTCGGGGAGCACCGAATAAACACAACCTGCAGGTCACTGTCCCACTACCACCATCAGTGAGACTCTCACTAGCATGGTGGACAGTGGAGTTGAACCTCACCAGGGGAGTTCCCTTGGAGGCCTCCTACATGGCCACAATAGAGACAGATGCGAGCCTGTCCAGTTGGGGGGTATGCCTGGAAGATTCAACGGCCCAGGGTCTATGGTCACCAGTGGAATCCAAGCTGTCCATCAACATTCTGGAGATGAGGGCAGTATACCATGCTCTCAAGGCTTTCAAACCCCTCGTACGTGGCCAGTCGGTCCTGATACATTCTGACAATTGAGTCACAGTGGCCTACATTGCAAAGCAGGGCAGTACCAGGAGCAGAGCCATGCTGAGGGAGGCAACATCAGTTCTCAGTTGGACTCAATCCAACCTCAGCTATCTAGGCACAGTACACCTTGCAGGAAAACTCAACGTGTGCATGGATTGGCTCAGCAGACAACAGGTACACCCAGGAGAATGGCGGTTGCACCCCGATCTGTTTCAGATGATCCAAAGGACATGGGGACCCATAAACATAGATCTTATGGCAACGCGGGAGAACTCACAGGTCAAGGATTATTACTCGCATTTCAGGGAGAGTCACTCCCAGGGAACCAACGCCCTATCCCAACCTTGGGGTTGGGATCATGCATATGTGTTCCCACCTCTTCCCCTAATTCCCCAGGTACTAGCCAAAATATGGGCACCGCGTCACACCATCATCATAGTGGCCCCGTACTGACCATGAAGGACATGGTTCGCCTCCATTCGCGAGATGTCCCTAGCCAGTCTCAGACTTCCTCATCGAGCAGACATGCTCTCCCAGGGCCCAGTAGTCCACCCGGCCCCGTGAACACTGAAGCTCATAGCCTGGCTCCTGAGAGGAGGAGACTAATGGAGGCAGGCTACTATGACTCCACCACCTCCACCTATGGTAGACAATGGTCCATATTCTCGAGGTGGTGTCAAGAAAGAGGTAAGGTACCTGAGCAGGTGGACATGGCTACCATCTTGCTATTCCTACAGCAGGGAGTGGACAAAGGCCTAGCCCACTCTTCCCTCAAGGTACAACTTTCAGCTATGGGGCGGCTACAGGGCCCATCGGGGGGTACAGCCCGGGAGCACATTCTGACACCCTGTGCTTCCTGAAAGCAGTGGAGATACTCCAACCAAAGATGTGACCAACTATCGCACCTTAGGATCTCCCACTGGTACTCCACTCCCTCAACTTGGCACCCTACAAACCGCTCCAGGAGGTGGACCTATACTGGGTTGGCCTCAAGACATGTTTCCTAGTGGCCATCTGCTCAGCCAGATGGATTGGAGAGTTGGGGGCTCTATCATGCTCGGAACCCTATGCAGTTTTTACCCCTCAAGGAGTCCATCTTTGAACGGTACCAGCCTTCCAGCCCAAGGTATCCACTGCATTCCATAGGGAACAGCCCATTAAGCTACCCACCTTCCCTGTGGACACACAGCAGTGCACTCGTTCAGTCCTGCATCACCTGGATGTCAGATCCATCCTCTCCATCTACATAGCCAGAACGCCGCCCCTCAGTAAGACGGAAAGATTATTTGTCATCGCAAAGGGCCAAAGGCAAGGCAGGGCAGCCTCCAAGTCCATGATCGCTGGTTGGCTAAAGAGAACCATTCAGAACGCTTACCTAGCAAAGCACATGATACCTCCTCAGGGTATCATGGCCCATTCCTCAGGTAGTCACCACATCCTGAGCAGAAAGGGCCAGCGTGTCCTCCGAAGACATACGCAGGGCAGCTACTTGGAGTTCCCTGCACATGTTCACTAGACACTACAGACTCGAACACCTGCATGCCATCCAGTCTACTTTCACCACACAGATCCTCCTAGCAGCAACTTCACCCCCTCACTCATAGACCACCCTGCTCCCTCCCTTGGGTACTTCACTGCTTCTTATCTACTCATGAGGTAATGTCTGGAGTGCCATGGATGCCCAACCAATCACAATGGGTGTTTACTCACCTGGTAAAGGAGATTGTGTTGGTTGGCATCCATGGCACTCCAAGGCCCTCCCTTCAGAGTGCTCAGAGTGACCGGGGCTGAAAGCTCTTTAACCATTGCCAGGTTTAGGAGGAGGGGGGAACTGCAGTGAGAGTCTAGAGTCGGTCCCTACGGGATCGAGATTAGATTGTAAATAATAAGTATAATAAATTCGGCCTACTGGCCTCTGAGATTACATCGTAGCTAGCCTTTTTTCTTTCATGCCATCATTTTGATCTTCCTTGCATTGTTGTTTTTCTTCTCTTGCATTTTTACTAACCTTGATTTCAGCTATGGAAGATTTGAACTGGAGAGCAGGGGTTTCTGGGACCTGGACATACTAGAAATTTGATCTAGGGTCATGTGCATCACTAACTTATCAGGTGGGCTAAAACCCATGAGGTAAAGTCTGGAGTGCCATGGATGCCAATCAACACAATCACCTTTACTAGGTGAGTAAACACACATTACTCCACACAGAAGATCTTTGTTTACCAGGGAGGCTGTAAGGGAGGTGGGGTGATGGACCCACTGTCAAGGAGTGACTACCAATATGTGTGGTTCAAGCACAACATAGGAAGGGAGGTGGCTGGTACAGGGATGAGGGTGATTGACTTCAGAAAGGTTGACTTATGTAGGTAAAATCTTAGGAGAGTACCTGGCAGGAATTTAGTCTCACTGGGAAGCAAACCACAAATGGAAAAAAAAACTACATTGGGGCTTGTGAAACCTACAGAGCAAGAAGGGACGGTCTAAGAAGTCAAGCTGGATGAATAAGGAAGTTTTAAATAAGATGAAGGCAAAAAAGCAGCATTCTGTACATACAAGAATTCTGGGAGGAGGAAAATAAGGATGAGTATGTGAGGAAGTCCAGAGAAGTTACTAAGGGTGTTGGAGCAGCCAAGGCATCCAGAGAACTGTGGCTGGCTCAGGGAATTGAAGACGAGGAAAAGGATTTCTTCTGACTCATTAGGGAAAGAAGGAGCTGCAAGGATCAGATAGTGTGGATCAAGAAGGACTGCGTGGGCAGAGAACAGAACAAGCAGAAGCACAAAATGAGTACTTCTGTTCCATATTCACAAGGGAGAAAGGCAGGCAGTTTCTGCAGAGAGGTGGGGAGGGTGGGCAGGGGTGATAGATATGGTAATCACTGAGGGCAGGTATTAGAGGGTCTGAGGGTGAATAAGGCACCAGGACCAGACAGCATACATCCCATGGTGCTGAGAGAACTGATGGAGGTACTAGCAGGGCCATTGGTGGACCTATTCAAAATCTCCATGGACACACAGGACTGGAGGATGGCCAGTGTGGCGCCCCTCCATAAAAGTGACTCTAAGGATGAACCAGGCAATTACAGACCTGTAAGCTTGGCATCCATCAGGGGGAAGCTGGTGGAGACAATCCTGAAAGACAGGCTGGTGACAGTTCTGGAGGATAACTGGCTTGCTCAGGCAGTTGCACCTCTGGTATCATTCTGTGATACAAATGGGTTCACACAACTAATTAATGAGCCAACAAGAATTAATGCAAGGAATAGTAATAACAGCACATTGCTTGATATCATGCTAGTGAATAAACCCCATCTATTCACACATGCTGGAGTGCTTTTCAGCGATATAAGTGATCACTGCCCCATCGCAGGGGTAAGATCTTCCAGCAAAACAACAACCCCTGCAAAATTCCTAATGAGGAGATCCAAGAAAACATCAATATTGAAGTATATTTGCATGATCTAGCTCACTCTCCAAGCTGGCAAGTGTTTTATCTTGCTTATTCTGTGGAAAAAGCACAGCAGGTGCTAAATAGCATCATAATAAGTGCCCTTAACATCTATGCCCCAATCTCTAGTATCTGAATAAAAAACAAATCCTGTCACTGGTTTTCAGCTGACCTCAAAGCTGCACTGCTGGAGAGAGACAAACTCTGGAAAATGGCAAGAAAAACCAAGAATGCAAATGACTGGATGATCTTTAGGAAAGCCAGGAATAGATGCATCAAGAAAGTTAGGGATGCAAAGGCTGCCTTCTACTTGGTTGAGCTTGGCTCCTCCTGTCATAATCTTGCTAGGTTTTGGGGTACCATCAAGGGTATGGTTGGGCAGGATTCTAGCACCTCCCTACCAACTCAATTACACCACAGTAATGGCCCTATCTCTGGCAAAATGGAAATTCTGGACGCCTTCAATAACCACTTCACAACGGCTGGCCTTGCCTTTGACACCTCTCCAGCTAACCTGCTGCATGAACAATTAAGCTCCCAGTACACTGGTGCTCAGAGAGTTGACTCTTCCTTCAGCTTCAAATCTGTACTGTTGAAGCAGGTAGAGGACCTACTATGGCAGCTGGATATCTAAAAAAGTGCAGGGGCAGATTCTCTGGACCCCTACTTTCTAAAGATTGCATCCCATGTACTTGCAGCCCCCATAACACATCTCTTTAACCTTTCTCTAAACTCTGGTTCTGTTCCCACACTGTGGAAGACAGCCCAAGTGGTTCCCCTTCTAAAATCAGGGGACCCTATGGACCTTAATAATTACAGGCCCATTTCCATTCTACCAGTGCTATCCAAGATGCTGGAGAAATTAGTGAATACCCAGTTAAGGGAATATCTTGTCGATGCTAACCTCCTGAATCCAGCTCAATCTGGATTCATAGCCAAGCATAGAACGATCACTGCACTAGCCAAGGTCACAAATGACTGGCAAACTGAATTAGATAAAAAGAATAATGTCTGTGCAGTATTTCTTGACCTGAGCAAAGCATTCGACACTGTGGACCATAAGCTTCTACTATCATCCTTGCACTCCACTGGCTAGATCCACCCTCCCTTAAGTGGTTCAGGTGTTATCTTACGGTAGGTCACAGCAGGTAAAAGCTGAGGTGACCTATCCCATTAAAACCACTGCTAAGAGGAATCCCGCAAGGTTCTATCCTGGGTCCTATCCTTTTTGCCATCTATATAAATAATATTGATTCAACCCTCACCAAATCCTCTGTACACCTCTTTGCTGATGACACTGTTTTTTATGTCAGCAACCCTTCTTCTGCAGCTGCCCATGAAATCCTACAAACAGAATTCTCCTTGTTACAACATCAGCTACTTGAGAAAAAGCTTCTGTTAAATGCAAAGAAAACTAAAGTAATGTTGTTCACAAATCAAAGCTCCACCAGCACCTCCTCTTCAGTCATTCTCCCCCAGCTATACACTGTACTTTGAGAAAATCTGGAGCATGTAGAAAAATTCAAATACCTAGGTATGTGGAGTGACAGCAGACTCGACTTCACTCATTATTTAGAAGAACTGCTATAAAAGCTTCACCAAAGGCTTGGCCTTTTCTGTAGATTAAAACCCTTCCTGAACAGAGATTCAAAGATGAGGTTAGTCCAGGCCATTTTTCTCTCAGTTGTTGACTATGCAGACTTCCTTTATAGTCACTGCCCATCTCCTACCTACATAAGTTGGATACCTTATACCATAGAGCAATAAGATTCATAACAGATCTGCCATCTAATACCCATCATTGCTCTCTTTATGCTGCAGTTGGATGGGTTTCCCTATACCTCAGAAGGAACAGAAATGCAGCTTTATGGACTTACAGAGCGTTATCAAAAAAACTTCCAAACTATATTCTGGACTGCTTCACCCAAACCATTCCTAGTTCCTATGCCCTAAGAAGCAACAACATCGTCCTGTTCAAATTGTCCAAATTCAACACCCGGCTAGGGAGGGCAGCAATCAGCTATTCTCTAGCTATAGCATGGTACACCCTACAAAAATCCCTAAAACTGTCCAATATTACACCAACTGCATCCTTTAAACAGCGTTGTACAGTTTTCTTCACAGAGAAATGCAGTTGCTACTACTAGAGCTAGCTTTGTCATCTCACAATCTCCCTCCCAAAAATTTCCCATATATGGCATAATCTTTGTTATTCAGTTCTCTCTCTCAGGCAGGCACCCCATCTTATGGCGCCCAGTAATACCTTCCACCATCCTAGTATTACATTATGCTGTGTGTTTGCCATGGCCCCTCCACTGGGATATGTATATACTGTAAATATTAGCTTAACTTTCCTATAACCCATTTTATCATGTGAATTTTACTGTACATCACTGTGTTTATGTTTTTTTTTCCCTGTATGTATAACTGTTTATATAAGTGTATTGATGTATCTGTTGTGTATCAACTGTTGAACCTTGACCTTATCAGGTCCATCTTGTAAATGAGCCTTGCTCAATGATGCTCACCTGAATAAATAAGGATTTGATTGATTGATTGATAATGGACTCCAAAAGAGTCATCAGCATGTGTTTGTCTCAGGAAGGTCCTGTCATACTAACCTAGTTGAGTACTATGACTGGGTACTGAGGGAATTGGACAAAGGTCATGCTGTGGATGTCAAATTTCTGGACTTCAGCAAGGCCTTTGATTGAGTGTTGCATGGGAGGTTGGGGGAAATTGAGGTATGTGGGGGTTGGGACTAAGATGGTTAACTGGATAGAAAATTGGCTTTAGGGAAGACAGCAGTGGGTAGTAGTTGGGGGGAGGTCTCATCTCCAAGGCAGTTACAAGTAGGGTGCTGCAGGATTGGTACTGGGGCCGGTGTTGCTTTGGACATTGATAGAGGACACCTCGCATAGCAACAGGAATAAAATTTGACTCTTCGCTGATGATATCAAGTTGGGGCAGTGGTAAGTGACACAAAGGGATGGCAGGAACAGCAGAATGACCTGATTAAACTGGAGGAGTGACTGGAAGAGTGGCAGCTGGGGTTCAATGCTAAAAAGTGCAAGGTGATACACTTTCAAGTGAAGATTTCAGGGAGGAGCTATCAGCTGGGCTGAGTACAGCTAGATACCACTGAGGAGAAAAAGGATCTAGGGGTGGTTGTAAATGAGAAATTGAACAACTCAGTGCAGTGCAGGAGTGTGGCAGCAGAGGCCAACAGGATGCTGGGGTGTACTGGGAGAAGAATCTCCTCCAGGAACAGGGACGTGGACCTGCCTGTCTACAGGTCACTGGTCAGACCACACCTGGAGTACTACATATAGTACTGGTGCCCATATTTAAAGAAGGCTATCAAATTACTGGAAGGGGGTACAGCACAGGGCAACTAAGATGATACAGAGCTGGGGGAAAGGCCATATGAGGAGAGGCCGCATGACTTGAATATGTACTCACTGTAGGAGAGAAGAGATTGGGAGGATATGACTGAGACCTTCAGGTACTTAAAGGGGAGTAATAAGACAGTAACAGAAGGGATATTTATGTTAAGCAGGGGGAGGGTCACAAGAGGTCATGGTCTTAGACTGGAGGGGGTAGATATAGGAGGGAAATGAGGAGACACTTTTTGATGGAGAGAGTTGTGGTGGAATGCAACTCTCTGCCAGAGGAGCTGGTATCCTCAAGACAGTGTGGGTTTCAAAAGGGGATGGGACAGGGTGATATGGGAGGTTATCGTGAAGGAGGAGGGCCAGCGGCAAGGTACAATAGATGTGCTAGCTGCACATTTGAGCAGACTCAATAGACCATGTGGCTTGTTTCTGCTGGCAAATTTCCTATGTTCATATGTTCCTAGGTGCACTGATCCAATGGACCATTTTCTGGTACACCCAGGCCATAAAGATGGTACATAGGTAATACAGACAAAACACATACAATAGCAAAGAAAGGTACAGGAAATAGAATACATTGAACATATTGAGTACTGCTAGGTACAACTAAGTGCAATAATACAGTCAAAATACAATAGAGTAGCAGCTAAAGTACAGGTGCAATATACATGATGTGCAATCAGTCAGTTTTATGACAGTTCAGCAGTGTACATCAGGACAGTTTATTCACAAGTTAAAAAGAGTCCCTCTGATAACTGTTGGTCTGAGCGGGAGATCCCACAGCATTCAGGGGGCAATCCTGTCCAGGACAAGTTCTTCCCCAAAAAAAGTGTGGAAGAAGAGGAAAAATTATATAAGGGGGAGAAAGAGAGTCTCCATGGTCCCTCTGCACACTACCCAACCACAGGACCAGACAACGTCTAGGAGGAACCTCCCAGGCTGAGAAGGGAAGGACTTGCAGGAAGCCCCTAAGGTCAGGACAAGAAGCCCTACTTGCTCTCTATCCCAGGGTGGGCCCTTTGTCACTTAGGAAGGTAACAGAGGGCCTGGAGGTACCAGTAGGACCCAGCCTACAATTGGCCTCAAGGAGGGGGAGGTCAAGTAGGGAGGGGACATTAACCAAGGACTGAGGCCCAGAAGGGAAGTTGCTAGTGATGAATGGTGAAGATATACAAGAAGATCAAGAATTATGATAGATATGTAATTTTCATATCTTCCCTGTATCACTCTTCAACATTCATTGCTGTCTGGGTGAGTACCAAGCCCCCCCAAAGGGGGCTGAGCACTTCCCTGAGAGACACGAGTCTCTCAGTCTCTTGTAGGGGTGGATCACAAAAGGAGGAGACCCATTACAAGCCAGTTAGGCCTGAGACTGGTCAAGGTGAGGTGTGGTCTCCCATTGCCTGGGAGACAGAAGTTGTTCCTGTAGTTTCCACCTTGCCATGTGGGAGAAAAGGTGGGTCCCCTGAAGAGCAGAGGCAGCACCCTATACCATGCCAAGGATGACAACCTTAATAGACGAAGCCACGCTGTTCACCTAATGCAGATTGCTGTCACCACTAGCCTTGAAGCTTCCTCAGCCTTGCCTGGTGCTTTGTGAGCTCCAGGCCATGCACAGAGAGGGAAATGGCCTGTCTGGTTGTCTTTGTATCAGGCAGCAATGTCAGCACCTGACCTAGCATTGACCACAGATGCCTGTTGTAGGCGGCATGATGTGCTTGATGAGTGGTAAAGCTGAGCATGATACGAGCCAAAGAGAACACTATCCATTTCCAGCAGTCAAACTCCACAGAGTCCACATCTGGAGACCGGTTGTACACCAGGTGTCTATGCCCAGAGGGGCTATCAAGTACCATCACTCCCAAAGTGGGATGAGACTAGGTTCCTGGACACCCCTGGTGTGCACAGTGGCTGTGCTGGCAGTCCATAGGGGCTGGAGTTGGGACAGATGGGCACTGCCAGGGGTGAGATGACACTTTCTGGAAGGGAATCAGCCAGGATAGGATGACCAGGTGTTCCACGCTGAATTCACTCAGGAAGACACTTGTCGTCCACTCAGTATTGCATCTTGCAGTGTGGAATAGGTGCAGATCGCCGACCAACCTCAATAGGAAGTGCTGATACTGTATCTGATCAGTGTATGATGACAGATGGACAGAGGTATCCTCTTCCTTGGAGAAGGAAGATAAGAAAGCTGATGAATCTGAAGAGTCCAAGTCCGGCTGCTGCAGGAGAGATAGGCAAAAGACCTGCTCATCCATAGCCCTGACATCTGTGGAAGGCAGCAGCAGTAGCTTTGAGCTGCTCCCAGGTCAAGGGCCCTGAAGGACACATGTGCCCTGGGAAAGGAGGGGGGTTATAGAGGCAATGAAGAGACACACATTACCTTATTTGAATGACTTTTGCCAGGACTAGGGGACCTCGCTGGTGATCTTGGACCTCCTGGGGATCCACTGGTATGTGCAGTTACTGGCCACTCAACCAGCTTGATTTGGTCAGGACTGAGCCCTGAATGGAAAACTCCCCTGTGAGGAGACCGGTGCTGCATAGAACCAGAAGGGTGGACCCCAATCACACTCAATAAGGCCTCCCTTGAAGGGGATGAGGGAGAGAACAAATGCTCAGCATTATAACACATCCCTGAATCCCCAAGGGTTTCCAAGGAAGGTCACTGCCCCATGTCCTGCCCCCTCAACCCAGTCAATTTTGATGTCGACCTCTTCCTCGCTTCCAAAGCTAGGGACTGCTCCAACCCCAAAGGCCTCCTGAGGGAGGCAGCAGAACAGTGAGTCCCTGTTCTGGCCTTGGGGGTAGCACTGGAACTGACAACTATCTGGGTCCCTGAGACCCAAACCACCATCCCCTCAGATGGAGGGTCACTATTGGCAGGCACGCTCCCGAAGTCATCACTGGCTTGGGAGCCAGCACCAATCATAATCGCCGGTGCCAAGGGAAGGGTTGCTTGGGAGGGCACAGAGTTACTGGGCACCAGAGAACCCTCCAACTCTGAAGAGTTGGGCAGCCAGTCCAGATCAGTCTTCCAAGTGTCTGGCTCTGGAGAGAAGGAGATCCAAAAGACCTCCAGATGAGCAGTCTCAGAGGTTTACCCACTCACGGTGCCACTTGCTTTGCAGCAGGAGGGCCCAGTATTGCTCACGGTGCCAATCACCAGTGCTGCAAATGGCCTCGGGATACAGAATGGCACCAGTGGATGGTGCTGAGGAGCCACCTATGCCAGACCAGCAGGCATGGACTGTGACTCTGGGGGAGTCTGCAACTCTGAGGAGTTGACTGCCTGTGCGTTGCTCCCAGCCCAGTCCCCTAGATGCTCAGACCAATCTTCCAGCACTGCAGAAGAGACCTCCTCCATGGCAAGACTAGAAGGAGAGGAGGCCCCCTCCTCACAGGACTGTATAGAATTGGGGGGGATCTGAAAGAAGAGTGAAGACACCTGTGCTTGAAGTTCCTCATACAACATGGCCCTCTGAAAGTCAATGGATCATGGATGACTTTTCACACATAGAGGTCCAGTGCTCTGCCATCCATGGAGAAGCAGGTGTCTCAACAATCGATATCATGAGATGGACCCAGTTAGGTGAGGTATCAGTCATGCTGATCCATGATGGACATCTGCCAGTGCAAGGACATTGGCACATAGGAGGCCAGCCTGCCTTGGAAGAGAACTTTTTGTCCCCGGATGAACCCAACATGACTTGCAGTAACTAAAACAATAATAAGAAACAGACTTGGTGCTGCTTCAAGGAAGAAAAAGGAAAGATCTTACTGGATTCCTGCAGAAAATGGTACCAAGTCACTAGCAGAACTGGAACAGTGCAAAAATGGTGTCAACAACAACGTCAAAACAACTAACTAGGCTGCAATGTCTGAGATGAAATTTCAGTAGGTGTCAGGTGCTGCACTCTCGATGGCAGGAGAAGCAGAACTGGGGTGGAGGAGGAGGAGTTGGCACAATTGCTTGCCAACCCGTGAGCACCACATAATGTACCAACTTCAAGGGCGGCACCACCTCTGGTGCTGGCTGCTCCCCCTACTAAAAAAAACTCACGCTAGATGCTGTGCCTTCGACTGTCACCCAAACAGTGATGAATGGTAAAGATTGACACTGGAAAGATTGGTAGTACTGTGTTGTAGTTACACAGTCCGTATGAAGTCGTAGTTACTGCAATTACTGTTGCCTCCCTTCCGCCTCAGATCAATTCTTTATGGCAAATATAACTATCTATGTTGCACTTTGCAACAGGTGTTACATGTGTAGTTACACTTCCAACATAAATCCATCTTTCTGTTGCACTTTGCAACAGTTGTTACATGTGTAGTTACACTTCCAGCATAAATCAATTTGTGCCAAAAGAGAAACGGTTGTGGTTGTATGTATAACTACCACTTCATGCAAATTGTGCAACTACACACCAGTCAAATGTGAAAAATAATTAACTGCATAGTATTTACAGTGCAATAACAGTGTAGTTTCTTCACAGAAATGTGTGTCTACATAATATGTAAATGTGAAACTAATTATCTATTTCATTGTAGTTACATATACCTACAGAGTACTTACATAACGGTTACATTGTAGGTTTACAGTAATTACAGTGTAGTTAAGGACACTTAAAATAAAGTGTTACCAAAAGCTACAATATTTGTAGTGACATAGTTACTATAATACAACTGTTTTTAACATTGGTAGGGTATGGTAAAATTTTATTCTTATTCATATCAATATTAACAGGAACAGGATAAACTCCATTAAGTGTCAACTAATTTTCAAAGAGGTCCTAACATCAAAATCTAGCAGCAGTATCAAATAGACAAATATATTTTACAAATAGGCAACAAACATGTAAACAGCATGGTTACAAATCATTGTACATAATACACCTAATAATAACATGTGTTAATCCGATAATGATACACATTCCTATTTAAAATATGAAAAAAGGAACACTACATCAGGTCTCCCAGCTACTTTAAGGTCCCAATGCGAAAGCTTAAAGTGCCTGTGCTAGATTCTCATTAGTAATATGCAATTTGCTCACATAAAAGAAGAATATACTCCCCTGATGTTATTGTTTACAAGTTCTTAACCTTTGTGTAAAATCCATAACCCAGTTTTTTTATCAGATTTGGATTTAAAGGAGCATCCACATCTCTCAACTCTGAGGGCAGTGTATTCCAGATTCATAGGGGAGATGCCCTGCCCATAACTATGTTGCATTTGGAGACAGTATATTCTGCACCTCGAGAGGATCTCAGCCCCTTGCCTTGTTCCCTGAGTACAAACTTACTCGGGATATAACTGGGCATTTGTTCCCTTCTTATTTTACCCATAAAGGCTGCTAAATGTAAATTTCTCCTATCCTCCAAGCATGACAAATTTAAAGCTCTGTACAAGTCGTAGTGGTGAGTGTTCCTGGGGGTGTCGTGGACAGAGCAGGCAAGTCTGTTATACATAAGATCCAGCCTTGCCAGCTTCATTCCCAAGCCCCCCACCCCGTACACCAAGTCCCCATAATCTATTACAGGTAGAACCATGGATTCCACAATCCTGCATCTTATCTCCACTGTTGTATAATGCTTTAGCTAATAAAGCATCCCCAATGTTCTACTGAGATGTCCCAGCGAATATTCCAGTTGCTTATCCCATTTTAATCTGTAGTCCAGCCATACCACTAAATATTTATACTTTCTCTCCCCCTTTAGTCCTAATATCCAATGGCTGGTATTCTCTACTAGAGCCCCTAAAATGCACCGCCTGTCAGGGGTGCCAACTTTTTAAAAACTGTTGTGGATGCTCAAGTGAATCATAAAAGGCATGATTTTTTATGTTTTGTGGTGCATTTTGGAGGGTATTTTGACACATTTTAGAATGTCTACGCACTACCACCACTACTCCACTGCAGACCAGTACCAACCAGATGGATGTGCTTGACCTGTCCCCTCCCCAACAAAAATACATGCAACTTATCAGGTGCAAAAAAAAAATACACAGTGGCCCAGATATTCAAACTGCGCCATTCTGAGGCACAAGCCCTTGCGCTGCTCAAAATAGTTGTGCAGGGGTGTGGCCAGGGCGATATTCAAAGGAGCTGCGCTATTGAGCAACTCCTTTGAATATCACCCCCCCAGCCACAGCCACTGTGCATGGCGCAGTGGAACTTGCGCCACAGCAAGTTGTCAGAGTTGAGCATTAAACTTGCGGTTCACAAATCTGGACTGTCATGTACGGTATGGGCTGCACGCCCATTGGCTCTAGCTCTGCACCAATGGGTGTGCAGCCCTACCGGACAGTCAGTCGGCGGGCGACGGGGCGGCAGGCAGGTGGGATGCTGCCGCCTTCCGGCTGCCGGGGAAAACAGGGTGGAGGGGCTTCATGGGTGGGTGGGGTGGGGGACACTAGACACCAGGGAGATGTTTGGGGGTTGTCACTGGACATTCTGCCTGCGATCTGGCATTCTGGTCCACTGGACCACCAGGGAGATATTCGGGTTTGGGAGGGCTTTTACATTCTGCCCTTGATCGGGCACTGAGGGGTTGATACATCTTCTGCCCGTGATCAGGCACTGGGGGTTTACATTCTGCCGCGATTGGGCACTGGGGGTTTATACATTCTGCCCATGATCGGGCACTGGAGGTTTATACACGTTCTGCCCACGATCGGGCATCGGGAGCTGTTTGGGGGTGTCTTGATACATACTGCCCTGTCGGGCATCGGGAGATGTTTGGGAGAGGGTGTCTTGATACATACTGCCTACGATCGGGCATCAGGAGATGTTTGGGGGGTGTCTGCATACATACTGCCAGCGATCGGGCTGGTGGGGGGCACAGGGACTGAGTTGTGGGCCAGCCAGGGGTGGCAGCTGCTGTGTTGCCCTGCAATACAGCAGCTCACCTGTGGGTGGCCCTCAACAGATCCTTTTTGGCTCAAAGTTGTGCAGGCGCAGGTTGGGGGTTGCCTGCAACTCTGCACCGACTGAATATCGGGTTGTGCAGTTTATGCATGGTTCCTCCCCCTCATGTTGAGCATGCATTCATTTGCATTGCGCTGTTGCTCAGCCTGTTTTCAGTGGCGCAACTGCCTCCTGCTGAATATCGCAGAATGGCGCAATGTAGGACTTGCGCATGCGCAACCCTGTTGCGAATGGAGCAACCCTTTTGAATATCTGGGCCAGTGAGTAAAAGGTGACAGTGCAGGCCTTGTACAGTGGTCAGAAAATGGTGTGTGTGTGGGTGTGTGGGTCTTTTTTGGCAAAGGTAGAACTGTGGGCACTGAGGCAGCACAAGTTGTTCCTACTTGTCTGCAAGACTATCCCTCCATAATTATTCTAACAGTTAGATCAACACACATTGAATTGTTTTCACAGGCCTGCATAAACAAGAAAGAAGGAGGCAAAAAAGCCATTGCCTTTGGCCCCTTGGCCAGTATAATGAGTGATTTTACATAGATGATCTTTGTATTATGAGCCCAGTAGCAATGGCATGCATAGGATCCAATGGATTTAGCCCAAGAGAAGTGCCTGCACTCAGGTTGGCAGATATACTGTACATAGCAATTCCAACTTCACTCACCAGAGGCGCGGTTCTTAAATTACAAACATAGAAACATAGACTTTGACAGCAGATAAGGACCACTAGGCCCACCCAGTCTGCCCATTTCCCTACCTACTGGATAAACTGCAGATTCTAGTTAACCAACAGCCTGCTTCCTGCAACCCCCCACTATAATTGCTTTGTGTCTGTCCCATGCATGTTTGAATTCCCCCACTGTTTTAGACCCAATGACCTCCTCAGGAAGGCTGTTCCGTGTATCCACCACTCTCTCAGTGAAAAAGAATTTCCTCACATTACCCCTGAGCCGTCCCCCCTCTATCTTTAAACTGTGCCCCCTTGTTCTTCCACATCTCCTTTTCTGAAAGATGCTAACCTCCTGGACTTTGCTGATTCCCTTGAGGTACTTGAACGTTTCTATCATGTCCCCCCTGTCCCTCCATTCATCAAGGGTATATATATTAAGCTGTCTCAGTCTCTCTTCATATGGTTTCTGATGTAGACCCTGCACCATTTTAGTTGCCCTCCTCTGGACTGCTTCCATCCCATCTATGTCCTTGCGTAGATGAGGTCTCCAAAACTGCACACAGTACTCCAGATGGGGTCTCACCAACTGTCTGTACAGAGGGCTAACCACTTCTCTTTTTCTACTTGTAATGCCCCTTCCTATGCATCCCAGTATTCCCCTGGCTCTCCTTACTGACTTTTCACATTGCTTACCCACCTTTAGGTCATCTGATATGACTACCCCAGGTCCCTTTCCATTTTGTTGTTGTTAGTACCTCCTCTGCTATTGTGTACTCTTCTCCTGGGTTTTGTTTCCCAGGTGCATTACTTTGCACTTCTTTGCATTGAATCTAAGTTGTCATATGTCTGACCATTCCTCCAACCTTGCAAGTCCTTCTCATCTTTCTACCCCTCTTGTGTATCAACTCTGTTACAGATCTTTGTGTCATCTGCAAATAGGCATACCTTTCCTTCCAGACCCTCTGCAATGTCACTTATAAAGATGTTAAAGAGGATTGGACCCAGTACTGAGCCTGGTACTCCACTAGTAACCCCTTTCTTGAATGTGTTCCATTCACTATTACCTTCTGTGTCCTGTTGTGCAGCCAGTTCACTACCCAGGCTGGCTAACTTGATTATTAATCTTTTGTGTGGGACTGTGTCAAATGCCTTGCTAAAGTCTAGGTAGGCCATATCCACAGCCCCTCCATGGTCTATTACTTTGGTCACCCAGTCAAAGAAATCAATTAGATTAGTCTGACATGACCTTCCTGCTGTAAATCCATGCTGCTTTGGGTCCTGTGCCTTGTACCTCTAGGTACTCAACAATTCTTTCTTTCTGAAGTGATTCCATCATTTTCCCTACCACTGAGGTCAAACTTACAGGTCTGTAGTTTCCTGCTTCTGCCTTGCTCCCACTTTTGTAAAGGGGAATCACATCTGCCCTCCTCCAGTCCTCAGGTACCACCCCATCCTGCCATGATTTGTTAAAAAGTGTGGTTAGTGGTGTCACTAGGTCACCCCTTAGTTATTTTAGGATTCTGGGGTGAATCCTGTCAGGCCCCATTGCTTTGTCCGCCTTGAGTTTCAAGAGTTCTTTCAGGACTTTTTCTTCTGTGAATGGACTGGTGTCAACCCCCCCTACCCAGAGTGCTTCTATTGTCTGGTTTAGGTAACTGCTCCTCATCTTCTTTTGTGAATACTGAGCAAAAGTATTTATTCAGTATCTCTGCCCTTTCACTGTCTCCCTCTGCCCACCTCCCCTCTCCTTTATTAATCTTCACTATCTCTCCCTTAACCTTTCTATGCTCCCTAATGTACCTGTAAAAGGTTTTCTCCCCCTTTTTAACCGAGTTGGCTATTTTTTCCTCGGTTTGTGCCTTTGCTATTCTGACTGCCTTTCCTACTTCCTTCTGTTTTAATTGATACAGTTCCCTGTCGTGCTCCTTCTGTGATTCCATATACTTTTTGAATGCAGCCTTTTTCTCCTTAACCTTCTCTGCCACCTCTTTTGAGAACCATAGTGGTTTTTTACTCCATTTTGTTTTCTTTATGTGTTTTACACAGACTTGTTGCCTCTATGATAGCAGTTTTGATTTTTCTCCATTGTTCTTCCACCCCTCCTATTTGGCCATTTGCTTGTGCATTCTTCAGGTGTTCACCCATTTTGCCAAAGTCAGCCCTTCTAAAGTCCAGTATCTTTGTTTTTGTATGGCTTATCTCCATGGTTGTGCTCATTGTGAAGCACACTGTGCAGCAATCGCTTGTTCCCAGATGTTACTGACTTCTAAATTTGTGATCCTCTCTCATTTGAGTACCAGGTCTAATATTGCCCCCTCCCGAGTGGGTTCCAGCACTAGCTGTCTAAGGTCTGCCCCCTGCAGGGCATCGAGAATGACCCTGCTCTTGGATGTGGCTGCAGTACATGTCATCCAGTTAACATCTGGCATATTCAGGTCCCCCATCAACAGTATCTCCCCTTTTTCAGCCATTTTAAGTATGTCATCTATCATTTTCTTGTCCATTTCCTCCCCTTGAGAGGGGGGTCTGTATACAACCCCTGTGCGGATTGCGATGCCATTCCCCATCTCCAAGGTGACCCAGAGTGCCTCTTGTCCTCCCCCTTTACTTTTTAGTTCTGTAGCTTTGATCCCTTTCCTTATGTATAGAACTACTCCACCTCCTCTTTTACCTTCCCTGTCCCTTCTGTAGATTGTGTACCCTGGTATGTTGACATCCCAGTCATGGTTCTCGGTGTACCATGTTTCTGTGACTGCCACAATATCCAACTGTTCATCTTCCATCAAAGCTACTAGCTCAGAAAGCTTGTTTCCCAGACTACGGGCATTGGTAGTCATTGCCCTCCATTTAATGTTGGCTTTATCCTTTTTTCTCCCATCCCTGCTCTTATTGCTGTTGCCTATTTTACCATTTACCCCCGTCCTGCCCTGTGTTGAGCTCTGTACCTCAGTGTTTACCCTACTACCTGCCTTGTTTTGTGGGGGGAGGCTTGACTTTTTCTGCCTTTTATCAGTATCTGCCCCCTTATCTAGTTTAAAAGCTTGCTAAGGAAGCATTTAAACCTGTCACCTAGGAGCTTGGTCCCCTTTGTGGACAAGTACAGACCGTCATACCAGTATAGACCTTTATCTCTCCAGTATGTCCCAGCAAAATACCACACTGTCTACATTTCATAAAGGCTTTAATAGAATAAAAAGTGTTGCCAAATATGTACATCCAGGCAGAAATATGCAGAGCTGGGACACTCAAACTGACAGACATCGTGTGCCAAGTACAGGGTTTGTACACAAATGAGCACGTGTCCAAGCCCCTCAAAAAAGCAATTCAGTATTAGTAATATTTATAGGCCCCTTGCTGTCACTTAAGTAAGCTGATATACACAGCCACCCCCTTGTCTCTAAGCACTTGGTTTCAGCTGTGCTTTTTTTAATCTCAGTTTACAACACTTAGTTCATTGTAAAAGTTAAAACTTCACAAAACTTTTGGGCTTTGCTATTCATATTTAAAATTATATTGTATAAATCTTCCCACCCCTCAACACACAAAACCAGATCCTCATACACACTCTCTTCACAATTCCCCTCTCACAAAACAAGCTCTGGCATTAAGAATAATATTGCATAAATTCCCATTTGTTCAACTTGCTCTCTCACTTTTCTCTCACTTGAAGGAGGTGTTTCTTCACTAAGAAAAATCATCATTATGAGGATTGACCTCATTACTCCATAGGCAAGCAGTCTTTTACATTTTTTTTTTAAATAAAGCCTCTAGTATTGTGAACCTACACAAAAACTAGGCCACAGTCACCAGTGACTGAAATTTTCCGTCTATCTGGCTCAATATTCAGCAGACTGGGCACTCCAAAAAAAGCTTGCAGACAACAACCGGACCTCCCGACCATGACGCTACTTCACTCCAAACCTTGAATGGGTCACACAGTGGTGAATTAGCTTTCTCCTAGGTGGCAGAAAATGGCTCATAGCTGAATCAATGGCGGTACTCTGGTGTGAGGTAACCAACTCTGCATTACTCAGCCGCTGTGCTTGCCAACATCATGGTCTGGTCCATCCCCCTATGGTGCCACAGATGCCCCAACTACTTCCTAGATCTAAATGCCCTATCTGCTCTTAAAGTCACACCACTGCCTTCTAAAAAAAAAAAGATGAAATAAAACAGAACTTAGGTAGCACCCCCTGAACCTCCCCAGTGTATGGGCCTGAACTTAAGTGTCAGTCTGGACTGTCTAGTTGTAGAATGAAATAAATTAAAGCTTGGCCATTCATATTCTCCAAGAATATAAACTGTCTGTTTTTTGAGGGTGCCCAGTTTAACTTTATGGGTGCTTGTGCGTCTGAGCACCCATGCTGTCAGTGCCCCTGACACCTGTGTCTTCTTTATGTTTAAGATCAAATTCAAAAAAGTGAAAAGTTTCTACAACTCAGAGAAAGCAAGTTGTAATTTGGTATTAATACAATCCAAGGAACTACCCTCCACATCAATCAGAATATCATCAGCATATACATGGTATCTAATATTAAGGTCACTAAATGTTATTCCACTTATGTAGATATTAAAAAGTAAGGGGCCCAGGATGGAGCCCTGTGGCACTCCCACCTTAACTGGGAAAACTGTTGATCTAAATTCACTAATTTCCACCATTTATTCCCTTCCAACAAGGTAGGAACTAAACCATTTTTGTTCTGGCCCTGTTATACCCATTTTCTTGAGCCTGTACAGGGGAATGTTGTGGTTCAAGGTGTCAAAAGCCTTAGATAAATCAATAAAAATGTCTCCCACAGAGTTCTTCCTGTCTAGGCCTATCTGGATATCCCCTACCACTTTTAACAGAGCTGTCTGAGTGCTATGCTTTGATCAAAAACCAGACTGGTACTTGTTCAGCAAATCACCCCTTCCAAATAACTCTTTATCTGCCTAGAAACCAACTTTTCCATTATCTTAGAAATTTGGAAAAGCAAGGAGATGGGTCTAAAATTTTCAATCTCCATACTTGAACCTCCTTTATAAACTAGCACAATTTTGGCTAATTTCCATCACTCAGGGTATTCTTCTGTTGTAAGTGCCTAATTAAATAGATAGGCCAATATATATATGCAATGCAAAGAGCTGCATACTTCTACAACTTGGTAAAGATGTTCTCTGGGCTCTTTGCCTTGGCAGCATCCATAACCAGCAATTCATTCCTAATTTCATCCACTGTAATTTGGCTGAAGGGGAAAACATTTTGCCCATTAGCCCCTGATCTATTTATATCATCCAGATTGCCCGTACTAATTGCTTGCATTAAATTAGGATTTGGGGTCTGCACTCCTATTTTATTAAACATAGAAACATAGAATTTGATGGCAGATAAGGACTGCTTGGCCCACCTGGTCTGCCCATTTCCCTACCTAACAGATAAGCTGCAGATCCTAGTTAACCAACAGTCTACTTCCTCCTACCCTCCACTAGAATTGCTTTATGTCTGTCCCATGCATTCTTGAATTCCCCCACTGTTTTTGACTCTACTACCTCCGCAGGAAGGCCGTTCCTTGCATCTACAACCCTCTCTGTGAAGAAATGCTTTCTCACATTACCTCTGAGCTGTCCCCCCTCTATCTTAGAATTGTGTCCCCTTATTTGTGCACATCTCTTTTTCTGAAAGATGCTATCCTCTTGGATTTTGTTCAGGTATTTGAAAGTTCCTATCATGCTCCCCTTCTCTCTCCTTTCCTCAAGCCTATACATATTAAGATCCTTTAGTCTTTCTTCATATGTCTTCTGGTGCAGACCCTGCACCATTTTGGTTGTCCTCCTCTGGACAGCTTCCACCCTGTCTATGTCTTGTGGAGATGGGGTCTCCAGAACTGTACACAGTATTCCAGATGTGGTCTTACCAACTGTCTGTACAGAGGGCCAACAATTTCTTGTTTTCTACTGGTGATGCCTCTCTTTATGCATCCCAGTATCCTCCAGCCCTCCTTACTGCCTTTTCACATTGCTGACCCACCTTTAGGTCATCTGATATGACTACCACCAGGTCCCTTTCCATTTTTGTTGTCAGTATCTCACCCATACTGTGTACTCTTCCCGTGGATTTTTCATTCTCAGGTGCATTACTTCACACTTACTTGCATTAAATCTAAGCTGCCATACATTTGACCATTCCTCCAACCTTGCCCAGTCCCTTTTCATCCTTTCCACCCTACCTTGCGTATCAGTCCTGTTGCAGATCTTTGTGTCATCTGCAAAGAGACATACTTTCCCTTCCAGTCCCTCTGCAATGTCACTTATAAAGACATTAAAAAGGACCAGCCCCAGTATTGAACCCTGTGGTACCCCACTAGTAACCCCCCTTTCTTCACTGTGGACTCCATTTGCTATTATCTGCTGTGTCCTGTTGTCAAGCCAGTGTTTTATCCAGGCTACCACCCTGGGACTCACTCTCAGGCTGGCTAATTTGTTTATTAATCTTTTGAGTGGGACTGTGTCAAATGCCTTGATAAAGTCTAGGCAGACTATGTCCACAGCCCCTCTCTGGTCTACTACTTTGGTCACCCAGTCAAAGAAATCAATTAGATTTGTCCAACATAACCTTCCTGCTGTGAATCCATGCTGCCTTGGGTCATGTGCCCCACTCTCCTCTAGGTACTCAACAATTTTTCCTTCAGAAGTGATTCCATCATTTTCCCTACCACTGAGGTCAAACTGACAGGTCTGTAGTTTCCTGCCTCTGTCTTGCTCCCACTTTTCTGAAGGGGAATCATATCTGCCCTCCTTCAGTCCTCAGGTACCACACCATCCTCCCATGATTTATTAAAAAGGGTAGTCAATGGTGTTACTAGTTCTTCTATTAGTTCTTTTAGAATCCTGGGGTGAATCCCATCAGGCCCCATTATTTTATCCACCTTCAGTTTTCAGAGTTCTTTCAGAACCCTTTCTTCTGTGAAAGCACTAATATCAACCCCCTATCCAGAGTGCTTCTATTGACTGGATTAGGAATATTCCCCACTTTTCCATTGTGAATACTTAGAAGTATTCATTCAGTATCCTTGCTTTTTCACTGCGCTCTCTGCCCAACCACCTTCCTCTTTATTCAGCCTCAGTATCCCTGCCTTAATCTTTCTTTGTTCCTAATGTACCTATAAAACATTTTATCCCCCTTCCTAACTGAGTTGGCTATCTTTTCCTTGGTTTGGGCCTTTGCTATTCTGACTGCCTTCCCCCGCTTCCTTCTGCTTTAACTGGTACAGTTCTCAGTGCTGCTCCATCTGTGTTTCCTTATACTTCCTGAATGCTTTTTTTTTTCTCCCTTACCTTCACCACCACTTCTTTTGAGAACCATAGTGTTTTTTTTTTTTTTCATTTTGATTTGTTTATTTGCTTCACACAAAGGCTTGTTGCCTCTGTTATGGCAGTTTTTGATGTTTCCCCATTGTTGCTCCACCCCACCTTCTTGCCTGTTTGCTAGTACTTTTCAGAGGCACGCTCCCATTTTGACAAAATTAGCCCTCCTGAAGTCCAGTACCTTCACTTTTGTATGACTTGACTCTACAGATAAGTTTATCGTGAACCACACTGGTTGGTGGTCGCTTGTTCCCAGATGGCTACCCACTTCAAGATCGGAGATCCTCTCTCCATTGCCATTTGAGAGTACCAGGTCTAAGATTGATCCCTCCCGAGTGGATTCCAAAACTAGCTGTCCAAAGCATGCCTCCTGTAGGGCATCAAGAATGGCCCTGCTCTTGGATGTGGCTGCAGCAAAGGTGCTCCAGTTAACATCTGGCATATTCAGGTCCCCCATCAGCAATATCTCCCCTTTCTCTGCTATCCCACAGATTTGTTCTATTATTTCCTTGTCCATTTCCTCCCCCTGAGATGGGGGTCTGTATACACACCCTGTGTGGATTGTGGTGCCATTTCCAGTCTCCAGGCTGACTCACAGTGCCTCTACTCCCCCGTTTACCTTTTAGTTACATAGATACATAGACAGTGTTGGCAGATAAGGGCCTATGGCCCACCTAGTCTGCCCATTTTAGTTTATAACTTCAGTTTGTTTTCCTGGAACTCTGTTGCCCCTTACTTCCAGAATTCCTTTGTGTCTATCCCATGTATTCTTAAATCCCATGATTGTTTCAGCCCCCACCACTTCCTCTGGCAGGGTGTTCCACTTGTCCACCACTGGCTCTGTGAAGAAATTCTTCCTCACATTTCCTCTGAATAGTCCTCCCTCCAACTTCATCCCATGCCCTCTAGTCCTGGAATATCTTTTTCACTTAAAAATAGTGTATTCTTGCACCCTGTTACTCCCTGTAAGATACTTGAATGTCTCTATCATGTCCTCTCTCTCCATCCTCTCCCCAAGGGAGTACATATTCAATTCCTTCAACCTGTCCTCATAGGATTTGTGATGCAATCCATGTACCATCTTTGTTGCCCTCCTCTGAATCTTCTCTACCCTGTCTATGTCTTTACATAAGTAAGGTCTCCAGAACTGTATACCGTACTCCAGGTGGAGCCTCACTAATGTCTTGTATAGTGGAATTATAACCTCCCTTTTCCTGCTGGTGATGCCCCTGCCCATGCATCCCAGCATCATATTTGCTTTACCTGCTGCCTTTTCACACTGTTTCTCTACCTTGAGGTCATCAGAGATGATAACCCCAAGATCCCTTTCCTGCTTGGTGCATGCTATATCCTCACCCCCCAACTGAAATATTGTGATAGGGTTTTTGTGCCCCATATGCATTATCCTGCACTTCTTTGCATTGAATTTCAACTGCCAAACCCCTGACCATTCTTCAAGTTTCTGCAGGTCCCTTCTCATTCTGTCTACATCCTCTGGTGTGTCTACTCTGTTACAGAGTTTTGTGTCATCAGCAAACAGTGAAATTCTGCCTTCTAGGTCCTGTGCAATGTCACTGATGAAGATGTTGAATAGAACTGGTCCCAGTACTCATCCTTGTGGTATCCCACTAGTCACTCTTCCCTCTGTGGAGTGACAGCCATTTACCACCACCCTCTGTGTCTTGCCGCCCAGCCAGTTACCTACCCACCACAATACTGTCCTGCCCACACCCATATACCCCAGTTTGTGCAATAGTCTTCTATGTGGCACAGTGTCAAAGGCCTTGCAGAAGTCCAAATATGCCATGTCCACTGCCCTCCCTGATCCACCTCCCTAGTCACCCAGTCAAAACATTCAATCAGGTTGGTCTGACATGACCTCCCCCTGGTGAAACCATGCTGCCTTGGGTCCTGCAGCCCACTGACAACCAGATATTCCACCAATCTCTCCTTCAGTAGTGCTTCCATGACCTTCCCCACTACTGAGGTGAGGCTGACTGGTCTGTAATTCCCCGCTTCCTCTTTGTTCCCACCTTTATATAAGGGGACTACATCTGCTGTCCTCCAGTCTTTGGGTACCTCCCCTGTTTCCACTGATCAGCTAAACAGGATAGCCAGAGGTTCAGCCACCACCTCTCTTAGTTCTTTAATGACCCTGGGATGCACCCCATCTGGCCCCATTGCTTTATCAACTCTTATTACTTCCAGTTCCTTCAGGACCCTTTCTCATGTTAAGGACTTCTGTCCATTTCTGCATCATTCTCGTCCCTTGTACTCCCTTCAGACCCATTACCCTCCTCTTCCTCAGTAAAGACTGAGCAGAAATACCTGTTCAGTATATCAGCTTTACTGTTGTCATCCTCCACGTGGCCCCCATCCTCCCCCTTCAGTCTCACTATCCTTCCCTTTGCCTTTCTTTTTTCACTTATGTACCTGTAAAAGGTTTTGTCCCATCTACCCACTGATTTTGCAATGTGCTCTTCTGTCTGAGCTTTGACTTCCTTTACTGATCTCCCTGCCTTCTTGCTTCTCCTGGTACTTCTCCCTATCCCTTCTGCCTGTGTCTTTTGTATTGCCTGAATGCAATCTTTTTGAATTTCACTTTCTTTACTACCTCTTTGGAAAACCATAATGGCCTCCTCTTCCTTTTCCTCTTGCTAACCTGCTTAATGCATAATTCTGTTGCTCTTGTAACCCCTATTTTAAATACTGCCCACTGTTCCTGAACCCCGATTCCTGCCCCATTCCTCTTAATGCCTCTTTTGAGTATCTCCCCATTTTCCCAAAGTCTGCCTCCATAAAATCCAGGATACGTGTTTTTGTATGGTTTGGTTCTGCTCTTTCTGTGATTTTAAACCACAGTGACTGGTGGTCACTGTTCCCCAGGTGCTCCCCCACTGTTACCCCCATCACACTGTCCCTGTTTGTGAGCACAAGGTCCAGTATTGCCTTCTGCTGAGTTGGTTCCATGACCAGTTGCTTGAGGAAGGCACTCTGAAGGAGTCCAGGATAAATCTGCTCCTAGTTGATGCTGCTGCTGGGATGCTCAGTCCACATCTGGTATATTGAAGTCTCCAACCAGTACTACCTCACCCTTGTCTGCCATCCTTTGGATGGCTAGCATCAGCTCCCTATCTGTTTCCTTCCTCCTGGGCTGGTGGTCTATAGACCACACCTGTGTGGGTGGATGGACACATTTTCCTTTCCAGCTTAACCCACAGTATCTCTCCCCCATTTTGTTCCTCCTGGATCTCTGTGGCCCTTATGTCATTTTTCACATACAGTGCCACTCCTCCTCCTTCTCCCTTCCTACCTGTCTGGTCTCTTCTGAATATGTTGTAGCCAGGAATGGCCATCTCCCAGGCATGGTTATCATTATACCAGGTTTCTGTGATGGCCACAATGTCCAGGTCTGACTGCACCATGATAGGCTCCAGATCTTCCATCTTGTTACTAAAGTTCCTGGCATTGGCTCACATGTCTTCCCATGATTTGACCTCCCTAGACTTTAGCTGTTCTACTCCAGCCCCTTCCCAGGTTGTCCTTCATCCCTGGTTCTCCTTGCTGTCTGACCTTCTGCTGATTTTTGCTCCTTTTCTGCCTATCCACCTCTTGGGTGCTAATCTCCATCTTTTGTACACTGCTTTGTTGAGATATCCACTCTTCCAGTTCACTGGTTCCACTGCTAGCTGTGGGGAGTGAGCAAGTAGGTACCCTCCTTGCTGGTCTGCCACCCCCCCTTGGCTAGTTTAAATGCTTGTCAATGTAGCATTTAAACTTATTACTGAGTGCTTAGATTCCCCTCCAGGATGGATGCAAGCCATCAAGCTTGAACAAACCGCCATTCCTCCAGGTGGATCCCCAGTCACCACCAATGAATCTAAACCCTTCTTCACAGCACCAGTTCTTCAACCATGAGTTGAAGTTCCTGGTGCATGCACCCCTATGCTCTCCCGTGCTTCTCACAGGTAGTACTTCTGAGAAGATGACAGAAGTAGCTACTTGCTAGAGACCCCTCCCCAATTTCCTAAACTCTTCCTGAACTTCCTTTGGCTCCCCATTTGCCTGATCATTAGTACCTAGGTGGATAATGACATCTAGCTCACCCTCCCATCTTGCCTTCACAGCAATTCCCATGATCGTCTTTCCATTCCTCCATGCCGTGGCACCTGGTAGGCACCTCACCTCCCTGTTCTCCCCCTCCTGTGTTCCTAGCTGGATCCCTCTTATGATGGTGTCCCCCACCAGGATTCACTTCCTTCTCCTCTGGGGTCCACTGCTTTCCCCACTGAGGTCACCTCCTTGACTAACCTCCACATATTTTCCTTCCACTTCTTTGGTACCTCTATTTGGTTGCCCCCGTTGCCAGTGTGGCATATGAGTTCTTGAGTGGAATAGGATCTGGGATGTGCCTCTGTCTGACCATCTTAACCCACCCTGAGCCCACTGTCATCCAAGTGCTCCTCATTCTCAGCATCCTTTGAGGCAGCGGCATTGGACTGGGTGGTCTTTGGATAGGTGTGATGGTACTCATGACCCAGTTTACTTCCGCTCTGAGTCTGGTGCCCTCATCCTGCAGTCCAGAGAGATGCATGCAGATAGGGCAGCACCTCAGTGTCCAGAAGGTCTGCCTGAATATGGCTGTCCCACAGCCACTGCATTGCACCACTCCCCACATTATAGTGCAATTATACTGCTATTCCACTATTTGTCTGTTGCTGAAGCTCTCCTAGTTCCCTTTTTATTAATTTACTGTCCTAAAAATCCTGCCACTGATCCTCAGATACATTTCTTTAAAAAATAAATAAATAAATGAGTCAAGACACGTGTCATGCTGAGGGTGGGCTTCTTCCCCTTTTGCCCCTCCTATTCCACACCCCCTACTATCCTCTGTGTTTAGCTCCTGTCAATCAGATTTAACAGGGCATATAATTAAGAGCTGGGAAGTGGAAGGGAGGGGAAATTTGCAGCAATTAAAGACAGCAAAGAAATACACCACCACTACATTTTAAATTTTCAACAGCCCAAAAACAAGACTAAGTAAAGACAGCAAGGAAATTACAGTGTCACTAAAAACCCACATTCTAAGTTTAATAACAACAATAGCAATTACCAGTTCTGTTGCTTTTAGCCCTTCCCTTACATAGAGAGCTACTCCTCCTCCTCCTCCTCTTCTTCCCTCCCTGTTCCTCCTGTAGATTGTGTACCCTGGTATGTTGACATCCCAGTCATGGTTTGCTGTGTACCATGTTTCTGTGACTGCCACAATATCCAGGCATCCCTCTTCCATCAAGGCCACTATTCGGGAAGCTTTTTACCTAGACTGTAGGCATTGGTACTCATTATCCTCCATTTTTTATAGCTTTATTTCTTTTTGCCCCATCCCTGTCCTTACTGCCTTTGTTTTTTTTTCTCCATTTACCCCAGCCCTTCTCCCTGTTGACTGCTCTATCTTGGTGTTTACCTCACTAACTACCCTGATTATTTGGGGGGCTAGGATTTCCCTTCTCATTTTCAGTGCCTCCCCTCTTGGCTAGTTTAAATGCTTGCCAATGAAACATTTAAACCTATCACCTAGGATCTTGGTTCCCTTCCTGGATAGATGCAGACCATTGCACCTGTATAGGCCTGCATCCCTCCTGGTGAAGCCCCAGTCCACAGTGAAGCCAAATCTCTGAGCACTGCACTAGTTTTTCAACCAGTCATTCAATCCCATGGTGCAGAGTACCCTAGCCTCATCCATACCATAGACAGGTAGCACTTCCAAGAAAGTTACCATGTGTGCTACTTGTCTGAGGCCCCTCCACAACTCCACAAACTCCTGTTGCACTGCTTTGATCCCATTCTCAGCCAGGTCATTTGTCCCTAGGTGGATAATGACATCCAGCTCATTGCCCCATTGCAGCTGCTCCCACAATCCTGAGGATTCATTTCCTGTCCCTCCAAGCCATGGTGCCAGCCAGGAACCTTGCCTCCCTTTCCCACAGTTCTACCCCCTTACAATTAAGTCCCTCACCAGGAGTTGTTTCCTTCCCCTGTGGGGTCCTGTGCAACCCTCCTGTGGGTCTTCATTGTGAAGGTTTCCAGTATTCTCCTTGGTCTCCACTGTGGGTGCCTCCATAGAGGAACTGTGCTCTGCCAGAGTGGTAAATGAATTATGGAGAGGCACAACTGGAGGGATGCACCTCTGTTCCACCACCCTCACCCTCCCTGAGCCCACTGTGGTCCAACCACTCCTCTTTCTTGGCAGCCTCTGAGGTAGTGGCAGTGACCTGGGTGGAGGAGAAGGCTTCCAGAATCCTTGCAAGGTCAGCATGAAGATGAATGACCCCTCCCTCAGACCAGAGAGATGCCTGCAAATAGGGCTGCAATGCAATCTCCAGAATGTCTCCCAGAAGACTGCTGCTCCACAGCCAGTGCATTGCACCACTCCCCACATGTCTGTGTCCCTTACTGTTATAGTTGCTTTTCTTTTTTTGTTCTTGTTTTAGTGTGTGCAAGCTTGTGAGTGTCTCTAACCCCATTCAGTGTGCTGTGCCTTTAAGGATATGAACAGGTGTATGTTGTTAGCAGTTTTGGGGAAGTGATGTCAGAACCCCTGCTATAAAGGAAGTTATGTGCATCAGGTGGGTGGGGCGAGGGACAGGGTGGGTGGGAGTAAACCTATGCCCTCCAGAAACAATCAACTACAACTCTGACCCTCCACCCCAAGGAGTGCCTTCCTTCCTTTCAGACACCTATTTCACAGAGGTTAAGTAACAGGTCTAGTCACAAATGACTGCAAATATCATCAAAATACAGTTCCTCCCGAACAAATTAAGGTTAAACTAAGAAACATCAATCCCAAAAATAGAATCAAAGTGTCTGTTAAACAAATTAACCACATTAATACTAACAGGTGCTGATTGCCTCTCACACTCAATTCTTTTTATTTGTTGGCTATTTTTGTTCCCAATAAGGTTTGCCACTATACACTAAAACTGCCTTGGAATGCATTTATAGTTCAAGTGGAGTTTATCCTTAAAATACTCCTGTTTAGCCCTTCTGAGTTCCTTGCTATACTGGTTTCTTAGCTGTCTATGTGACAGCCAATCAATGGTCAAACCAGATTATTTCACTCTTATCCAGCTATTATTCCTTGCTTTTTTAAGCTTATGCAGGGAGGCATTATACCATCTGGCATTCAAAAACCTAACCTTCCTGCATCTTAATGGGGTGTGAAAATTGCAAATATCTAGAAACTCCTGTTGAAAATATGAACAAACTCCAGAAGCATCTGGGATCAATTCCATTATATCCCAACACCTGCTTTCCATGCCCAGCATGAACTTTACATAACTGAAGCTTTTAAAGCTTCTCCAAGTAATAAAAGAGGGATTATGTGAGACCTTCCTATCATTACGTGTGGCAAAAATAATCTGATGATCTGAAAAAGCTTCCACCGGAACTCCATTTTTCCATAAACCTCTGAACAGTTTGTAAATATAAGATCCAGGATTGTGGAATTCTGCAGCTGTTTCATATTTAGTTTAGTTGGAGCCTCTCTATAATCTGAACAAGGCCTAAGACCTCCTGTAATGAAATCAAGAGATGTGTAGGATTTATCTGGGCCCAGTTCACATTGAAATAACCCAAAAGAATTTCATGTGTATTCCTTTATCCCATGCAATATTCTTGCAACTTGTAAAAAGTCTCATTCTAAACTTTGGGTGGTTTATAAATTCCCATCAACAGGTGTGATTTTGCATATGGAAATTTTATTGCTACAGGTAAGGTTTCTAGGCCTCCATCTACAGCAATATCTTCAAGTTCCTCTATCTCCAGCAATGAGCACACATAAAGTAGGATACCTCCACGCTTCTTGTTTCTATCCTTTCTAAACATTTGGTGCTGTTCTAATTCCATGGTGGAGTAACTAATTCTTTGGCTTAGCCATGTCTCTGTGATGACAGTAATCTGAGGTTGATATTTTCTCACCCAATCTTTTATAAGGTCATATTTCCTTTTTCCTGTATGCCTCTGGCATTAAACCGCACTATATTGAATTCTTCCCAAGGTACATGTTTGCATCCCAAGCCTCAGGGGAATCTGGGTCTGGACTGGAATGTATATCTTCACAGGACATCAGATGTAGTATCAGCAAATGTCTAAATAAATATAGCATCCTTCTCATAGTTTTCCCCTGAGGCCTATAGGCCCAACACAAGAACCTATTTACTATTTGAGCAGCCCTATATATCAGCCCACCCAGTGGCTGATGACAGGCCTCTCACAGCTGGCTCATCCTAATAAAACTATTAGAACTAGAAAATGTGGTAATTGTGGGATTAATCCCAACATCCTCCTCCTCCATAAACGGCCTCCACCTTTGATAGTATGTGCCCATATTCCTTCTGGACATGATCATATCACCAGGCTCAGAGTTGATAGGCCCCACAATCAAATTGAATACACCCCCCTAAACCAATACCAGCTGCAGGACAACAGTAATCTTCATATGTAACATAAAATTAAATCCAGGCTACCATAAATAAATCCTCTAAACGCACTATCTCTTACACAGGCTACCACTGTATCTCAGTACTCAGTTGTATATATATTTCCTCCCAGTAGCCTCCCATGGTAGACTCACATGGGTGACTCATGCCACTCCTGCGTGAACCACTGCACTTTTAAGGATGGAAAGTCTCTTTCCCTGAGCCACCTGACCTGCTGTACCACCTTGTAGCCTCCCACCTGCTTACCAGGTCGGTAAACTATTGAATGTTGCAGGTAGGTGATGATGATGTCCTCGGGGCACAGCAGAAAGCTGGATGTTGGTGCCTCATACTGCCAAAAGCTAGAGACAGCAACAAGTTAAAATAGCAGCAGACAACACAGATAATGCTGTTGCTTAAGTGAGCAGTTGATGAAAGCAGTCTGTATGTGTTCAGAAGCGTTACTGCACTTTCAAAGATAGAAAGTCTCTGCCCCCTGAGCCACCTGACCTTCAGTACCACTTGGTAGCCCCTCCTCCACTTACCAGGCCAGTAAACTCTTGAACATTGCAGGTAGGTGATGGTGATGTCCTCAGGGTACAGCAGAAAGCTGAATATCAGCACCTCATAATGCCGAAAGCTAGGGACAGCAACAATTTCAAATAGCAGCACACAACACAGGTAACACCGTTGCTTAAGTGGACAGTTGATGAAAGCAGCAAACATTCATTTTTATTAAAATATTTAAAAACAACCACAAGAACATTCTTGGTACAGCACATAACACACACACACATACACACACACCCGACATGCAACCCCCCCCAAGTTGAGAATCCTTTAGTAGGAGGAATAGCCCCCCACAAAAAACAGTATAAAAAGTAAGTCACCAGCACTGTTTGGGTGTCAGAGTGCTGAAAAAAAATGGTGGCACTCTTGACCTCTTGAAAACAACGATTGCCTTTAGACTTTCACTGTTATCACACAGAACCTGGATCAGTGGGCTGGAGGAACATTAGACTACCAGGTATATGGGCATAGGGCTGGTTTTTAGAGTGCTATGATCAGGAATAGGGTTGAAATACTAAATCATTAGGTATATAGGCATAATAATGCTTTTAGATTTATCAGACCAAGGATCGGAGGTGAGTCATCAGATAACAGATCAGGGGGACACTAGACTACCAAGGATATGGGCATAGTGCTACTTTTGGAGGGATCAGACCAATGCTTAGGGAGAGCAGGCATGGCTTGGCACAATGCCTCTGTGCAGTCATACAAAGTGGCATTATGAGGAAATGCCAGTGAGTACATAATGGTGTACAAACAGTCTTTTTATACCTTCCAAGCCATGTGTGCCTATTTGCATGCTGGCAGTTGAAAATGGCCTACAGAGGCAAAGTTGTTATCCTGTTTGGGATGTGCTATCTCTCCATTTGCTCCTCTGAGTCACTTTTCTGCAGGGGCAGTGTTGGCACAACAGATAGTCACTGTGCTCTGAGTTGTCACAGCTTCCATGTACATACAGGCAGCATGCAGTGACTGGAGCACACTGCCTGTCTAAGTATATAGTTCTGGCTGGATGTGCACACAAATGGGTGTGAGACACAAACGTCTGGGTCTGAAAACGGGGCATGTGGTCTGAAATGCATGAAGAGGTCCAACAGACTGACAGCAGCATTAGCATTATAATGCAGGCAATTGGAATTATAACAACACTGGCGGTTTGTAATTAGCAACATATCCTAGGGGTTCATGATTAAACATTTTTCTTAAAAGTTCAAGATTAAACGGTAAAAAAAGTTTCCCTGGTCACTTCCAGTTAGCATCCATGTAAGGACTGTTACCTTTGGATGAGGTAGAAACTGGGCACGAAACCACTCACCAAAGTCTGCCACTTGCCCGCACCTTTTTATGGTTGATAACTACAGTACAGACTTTTAAATGATAGGAAATCATTTTTATATTGTCAAATACCCTCAGATTTTCCTTTTCGTGTCAGTCATGTATTATGGTATACTCCGACTTATTTTTGAGAAATTAATTATCTAGGTTTGGGGTTCCATTTAATTTGCATTGTGACCACTTCACCTTAACAGGACCTGCTCCTTCTTTTCCGATTTCAAAGACAGTGCATGGCATGAGTCACACTGTGTTCATGCTGTTCATCTTAATGGCCCAGCGCGGTATGCAGCTGATGTCATGGAGTGCTCAGGTAGTAGGAAACTCAAAATCAGTAGCTGCGAATGACTGAATGGAGAGAGTGAATTACTGTAATTGCAAAGTCAATAAAGATTGGATTATTAATTTAACAAAAGATCATAATAAGGAAAACAGATGGGCATATAAAGGTATAAAAACTCCTTCCAAGTATGGTAGTAGAAGATCATATTTAAAATTCAGCATGGAAAAGATTTAGTTAATTGGTTATCAGGGGGTTTACTAGCTATATTTAACACCTCCCAGACTGACTAGTTTTACAAACAAAGGTCTATATGATATCAGAACGTATGTGTAACCAGCTAGGGATGGGCACAACTATTGAATTCCATTTGTGGGATTTTGACAAAATTCTGCAAAATTTCACAGAATTTCATGACATTTTGTGAAATTTTCCAAACTTTTTAATTGGTCATAACCTGCTTACTGTCATAGTTAGAGATCTGCAGTTTGGTATTATTGTTTGGAATATGCCCTAAAAGGTTTTCATGACATTTGGATGAGGAATAGGGAAAATTATAAGGGCTCACAACCTTGCAATTCATTACGTATGTGAACATTTCTAAAACGATTTCTGTGCTTCCAACTTAGCCACTTTTGGTACTAGACAATTAAAAATGTGTATCCATACTTTCTTGAAGGTGTCATAGAAACTGCTAAATAGAGAGGAAAGTGGTCATGTAAATTTTAAACTACAGGAGTTCAAAATGTCACAGTCTAATTATTTGTTAAGTTGTGTGAAAATTTTCAGTATATTTGGATGTTTATAGCTCCACTACTATTGCAGGTATTTAAGCAAGAGCTGGCATGAATACCAACATGAAGATGTCTTGAAATGTAACTAAACTGGATAAATGTTGTTTAGCAGGTCAAAATTTATTGTGGATGCTTTACTAATCAGCAACATTTGCTCAAATAGTCATGGACACATAATTGGTAATGCCACAAGAAATTAATTTGTGGAATTTAACTTACACAAAGCAACCTTGCAATGGTAGTATTTTAGAAGACTGATATTCACAATCCAGACACATAGGAGCCTGAGTCCAACATCCCAATATGGCAATTGCCCAATGGAACACCATCCCTACCACGGAAAGCCCTACTGTGGAATTTGCCAGGATGCGGTGTTGATTATAATATTTTTGAGGGGTGCTGAGGGCAGAGCCCCCCACAACAGGGGATCACAAACATGGCATGAGTCCAATGTTAGGCATTTGGTGGTCAGGATGGTGTCCATCAGACAATAGCCACATTGGAATGTCAGCCTCAGGCTCCTGGGTGTCGGGATTGTGCTGTTAAAGAGTCAGCAGTTGGCATTGTACAGAAACAAAGCTGCCTGTGCATGTGCTTCCACAAGTCATTAAGGCAATTAGCTCTAGTGGTTATCTGACATATTGCAAGAAGACAAGATAGAGCACAGTGATGTCCATGACTATTCTTCATGGTTCATCACTCAAGATGGTGACCTGATGCTTGACACCACTATTCTTTTATTATGGAGACTCCTATGAATGCTATCTTATTGTTACTTTTTCCAGCCTTTACCTTCATCTACAATGGCAACTCAAGTGTATAACAGGCAAAATGTACGGACTTGGCTTCAGCAAAAGTATCACAACATTTCATTATTTCAGAAAAGCTCATGAAATTGAACTTTAATTACTGATGCTATTTTGGAATCTGGCTTCTTATAACTTGGTCAGAATTTGAGTACGAGATTAGAGAGTTGACACACATCCTCTTTCCATTTTTTTTCTCCTATCCAGCAGCTTAACTCTCAGGGAAATACCCTGTTCACAAGGATAAACCCTGATCAGGCTGAATTCTGCCATCATTCAATTGCCAAAAGGATTTTTCTCCAGTACTTCATTCACTCCTATCTCCTCTGATGGGGGTGGTGTCTCTGTCAGCCTCACATAGCCACATCTTCCCCTGCAGGATATACCGTCATAATGGCGACTGAAAGTGAGCAACTGAAATATGAGCAATTTGCTTTCAGTGCCTGTTATGAGGGCCACCCTGCAAAGGGTAGCAATGGGTAAAGAACAGGGTAAAGAGAACAATGGGAGGGAGGCTGGAAGAGGAGGTCAGCTATGTAAGAGGCAGTGCAGCAGTAGGCTGCTGAGTTGGCACTGTGGTGGAGTGGTGAGGTTGGCTACCTATAGTGGGCAGGGTGCAGGGTTTGAGGCTGGGGAGGGACATAGTATTTTGGTGTTTTTTTGTCTAGGAGTTATTTTTTTTCTGAGTTTCTCAACCTTCCCTTCCCCAACCTTCACCCCCCTGGAATTAGTAATTTTTTGTAAGGGGGGTGCAGAAGTTGAAGACCCTCCCCCCATAAGGAGGGGTGCAGGGGAGGCGCAGCCGCCCACAGAATAACCTTTCCTGTTTTCACCGTGTTTCCTCGCTGGGAGTGTACATCAACTTTTTGTTTTTTCATCAATGTACACTCGCTGTAACAGCGATTACTATTCTGCAGTCACTGTTATGACATGGACTCCCCCCCCACAGCAGAAGCATGCTCCCAAGCTGCACTGCAGGGGTCACTGTGTTGATGGAATCCACAAACAACCCTCCCTGACTGACTTGCACTGCCAAGCAGCAGCTATCTCAGCCATGGCCTGCCTCCTGAAATGACTTCTTGATCTCGATTCTGAGCATGGCAGTGTGATGTTCTGCTGCTGGACCATGAGAGTGGCCTTGAAGTCTAATATTTACAGTCAATGAACCTAGCTAAATTTTTGAGATTTCATTTTCTAATTTTAAAGTTATAACACATTAAAATTCTATAGTTTACATAATTGCAAAATGTAATTTTAAAGTGATTTTGTGAGGTTTGCCATAGCAAAGGGGAGTAATAACCTGTAATAACCTGTAGGAGTTGTGATTCAATCTCTTACCATTCAAGCTGTCAACAAGTGCTGCCTTCTTGAAAAATGCTTTTATTTCTGTGCTCTGCTTAATTTGTGTAACCAACCCTTTTTTTTCTCAGTGCTGCACCCCCCAACCCTGACATCATGCAAGGGAAACAAAGTTTGTAAGGGCTGTTGTGAGACAGAGACCTCTGTTGGTCAGTCTTGGTATTGCAGATGTCTACACTACCGCTATAGGACACCACAGCTCTCAGTAAAGAAATCTTGTCAGCTAGATACAATATGCACAATGCTTTGTTTTAAAAATAAACATATGGGGCCTTTATTGTTGAAGTCACTGCAGAAATATGAGACTGCACCTCACAGTATGGAAACTGGAAAACAACTTGTTATTGTACCCACAATGCCTTGCTACCTATGTCTACATATTAGGTGCTAATCTGCAGTAACCATTGCCAAAATAAGGGACTGCACCTGTAAAACTAACATTTAAATCAACTTTATAATTTACCCCAAATTCCTTTTTACTGTATGTAAAACATTGACAGTTCCCTTGCATGATATCATTCTGAGGGTGTGGCCACACACAGAAAACTGGAGGACAGAGTGCTGATAAAACATAAAACAAACTCTGGTCAGAGCCAACATGACTGTGGAGAGCTTTTAGGAGCGGCCAGAGCATGGAAAAGAATATGCGGTGCTTTTGCTGCGGCCGTAATACTGCAGTAATTCCAGTACTATGCATGCATGATATTCGCACATGTGCAGTTTGCCCTGTAGACAGCCCTGCTCAACATGGCGGTGCTGACAAAACTATGCATGCATGATAGTCATGCATGTCCAGTTTAAGTCAATGTCACAATGTTGCACATGGCGGCCATCACTGCTGCAGCTGCAGAACAGAAACATAGTGCGCTGGGAAGCGGGTATGTTAATGCAGGCCATGGAAAGGAAGGGCTGTGTTCACAGAATCACAGGAAACTATGACAAAGCGTTGTGGCAGCACATCAGACAGCGGTCCAGTTATGTGCTTTCACAGAGCTCTTATACAAATCTCATGATGGCATAACATCTGTGGAGCTTGGCCCATGCAGCCATACAAGTCAGACTTAGGAGGAGTCTGTTAACAAACTAGAGATCAGGTCTGGGACTTGCTCATCATCACAGTCACTTTCTCATTCTTTTCTAAGCAGCAATTTCTGGTAAATGTGCCTTAACCATATTGATCTCAGCACTGGTAGACTACTTCTGGTTTTCCCCTGATTGTATTAGGCGGGGGTAGAATCAGTCTTGAAGTGGTAGTTGCCAGTGGTTGCCATGCTCATTTGCACATTTTAGAAATGATGCCTTTCTTTGTTTTTGCTGTAAAGAAACTGACCCCTTTAACACAAATGCAAGGAGTCATTTATGGCCTCTACCCCCCCACTTTCACTTCAAGTGATGAACTTGATTATGGGTTTGCATCAGATGTACAGTAGCAGCTATAGATGCATAATATCATTAAACATTAATCAACTGTATGTAAAAGCTCTTTTTATTAATTGTTGCTTTCTTAATGTGGTCAATACTACTCCACCTGTCTGTACTCTGCCCTTACATTTCTGTGCTCCAAGTGCATTATTTTACGTTTTTGTGCTTTTGACAAAAGATCTTTCAAATGAGGGTAGTCACTAATCTAAATTCTTTATAGTTTTTTATGTATCCTTGCACGTGCACAAGAAACATCTTGTGGTACAATGACATTTCAGAGGTGTATCAGGGATAAGTCCAATGCATAGCAATCTACAGTGGGCTTGTCACTGACAGACCAATGAGCATGCAAACAGACTGTGACACTAGCCACAGTTTCACAGTTGGAATCCATTCTCTAGTTGAAAGAAATGAAGCACTCCATTCCTTTCATTCATCCCCTTACTGATCTTACCATTTCTCTCCCCACCCACCCTGTCGATGTCTGGGTACCCAGACATACACTGCATCCCCCTTTATCTGTGCCATAAACAGTAAAGAGTCCTAGCAGTAAATAACACATAGATATAATTGATCCTTTCCCCAACAGATGTCCGCATTGAACTTGTTTGTGTCTCTGTGTAAATGAGAGTGCGTGTTCTTGACCCTGAGCTCCTCTCTCTGGTGCTTTATCAGTGCCACAATGCCCAGCCTGACCATTGCTCTCTATGAAGGTACCCACTGACCTGCCCCACAGATCAGAGCAAGAATACTGAGAACTGAGGCAGCATTGTCTGCAGAGTTGTAACTTAACCCTGGACTGTGGGGAGGGAGAGAGACATGGGCTGCAGGGACAAACACTGAGAAGGAGAAGCAGCAGCGCTCCCCCAAAGAGAGAGCGCAGGATCAAAAGAGGTGGTGAGTGGCACCAGTGGCAGTGACAGAGCAGAGAGAGAGAGAGAGACAGTCCCCAAACGGTGACAGCAACATGCTGAGATGTGGCGAGTAAGCGGAATCAGAGTGATACCCAGGCAAGGCTATCACTATTGCAGCAGCACCTTGGCAGTGTGAAATTGAGGACAGTGTAATGTAGTGATCATAACCATGATGACTGGTGGCTCCCAGACCTGCAACTGAACAAACATTCATTTCAATGGGTTGCCCTTCCCATTGCAGTGTCTTCTGCTGCTTCCCCCCACCCCCCCAAGAGAGACACAGCAACAGCGAATGCAGCATATATGTGCCAGTCCAATCTGTTCCAGTCAGAGACAGTGTCAACCCTCCCAAAACAGAAAAATGGAGTACACTGTACACCCAAGCTCGGTTGCCATCCATTTTATTGCCATGCTCTCTCCTAGCACCTTGCTGTTGGTCTGACTCTGTTTGTCTTTCTGAAGCCCAGTGGAAGCAGACAGCACATATGGAGAGGCAGAGAAAGTGGCAGCAAGAGTTCCATGAATGGGGCAGTGCTGCAAAGTTTTATTTTTGCCATGAGGGAGTGGAAGTCAGAGAAAGAGAGAGACAGAGAGAGAGACCAGGAGATACACATTGTAAAACAAACTTGGTGCATCTATTCCACCACTGCACAAGAGGAGCACCCAAACAGAGACAGAGACAGATATATGGGTCATATATCTGCCCCTTCGCATTGACTAGCACAGTGTAGGGTGGACACTGGATGGGCACCCCTGGGCAGTTACTGCCTCTATATGTCCAGCTCACATCAGCACATATGCAACAATCTGCATTAACCAGATACTGATGTAGGTTACTCATCTTACCCTCCACACCCATGCCCCTCCACACAGATTGGTACAGTGACAAGGTGACCTCCAGGTGGGCAGCCCAAGGCAAATAGTGGACTGTGGCCCGGCAGAAGTTGGTGATGAGTGCCCCCTCCATAACCATCCCACTAGTGCACATTGGCTGCCCCAGCCAGAGACAGAAATGTGAGTAGCACATTTGCCACACCACACCCATTTCTGTCTAGCCAGGTGGGCTCCAGGTGAATGAAAATGGGGCTGCAGTCCAGATCCACTGGGTGGCCCAAGGCCATTGGCACCCAACACACCATTCCACATCTCTGCACATGTGAAGCATTTTCTTCCTACATTCCAGCTCCTGCAGGAGCCAATGACAGATGTGGGTCACACATCTGTCCATCTTCACCCATCTGAGTTCCATGAAAGCTGGAACTGGCATTGGGTGGGCTTCAGGCAGGTACCTCTGGGAGAATGATGCACCATCACCCCATCCCACTTCCACAAAAGGGTAGCACCCTGCAGCAGCCATGGATAAGGATGCAAGTTGCACATCTGCCTCTTCATATCCATCCCTGCTCCACCAGGGCTAACATGAAGGCTGAAGTGGGCTTTGGGTGACTGTCAGTTCCTCACCCTATGCCACTCCTCTACACTTGCAGAACATTCTGCTTCAGCCAGAGGTTCTCCCACCTAAAGTGCTCTGCATATTAAATTCACCCTGAGGTACTGAAATATAAAAATGTGGATTGTGTAACTGCCCCTCCACAATGGTTTCCACTCTGCTGGGTGAGTGGGGGGGTGGATACAGTGGGTGCTCCTGCATGACTGGTGTCCCCTCTTTCACCCTCATCTATCAGCCCAATGCTTTACAGCCACCAGAGAAGAGCTGTGGGTTGCATATCTGCAGCATCATAAACAGTCCCCATTTCAAACCGTTTCACACACAGGCTAGAGTGGGGTCTAGGATGGTGGCCTCTAAGTGACTGCCCCCCCCTTCATCCCACCTCCACTCATGGGGAGCACCCCCCCATTATACATTTACATATAGAGATCACTACTCCCCTTCCATGCCTTCTTTGCATATGGGGAGCAATTCTTCTCCACCCCTCTTCCACAACATCGACATAGTGTCTTATGCAATCATATTTGGTTTCAATCCTTGCTGAATTCAACATTGTGCATATGCTGCCAGTAGAGGTCTCCTTGAAGTTCCCAGGGTTAGGTTGTGGCATTCTGGGGACAGGGTGTTCTTGATGGCCGTGACTACCCTGTGAAACTCCTTTCCTGCCTATTTAAAGGAGGCTCCCTAGGTAGACGTCTATAAGAAGGGCATAAAAACTTACCTGTTCCAGCAAACTTTTATTGATTAATTGTTTGATGTTAGTGGGATAGATAGATGCATTTTAAATCTGCTCCTAGTTGACTTTTACATACATTTTTGGCATATGATTTTATATTGCTGTTTGCTGCTTGTTTCATATAGCACCCAGAGTTCCAGAAAATGGGTGATTTTATAAATCAATATCTATCTGTCTTATCTATTTACTGTATATACTAATGTAAAGAAAATTGCTTTACTTTAATTTATATTATGTGTCCTTACTTTTCATTTTTCACACCATGTATTGTCTTTATCAATGCTTGTACAAGGGACCTCCTTGCAAATGAGCTTGCTCAAGGGATGTTATCCCTTCACAATAAACTTGAACATGGAGAGCACTATTCCCTCCATACCATTTCCACACATAGGTATCATTGCTTCACCTCCATACATTGTGAGCACTAATGCCATGACCACCCCAGTGTTTCTCCCACTATATTTCACCTCCCCAACATGGAGAGCTCTTTTCCCACTGCATTCCACCTCCTGCACATAGGGAGCAGTCCTCCCCTCTGTTTAACCTCCACATATGGGGAGCTTTCCTCCCACTTCATATCAGCTCTGTAAATGGAGAACACTCCACCCCTTCATCCCACTGCACCAACATGGGGAGCATTGCTCCCCATCCATCCCTCTCCTATACATGGGGACAGCTCCACACATTTGCATCACTCCTCCTCTACCACCATTCCACTTCTGCATATACAGTACTACTAACCTCATTCCACCTTTGGACATGGGAGCACTCTGCAACAGCCAGAGACAAAGATGTCAATCAGACATCTACCTTTCTGCACCTATTCCCACTTCACATGATAAAGTCCAAGTTGGGCAGAACATCGGTGGGGTTGAAATGTAATGAGTGGGTTGCCCTGGGAGATGGTGCAAATACCCTCACCACCTCTCTGACTGAGAGGAGTCCCCTCCCCCCAAATCAATCTTTATTCTTTTCCCCACTCACCACTTTTCTGTTGATTATCCTCCTGTTGGCTTGCCTTAACAGTCACTCCCCTCCCAAGACAGGACTACAGGCCACTAGGCCAGGGCAGATTTTTCCTCAACCTCTCCTTTCTTCTCTTTGGAACACACCACCAGTCCAACCAGCATCCAGCACAGTCAAAAGGATGCATTGCATGTTACTCGCAGCTCGGCCCCGGATGGGTTTGTTCTTTCTGTGGTAGATCATACTTCAAGTTCTCCCACAGTTCAACTGAGGCTAGAGAAGAGCAGCACACAGTCCTACTCTAACACTATGGTAGTCAACAGGACACCACAACTTACTCACCGCTTTACAGATGATGCAGCACAGCAGCATACTCACTAGTCTGTTTCACCAGGCTTCTCCTGCTCTCTCTCTGTTGATGCTGTCTCTATCCCCCCCAGCCATCAACAGTTCCATGCATGCACATTGTGTTGCAACTAGCTGCAGCCACTATGGAAACTGCTGAGGCAGTGAGTGTTTTAGCAGCTGAGCCTGAGCCAACCCTAAAATAAAATATAGGAATTTGAAAATGTCTGAGATAATTTCTTGGGGGAGCACCCCCTGCCTATGCCCATGCTATCCACAACAGTTCAGATACATGCAACCCTTACAATTAAAGGCATCCCTTCAGCCCAGCTAGCCCCCCTGTCTGCCTCAGCACACTAATGAACACCAGCTGCTACCCCTCCCACTTCCTTTCCTCACTCTCAAGTGGTCAGTCCCATACAAGTAGCAGAGTTGGGGGTCAAGGGCTGCAGTCAGACCTGTTGCTGTAATGGAGCTTGAGTCTGCCTGAATACAACAGGGCAGCTAAACTGAGTCCCCTTAATCCCTACAGATGGAGGGCTGCTGCACAGATGATTACTTTGCAGCCAATCAGGCACCACCAGGGATTTAAAACAAGAGCTGGACTATGGCAGGCAACCTGCCAACTGCCTCCTCCTCCTCCTCCTCCACTGACTGTTTGCAACACTTACCCAGCTCCTCCTCTGCTACCAGTGCCCACCAGTAGTCAGTAGAGTCTGTGAGTGGCTCCTCCTTGTAGTGGTTAAACAAGATCCTGGACTTGTTACTACTGTATCCCCCACAGCTGATACTCTCGTTTGACTTCCTTCTATGTCTGGTTGCATTTGCCTGTTTCCAAATATCCAATAAACTTTTTTTCTAGTATCTACTTAGATGCAATTTTAATTACCTCTCAATCCTGGAGTCATAATTTTGTTTTATCTTAACATTTCTTTGCTCAGTTCATTAATAGTCCAATAAGATTTAGAATTAAATTACTTGAGAACAAAAACTGTATAAACTTTGGGTTTGATTTTGCACAACTATTAACTTGTCACCAAGATGAAAATGCATGGGAGATTAGTTGTACATACTTTCGTCTTTATCCACACTTTTACTTTGGAAATTTATAAAAAAAAATTGAAAAAATAACACTCAACAGCCCAATAAGATTTAGAGTAAAATAACGTTAGAACAAAACTGCATAAACTTTGAGTTTGATTTTGTGCAAATATTAACTTCTGTCTGAGCTGAAAATGCATAGGAGATTAGTTGTACATATATTTCTATTTCTTCAAACTTTTACTTTGGAAATTTGTAAAAAATAAAATATGAAAAAATAACACTTGACCTTTTGCACAGGTCTTGACCGCCCATAAAGGAATTACTTAAAATGTATTCAGGAGTTATTCAAGAGTTATCCCAATGTCAAAATTTAGTAAACCATACATTTAATGCATTTTAATAGTAGAAATTGCCAAAGAGAGCATAATAAAAGAAAAAAATCAGTTGTGCAGTATAGATACCTAAAATGTATCAAACCATTTGCTTCTACAAGTTTCATAGACAGCCACGTCTTCTTTGGGTGTGAGCATTCTTTTATTCTGTGTCTTCTTTCTTCCCCTATATGGTCAGTGTCAGCTTCACGTATAGATATTGTTGGCTAATAATTATTAAAATTAATCTGTTGCTTTTTTCATTAAAAGATTTAACATTATCCCATCCTGAAAATACCTAATGTGCCCTCAATAAGCAGATAATTTTGTTTCAAGCTGATTTTTGTCTTCATATTAAGAACTAAAGAATTCCATTGACATGTTCTGCATTACTAGAATAACTTTCAGGCTCTGCTGTTAAATGACAAGATATAAACCATATGTTCTGATTCTAGCATAGTGCTTTCAGAAATCAGGCTGTCAGAAATTCAATAGCAGTTATCCCAAACAAATGTAAATATCTCTCAAAGTATAAGAGTTACTCATAACTAATCAATATGAAAGTTGTGCAGGACAAAAATAGCTTCCAAATGAGCCTATTCATTAATCTGCACTAACTATATTTTATAAACATTGGCTATCTGATTACCTGAATTTTCCTTTTTCTTCACAATTTTCTCCTTTCAGATAACTATATTTAAAAAAATCTAATGAATTCAAATTAGTGACTACCCTCATTTGAAAGGTCAGTGTGTTCTGAACAACTTTCATCTGGTTGCATATATGTAACTTCTATACTTTCTGCGATATTTACATTTGTTTGTCATGACTCCTACTGTGTTCGCTCAGAGAGAAAAAAAGGGGGTTGTTTGGAACACCATATTTTACAAACTATGAAGAATTCAGATTAGTGACTACCCTTATGTGAAAGGTCTTTTTGCCCCAAATGACTTTCACACTTATTGTTTTTGTGCACCTTGAATAGTTTTAAAGATATTTAGATTTGTTTGGAAGGTGTGCACATTTGCTCTCAGGAAAAAGCAGCGTGGAGTTCTGTATCCATCATTCTAATCAGAAAGAAGGGAGTATTTTTTTAAGTGCCATAGGGATTTACAGTGTTATAGAAGAACACACTGAAAACTACTGAAAAAAATGTGTTCCACAGAAACCCCTTTTCAAGCTAAAGCGATATGGCTGTATGCTCCACCCACAGCCATAACAAAATGACTATGATAGATTTTTTTACAAAACAAATTACACCTTCACTATCCAAAGCATGAGCGGTAATGACAGATTATGTGAAAAAGGCATCTGCGAAACCTCACAAAATCATTTTAAGCTAATTGATTAGATCACAGCTTTTGTTCCTGCAGTACTATGTTCAAATATTTTTATAAATTTACAACCATTTTACATGTTTCAATAAATCTGTTACTGTATGTGAGATTTATAAATATCTTACCCTGAGCAAGGCTTTAAATGGTGCTTTCCTCTCAAGCTGTAGCATGTTACCTATGAGTGGGAGAGGAACTGGTCCTGGTGGAAGACTGGCTTGCAGTTGCATGTTTTTCCACAGGGAAAAAATACATAAACATGATATCAAAATAACAAGACTAATTGTCACTAGCCCACCCAAGTCCATTTTTGTCTATGTGCAGAAAGTCAGAAGCAACAATCAAGTCTCTGTTCCGAAAAGGTCAGTGCTGACTTTCCGTGTGTGAACTCAGGTAGCTGATCAACTTATCTGTTCTCTTAGGGGCAGTGCCAGTGTTCTAAAGGGGGAAGTATCCATCAAAAGTTCCTGAACAAACTTACAGAGCATGTTTTTTTTTTTTTAACATTGGTTGGCAATATAGACGAATTGCAGAATGACCTGTAAGCTATTTGGCACAGAATGTTTATGGCCAAAATAAAATAGCAAAAGTACACATACGTGTTTATCTGTTCTCTGGGGCAGTGTCAAGGTTCCAAAGGGAGAGGTATTCATTAAGAGTTCTGAATAAACTTACAGAGCATGTGTTTTAGCCTCAGTGGAAATCATAAACTAATTACAGAATGAACTGTAAGCTTTTAGAATCAGAATCTTTATGACTGAGAAAACAAGGACTGGCCAGTGTCGAACATTCTCATGCTTGTATTTAATGTGTAGTTGTTGGACTTAGATAGCACAGCACTAAAAATTAACACAATAATGCAAGTCATAATAGTGAAATTGCTTTAACTGGAAAATGAAGAGGTTCACATATAACATTGCTGATTTCTTAGACAGTCACACAAAATTTTCAACATAGTCTTTTTGTGACCTCACTATACGAACATGACAGGTGTCTTTTATGAAATCCTGTCCAAAAGATAATTTTGCAACACAACTGTGAAAAGACATTTTGGATTGCATTTGAAAAATGATATCTGTCATGTTCATGAAGAAGGGTAAGAAATGGACTTTGTTGAAAATTTAGGGTCAAAAATCTAAAACAATAACAGTTATGAGTAAATATTGGAAAGTTACTATGCTTTTCAAAACTTCATTGTTTTTGACATTTTGACCCCACATTTTCAACATAGTCTTTTTACCAACCTACCCTATGATCAAGACAGGTGGGATTTTTTTAAATCCCATCTGAAAGGAGCTCTCACTGAGCAAATGTGAAAACACACACTTGGATAAGGATGCTGGACTTCAGCAGAGCAGATTTTGAAGAAATGGGAGACTGCCTTAGTAATTAACTTGAAAGGTGAATAGCCACAGGGGAGTGGAGGCACACTGGAAAAGGATACAAGAGGAATAACTAAGATAATAGCAAGCTTTCTGAAGGAAATTAGAAAGGGTAAGAGGAGAAAGAGGCCACTACGGCTCTCAAAGGGGCATGGGGTCATAATGTCACAAGACATTATGCCACAGCAATATACAGCACTGCCAATACAGCACAATATATTGCCAACAGCATAAGTCTTTGTTTTGCGGGGTGGATCCTTCCACCCCCGTACCCCACCCAACTAAAATAACTAACTCTGGGGGAAGGGGGGTTAACAGTTGAAATCACACAAAGTGTGAAAAATAACAAAATCCATGCGTTTGGGACTGGTAATTGAAACTTGGTCCAAAACACACTGCCTGCCTCCCTTGCTGACAGTGGCTCATCCTATCGAGCCATGGCAACTGCTCACTGGCCCTCTCTCCCAGCAGGAGTCTTATCCTTTGCCTGGGAGAGTGAGAGGGTGCACTACCGCACTTACAGCCTTTCGTGGTTTTGCATCCTGTTGCTCTTCCCTACCACACTGTTCCTGATACCCGATTATGTAGTGCGCTATTAATAGGTCTCAGGCAAGGCTGCCAAGGTGGTAAGGGAGGAAAAAAACAGCTTTTAGGAAGTACAGGACACCCAAACAGAGGTGGAAAAGGAGGTATACTCATAGTATCATAGTAATGTGTCATCAGAAAAGGACCATCCTGGCCCATCCAGTCTGCCCATCTCCCCCCTCCCCTACTTGTCACCGGTGCACAAGGAGCTTATCCTCTGTCCTCTAACCAACCCCATGTGTCTATCCCATGCTCTCTTGAATCCCTCCACCATTTCAACACCTACCACATCCTCAGGTAATCTGTTCCAGGGTTCAACCACCCTCTCAGTGAAATAACATCCTTTACATTACCATTAAATCTTCCTCAGTCCAATCTTAAAGTATGACCTCTTGTTTTAACTCTGACTTTCCTTTTAAATAGACTTCTTTCCCTCACTTTATTTATCCCCTTCATGTACTTGATTGTCTCTATCATGTCTCTTCTCTCTCTTCTAAACTCCATCGGATACAGATTTAATTCTCTCTCTTGTTTCATACGGTTTCCCTTGCATATCCTGCACCATCTGTGTTGCCCTTCTCTGAACCTTTTCTATTACATATATGTATTTTCTTAAATGAGGCATCAAGAACTGTACCCCGTGCTCCAGGTGCAGTCTAGCCATGGTCCTATATAATGGCATCAGCACCTCCCTTTTCCTACTAGTTATGCCCCTTCCTATGCACACCATCATTCTATTAGCTTTGCCAGCCACCTTACTACATTGGTCACTTACCCTAAGGTTGTTTGATATTATAATCCCCAGATCCTTTTCTTGTTCAGTTTGCTTTATCTGCTTTCACCAGTGAGTACTTGGGGTACTGAGTGAAAATAGCATGGATGATACTGAGCACAGCAAGACCACGCAGTGAAAACTGCAAATGGCTTTAGAGTGACAGGGGAATTACAGCAATATGAAAGTATTGCTACCCCTGTCATTCACCCAGAAGAAGGAAGGATATGTGGACACTGTGGATCAGGTTCTTGGTTGAGCCACTCCCATGGTGGAGTGGCTAGAGCAGCTGAGCCTGCAGTGGATTGGGTTGGGGAGACAGCGGTTTGATTCCCTGTAAGGGAAATTTTTGTTTAAGTAATTTTATTGCCCCTGTGTCCACATCCCCTTGGAGTGGGTTATTATAGTTCTGGTGGGTGCGGGGTGGGGCAAAGATCCCCACATGAGGGATACAGGGGGAGAAACCCCCATAAAATAAAGAAAGTATGCACAGCTCTTTCTGCATGCTGTTAGTAACTGTGCGGTCTTGCTGCACGCGGTTTTGTCTGCGCTGTTATGACCCTGTGCCAGTACTTAGCCAGGTGATTTTTACACTATATATGCACCATCACACACTTAACACACACTTTCACATAAACAAAAGGGAGGCAGAAAGGAGGGTAAGGACAGGAATGGTTCAAATAGAGAAGAGGATCAACCAGGAGGTCAGAAAATGGGATAAGACTTTCTACAGGTATATGAGCAAAAACAGTAATTCAAGGTGTGGTATAATGATGATCAAGAAAGTGGAGGAGGGGGCTGAGCAGAGGAAGACAAAGAAAAAGAAAAAATTCTAAACAGTTGCTTCTGCTAGGACTTCAGAGTGGAGGGGTAGGGGGAAGACTGACATACATTAGCAGGTATGGGGCAGGGAGTGGACACAAGTTCATTTTCAGAACAGCGTCCACTGGGGGTTGGAAGCCTTAAAGGAAAACAAGGCAATGGGACCAGACAGGACCACTACAATGGTACTAAAAGCACTGACTACTTTGTTAGCTGCCCATCTGGCAACACTATTCAGCAAGTCATTGGAGACGTGGGTGGTTCCAGAGGACTGGAGGAAGGCTGATGTGGTCCCTCTGCACAACGGTGGCAGCAAAGAGGAAGCTAGCAACTACAAACCAGGACAGTCACTCTCAGGTATGCACAAGGGTGATGGTGCTACCATGAAACAAATGTTGCATTTTGTTTTTTTAGAAAAGAAGGCTAATAAGTTTAGTTTATGACCTTAACTTGACATGTCGTAAACTAAACTTAGTAGCCTTCTTTTCTGAAAAACAAAATGCATACACTGCCACAAGAACCTTGTGCAGACACTGTATTACAAGAACCCTGCAGTGGTTTTCGACCCAATTCTGTTTTTTTGTCCTCTCTTCAATGTGACCAGCAACATCTTTAAGGAACTTGTGGAACAAGTCCTAGAATCGTTGTTTCAGGAACCCCCTCTTCCTTTATTTTGCAACGTTACTAATATAGAGAGAGAAGCACTACAGACATTACAGAAAAATTAGTCAATAATAATTAAACAGGCAGATATAGGTGTTACAGTAGTTTTACGAAACAGAGAAGAGTACATCACTGAGATAAATCGTCAGTTACAAAATCAGGAATTCTATCAGAAATTGAACGGTGATCCCACTATTAATTGAAGTTCTCTACAGAAGAGACTATTTTGAGAACATTTGAAAAAGGTTAGATAGATAAAAAAAATAAACAAAAGATTTTTTGACTGTGAATAACCCAGTGAGGGCCACCTTTAACACACTGCCCAAATTACATAAGACACTGGTGAGCCCCCCAGGTCGCCTGATTGTTAGCGGGATTGGTTCCCTTACTGAACCACTGTCCAAATATTTAGACTCTTTCCTCAGACCAATAGTCAAGAATTACCATCTACATCAAGGACACAAATGATGTTTTAAATTTTGTACAGGAACTGGATATTGAGGAAGAACTTTAATGATGGCATTAGATATTGAAGCACTGTACATCAATGTGCCCCATGAGGGTGCTTTGGATACAGCTGTGGCTATTTCGAACCTGAGAGGATCTGATGCAAAACCACAGACACGCTTTCTAGTGAAACTACTTAAACACAATGGACCCTATGCACTAAGGGGGCAGAGTGGCTATGCATGTGTATCTGGGGGGTGCAACCACTCCGCACCCTAGTACCCCCCGCATGGGATGCTCAAAAGGGGGGCATGCAGAACATACACACCTGATCCCCATGTCATTTGAAGAGAAACACACCGTGGGCAGGCAAGGAGCATGCTGGCACTACGCAACATGCAGCACTGTGCTTAGTGCTGGCCGTGGGGGGGGTAGGGGGCAGAGTACACCAGGAAGGACCCTACCATATACCCCATATGCACCCCATGCACACCTCACAGGGCAAACAGCTCACCAACTCTCCAGGGCCACAAGAAAAGGCTGCTTGATGCCACTTACCCACCCCAGCACACAGCAGTGAGTGTGGCAGCCCCCACAACACCCATACCCCTCACAGAGACACCAGCACAAAGCTGCTGCCCCCCCAGTGGCACCGCATGTCAACCCCCCTCCCTACTACCAGTGGTAATGTCCTCCCCCACTGCCTGCAGGCATGCCCCTGTCCCACTGCATCCCTTCAGTACCATCAGAGAGGGCTGGCAGTATTGCCCTCCTACCACCCGCCACAGCCACTGGCCCTCAGACATCCATGGGGTGAGCTGCCAAAGCACACCTCGCTGTATAAGAGATCCACCGTTGGACCCTTATCAGGCATCTGATTGGATGCCTGGCTGGGTCCACGACTCCACCTACACCCGCCCTGTGCAGACCTGCACTCCAGGGGCTGGGGCCATGGACAGGTGGCCTGCGGTGGTGACTGCCACTGGTGTGCACCTGTCTGCAGGTGTGAAGCTGCACACGTAGGTTACGCACCTTTGGTGTGTAACTTCAGCCCATATGTGCGTAGGGTCCATTTTGATTAGCAGTGTCTTTCTGTTCAATAAAGATTTGTTTTTACAAATAAAGGGTACAGCTATGGGAGCCACATGTGCCCCTCCAGTATCAAATATGTATGTGGGACAATGGGAGGGATAATTTGTACTAGATGCTAATAAAAATCCATTCCACAGCAAACTAGTGCTGTGGAAGTGCTTTATTGATGATGTTTATTCTATTGTGGAGGGGCACAGAAGAAAAACTGAGTGATTGTGTTAACGATCTACATAGTACTAATGCCTGTAGCAATGAGACTCTTATTTACACTTGTCCCTGAACAAAACCACTAATGGAGAAATTACCACAGATCTTTACAGAAAACCTGTGAACAGAAATATGGTTCTCCTGGCATCTAGTTATCATCCCCCCACATTGCAAAGAATATACCGGAAAGACAGTTTTTAAGAGTGTAGAGAAACTGTAGCACCAATAGAGGTTTTGAAAATGAAGTAGAAAATCTGGAGAAACAACTTGTAGAAAGATGGCCATAGTAAAAAATACACAGTACAGTGACTTGGGACTTTGCTAGAAGTCAAAACCGATTCGACCTGTTAGCAGGCAACAATACACTCACCAATGATGAAGCCAGATTTAATTTCATCACAACATATTCAATTCAGGCTTAGGGTGTGGAAACATCATTAAAAGACGCTGGAAAACTTTGACAGCAGATCCAGATCTCCGTCCCCTTAAGGAAATCCCATTGAGAATGTCTTTTACAAGGGCAAGTAGCCTCAAAGACATTTTAGTCCACAGCCATTTAAAAGGGGAAACACAGACTATAACATGTCTACATAATGTAAAGAGATGTTACACTTGCAGGAACTGTTTGTATTGTAAAGATATAAAAACAGGATCAGACTTTAATGTAGCAAATTGAGATATAAACTATGAGATTAGAGAGTTTGTAACCTGCAGTACTAGTGGCATCATCCATTTGGCAACCTGCCTTTGTGGGGCATTCTGGGCATATTATGTGGGCAAAATTACATGATGTTTTAAAACACATGTCGGGGAACATGTTCGAGCTATCGGACAAGACGATATTACCTATTCTACTGCTGCCCATATAATGCATAAGAAAGGGGATGGTTCTAGACACAGTTTCTCCTCCATGGCACTAGACAAAGTCCTAATAAATCCAAGAGGGGGGAACTACAACAATTCGGTCATGAAACGGGACACTTTCAACATTTTATTCCTACAGTATTAACATATATTCACACTTTATATATCATTGCAAGGTACATTACGTATTCACACTTTCCACCTTCTGCTTCTCTCAAACTCTTCAGTTCACCATATCTTGCTGTTCCAGGGCTCGGATATGTAACCCAACACCCCCCTTTCATGTAACCCACCATTTCTTCCTTTTTTTGTCTTCCAGGGTTTGGATGCCAATCTGATCCCCATTTCCCACCCCCTGGGATGCCATAAACCCCATGAGGTGCCCGACATGGCTAGATATCAACCCAGCCCATGCCTGATTATTTACCACCCTGCCCTCTCAATCCTGGGCCCCCTACATCACTTACTTGCACCTCTTCCTACCTCCCTTCCCTCCACTTTCTATCTCTTCCTTCCACTTTCTCTTGTCAGCTCCCCTTCAGCCCTCCGCTGGTAGCCCCTTCACCTACCATCCAATCACCTGTTGCCCTCTGTCAGCAACCCAGTCTGCTCCAGGACATACCATCACCCTCTTTCCATGACCCTCTTCCTTCATTTTCCATTGCATTTGTTGCTCTTCCATTCCCTTCTTGCTCCCTTGTTTTGCCTTCAAAAAGGAGTGGGTGGACAAAATCAAATTCTAGCAAAAAGGAGGGCCTCTTCCCCTGAAGTAGCTTCTTATATTTTCCCCTAAAGCCATCTTCTTAGCACACCCTCTGCCCAATCTCCTTGCCTCACCCCTTCACCCACTGTGACAATCTATGACTCATCCTATTCCCACACCCAACCCCTACCCCCCAGCTGCTTACACCCTTCGGCATTTCATCACAGAAATACCTAGTAAACAGGCAACCCCATTTGTCAGTGGGATTTCCCAACAAAATGAGACACTGTATAACCTATTTGGGTGCTCAATTGGCAGTCAATTTTGTTGCAATGTTACAATGTACATCACACTTTATCCTCCATAAGCCTTCAAAATTTTTTTTTCATATACATATATTCACACTTTATATAGTATATCACTGCAAGGTTGTCACAGGGTGCTCCCTGTGATGGGTAGAGGCACAGTTATTCTAATAAATACCCCCAAAGAAATAAAGTGCCTAGGTATAAAGGGATGATATTGACTGTAACTTGACTGTTAACAGTGCTGAAACATCCCTTCCTGTACTACCCTGCACAAAATAGCAATCTTTCATGGTAGGAGGACACCCTTGCATCCTGCCACAAACACTTGTAAGGACAAGAGTAGCAACCCCTTTATTATCTGTGCCCTTTCCATTCTGTTCCTTGTCCAATAGCCAGTATCCAAAAAGGAAAGCCTCTAAAAAGTCTTTAGCAGCTCCTATTGCACTGCTAGCATTAAAGTATGCCCTGATTCTGTATGAAGCACATGTTTCGCTATAGGTGCAAATTCCCAGAGAGGGAGTATGTAAAGAAAGCAGGACGTGCGTCTTTATAATATGCCAGAGCCCTAAAAACATGGAAAAGGCATTAGGAGTCAAAACAGTTGCTTGGCAGGGTTAATGTAAAACCCCTAAACTCCTAGCTCTAATGTGCAATGCACCAGTGATAGCGAGCAGCTGGCAGCTTGCCAGAATGCAGCTCATTAAACAAAGTCAAAATGGGGCGAATTGAAATGTTTACCATTGGGCTGATATTTCAGCCACCGGCTTGTGAAACATATAAAGTTGCAAGTTACTAGGGAGTTGGTGAAGTATCCTGCGCTTACCAAAAAAAAACCTTGTGAATTAGAAAATTAGAATAAGCAAAGTGAGGGCTAAAGAAATAAAGCCCCCACAGAAAGAAAAGTACAAGAGAACATTGTTCATTTTGAAGCAGTATGGCACAGTGGTTAAGACTCTGAGCTGCAAACTTGGAGACCTAGGTTTGAATATCACAGCCCCCCCCCCCACTTGCATTCTGTGTGACTCTGAGCAAGTCACTTAATTTCTTGCGCAAACAGGTTGCACCTGGAAACAATCTTCAGCTTAGTGTGCTTCTCCTGGTTAAACAATTTTCCCTTCCTTTTGTTTTGGTTTATTTTCAGTTACTGCCTGGTATTCTGAAGTTGACAAAGGGAAAGAAAATAAGGAGTGTGCCCTTATTCTTCTATTCACTTGTCCAACTCAGGAATAGCTATGGTCTATACATAAAGAATAGTAGTAGTAGTCATTACCTGGTTCTGCTGTCAGGACTGTCTATAGGGCTGGCAGCCCCAGAAATGGCTGCTTTTATAGAAGTAAGGAAGTGAGGTCACTCCAGAATGGGAGGGACTTAATCCCTTAATGAACCTAATGATGATACAATTAGGTATATTTTTTAGTTTTTTTAGTTATTTAACCAGGAGTAGCACACTAAGCTGAAAGCTTTTTTACAGGAGCGATCTGGGAGCACAGGGAAGTTAAGTGACTTGCTCAGGGTCACACAGTATGCAAGTGGAAGCTGTGGGATTCAAACCCAGGTCTGGTCTGCTGGATGTCACCAGATTTGCAGCTCAGAGCCTTAAACTACTATTCTAGCTCAGTGTTGCATACAAAGAGAGGGGTGTTGCTATAAAACTATGTGGGGTAGTATGTTACATAGGTATGGTGGGTTATCAGGTGATCTAGACTAACTCAGATAGTTTTATTTCTGTAAATTAGATAATAGCTAGGTCAGGTGACCCCACCTACATGTATAAAAGTCTGCCACTAGGGTGTTAAAAGAGATAGAGACCAGACCATGGAGTCAGTCTGGGAACTGTGAGTCTGAGGGATAAGACCTCAGAGTACTGCTGGGCGGAATAGTTGATCCTTTGAAGCTGAACTAATGATAATTTTTCTCTTCAGTAAGAACTTGAATCATTTCATGAAGTATGCAAATAAAATGATAAATGCCATCCTGGCATTTTTTTATGCACTGATTTTTTGTTGTCTGCCTGCAATTTATCTCCTGAACTAACGACCCTACTACAGTTGGTGTAAGAAGTGGGATGTCCTGCTAAGTGTCTGAAGGATACATGGGAGAGCTCAGTCAGGGGTACTGAAAATAGTACCTCAGGAGAGAGGCAGACAAGTGCATTGTGCCAGTGGAGATGAGGATATGTGGAAATGGTGACCTGGGCGAGGCACCACGAAACCAGATGGCGGATCAGAGGAGGATGTTGCATTGGATGAACGAACGCTGGATGGAGGCAGAGCGACACTGGAGGGAGGCACAGCAGAGATACAAAGAGCTGGAGATCCAATTGGAGCAGGCCAGGAATGTATCCAGGAGAGATGAGCCTTGGATTATGAACATGGAGACAACCCAGATGGAACATTCAGAATCTGAACTTCCCATCCTTCCTATTTTCCCAGGAATGTATTGGATTGAGGACAATGGAGTGGTAATGCCAGAGAAGTCCCCAGGTAAGACTGTTTTCATGCACCTAGGGGTGAAGACTACAAGCAACGTAGAAAAGGCTCCAGGAGCTGAAGGGACTTTAAAATGTATTGGACTCTCTGATTCACAATGTAATGATTTATTTAGAGTAAATTGGGAAAAAGAACTAAAGGAAGATCCTGAAGTCACTAAGTTAGGGACATATGTCACAGTTCAGGATGGAAAGCAGGAAGAAGCCAGTGGGGCTGAAGGGACTCATATACCATTGACTGTTATTAAATATAAACCGAAATCTGAATGCAGTGATCCAAGTAAAACATGAGAAAAGCTACAAAAGGGATATCCTGATGTAGCTCTTTTAGCTTCCTACATCAAGGATCAGGAAGGGGGTATGGGTACTGGTCAAACAAGGGTCAAACCATTATGGTGGGTTGAAGACAGGCAGGGTACCCTTTACTATGTTAAGCCTGATCCCCATACGAAAAGGTTGCGTGCTAGAATAGTGGTTCCAATTGTTTATAGGGAAGTGGTGATGGAGAATGCCTGCTCCAGCCACTCTAAGCCATTAAGCCATGAGGAGGTCCTGGCAGAGTTAACCTCAGCATTCTACTGGCCAGGAATGTACCGGCAAATAGCTACTTATGTGGAAAAGAGGGAGGTGTGCCAGAGGGTGTCTGCCAAATGCATAGGGTGTGGAAATCAAAGGTGGGAAGGCCGAAAGAGATGGCAACCTTGGAGAAGGGGGAAGCACCAATGTAGATTGGGAGGTACTGGGTGGTAAGAAAGCATTTCAGAAGAGTGGTTATTTATCTCTTGGTGTCTGACAGAGACCCCAGGAAGCCATAGATATTAGGTGTATGATGAGTTACACTAATACAAGTGAGCAACTGCTGGGTACTTGAAGGGACTGGGTACTGGAAGGGACTGTCTCAGTAAGAAACAGAACTATAAACTGATGGAAGGGTTGTGAAACGAACAACCAGATGGGGGAGAAAAAAAAGCGAGACAGCAGCTTAAAAATGCTGCGGGGACACTTCTTCTAGATTATGTACTGGGGGAAGTACAGACTAGTCTCAGGGAATAAGTTGTTTTTGAATGTTACAATAGATTAACTGTGTTACACTATTATGGGTCCCTGAGATGGAGCTTTGGCGAGGGTGGGCCTAGCTCCATTCCCTTCCAGGTAAAGGAAGGTGGGTATATCCTGCCACAATGATAAAGAGAGTACCCCAGAGAGTTCTATGATAGAGGTGTACTAGGGTAACCTCATTTTTTATCAAAACTGAGTGTGTAAGTTACAGTTAATTAGATGGTACTCCAGGGTAAAAGTCAGATTAAGGAGTTGTTTGTCAGTGGCATTTTCACTATATTCATTTCTTTTCTGTGCTGCAGCAATCTTCTTTTCTATCTTTCCAAATATTTTCCATCGACTGGAGGGTTGGCCACCTTCAGGCAATTGTTTCTCTTTTTCTCTTCTTCTCTGATCTATTTTTCAATCTGTTGATTTATGTATTTCTCTCCACTAAAACATAAAAAAGTCTCAGAGGTCATACTATCAGATGGTTCACTCTAGAAAATGGGTACCTGATAGTATTAAAGTGAAATGTGTAATATGGCAATGAAAGGAATTTGAGTATTACCAGTCAGCTGTGACTCATGATGGTTGTTAATGTGAAACTGTTTACTTAGAGGTTTACTAGGTAAAACAGAATACAAGCCCCAGGATAAAAAAAGATGCAGTATTTGTTTATTGTTTTCTAGGAATGACATATGTTGCTTAAAGGGACCCTGGGGTGGAGCTCCTTGGTGTGGGTGGGCCGGAGCTCCACCATACCCCTATGATGGGATGGGTATGGGTCCTTGGACAACCAGTAGGTGGTTGCCCACTTAGGTGGGGAGGAATGTCACAGGGTGCTCCCTGTGATGAGTAGAGTCACAGTTATGCTAATAAATACCCCCCCTCCAAGAAATAAAGTGCCTAGGTATAAAGGGATGATATTGACTGTAACTTGACTGTTAACAGTGCTGAAATATCCCTTCCTGTACTACCCTGCACAAAATAGCAATCTTTCATGGTAGGAGGACACCCTTGCATCCTGCCACAAACACTTGTAAGGACAAGAGTAGCAACCCCTTTATTATCTGTGCCCTTTCCATTCTGTTCCTTGTCCAATAGCCAGTATCTAAAAAGGAAAGCCTCTAAAAAGTCTTTAGCAGCTCCTATTGCACTGCTAGCATTAAAGTATGCCCTGATTCTGTATGAAGCACATGTTGCGCTATAGGTGCAAATTCCCAGAGAGGGAGTATGTAAAGAAAGCAGGTCGTGCGTCTTTCTAATATGCCAGAGCCCTAAAAACATGGAAAAGGCATTAGGAGTTATAACAGTTGCTTGGCAGGGTTAATGTAAAACCCCTAAACTCCTAGCTCTAATGTGCAATGTGCCTGTGATAGCGAGCAGCTGGCAGCTTGCCAGAATGCAGCTCATTAAACAAAGTCAAAATGGGGCGAATTGAAATGTTTACCATTGGGCTGATATTTCAGCCACCGGCTTGTGAAACATATAAAGTTGCAAGTTACTAGGGAGTTGATGAATTATCCTGAACTTACCAAAAAAAAACCCTTGTGAATTAGAAAATTAGAATAAGCAAAGTGAGGGCTAAAGAAATAAAGCCCCCACAGAAAGAAAAGTACAAGAGAACATTGTTCCTTTGAACAGTATGGCACAGTGGTTAAGTCTCTGAGCTGCAAACTTGGAGACCCAGGTTTGAATATCACAGCCCCCCCACTTGCATACTGTGTGACTCTGAGCAAGTCACTTAACTTCTTGTGCAAACAGGTTGCACCTGGAAACAAGCTTCAGCTTAGTGTACTTCTCCTGGTTAAACAATTTTCCCTTCCTTTTGTTTTGGTTTATTTTCAGTTACTGCCTGGTATTCTGAAGTTGATAAAGGGAAAGAAAATAAGGAGTGTGCCCTTATTCTTCTATTCACTTCTCCAACTCAGGAATACCTATGGCCTCTACATAAAGAATAGTAGTAGTCATTACCTGGTTCTGCAGTCAGGACTATCTATAGGGCTGGCAGCCCCAGAAATGGCTGCTTTTATAGAAGTAAGGAAGTGAGGTCACTCCAGAATGGGAGGGACTTAATCCCTTAATGAACCTAATGATGATGATACAATTAGGTATATTTGGGCTATTCTAGCTCAGTGTTGCATACAAAGAGAGGGGTGTTGCTATAAAACTATGTGGAGTAGTATGTTACATAGGTATGGTGGGTTATCAGGTGATCTAGACTAACCCAGATAGTTTTATTTCTGTAAATTAGATAATAGCTAGGTCAGGTGACCCCACCTACATGTATAACAGTCTGCCACTAGGGTGTTAAAAGAGATAGAGACCAGATCATGGAGTCAGTCTGGAACTGTGAGTCTGAGGGATAAGACTTCAGAGTACTGCTGAGCGGAATAGTTGATCCTTTGAAGCTGAACTAATGACAATTTTTCTCTTCTGTAAGAACTTGAATCATTTCATGAAGTATAAAAATAAAATGTTAAATGCCATCGTGGCATTTTTTATGCACTGATTTTTGTTGTCTGCCTGCAATTTGTCTCCTGAACCAATGACCCTACTACAAAGGTATATTACATATTCGCTCTTTCCACCTTCTGCTTCTCTCAAACCCTTCGGTTCACCATATCTTGCTTTCCAGGGCTTGGATGCTTAACCCTACACCCCCCTTTTGTTTAAACCATTTTTTCCTTTCCTTGTCTTTCTGGGCTCAGATGCCAACCCACCCCCCAGTTTCTACTCCCTGGGATGCCATAAAGAACATGAGGTGCCTGACATGGCTGGATGTCAACCTAGCCCTTGCCGGATTAGTCTACTACCCTGCCCCTCCCCCCTTGGACCCCCTACATTGTGCCTCTTCCCACTCCCCCCACCTTCTCTCTCGCCTTTCCTCTTGGCCATCTCCTGTCCCTGTGATGGATGATGGGCTTCCCCCCAACCCAGATTCCTCTGTTTCCCAATCCTCCAGTGCCCTTCCAGGTGCAATATAAAGAATGCCATGCTCACTTTCGATAAGGGCACCATGTTCTGCCTATAATAACCCGTGCATTCATATGAGATTTCTCTGTGTGAAACATATCCCCCCCTTCACTTTGGCCAAAAGCCTTGTTACCCTCCTATTCAACCTGTGTCTTGCCTTCCCTGATGTACCTTGCCTGCTGCCAAACTCATCACAGTAAAATTACTGATCACCCCACTATGAACTCAGACCACCAACTTCCGATGGTCTTTAACTCCTGAAATAATTCCCTCCATGGCCATTCTCCTAGATTGTTTTGCTGCACAAGTAGTACTGTCAGGTCGGGCCTAGGCCACTTTAGTTTTAACTCTTTTAATTGGGGCAACAACTATGCCCAATGCATCCTCCATACCCCTTTCCACTACACTTGGGTGTCCTTGGCAGCTCTCTGCATCTGACTCCCTTCAGGACTTGTTGCAGCATGCCTCTCTGCCCAGTACATGAATGAATGCCCCATGATCCACACATTTTTCTTGCACCCTACATCTGCAGAAAAATAAGTTCAACATTATTATCACAGTTTCCTGATATATCTTTTGTAGCAACAAGACCTCCATCTGCTCACCTCCTTAATTTCCTCTTCTGATCCCCCTCACCCCTTGTGGCCACCACTGATACCATGGCTATCTGGAATGACGGGAGGAAAATTTTCCAGCATCTTCCCTTAAAAACGGCATTCCCTTCTTCAACACACCAGTCACCTGGTAGCAGGTGACTGGGGCTCCGTCCCCATGCATGATCAACCTGCCTGCAGTGGCTGGCCTGATCCTTTTGTGCTCCTCCAGTGCCTTCACTATGCACTGGCCCCCTCCCTAGCTTCTCTTCAAAATCAGCTTAGTACCCTGACCTGCTTGGTCTGTCTCAGATCGCCTTAACCATACTGTATAGCCACACCCCATTGTACCTCTCACCAGTGTAAACCACCAATCTTATCCCTTCTATTCTTGGTGGCCACTTTACTGGCTCTATATGCACCCCTGGCCATAACTAGAAAAAGTGCACTAAACAAACATGCTTCTTACTAGGACGTACCTATACTTTTTAAAGTCCCCAACAGCCTGTCCAGTAGCTGTCTCGCCACTGGCCTTCTGTTGTCTATCTACCTACCTTGCAACATTTGCCTACCCTGAAGCATGTGCCTTACTACTGGTACCCAGTTGGGTTCCCCCCACCCGTGCAAGTTACACACCAACCCAATCCCTACTAAGTGTGCCCCCATAGTAGAGTGCACAATTTCCTCCTCCCACTTCTGCACCAAAAATCTCATGACCTGCTCCTCAGTTACTATCCCACTTACCTCCATTCCAGACTGCTGCTGAAACTCTTGGAATGCTTTCCACGCTCCTTTACATGCCCTCAGTGTACTTGCAGACCAAGAACTTTGAAACAGCAACTGAGCTCTCTCCATCCAGTCTCCCACAAGTGGGATGGGACTGACATTCTCTGGGCAGCAGCCTTTAGTGCCAATGACCTGGACTTGTCCAACGGAAAATGGGAAAGGTTGCCAGCCACCTCATTTTTTCCCCTCAATATGCCTTGCTTTGAAAGACAGATTCATCCAAAGCTCTTCCAGCACCAGCTGCCTGACAATCCTGGTCACCATTTCCATGCAACCCCTTTGCCTATTTATCACTTCTACCACTGCTTGGTTGTCACATCAGAAAATTATCTTTTGATTTTGCAGCTACTTCCCCCAAATGGTCACCACCACCCATATTGAAAAAATGTCCCAAAACGTTATGTCCTGTAGCAAACCTCTTTGTCCCCATTCCTCCAGCCATGCCTCGGATATCCAATCCCTCCAAAAATAGGCCCCCATCTTGTATGCCTCTGCTGCATCTGTGTAGAACTCAAGATCTGTATTAAAAAGCCAGTTGTCCTGCCAAAAAGTGACCTTGTTGTACTGCCATAAAAACTAGTCTAATTACTCCAAGTCCTGCTGTATGCTCTTCAAAATGTCTACCCAATTATGTGGTAGCCATGCCTTTCCTGTGGCTCTGGCCTGCCATTGGATAAAAGCTCTCCTAGTCTCCTTTGTGTGACTGCCCAGCAAGCAAAATTTAAGTGGTCCAATAACTGCTGCATGATTGACAAAGGGACCCGCCTTCTACCTTTCACTCAGCTGACAAATTCCCTCAACTTGGCCACCTTGTCTGTTTGGAAGTGAAATACTCTTTCTTCTGAGTCCACCTCAAGCCGCCCAAAATTCTAACTTCTGGGCTGGCCCCTTCATATTTCCCTCTGCTAATGGCACTCCCAGCTCCAATCACATGTCCTGGAACCCTGTAAGCATTTCCAATCCTCCCTGCTCCCCTCTGTCCTAACAGCAGAAATTCGTCAAAATAATGTATCATGTCTTTGAACCCATATGGCTCCCCAAACAACCACTGCAGCCAAGTGCTGAAGCATTCAAAGGCTGCACATGCAACTGAAAACCACATGGGCCTTGCTGGCAACCCAGTTTCGGGAGTGCGCTCAGGCCGCCGGGGGTTGGCCGGGGGGGAGAAAGGCTTGAGCATCTGATGATGGCTCACCTCCAAGGGGAGGGTGGGTACTTACACCGGCAAGCGGTGACCTCTGGTGGAGGCTGGGGGGCACAACAGCTGCTGGAGTCACTGGGGTGCGATTGGTAGGGGAGCATAGGCCACAGACCAACCAGCTTCGGGGATGGGAACTTGGGGGTGGGACTTTGGGAGCATCGGCGTCTTCGCCTTGATGCTGGGGCACACAAGTCTGCCTACAAAAAAATCTCAAAAAGCCCCTTTGGAATCAGGTAGACGTGGGAGCCAAGCCGGGTCCCAAATTGCCGCCACCTGCCCAGTCAGATTGGGTCCTGATGAGACTTGAAGGTTCGGGGATGCCCCTATCCCAACCCCACGTGGGGGGTGGTAAACCGCAGCATGATGGAGGATCCCGACCAGTGAGGTAGGACGGAGGTAGGGACAGGGTCAATTGGCTCTCCTGAAGAGGCGACTCTGGAGGGGAAGGGGGAGAATAAAATATCTGGGGAAAAAAAAGAAAAGGAAAAAAAGAAAACCACATGGGCATTATCTTGTTAAAGTAATACTTGCCCCATAATTTGAAGAACAATGGACCCTAATCTTCTGCCCTCACTGGTAGTAGCCAAAAGGATATCTCTATGTCTGTCTTGGCTAGCCATGCTCCATCTACTGCACATATTATCTCCACTGCCTGATCCAGAGTTGCATATGAAACTGATCTTTGTTCATCCACTATAGGATCATTGACCAATCCTCCTTCAGGGTAGAACAGATGATGAATCATTCAAAGTTTCCTGGGATGCTTTTATGGCACTAAACTCAGTGGTCACACCCTAAGGTTGGTAAAAGAGGTTCCCCAAAAGGGCCTCCGCCCTGTCTGCTGTTATCTCTTTCTGTATCTTCCTCTCAACCACCTCCTCCATGCCTTTTACTGACACCATGTAACAACGTGCCCTACAATCCCCTTCATAGTGGAGGTCGAAGCCTTCTGTTAATCCATCCCTCAGAACCTGCTGATCTTCCTTATCCAGATACCTTGCAGACTACTCCATCAGTATCTCTAGCCTGATGGGAGTTCTTGCTAAATTAAAACCACCTTCTCTTACCCAACATCACTGTCCCCTTTACCATCCTTTTGAATCTGCCCCAAACTCTCCCTCCTATTGAAACTTCTCTCCCTACTTCCTTGCCCCCCTTGCCCCTCCAAAGTTCCCTCAAAAGGACTTTCTGCTATAGCTCTGGGTCCCCACCCTGTTGCCCTTTGCCCCGCACCAAGTCATTGGGTGCTGCCAGAATATACATGGCGGAATTTACCAAACTACATGTCACCTTGTTACATCCCCAACATGTCTTTAGTATCTGACTCCCCATACCCCCTCAAGCCCCCTTGAACCCACCACAGGTTTTCCCCAACAGGGTCCACAGCCATACATCTGTGTGTGTGTGTGGTGTTCTATCTAATGTTCCCATGTGTAGCCATTCTCTGCCAGAACTTCTCGTCATACTTCGGTCACCCATACCCAGCTTTTACTTTGTATGCATCATGAGTCATTGCTGAATAAGTTAGCAGGTATATGGTCAGCTCTAGCTGCTTCTGCAGCAAGATGGTGCTAAAATGTGTAAAAACCCATCTGCCAAGTGTCTATGCTCTTACCTGTGCAACATTTATGCTCTGTTGTTTTTCCCACCAATGCCAGCACCACTCTTATCTCCGATTTTCCTACCATCTCCATTTGTTCATATTTCTTGGCAGACTCTTTGTCCATCAGTGCAAATATATCCACATACTCCTCCTTCCATATCTTTTTCTTTATGGACTGGGGCACATTATCACCCAGCATCAACCCTGAGACCCCTCCATCTTGTCCCCTTTTTTCCCCATCAGACCCTTTTTGTGCCCTTATTCAGTCCTGATTGCCCTCTTTAATTCTTGCAGGGCCCTTTCCATCTCCTCCCATCTTTTCTCCCCCCTCTGTTTGATGATACCTGCCAATTATTCTTTCAAGTTGCCTTCCACATTCAAGCCCATCAGTGGCTCCTTACCCTTAGGCTGAACCGGCCCTTTGGACCCCTTCTTGGCTGGGCAGTTTCCTCCGGTTCCCTTTCTGTCATCCTCATCCAGCACCTTCTGCATCATTGTCTTGTTCTCTGCATCCTCCTTCTTCCTCGCCTCCTGAAGCAGCTCCTGCACCTTGCCCATCAGGTCTGCTGCCTGCTCCATCAACTTCTCACTGACGCTCTTCACTGCTTTCCTCTTGGGTGGCATTCCTGTGTCACAATCTCTAAACAACAAAAAATAAGTATTTGTTAGCCTACATCCTGCTTGCATTGTGCCCCTCAGACCATGGGCTGTTTCCTGGCTATGCTACTGTGTCCCCCTGGCGAAGGCTGGACTGCCTTGGTCTTCCCTCTTTGATGTCTCAATTCCCCTGTAGTAGTTCAGCTGTGACCTCATCCCTGGTGCTGCCCTCTAACAAACTTGCTCTTGCAGGCATACCTTGTCACCCCCAGACCGTTACTTGTTACCCCCCCCGATGCTTTCTCCCCACACCAAAAGGTGTATCTGTTATACCAGCCCTGGGAGCTCTGGCCTCTTGGACAGGCAACCCCACTTTCTAAATAAATAAACAAATTCAGGAACATGTCATTCCTCACAGCTATAAGAAACAATGCATCAAATACTGTGCACATCTGATCCATAGAAATAATTAGAAATCATGCAGAACCATCTACACAGTGAACACAAGGCCTTTAAGCTGTGGGTAAACAAGAACTGCAATTTACAAATATGAAAACCTGCAACAACATGTGTTTTTTTTTATTTATTTTATTTATTGAAATGTTTCACCAGGAAGGCACACTGAACCTGTTGCTCGTCTCCTGGTGCGACCTGGTGGGAAAAGAACAGGAGTACATAGATAGATAGATATATACAATGCCATCATAACATTTTGGATGAAATAGTACATACAAACAAAACACAAAATACAGCAATGGCTGGAGATACAAGATCTACACATACAGCAGGGTAAGACAGGTAACAAAATTATACTGAACACTGAAGTGCTAGTATGTTGTTCATAAGTGCTATTGAAAACATAAAGTTGTAGCTCTGGTGGGGGGAGGTGCTAGATCAGGAGAAAGGGGTATTCTTGATTGAAGACAGCAAGTGCAGTTGGAGGAAAGAAAGTCGTGAAGTGCAGAGGAGAGTGAATGAGAGGTGGAGGAGTGTCAAATTTGTTGGGGAAGGGCACTCCAGATTTTCGCTACGCGATGTATGAAAGCAAATTGACCAGCAAGTGTAGAACATCGGGGGATCAAAAAGGTGCGTGAGTCAGAGGATCTTAATGAGTGAGTGGGAGGGGGAAGGGGAGAGAGAGAGAGAGGAAGATACCTATGATGGTAGAGAGCCTAGCCAGTATCTAGAGATGAGTTTAGAACAGTGTGAGAGGCAGCTGTTAGCAAGAGAAGGGAAAGACAAAGAGTGATAGAGATCACAGTGGTGAGTTACATACAGAAGAGTCCAAGGCAAAACATCAGAAAGAGTTGAAAAGGGGTTCCAATCTGGATAAGGAGGATTTGGGAGAGGTACTGTAGACTACATCACAGCAGTCAAAAATATGGAGAATAATCTTTTGGACAATCTCACTCCTGGCCATAAGTGGAATGCAATTATGGTTCCTGTATAATGCACAAAGCTTGGGCACAGCTTTTTCAAAATGGCATTAATGTGCTCAGAGAAGATGAAGCGTTGACCCAGCCAGACCCCCAAGGTATCTAAAAGAGAAGGTGTCCTCGAGCAGTGTCCCATTCAGGGTGTTGAAGGTAGGCAGAACTGGGAGCCTAGCAAGTCTTTGCCTAGTGCCAAAGGTCATGGAAACTGTTTTCTTGGCATTTAGAAAGAGTTGATGTGATGCAAGGCAGTGCTGGATCTTATTAAAGTCAAGCTGCAGTCTGGATTCCACATCAGAGGTTGATTGGCCAGAGGTGAACAAGACGATATCGTCAGAGTACATATGCATGGATGAGGAGAAGCAGGCTTATAGTAAGTCATTTAAAAGACTGAGAAGTGTAGAGGGCCAAGCACAGAGCCCTGAGATACCCCAGTATGGATTTGGTGAGGAGGGGAGCTGGATTCTGCTATTCTGACTGATTGTGAGTAGCAGAAAGCGAGAGCCCAGCTGAGGAGAGTGACTGAAGAAGCCTGGTGTGGGAAACCGTGTCGAAAGCCTTGACAAGGTCGACAAAAATGGTGGAGGTGATCAGGCCATTATCCATTCCTTTAAGGACTAAATTAGTAAACCTGAGTAGGGAGGTAGTGGTAGAATGATTTTTCCAAAATCCAGATTGGAAAGGGGAGAAGAAATTGGAGTAGGAGAGAAAGGAGGAGATTTGGGAGAGAACTAGATGTTCCTGGAGCTTAGTGAGAGTGAGGAGCAAGAAGATAGGGTGATAGTTACCTGGAGAAGTGGAGTCGCCCCCTTTGGGGAGGCGGAGGACAACAGCATGCTTCCAAGGCATGGGGACCTCTGCTGTCATAAAAGATAGGTTTAAGATCTCAGAAAGAGGATAGGCAATAGCTGAGGCAGAGAGGTAGAGAAGCTTAGGATCAAGTTCATTAGGAAAGCTTTCTTTAGATGGGTTAATAGTTAGCAGAGCAGTGAGGGTGTCAGCTGGCGAGACCAAGGAGAATGAGAAAGGAAGGCAATCATGAGTTATGTGAGGATTACAATTGTTGGAGTTGGAGGGGGATGGTGTAGTTGGGTGGGGATAGAGAGATGAGTAGAGCTGAAGCACATGATGTGAAGTATGAATTGAATTCATTGACCACTTCAGCGTGATCTGCTGTTACAGAGTTATTTATTTTAAGGAGCGGGGGGGGGCGGGGAGAAGAGAGCATGGACCACTTTCCAAAACTTGGATGGAGAGTTTAGTTTTGTGTGGAAAGAGGAGTTGAAATATTCGGCCTTGGCTAACCTAGTAGCTTTGATGCACGCATTGCGGAGTTTGCGGTAGGTAATATAATCATTTAGTTGTTTTGCTGCCTTGTGTTTCTTCCATGCCTTATCTCTCTGTCTGAGACAGGCTAAAGTTCAGGAATAACCCAAGGGACATGGTTACCATGGACTCTAGTGCACTTAAAAGGTGCACAGTGATTCCAGATGGTGAGGAATTTTCTTTGAAATAGGCTAAGGCTCCATCCACATGGAGAGCAAAGGATAATCGGAATTTGCTAGATCTTGGAGGAGGAGGGCTATGTCAAGGGGTTTATAAGAGTGAGTCAACAATATTTTATGTGGAGGTTTAGGCCTATGGACCTTCCAGACTAGACAGATCGTGTGATGGTTACTTAGGGCATCCAGTAGCATTCCTGTTTGGATGACACAGTGCGGCTGAAAGAGGAGGGCCCAATCGAGCAGAATGTGATTTGAAGATTTATTACTGAAATGGGTATATTTTTGGATAAGTTGTGTTAGACTAAGACAGGCTAGGTTGTTTCATGTTGTATTTGAGAAGGAGACAACCAGTTAAGGATGAAATCACCCATAATGAATAGTTCACCTGACTGTGAATGGGAAACAATGGTGGTGGTGATAATGTTGGTAGCCACAGAGGAGGAATGGTTGGGGCAACAATAGACGCCTGTTACAAAGATTGGTATAGAGAAGAGGAGGAAGGGGGAGGCTGATGACAAGGGCTTAGTATTTTGATGGCTTAGAGGTGGCAATGGTGATGGCATATTGTAAGGAGGAAGAGGAGATGTACATAGCAACATCTCAACCTCTTCTGGAATGGTCTTGTCTGGCTAGGGAGTATCCAGGGATAGAGATGTCTTGGTTAGATATCTTTTTACCAAGCCAAGTTTCAGAGAGAATCATGATGTCAGAAGTCAGCAAGACCACCATAGTTTGAAGGAGATCCAGTTTGCGCAGCAAGTTACGTATATTTAGGTAGAGTAACTTTAGTCCTCTGGGTAGAGCTAAGGAGTATGTGTGGAGGTGAACAGGGTAATTTTAAGAAGGGACAGATAAAGTGACATCAACTGGACCTGGGTTGGGGTGAATATTACCTGAAGAGAGAAGCAGGAGAGCTATAATTAAATAATGCCCTTGTCTTTCAGTCTATACCCTGCCATTTAGTCGCTCCCTGGACAGGCATGGCCTCTTGCTGCCTCTACCCATCACCCTCACTCCATCCCCTCATCTCTCTGCCCTACCACTTAGCAACCCACTGCATTTGCATGGCCACTGGCCGCCTCATACCCACCCCCTCAAATCCCCTCACTATGACAATGTCTATGACTGCTGTCCCTTTTCTCACCTCACTCCCACTCTCCTCACCTACCCACTGCTTCCTCAGCCCCTCTCTAACTCCTTTCTGCCTGTCCATAACTATCTGTTTGCCAACTAAGCTCAAGTCTGACTGCATTAATTGCTTATGGTATACCCTTACCTATGGGATTGCACCTATCAGTATCATGTTGTTACACTCTAGCTTGTATAACTTTTGTCATTCTGTTCAAGTTTTATACACCCTTGTTTATATTACCTTTGTAATTATTGTCTCTTCTCCCACTGACATGGAACCTTTGTAAATGAGCTCCCAGCTCAAAGGTGTGTAATCCTAGATCTCAATAAATAAATAAATGTAGCTTAGGGTTTTTAAACAAGTGCTGGGGCTTCACATGTTTAAGGATAGTTGGTAAGAAATTAGGGACTGATGTGGCATTTAAAAAGAACCTAAGAAATGCAAGCGAGGAGGATACTGATAATAGAGAGGCTATAGGGGGAAGGTGGAAGTGGCTCCAGAGCTGGAGGAGAGGGGCAGGGAGGCAGCATGATTCTAGATGTAAGTATTAGAAGCAGTTAAGTATAACAGAGAGGAGACTTTTGGATTTGTGCAGGGAGGGTAAGGGAGGGAGAGGGTGCGGAGGAAGAGAAGGAGAAGAAGGGGAGAAAGGGATGGAACAACCATTGTCGAGTTGAGCTTTAAAAGCTGTGGTGAGATGAAGGAATTAGGAAGCTGTGAAGAGAATTGTAGAGAGGAAGCCTATTTGGTTGAGCAGAAGCTGAGAAAATGAAGATTTTGATAAAGGGTACTACATTTAGAGATGGGAGATCTGTAAGGGAAAATGTAGGTACAGTGAATTGTGAGCCAATTAACTGCAGTAATTAAAGAGGAAAAGACAGAGACACGCGGAGTAAGGATTTTTAGATGAGATTGATAAAAAGAGGCAGCAATCTTAAACAACACACTAGACAGCTACACTGTGAGTGGCTGATCAAATAGGTGGGTGGAACTTGGAGTGTTGCAGGAGCATTTAAAGAGTGCCGAGGGGTGGGAGGGAGAATATTCACACTGGGATCTTAAATTCAGATTGAGAGCCAGCCACCAGGTGACTGAGGGCAGCAGAGAGAGGAGCAGTCAATCCAAGTGCTCAGCAGTGGTGGCACCTAGATTTGAAAGTACCATTGTACCTGAGGACTTTGGAGAGGTCTAGGGCAAGCAGGCTGCGGGGCTGCACTGCCAGAAGAATTGAGTGGGTCCAAGTCTAGCGGGTGGCTACCAAAGCAGTTGGAGCCACACTGTCTGATGATCTGAGGAAGAGAGAAGAGAGAAAGGCAAGGTTAAATGGGTGGATAAAATGCTTCAGGGATCAGATGGCAGGAGTCAGTCACAGCAGGGGTGAAAGAGAACACAAGAGGAGTGCGGACTGGGTTAAGTGGTGGGAGAGACTGAATGGGAAAAGGAGAAATGAGCAGAAGTGAGGAAATCGCAGACTGCAAAAGAAAGAAATAGAAGATATGATGCGGGGGTCCAGAGTCACTGGCCCAAAAGGATAAACAGAATTGTAAAGAAAATAAATGGAACAGTCAGTCAGAACAGTAAAAGTTTGAGCACAAGCATACAATCGGATTTAAATAGGCAGAGCAGCAATTTAGACTGTTTGCAGTAAACAATGCATGCAGAGCACAATTAACTTGAAATTAATTAAGCAGATATGTAAAACAATTTAGCTGATTTGCAGGAGTAGCAGGATAGCAATAAATTAATCAACAGTACAGGAAAAATAAAATACTGTAATAAAATTGTGCAAATGAAGTCAAACTATTTTAACAACAATAAATTCACACTGGGATCTTAAATCCAGATTGAGAGCTGGCCACTGGGTGGCTGAGGGCAGCAGAAAGAGGAGCAGCCAGTCTGAGTGCTCAGCAGTGCTTAGATTTGAAAGTACTGTCGTACCTGAGGGCTTTAACAGGTCCGGGGCAGGCAGGGTGTGGAGCCACACCACCAGAAGAACTGAATGGGTCTGGGGCTAGAGGCCAGCTGCCGAAGCAGTTGGAGTCACACTGCTCAACAATCTGAGGGCTTTGGAGAGGTCCAGGGCAGGCAGACTGTGAGACCACACTACCAAAAGAATTGAGTGGGTCCAGGCTTAGAGGGCGACTGCTGAAGCAGCTGGAGTCACACTGCCGGACAATCTGAGGGCTTTGGAGAGGTCTGGGACAAGCAGGCTGTGGGACCACACTGCCTTAATAATTGAGTGGGTCCAGGACTAGCGGGTGGCTGCCGAAGCAGTTGGAGCCTCACACTGCTGATGATCTGAGGGCTTTGGAGATGTCCAGGGCAGGCAGGCTGCAGAGCCACACTGCCAGAAGAATTGAGTGGGTCTGTGGCTAACAGGCATCTGCCAAAGCAGTTGGATCCGCACTGCCTGATGATCTGTGGGCTTTGGAGAGGTCTGGGGCAGGCGGGCTGTGGGGCTGTACCACCAGAAGAACTGAGTGGGTCCGGGGCTAGCGGGTAGCTGCTGAAACAGTTGGAGTCGCACTGCCAATGATCTATGTAAAGAAATGTAAGGAGCCGCTGCCATTTTGTGTCTCCAGGAAATGCAACCAACATTTTGTGCCTTATGGGGCCACGTTACCTCCCCAAAAATGGCCACCCTCCTCCTTCCTCTCACTTTGTAGGCTGTGCTAGAATATGACCACATTTCCTTTTCTCTTTTATGTATTTTGTTTCACTCGATGAATACTCAGCTGCTGTCCCTATTCCCTTTGCAACCTTCCTGCATCAAACCATTTACTCATGTGGGTCTGACACATTGCTGCCTACTTCACAAAGATGGTGGCTCCCCTGGTGATGTCAGACACTGACCTGCAACCTTCAAACTCATGGCCAGTGTCTGTTACCCCTGATTTAGCTAAATTGTTCCGCTTAGAATTAAAAAAAATTTGGTGGGCGCTCAAGAAACATTGCCTGATCTACTTGTCGACTGACACCGAAAACTGCACACCCACTGATAATACCCTGTACTGGTTTACCCTGAGCTCTCATGAGCTGCCTGTCACTAGACCCCACCCCCACCCCTGTCTTGCTTTGTCTCATTTGGTTTTGTTTTCCTTTATATATAGGTTGTTTCTTTTTTTTTTTTCCCATTTGCCCGCTCAGCCATAACTGCCTCCCACTCTCGCTCTTGTGGGCTTCTTTAATCTTCTCACCCCTGCTGCTGCCTGCTGTATTTCCCACCACTTATGAAATGCTGTTCTTTTCTCTTTTTTTTAAAAAGAGGCCATTTGTTTAATTTGGTTTTAAGCATCAGATGTCCACAACTCTCACACCATATACTTCTTCCAGCTTATGCCTCTTTCTGCTATTGCACTGTCTCCTATCTCCCAAGAACTGACCTGACCCACCCCAGATAAACCGCTCATAATACCTCTTTTACCCCATGAGCCCAATTCCAGCACCACTGATCCACAGACCCCCAGCCCTCTCATTCCCATCAAACACAGCCTTCTCCCCAGTCAAAACAAAACCCCAAATACTCGCTGAGCCAGTCACAGCCGCATGACCAGGTGGATCCATGCACCGCAGAAAACTCTGTACTGCTCCCCTTCAACCCACCTTCCCTCTACACCATTCTCCTTGTTCCTCCTCTCTCTACCTCATTTACAACAACACCACAAAACATGATTCCCGGGATGGGCTTATGTCATTAATTAAAACCCTATCTACTTTATTATTAAATATGACACGCACATAATAGACAATGGAATGAACTGATTGCTTGTTATCTGATTTTCATAGAACCTTTTTTTTTTTGGAAAAATTGTTGGTGTATTTTTGTAACATATTTAAGTTACATTGAACCATGTTCAAAGGGTAGGTCATGGTAATTCAGGCTACATCTGGTTAATCCTGTATGGACACTTCTTGATATGGATCCTTTGATGATTAACTGAACTCTGGTTTATTCAGGCCGGTGGAAAAAGAGGAAGAGAAACACGGGTGTTAATAGGCTTACTTTAGACAATGAATTCAGAAATTTAATGTTATATGATTGATTGTAAAAAGATTAAGTAAAACCATGTACTACCCTGTCAATGATTCTAAATAAAACTCACAAGTTCACAAAAAGCACATGATTCCCTTTTTAAAACCCCAACCCCACTGGAAACCATGACCAACCTTTTCTAAACAACCCTACTTTAAAAAGAAAATCAGCTCCAACAAAATACTAGGGGCCAGATATTCAAAACTTTGTGCTGGGCAAAATTTGTTTGTGCAGGTTTAGCGTGGGATTAGTGTGGGTTTGCTATATCCAAAAGGCCAAATAGTGTGCCCAAACTGCATTAGGACTGGGCAAAATCATAATGTATGCAAGGGGCAAACTGAGGGTGTGTGTACATGAATACAGGTGCAATGCTATATTTAGTGACTAGAGCCATGCAAAATGGTTTTGCACAATTTAGCGTGACACTTAGCGCAGTGCACATTACTGCCCAGGAAAATGTAGTCTTAACCCTGGGCAATCAGCTTTGCGCGGTGTTTGTATGACTTTGCACGACTCTAACAAATAAATATGACACATAGACAATGCCAGACATAGAGGAAACATGCTGCTCACCAATGGCATCACAATGATGCCATCATCTGTCACCAGTCCCAGCCATGCCAGGCAGTAAATGGTGACCCTGCCGCCAGTGAACAGCATGGCAGTGTGGTCATACAGCACACACTTGTGGACCACTCTTCTGTGGACACCAACAGATGCCAGCATACACATGCAGCACTGTGGGCATGGAGGATGTTGAGGGAGAGTGTACGGTTGGCCAGGCTGTGCTACAGACCAGGTGTGGCCTCAAGTCTGGGACACATCATGCAGTGCATATGGGCCAGTATTGGGAATACCCCAACACCAGTGTGCCTTTCTGATAATATATACCCCCAGGCCACATACCGCACAGCTGTACAACTGCCGCAGCACACAAAGCCGGACATGTACATGTCACTGTGAGCATCCCATGCCAGAGGTGCAGACCTGTGGGTCACACAACAGTGTAACAGTAATGTTCACTGTCAGTAAACACTTGCATGTTGGACCCATCACTGTGTGTAGTGCAGTCATCAGCACTGTCCTACACACCATAGGCAGTGGTGTGTCCACATACTACTGGCCCCCTTGCTACTGTAGTGTCTGGTGTGTACTGTATCATGACCTACAGCGTGACAGCTACATGCAGCACCACCACTATCTGTGCCTATGCTATGCTGTCCCAGTACAGCTGCAGGCAGCAGCACATGTGAAAGTACAGTGTTCAAAACTGTATAATATTCCCTGAACTGTTTGCACAGCTCTAACACATTTGTGCAGGTTTAGTGCAGGGCTAAACCATTAGCCCGGTGCAAACTGCATGCAAATCAGGGCATAACGTGATACTAATCTGGATGTTTGCCCAGAGACTACCTAATTAGGCTCATTTGCATGTCACTTTTGAATATGGCAACGTTTAGTACCTGGCAAACGTGTTTGCACTGGGTTAACAGTTTAGCCCTGCACTAAACCCGCGCAAACATGTTAGTGCTGTGCAAACAGTTCAGGGAATATTATACATTTTTGAACACTGTACTTTCACATGTGCTGTTGCTAACTGTACCTAATTCCACCTTGCTGGTACACACATTGGCCACATAGTTCACCACTACCTACCTTCACTTCATTGTGCACTGTGTTGCTGTTGTGGTTTGCACTTCCTGCTTGCTATATTCAGAGCTGTCTTATTCCGGGGCTAAGTTTGCCCTGCACTCCCAGCCCAGTTTGCCCGGCCTCATTCCCATACTATATTCAGAAGCTGTTTGCCCCAGGCTATTCCTTTTGAATATTGCTTGCTTTGTGCTCCGGGCTAAGTTTGTCCACTGGGCAGTGTTAATTTAGCCCTGGGGCAAAGTTTTGAATATCTGGCCCTATGCCTACTAACCACTCTGATCACCTCCCAAGCTGAAGGCCTACCCAGAAAACCACATCTGCCTTACATCCATGAACTTGCCCTCTGTAAACTTACAACCACTAATTGATATGCTAGCAAAATCAAATTCTAGCAAAAAGATGACCCTCTTCCCCTCAAGTAGCCCCTTATATTTTCTCCTAAAGCCTTCCCCTTAGCCAACCATCTGCCCAATCCCCTTCCCTCATCCCCCTTGCTGTGACACAATCTATGAATCATCCTATCACTGCCCCTACCCCTCTCCTCCCTCTGCTGCCTACACCCCTTTGTATTTCATCAGGGAAACCCCTGACAATCCAGGCTTCCCATAAACAGGCAACCCCATTTGTTAAAAGATTGGAGGAAGTTGACATGGTTGTGACAGACAGGCAAAAGCTATGGCCATTATACAACAGCTTTGCCATTCCTTGAGAAACAAAATGCAAAACAGAAGCACAAATGAACTTATTAGACAGTAGCACATATGTGGAATGAAAAGTAGGGGAAAGGTTTCAAGTAGGAATTAGGAGTTGCACAAGAAAACCCACTTTCACCTTGCATTTTTCAGCCTTGTGACTGGACAGGGACTTCAAATGAAAAAGGAGGAGAAAGGTGTAGAGTAGGCAACTATAGAGAGGAGATTCAATATTCTGAAGCTTTGATAGTTGGAGTGAGGTGTTTCCCCAAATGCCCTCTCACAGCTCAGACAGATACCAATATATCTGCATGCTGTGCTAGTGAACATACTCAGTTTTCTAGGAGTGAAGGACAAGCCTATTCCTATGAAATAAGGTAAGCTAGTGTATGAGAGCTGTGCCTTGTTTATTTATCTTGTAAGGACAAAAATGTGTTACTTTCAGTGATCAAAACAAACTTAAGCAGAATAACACAGCTCCTTAGCAAAATGGATTCATGAGTGTAGAATATGTTAGAACATCTGTTTTACTTGCCGTTTGCCACAGAATGAAAATATGTTAAAACCGTGAGCTGCAAGCACTGCTTAATGGGTATGTAAATGATATGGGTTGTGCAACATCTCTGCCATTCCCTAAGAAACAAAGTACTAAATAGTAGCACATATAAAAGTAGTAGGCAAGGAAAACGCATTGGATCAGCTTCTTCACTTGGGTTACTAAGGCAATGGGCAGAGGCCAGGTGATAGAGATACTATAGCTGATCTTCAGCAAGACCTTTGGCTCATTCCCCCATAACAGGTTGATCAAAAAGCTGGCAAACATGGGACAGGTGAGAAACTAACCAGGTGACTGTCTAACTGATTAGGAGAGGCAAGAAGCAGTGGGTTGTGTTGGGGGAGGTACTCAGGTATGAGGAAAGTAACCAGCTCATTTCTGCAGGGATCTGTGCTTGTTCCAGTTCTGTTCAATATGCTCATTAATGACAATGTTTTCAGCATCAAAGGAAAGCTATGTCTTTCCAAAGATAATATGAAGCTCTGTGGGAGGGTGTATACTGAGGAGGGAATAAGGGACCTGAGGGAGACCCTGGTAAGGTTAGAAAGCTGGTCTGGAATCTGGCAACTGGATGTTACTGCTAAAAAGTGAAAGGTTGTGCATATCGGGAGCAAGAATCCCAGCACTAAACACAGACTTGGAGGTGATAGTCACAGACTCGGAGGAGAAGAATCTAGGGATATCATTCACAAGCAACATGAAGGCTTCAACCCAATACAAAAAGGCATCAGGGAAGGCAAACAGGATGCTGGGCTATGTATCATGGGGTGCACCAGTGGGAAGAAGGAAGTCTGCCCCAGTACAGATCCAAGACACATCCTCGCCTGGAGTACTGTATGCAGTACTGGAACCTCTGCCTCTAGAAGGATATAAATCAGATGGATGTGGTGCAGAGAAGGGCTATCAAGATGATGCAAGGACAACAGGATGTTTTAATGAACAGAGGTTGATGAACCTGAACATGTACTGTTGGCAGAGAGGAGAGAGGAAGAAAGGACATGAGCAAGATCTTCAAATACCTTAAAGGTGCTAACATGGTTGACCTAGGGGATCTTTTTTCCAGAAGTGAAAACAAAAATACAGGAGGGCACAACTACAAATTAGTGGGGGGAGGCAAGAAAAAGAAGTCCAGATGACACTTTTTCACCAAAAGAGTGATGGCAGGGTGGAACCACCACCTTTCTTCCACCTTCTCCGTGAAGTGGGAGGGAGGCAGGATGCAATGCACTGCCTGAGTTGGTACTAAATATCAGTTTAGTTGGGCAATGTAAAAGATGGTGGGATAGATTCAAGGTGAAGGTTAGGATGACAGGAGTACTGGTCAAAATGTTTCTTCCTCCAGTGAAATTCTGGCAAAACTCTGATTTTGTGTCTCTGAACTTTCACGAGAGTTCTATGAGAATGTCATGAAATGTTGCCAAAATAGTTATTTCATTTATGTTTGTCTAATTTAGAAAGTGTTTGTCCACATTATACTGCAGTTCACGTGATATATTTCCAAAGGTCCATATAGATGTGTACCAATTTTCAAATCGCTGCCTTTAAAAGTGACTAAGTTATAGGCCTCCAAACCTTTGGAAATTTTAAATTTACATTTCACAGTTATGTAAACTGCAGAATTCTAAGCCTCCATAACATTAGAACTAGAGAATGGAATATCACCAATTTTGTTGGGTTTATTAACCCTAAATATTAGGCACTGGTGCCACCCCCTTGGCCCAGTAGCAGAGCATTGTGCTGCCATGCTGACTACCTGAGTTTGGAAGTGAGCCCAGGAAGTTACATTGGGAGGCAGGCCATAGCAGAGACAGGTGCCACTTGGTAGTTCATCTCAATCGGGATGGGTTGGCAGCAGTAGGATCCTACCAACACAGTGGCTCATGAGGCTGGGTATATCCCTGAAAGATGAGCTGCCAACTAGGAAAAAACACAAGTAAGAATAAAAAAGAGCATGTGTGTGTTAGCTCTCGAACATCTTTCTCGATGGCTGGCCATGTTACAAGCAGCAAAGATTCCTAAATAACATTAGTAATTAAACTTGAATTTCATGAGCTTTTCTGCACTTGTGGTATGTTGTGATACATTTGTTGAAGTCATGTCCTTATCTTTTTCCCAGTCATAAACTTGAGTAAAAATTGTAGAGGAAGAAAAAGGCTGGGTAAAGTGACAATGAGGTAGCATTCATAAGATGCTCAATAGTAAAAGTCTAGGGGTGCCAAGTGTCAGGTCAGTATCTTAAGTGATGAAGTGTGAAGAATAATCATGGACATTACTATGCACTAACCTGAATTCTTGCAATACACCAGATAACAAGAGCTGTGCGGAATGAAACAATTCAAATTCATGGAATTTCGATGACATTTCATGGAATTTCATGGAATTTGTTTGGAATTTTGTGCAATGTTTAAAATTTAGTAATTTGGTCATAACTCGGCTGTTGTTTAAGCTAGCACTCTGACATTTGGTATGCATACTACTTCAGTTGAGTGTCAATAAGGTTCCAAACAACATGACATTTGGATGAATAGTTTCAAAATTATAGGTGCTCAAATTCTGTCATTTTATTTTTTGTGTGATATTTCATGAACATTTCTGTCTGCATATACCTCAGCCATCTATTGGGTCAGAGAACTTATATTGACATGATTCATTGATGATAAGTGTTCTAGTAATGTGCCAGATTTCATGACAATATGATGCATCTCAAAATTATATGTGCTCAAAATCTGTCATTTTATTTTTTGTAGGACATTTCGAGAAAAAATTTCATCTGCACATAACTCGGACATCTTTGGCACTAGACATGTGTAAATTAGCAGGAATAACATTTTTGTAATGCTTGTAGAATAGTCTAGATATGGATAGAATTGGATTAGAGATTTTTTATGTTACAGGAGTTCAAATCTTTACTATGTAAATATTTGCAAAATGTTGTGAAAACCCTCAAACATGTGGATGTTGGTAACTTCTGTGCTCTTGCAGGCATAGTCTTAACATGTAACATGCATATCCATAGCCAGTGTATCCTGGTGACTAACACAACTGGATAAATTGGTTTAGTAGTTTTAAATTTGCTGTAGAAAAAATATTGGTAACATTGTTTCACATATTTATAGTAGCATAAAGACGAACCATCCAGAATTCTTTTTGTGGAATTCAACATTAACAATGCATGTATCACTACTTCATTTGATAAGCTGGGCTAAGCTTTTTGCAGTCCTGCTGTTCCTCTCTGGGTGACTATCCCCCCCCCTTCTCTTTTGGAATAGCCAGATTGACTCAGTAGAGCTACTGATCCCACTGATATTCTCTTTGTTCTTTACAGTGACAAACTCCCTTAAAACATGAGTCACCTATTCCTTTTCCTATTGACCTGCCTTGTTGGAATAGCCAGATTTGTTCCTTCCTGCTGCCCCAGACATTGTCTTTCCCCACTACGTCTTTTTGAGTATCTCTAAGTCCCAGACTTGTGTGTACATCAGGCTCCCTGGATCATACATTTACTGAACGTGATCTTTAAATATCCAGCATTCAGGTTACAATTGTTCACACTATGTGTTTCCTTGCTCCAACCTGGGGGTCCACCACTGCTGTGCTACCCAGCTCAGCTTTCCATTTCTTGGTGAAACTGTGCATCTAACTCCTGAATCTGGTGACCTCCTGTACTACCTGCCTCTCACACCCCTATCTTTTAATTAGAATCATCCAGATAAGGCTGAGTGAAATTAGCAAATTCCAATTTTATTGAATTTTTCATGAGATTCTACAATTTTCACAAAGACTCGTGGGATTTGACTTTAAGTACAGATGTAATTTTGTAGAGCTGTGCAAATACCTTTCTCCAAATATTTGGCAGAATATTCGGTATTCGGGTCCCAGATGTTCGTTATTTGGTTTCAGTATTCAGTATTAAGCCAGGAAAGTTAATTTATTAGAGAATTGCTACAGAAGTCCATAAAATGGCTTCAGAAGGAGGAGGAGGAAAGGCCACAGCACTTTGGCTTGTACACTGGTGCCAGAGGTTGTCTTGTGCAGCTGGTGCTTCAGGAGGAGGTTGCAGAGGTGACAATCTCTATATGGTCACAATGGTCTCATGGGGTGCTACAAGAATAACATATGTCACACCATTAAATAATTGTGGTCATTAACAAAATCAAGTACTAAATCATAACGATTCCCATAGGATAACACTGGAAATTCAACAGGCCATAACTACATCAATATTTGGAGTTAAGTGACAATCTCTAAATGGTCACAATGGTCTCATGGGGTGCTACTAGAATAACATATGCTGCACCCTTATGTAGCCCCCCCTACAAATTTGGGTTTACTGTAATGTCTTCCTGGGCTCCTTAATGCCCACTGTCGGTTAGTATCCTGTCTTAAGTACAGTAGTTATATTTATTTGTGTGAGAGTGCCCTATTGAGCCTCCATGCCTGTCTCTTTAAAAGCATAGCCAATCTCTGTTTAGACATTAGTTCAGGTTGGGCCCAGGAGATTTAGGGCTTGTGACGAGAGAGACAGTGTGTTACTTAGCTCCATTCTGCAGTCACTACTTGTGCAGAGGGTGGTCTCTTAAGAACTGTGATTGTTTACTGTTTATTTGCTGCTATACTGAAGATAGAGATGTTTGTCTAACCTGCTTTTATTGCAGCTCAAACATGTGGATGGCAGCTACCATGTTAGGTCCAGGACTTCCAGTATTTGGACCAATCAGACCACTGGGGACTCAAAATGGACCCTGTCCCCAGGGGTATTGTGGGAAGGAAATTCTGTAGTTTTTGTAGTTTTGGAGTGTTGGCTCACAAATGGGCCTGGAGGGGGAGCACTTACTGTTGACAGTTCCCTCAGCCAACCAAACATCTTGGATTATAATGGAAATGCCCAGAACTGCCTGGAGAAGTGGATCAGTTAGAGTTGGATGTGGAAGACTGAACAGCTTAAGCTTTTGAGCAGCTGCTCCTAGAAGGAGCATAGGGGAATTGGTGGGAAAAGGCTCAGCTGACCTTCCTGCCACATTCTCCAGTACTTTGAAATGCCTTTTGCAGAAGTTGGACCTGTCCAATCTCCAGCCTAGGAACTGCAGCAAAAGAAAAGAAGTGTCATTGCAACTTGTGATTAGGACTGAAGTCTTGCTTCAGAAGCGATTGGTCCATCTTCTGAGAGAATTACCCTCAGATCAGAAGGTTTACACAGTAAAGCTGTCAATTTGCAACCAGACGGTATCTAAACTGATGTTTAAAGAAGTTAGTGCTATAAATGTGCTGAATGCATTTCGTGGGTCACAATTTGTTTCCCCACAGTACAATCTGTTATGCCAGCTGAAGGCTTCACCAGCAGCAGATCACAAACTTTTCCCAAACTGTTCATCCTGCCTGGGCTTTGCCATCTTGGCCTAGGCTGCTATTCTTGCATCAAGGACCTTCTCGGTGAAAGACCGGCTTGGGGATTCAGCACCCTGCCCAACATCATCGAGCAGGTAGTGACCACTCGGAGGTGAGTCATGTCAGCCCAGCTTCCCCTGGCCTCCTTGATCACCACCATGAGGTCTACATCTCACCTGCACTGCATCCAGGTCCTGTCAGTGTGAGTACAAATCAGGGTAGCTACCTGCAACGAAAGCAAAAATCATTATGGTACCATCTAATTGTTTCTTTTACTGAGTGCTTGCAGTGGACTGAGCCATCTGGTTTGGATCACAAATTATTGAGTTTTGTGCATGCTTAACTGTTTTTATTTCTTTAAGGGCCCCAACATCAGCTGCAACACCCACCATCCTGGGCAATGCTTCAGGCTAGCCTGCATGACATTCTGGATACCCAGAGTTCTTAAACTGTCAAGTTGGGACTTAAAGCGCATGCCAGAAAATCCTGAGTTAAATCAGATTGCTAATCATTTTGCTAGATTCATGCCCTTCCCTTATTCACTGCCCTTAAATAAGCCTGATTGTCTTTTTTCACGTTTAACCTGGCTAATGTGCATTTTATTAGTTGGGTTACAGTGTTAATGCTGCATTGTTGCACTGCTGATCTTATTTTCCAGGGCTGTTTCAAAAGATCCAGCCCTAGTGGTAAGTGAAAAGAGAGTGAGCACATTATTACCACTGCCTGTTGCTTGTGGATGTGCCACTGTTATTTATTGGGCCACTAGAATGGTTGGAGGGGGGGTTATAGCTTCCCAGAGGGCTATACCAGAGCAAATAGGTAACCCCAATACAATTTCTCTGGGTGGCGGCACCTAATTAGAGAACTCAGGCCCTCAACCTGTGCATTGCCATACAGGCAGGGCTAGTAGCCCTTAGAATAATGCCACCTAGGGGTTACATCTTGGAGGCACCACTGGGATTAATGCCCTCTAGTGGTCAAAAGTTAAAATTTCAGCCAGGTGTAAAATCGAAACAGGATTTGAAATGGAGGTGCTTGCTATGCCCAAATGGAAAATTTTTCCCCCACAAGCTGGTCATGCACCACATGATGCAGTGGAGTGAGGCCAAAGGGGTTGACCCCTACCATGCCATACTACTATTTCATATCCCTGTTGGGACCAATAAAGAAACTATTGAAGAAACAGTGGGGAAGGTTAAGTGTCTGGAAAAGGTTGAAGTATGGGAGAGTGACTCAGATCTATATGTTCAGACTTTAGTGTCCCTCCTTTCTTGCAGTGTTGGTATACCAATAGAACATGGATGTAATACTGTTTTCATATAGAATCTTATAGTATGTGTAGACTTGATGTGGACACCAAGTTTTTCCAGGCAGTGAAGAATGTACCCCTCCTGCAAATTGCAGTTTACTATAATGTCTTCCTGGGCTCCTTAATGCCCACTGTTAGGCTGGTGTCCTGTCTTAAGTAGTTCTATCTATTTGCGTGAGAGTGGTCACGTGAGCCTCCACACATGTCTCTTTAGGAGCATAACTATTCTATGTTTAGAAATTAGGCTGGGCTGAGTCCTAATAATTTTGGGCTTGTGACCAGCCAGACAGTGTGTTATTTAGCTCTATTCTGCATTCACTACTTGTGCAGAGGGAGCTCTCTTAAGAACTGTGATTGTTTACTGTTTATTTACTGTTATATTAAAGATAGAGAAGTTTGACTAACCTGCTGTTATTGCAGCTCAAACATTTGGATGGGATTCACAATGTTAGGTCCAGGACTTCCAGTATTTGGACTAATCAAACCACTAGGGACTCAAAATTATGTAGTCTTTGTAGTTTTGGAGTGCTTGCACCCTATTGGACCTGAATGGGGAGCCCTTGCTGTGACTGACAGTTCCCTCAGCCAACCGAACCTTTTGGATTACAGGGGAAATGCCTAGAACTGCCTGGAGCAGTAGATCAGTTAGAGTCGGGCTTGGAAGAGTGAACAGCTTGAGCTTTCAAGCAGCTGCTCCCAGAAGGAGCATAGAGGAATCGTCGGGAAGAGGCTAAGCTGGCCTTCCTGACACATTCTCCAGTTCTTTGACCTGCCTATAGCAGAAGTCGAACCTATCCAATTTCCAGCCTTGTAACAGCAGCAGAAGAAAAGAAGAAGTGTGATTGTGACTTGTGATTTGGATCAAAGTCTCACTCCAGACATGATCAGCCCAGCTTGTGAGAGAATTACCCTCAGATCAGAAGGTTTGCGCAGTAAAGCTGTCAGTTTGCAACCAGACAGTATCTGAACTGTTATTTAAAGAAGTTGGTGCTATAAATGTGCTGAATGTGTTTCATGGGTTACAATTTGGTTTCTCACAGTAGAATCTGTTATGCCAGCTGGAGGCTTCACCAGCAGAAGATCACAAACTTTTCCTGAACTGTTCATCATGCCTGGGTCTTGCCATCTCAACCTAGGCTGCTACTCTTGCAACAGAGATCTTCTCGGTGAAAGACCGGCTTGGTGATTCTGCCCCTGCCCAACACCACTGAGCAGGTAGAGACCACCCGGAGGTGTGTCATGTCAGCCCAGCTTCCCCTGGCCTCCTTGTTTACCACCATGAGGTCTACATCTCACCTGCACTGCATCCAGGTCCTGGTAGCATGAGTGCAAATTAGGGTAGCTCCCTGCAATGAAAGCAAAATTCATTGTGGTACCATCTAATTGTTCCTTTGACTGGGTTCTTGCAATGGACTGAGCCATCTGGCTTAGATTACAAATTATTGGGTTGAGTGCATGCTTAACTGTTTTTCTTTCTTTAAGGGCCCCAACATCAGCTATAATACTGGTCACTCGGGCAATGCTTCGGGCTAGCCTGCATGATATTCTGAGTACCAAGAGTTGTTGAACTGTCAAGTTGGGACTTAAAGTGCATGCCAGACAAAGCTGATTTAAATCAGATTGCTAATCATTTTACAAGATTCAGACTGCCCCTAAAAATCTGATTGCCTTTTTTCACATTTAACCTGGCTAGCATGCATTTTAAAAGTTGAGTTACAGTGTTAATGCTGCATTGTTGCACTGCTGATCTTATTTTCCAGAGTGTCTCCAGGGCCATTTCAGCAGATCCAGCCTTGGTGGCAAGTGAAAAGGGTGTGAGCACATTATTACTACTGCCTATTGTTTGTGAATGTACCATTGTGTTATGTATTGGGCCACTAGAAGAGTTGGTGGGGGGTTATAGGTTCTCAGAGGGGTATACCAGAGCAGATAGGCAACCCCAATACCATTTCTCTGGGTGGAGGCACCTAATTAGAGAACTCAGACCCCACAAACTCTGCATTGCCATACAGGCAGGGGTAGTAGCTCTTGGAATAGTTCCACCTAGGGGTTACATCTTGATGGCACCACTGGGATTAATATCCTCTAGTGGTCAAAAGTTAAAATTTCAGCCAAGTGTAAAATTGAAACAGGAATTGAAATGGAGGTGTTTGCTATGCCCAGATCAAAAATTTTCCCCCACAATCTGGTCATGCACTGCATGATAGGGTGGAGTGAGGCCGGAGGGGTTGACCTCCAATGTGCCATACTACTACTTGATATCCCTATTAGGACCACTAATGAAACTATTGAAGAAACAGTGGGGAAGGTTAAGTGTTGGGGAAAGGTTGAAGTACAGGGTCAGAACTCACATCTATTTGCTCAGACCGTAGTGGCCATCCTTTCTTGCACCCTCCCCATAGACCCTGAGACATTACCCCCTGTCATCATGCCGGAAGTATCCCAGAAGGGGTGGAGAGTTATTCATTTAAACTGTTTTTGGAAAAAATGTTATGAAAATGTATCCGTATGGAACTGCCATTGCTAAAGTGAAAAGTAAAGCAGTACTGGTACTGTTGTTATGACTAGTTTATCTTACTGATGCATCAGTTTTTATTTTATGGTATACCAATAGAACATGCATGTGTTTTCATATACTGTTTTCACATAGAATCTCATAATATGTGTAGACTTGATGCAGATGCCAAGTTTTTCCAGGCAGGGAAGAGTGTAACTGCCCCCTACAAATTGGAGTTTACTATAATGTCTTAATGGGCTCCTTAATGCCCACTGTCAGGCTGGTGTCCTGTCTTACGTAGTTATAATTGTATGAGAGTGCCCTAGTGAGCCTCCACGCCTGTCTCTTTAAGAGCATAGCTAATCTGTGTTTAGAAATTAGTCTGGCTTGGTCCGATTTATTTAGGGTTTGTGACCAGCCAGACAATGTGTTATTTAGCTCCAGTCTGTAGTTGCTAGTTGCGCAGATGGAGCTCTCTTAGGAACTGTGATTGTTTACTGTTTGTTTTCTGTTGTAGTAAAGATAGAGAAGTTTGTCTAACCTGCTTTTATTGCAACTCAAACATTTGGATGGGAGCCACCATGTTAGGTCCATGACTTCCAGTAATTTAGTCATTCAAACTGCTGGGAACTCAAAATGTACCCTGTCCCCAGGGGTCTTTTGGGAAGGAAATTCTGTAGTTTTTGTAGTTTTGGAGTGTTGGCTCCCAAATGGACCTGGAGGGGGAGCCCTTACCATGACTGACAGTTCCCTCAGCCATCCGAATCTTTTGGATTACAAGGGAAATGCCCAGAACTGTCTGGAGCAGTGGATCAGTTAGAGTTGGACATGGAAGAGTAAATAGCTCGAGCTTTCAAGCAGCTGCTTCCAGAAAGAGCATATGGGAATCGGCAGAAAGAGGTTAAGCTGGTCTTCCTTCCACATTCTCCAGTACTTTGAACTGCCTATTGCAGAAGTTGAAACTGTCCAATTTCCAGCCTTGGAACTGCATCAGAAGAAAAGAAGTGTCATTGCGACTTGTGATTTGGACCAAAGGCTTGTTTCAGAAGCGATCGGCTCAGCTTGTGAGAGAATTACCCTCGGATCAGAAAGTTTGTGTGGTAAAGCTGTCAATTTGCAACTGGACAGTACCCAAACTGCTGTGTAAAGAACTTAGTGCTATAAATGTGCTGAATGCATTTCGTGGGTTGCGATTTGGTTCCCCATGGTACAATCTGTTATGCCAGCTGGAGGCTTCACCAGCCGAAGATCAAACTTTTTCCGAACTGTTCATCCTGCCTGGGCCATGCCAACTTGGCATTAGGCTGCTACTCTTGCATCAGGATCTTTTCTGCAAAAGATTGACTTGGGGATTCAGCCTCCTGCCCAACAGCATCGAGCAGGTAGCAACCACCCGGAAGTGAGTCATGTCGGCCCAGCTTCCCTCAGCCTCCTTGATCACTTCCAGGGGTATAGCCAGGAATTTCATATATGCACACCAAGTGGACTCACTGCTACCACCTCCTTCCCATTTGTCTGGGCAAGGTACCCCTTCCCCCATTGTCCATGCCCTATTTGTGCCCTCTCACCTGACACAAGCGTTATTTTCTCTGTGGTGTATGCTACCACACCACCATCAAGGTAGCCAGTCCACCAGTCACACAGAGATTCATTCCCACACCACTAGCCATGCCACCACACCACCTGCCACACCACCAACAGCTAACACTGGCTTTTAGTTAAAATATTGCATTGTGGCAAGCTTCTGTACCACATCAAGGAAGCCAGTCCCACAGAGGTCTATTCACACACCACTAGCCATGCCACCACACCACTAGCCACGCCAGTTAAGACTGGACTTTAGTTACAATATTGCATTGTGACAAACCTCTGTACCACATCAAGGTAGCCAGTCCCACAGAGGTCTATTCACACACCACTAGCCACGCCAGTTAACAGACTGGACTTTAGTTACAATATTGCATTGTGACAAGCCTCCATACCACATCAAGGAGGCTAGTCCCACAGAGGTCCATTCACACACCACTAGCTATGCCACCACACCACTAGCCACACCACATCACCAACAGTTAACAGACTGGCTTTTAGTTACAATATTGCATTGTGACAAGCCTCCGTACCACATCAAGGAGGCTAGTCCCACAGAGGTCCATTCACACACCACTAGCTATGCCACCACACCACTAGCCACACCACATCACCAACAGTTAACAGACTGGCTTTTAGTTACAATATTGCATTGTGACAAGCCTCCGTACCATATCAAGGTAGCTAGTCCCTCAGAGGTCCATTCACACACCACTAGCCATGCCATCACACCACTAGCCACACCGTCATTAGTCGTTAGACTAACAAACTGTACTGTAGCCCAGTAATAGCCACAGTAACAAGTCTCTGACTCAAACATATCCACAGTAGATTACAGTACAGTCAAAGAGGGCCCGGGTAAGCTCGATGGTGCTCTGGTTTTGCTTCCGATAATGCAACAATCACCTAAACTGTTTGCACCAAGGAACTCCATACCTCTGGGGTTGGTTCTGGATCACAAGCACACAAGAAGGCAATACAACATACAAAAACAGCTGAGCTCCAACTCCAACCAAAAATTAGTCATGTACTGCAGCCCAGCAATAGCCACAGGTCACCCACTCAACACTTCCCCACACTAGATTACAGTACAGTCAAAGAGGGCTGGGGTAAGTTTGATTGTGCTCTGGTTTTGCTTCCGGTACCATAACTGTCACCTAAACTGTTTGCACCAAAGAGACCCATACCTCTGGGTTTGCTTCTGGACAAATTTTAACTGCTCTGCCCCAAAGAGACCCATACCACCCAAGCATGGCATGTTCTCACTTTTCCACTGAAACAGTGAGCACACAAAATCACAAAAGCACACAAGATAACAATACAACATACAACAACAGCTGAGCTCCCACTCCAACCAAAAATTAGTCATGTACTGCAGCCCAGCAATAGCCACAAGTCACCCACTCAAACATACCTACAGTAGATTACAGTATATTCAAAGTGGGCTGGGGCAAGCTCAGTGGTGCTCTGGTTTAGCTTCCAGTACTGTAATTGGCAGGATCTGCCTGTAGTTATATGGGGAAGAGTTCCTCCCCCATATTCTATTTAAGCAACAGAGCCCTGCTGCTCTACTTAGAGTGAGATGCACTCACTGCGTCTTGCCTGCTGCATTCTGAGGCTTGTTTCTTCCTCTGCTCCTCCCCTCCTCCATTTGCTCTGCTCTGTGCCTTGCTGTTGTTTTTCCCTTGCCTTCTGTGCTCCCCCCCACCTTGCTGCTTTCCCCTGTGTGGTGTTTTTTTTCCCCCCTTTAGGTCTCTCTCTCTCCCTGCCTTGGTGTGCAGCATTGCTGTTTTTGGCCGCCATTTGTTCGTCCTTCCTTCCTTCATGTGCTCTGGCTATGTAGTTCCTGCTCTCCTCGCTGGTGCTGCCATCCTCCGGTTGCTGCTTGCTCATCCTTGCCCCTGCTGTGCTGGATCTGGGCTCAGATTCAAGTGCCTGCTACCTCGCTGCCATCTCCTGCGGCTGGACCTTGGGACCTGACATCCCTTTCTCTCCTTAGTGCCTGCTGCACGGCTGCGTACTGCTTGCTCTGGCCGCTTTTCTGTTTCAGTTGTTTTTCGGCAGCTTTGCAGGTGTGCTTGCTGCTCCTGCCTTCTGGCGCCCTGCTGGCCATTGGACCACATCCTGCTCAGGTGCCATCAGTCATACCTGTGGCCTGCTGTTATCGCCTCTGCAGAGCTGGTTCTATCTGTCCCACCATGGGTGTATGCATTCCCTGCTCTTGAGCTGTCACTGCCTGTTTCTATTCTATCGCATAATGGGCCTGGTTTGGTGGAGCTGTCTAGCTGTTCGTTTTACTGAAATGCTGTTGCTCACTCATTTTCTCACTCATGAGCATGCCTGTTGTTATGCTTCCACAGCTGCTGGCTGCTATGTTCCTTCTCTGTGGTAGTGGTTCTCATTCCTTTTTTGGGGGGGGCTTTGGCACAACATACTTAGGCTGGTGGACATCATTCAAGGTTGTCTCTTACTTCCATTAGACTCATTTCCAAAGAGCACCAAGTTTGCATTTAATATTGGTCATTGATTTACACTTACCTGCTTCCCCTGTTTGGTCACCAAACTTATAACTCGAGGAAGGTCAAATTATTTCCCTGCTATTTACATTCCTCATCAATCCCTACTATGTACCTTCTGCATTTATTCAGTATTACTACTCGCTACTTCCTCTGCATCTGCATGCCATGCAAACCCAATGACCACTACTACTACTTCTGACCTACGTGGAGGTTCTTTGCTTACAACTCGTTACCTATATCTTGCACTACTGATCGCGTTCCTACCTCCTACTCCTCCCTAGCTGCTTGGACTCTGCCACCTATGTATATTCAAACTTGCAAAGGCCTCAATCACACTCCTTCAGATCAGCTCTGAGTGCTCATTAGACAGCTTCCAAGGTTGCTCTCACTCTACCTGCCTCGCTGCGTCATGGCCTGGAGGTTCAACTATTCATACACTATACCTGCCTCGCCCAGTATCGGGCATGGAGGTTCATAACTTATGCCAGCCTGTCACACCCAGTTCTGGGCCTGGAGATTCGTATACTCTACCTCTTACCTGCTTCACCATCAAGGCCTGGAGATTTGACTGTTCGTACACTATACCTGCCTTGCCCCATATCAGGTTTGGAGGTTCCTAATTCTCCGCCTGCCTCACCTAGTCTGGGCCTGGAGGTTCATATACTTCTACCTCGCACCTGCTTCACCTTCGGGCTTGGAGGTTTGACCATTCGTACACTAAACCTACCTCACCTAGCATCAGGCCTGGAGGTTCATAATTGTCTCAGCCTGCCACGCCCAGTCTGGGCCTGGAGGTTTGTATACATCTACCTTGTACTTGCTCTGCACTCAAGAGTTGGAGGTTCATCAAGAGCATTGCACGCTTACAAGACCTGCTCCCTCGCCCGTCTGGGCCTGGAGATCTTTGAGCTCTACATCTACTCATTGCATCAAGTTCTCTTGCAAATCTACTCATATCTGCTTTGCCCCACTCAGGACCGGAGATTAATTCCGCTCTGCCCCAGTCTCGTAGCCCGCATCTGGCTTCCTTGCTTCACTAAAGAACTTTCCTATCATGACGTGGCATATAATCCGGACCATACTGTGCAGGCCCACTCCTAACTATTCTGGCTTTTCAGCTCTCCTAGCCTTCCTGGGGTTTACATACCACTCTCCACTTACTTGTTACTCAGGATTGGTTGCACCGTCAGTTATTCCTCACCTTCAATTGTGTTACCTGGATCCCAAACTTCACCACCATCACCTTGCTGCTCACTTCAAGTTAACCGACTACTGCTTCTACTACTACTACCGACTATGTGCAGGTCCTCTTGCTTACAACTTACAATGCTTGCGCTAGTTATCTCATTCCTGCCTTCTGTCTGCCTGGAATTCTGCCAGCCACACACTCGAATGCTTCTACAGATCAGCTCATCAGGGCTCATTCAGTTTCAAACTTGCTCTTTAATCCACCTGCCTCACCCAGCATCGGGCCCAGAGGTTTGCAATTCTATAGACTTGCCTCGCCCTGCCTTGGCCTGGAGGTCCATATACTTCTATAGCATTTCTGCTTCATACACTATGCCTGCTTTGCCCAGCAGCGGGCCTGGAAGTTCATAATCTCTGTCAGCTGCCACGCCCAGTCTGGGCCTGGACACTCGTATACTTCTACATCATACCTGCTTTAACCCACAGCCTGGAGATTTATTGAGAGCACCGCCAGCTTGTAAGACCTGATTTGCCCATCTGGGCCGAGATCTTTTGAGCTCTCCATCTACTCATACATGCAATTCCATTGCAATCTACTAGCGTACCAGCAGACCTACGAGGGTCTGGTTTCACTTCCATACTTACAAGGAGCTAGCCACCACTCTACTTACCTTACCAGCTGACCTACGATGGTCTAGCTGCACATCCTAACCATGAGACTAGCTGCCACTTCTACTGCGTATCAACTGACCAACCTGGTCTGTAGTACCTGCTACTTCCTACCTCATATCCTAACCTATGCGGTACATCCGCACATTCTTACCCATTTGGGCTCGCCGATATAATCCCTTGGATGCTTCCTACCCTCACACTGTATTGCTTCTGATTTGCTACCTTCAAATCCTGCTAGGATTCAGCTTAGCTCTACTGCCATATGCCTTCTATATCATGACTTAAGCATAAATTGTACGCTCTTCATCCTATTACCTGAACTGGGTTCATCACTCCTCAGCTTCATTTCAAGCCATTCTACCATTCCATGACATTCATAAGCCTTCCTTCAGCAGAAGCCTGGAGGTTGGACTACTTCTATTTCATCCTGCCCACCAGCGTCACAGCCTAGATATATATGTACTTTATATTCGTCTATGGAGTTCCTCATTTTAGCTCTATCCTGAAACTGTTAGACATGTTCTGATAATGCTCACCTCAGTGCACATCTACCTGGATGCTTCCCATGTTTATACAGCTACCTGCTTCACTCACACAAGGCTTGGAAGCCTGTTCCTGACCTTTTATCTCTAGCTATGAACTGTTCCACTGGATTATCCATAATCTGCAACTTGTAATAGCCAATAATTTAATTAATTAGGATTATGCTCCTTTAGTATGCCCAAAAAGATGGGCAGATTGGCAGCCATGGGTCCTCAGAGGTTTCCCCCAAAGGGAGTTTTCCTCTCCTGCGTGCTGCCAGCCATACTCTCCGGAGTTGGAGGAGATAATCGTGGATATCAAATTTCGTTTGGGGGTGTCACATCCTAATCAACTAACCATCCTTCCTATGGTGGGATACAGAGTAAAGCCAAACCATCAACTCACACAGAATAACTCATCTGTTCCAGTATCAGCACTATCTTACTGTCAACTCATCATGTACTATATTCATTGACTTACTCATGTCCATGCTTAAGTACCTAAGCACTATTCAGTCATACAATTATACCTGGAAGCATCATTTTACTTACTGGTCTGGCCTCTGTAACCAAACTCAAACCTACATCATGTAGATGCAGTATGTAACACAAGCACTGAGTTCTGAACCACATATAATTGGAAGGCTCCACCTGTAGTTATATGAGGGAAGAGCTCCTCCCCCATATCCTATTTAAGCAACAAAGCCCTGCTGCTCTGCTTAGAGTGAGATGCACTCACTCTCCATCTTCCCCTTACACCTCCTCCTTCTCTGGCACTTTTATTCCATGGGGTTGGGGTCACATCCAAATCAACTAATCAACTAACCATCCTTCCTATGGTGGGATACAGAGTAAAGCCAAACCATCAACTCATACCAAATAACTCATCTGTTCCAGTATCAGCACTATCTTACTGTCAGCTCATCATGTACTGTATTCATTGACTTACTCATGTCCATGCCTATGTACCTAAGCACTATTCATTCATACAATTATACCTGTAAGCATCATTCTACTTATTGCTCTGGCCTCTGTATCCAAGCTTGAACCTACGTCATGTAGATGCAGTATGTAACACAAGCACTGAGCTCTGAACCACATATAACCATCACCTAAACTGTTCGCACCAAAGAACCCCATACTTCTGGGTTTAGTTCTGGACTAATTTTGAACTGCTCTACCCCAAAGAGCCCAATACCACTGAAACATGATATGTCAATTGAAACAGCTGTACCTAGTCACACCTTTTTCATGCTCATATTTTCCAGCTTCCATGTTGTGAATGTGAATATGTAGGCCCCTGCAATGCCAAATGTAAGAATAGGACTCTTTTTTGAAACATAGCTAAATAAATAAAGCAGATGACGCTTGAAGGGGAGGTTGAAGGACTGTATTGTACCTTGATGCAGCAGGTGGAGAAATTTATCAGTGAAGTGTAGTTTCTGTTCAAAACACTAGCTTCTGCTCTGACCGATGTGTATTCAATGCTGCTCCCACAAGCCCTGTGTAAGCACACTATGTAATTGCAGCTGGCACCCTTTTCAAAATGCAAACAAAAAGCTTATTAATAGCCTGACCAGCACAATGCAGGTTAGTCTTCACTGACAAGAACGACAAAACAGATGCAGTTGGATCGGCTGATCAGCTGCTGCCTCCGTGAATAATGGGAACTGGTATCATTAAAATTTTGGTAACCATTCCTCTTAACTAGTAAGTGAAGAATCCAAATTGGGTACCGTACCACAATTAAGCAACATGTTTTTTGAAAAGACGCTGGCAAAACTGCATTCATTTTCTAGTGTATGCAGATTCCTTATTACCAACAGCATTAAAACAGTTTTCAGTGTTATGCTATTGACATGACGTTTGACGTCCGTTTATAACACTTGAAACCATCATCAATAGCATAACAAATCAGTACAAGCAGAATTCCTTTTTCTGAGAAAAGTTCCTAGCAGCTTCTCTGTTGAGATAATGTATACGCAATCAAACACAAACCAGTTTTGTATGCCTGAAAATTGCATCCTCTCTTCTAGACTATGATGGCCGCCATCTGATGGACACGCCCGGGCTGACTGAAATCCATGGATGCCTGTGTGGTGCTGTTACCCATGATACAGTTCTACCAGCCAACCAGTGAACAGCCAGTGCCACATTGTTTCATATGTTGTGCTTAAAAATGCTGTCTTTGTCTTGGGATGTTTTTGTGTTACGCCTGTTATGCAATAAAAAGTTCATATTAAATTTAAAAGAATCTCTTCAGTCTTAGAGTGTTAGCCAATGACAGCCAGTGACACCAAATAAATGTTTTTGATGCAGCATTATGTTTGATTGACTGCAAAAGATAGCATTAAAAACAAAATGAGAACAAACCAACATTTCTTATACCACATATACTAGTGAGTCTTAAAAAACAATGCTGAAATGACTTTGAGGTTGCCACAACAACAGTAAGTAATGCTTAGCAGAAACAGGCACTGTAAATCACTCACAAGTTTCGATTCATTGAATTCTGAATCATTGTTTTACAAGTCATTTCTAAGACAATGTCAGTTTTTAAAAAACAGCACTTCCAGTTCCCAGCCTTGGTGTGAGCGACAATCTAGCAATGTCATTCATTTTGCAAAATGATGTGCTGTCAGTGTTTTAAAAACCTATCAGAACACAGGTCGGTGAGTGAAATTTTCTCAAACAGAATTATTGAAATATGTGTAGGGGTATTTATAGTACCTCATTCTAAGCCTGAAATGCAAAACATTATCATGGGCACACGCACCCAAAAATATAAACACATACCGATAAATAATGCACTGAAAGAGTGCTGTCTTTCTGCCACTGACACACTATGCAGGGCATTTTTGATTTAAAACCTCAGCCCCTGAAGTTACCTTGTTGTGGCACTGAGCTTGCCCATGAACTTGCTGGAATCCATGGAACTAAAGGCTCCAGAAACCCTGAACACACGAGAGCACCCATTGACTGGTATGTGTTGGGAAAAATTGTTCTGCGCTACTGTTCATCGACCCCACTCTCCTCCCTCACCAGAGGCCAGAAGCAATTTTTTTTTTATATGTCTGCCAGTCACGTCCCCATGACCCTCTATCACTGAATATTAAGTAACCACAGCAGCTCTGTTTGACATATGCAACAAAACAAAAACAAACATTTTGCAGAGAATACTTTTCATGTCTCCTCCCCCCCGGCTTCTTCATATCTCCTCCTTCCCTGCTTCCCAGATCACCTCTCTCTCTCTCCTTACCAGACTCACCTCTACCCAATTTCCCCCCCCACACACAAATACCAATAGCATTTCTTCCACCTAGACTCCCTCCCCCACCGGTTCACACCATATCTCATAGTCGAATACAAGTTTTGTTCACAACCACTTGCCCATTTTACCTGGACTCCCACTGGGATGCAACCCTTCCTCCAAGGGGAACACAATATTTTAAACAACTTGCTCCCTCACCTAGACTCTTCTGGGCTCCCACACTCCCTCTAAGTCCCTTGGCCTGCCACCCTTCCTCAGAAGGGGAGACCCTCCTGGGCTACCATACTCCCTCTAAATCCTTCGGACTGCTACTCTCCCTCAGAAAGGGAAACCCTCCTTGGCTACTACACTCCCTCTAAATCCTTCGGGCTGCTACCCACCCTCAGAGGGGACACAATTTTTTCTTATACCACTTGCCCCCCTTGCCTAGACCATGTGATGCCAACTCAAGCTATGCAAACTTATTTTTTGTAGTATACAACTGTCTTTTGCAGTGCATAAATCACTTAACTGTGTGCTTGAAGTCCATACAATACGTAAAATACTTAACACATCATTGCTTTATACTACCTCTTCTTGGGGCAAATGCAGGATGTATGCACTTCATGCAACTTATGCCCCCATTGTGTGATTTCATGCACTACATAACACAGTGGAGTTTGATACTAAAAGAATGTTTGCACAGTGTTAAATTAACTGATTTGTTATTTTTCACTTGCTGAGTGCCACAGTTCTTGTGGTGTTTTACTACTAGTGTACAGTATTGCACAGAAGGATTAGCAGACTTTATATATCAGTGCCAAACATATGGGCAACTACAATACAGCAACAATTACAGCCCACGCCAGACACAGCAAATAGCAACTCTACATGAGCAAAACAAAAATACAGCCATTACAGAAATCTAAGGAAACAAAATTCACATACAGTTGTTTATTGAGGTATTTATTTACATTATCTTTTGATTACATACCTGCCACATCGATCTCACCATTCAAAATAAATGATTCTCTAAGCTACTTGTTAGTTCAGTACAATGACATTAAGGTTAAATGCCACAAAATGTTTTGTAGAAATATGTAACTAGCAGCATAGCATTGTGGTGACTAACGGGACGGAGGGGGCATCTGCTCTGTTCCTCTTGCTGCACAGCAAGGTGTCGGACTACTCGATGCCAGCTATCATACTGCAAAATGCATCGAGTTATGAAGTACACAGAATACATAAATGTTCCCTTAGTTAGAAGACCAGATGGATCCTAGGTACCTTCCATCAACACAGAGCTACCTTGCTGTGAATAGAAGTGCTGTGACACAAACTTATTCTTCTCACTGTACTGAACACAGACACATCACAGCCATGTACAGTAGCCACACTTCTACCGTAGTGAAAACAGGCAGCCATGTACATCAGCCAAACTTCTACCCCAGCTCATGCTGTGAAACCATCAATGTCATTGTTCTCCAGAATATAAGAGAATAGCCTTTATACATTAACAAACAGAGGGTTATCATAAACCACACCTGTTCCTTCTGGTAAAGCATGCATCATTCCAAAACAAGTGTATTGGTTTGGCTTCCCTTATTTCAGCATTGCCACCAAAATATAACAATGAATGAAATAAGAGCGATGCAGTAAGACAGTGCTAAACTCTCACAGAAAAAAGGATGCTGTATCCTGGCATCCCTTAAATATTCAATACTTTGCTGTTTGAACTCCAGTCCAACAAGCTGTGGCAGAGCCACTATGACTGTGAATGCATTAACTAGATAAGGGTGTTTCATGGGCTTAAACATAAACATTTATTTATTTAAAAAAAAATATCAGATTTACAAACCTTTGAGTCAGAGACTCATTTACTAAGGCATCTCATTGAAACTAATACAAAGATAGCACAGTTAACAAGTCCAAAAACAATGGCCCAGAGAGCAGATAGTTATAACAATCATTCACTGGAGATACATGGGTAGCAGTACATAAACAGATGACAGTTTAGGCACGCAGGCACCACATCAAGAAGACCAAAGCAGTTCAAATAATATACAATAGCTAAAACAAATAGACATCAGAAGTCAAAGACAAGCCCAGAGTGTTCACATGAAGGCTGTTGCATACACTAATAGAATCAAAGTATAGTACATTGAGAAAGGGCATATTTAAACAATAAGTCATGACAGGGTGTGTGTTATCATGTAATAATGTTACTCCTGGGGTGGGTTGAAGCACGCGGCTAAGCTGAGTATTTATTTGCACATATTTATTTGATCTACTGGATCAGCAATATTTGCACAAGCTGTGCCCAGTGCAGATTTTACAGCACTGGTCCTGGACTGGTGATTTCGGTTTTACCCATACCACACTGCATATGGCTTAGTGATATACTGTACAGATGGCTGCAGAGTCTAATCCATTGAAGGTTGAAGTTTCAGAAAACCATTATACTACAAATATCAAGACTCACTCCCTCCCTCAACCCCAGTCACAATTAATCCTCTATCAAAGTTGTGCTTAAATACTGGTGCCTCTACATCTGTGCCACTAAGCTTTAATGCCAACATGCTTCTTCTGCTGCTGTGAGTTAAACTCTTTATTTAAAAACATTTTGTTGAGAAATTTTTGTTTGTGCTTTTGTCATCACAATGTGCATCCACTTCATCATTTCCCTGCTGTCAGTGATACTTCTTACTCAACTGGATCAGCAGATTGCTATCAGAACAGTGTGCTGGTCCTGCTTGCTAAGTTTTAAGAAGGGTTCCTGCTATTCTGCTAGCACCTCAATCCTCCTCTAATATGGCAGACGTGTGGCTTCAATTGAGCCATTGGAGTCCACACTCTAGTCTCTCTATATATTGAACTCTATGCTATACACTCAGAGTGAGGAGATCACATGGTGTTCATGGCTGTGAACTCCCAAAACAGTCTCCGATTGACCAAAAAAGCTCTGTGAGATTTTGAAATCTAACCCACCGAATAGTACATCCCAAATAGTGGCCGAATAGCTGACTATTCAGAATGTCCATCCGAATATTCGGTAAGACTACTATTCATGGTATTCAGGAAATACTATTCAGTCCATGCACAGTACTATTATTTTTGTAATTTCTGGCAGCACTCAATTAATAAAATTGGCATGCACAGTCTCCTTGTAGGTCTAAGAATCTGCCAAATTCCATGATATTGCATTCCCTAGATTTTAAATTTCAGTGGTTTAAATTTGTAGTTTACATTCTTGCAAAATTTTATTTTTAAATGTTGTGAATGTTTGACTACTTTTAATCCAACCCCAATTAAAGCTGCAAATATGAACTTTTTCAGAAATGATCATGTGGTATAGTAGTTTAAAGACTTCAATGCTGGTTCAATTTGGAAATGCTGTTTTAAATTAGAGGGAAATAACTGAAATTTAAATTTTGGCAATGTGTTTGGCAGGCTATAACTCAGTCCCATTTAAAGACAGAAATCTAAAACAATGTACATAAACAAATGTAGTGATAACCTACATGCCTGTTAAATTGTATAACATTTCAACGAATTCTATCAAAATTATACTAAAATTACAGAAATCTAAAATTTGGCAAAATGTTTAGCTACCTTTAACTCAGCTCCCATTAAAGCCTGAGACTTAAAGCATGGTGTTTATACCCATGTTGCACACTTCTCTAAATCCAGACATTGTGGAGAATTTGGATAAGAAGTTTTAAAATTATCTCAAAATAACTGAAAATGTAATTTTGATTAAATGTTTTGCCACCCATATATCTGCCCCCTTTCAACCTAAGAATCTGACATTTGGCACACATTTATATATTAATGTGTTCTGTTTATTTTCTATATTTGGTGTTACTTTGGTCGTGTACTTTTAAAATGATAGCAAAATAACTGAAATTTAAAAATTTGGCAGAAATCTGTGGAATGTTCACAAAAAATTCTGTGAAATTGCACAGAATCAGAATGGACATTCTGTGGGTATTCAGTTAGTCGTATTTTATATTCTACACAGCTCTACAGATAACTACTAGAGCTCACTGATGTAGTAACTTGTACTAGCACATGCACATGCAATGTTCTTTCTGTACAATATCACCTGCTGACTCTTTAAAAGTCCTGTAACTGACAATGGCTATTTTTACCATTAGAAAACTGTTGCACCAAATGACACCCCACCTAAAGCCATACAACCAGTTGTGACTTGAACCATTTTGGCAGAAGTTTCTGGCTATCTTTAGTCATGATGGAGCATGATGCTGGGCATCATGGTCGTATGAGAGTTGAAGGGATATTGCAGGGCCATGATGCTAGGTGCTAGTGCAAGTTAGGTGATTCAGTGGTGATAAGTGCTTTGTGAAAGTTTAATTCCACAAGTGAAATTCTAGTGGCATTAGTTATTATGCATCTATGAATGTTTGACCAAATTTTACCAATTAGAGTTTGTAAAGTAGCCACTATAAATTTTAACCTACTAAAGCACATTTATCCAGCTTAATTAGATTCCAGGACATATTTATTTTGGTATGCATGCCAAATCTTCAGCTCTAAACATCCAAATACTGTCACCATGTTTACACAATTCAACAAATAAATTGTGAAATTGTAAACTCTTAACACAGTTTACACAATCAATTTCCTCTCTATTTAGTAGTTTATCTGAGTCTTTCAAGAAAGTATGCATACAAATTTCAATTATGTATCTCCTAAGTTTGCTGAGTTGTGTGCATAGGAATATTTTCAGAAACATTCACATCAATAATAAAGTGCCAGAATTTGAGTCCCTATAACTTCCCTGGCCCTCATTCAAATGTCATGAAACTTATCCGTTTGGGTCCCTGGCATACAATATCTGTGCCAAATTTCTGATCTCTAGCTATATTACTGAATGAGTTGTGATCAGTTTGAATAACTTCAGAAAAGTCCACAAAATGTCACAAAAATTCACAAAAGTTTGCAGAATTTCTTGAAAATTCTGTGAAATTTGAATTCGCTATTTTCACCTAGCCCTGGATGACAAGGAAGGGGTGGAGCAACATGCAACAAATGTGCATGGGATGTGCAACAAGCAAGCATGATAGACCATCAGCCTTTCTTCTGCTGACATCTTTGTAGGTTTGTGTGTTTGTAAACAGTAGCATGTATGTGGAATTAAAAGAAGAGGAAATGTTTCAAGCAAGAATTTTGAGTTGCACAAGAAAATCCACTTCCACCTTTCATTTTCCATTATTTTGATTAGGCAAGGACTTCAAAGGAAAAGACAGAGAAAGGTAGAGAGTGGGCAGAATTTGGGAGGAGATTCATTATTCTGAAGCTGTGGTACAGTAGGTGGAGGAGAGGCACACACCCAAAAGCCATATCACAGCTTACACTGATACCGATATGTTCACATGCTCTGGAAATGAACATAAAACTAATAAAAGTACATACTGCAGTTTGTTTTTATTTGCATTCATGGCAGCCAAGATCATGTTTTTCTAATTTATTTTCCTAATGTTCTTTCCTAGCAAGTTTTGATCCAGTTTTTACTTATTGACATTGTAGTACTCCACCCATTTCCATTCCATTTTTGTCCATTTCAGACAATTAAAAAATCTCATGCCCCCTGTCTTCCTGGAAAATTATTTCCTATTTGATCTTTTTATAGTGCTGTCTGGTATAGTCAGGAAGACTTATTCAGAAGGCAGAAATTACAGAAATTTTGGATGAGGCATTTTATCTATTTGTTGCCTTTTACGGTCCCTGAAGGACTATTTACACTATATACATTCCAGAAATCTAAAGGTTTATGCTATAAATGTGTGTAGAAGACACCCTAGTCACTCCCCCATAATAAAGAAGGGCTAAAAAGTTAATATATGGAGAGGGGGCATGAAGTGGAGGCAGAGTGAAGAAGGTAGAGAGATGTAGGATGGTGGATAACAGGGGGTGTGGAGTGGTGGTGTTTCTGGGAACTCTCTGATAGGTGGGGTTGCCTATTTTGTTGTCATATTAGGCAGCTGAGGGAGGAGGTTTGACAGCTGTGACATGAGATAAGTACACTGGTGGTGGAGGGGATTCATGAGGTAATGATGGGAAGGGCAGAGGGATAGCAATGCTTAGATACAGGTAAGGAGGAGTGGGCAGGAATGGAGCCAAGGGAAGGAAAGAAGGGTCTAGAATGGTGTAGGAGGGAGGGAACAGGAGACTAAATGTGTTCCCTGGGTCCCCCCTCCCAAAAGGAGAAGAGGCCAAGAAAGGGGAGTGGATAACAGAATGAGGGAATGGTAAGGCAGGAAGGGGAGGATGTCCTGTTGGAGCATCTCCAGGAATGCCAGTGAGGAACAGATTCTGTCCACTTGTTCAGGGGCAGGCAAGGGAAAGTGGTGATAAGGAAAGGGGCAGTGGAAACAGAAGGGCTGAAGGAGGTGGGTGGGTCAGGGTACATTAGGAGAAAGAGTGAGAGGATGTGAGTTCAGGTAAGGTAGAAGGGAGGTGGTGCAGTGAAGGGGGTGGTAAGCATGGGAGAACAAGGAGATAGGCAGGAGAAGAAGCAGAAGGGAAGGGTATGTGAAGGGTCAGAGGGAACAGAAAAGAAGGATCGCTATGTTCCAGTGTGGGGAGAGGTTCACTAGGAGGGGATAGTGGGTATAAATGGTCAGGAGGCAGTACAAGATGATCAGGTGGGAAAGGAGGCCACAGGTGGGAATGGGCAGCAGTTTGGGCAAAAGGGTGGGAGGGTCCAGGATGAGTAGGATAAGGTGGTGATCTTGGGGTATTCAGTTGTGAAGGGGTGAGATGGGGGCAGTGCCAAACCATAAGAGGGTAGAAAGCACACCAAGGATGATGGCGGGAGGTGGAACCTCCAGTAACACAGTACATGGGGCAGAGAGGAGGGAAACCTCACATTTTAGTACATGTAGGTACAGATGACCTTGCAGGATCTGAGGTGAGAGTAATGCAAGAAAGGTTCAAGAAGATGGGAATAATATACGGGGGGGAAGGGAAATCAGTAGCCATCTCAGAAGTGCTTCTGGCCCTAATGACTAGTATGGCATTGAAGGTAGGGAATGTTGATATTAACAAATGGCTTAGAGGGTGGTGTGAGAAAAAGTACAGGTGCATTGGTGGATGGGAGCAGACATGGAATAACAAGGATCTGTATGCACAGGACAGTTTATACATAAGTAGAAATGACATAAGGTTCCTGAAGGGAAAGTTGGAGAACTTCATGATTAAAATCAGAATTTAAACTGACAGGGGCATCAGGGTGAACAGCACCCTTAGTCACCTGGTAGAGAAGACTGACAGCCCCCCCAAGCAAGAAATGAGGCAAGGGGAGGGATGGGAGGGGCAGGAAAAAAGGGAAGGAACAAAGTAAGAGGGGTTGGGAGGAAGCAGTTCAGGAACATCCAGAGTCATTGTGTAGGATAGTGTCTTTGAACACCAAAGGTCTGGGGAACAAAATGGTGGAACTGCAGTCATTGTTGGATGAGATAGAGGTGGATATAGTGGACATGACAGAGACTTTGGCCACAGAAAGCCATGACTAGGACCTAGCAGTTCCCAGATATAAAATGTACAGAAAGGAAGGGGGAAGGAAGAGGGTGGCACTGTATGTGAAGGAGGGGATAATTAGCTCTAGAGAGGAAGATGTGGAGGGCAAATCTGAAGCTTTGTGGGTATACAGTCAATTCATTCAAGGGAGGAAACTAAGGATTGTGGTGGTCTACAAACCTCATTCCCAGGATGAGGAAATGGATAAGATATTATGAGCACAGATCATAGATATGCCCAGCAGGGGAAGTAGTAATAATGGGAGATTTCAATGTACTGCACCTTAGGTGAAGTGGAAATACAGGTTACTCACCTGTAACAGGAGTTCTAGGAGTGGTATATGTTGTTCATCCACACTGTTGGGTAGGTACCTTGCCACTTTAAGATGGGCTGGAAGGTCTTCAAGCTGGCTCCTCCCACCCATCCAGGTGGTAAAATCCTTGGCTCCACCCCATGATGCCAGATCTAGCCCACTGGAAGCCAGGTCATGTGAGCCTGCAGCCGGGGAGGTCGGGTGGGTCCATGTGGATGAACAACATATAGCACTCCTAGAACTCCTGTTACAGGTGAGTAACCTGTATTTCTAGGAATGTGTATATGTTGTTCTAGCCACACTGTCTGGCAGACTCCTAGCAGTTCTCCAGGAGGAGGGAGGCAAGGACCCCCTACTTAAGAAAAAGGGACTGGAGAACTGATGCCCCAAAACCAGCATCCCAGTGTGACTCAAGTTGATATGGTAATGGAAAATGAAGGTGTGTGCTGACTTCCAGGTAGCAGCCCTGCAGATTTCCTGGCTAGGGACATCCCTAGAAGAAGCCATCAGTGCAGCAGTGTGGTGGGTAGAATGAGCTCTATCCCTCTGGGAGGCTCCTTGCCCACCAACCTATAGCAGAGATCAATGCAGGAAGTGATCCACCTGCCAATCATCCACTTGGCTTCAGGTCTGCCAGGTATGGCTTCAGCATAGGTGACAAACAGCTGGCGAACCTCTTCCTGAACTTCCGTCATATGCTGTTTGTAGTAGGTGAGCGCTCTTCTCAGGTCCAAAGTATGGAGCCTGTACTCAGCTTCCGAGGTGTGATTCAGATAGAATACTGGCAGAGTCAGCACCTGATTCAGGTGAAACTCCGATACCACCTTCGGAAGAAATTTTGGGTGTGGGCACAGGACAACCTTGTCCCTGTGGAAGACCAGGTAAGAAGATTTGATGGAAAGTGCCTGGAGCTCCCCAATCCTTCTTGCTGACATGATAGCCACCAAGAAGGTGGTCTTCCATGACAGGTGAGAGATGTCACACCTGTGCATCAGTTCGAATGGCTTTCCCATGAGCTTGGCCAATACCAGCAGTAAATCCCAGAGGTGGAGGTTCACGCACCGGAGGGGATATGTGATCCAGGCCTTTGAAAAAGCACCAAACCACTTTCTCCTGCACCACCAACTGCTTGCCAGCCCACGCCCAGTAAGCATAGATGGCTGCCAAGTGCACCTCAAGAGTCATCAACCGAAGCCCTAGCTGAGAAAGGGACCACAGGTAGTCCAAAATGCTAGCCAATGAGCAAGACGAGGGGTCCTATCCCTTGCCATGACACCAAATGGAGAATCTCTTCCATTTAAAGGCATAACATTTTCTGGTCGACTCCTTTCAGGATGCCTCAATGATGTTCAGGACCTCGTTGGAAAGACCCAAGGCCTGGAACTCTAGCCTATCAGGAACCAGGCTGTCAGGTGCAGGGATTGAAGGTCCAGATGGAGTACCTTCCCCTTGTTGACAGAGATCAGGTACAGGAGGGCTGGAAGCTGTCTCAGGAGCCCAGAGCTGAGACTGAGGTGATCTGGATACCAGAACTGGCGAGGCCAGTCTGGGGCTACCAGAATCACCTGCGCCTTGTCTCTCCTCACCTTGAGAAGCACCTTGTGGATCAAGGGAAATGAAGGGAAGGCATAGAAGAGGCATGGGGTCCTTGGCCTTGAGAAGGCATCCCCCTGAAGTGAGCCCCACTGAGGGGGACAGTATGCAACAGCCTCAGCTTCACATTCTCCCTGGAAGCAAACAGGTCCACCTGAGGAGTGTCTCAGTGGGAGAACAGATCTTGTACTTCCTCTGGCAGGAGAGACCACTCATGAGATGCATCACCTATCCAGATGAGGGCATTGGCTCCTGCCACATGGCTAGCTAGGATATCCACCTCCAGGCTGAGCATGAGAGAACAAATGCAGACAGCCTCCATGCACAAGGGCAAGGAGTGCATCCTGCCCTGATGGTTGAGATAGTGCATGATTGTGGTGTTATCTATCTGTACCTGGACTGCTTGACCCTGAATAAATGGAGCTAAGGCAGTCAAGGCTAACTGTACCACTCGGAGCTCCAGCAGGTTTATGTGGCATCGGGACTCCTGAGGGGACCAGAGACCGTGGGCTCTGTGCTCCCCCAGATGGGCACCCCAACCCATAAGAGAGGCATCGGTCATCAAGATGACCATCAGCTCGAGGCGGACAAATGGGATACCCTCCAGCAGATGAACTGGGACAAGCCACCATTGCAGGCCATCCCACATCTTCTGGGTCATGGATACTGGCTGGTCAAGAGGACCGGAGGGCTGAGACCAGTGGCTGGCCAGCCCACATTGCAGGGGGCACATATGCCAGTGGGCCCAGTGAACCATGCTGGTGCAAGCCGCCATGAGATCTAGAAGGTGCAGGAAGTCCTGAGCAGGGCACAATTGCCCAAATTGAAATGATTGGATAAAGGAGGAAAGGATCTCAGCCCTGTCCGCCAGGAGCCAGGCTCTGGCTCAGTGACAGTCGAGCTCAGCCTTAATGAATTGAATCACCTGCGATGGCACGAGTTCCAGTTTGGCCTCGTTGATAAGGAGGCTTAACTGAGAGCAAACCCAGAGAAGGTCAGATCCCTGGAGTGCTCCACCTCCAACCTGAAAGGGGCTGCTATCAGTCAATTGTCCAGGTAAGGATACACCTGGACCCCTCAGCAGCGCAGAAATGCTGTCACCACTGCCATGCATTTGATGAAGACCCTGGGAGATAGAGAAAGGCAGAAGGGCATGACTTTGAACTCGTAAAGGGATCCTTCTGCTCAAAAGTGGAGGAATCGCTGATGATACAGACAGATTGGGATGTGAAAGAATGAGTCCTAAAAATCCAGACAGCAAAACCACATGCCCCATTCCAGGGATAGTATAATCTGAGCCAGAGTGACAATCCTGAAGGTGCATGGTCTTAGGAACGTGTTCAGTTCATGCATGTCTAGAATGGGGCACCAGCCCCCCATCTGTTTTGGGACCAGGAAGTTCCTGGACAAGAACCCTGGGCAAGAAGGAGGATCTTCCACCTCGCTGACCACCCTCTTTCGGAGGAGCAGAGCTATGTCAGCTTGGTGGGCTGACAGAGAGGCTGCAAAACTGGTAGCTCCCTATTGGGCCTGGGCTCTGTAAGGAGGGGTCTGCTCAAATTCCAGAGACAGACCCCTGCTGACCACCTCCAACACCCAGCCGTCCATGGTGATAGTGCACCAGGCAGAAAGGAAGTGGCTGAGCCGGCCCCCCATGGGGGACCCGGGGAGGAGTGATGGGGTAAGGGGTGGCACCCTGCAACCCATCACTGGGCAGGCTTGGAGGAAAGATTGGCCAAGGGACCACCCTGGCCTTTCCCCCCAGGTTTCCTGATTGAGGAAGCAATGAACTCGGCCTTGGGTCACCAAGAATGAGCCTGCTGGCCCTGCTGCTGGTGTTGCTGGGCCGGACATGCCACAGGAGCAGAAGGACAAAAGGGCGTACGCTACTCATGGCGGCCTTTGTCCTTCAGGGCAGAAGTGACCGAGTCCAAGGTGGCATTGGACTTTTTGACCTGCTAGAGGTGGCCCTCCACCCCGGGTCCGAACAAGTCAGTTCCCAAAAAGGGAACATCTGTTAGCTTGTACTGGGTATCCACTGTGAAGGTTTAGATCCACAGCCAAGCCCTGCTGTGCATGGCTACAGCGGCTGCTACTGACCGGGCACAGGAATCCATGATGTCCAAAGCAGTCTGGAGCTGTTTGTTTAACCAACGCCCTTCGCTGATCCAAAACCTACCTGACCGTCATCTGGAGGTCAGCTGGGAGATGAGGAAGCACCTCATCCAGGGAGCCCAAAAGGGTATGGGAAAAGTGTGCCATCTGAACAGCCGAGCTAGCCTGATGAAGGCCTAAGGAGGCAGCAGCATATACTTTCCTCCTGGAGTAGTCCAGCTTCTCGAACTCTTTGTCCGTGGGTTTGTCCACCCCTCAGCCAAGGGGTGCTCCAAAAAAATGGAGAGAGAGCCGGTAGAGACCGCGTACTTGAGGGCCATCCTAGCTGAAGGTGCAGGACAAGAGGTCGGCTGCTGCCAGAGCTCCAGGGCTGGGTCCACTACAGCCTCAGCTATGGGGAAGGCCTCCAAGGTGGAATCCCTCTTCTCCAGGGTCTCTGTGAGAGAGTATTTGGCTCATTTCTGCACGGGTTCGAGCTTCATCCCAGTGGACCCCGATATGAATCAAAGGATACCGAGGAACAAGGATGGGCTCTCATCCACCGACAGACCCCCTGAAGATTCCAGGTCAACTGGACAGGAATACAGAGAGGAATCTTCAGTCTCCGAAAAGTCTGCAAACAGCTGGCAATCACCTGAGCCTCTCTCTACTTACCAAGGATGGTTGGGAGTGAGAGTGCCCAGCAACCTCTGGGCAAGCCTTGACCTAACTGAGAATGCTTGTTCGGTGCCCCAGACTTAGGATGAGGAGACGGGGTTCCACCACAATGGGTGGAGCAGCCCAGTTTAGGCCGAGCAATCGGTACCGGGGCCAGCTCCTTGACTGAAGAACCAGGGGCAGGAGACTGCTTCAGCTGTTCTGGTGACAGCCACATAATCACTGGTGAAGGAGCTGGAATCAGCTTATTGCTGACTAATAGAAGTTGCTGCCATATAAGATCCTCATAGCACCAACACAACTTGCACCGGAGCCTCTCCTTGGCCAAGGAGGATGAGGAGAATGAACAGCAGCTCCACTTTCCATGATGATGGGACTGGAACCACCAACATCAGCAGGATCTGCCTGAAGCAGAAGAGGACTGAGACCTCAACCATCGGGGTTGCCAACGGCGGGCCGAGGAAGGAGCAGGAAAACCACAGTTCCTCCAGTTCAGGGTCCTTAACCAGGGACATCAGCTCGTGGGAACCGGTGACTGAGGGTTGTCGGCCTTCTCAGTTGACAACCTGTCAGTGGGCTCGAGAAAAATCTCAGCCTCAAAGACAAGATTCTCGACTGGCTGGTCTCTGGGGAGCTCCAAGAAACCTGCAGCCCAGGATGCAACCTAGACCAAAGTCAAGAGATGATGATCTGGGGAGCGAGACCTCTCCTGCTCCCACAAAAATTGATGCTGGGGCTTACCCTTGTGGTCCTTCTTCTTAGACTGAGAGATGTGAGACCCAGAAGGACCCTCTCTCTTGGTAAAGAGGGACTGACAAAGCTTCCGAAAGGATGCCACGTAGGAACAGCCCAAGGAGAGCAGGATAAGGGCCGATACTGAGGAGGATAAAGCCGCGGCCTGGGCCACCTCCTCCTTGAGGCCATAAGTTGTTCCAACTGCTCCGCGGTGCCCGCAGCCATGAACACCGTCCAACGGGCCACTTTTGATTTGACTGACCGGAACCATTTCTTCAGTCCCCCCAGTTGTAGTCAGGCAGCGCAGTCCTTGAACACCAAAGGGGAGAAGGACAGACAAAAGATGCAAGCCTGTGGTCATGGTCAAATCCAAGACAGTAGACAGAAGTGGCGTGAGGATTGGTGTGAGACATCTTCTGCCCGCAAGGGCACCGACAGAACCTGGGAACAGGTTTAGCATCCATCGCAGCCGTGATGGAGTTGAGAGAAGACCGAACTTCAGTACATTTCAAAATGAGTTTCTGAAAATCTGAAGATTTAGGATCCAGGCCTACAAAAATGCAGAGCACTAAGGAGGGAACCTGAGCTTCCAAGCAGTAAAGAAGATCTGGCATCACGGGGTGGAGCTGAGGATTTTACCACCTGGGTGGGTGGAAGTAGCCAGCTTGAAGACCTTCTGGCCCATCTTAAAGCAGCAAGGTACCTGCCCGACAGTGTGGATAGAACAACATATCCACATCCCTAGAAAATGTGGTAGTGGGATATTGGTTTTTATGCTAGCCTGCTGTGATGCTTATAAGTCTGTATTGAAAGTTTTTTATTCACTCACTTACTTATTTGTGTTGTGTACCTATGTATAAACATATGACCATTACTTTTGGAGTGCAAGCCTTTGTTGCTTACCTGAACTAGAAAATCCCTGATACCTCCCGCACTAAAGAAAAAGTACTGCTGTATGATTTCCAGGGTGCAGTGAGAAGGCTTTTTTCAGATATATAAGGGAGAAAAGAAACATAAGGGATGAGATTAATAGGCTAAAACAGGAGGGGGTTGGGCAGAGGGTAGTGAAGGAAAGGAGAAGATGCTTAATGGGTATTTCTGTTGAGTCTGCACTTCGTAGAAGGACAGATCAGTACCACAAGGGAGTGGAGGGAGGGAGGGGAACTGGGAGGAGGAAGTCACAGATGGTGCAATTCAAGTCAACAGCATAATCAAGGGCCTAATGTCCGTAAAAGTGGATAAATCACCAGGAATTACAACAATTCCAGGTGATCCTATATCCTTTTCATTTCATTTTTATTGGTTATACTGGAAAGGCATGTGAGCATTGCTGCATGTTTACACAAGCATTCAGTTACATACAACAATCATGAGAAATGACATAGGCTAAAACATTTAACTTACAGCGTGGGTTAATACAATGGTACATAAAATCGGGATAAATCAGGATTAATGTGTGAGTCCAAATAGGTCCATGCTACCAGACTTTTAATGAAGAAGAGCAAAAAATATGGACCAAAACCAGTTCTTTCACTGACACTGCTCAGATTATTGTTTCACAGTGCCAAAGTTTTCATCCATAATATTGAATGTTTTGAGACCAAATGTGATTTCTTCATAAGGGAATGAATAAAAATATATAATAATCTGATTAATAAAAATTATTTACAAAAATACCCAGTGTCCTTAAAACTCCATAACTCAAAGAAGTGAAAAACATGGAGCGGATAAAAAAACGTAACGTTATGTTCAAACAACTCCTTATGCACTTCCTGAAGTTGCTTTAAGTTGATTCTCTAAGTGTCACAATTATCTGTATATAAAATAAAAATATGTATCAGCTACAAAACTCTCTTACCTATATGCTTCTCTCAAACACCACAAGTATTCACATGACATTCCAATCTGTGGTTTTTTTTTACCCAAAATGTTAGCATTTCTCCATTAAAAATCATAAATGTATCCCTTCTGTTTCATTTCAACCACCATAGGTTGAAACTCTTGACCTCATCCCTGGTTCAGCTAAACATATTTTTGATATATTTATTCTAAAGTTCTGAAACACTTATTCACCTACACCATTGCAAACAATCTTTTCTAATAACACTTCAAGCTATGCAATATTTAACAGAAATACCCATGTGTCGTAACCCAATTCAAAGCGTTCTCACCTTCTGATATGCTGTCTTTATTTTTCCATTTCTTTTATTATTGCTTTCCTTCTATTTCTAAAAAGGAAAAAAGGTCCTTAGTTCAATTATTATTTCCTTATGTAGCTCAACAACTTTATTCTAAACTCAAGCAATCTAAGTGTACACTGTATTCTAAAGAACGCTTCTTCTCTCGCATTCTCAAAATACCATTACTATTCTACATGTTCAGCCAGCTATAGCACCTTCATGCATCAAGGCACTCTGAGCAGTACTTGGAATGAAAAATGCAGGCTTATTCAGATCGTATAACTAAAATACCAAATCTGTTTACCTGTAGATGCCATCCGCTAAATGACGCCGGCCCCGATTAACTCCTCAGCATTACCAGATAAGGAGGATTATTGCCTACATCTTTTTAAGTTGCTTTCATTTGGGATGAAAAATACACCTTCAATCCATTGACATTTTAGCAGAGGGTGCTCCTGTGTTACTGAAGTTATTAAACTATATTTACATTTAGCATCCAAACCCTTCTCTAGTTTTCATTCCATCTGGCAATAGTTTCCTGGAGCAAATGAGTAAAAGAAAGAAAAGTAGCTAAAGAAAAAAAAAGTACCCATGCCCTCCATGTTTAATGTATCTGCCTGTCTCGGTCATTTGCCATCCTTCTCCTCCTCCTAGCTGTTTATATTGCAAGGCTATGCCACCATGACAAGCTGGAACTTATCCCTTGTCATTCACCAAGGAACAGTGCGAGCCAGTCCAGCTGAACTTTTGCTCATCCTTGCATCAACTCTGAACCACAGACAGGCAGGGCTAGAAGGTTAGCAGTCAGACATCATCCACTCCACACATCACCAAATGATGTGCTGTACTGCCCAGTCCACACTTATAGAGTAAAGCCCTATTAGACTGCAAAAAACTGCCCACTTGCACAAAGTGCAACAGGGGGTTCAGTGCCCACACGATGCTTCACTAACAAATTATCTACAGACCACATAATGAACCTTAGTGAGGGTGCCCCATACAACTGGTAACTGCTCCAAAGCCTTCAAATCCCATAAATTAGTGTTAAAAAGGTAATTCTGCCGGAGCCTTTTTTCCAGCATGTTTGCTGTTTATAATGATTCTGGCATGGACAGAGTTATATCATAAAGCAGTAATAGTTTGTGACAAGGTTGACAGTGGTTGTAGTCAGATGTAACATCCTTTTTAGCATGTTGACTGTGAAAATTAATACGTTTCTACACTCAAGCATTTGACATTATAATTTTTTTCACCTAATGCACACTGTTATAGTTACAGGGTTGTGATGCAGAGCAAGAAAATATCTGTTTGCCATTCCAATAACTACAACCATGATGGTTATCACTGCCCTCATGCTTGCTTCTTTTATCCCAAACATTCAATACTTTGCCACATAATTGGGCAAATTGACCATTTTGGGGAACTGGCTTACTCCCTAAATAGCCATCACAATGTCCTCCTCTGCATATGGAATGATTGGATACTGCATAGCACAGCAAGAGACTTGTTACTGTTACTCTTGCCTGTAAAAAAAGCTGGTCTGACTGGGGGGGGGCTTGTTTATGGCCACCCCCTCACTCTTTTTGTTGTGACAGTCTATCGTACTTCTCTAATAAAATGCTTATGACTGACTGTTAACTTCAGGTGACACTTTTTCATGTGAATGATGTCCTCCTCCTACCATATCTTCCCTCCCCCATAATAAACATGATGCATGGAGAGCAGATTAGGAGAACGTCTCACAAATGACATTGTAGTGCACATGTAAACCAGATATGATCTGATCCATAGGAAAGAGACCTTGTCAATGTCTGATGTTGCTGTTCCATGAATTGTATAGTCTTCTGTGCTGCACATATTTAGAAAAATTCAATAAAATATATTGAAAAAAGTAAAAAAAGGGGGGGCTGACCAGACAGTGTGGTGACAGGAATTGTACTGGCAATACTGGGCCAGATGCCAAAATTAGGCCCATTTTTATGGCTGCAGTGGGCGAAGCCTGCAGTGCTTTAACAAACACAGAATGAGGACTTTGCATTTTTTCCTTAGTTAAAAAAACTTGGATTCTTTCTGCCCATCACAACCCTGCCCCCTCTCTGGTGCCCGTGCTCTACTTCTTTTCAAACAGTCCTTCCCTGCCCTTTCTGTGCCCGTCACCAGTCTATCCCCTCCCCAATAGTGCTGCAGTAGCTCCTCCCCACCAAGCTACCTCTTCTTATTCAGATCATACTGTATACCTAAAATACAAAATCTGTTTACCTGTAGATGCCTTCCTCTAAATGATGCCGGTCACGATTGACTTGTATAACTAAAATACCAAATCTGTTTACCTGTATATGCCGTCTGCTAAATGATGCCGGTCCTGATTGACTTGTATAACTAAAATACCAAATCTGTTTACCTGTAGATGCCATCCGCTAAATGATGCCATTCCCGACTAACTCCTCAGCATTATCAGGTAAGAAGGATTATTGCCTGCAGCTTTTTAAGTTGCTTTCATTTGGGATGAAAAATACACCTTCAATCCATTGACATTTTAGCAGAGGGTGCTCCTGTGTTACTGAAGTTATTAAACCATATTTACGTTTAGCATTCAGATCCTGCTCTAGTTTTCATTCCATCTGGCAATAGTTTCCTGGAGCAAATGAGTAAAGGAAAGAAAAGAACCTAAAGAAAAAAATGTACCCACACCCTCCATGTTTAATGTATCTGCCTGTACCAGTCATTTGCCATCCTTTTCCTCCTCCTAGCTGTTTCTATTGCAAGGCTATGCCACCATGACAGGCTGGAACTTATCCCTTGCCATTCACCAAGAAATAGTGCGAGCCAGTCCAGCTGAACTTTTGCTTGCCCTTGCATCAGCTCTGAACCACAGACAGGCAGGACTAGAAGGTTAGCAGTCAGACAGAGAGCGGTTAGCTAAAGACATCTAGCATATCCTACAAAGAAGGAAGCAGCAGCAGCAGTCCTCCCTCCTTCTGGAGCGGGACCTACACCACCTGGCACAAAGTGCGCTTCTATATTTAGGGTTCCTCCTGAAGAAAGTTACACAATTTAGGAAGGGACTGAACACGAACCAACTGATTGCTCACCTGTGATCTTTTTTTTGTTGTTTACTCGTTATGCACTGTAATACTCGACCCCCGTCTAAATAAGTTGGTTCTAGTCCACATTCAGTCTGTGTTGATACTATATGATGCAGTGAATGCAATGCATTGTGAATAGGAACCAATTTTATAAGAATATCCCAGTTATTACAACCCCCCCCCAATCTACTTCTTTTCTATTTCATCACAGTGTTCTTGCCCTTACTATGCTGTCTAGCATAAAAACCTTAAGTCTGTTTTTTCTGGAAACACCGGTATGGTAATCTATCTTTGAATGGTGAAGTTAGGGTCACTGGCAAGAGGGGGAAGCTGGCGAACTGCAGGGCGAGCAATAGCTGCAAAAGGGTCAGTGGAACAGTCACAGAAGGACTGCAGCTGGATGTGGCAACCGTGCAGCAGCTGCCTTTGCCGCCGAGCTTTTTCGTCCTCTTCCCCTTGTTCTGTGTGCCTACAGCTATGCCATCCTAATGCCTAGTAGGTTCTGTAAGCAACAAGGACATTCATTTCTACTGATGCATAGAGTGTACATATTTCTTACAATTGTATAAGTCAACAAAAAGAAACTACAGTTCCGATTTTATGCTGGACTTGTTGAGATATGTTTCAGATGGGGTACCAGAGCTGTAGTAGGATGCATATCTTTTTAGACTTTTATTGTTCTGCATAACGGACACTAAATGACAGTGGCAGGTGTAACCCCTAGATGGCGCTATCCCAGGGGCTACTACCCCTGCCTGATTTGCCACTAACAGGTTGAGGGGCCTGGATCCAATGGCGGGTGCCTCCACCCAGAGGTCAGGATTTGCAATAGTTAAACTAACTTGGTCACAGCCCTCTGGGACACTGCAACCCCCCTTTCTTCCCACTAGTGGCCCACACAATATATCAAATTACCTTCACAGTATACACTTACCCCAGGTCTGGTTCCGCACTGGGACCTCCTGTGAAATGAGATACAGTGCAACAATCACAGTACAGTACTTTAACATAGACAAATATCTCAGGCAGTATAACTTTGCTGAAACAAGCAGCTCTGATTTATTTAGGGGATATAACAAGGACAGGAGGAAATCAGGTTAATTAGCTTATCACTCTAATAATCTACCTATGGCTCTGTGCACAGGCCTATCCCTATCAGTTACTGTCCCTGGGTACCCAAGCCCTAGTGGCTAGTCCAAACCGTGGCAGCTGGTAGGGCCCTTTCACACAGAGAAAAGGAGAATTAAACAGTCAGCAGTACAGTAATTCCATTTGGATTTAATGTGGCAATTCAACAGGGGCGACCCTGAATTAGTACTCACGACCTCCAAATAAGATAGGGTCCTTCAATGTCAGCAGGGCTCACTTGAGGTACACAACCTCTTCACACATCCATATAAAAAGCACTGTACCAGGCAGGCTGCATCTGTATCCCGATCGCAATTACTGCACAATACCGGGAGAACACACAGCAGATTCAGTTCCTGACAGACCGAGTGCAATTTTCAGCAATTCCTCCAGTCTTCTACAGGGTGAGCCTGGTTTCTACTCTTCAGAGATCCTTTGATTCTTTTCACAGGACGGATTCAGTCCTAACAAGCTGTTACACAAGCTGCAGACCGGAACTCTGGGCCTTACACACGTTTTTTGACTAAAACTGCACACTGAAAAAGCACAGGGCTCCTTCCTTCTTCACTGCCAAAGCTCAACTGAAACTCCAACCGACAAGACCGGGCACTTCCTTTGAGTTCCTCCCAGTTCTTGACTGGATTGGCTGTCACTCACAATAGACTGCTGCTGTTGGTCCAAAAGGCACTGAAGTCTAAACTACATCTCCCAGAGTCACTGCCCCCTACATCCTCTTGTGGCTGGCTCAGATTATGAGTCAAGTTCTGATTCGTCAAGGCACCATTTTGAGCTAGCTTACCCCACACTGATTGGTCCAGTTCAGCAGTTCAAAACTAGAATGGGAACTAGCAGACACAGTTCTGACTGCAAAGAAAGCAGGTTAGACAAACTGTAATTTCATTATTACTCTAAATAATTTCTGGCAAACAGTTACATCTTTCAGATAGGTTCCTTTGCACTCCTAGTGACTGCAAAAATGAAGTGAATTGGCAGCAGCTTGAGTGGTACTCAATCAAAGAAACACACAGTCCCCCATACAAACTAATTATGTCTGCAAGCAGACAGCTCTTAAAGAGACAGTACCAGAGGTTCTAAAAACACTCACTGATAAATGGCTTAAATGCCAAACACCATTCAGGCTTGGAGCATTCAAGCAAGCTCCTGGAAGTCTTTTGGGAACCCCCATTTGCAGGGGGGTTACACCGGCATTTAAAAGTGTGGGAAGAGAAAGAGCCCATTGCTGTCTTCGTTCCCCCCAACTGTAGTGATGGTTTCTGGAACCAGTGGGTTGCGAATCCCTCTGACCTGCAAGGCATGTTAGGTTCCTTCCTGTGCCATCCCCCCCTTCCCAACAGTATCGGGGGGGTTGTCCGCTAGTGCCATGAGCGCAGAAAGAGTGAACAAGCCTGTATCTCCCTTGCCTTGTTGCCACTGCAATACTGTGTCCAACTGTCTGTGTTCCCCCAGTGCAGAGCCATTATGGCAGGGTGATCCATGTGGTTTGCTTTGTTCACATTGTGCGGAGCGGGTTTTTCATATTAGAGAGTGAGCCACAGAAAACAGAATGTCTTTTCTGTCTCTCTGTTTGTGTAAAAGCGTAGAGCAAAATCCCGACACTATGAAACAGTCACAGTGGCACAGAGAGCTGCAGGTGTTCCACAGACCCTCACACATGTAGCCTCAAGACTTGACCTCTACCACAGGGTTTTTGTTGCTGTTAACTACAGCAAACATAGCATCAAGAAGTGTCCTGAACCTTGACTTGTGCAGTAGCGAACCCTCCAGTCACCTGATGGACACACAGTGAGTGATAGTGCCCCCCCCATTCCTTTGAGCAGAGCTGGAGAAAACAGATGTCATTTCTTGTCAGTTTCAGTGTAGTGGGACACATCTGGCAACAGTGGAGATTGACCTGAGTACTGTCAGTAGGCTGTGCTGCTGGTGCCTCGGCCACCCCCTCAAAAAAAAACCAGAGAGCCAGGACAGAGACAGCCACAGAGAGTGGAACAGAATCTCACTGGCACTCTGCACCATTGCAGAAATAAACCGCATCCTCAGATCAAGGTGTTCAGCTGTCAGTCTGCATCATTGGCAAGTATGGTATGGCAAACAGCTTTGCTTGCAGCATGGTGTTGAGGTGATGATCCACTGGATATCTGTTCAGTGCTGGAAGAGAGAGAGAGTGAGAGGCAGTCCCAAACAGACTATTTCTATTACTCTACAGAACATCCCTTACACAGCAGCTTTACCGATACAGTGAGAGAAAGACAGGGAGTGAGACATAATAATGCTCATAATATTTTTGTCTGTCTCTGTCTGCATTTGCTGCATTCTGTGTGTGTCAGTGGGAGCTGATGAGCTTTTAGAAGGCTCAGTTCTTCAGAAGTTAGTGACCAAGGGGAAAAGTGTTTGTTGTGAGGGAGAGGGCCTGGAGGACAGACCTACAGGGGTTAGTAAAGAGATCTTTCACAGAAAAGGAATGTGACAGATGACATTAGTAGAGGGAGTAGTGGCTGTCCCTGGCTGGCTTGTACACCATATGTGTGTGTTGAGGGGATAAAACAAACTGTCATACATAGTGTACCAGAGCATGTTATGCATCAGAAATGTGACATATCATGTCAGTACTGTATGTGTTACCTTTCCGTGTGTATAACAGCAAGGAAAGGTACAGATTTCTTTAGGGAATATTTCACAAGATGGCAGTATACAGCATATTTTGGGGGGGTTTAAACCTGATAAAGAACGGGTTTTGTGGATTTTCTTGTGTTTTCCACATAAGCCATGTTTTAAGTGCAATAACCAGCTCTAGGATGTGGGTTTACAGGCATTTAATATACACCTGGGGTGCTGTGATGACACTCGGCCTGTGGTCTGATGCCTCACAATGCACCCATGGAGTGCATTAAATGCCTAAGGGCCCACACCCTGTAGTGGGTTATTGCTTTCTTAAGTCATCCCATAGAAGTCATGTACACCAAGTAGAGCACAACCTGTTCTTTTGCATTAATTTCATGACTGAGAGAAAGGAAGAACATTCACACATGTGAGAAGTTGGCAATACAATTAAAAGATAAACAGAAAAGAAAACCACATAAGAAACAATGTACAGGTTTAGTTTATTCAAGTGCTCAAACAGAGCTAAATTGTACTGAACAACCCTGTGATGAGGAAGCTGGCAAACTGCAGGGCAAGCAGCAGCTACAAAAGGGTAAGTGGAACAGCCACGGAAGAACTGCAGCTGGATATTGCAACCACGCAGCAGTCATGGAGCTGCCACATGAAGTGTGCTAATAAGTCTGCAAAGCAATCACAGGATCAAGAACCAGTGGGGACACACTCGACCTTAAACTACTGTCCCTTGTGCTAGATGAAGTGCTATCTCTGCTTACCCATATTTTCAACCTCTACCTCTCCCATGGCCAGTTCCCCAAGAGATGGAAATCCACTACCATAACCCCAGTCCTCAAAAGTGGAAACAAAGCCCATCAAGGGGAACTATAGGCCTATATCCATACTGCCCCCCCCAAAGGCCCTTGAGCGACTGGCCTCTGACCAGCTGACGGAATATCTGGCCAAGTACGACATTCTCTATAAGCAGCAGCACGGCTTCAGGAAAGGCCACAGCACTACATCGGCCCTCCTAGAATTCACAGGAGCAATCCACAACTCCCTTGACAATAATCAACTAACTGGATCAGTCTTCATTGACTTGACTAAGGCTTTTAACACTGTCCATCACCAACTGCTTATCACTGAGCTTCAAAACTCAGGGCTTTCTCCTGATGCTACATCCTGGCTCAAGAGCTATCTGGAAAACCATACACGAAGCATGAAAATTGCTCACACCCTCTCCGATTCTAGATCCGTCCACTCTGGAGTCCCTCCTGTTCAGCCTGTTTTTGGACAATCTGCCACAATCCAGTCCTGAACAGATCCTGCTGTATGCAGATGATGCTGTCATCTACACCACTCATCATGACCCCCTCCTACTTTAATAAAAGCTCCAGATGGGCTTCACTTCCATTGAAAAATGGTTTAATAACCAAAAGCTGGTGCTCAACTATAAGAAAACAAAGTCAATGCTTTTCTGCGGCTCTCGCAACAAGCATAGGTCTCTTCCCTTAGTAACTGCAAACTGCCATGGTGCTGTCCTGGACCAAGTTCACTCCTTTAAATATCTTGGAATCACACTCGACAGTCAGCTATCCAATGACATTCATACCAAAGCTGTCAACAAATGCATTGGTCTTCCATACAGGCACAGGGAGTGCCTTACCGCAAACGCCTTAAGGATAGCTGTGCAGATCTCTGTGGTATCACTAATCGATTATGGTCAGGTTGTGTATGACATCTGACACAGCCCTTAGGCACCTACCCTTGACTCTTAAGAAAGCCTGCCATCTTATCACAGTATCCCACCATCTCACCCACACATGTGCACTCTATGTCCAAATGGGCTGGCTCCAACTATCTAACCGTGTGAAGTACCATACTTGCCTTATGGCCAAGAAGGTCACAATAGGCCTTGCTCCACCAGGTGTCCAAGCCCTCCTACATACTACATGTATTCCCTGCCCCACCAGGATCTCTGAAAAACAAATTCTGCACATTCCCCAGTGCCACACCTCTCAGGGACAAAGGTCCTTTGCTCACCGGGCACCCTACTGGTTTATAGGAATCAACAAAGATATCACCTCACTGCAAAGTCTTGGCCAGATCAAACCTACCTTCACCTCCACCTCTCTGCTTCCAGCTCCTGTGACTGTCACTCATAATCCGCTATCCCCACTTTCACTTGCCTATCCCCTCCCTCACACCCCCCCCCTCCCTCCCTGGCTTTAGCACTCCTCGAAACTTGACAAGGCCCTCGGCTGCTCCTCAGTTTCAGTTATTCCCCTCTATCTTTCAACTTTCCCTTTGAATTCTGCCTACCTTGTTTCCATCCCTCCCTTTTTTGTCTTTATTCCACTGCTTGTGATTGTGTTGAATCTCATGATATGCATTGTTTATTCAAATTCCTGTTCTGATCTGTTCATACCTCCCTCAAATGTCTGTATTCAACCTGCCTGAATTGTTAATTTCAAACTTTGTTATGTTTGTATTGTTCTCCAATTGGACGTGGAACCTTTGTAAAAGAGCCTTGGGTCAAAGGTACTTGTAATCCTAGAATAAATAAATAAAATAAAAAAATAAATCTTCCACCTTTGCCTCTGAGCTTTCTCCTCCCCACCCTCCCTTGTTGTTTGTGGGGTCCCACCAAGACAAGAGCAAGCAGTAGCCATGGAATTGGTTCCAAAAGCAGCAGAGTGCCTAATCCCAGCAGCAAATTAAATCCTCTCGGTAAACCTTATCCACTGCTGCTGGACTTCCTCAGTCACCCTTGTTGCCTGGTTATGCATGTGTGTGTTTTCTTTTACATGTCATCTCCATCCTTTTTTATTTTATTTTTTTATTTTTAGAAATGACCAGCAGAGTGGCCACAGAAGAACTGCATTTGGACATGGCAACCATTTCAGCACTGTATAGAAATGTTTACGTTTTTATCCATATGTCTGTAAAGGAGCTGTAGCTGAATCAAATGATATAATAAGAAGCCCACTTTCCCTGTAGCATACCTACAATTGTTTATTGAAAAATGCAAATTTTTAAAGAAAAAAGTTAATATCAGTGACTACGAATAAAAGAAATTAAATATTAACCATTTATATCTGTACAGTTGTACTGAGAACCATCTGATGTTTGTATAGCACCAATTGGAGAATTAAAACAGAGCCACCATTTTTAGCCCTACAGTCCTGTGCTCTGGTTTTTAAATTGCAAAACATCAATAATACTTTATAGCTGTTTCCCATAATATATAGTTTAAGATAAAAAAACACATTTTCGTCATGTTCGCAGTATTTATGATACTACAAAATGCTTGTTCATAGAACTATTTTATTCATCCTGCATTTCAAAGTGCTTTACAAGATTATGCAATACAGCAAAGTAATGAACATCTCCAATAATATTTAAACAGTGTGCAATACTGGGGTCACCTGGCTTTGCAACAGTAGCCCATAATGCTGTGGTGCTGGAGACAGGGGTTTAGGGATCAATCCAGGATGCTGGAGTTTGGTTGTCTTGCTGGGAAGGTTGCTGCCTATGGCAGTGCATTCCCATCTGGGAGGGGATCATGAGACTGCCTCCTACAAGTACAAAAGGTCACTCTGGATTAGCATGACAATACCAGCAGTTTTTTTTTTTTTTTTTGTAAAATCTAGTATGAAGTATCTTCATATAGGGCTACTACAATACATTTGTTCATGTCATTGTTATGATAATACATGGCATTTGTGGGGGCTTATATCTGTAATGTTGACTTCATTCTAAAAAAATGTTTAATGTTTGTAAAACTAAAATAGGTTTTTATGGTGTTATAGGTAGGTGGTTTTAACTAGTGACTTATTTATTTGGCTGAGCACTTTATACAACATGTAAGATATAACCCCAACAGACCATGGGTACATGAGGGCATTAATGCACATCCTGGGTACGTAATGAGGCATAAGACCAAAGGGCAAGTGCCTCCAACACTTTTATGATGCCATCATGAAACTGCAAAGTGTACCATTCTTTTTTGTTGTTGAACTGAAACACAGACTACAAACAAGTAAGATGGCAAGCAAGATCGCTATATAAGTTCAGTAGGTGAGAAGTAGCTTTCCTTTTCAAGTTCTTGCATTAGTTAACAACTTATCAATATTTCTTAGATGGTATTGAATCACAAAGTGAACTGCATATTGGACTGACATGCAGATAACACGAGTGTGGCAAAACTGGAGTTTGAGACTGCTTTAAAGGGGAATTGTTACTTTTTCAGGGACAAAAACATAGGACCTTTAAGTCCAAGTTAGCTGAAATGCAATGTGTCTGAGTTTTTTTAATCATATACTCTGTTACAATCTTCATTTTCATCTGGCTGATCCTGAACTCCCCCAGTGGCCATTACTGTCCCCGAGTCCCCCTGCAGCCCGCCTCTGATGATGCACCTGATGGGCTATGCCACAGGGGATGCCTATGTACCATTGTACTTGTTTTACACTGATACCGACTGACCAAGGAAAGTGTTTTCCTTGGTCAAGTGGTACCATTGCTAGATGTCCAAACAGACACTGTCTATTTGTTAACCTTTTACAATAACTACACTGGCACATTGGAATCACTTATGGCTTAGCCCACCAGGCATGTGATCAGAGAGCTGGCTGGAGGGGACTGTAATGACAATAATGGCCAGTGGGGAGAGGGGGTGCAGGATCAAATTAACCAGAGGTAAATAAAGAGTATAGCACAGTAAGTGGCTAAAAAATTCAAAAACATTGCATTTTAGCTAATCGAAGACAATAGGTCCCATGCTTTAGTCCCTACAAAGCTGACAGTTCTCCTTTAATAGGACTCCTTCATGTGTAGTATATGTTGAAGTGTATTGGAGTGAATGTTTTAATATTAAACTGCCTTGGTGAGTCAGATTTAACAGTTGTGCATTACTTGATTGGTCTCCAACATTTTCTTCTTTTTTTTTATTTCCGTGTTTATGATTTCTTCAGTGGGTTTAATACTTGGTGACTGTTCAGCTTTGTCTTCACTTGTTCTATTGCTGGTATACTTTCATTTGTGGGAGTATTTGTGCTACTGGTCAAATCTGTGTTCCACATTTTTCGATCTTTACTGGCGACAGACCAGTCATTTCTCAAACTGGACTTGCACATCAGGCTAGTTATGGCCATGACTTCCTAACTTCCTAGGCTGGTTTCAGATGAGAAGTGCACTACTGAGCTTCTTAAGCATTGTTCCTTAAGCATGTGGAAAGTCCAACTTCTTTTGAAATCGCTGCCATTAAGTTGCCCAAATAATGAATGCCCTTGGGTTGCTTGCTGTGCCATGTACTTTGCTGGTCCAATGTGTGCTGTTTTTTCTTTTTGTGGGGGGGTGTACAGTAGGTACAGTGCTACAGTGTCAGTTGGGGCATTTAGACCAGTACTTTTTATATAGTTCAGCACAGCAGTTAGGGTTTGAGGAGTCACTGTATAAAAAACCCTTGGATTCCTTCTGTCTTGATTTCCATGATGTTGTTGCCATGGTTCTTGGGGTGCTCATTGTAGCACAAAGTGAGATATTCAGATCCATTCTCATCTGTTTGAATCTGGAATGAATTTTGCTTCAAATCCCAAATACCCTCTCCACCTCTCCTTGCCAGATCAAGTTGCAACTCAAACCACACACAGCACACTGAACCCACTTCTGTGTTTGGTGACATTATTTCTGATTCTCAGTTTTTTCAAGTCAGTGTTGCCAATTGTTGGGTGACATGATGATGTACCCTTTCCTGCCTTTCAGAACTGTTTATATACTTAGACAAATGCATGCAGAATTGAAAATGGGATCACTGATCAGTTTGAAAACTTTTCCACTATCCACACTGTTCAAGTGTCGGTTTAAGCCTACTAAAAAGCCTATGAAGCTGCTCTGACAATGATACTGGGGGTGCCCAATACCCAAGTGTCATGATCGTGTTCTCCCCTGATGTTGGCCCTTTTAAAAAATAAAATGATTTCACACTCCACCCGACCCTCCCTCTCAGCACCTCCTCAGAAACATAACTGTGTTACTTGGGGTGTCCAATCCCCCAGTGTTGTGATCAGGGATCATCAGTCATGATTTTGCTTTACCTGTAAAAGGAAAAAACATCCACTGATATCTTTTGGGGCCATTCCTTATCCACCACCTGACCATCCCACTCAGCACACCCTCCCCAAGCCCTTACTTACCCATTGGAGGACCAACACTGTAATCCTCTCTGGATCACAGACATGTCTCTACTCTTCAAAGCTGGGTCTCAAACTGAAGAAACAGGTATGTGGTTCAATGTATTTCAATGCAGTTTTGAACTTAGGGTTATTACCTCGGTATTTTTACATATTTGTGCCCCAAAATGTCAACATGCTTTCTTTGGCTCCCCACCATATGAACAATGGCACTATCATTAGGCAGATCTGTCCAGAAACATGATTTTGCAGTCTCTTCATGAATTTACCTTTCAGGCAAGAGTTAAAAAGTTCCTCTGCTCTTGTTCATGAGGTGGGTTCATAAGAAGGCTGTGTTGAAACTTTGGTGCAAAAATATTAAAAAACAACTAAGTTATGAGCTTACATTGAATTTTGTGAGTGCAGGCTTGCAACTTTGGCACTTTTCAATATTTTTACCTCAAATTTACAGCTTAGCCTATCTTTACAGCACCTCATGAATGTGAAAACTGTCATTTTTCAATTCCTGTCTGAATTGTTTCTTTTTACATCCCAAAAGATGATCTTGCAGTCTCAGCGCCAAATCACCTTTCAGCCAGGAGTTGAAAATTTTCTCAGCCTGTCTTTATACAGTGAGGTCATACGATGGTTATCTTAAAAATGTAGTGCAACAATATTAAAAAAACAACAGTTATGAGCCTACATTAAATTTTGTGAATGTAGTCTCATATGTTTGGCAATATTCAACATTTTTACTTCAGATTTTCAACATAGACATTTCATTATTGCACCTCATGAATGTGACAGCTATCATTTTTCAACTCCTGCACAAAATGTGTTTTTGTGTCCCAAATGTTGATTTCACAGTCCCTGTGCAAAATTACCTTTAAGCCAGGAGTTGAACATTTTGTCTGCCCATCTTCATGAATTAGGGTCATAACAAGGCTATGTTGAAAATTTGGCGTACGAATATTACAAAAAAACAAATGTACACGCCTATGTTATATTTTGCAAATACGACTTGCAATATTGGTAATTTACATTATTTTCACCCCACATTCCTCAGCTGCAACCCTATCTGCTCTGACCAGAGTTTGTTTTTAAAGTAATTGCAGGGAAGGGAAGATTTGAGTAACTTTGTTTGTTTGTTTGTTTTTTATTGTTTTTTTTTTAAGGGGTGTGATTGGGGAGAGGCCATGGTATTTACTGCAGTAAGATCACATGTTTGATTATTGATGCCTGGACCGTCGAATATAACTGAGTCTGGGCAAGTCATCTATTCTTGCTTCATGTACAATAATGTGTAAACTAGTCATGTAATTTGTTTTGATGAAAAAGTGTTTCAACATTTTTTTAACAGGCATTGTGATTTAGATGGCATCATGCTGTGGCTAAGCAGTGCAGTTAAGGGTTTAAGTCTTGGAATGGGTGTTGCAGGATCTTTTTTTTTAAGAGGGGGGCTATCTGCAGCATTTACATCTTGAGGGTCCAAGGCACCCCAGATAAAGTCAAATTGTTTGTACTAGACCAGCGTTTCTTTGCAGTCACCCTGGCACATCCTCTACAGTTGGAAGTAACTTCTGAAACTTAGGCAGCAGTTTGTGCATTCTGATAAGATACCAGTGTGGAGGGTCCTCTGGACACACTGATGGGCACTTGGTCCATGGGTAATGGCAGATCAAAGGCACTGTAGTCTCAGCGGTGCAGTCTGGATAAGGGTGCAGTGTAAGGGTGTCTGTACCCATATTTGTTTACTCTCAATATGGAAGATGAAGCTTCCAAGACAAGTATTAGAAAGCATACTGAATAACTATAGGATTGTGTGCCCCCAGCCCCCCAAGACACAATCATCCATATTATTGTAGATGCTGACTCTTAAGGTGCGGTCATCCATGTCATTATAGATGCTGAGCACATAATCACTGCTGTTTGACTGCCACCCATTCAGTAACGTTATGCACATAAGTTCATCTTGATTTTCCTCAAGAGGTAGCAGTTTTGACTGTGTGGTAGTACTGCCCCCAAATGTATATTCTGCCCTTTTAAGGCATGCTAAAACTGCTACTCATTGCTGGCTTAAGGGGGTACTTGGTGCTACCTCACTACACAGCTGATTTTGTTGTGAGAGTTAATCTCACTCCTTCAGTGAAATGCTGTGCAAGTCAAATTATGGGATTTGCAACCTTCTAATATCTAAAGGGGCTTGGGTAGGCTTGTAGCTAGGCACTGTATACACAATGTTGGTCTTATGATGGGATTGTAGTGACCTCAGAGGTCTTGGTAGTTACATAAGTTTGTAATAAAGTATGTTTACAATTGCCCACTTTTCTAATGGAATATAACTGACGGAGTTGTGATGTAATGAGGCCTGATGCAATACATAAGTGTTACTTATTTGTGTCACAGTAACAGGTACTGTATAATTGAAATCACAAAGTATCAGGATTTGATTCACTAATTAGTTGTGTCTGCACATTTCTAATTGTAGGCAACAATTAAAAAAGGGAGCATTATCAACAATTTACTCTTTGCACAAAGGACCTCCCAGTAAGAAAGCTAGATCAGTTATGGAGAGTTTAGATAGAAGAAGGGTAATATTTGTTTGAGAATATTCTTAAAATACTAATCATTAGAATTGTAACTGCAATCTTAGTTGTTCTCGATAATAATTTTACAATAAGTCAGAACAGGGCATGGGTTGTGGTGGCATATCTGCACACCTACAGTTGTTTTTTATTTTTTGTAAACAGGAGGCAATACTGTATTATTAAACTATCTAAATCAAATTTTGAAAAAAAAAAAACATAATAGAGTATGCACTGTGGTTGGATAACAGCAGGCCTTGGATGTGTAGTCAGGCATGGGGCATTGTTGACTTCAACTTCCTGAGAAGTATTGCTATCCCACTACCATGTAAACCTTGGAGTTTCTTCCTGCAAATGTAAATTTTTTTTGTGTGGAGAGTGGTGCAATTGAGTGAATAAATATGGAAAATCTAAAAAGAAAGCATAAATGGGAATTGTAGTTATGAAGCAGATATGAGTGGGGTGATGAGGGGGGCCAGGGACACAGGGGGCTATCCTTCTTAGGATACACCAAACTAACACAGGCTGAAAGGTGGCATTAGAACAATGCATCAAGGAGCACCCACACTGCTGAAACCCATGGTCACAGGGAGAAGAAGCTGGGTGCTGGTAGGGAATGAGGATAGAGGGAAAATGGATATGAAACATGAGCAGGGGAAGTAAAGGCAGGGAAGGATTTTAGCAGAGAGCATGATCAGGAGGTTGTGTACTAGGAACAGATATGCAGAATTGGCTGAAGAAGGGGAACAAGGGGATGCAGGTGGTGACATAGAACAGGGAAAGGAGAGCAGCAGGGAGGGGAAAGTTCAGTGTAGAAGGGGAAGGGAAAGACTGTAGAACAGAATCTGGTGTGGCAAGGGAGCAGATTGTGTTATCACAGATCCACTCACAACACGGAGAGGGGGCAAAATAAGTTAGAAGGGGGGTTCAGGGAGGCATTAAGAAAGGGTCTGAGAGTGGAATTAAAATTATTGCATGTGAGCTAGATGGGTAGGGAAAGGAGTATAGAAAAGATACTTAAGGAAGAGAACATGTAGAAGTGCAGTCATGAAGGGAAGGAGGGGCGAAGGACAGTGAAATAGAGGATAGGACACTGAACGCATGTGATGTGATGTGATGTGATGTAGGGTAAAACAGTGGGCCAGGGAAAAAGTAGAGCTGGTCTGTTTCTCCCTGCAAAAATCTCCCTATACAGGAGCTCTGCCTTCTTATGGTTGTTTGCCCTTTGATGTTCACTGCAGTGAATTCTCAAAGCCAGTTTGTTCTCCTCAGACCAAGACCTCCACCAGCAATGCTCCAACTCTTAACCCCTGGTCTTCATCTCCTTGATAACCCCATCAAACCACATGGCTCCCAAATGAGAAGAATTAGGCAGTACACAGACCAGCGCAACAGACTTGAACACCTTGGAATCACCCCAATTATAGGCTGCAACCACCGTGATCACACTCATCCCACATGCAGCATGCACACCAGCTGGATCCAAACCCACCATCAGTCCCTCTGGGAACAACCCTTTCAAATAGCAGTAATGGACCATCTCCACAGGGAAGGACTAGCAGGGGTGGCCCCCAAATGAAAACATGACCATTCATTAATCTGAACAAATAACCAGATCAATCCTGAGATGGGGTGAAGATAAACTCACAACATGATTCATCAGAGCAGAAATGATATGGCAGGCAATATGGTGGAAGAAGTGCATGAAAGCTTTTGGCAGGTAGGAAGAATCAGCTTTCCTGCAGACAGATTGGTGGCATTCTCAGAAGTACTACTGGTACCTAGAGCAAGCACCGCTATGCAGTTAAGAACAGAATTGTTCTACCTGTGTCTGGCATGGTGCTGTGCAACAATAAGTCATGAGACAGTAGGGGAGTGGGCCAAGAATTGGGCCTAAAAAGGGATCTGTGCATGTGATAGGCTGTATACAAGTAGTGAGGTTAAAATGACCTTGAAACAGGAGATAGAGAAATAGATTGAAACTTTAGGGATGATATACTCCAGGATACCAAGGAGGAGGGGAAGAGGGAGATTATAGTAGTCATGGATAATGATCCCAAGCTACAGAGGTAAGATGATTCAGTCGGGGACAGTGTACAGGTAATTGTCATAAAACAATGAGACTAACATTGAGCCGGAGGAGCAAATCAGGAAGGTCAGTGGCAAAAGGGAGTATGGTTATACTGGTTGACTTCAACCTACCTGGGATTGACTGGAGGATCATGTGTACCAGAACTGTCAAAGAACAGATTCTACTATAGGCTATCCAAGACAGCTTCCTCAAGCAGGGAGTGACGGATCCTACCATGGAGGGAAACATACTGGTAATTGTGTTAGCAAATGGAGACTAGGTCCAGGATGTGGTTGTACAGGCCTCACTATCAGGAAGCAACCACCGCTTAGTGTGGTTCTTATTCAACACAGGGAGCGAGTTGGCTAAGATCAGGACAACAGCGGTATACTTCAGAATGTCAGATTTTGCCAGGATTGACAGCATCTTAGAGGGACATCTGGCTGGATTTAGCCAAGGGATGGATACTCAGCAGAAGTGGTACATCATAAAGAAGGGTTGGAACAATGCCACAAGCATGTGTGCCAAGTGTTAGAGTAGGCAGTTCAGGTCAGAAAAATATAGGTGGCTCTGCAGAGAAGTTGAGTGAAAGGTGATGGATAAGATATTGGACTTCAACATGTTCAAAATCTCTTGGCTGAGGACAACAGAAGGTACATAGGGAAGTAAATGGGGCAGCCAGGCAGCCAAAGCAGCAAGGGAACTGACCTTGGCTCAGGTGATCAAGGAAGGGGAGAAGCAGTTCTTCCAAATATGTAATGGAGAAGAGGAGTTATATGGATGAGATTGCTAGCATCAAGAGGGAGCAGACTGGCTGAAAAACCGGTAAAAGTAGGATGAGGCACTCAACCAGTACTTGAGATCTGCATTGTCAAAAGAAAACAATGTCTCAATACCCCAGTGGATTGGGGTTTGGGGGGGAGATGAAGGTCAAGAAAGAGTCATCCAGGAGGGTAGGCTTCTAGCAGGATGTGAAGCTTTGTTGACGGATGAGGCACCAGGCCTGGACATTGGACATCGAAGGCACCTGAATGAGCTGACAGCATTATGGGCGGACCCTCTGGCAGACCTCTTTAACACCTTATTGAAAATGGTGAATGTGCCCTGGGCCTGGATGATGTGGATATTACTATCTGAAGATATGAATTTATTGGCACAGAGTAGTAGGGTGACAGCAAGGGAAAACTAAATGAAGGAGTGCATTGCCAGTGGTATCACCTCAAGGAGAGAGATCATCCTGCAATTGTACAGATCACTGGTGAGGCCGCACTTGGAGAACTGGTGAGGCCACACTTGGAGAACTGTGCATAGTACTGGTGCCCTTACATCATGAAGGATTTGAGATTGCTGGAGCGGGTGCAGTTTAGGGTGACAAAAAAATGTTCATGGGAATAGTGGACATGCCTCATGGGGAAAAAGTTAGGAAGCTCAACACGTACTCAGTGGAGGTCAGAAGGAAGTACGGGAACATGATACGTAAAAGGCATAATCCAAATCAGAACAGGACGACTGTTCCATTTAAAGAGAGTTAAGGGTAACAAGGGGGAATAGTATGAAGTTGGCTGGAGGGAATGTCTGGTGGGAGATGAGGAGGCACTACTTTTCAGAGAGAGTGGTGGTAGTATGGAAACACCCCACAGGAGGAGTTAATCAAATGGGTCTAGTACGATTGCCCAACTTGTGTTTCCCAGACAGCTATCAGCCAGTCACCAATTGCCCGAAATGTGGTCTGCCATCTAGATTATCTTGCCAAAATGCAGGATCTCGACACAGCATTGCATGTAGTACCGCAAAATGAAAAAAATGTACACTTGATGACAAAAACTGTTTAATAGCAGCATAACACATGATGTGCCTATTTCAATGCGTGTCATGGTGCAAATCAAATAAGGTTGCCAATAAAAAGCAACCAGAATTGTCGGATGGCAGCCCTAAAGGAATGGGGAGGGGGTGAGCTAGGAGCAGAAAGGACAGGGAAGAGGGGGGAGAGGAAAGGGGACAGGTCTGAGGGAGGGGGCAAAGCAAAAGTGATGTCAGATTTGACAGATGGGTAGAAGGATGGGAAGGGACAGGTGAGGTCATGATTGACAGGTACAGGTGGGTGATGCAAACACTTGTGGGGTCACAGGATTGACCAGGGGGTGTGGCTTGGATGGGACCTTGCCTGGGTTCCTTCTTGGGTTTATAAGCCCAGGGATGAGGGCTTTCTGCCTCTTTCTGCTGGGATTTTCAATTTGTAATATCAGCACAGCGTTTGGCAATTTTCTTGAGGCATTTACACCACTAGGTAAGGTATTGCAACTCTGGGTCTAGTTATCTAGGCATGGAAGGTTTTTTTTACTGCCTTGTGTATTTTACTGGGGACTAATATGCTTTTTGTGGTGCTAGAGAAGGGTCCCTCCTGCAGTTGTTAATGAATAATTTACTGGTTCTGTTATTAAGTTGCCTTTGGTTGGGAGTTTGAGCCTACTGGCCACGTGGCAGGGGAACAGCAAGCCCTACTTTTTTCTAAGATCAGGCATTACTTTTAAAAAAAAAAAAAAATAAGAAATGAGCAAGTACACAGGGCTGATACTTTATAGGACGATTTTGGGACAGATTTCTTTCCTGCTTTTGTGTTTCACAGTCATTTGATTTGGTCCCTTGGTAATGGGCACGTGGAGTTTTATGGCGATTTGTAGTTGCAGTCCTGACAGGTTTTGAGGGGGTTGTTTGCTTTGGTTTGGCATTTTCCTGTCTTCAGGGTAATTTAGGTCGTGGAGTTTGCAGACTTTGCAGGGTTTTTGGCTCCAGAGTCTGCCGAATGTGGGCATTTCGTGGTTTAGCCAATGGGAAAGGGTAGTGGACACTTGGATGTTCAGGAGGGTTATTATTTTCTTTGCTTTACTCGAGATCTTTGGGGTTCATTGAGAAAGGGACAGAGTGATGAACAGTAAGGAGGAATGCACCGGTCAGGCTTGAAGAGCCCAGGGGCGAGTATCCGGGCAGTAATACAGAGAGGGACATGGTTTTGAGAGGGCAGAGGGCCCTGAAGTCAAAATTGGATATGTTTCAGGTTGCTGAGTGAGTGATCATGCGGAGACAGAGCAGTGGGCCACAGCGAGTAGGCTGCCGAGCCTTGTGGCGATGGTGTCTGTTATCACTGCCACGCGGTTGGGAGCATTGGGCATGGAGGGCCTTGGTCAGGGGGTCTGTTGTCACAGTGGAGCTACTTTTTGCAGATGGCCCATGGTGCCAGGCAATGTGGGGACAATTCTTGCTGGTTACAGAAGAGGACCACATGGTAGGCCACAGCGGTGGGGGCCGTGACCACATGATGATGGAGGATCGCAGTATAGGGGGGACTATTTGTGAGGAACAGACAAAACTATGCACAGCAACAGGAGTTATACCTAATAGCTTTAGGAGAAATTGAGCATCTTAACCAATTTTCTATTAGAATACCCCCACAAGACAAACAAAAAAAGAGGTCAGTGCTTTTTAAGGGGAAGGGGCATAGGTATGAGGATATTTATCATGGCGGCCTAGTTTGGAGTCCTTGTTTCAGGTCCATAAATAGGTGTCTTTACTCACTCCTTTCCAGGCAAGCTAGCAACAGCAGGCACTGTTGCCAGAAGGGAACAGGGAGTGCAGTTTTGAGGGAGGAGGAGCTAGGGCAGGAGGCAAATTGTTCCTGCATACAGGTAGCATCATGAGCAGTACAGACATTGGCAGGATGGTGCAAGGGAGGCCTCGGCTGACACCAGCTTGGGTAACTAGGGGTTCAGATGGCGGCATGACATGTAGGGGGAAGGTGAGAACAATGGGGAGTAATTTTCAGGTGGCCAATTGATAGGTCACATTCTGGCTACATGCCTCAAGGAGGCCCCGTTGGGTGGCTGCAGAATGAGAGTGCAGGGGAACAGCATGGGGATGCTAGGGAGAGCCACTGATGTGGCAGTTATTTGTGCATGGGGGCATGTTCTGGTCTGGTGTAGGTAAGGAGCGAAGGATGGGGGTAGGGGGACCCTCAATATCACATTTCTGGCATTGCAGTGGTGAACATATGGATGTATGGGGCACCCTCCAGACCTGGAACATAGGGTGTCAGGGGTGCAGCAGGTTTTCTCGTATGTTCACAAGGTCTAGATTGGCAGAGCTATTTGCAGTATGAAGGGAATGGGGGGAATGTGAAAAGCTGCTCAGACCATGTTTCCTCATTCCCTGTTTTCTTGTATAGCATCTATTTCAGGAATGGCACCCAGTAAGCAGCCTGCTGCAGTTTCCAGTTCTCAACTACGATCAGAAGCCACATCACTGATGGGCAAGATGTTGGAGCTTATTTAGAGGTCCCAGAGGAGAGAGAGAGGAAAAGGAGGCAGCAGAAAGAAAATGGAAGCAGCTGGCAGGACCCCAGAGCAGGGGCACAGATGGAAAACACCGGAGGGGCCAACACCAGCCCTGGAACCAGCTCCTTTGCCTGACCCTGCACCAGAACCATCGGATCCAGACACAGGAGCGGGTAAGGGTCTGGGTGAGCCTTCAGAAGAAGGCAGCCTAAAAGAGTATATGGAAGGACTGTTGACATAAATAGGAGAAAAAGGCTTGGATACAATGGAGAGGATTTTGGAGGAATTTAAAAAAGTTAAAGGGGGGAAGGGGGGGGGACAGGGGTGGACACAGGTGGAGGAAGAAATCTGTATGATGCCCCGCCGGGTTTCTTGTTGGAGGACCATGTACCAGCATCCATTAAAGAAAGATATATAAAAGGGAGTATGTGGACATGTTTGGTCTCTTGGTCAGATAGACGGCCAAGAAATATGAGTTAAAGGAGACGGTAGGGGAAGTTAGAAATGGCAGTTGCATTAACAGTGGTGGAACATAAAGAAGAGGAAGCCAATTACAAAGGGAAGAACTTAGACACATGACAGGCAGATTTCTTCATCTATAGTGCAATTTTACTGGAGAAACAACTGGAGCTGGCCATTCTGCTGTTGGCCTACACGGCCCTCATTAGAGATGCTTACAAGGCCCAAAAAGGTTACAGATGGTTGGACTATAACAAGGCTTTTTGACAGTGAATGACTGTAGAAGAGACCTGCAGTGGGACTGCACGCACTCAGACTTGAGTCAGAACCTTGTCCAGTCAGTCTGGGTGGGGGTGACAGGAAGCCAGTGACCCTGGGAGGGGGCAAAATCTTGCTGAGCATATAACCGAGCTTCGTCCACGTGGGCCAATTGCACATTTAAACACCTTTGCTTCAAATGTAGTGGGCAGCATCCAGTAGTTAAGTGCAAAGGGAACAACAAGCGCTTTGGGATGTCAATGGGGTAGGAGTAGCCCATTTGAGAGGCACGGGGGGGAGTGGAGGGCACAGCACTGGATAGGGAGGTAGGGGTAGGGAGTCTGGGAATAGAGGTAGGTACAATTCCAACTATGGGTGGAGTTGAAAACCAGGGGGCAGGGACACTGAGATGGGGTTCAGTTGGCCAGGACTCCCATCAGTGCTGGGATGGGATGCTTTTGCTACCCTTCTGGCAAGTAGGGGCAACTAGGCTAGGTGGGGTATAAATGGCCCAAGGGGTTCCCACCATACAACACGAGCTGAAGGTGGGGCTAGTGGAATGGGAGTTAGGGGAAGGGGGGAAGGGCATTGAGGGTAATGGGGGGACAGCTGGGGGGTAGGTTATAGAGGTCAGGGGCATTGCACCTGGACACGATTAGAAGGTAGGGGTTATAGAAGAGCTAGGTATCGGGTTTAAAACATCTGGACCTAGCCTAAGAAGGTAGAGAGGAATTACTGATGGTGGTGGGGGGTCAGATGACACATCCAGACCCCGACAAGGAAGGATCAAAAAGATGAAGACCAGGACTGACTGAGGAAAATTCAATGCAAGATTGAATGGAAAAGAGTATGGACAATAAAGGAACTGTTATGGTGATGAATTTCGATTAAGTTCTGTAATATACTTAAATGGTGTAAATAAATTAATTGCCTTTAGTTCACCCAAAACCTGTCTGGACATTGAATAATTTTGGAAGGGATGGTCAGAAGACAATGAGTAATTAAAACCAACATACCTGTGCCATGAGATGAGTGAACACATTCATATTTGAGGGGCATTTCGTAGATTGGTATGTTGCGCTATTTGGTCAGTTGATGTCGGGAATTAAGTGATGGGCTAACGTTTGTCTGGAAAGTGTACAGATCCTGGTACAAAAGGGGAGTATTTTTCAATAAGAAAGGTGCTCTAGAATTAGGGGACATGCTATGAAGCTGGAAGGGGCAGATTCTGAATATATTTAAGGAAATATTTCTTCACAGAAAGAGTGATGGATGTTTGGACAGCCTTCAAGAGGAGGTGGTGGGGCAAAAACAGTGGTGGAGTTCGAAAATGCCTGGGATAGGCACAAGGGAATCATAGAGGTCAGGAAGGGAGGAGATAAAAACCTGTTTGCCAAACAGGGTCAGCAGCAAATATGAAGGTAGTAAAAGTGGGCTGCTGGGTTGGCCAAGAGGCCCTTCTCTGCCATGATAGTCTACGTTTCTATTATGAAAAAAATTAAGGCTGACTTGGCCTGAAGCTGGACTTCGTGATGCCAAAAGGTATCACGATGAATCTGCAAATGGCTAGCTGAAAATGGCAGACACAGAAACATGCTTTATCCTTGATGGGATCAGTTGTGTGACATCTGTATCTCAGCCCAGGGAAACTGAATCTCTCAGACGTTACAATCAGCTTCATGAATCCAGCTGTTAATTTGTTTGATCTTAGCTGTTTCAGTGCCAGTGCCCTTCTAGTGTAACAGCTGCTTCTGTGCTTTTGCACTGACATTCTTGCCTTTTAAATTGCCTTCCTATATTGACCATAGCCCAAAACAACTGAGGTCATGTAGTTGGTTTCCTCTTCCCCTGACTGAAAGATAAATGTGGCACACTGACGTGCCCTAAAAAATTCACAACGTCTGCTGTTTTCAGCCATTGCAGATTATTTGTAAAATATTTTGGCACAATTTAGTCTTGCAAAGTCAGCATTGATTTTTTTAATAGGGCTGTGTATGTACTTCCCATAATCTTTTCTGTTAGTGAAGTATGTGTGATTTGGTATTTCTTTCGAAGCTTGGCTTCATCATCAGTGCTCTTCCAAGGTAAACATTACTTCAGTGCTTTTGCACTGAAGTCCTTCTCATAAGAACATTAGAAGTAGTCATCAGAATGAGGCCACCTAGTCTATCATGTCTGCTCAATATGTATTGGGGTTTTGTATTTTACCTCTACACCAAGGTTGGTGCCCCATCTCTCCTTCCCTCCTCCCTTTGCCTATGTCCCACAACTTCCCTCTGTGATTATCCCAGGCTCTTTTGAATGCTCCCACTGACCTGGTTGCCACAACCTCCTTCGGCAGTTCTCATTCCAGACTGACACCATCCTTTCTGTGACAAAATGTTTCCTCACATCCTTCCTTTATCTTCCCCAAACCAGCTTAAGTATGTGCCTTCTGGTGGTGGTGGTATTCTCTCTCTTGTTGAATAGACCATCATACTCTACTTTGTTCACTCACTTCAGGTACTTGAAGGTTTCTATCATATCCCTCGTGCCTTCTCTCCTCTAATGAGTACATCCTCAAGGCTCCCAGCCTCTCTTCATATGACCTATCCTACTGTCCTCTGATCATTTTAGTCACCCAGCTCTGCACCCCTTCCAGCAATTTAATGTCTTTTTTTAGGTACGGGTGTCAATACCTCACTCCATACTCCAAGTGAGGCCTTACCAGAGAGCTATACAACGGCAGAATAACCTCACTGTGCCTGCTACTGAACCTTCTTGTAATGCATCCCAGCATCCTGTTGGGCTTTACCTCTGCCTTTTTGCATTATGCAGACTGCTTCAGATCACTAGTAATTACTAACCCAGGTCTTTTTCTTCTTCTGACTCGGCTATCTGTACTTTTCCTATGTAATACTCTGCTTTTGGGTTTCTTGCACCGATGTGCATCACCTTGCACTTTTTGACATTGAATCACAACTGCCACATCCTTGACCACTTCTCCAGTCTGGCTAGGTCCTCCCTTAACTCTTTTATCCCCTTCTGGATGTCTACTGTCCCACAGAGCTTGGTGTCATCAGCAGATAGGCACATTCTGCCCTGAATGCCCTCCCCAATGTTGTTTATAAACATATTAAACAATACCGGGCCCAAAACTGACCGCTGCGGAATCCCACTGCTAACCTCTTTTGTACTGAAGGCTACCCCACCACCACCACCACCACCCTTTGTGTCCTGCCCCCAACCAGTTTTCAACCCATTAACCCATACATGGAACAGCCTTCCTGAGGAGGTTGTAGATTCAAAAACAGTGGGGGAATTCAAGAATGCATGGGACAGACCTAAGGCAGTTCTGGTGGAGGGTAGGAGGAAGTAGGCTGTTGGTTAACTAGGATCTGCAGCTTATCCATTAGGTAGGGAAATGGGCAGACTAGGTGGGCCAAGCTGTCCTTCTCTGCAGTCAAATTCTATGTTTCTATGTTTCTATCTTAATAATTTCTCCCCCCACCCCCAACTCCCTCAGTTTTGTTATCAGCCTTTTGTGTGGTACAGAATCGAAGGCTTTACTAAAGTCTAGATAAATGGTGTGTACTGCCTGACCCTTGTCCACTGCTTTCTTGACATGGTCAAAGAACTCAACTAAATTTGTTTGACAGGATCTGCCAGCCACAAACCTGTGCTGCTTATTGTCTTGCAGACCATTCTCCTCCATGTACCTCAACAGTCCCTCCTTCAGTATGGTCTCCATAAGTTTGCATACTATCGAGGTCAGGCTGACTGGTCTGTAGTTGCCCGGGTGCTCCATGGGACCACTTTTGTAGAGTGTCACTACATTTGCTGTTCTCCATTCCTCTAGCACTGCTCCAGAATTCAGGGAACTGTTAAATAGAATTGTCATCGGGTCTGCCAACTCCCTGAGTACCCTGGGGTGTACTTCACCCAGCCCTGGGAATTTATCCACCTTCAGCGCCCTCAGTCCCTCCCTCACTCTTTCTATTTCAATGACCCCTATAGGATCTGCTCCAGTTCCTTCTTTCTTATCCTCACCTGTGGCACTGGTCCATCCTTTTCTTACCTAAAGAGAGAGCAGACGTACTAATTTAATACTTCTGCTTTTGTCCTGTCTTCTACTGCCCATTCATCCCCTTTCTTCATTCTGACAATGCCATCCTTCTTGTCCCTTTTTTCCTTTATGTAGTTAAAGAAGGCCTTTTCTCCCCCCTTTATCCCATCTGCTATCTGGAGTTCTTTCTGCACCTTGGCCTTCTGTACCTCCTGTTTTGCTAGTTTGGCCAGCCTTTGAAATTCCTAGTCATCCTCTAACCTGACAGTTCTTCTGCTGTTCCTGTAGGTTGCCCTCTTTTCCCTTATTGTTCTAGTGACCTCCCCAATGAACCAGCTAGGCCAACTTGCCCCCTTCTTCTTCTTCCTTCTAGTTTTTATGCAGCTGTCCATAGTGTTTTGAATGGCTCCTTTGATGGTTTTCCATAGTGTTTCCACCTCCGTCCCCTCATTTAGGCTCCCTAGTTGATCCCTAATCATTTCCCTCATTTTGTTAAAGTTCATCGCCCTGAAGTCCAGTGCTCTAGTCCATGTTGGGATATCTTCCTTTCCCATGTCTATCTCAAATCACACTGAGCTATGGCCGCTTCTACCTAGGGGTGCTCCTCATTAGTAAACACTAGGTCCAGGATTACTCACCCCTTGTTGGACCTGTCACTGACTGAGTCATGAATCCTTCCTGTATTGCATCAAGTATCACTTGATTTCTGACCCAGGTCATGGTGGGAGTGCCCTAGTCTATTTTGGGCAGGTTAAAGTCACCTGTTACTATTACCCCACTCCCCTCTATGTCTGTCAGCTGCGAACACAGCACCTTGTCCATCTCTTCACCCTGATTGGGCAGTCTATATACCATCCCTAACCATCTTCCTTCCCCTGTTGCTCTGGAGCTGCAGCCATAGTGCTTCACTGCTTTCCTTTATCATCTCCTCTTCCCTTGCACACACTATACCATCCCTGATGTATGCTGCAACCCCTTCCCTTTTCCTGTCCCCTGTCCCATCTGTGAAGCTTATACCCTGGAATCAAGAGGTCCCAATCATTGAGGGCTGCAGCCCAGATTTCGGTAATGGCCACTATCTCCATCTTACTATCGGTTAAGAAGGCATATAAGTCTGCTGTCTTGTTCTGTATGCTGTGTGAGTTCAGTGATATCACTGTCCACCTTGTCCCTTTAGTACCCTCTTATTTTATTTCTCTCAGTTGTCCTTGTCTGTCCTCCCTCCACCCCCCCATTAAGTTTCTTACCTATTTCCCCATGCCTATTGCCATTTTACCATCCTGGGGGAAGGCTTTTTGTTTCCCCTTTTCCATCCCTCCCAGCAGTTTAAACCCAGTTCTTCTTCCATGTATTCCCCCAGCTTAACCGTTAGTGTTCTTTTTCCTCCCGGTTAAGGTGTAGTCTGTCATGGCTGTATAGCCCCTTGTTTGACCATGCTTCTCCCCTTTCCTTATAATGCTTACTCCTCCTCTCTGCACCAACCCACCAGCCATTCACTACATTCAGTGATTCTCCTTTTTCTGGCTGTACTTGCCCTAGGGACAGGGATTATTTCAGAAAAAGCCAACATGTTTACTGACTCCCCACATGTCCCTGAACCTATCCTGAACCACTACCACTGCTTCTCCAGCTAAGTCTTTGATACCAGTGTGTAACACCAGGTCAGGTTTACCCCTTCCTCACTTAACAGCTCCTTAACACTGAGTGGTGCTCTCCTTGCCTCCATTCCTGTTCTGCTAGCTACTATTGTCCCATTGTGTATTTCCTCCCTTCTTCCCCATTTTATACCTATAATAACTGAGTCTCCAAATACTTATTTTTGTGTTCCTTGAGTGTCCATTCCTTGCTACCTTATCCTCCAACCTGATGCTCCTACCTACTGCCTTTATTTCATACTGTTCTTTCCCCTCAGTTGTTCTGCTTGTTTCAGAGACCCCCATCCCTGTATCCTTACCCTCTTGTAGTCCCCCCTTAGTATTTCTTTCTTCTACTGCACCATCTACCCCTTTCCAGGTAGGTAGGTAGACCTTTGCATTCCAGTCCTTCCTCCTGGTTTCTCCTCCCTTTTGTCTTCCCTGTGCTCTCTCTGTTTCTCTTCCCTTCAACCATGGTTTCAGCCTCCTGCTTTACCCCAGGAGCTGAATGTTCATCCTCCCCCTTCCCCTCCCTAGCCTCCTTTGTTTTTCCTGTCCCTTGTTTCACCTCCTCCAGCACTTCATACCTATTGGAAGTATGTACCTAGGATGGCAAGCTATTTTGTGCTTCCCTTATTCTTTTTAAGTCAACTTTTCTCTGTCCCCTCCTTCCTGCCATCTGCCACTCATCTCCCTGATTCTATTATTTTTAGGAACTATGCCTTGCTGGTTCCCTCTATGTCCCTATGTATCATCCTGTCCTCCTTTCCTGCACCTCATTATATTGTTTCGTTCTACCTAAAATCCCTCCTGTGCTGTCCTATGGTAATCCTGTCTCCTTGAACCTAGCTTGCCCTCTAGTATCCCATTAAGTTATCTTATTTCACTCTTTAAAATGTCATAACCCCTCCACACTGGGCATACTCCTAACCTCCATAGTGTTTCCATGGACACTGCAGCTCCACATGTGTTATATCCTACTATCCTAACCCTGCTGCCCTGCTTAGATAGTGAGTCCCCTTCTATTACCCCATATAGTTCCCCATTTCTGATTTTGTACTGATGTTGTCCTTGTTCCTACTACAATTCAAGTTATACTTCCCGAAAAAGCCCTGTTTTCTTGTATGCTACTCCAATACCTTATTTTCTTGTCCTTCAATCCAGTACCCTGCAATTCTTTGATCTGTCATTTTTATGTTTGCTTGCAAGCATGTGCAAGAAACATAGTGCCATCATCCGAGTTTTCAGAGGTGTGGCACCCTGTCTTACAATTCAGTCAGTGTGTTTACAAGCATGGCCACAGTTCGACAATGAATCCTGCAGCTGTCTATGACAGCAGTTGAAAATGAAGTGCCATACAGTTGAAAGGGAGAGTTACACTTCAGTGAGCAGCAATAAGATACCGCATGCTCAAGTGCTTCTCACACACACACACATATACACACACACATACACACACACATAAACATTGCATGCTCATGCGTCACCCCATGCATACACTGCTTATGGCTGATAATAACAATCCCCATTGGCTCTGCTGCGCTCTGCCCCTAACAGAGTTCAGGTGCCACACTGGGATCCCACCCCAGTGTGGCAACATTCTGTTTGGTCAACGGGCGTGCCCAATCCCCTGTCGGCTCCACTGTTTATCCTCCCCCCCCAAGAGACTACCTGGTGCCAAGCTGGGAGCCCACCCTAGAATGGCAATACTATGTATGGCTGACAGGGTGCCCAATCCCCCATTGGCTCCACTGCCCCCAAACAGCCTTCCAGCTGCCATGCTGGGAGCCCACCCCAACGTGACACAAGTCCAGCATCATCCTCCTAAAAAGAAAAGTACCTGAAAAGGAAAAAGCTCCCCTCACCGACTGTCCTGACCCCCATCCCCCCACGCCCATCCTCTGTGCACCCAGCCTCCCCATACCCCCCACCTCATCCCATACTTACCTCTGTAGTCTGGCACAATGATCTTTGGTGGACCGGGAACATGTCTGCACTCCTCAAAACCAACTGCGAACTGAGGAAATGCCTGTATGCTGTATTATGGACTCAATAGGGTTTTTTTCAACTTTGATGAATATCTCAGGCATTTTTAGGAATTTTTCACCAAATTTTCTACATGGGTCTTTTGGAACCCCTCCTCATGAATTCTGTCACTGTCATTTTGTTAATCGGGCTTGAAAGATGATTACACGGTCACTGTGCAGAACCACCTTTAAGGACTAATTTTGAAAATGACAGTGTCACAGTTCATGAGGTAGGCCCCCCCAAAGCCCGATGTTGAAAATGTGGTGAAAAAATTCCCCAAAATGACTGTTTTACGAGGATGTGTTGCGCTGATCCTACGCATGCTCGTAAGTTTGCGAATTTTCAATATTTTCACTCCAGATTTTTAACATTGCCATTTGACCACACTTCCTTATGAGCAGTACAGCTGTCAATTTTCACACCTTGACCAAAATGTGTTTCCGTGCATGTAGCGCACAATGGCGCAGTCAGTGTACGAAATCAATGTTCGGGACAGACTAAGAAAATCACAGTGGCACTGTTCATGAGCAGAGGTGTTAAAATGGCTATGTTACAAATTTGGTGAAAATATTCCCCAAAATGACTGTTTTCTGCTACGCACACTTGTAAGTTCGCAAATTTTCAATATTTTCACTCCAGATTTTCAACATTGCCATTTTAACACACCTCCTTATGAGCAGTACAGCTGTCATTTTTCACATCTCGCCCAAAATGTGTTTCCACACATGTAGCGCACAATGGCATAGTCAGTGTGCAAAATCAATGTTTGGGACAGATTAAGAACATCACAGTGACACTGTTCATGAGCAGAGGTGTTAAAATGGCTATGTTAAAAATCTGGTGAAAAAAGTCCATAAAATGACTGTGTTACGAGTGACCATTGTGCAGTTTTCTAGCACCCTCGTAATTTCATGGATTTATAATTTTTTCAGTCCAGATTTTCTCCCTGGCATTTTTCCACACTTCATTATGAACAGTACAGCTGTCATTTTTCACACCATGGCCAAAATGTGTTTTCGCACTTCCAGCACAGAAATGTGTGGTCGCTGTGGGAAATCACTGTTCAGGACAGATTAAGAAAATCACAGTGACATTGTTCATGAGCGGAGGTTCCAAAATCCCTGTGTTGACAATCTGCTATATAAAAAATCCCCAAACTAATTGCATTACGGGTGTGTGTTGTGCATTTTCTATGCACGCTCGTGACTTCACCAATTTTTTAAATATTTTCATAGCAGATTTTCAACATTGCCATTTTTCACCTCCCCATTAGAGATGCAGTGAATTTAAATTCTGCCAGTGAAGTGAATGAGAAGTGAGCACTTTGCATTGCCACTCCGCTACATGGAGTGGGCAATGGAAAGTGCTCACTTCACCTTGTCATTACCACTTCGTGTTAAGGTGGAATGGCAATGTGAAGTAAGGCAAAGTCATTATTTTTAATGGACTTCGTGTTCCTCATTATGATTCTAAGTGATCCACTTGGTGTTTCAGATTTGGCAGCCCCCCCCCAACACACATCACATGGCTTACAGTACTATAAGTTACATGCTCTTTAGCTAAGCAGGAAGAAAGTGAATCATACAAGCAGATACTTTTACTTTTTCCTGTGCATACAGAGAGAGAGAGAGGAGCGTGTTTTGTGACTGTTGATACCTTGAGTTCAGAATGAGGAAGAGATTTAAACTTGGATTTAGACCCAACAGCTTTTTTAAAAGCTACATTTTTTTTGGTCTTTTCTGTCTGTACTCTTTTTTTTACTTAATTTGTTCTTTCTGTAAATTTTATTTTTCTTACATAGAGGGACATCAGTTACAAATTATGTCCATGCTGGAACTACTGCTGGATCACCTTAGGATCCCACATTAGTTTTTTTTTTCCTCACACCATGTGCCCCCCCCAACCTTCCTTGCTGAGTTATAAAATGTATTCCTCCACCATCCCTGACCCTTGTATGTTATTATGCCCTTTTTTTGTTGTCTTCTGCATGTATTCTGAGCAGTGGAAGTATACTGTGCTAAACTGCGTGGGTGCAGTTTTCTTCCCAGTCTGTGCATGTACTGCAGACACTGTACAACTCCCTGACTTAAAAAACACTTATTAATGAGTACAATGGTGGGGTGGTGAAGCCTGGAGAGATATTACAAAACAGGCTTACAATACATCCAAGTAACTAGTAAAAATATTAATGTTGTGATTCGTGACGTAATCGTCAATCGTGATTTGTAACTGCATTTGTAACTGTGATGATAAAGAAATGTAAATTCCTACAGCTGTACTTCCCCAGGTCCCGATAAGGTGTGGCACAAAACTCCCCGACTTAAAAACACTCATTAATGAGTACAATGATGGGGTGGTGAAGCATGGAGAGATACTACAAAACAGGCTTGCAGTACATCCAAGTAACTAGTAAAAAAAAATACAGTTGTGATTTGTGACGTGGTCGTAAATAATAATTTGTGACTGCATTTATGACCGTGATGATGATGAAGAATGTGATTTGTATCACTAGTGACTCCTGATGATGGTCCTGACTGAAAAACGCATATTAATGAGTACAATGTTCATGCTGAATTATGCACCACACCTGTCCAGTACTCTAAAGGGAAGCCAAAGAAACAACTATGACTTAAGTTAGAGATGGAAATTGGGCACTAATGAGATGCAAATGTACAAGCAGATTAAGATTGCGCTGTGCACTGAAGAGATGCAGATGCAAAGGCATAACACCTAACCAGTGCTCACCATCATAAACTCAAATCTGGAAAAGAATATCTTTGCCAGTTGGGACGGGCCACCGGGGCAGTGTACTGCACTGCTGCAGAAAGAGTCACTAGTATGAGTACCAGTTAAGATACCACAAAGAAGTACAAAAAATTATTCAGCTGCAGTGGATAGCAGGTTCACATTGTTGAAATTATGTGGCACAATAAAAGGTGTCTTATTAGATGACACACGTCACCCACATGCTCACACACACACTAAGTAATGCATAGCAAATTGAAAACTTCAGTAATATAACCACATATTTTAAACAAACTAAAATTATGCACTGCTGCACCACAACAATCAGCAAAAAAATGGCAAGAATTATTGAAAATATTACTGTGTGTACATTAACACAGTTATACAAGAAACATATCACCAAAACAGAAAGCACTGTCTTTTTCTCAAAGTTAATCTACCTGCACCACAGATACGCCCCTCCCCCAAAGCACACTTCCACTGTCTCTCAGTACACAGACTGAATGTTGTACATTAACATTCAAAATACACACACAAACAATAAACGCTCGATGATATGAGCACAGGAGGGTTTCCTACAATCGATGAACTAAAGATTCAGCAAAAAAAATGACTCAAAAAGTATTTTTTAACAGCTTTTAGAAGGTTTGAATCACAGAGAGCTCTCAGAGCAGATTGTCTCCTACAGCTTCCTGCACACACTACCCCAAACTGAGACTGTGCAGAACAATCTAGAGCCCATGTGACCTGAAATCCCATAAATCACATCAAAATTTGCCTTTGGAGCTTAAAACCAAGGTGAAGTAAGGTGAAGTACATTGTTTTCAATGTACTTCACCTTAAGGATTAGTGGAGTAGTGGTTTGGGAAGGCGGAATAATACAAAGTCATTGTTTTCAATGGACTTCACGTTACCCATTAATATCGTGAGGCACTCCACTTCGCGTTGCGAAGTACTCTGCAAATTTGCTTTCACTCCGCGTTCCACTTCACGGAGCGAATTGGGGCCACTTCACCCATCTCTACTCCCCATGAACAGTACAGTTGTCATTTTTCACATCCTGTTCAAAATGTGTTTTCGCACCTGTGGTGCCAAAGGGTGTAGTCACTGTGCAAAATCAGCTTTTGGCTAACAAACTGATATTGCCACTGTTCATAAGGTGGGTGTCAAAAAAAAAAACCCATGTTGAAAATTTGGAGTGAAAATGTCAATGAACACTTGAGGTGTTAGGGTTTCCAACCATAATGCCCCACCCTGTACAGATTGACAGGCATCAGGGGTGTGACTTGGGATTCTCGTCTGTAATGCTCATACCATTCTACACCCTGCAGCCAGTGACAGGCATCATGTGTGCCATGGACTCTTCAGCTCCAAAGTTCACCCCAATCTCCTATACAGCACCCATCTCACCATATTTCCTGATAGAATGGGGTGAGCATAAGGGCCTAAGATACACTGTGACACTTGTCGGTGTCTGCAGGGTAGGGTGTGGTGAAATGGTGTGGTCATTATGCCTGATGACCCAAAGGCACACCCCAATGCCTGTCAGTCTCTGCAGGGTGCTGGTGGGGTTGGCTTCTGTTCAATACTTCACTGCCATTCCTATTATGCAGCTCTCTAACTCCTACACTACCAATGCCAATGCCAGCAAGCAAACATTCAGCATTGACAAATGTTTGTTTAGACCAGCAGCTTTACCTTCAAATTATTATACCTTAATGTTCTGCACTGTTGTATCCCTGCTCATACACTTATAACATGTATCACAGTCTCAGCATGCCCTGTACACAACTAGCCACTGTCTGTCTATTTTTTCTTCTCTTTAGTCTTGTCTTTTAAATTACCTTCCCATTTTGGATTCACAATGACCCACACAACTGTGATCATGTGGCTGGCTTCACCTCTGCTTAGGATGAGAAACAGATGTGGCACCATGATGAGTCCAAGCAAGGTCAAAACATGAATCTGTGTCAGCTGTTTCCAGTCAGTACAGATTGTTTGAAAGGCCTTAACACTATGTAGTCCTGCTTAAAGCCAGCTCAGCCCTTATGATTTCATTGTAATTTCTATATGAAATACTTCTCATGATGCTTTGCATAAGTGGCACAAATGTAATTTACTATTTTCTTTGAAAGCTGACTTTATTGTCAATGCTCTTCCAGTGGGATCTTTGATTCAAACCTTTGGCACTAAAGTTCTTGTCATTTAAATTATTTTTTCTATTTTCAGCTCTCCATACAGTAACTCAAAGAACTGATATCATATGTCTGGGTTGATCTCCCTGAGCTAAGATACAGTCATGAAACACAGATACAATCTAATAAGGCTGAAACACCTTCCTGTATCTGCTGTTTTTTAGCCTTTGCACATCCATCGTGAGGCCATTTGGCACCATACAGTGCTGCGTAAACCCAAGTCAGCCCCATGACTCCAAATCCATGAAGTTACACTTCTCACTCACCTCAGGGGACATCCATCCCAACCCCAGTCCCACTACTTTCTTCACCCTTGCCATCTCCCCCACTACCACTCCCCATACCTCTACCCCATCAGCCCTCATAATGGGTTTCAAGATATTGCACTTAAACATTCATAGCCTACTTCAAAAAGTAGACCTCCTGCATGCCATGCTTGCTGCCCTGAAACCACACATTCTAATTATAACAGAAACATGGCTAAAGAGCACAATTCTTGACCACTCAATCTCCCCCAGTTACTTCATCCTAAGGCTGGACAGAGCAGGAAGAGGTGGTGGAGTGACCTTGTATATCAACGCCGCCTTCCAATACTTCCCAGTCTTCTCCTCCTCCAACCCAGCAATCCATGACACCTTAGCCATCAATGTATCCCTCCCTTTTTCACTCCCTATCTTTGTAGCCAGTATCTATTGCCCTCCAAATGTCCAGCCTGCTGTCCCCCTTGACCTCTTAACTTCCGTTACTTTCCTCTCTCAATCTGGCGAGCTCTACATCTTTGGCAGCCTCAGTTTAAATTGGTTGTTCTCAACATCTACCACAAGAAATGCTATCAGTGTCCTCAACCTCACACAAATAATTACAGAACTCACCTGCACTAATCAGAAGACCCCAAACCACTCCCTAGTTGATTAGGCCCTAACTTCCCACCCCCATATAATTATTGCCTCCGGAATCCTTCCAGATGCTCTCAGTGACCACAACCTGGTTTTCCTGGTCAGGAAAGTTCACTGCCCTAAATCCTCACATAAAACCCTACAAATACATCCCTATAAACCCCTAGATTTGGAACCACTCCTGCATAGCCTTGCTTTCTCATACTGGTACCCTCTAGCAAGCACCTCCTCAGTTATAAAGCCCTAATCTATTTTAAAGACATCTTCCTAGCAAATTGAAATGCCTTCGCACCCCTAAAACAAAAAAGGGTTAGAGATCTTTACCACTCCTGGATTACCCTTGAATTACTAGCCTGCCTCAGAGCCAGAGATCAGCCTGGAAATAACACAAAGTCTCCCAGCTTCCAAATGACCTTCTTATTTACCGAAAACTCTGTAATGCCTGCCCCTGGTCTACGAGGCTAGCCAAACCAAAGTACTTCAAATCTACCTTTGTGACAAACATCAACTCCCCCTCCAAGTTCTACAGAGTGGTTCACACCCTCTTTACCCCCCATTCTGTCCACCCCCCAATACTTAAGATAAATATCACCCTCATTTCTGATCCAGTTGCAGTAGCTACTGAATTCAACTTCTATTACACCACTTGTGCTGATGAGCTACTCCAATCTCTCCCAAACTATTCCCCTCCCTCACCCCTTCCTATTGCCTACAAACGACCTTCCAGTTCCTCCTTCTCCTTTGCTACTGTCTCCCCAAATTACACCCTAAATGCCCTGCTAGCAATCAACCCTTCAAAAGGCTCCTCCCCGGATGGCCTTGACCCTAAACTATTTTTCCTCTCAGCCCCAGCCATTGCCTACCCACTCTTTATTATCCTAAACCTCTTTTTCTTAACCACCTCAGTACCCTCCCCATGGAATCACGTAGAGATCTTTTCCCTCTCCAAAGGTGGAGTCCTCACTTCCCCTGGCAACTACCATCCCACCTCTCTTCTCCCTGCCCTTGCCAAACATCAGGAACACCTAGCCTTCTCCCACCTCACTGCTTACTTCAATGACTCCTCCTCCTTCTTCACCCCTTATCAAGCTGGATTCAGGAAAAATCATTCCACCACCACCTCCCTTCTTTGGCTTACTGATTCTTTCCTCATGAAAATGGACAATAGCCAAGTCACCTCAGCCATTTTTGTCGATCTGGCCAAAACCTTCGACAGTCTCTCACACCCTTCTGCTTGACACTCTGTGCACAGCTGGGCTATCACCCTTAGCCCCAGACTGGTTCAAGGCATACCTAACTGGCAGAACCCAATCAGTCAAGATCTCTGACACAATTTCCCCACCCCTTCCGATAAGAACTGGCATCCCCAGAGATCAGTGTTAGGCCCCATACTATTCTCTATTTTTCTGAATCATCTCCCATCCACCTGCACTCCATTCTCCTCATTCACATGTACACTGATGATACAGTCTTGAATGTATCTGGCTCCTGCCCCACTGAGGTCACATCTAACTTGCAGCACAACTTTAACAAAGTTCAGCATTGGTTTGAAAACCACCAACTATCTCTAAATGCTAAAAAAACAGTCTCCATGACCTTCGGCACTAGGCAGAAACTTACCAGGTTTCTCACTCTACTCTTCTTCCACACCCTTAATGGGACTTTACTCAAGGACACATCTTCTTTCAGGTATTTAGGCGTCTGGTTAGACCAACACCTGAACTTCTCCGGTCACATCAACGCCATTCAGAAAAAATTGCACCCCAAGCTTGGTGCCTTATTAAGGAACCGTGCCTGCATCCCACCCATGGCTTGGCATGAGATTGTCCAGAAAATGATCCTGCCTGTCTTCGACTACTGTGACATAATCTACAGTGCTGCCCCTAAGTCCTCTCTGGCCAGACCAGATACCCTCTTCAAATTCTTTTGCTGTTTGGCTCTTGATGCCTACCTTCGCACTCATCATTGTGATCTCTATCATGCTCTATCCTTCCCTTCCCTGACAAACCGACATCTCGCTCACTGTGCAAAATTCACCTCCAAGCACTGTCTGGGTGAACTTCCCTCCTATCTCTCCCCTGCCTTTACTACCGCCCCCCCTCCTTCCCACTCCCTAAGATCTACCAACTCACGTAAATTGGTGGTCCCATGCTGCTCCTTATTGGCCAATCTGGTTATTCTTATTGCCTCCCAAAAATCTGAAATTCACTTCCCCCTCAAATTCACCACTCATCCTCTTGCTAATCCATTAACTCTTCCCTCAAGAACTTCCTTGCCCTTTCCCGTGCTGGCCATGACCCTCCATAATCCCCCCACCATCTCCCCTAAGCCCATATTACCATATGCCTACTCACCATCACTCCTATTTCACTCTGATCATGCTCCTTCTTGTCCCATACTCTTCCTCCTTCTAAAGTGCTCCTCCCCCTTCTTTCTCTACCCTTAATCTAGCTCCGTCCTGTGAGCTCGATCACTGACTTGTGTAGGCAGGAGCCATAGAGTGCGGTGGGCAACAACTTTACCCTCTTTCCCCTATTTCTACATTTACTGCACCCCTCAGTCACTGCTAGATCACTGCCTTGTGCAGGCAGGGTCACCCAGCACACTGGTGGGGTACTAGTCCCCCACTATAGTTGACCTCTGCTCAGGCTTATGTGCCTAATCCCCACCACTCCTATTTCCCTCAAATGATGCTCCTCTATGTCCCATACTCTCCTCCCTCCCAAAGTGTTCCTCCCCCATCTTTCTCTATCATTAATCTATCTCCCTCCTGTGAGCTTGATTACTGCCTTGTGCAGGCAGGATCCATATCACATGACGGGCAACAACTTTACCCCTTTTCCCTATTTCTCCTTTTACTGCACCCCCTCACTCACTGCTAGATCACTGCCTTATGCAGACAGGGTCACCCAGCACACTGGTGGGGTACTACCCCCCCACTATAATTGACCTCTGCTACCCCCTCCCTCAACATCCCTCCTCCAACATCCCCCTCTCTCACATCACTGTATATAAATAACTCTTATCACCTATAACCAGTGTCCTACCAGATAGGTATGACAGGACACTGATGAATTTCAGCTCCCCCTGTTTTCCCCTTAGATACCCGCCACCTACAATACCTCTGTCTCTCATCACCCTGCCACATTATACCTCTCATCTCCTCTTACCCTTCTTCTGGTTAACAAAGCCTAACACTGGCTTACCCGTACACTCAGGTAAGCACTTATAACCTACCCCAATACACCTCTTACATGCACTTTAGTCCACCCTTTCATCTCTGTTTGCCTCACAAATCATGTTCTGTCTCCATCTCTCTGTAAATTCTGTAAATCTCCTTTCCATTTCCATTTTACCCTCCACAATTTTTTGTTCCCTCCTTCCATTCTTCTTCTCTTTATTCCAATCACTGTAAATGTTGAATATCTATGTTACACTAATGACTACCAATTACTATTGGTCACCTTACTATCTAGTGCTACATACTGTTATTATATGTGTTCCAGTGTTACCAACTGTCACCAACTGTTGCCAATCTGCTATATGTGTCTTCATATCTACTATACTTAACTGTTGCATTGTTAGCCAATGTTATCCACCTGTAATCCTTCCTGGTCTTATTGTATGCAAGTAAGCAAATTGTATTCCAACATTGTAACATTTCTCTGTATTCTATCTCATTTTTCCCTACCACCCACCCCAATTCGCACTGGGAGATGAGCAACTTGTTGCTCAGTGTGCCTTCCTGGTGAAACATTTCAATAAATAAATATTTCTTCTGGGGGATTTGCAGAAACTATCAATAATACTTTAAATAACTGCCACTGATGCTTTCAGTTAATGGGGTCTGTGTATGTTCACATCGCTTTAAAACTTTCAAAGTCCAAAGTAAGTCTTGCTTCAGTGCTTTCCCACTGCAGTTCTTGTTTTCTGAATAACTGCAAGGCAAACTATGTATGTATGTATTTTTTCACCAAGTAAACATTCAGATACAGCACAATTTTGTTTACAAATGTGACCTGTGGGAAAGAGGAAGGGGAACAGCAAGGCAGGCAATCAAAAAGAAATATCCATACATACAATAAACAATATATCAAGTAAAATAAAGATACAACAACAAAGTACATCATCAGTAATACAGCACTTGTATGGAAACACAGTATGAAGAACACAGTGGATACCCATAGCATTGCATAATAAATAACCAGGTACAGACACACAGTAGATGTTACAGGAATTGTTTGGCAGTAGTAAGACAGAGAAGGGAACTATTTCCTAAACTAAGATTGTTTTATAATGGAGGAAACAGAAACTTAAAGCAAATTGACCAGAAGAAATGTGGTAAAACAAACCTACTCTATGTACTGCCTTGGAGCAGAGCTTGCACCCACAGTAGGGGCAGCAGTAAGGAGGAAACACAGAGAGTTAAAGAGCTTATTTATCTAATACTTGAAGCTAAACAGAGCTAAATGTTGCACACATTTATCATGTAACGAGTTCCACCCTACTTGGGCATAATGTATGCAGCGATGGAACAGGCAGGGGCTCATAGGATGAAATGACTGTTTGATTCATCACACTTTGGTTCAGCTTCATAAATTACAGCTCCAAAGTCAATGACAGGCAGAATCACCTATTAACTATGCACTTACATAAGCTCACTTATAGACAATCACCACTCTGTAAAAGGCACCAAGGTTCCTGCATGGTTTTGAGACCAGTGCCTGGACATGCAAGATTTGTCCAAGGTGATCCCAGGTATTTGTAACAGGATACAGAGATTAGAGAGGTACCATCAGAGGAGCAAATAGGTCAGGAGGAGCAGCAGCAAGATATATATTTTTTTTTTTTACCAAAGAGCATAGATACAGACTTTGATTGATTAAGGGCCAGGCAGTTAGTACTAAGCCAGCTAGAGAATGAGTTAAAGTTAGTTTAAAGGGCAGTACTGATGTTAGTATGTCAGCATCTTGAGGTGAATAAGATGCTGTCATCTAGGTACATGTAGGTAGATGTTGCAGTGTGTTATCATACACAGAAGATCATTTATGAAACTAGATAATAGGAGCAGCCCAAGAGCATAGCCCTCAAGTTTTCAATAGAGATATACCTATGACTGGATAATGTTGAACCAGTAAGGACAAATTATGAGCAGTTAGAGAGACAGAATGTTAACAAGGAGATGGAGGAGCTGAGGATGCCAGAGGTAGTGAGTTGGTTCATGAAGAGAGAATGGACAATTGTGTCAAAGGCCTTAGCCCAATCAAAGAAAATGACACCTGTCTGAGAGACCACATCATTGTTACTGAAGACATGATCCATAAGTCTAAGTAGGGAGGTTGATGTGGAGTGAGCGGCAAGGAAAGCAGATGGGTGGTCAGATAAAAAAGCTGTGCTAGAGAGGAAGTCAGAAAACTTGGTAGCAACTAGTCTTGCAAGTACTTTGGAGACAACTGAGAGTAAAGATATGGGTCTGTAGTTAACTAGAGAGTCGACTGGTCCTCCTTTAGGTAGAGGCATGACAGTGGCATGCTTCCAGAGCACAAGAAAAGTCCCAGAGGCTAAGGAGTAGTAAAGGATATGGGTCAATTGGGCGGCAATGCCTGAGGCTTCAGGTTTTAGAGGCAAGGAGAGAGAGCATCAAGACCAGCATGGCAACTTTGATATGGGAGAACTCATAAAAGACTAGTGAGTATGTAATGATAGAGCATTTAAATTTCGCAAATGCAGTGAGTGGGTGATTGAGAGGGTAAACATTTGGACCCAATGAGGTAGGCAATGCTCAGGGAACTATCAATGAATTGTGAGTTTAAGGCATTGGCTATGGCAGATTGTTCAGTGATCGCACCAGATACACAATTTAAGTGGCTGATCTCAGTGCCAGTATGGATGCGATGGAGCAGATTTTTTACACCATTCCACAATTTTGAGGGATTTAAAGATTCACTGATAAATTTAGAGTGGAAGTAGGATGTTTTGACCTTACAGATGGTAACCATTTCAAGGTTTCTGAGTACTGTAATAAATACAGACTATACTCATGCCAGGTGCCTTATGAGCAGACCAGGTCACATCCCTGAGTTTTGTATGTGCGATATAATCAGAAGACAACCAGGAAAGATGAATACCTCTCTCTCTCTCTTTCTGACAGACCTGATTGGGGCATTAGTGTTACTGAGTGCTAGAAATGTTGTGTAGAGGTGACCTACTGCCTGGTTTAGTTGAGGGAACTGTACACCAAGCTTCTATCAGTGGACATAAGATTTGATAGAACAAATTCTGGTCAGAGCCACTATGGCAGCTAATGCATTAACTTGATAAGGGTGTTTCAAGGGCTTAAATGTAAAGATGAATTGCTGTATGCAGCTTTGTGCATAAATTTCATTTTTGGTAAAGTTAAATCATTTATCTGGTTGATTCTGTGCTTTCCATGTGTTTAAAGTGTGAGTGGTGAGTGCATCTTGTACTATGTGGGGAACAAGAGGGAGCTCTGCACAAAGGCCTTCAAGTTATGGTAGAATAACTGGTGCAGAGAGAAGTATAGCTACAATGGGGATTGAGGGCCAACCTGAAAGGATATGAGCCTCTACTGAGGTGAATGCCAGCTTCCATTAAGGAGGGGAATTATAGTCCTCAGTGCACATTTTAAATGGTAATTCAATGGACATTTAAAGTAGCTGAGGGGGGTGATGGAACAAATGGGAGTGGCAAAAAGTAGGCCAGCCCAGGCTAAGATAGAGAATAGGGAGATCCCAAACAGGGGGGTTAACAAAGAAGGAAGTAGCAGTCAAAGCAGAAAGGTGAAGAAGGAGGAGGAACAATTGGAAAAAAGAGAAAGTGACAAAAAGAAAGCTGAGGGATGTCAAAATGGTGCAAGGTCTGAATCAGAACCCATATGAGAGGAAATTAAAATAGTTCAATATGTACACCCTGAAGGAGAGGAGGGAGAGTGGGGATATGATGGACCCCTTTAAATACCTCACGGGGGTTAATAAGGTATAGAAGGGAGTTATGATTCAGAGAAATAGGTGCTGTTGAACAATGGGCCATGATATAAAGCTGGAAGGAGGTAGATTCCGGAGAGATGTGAGGAAGTACTTCTTCACAGAAAGAGTGGTGGATTCATAGAAGAGCCTTCCATTAGAGGCAGTGGGGGTGAAACCAGTGGTGAGTTTTAAAAATGCCTCAGACAGGCACAAAGGAACCCTTGGAGGAAGAATGGAGATGGAAGAGAAAGAGCTGTAGATAAAGCTGGGTCTCCAGCAAAACTGATTATAATTAAAATGGGCAGACTAGATAGGTCCAGTGGTCATTATCTGCCATCCGTTTCTATGTTTCTATGTATGATAGGTTAGGTGATTCAAATGGATACAATGTAAAATTATTAATATGCACATTGTTGATTCTGTAAACTATGTGGTACAAATAATTCATGTTGTGCTATGCTACACAGATATAATCATCAAATTAGTATTAATATATGCATTGAGCAAGGCTGAAAAAATCAAGGGGAACACGTGTGAAGGAATATACTACTCATAGAGTCATGACACCATAATACTCAGCTTTTGTAAGACTACCACTGTAGGTACTTACTGTATGAATTTACTGTATTATGATGGTACCCAGCTGTATACCAGTGTTGAGTAAGCTACAATATGGGATTTTATTTATTTGTGTTTTATTTTTAATAATCCAGACATCGTCTACATAGTAATGACAGATAGTCAAGGATGCTTTCTATAAATTGCGACCATTTTTTTTCTTAATTCATTTTTGGAAAATCACTTGTAATGGGACTACAATTCTGTTCAACCAATTAACTATTGGTTTGGAGGATGGAGGGAGGTAGAAGAGACAGTGCTGTAGATCAAGTTGGGTCTCCAACAAAAGTGAACATACAGTAATTAAATACAGGCCAACTAGATGGGCCCAGCAGTCACTATCTGCCACCAGTTTCTATGTTTCTGTGTGTGACAGGTAATGTTACTGAAATGGCTACAGTGTAATATTATTACTATGCTCAACGTTGATACTGTAAACTGTGTGACACACATTATTCATGTTGTATTGTGCTACACAGACATGATAATTATATGGGTAGTACATGATATAGCAGTTGAGACAGCTAGGTGTTGCAATCTCAGTGAAAGCTGGTCACATGTATTTTCCTGTGGACAGAGTGCAGAGTGTAGAGGGATGCCCGGATACCTGCCAGTCATGTACAGTCTGATGTCATGCCTCTAAATAACAATGTAGGTATAAAAACTGGTAAAAACATATGGTTTTCCTGTTTCCAAAGCTGTTTTCTCTAATACTTGGAGTTATTACTAGGAATTCTGAGACAATAGAAAATGTTGTATGTCCGTATGTAGTTGTCTCATAATCATGTAAAATGGTCATTAAGTTATCCCCCATGCATGTATGTGTGTAGTTTTCTCTAGGTTCCTTATTTCCACAAAGGGCTGTGATAAGGAATAAAAACTAACAGAATTATTTTTTTACTTTCTTTATGTTCCCCTCTCTGGCCCCTTAGCACTCTCTCCAGTGTGGTCTCATGGACGTCTCTCAAACTGGCCAACTCCTGCTCTGCCTGAGGTCTCACCAGATCTAATCTCCATCTCAGGATCTTTCCTCACCCTACTACTGTCCCTGCAACATCCCAGCGCCCCCAAGATGGGACCGCCTATCACTCTGATGCTCTACCTAGAATTTAGTAGTGTGGCTGGACCAGGGAGGAGATTTGAAGGCTGGCTGTGGTAGACCTGGCATTGAGCATGGAAGCCATTCATGGAACCCACCTTTGCCTTCCTGGGTGCCAGGACCATTTTCCTTGTTTCGAGTTCTCGGAGGCATGGACACATAATGATGCTCCAGCGCATGACAAATGCATTTCCATGCCCATCCGTGGTATGTCCTCCACAAACTCCATATCCCATGTACATGCCCCACTAGTGGCAATGCTCACAGTCTCCACTGGGAACCACCAGAACTGTGGGATGCACAACCCACCGTGCCCAGAAGAGGCAAGCATTCCATCGGATACTTATTCCTCTCCTCATTAGCCAACCCTAGTGACCCAAGTTTGTTACCAAACATGGGTCACTGGCACAATGCAAGGTATGAAAAATGCCCCAACCCTCAGTGCTGCCAGGCTTGCTAAGGTCTAATAGAAATTGCTCTTGTCCAACTACAAAGTGTAAAAGAATATGACAAGGGGAGGGCTACAAAATATTTCCCTTACACATCCAGCAAATGGTCCAGTGCTGTTCCATGCCAGCTGAGTAAATGGTAGGGTCTAAAAATTAGCCACTGGCTAAAATGCATCAAGTGTTTTAGCCACTTGTGACCTAAATTAGCCACACTATAATCATGGTCTGATGCTGCTTTCCTATTTCTGTGACTCAACCATCCTAGGGTTCTACACTGTTTGGTGTCAGAACTGGACTGACAGATATCATTTTCTTAAGGAGCTAGCAGTATAGCCTAGAGGTTAGAGTAATGAGCTGTGAATGAGCTTGGTATATCCAGCAGACCTGGGTTTGATTCCCACAACCTTCACTTGCATACTGTGTGACTCTATGCAAATTACTTAACCTCCCCAATGCTCCCCAGTCACCTCTGAAAACAAACACTTGTACCCAGGGAGTCTTACCCAGTTACCAAAAAAAGAATAGAAGAGAATAAAAGGATAGTGAGTGAACTTACACTGTCTAGCAGGCTTTGGTCATGTTGTTTGTTAAGACAAAATTAAGATCCTGCAATGTGGGTTCAGAGATGTGTTTCTAACTGGTTTGTGGTGATTCCCAGGGCTTTTGTTTCACAGATGTAGAACTGCTGTTTAGTAGTAAAAGATCTGAGTTTCATACAGGCATACTGAGAACACACATACAGCATTAGGAAAACACAGCCCTGTGTACAAGGTGATCCTGTCTCAGGTTACAGTTTGACTAATGAACACTAATTGCAGGCTGCACATATTTAAACAGTGTGAGTCTAAATATTCACAAATAAAACTGACAAATGAACACAGAATTATGTGTTTTACATATTTCTAATTAATATGCTTTAGCGCGTGCGCTCACACACACACTCACATACACACACACTTTCTTTGGCGTCAGTGAGATTTAGAACATCTGACGGGTCAGTTCATAGCATTCCATTCTGTTACCTTTGAATTGCTAGTCTCAGGGATATTTGCTAATCTCTGGTTGTATTTCTTGACTAATGGCTAATTTGTTACACTCATGTTTTAAATGTTTTTTTTTCCTCTGGGTATTTAAAAACTCTCTTAAAAATGATGCACAAATTAAGACTGAAATACAAATGTACTGTTAATGTGACTATCATTTCCCATCAAAACTTAAAAACACTGTCAGAGTGAAAGAAAAAAATACCAACCACTGCAAAATAGCATAGATACAGATGACAACCTGGATCTCATGTAGTAATAACAACACTTCATTCTGTATTGATCTGAGAAATCTGAACTTCATTCCTCACTGGGAAACACTAACAGAGAAAAATTAGTTCAGTAAACAGACTGCTGAGTGGAGGGATTGCTATAAAACTCCAATAAAAAAGAAATCAGTTCAAAATTTGGTGAGCTCCTTATTTCTACTATCCTATCAAAATGTCTGCACGGCTCCGCCCTGCAGCCATAAAAAATGGTATGGAAATATTTTGGTAGGTGTTGCTGGCAACAATCCTATGGGTGGGGGGCCTTTTCACACAAATTTTGTGGACATAAGAAGTAATGCAATGGTTTCTTAGCAGATCATATAGGGTGTTTACTGCCACAGTGCTATAGGGGTGGGTGGATTGGATCCAATCCATTTGTGAGTTGCTTGCAGACAGAGTGCTGAAATGTGTAGAATGTGGATTAACAACTGATGTAGACTTAAAGCCTTGACTTTGGGGAGAAGAGAGAAGACTTAGGACTCCCCTAGTTAATATTTAGATCAGCAAGCAGAATATGTAAATGCCTCAGGGTATCAATATTGGAGGAGTGACAGGAGATATCTGCAACAGCTTCAACACTTTTAGCTGGGGGACAATAAATTCCAATGATGAAAAAGGGGACAGATTGGGGAAAGGTAATTCTAGCACATATTTACTTGTGCAACCTGAGAACTGTTACACGGGAGGTCATGGTAAAGGACAAAACAGAAAACACATACAGAGCAACTCACACCCCCTTACCGCTATCCTGATGATAGATGGCAAACCCTGGAAGGACCATGACATATGAGGGTGTCTTAGCCAATAGCCAGGTTTCAGAAAGTATTAGAATAGCAGGGTGGTTTGGGATACCCAGATCTTAATAAGGTCAGTCTTGGGTAGTAAGCTGCAAAGGTTTATTTGATAAAGGCAAAGGCATTTAGGATTGATTATGTGAGTAGACTGAGCTGCAGAGAAGGCTGGGATGGTCCTGGATTCCACCTCACTACCCTCCCCACCGATGTAGTTGATGTTATTTTTATATTACTATTGGTCCTTTAATGTATTGTGTGAATGTGTTATAATCTTTAATTGATCAATAAATATTGTTGCTACATATAGAATAATGGATGGGGAAGGGTTTGATATGAGAATTTAATGTACACCCGAGTTGTGGGATGCTACATAAACCCCGAGGGCGAAGCCCGAGGTGTTTATCAAAGCATCCACAATGAGGGTGTGCATTAAATTCTCATATGAAACACCTTCCCCATCTTTTATTTTTTTATAATAACAGGCCAGCAATTTTTCTCCAGCAGTTTGTGAGACTGTTCGGCCCTGCCCACATACAGAATGTTGGCCAATGAGGCAGCAGCATAGTTTGACTGGCATGGCTCATGAATGTCATAACAACCAGCCGGCTGTTATGGAAAATATCAACCTGGTCAGTACACTGAGAGAAATTGCTGACCAGTTATTATAACTACTTTGCAGTTCTTATCTTTTAAATAACCACTAGGCAAGCTGCTTTATGTGGAAAAGAAAAAAAAAAAAAGATAAAGTGTGAGTTGCAAAGAGTGATCTTTTCTCTGCTTTTATGTTCTCCCTAATCTACTCTCTTACTCATATTAAGCACTTCATTTTTGCTGTGTCACTGTTTTTACAACTGATACTGCAATCAATTATGTTAATGTTTAACAAGAGCAGCAATTATGAAATGTCTAGTAAACAGCAGACAAACTAGGTGACTGGCCAATCTTTTAACCTTTAGGTTAGTTTACAAGATTTGTGTGGAATCCTATTCCCTTTAGTAGGATGACAAAGAATGAATTCTAAAGAAGATTTTTGAAGATTTAATGATTCTCAGTCAGATGAACCCTTGCTTTAGTGCTTTTGCCCTGCAGTTCATGTCTTTTAAATAATCACAAGGTGAATGACTGTATCTGGAAAATAAAGAAATAGAAATGGTAAATAGGGAAGAATGGCCTTTTTTCTTACATTAGGTCCTTCCAAACTTACTCCTTTACTTATTTTACTTGTAAACTTAATGGGCAGGATTCACAAAAGAGATGCATGCAGTGCATCCGAGATGTGCCGGCGCATCTTGGAGATGAGCACTGGTGCGATTCACAAAGGGCAAAGATGTTCCGGGGCATCCTTGATGCACCGCACCATCACGGATGTCCTGGAGACAAATAATAATGATATGCAGTGCATCTAGGGGGGGCATGTAGCTGCATACATGGCATGTCTCCATTCACAAAGCAAAATTAATGATCAACCACAGCGCATACACAGTGCATTCACCCATAAGCGCACTAAGGAGATAAGTATAAAAGGAGTCAACTTAGGTGCAAGCCCCAGCAGGCAGCCAGCAGGATAGCAGCAGGAGCAGCAGCAGCACCAGAGAGGCCACACAAATGGATGGGGCACTGTTCTTGATGGCAGGCATGATAATGGGGCTGAGGAGATCAGCCGACCATCAACATGGCAGCAGAAGGCACCATGGGCAGCCTGCCCGGAGGTGGTATCATGCCAGAGTCACATTCAAACAGCTGACTGACAGAAACAGTTGGCCGATACCACCTAAACAGGGCAATTCTGATGATAAAATGCAGGCACCCACCGGAAGAGGTCTTGCCATATATGTGGAGATGAAGGTAACAACAGCATTGTGTCTGCTCACCATGGGCACCTTCCAGAGGCCAGCTGAACACAACACTGGCATATCTTAGCTGTCCATGTCCTGAATCCTCACACAGTTCCTCATCACACAGCTCCCACATACTTTAGAGTTCATTCAATTCCCAAGCACTCAGGCAGAGCAAACAGAAGCTATGCAGCAATTCCACAGGGTGGCACATATTCCAGGCATGATAAGGGCCACTGATTGCACTCATGTGACATTCTGTGCACAACCTAGTGATGATGCAAAACCATGCATGAACCACAAGGGGTTCTATTCCATCAACTGCCAGGTGCTGTGCAACGCCACAGCGTGCATCAGCAATGTCTGCACCACACACCCTGGGAGTTCACCCAGTGCATTCATATGGCACCAGTCAGTCCTGTACCACTGTTTTGAGATTGGGGATATCCTCAGCATCCACCTAGTGGGTGAGAGAGGGCATGAACACATGCCCGTATAATGCACACTGTAGCACTATGTATGTAGGGAGGTAGTAGATGGGCATGGGGTAGTGAAGGGAATGTGCAAGGAACACATCCACGCAGGACAGTCGAGGTGGGCATGCTGTCTGGATGGTCCACACAAACAGGGGGACATAGATACATAGATACATAGACAGTGTCGGCAGATAAGGGCCTATGGCCAACCCAGTCTGCCCATTTGAACTTGTAAGTTCAGTTTGTTTTCCTAGAAGTCTGTTGCCCCTAACCCCTGACCTCCAGAATTCCTTTATATCTATCCCATGCATTCTTAAATTCCGTGATTGTTTCAGCCCCCACCACTTCCCCTGGCAGGGTGTTCCACTTGTCCACCACCTGCTCTGTGAAGAAATTCTTTCTCATGTTTCTTCTGAATCATCCTCCTCCAACTTCATCCCATGCCCTCTAGTCCTGGAACATCTTTTTCGCTTAAAACAGTGTTTTCCTGCACCCTGTTCCTCCCTGTAAGATACTTGTATGTCTCTATCATATCCCCTCTCCTCCTCTCCTCCAGGGAGTACATGTTCAGTTCCTTCAACCTGTCTTCATAGGACTTGTGATGCAATCCATGCACCATCTTTGTTGCCCTCCTCTGAACCTTCTCTACCATGTCTATGTCCTTACGTAGGTATGGTCTCCAGAACTGTACACTGTACTCAGGTGGGGGCCTCACTAGTGTCTTGTATAGTGGAATTATGACCTCCCTTTTCCTGCTGGTGATGCCCCTGCCTATACATCCCAGCATCCTATTTGCTTTACCTGCTGCCTTGTCACACTGTTTCCCTACCTTGAGGTCGTCAGAGATGATATCCCCAAGATCCCTTTCCTGCTTGGTGCATGCTATATCCTCACCCCCCCAACTGATATATTGTGCCAGGGATTTTGTGCCCCATATGCATTATCTTGCACTTCTTTGCATTGAATTTCAACTGCCAAACTCTTGACCATTCTTCAAGTTTCTGCAGGTCGCTTCTCATTCTGTCTACACCATCTGGTGTGTCTACTTGTTACAGAGCTTTGTGTCATCAGCTAACAGTGAAATTCTGCCTTCTAGGTCCCGCAAGAATGTCACTGATGAAGATGTTGAATAGGACCGGTCCCAGCACTGATCCCTGTGGTACCCCACTGGTCACTCTTCCTCTGTGGAGTGACAGCCATTTACCACCACCCTCTGTGTCCTGCCACCCAGCCAGTTACCTACCCACCACACTACTGTCCTGCCCACACCCATATTCCCCAGTTAGTGTAATAGTCTTCTATGTGGCACAGTGTTAAAGGACTTGCTGAAGTCCAGATAGGCCATGTCCACCGCCCTCCCCTGATCCACCTCCCTAGTCACCCAGTCAAAAAATTCAACGAGGTTGGTCTGACATGACCTCCCCTTGGTGAAACCATGCTGCCTTGGGTCCTGTAGTCCATTGACAACCAGATGTTCCACTAATTACAGAGGTAATAATCACACAAGACTGTGGTGTGTATATTTATGGAACACATACAAAACAGAGGTGCGAAAGAAGTAAGTGTCTCAGCTGAGACTTGAACCCAGACTACCCAGAATACCATTCTAATTGTGCTAACCAGCTGTGCCACTGAGACAACTGGAACCTGGGCTGTCCCTGAGCACATTACTGTATCTCAAATGCACAACCAAATGACAACACAAATATTTATTTGTAACAATCACACAGGAGGGTCGTGAGGCACTTACTTCTTTCTCATCTCTGTTTGTAGGGGGACAGTGGTGCAGCACAACACAGCATGGGTGGTGTGGTGATGTGGAAGAGCAGGCATGTGCGGCAGGGTGGAAGGCACTACACACACCCAGGCACAGGCAACCACAGGGGTAATGGAAGCTAATCAATACTGAACAGGATAGGAGCAGTCAGCCCTGGATGTGGGCATTGGCAGATGCAGGGCATGAGAGGGCAGCCAGGACACTGCAGGCAGTGGTGAGGGCACAGATGTGGTATCCCACTATGGTGTTATAAGGTTGCACCGGGAGGTGGGCCACAGGTAAAGAGATGGACAGGCAGTAGCTGCACCCGCTTGCAATGATGGATGGGGGGGTGGGGAAGTGGATCACAATGCACATGCATGCAGGGTACTAACAGACTGCTTTGTCCCCCCACAAGTAACACAGTGCATCCCCTCTGCCTCTGGCTTCTCACCCCCTACTAGTGTTCTGGCAATGGGGCAGAGGAGTGATACAACGAGGCACACATCTCCACACACATCACCATCAAGTGTGTGTTCAGCATGCTAAAGATGCACTTCAGGTGCTTGGATTGGTCTGTTGGTGCCCTACAATACAGCCCAGAATAGGCCTGTGGTATATTCCTGGCCTGTTGTATGCTACACAACATGGCCATTGAAAGTGGAATACCTCTCCAGGCTGTGGAGAGCAACAATTCTGAGGGGGTAGGAGGAGGAGGAGGAGGATGGATGTGGAGCAGGGGCCCCATGATGGTGGTGGTGATGGGCAGCTGCCCCTGGAACACAGGGACCCACGCCTGGTCACCAGGTCCCAGTGGCACAGGGACGCCATAGAGTAGGAGCATTTCAGGGACAGAAGGTGAGCATCACAGGAAGGCAACACACGGCAGCCACACACAAACACAAACACACACACACACACATACACACAAAAAACAGGTGGGGGTGGGGAATGGCACAGTCATAAGCAGATAACTACCACACAGCAGGTGCAGAGTGTACATGAGAGGGGTAACAGACATGCACAGACACACACAGCAGGCCAGACAAGGACAGGGAGGACACGGTGTCAGTGTGAGTGCTGGGTATGGCATGGATCAGTGTACATCTGCCAAGCACACATGCACAGCAGACACAGAGCTGCACTCATCATGCCCATACCACACAGCACAACACAGGTGGCCCATGCCATGCACAGTGCACCACACAGGTGTCCCACACAGGACTGTCCCAGGGCAGATGCGTGCCAATTCACGCTGTCCCAGACACTGTCAGCCTGGTTCATGGGATGCAACTGGTGCAGGTTACAGGGACAATGGGAACAGGCTACCCAGGCATCAGTAGGAGCCACCATGGCCACCACAGACATGTGGGTGGCCATACCCTCGCCTGGTGGTTGCTGAGTAAGCACTACTGGCCTCAGGGTGGTGTCCATCACCCCTGGTGTGGTACTGAAGTGAGACTGTGAACAGGTGCTTGCTGCTGTGTCACTCCAAAGACCCAGATTGGATCCAGGGGTGCCAGGGATGACTAGGAATGGTGATGGTGTCAGCAGCAATGGATTCATCTGATGCAGTGACCTAGAAGTGTGTAAGGCACTCCTGGGAGTGCAGCTTGTACCCTGGTGTCCATGTAGCACAATGTGAGCACTCATCACCTCAAGTGCAAATGCCATCTGCTCCAGTGCAGCGGTTGTGCCCACCCACAATAGGTAAACCTCGGCCAGCATCTGGGTGCACCACACAGATGACGACTCATGATCCATGACCAGCTGCATCTGAATGCCTCTGAGCACCACCCTGAGGGATGCCTGCCTCTATATGGTGTCCCACAGGATGCATGCATAGCCCTCCACCTCATTGGCAAGGGATGGATCAGAGGGTGGTGCCGACAACCAGATGGGGTGCTGACCTGATGCTGTACATCCACCATAGGTGGACACCGCTCAGCAGTCCACTAAATGGGTGGGAACTGGGAATGAGCAACCACTGCATGCCCAGGGATGCCCACTTCATGTTCCAGTGCCACCTGCTCTTGCTCCACGGCACCCTACTGAACAGTGGCAGCAGTATCTGGACCCACAGCAGCACCAGACACATGGCAACTAACATTCACCACTGTGGGCAGTTGTGGTAGCCCTGTGTGGTTGAATGGGGCCGCAGGACCACCAACACTACATGGTGCCACCTGTGCACCCTCTTGTGCCATGGACATGCTGATGTTGTCCTTGTCTCCCCATATTTGTGTGGCACCTACATCACCGTCATCATATGCCTCTTTTGTTCTGGATGCCAGCACCAGCAGGTCATCTGTGATGTTGACCCTGTCCACAAGGTCCTCATCAGCAAGACCAGAAAGCAGATCAGTCATGGATTATCCTGGCCATCTGCTGTGGACCCGGCTGCAGAGGGGTTGGATGGGCCTGCATCATCCTCCATCATGTCCGAGGCTGCAGAGGTGTTGTATGTACCTGGCATGGGCTCCATGCAGCCCTGGCTGCAGTTCAGTGTGATGGTCCAGGCTCCTCCCCTGCTGGGTCATCAGGGTGTATCCTGGACCCTGCAGCACCCATGAGATGTGATGGAGCTGAAAGACAGAAGGGTAACATGATTAATGACATGTGTCAATGGTGTCTACAAACAGGTATGAACATGATGCCAAGCATGTGTTCAATTGGTGTGCCTGATCTACCACATGGGTGGGTGACAACTACAGCGGTCACTGCCACAGCCAAGCACCAGTGTTGTCCGGCATGCACTGTGGCCGGTGTTGCCACTCAGGGACATGTGTGGTACAGCACACCACTGTGAATGCTGCCCCACTTTGTGCTACACAGGGGCAGCATATTGTGTGTCAGCAGCATGCTGTTGAAGAACAGAGCTCCAAAGTTCACCTCATTCTCCTATACAGCACCCATCTCACGTACTTCCTGATGGAATTGGGTGAGCATAAGGGCCATGACCCCAAGACACACCGTGACACTTGTCGCTGTCTGCAGGGTAGGGAGTGGTGAAATGATGTGGCCATTATGCCTGACGATCCAATGGCACACCCCAATGCCTGTCAGTCTCTGCAGGGTGCTGGTGGGGTTGGCTTCTGTTCAATACTTCACTGCCATTCCTATTATGCAGCTCTCTAACTCCTACACTACCAATGCCAATGCCTGCAAGCAAACATTCAGCATTGACAAATGTTTGTTTAGACCAGCAGCTTTACCTTCAAATTATTATACCTTAATGTTCTGCACTGTTGTATCCCTGCTCATACACTTATAACATGTATCACAGTCTCAGCATGCCCTGTACACAACTAGCCACTGTCTGTCTATTTTTTCTTGTCTGTAGTCTTGTCTTTTAAATTACCTTCCCATTTTGGATTCACAACGACCCACACAACTGTGACCATGTGGCTGGCTTCACCTCTGCTTAGGATGAGAAATAGATGTGGCACCATGATGAGTCCTAACAAGGTCAAAACATGAATCTGTGTCAACTGTTTCCAGTCGGTACAGATTGTTTGTAAGGCCTTTAGCACTATCTAGTCCTGCTTAAAGCCAGCTCAGCCCTTATGATTTCATTGTAATTTCCATATAAAATACTTCTCATGATGCTTTGCATAAGTGGCACATATGTCTTTTACTATTTCTTTTGAAAGCTGACTTTATTGTCAATGCTCTTCCAGTGAAACCTTTGATTCAAACCTTGGGCACTAAAGTTCTTGTCATTTAAATTAGTTTTTCTATTTTTCGGCTCTCCATACAGTAACTCAAAGAACTGATATCATATGTCTGGGTTTATCAGACCTGGACATTGTGGCCATCACTGAAACCTGGTGTAATGATAACCATGACTGGGAGATGGCCATACCTGGCTACAACATATTCAAAAGAGACAGGGCAGGTAGAAAGGGAGGAGGAGGAGTGGCACTGTATGTGAAAAATTACATTAGGGCCACAGAGATCCAGGAGGAACAAAATGGGGGAGAGATACTGTGGGTTAAGCTGGAAAGAAAAATGGGGCCAGCGATCCGCACAGGTGTGGTCTATAGACCACCAGCCCAGGAGGAAAAAACAGATAGGGAGCTGATGATAGCCATCCAAAGGATGGCAGACAAGGGTTAGGTAGTACTGGTTGGAGACTTCAGTATTCCAGATGTGGACTGGAGCATCCCAGCAGCAGCATCAACTAGGAGCAGATTTATCCTGGACTCCCTTCAGGGTGCCTTCTTCAAGCAACTGGTCATAGAACCAACTCGGCAGAAGGCAATACTGGACCTTGTGCTCACAAACAGGGACAGTGTGATGGGGTTAACAGTGGGGGAGCACCTGGGGGACAGTGACCACCAGTCGTTGTGGTTTGAAATCACAGAAAGAGCAGAACCAAACCACACAAAAACATGTACCCTGGATTTTAGGGGGCAGACTTTGGGAAAATGGGGAGGTACTTGAAAGAGACATTAAGGGGAATGGGGCAGGAATCAGGGGTTGATGAACAGTGGGCAGTATTTAAGATGTGGATTACAAGAGCAACAGAATTATACATTAAGCAGGTCAGCAAGAGGAAAAGGAAGAGAATACTATTATGGTTTTCCAAAGAGGTAGCAAAGAAAGTGAAAGCCAAAAAGATTGCATTCAGGCAATACAAAAAGACACAGGCAGAAGGGGATAGGGAGAAGTACCAAGAGAAGCAAAGTGAGGCAGGGAGGTCAGTAAGGGAAGCCAAAGCTCAGACAGAAGAACACATTGCAAAATCAGTGGGTAGAGGGGACAAAACCTTTTACAGGTACATAAGTGAAAAAAGAAAGGCAAAGGGAGGGGTAGTGAGACTGAAGGGGGAGGATGGGGACCACTTGGAGGATGAACAACAGTAACATTGACATACTGAACAAGTATTTCTGCTCAGTCTTTACTGAGGAAGAGGAGGGTAATGGGTCTGAAGGGAATACAAGGGGTGAGAATGGTGCAGAAATGGACACAAGTCCCTTTACTTGAGAAAGGGTCCTGAAGGAACTGGAAGTAATAAGAGTTGATAAAGCAATGGGTCCAGATGGGGTGCACCCCAGGGTCCTTAAAGAACTAGGAGAGGTGGTGGCTGAACCTCTGGCTATTCTGTTTAGCCGTTCACTGGAAACAGGGGAGGTACCCAAAGACTGGAGGACAGCAGATGTAGTCCCCTTATACAAAAGTGAGAACAAAGAGGAAGGGGGAAACTACAGACCAGTCAGCCTCACCTCGGTAGTGGGGAAGATCATGGAAGCACTACTGAAGGAGAGACTGGTGGAACATTTATTGTCAATGGAATACAGTAGACTCAAGGTAGCATGAGCCTCATTTGAAGTGTCTTGTCAGACCAACCTCAAGTAAATTTTTGACTGGGTGACTAGGGAGGTGGATCAGGAGGGCAGTGGACATGGCCTATCTGGACTTCAGCATGGCCTTTGACACTGTGCCACACAGAAGACTATTACACAAACTGGGGAATATGGGTGTGGGTAGGACAGTAGTGTGGTGGGTAGGTAACTGGCTGGGCTGCAGGACACAGAAGGTGGTGGTAAATGGCTGTCACTCCACAGAGGAAAGAGTGACCAGTGGTGTACCACAGGGATCAGTGCTGGGACCGGTCCTATTCAACATCTTCATCAGTGACATTGCGCAGGACCTAGAAGGCAGAATTTCACTGTTCGCCGATAACACAAAGTCTGTAGAACAGAGTAGACACACCAAGAGGGTGTAGACAGAATGAGAAGGGACCTGCAGAAACTTAAAGAATGGTCAGGGGTTTAGCAGTTGAAATTCAATGCAAAGAAGTGCAAGACAATGCATATGGGGCACAAAATCCCTGGCACAATATATCAGTTGAGGGTGAGGATATAGCATGCACCAAGCAGGAAAGGGATCTTGGGGTTATCATCTCTGATGACCTCAAGGTAGGAGACTCAGTGTGACAAGGCAGCAGGTAAAGCAAATAGGATGCTGGGATGCATAGGCAGGGGCATCACCAGCAGGAAAAGGGAGGTCATAATTCCACTATACAAGACACTAATGAGGCCCCACCTGGAGTACAGTGTACAGTTCTGGAGACCTTACCTACATAAGGACATAGACAGGGTAGAGAAGGTTCAGAGGAGGGCAACAAAGATGTTACATGGATTGCATCACAAGTTCTATGAGGACAGGTTGAAGGAACTGAATATGTACTCCCTGGAGGAGAGGAGGGAGAGAGGGGATATGATAGAGACATACAAGTGTCTTAAGAGGAACAGTGTGCAGGAATACACTATTTGTAAGCTAAAAAGATGTTGCAGGACTAGAGGGCATGGGATGAAGTTGGAGGGAGGACAATTCAGAGGAAACATGAGGAAGAATTTCTTCACAGAACGGGTGGTGGACAAGTGGAACACCCTGCCAGAGGAAGCAGTGGGGGCTGAAACAATTATGGGATTTAAGAATGCATGGGATAGACATAAAGGAATTCTGGAGGTCAGGGTTAAGGGGCAACAGACTTCTAGGAAAACAGACTGGGTGGACCACAGGCCCTTATCTGTTGACACTGTCTATGTATCTATGTATCTCCCTGAGCTAAGATACAGTCATGAAACACAGATACAATCTAATAAGGATGAAACACCTTCCTGTATCTGCTGTTTTTTTAACCTTTGCACATCCTTCGTGAGGCCATTTGGCACCATACAGTGCTGCGTAAACCCAAGTCAGCCCCATTACTCCAAATCCATGAAGCTACACTTCTCACTCACTTCAGGGGACATCCATCCCAACCCCAGTCCCACTACTTTCTTCACCCTTGCCATCTCCCCCACTGCCACTCCCCATGCCCCTACCTCATCAGCCCTCATAAAGGGTTTCAAGATATTACACTTAAACATTCGTAGCCTACTTCAAAAAGTAGACCTCATGCATGCCATGCTTGCTGCCCTGAAACCAAACATTCTAATTATAACAGAAACATGGCTAAAGAGCACAATTCCTGATCACTTGGTCTCCATCCCCAGTTGCTTTATCCTAAGGCTGGACAGAGCAGGCAGGGGTGGTGGAGTGACCATGTATATCAGCGCCTCCTTCTAATACTTCCCAGTCTTCTCCTCCTCCAACCCAGCAACCCATGACACCTTAGCCATCAATGTATATCCCTTCCTTTCTCACTCTCTATCTTTGTAGCCAGTATCTATTGCCCTTCAAATGTCTAGCCTGCTGTCTCCCTTGACCTCTTAACTTCCATTACTTCTCTCTCTCAATCTGGTGAGCTCTACATCCTTGACAGCCTCGGTTTAAATAGGTTATTCCCAAAATCTACCACAAGAAATGCTATCAGTGTCCTCAACCTCACACAACTAATTACAGAACCCACCCGCCCTAATCACAAGACCCCAAACCACTCCCTACTTGATTAGACCCTAACTTCCCACCCCCATATACTCATCGCCTCTGGAATCCTTCCAGATGCTCTCAGCGATCACAACCTGGTTTTTCTGGTCAGAAAACTTCACAGCCCTAAATCCCCACATAAAACCCTACAAATATGGACCTATAAATCCCTAGATTTGGAACCTCTCCTGCATAACCTTGCCCTCTCAGACTGGTCCCCTCTAGCAAGCACCTCCTCAGTTATAAAGCCCTAATCTATTTCAAAGACATCTTCCTAGCAAATTGAAATGCCTTCGCACCCTAAAACAAAAAAAAAAAGGGTCAGATATCTTTACCACCCCTTGATTACCCTTGAATTACTAGCCTGCCACAGAGCCAGAGATTGGCCTGGAAATAACACAAAGTCTCCCAGCTTCCAAATGACCTTCGTATTTACCGAAAACTCTGTAATGCCTGCACCCAGGCTACCAGGCTAGCCAAAACAGAGTACTTCAAATCTACCTTTGTGACAAACATCAACTCCCCCTCCAAGTTCTAGAGAGTGATCTTCACCCTCTTTACCCCCCATCCTGTCCACGCCCCATACTTAAGATAAATATCACCCTCATTTCTGATCCAGTTGCAATAGCTACTGAATTCAACTTCTATTACACCACTTGTGCTGATGAGCTACTCCAATCCCTCCCAAACTATTCACCTCCCTCACCCTCTTCCTACTGCCTACAAACAACCCCCCCGATTCCCCCTTCTCCTTTACTACTGTCTCCCCAATTTACACCCTAAATACCCTGCTAGCGATCCACCCTTCAAAAGGCTCCTCCCTGGATGGCCTTGACCCTAAACTATTATTCCTCTCAGCCCCAGCCATTGCCTACCCACTCTTTATTATCCTAAACCTCTCTTTCTCAACCGCCTCAGTACCTTCCCCATGGAAACATGCAGTTGTCTTTTCCCTTCCCAAAGGTGGAGTCCTTACATCCCCTGGCAACTATAGTACCACCTCTCTTCTCCCTACCCTTGCCAAACTTCAGGAACACCTAGCCCTCTCCCAGCTCACTGCTTACTTCAATGGCTCCTCCTCCTTCTTCACTCTTATCAAGCTGGATTCAGGAAAAATAATTCCTCCACCACCTCCCTTCTTCGGCTCACTGATTCTATCCTCATGGGAATGGACAATAGTCAAATCACCTTAGCCATTTTTGGCGATCTGGCCAAAGCCTTTGACAGTCTCCCACACCCTTCTGCTTGACATTCTATGAACAGCTGGGCTATTCCCCTTAGCCCCAGACTGGTTCAAGGCATACCTCACAGGCAGAACCCAATCAGTCAAAATCTCTGACACAATTTCTCCACCCCTTCCGATAAGAACTGGCATCCCTCAGGGTCAGTGTTAGGCCCCATACTATTCTCTATTTTCCTGAATGGTCTCATATCCACCTGCTTTACATTCTCCTTCACTCACATGTACACTGATGATGCAGTCTTGAATGTATCTGGCTCCTGCCCCACCGAGGTCGTATCTAACTTGCAGCATGACTTTGACAAAGTTCAGCATTGGTTTGCAAACCACCAACTATCTCTAAATGCTAAAAAAACTGTTTCCAGGACCTTCGGCACCAGGCAGAGACTTACCAGGTTTCCCACTCTACCCTCCTTCCACACCTTTGATGGGACTTTACTTGAGGACACATCTTCCTTCAGGTATTTAGGTGTCTGGTTAGACCAACACCTGAACTTCTCTGGTCACGTCGATGTCATTCAGAAAAAATTACGTCCCAAGCTTGGTGCCTTATTCAGGAACTGTGCCTGCATCCCACCCACGGCTAGGCATGAGATTGTCCAGAAGATGATCCTGCCTATCTTCGACTACTGTGACATAATCTATGGTGCTGCCCCAAAGTCCTCCCTGGCCAGACCAGATACCCTTTTCAAATTCTTTTGCTGTTTTGCCCTTGACACCTACCTCCACACTCATCATTGTGATCTATATCATGCCCTATCCTTCCCTTCCCTGACAAACAAACATCTCACTCACTGTGCAAAATTCACCTCCAAGCACTGTCTGGGTGAACTTCCCTCCTATCTCTCCCCTGCCTTTACAACTGCCCCCCCTCCTTACCACTCCCTACGATTTACCGACTCACTTAACCTGGTGGTCCCATGTCGCTCCTTATTGTCCAATCAGGTTATTCTTATCGCCTCCCAAAAATCTGAAATTCACTTCCCCCTCAAATTCACCACTCATCCTCTTGCTAATCCATTAACTCTTCCCTCAAGAACTTCCTTGCCCTTTCCCGTGCCTGCCATGACCCTCCCAAATCCTCCAGCCATCTCCGCTAAGCCCATATTACCATATGTCTACTCACCACCACTCCTATTTCCCTCTGATCATGCTCCTTCTTGTCCCATACTCTTCCTCCTTCTAAAGTGCTCCTCCCCCTTCTTTCTCTACCCTTAATCTAGCTCCCTCCTGTGAGCTTGATCACTGCCTTGTGTAGACAGGATCCATAGAGCACGGTGGGCAATAACTTTACCCCCTTTCCCTATTTCTCCATTTACTGCACCCCTCAGTCACTGCTAGATCACTGCCTTGTGCAGGCAGGGTCACCCAGCACACTGGCGGGTACTAGCCCCCACTATAGTTGACATCTGCTCAGGCTCATGTGCCAGTCCCCACCACTCCTATTTCCCTCTAATGATGCTCCTCATTGTCCCATACTCTCCCCCCTCCCAAAGTGTTCCTCCCCCAACTTTCTCTATCCTTAATCTATCTCCCTCCTGTGAACTTGATCACTGCCTTGTGCAGACAGGATCCATATCACATGGTGGACAACAACTTTACCCCCTTTCCCTATTTCTCCTTTTACTGCACCCGCTCACTCACTGCTAGATCACTGCCTTATGCAGACAGGGTCACCCAGCACTCTGGTGGGGTACTACCCCCCTACTATAATTGACCTCTGCTTCACCCTCCCTCAACATCCCTCCTCCAACATCCCCCTCTCTCACACATCGCTGTATATAAATAACTCATCACCTATAACCAGTGTCCTACCAGATAGGGATGACAGGACACTGATGAATTTCAGCTCCCCCTGTTTCCCCCTTAGATACCCCCCACCTACAATACCTCTGTCTCTCATCACCCTGCCACATTATACCTCTCATCTCCTCTTACCCTTCTTCTGGTTAACAAAGCCTAACACTGGCCTACCTGTACACTCAATTAAGTATTTATAACCTATAACAATACACCTCTTACATGCACTTTAGTCCACCCTGTCGTCTCTGTTTGCCTCACAAATCATGTTCTGTCTGTGTCTCTCCACAAATTTCTTTTCTCTTTCCATTCTACCCTCCACAATTTTTTGTTCCCTCCTTCCATTTTTCCTCTCTTTATTCCAGTCACTGTAAATGTTGAATATCTATGTTACACTAATGACTACTAACTACTATTGGGTCACCTTACTATCTAGTGCTACATAATGTAGCCAAGTTATTATATGTGTTCCAGTGTTACCAACTGTCAACAACTGTTGCCAATTTGCTGTATGTGTCTTCATATCTACTATACATAACTGTTGCATTGTTAGCCAATGTTATCCACCTGTAATCCCTCCTGCTCTTATTGTATGTAAATAAGCAAATTGTATTCCAACATTGTAACATCTCTATGTATTCTATCTTATTGTTCCCTACCCCCACCCCATTTCACACCAGGAGATGAGCAACTTGTTGCTCAGTGTGCCTTCCTGGTGAAACATTTCAATAAATAAATATTTCTTCTGGGGGATTTGCAGAAACTATCAATAATGCTTTAAATAACTGCCACTGATGCTTTCAGTTAAGGGGTATGTGTATGTTCACATCACTTTAAAACTTTCAAAGTCCAAGGTAAGTCTTGCTCCAGTGCTTTCCCACTGCAGTTCTTGTTTTCTGAATAACTGCAAGGCAAACTATGTATGTATGTATTTTTTTTTAAGTTTCACCAAGTAAACATTCAGATACAGCACAATTCTGTTTACAGATGTTATCTGTACGAAAGAGGAAGGGCAACAGCAAGATAGGCAATCAAAAAAATATATCCATACATACAGTAAACAATATATCAAGTAAAATAAAGATACAACAACAAAGTACATCATCAGTAACACAGCATTTGTATGCAAACACAGTATGAAGAACACAGTGGATACCCAGAGCATTGCATAATAAATAACCAGGTACAGGCACACAGTAGATTTTTTAGGAACTGTTTGGCAGTAGTAAGACAGAGAAGGGAACTATTTCCTAAACTAAGATTGTTCTATAACGGAGGAAACAGAAACTTAAAGCAAGTTGACCAGAAGAAATGTGGTAAAACAAACCTACTCTATGTACTGCCTTGGAGCAGAGCTTCCACCCACAGTGGGGGCAGCAGTAAGGAGGAAGCACAGAGAGTTAAGGAGCTTGTTTATCTAGTACTTGAAGCCAAACAGAGCTAAATGTTGCACACATTTATCATGTAATGAGTTCCACCCTACCTTGGCATAATGTATGCAGTGATGGAAGCAGGCAGGGGCTCATAGGATGAAATGACTGTTTGATCCATCACACTTTGGTTCAGTTTCATAAACTACAGCTCAAAAGTCAATGACAGGCAGAATGACCAATTAACTAAGCACTTACATAAGCTCACTTATAGACAATCACCATTCTGTAAAAGGCACCAAGGTTCCTGCATGGTTTTGAGACCAGTGCCTGGACATGCAAGATTTGTCCAAGGTGATCCCAGGTATTTGTAACAGGATACAGAGATTAGAGAGGTACCATCAGAGGAGCAAATAGTTAGGTCAGGAGGAGCAGCAGCAAGATATATTTTTTTACCAAAGAGCATAGATACAGACTTTGATTGATTAAGGGCCAGGCAGTTAGTACTAAGCCAGCTAGAGATTGAGTTAAAGTTAGTTTAAAGGACAGTACTGATGTTAGCACATCAGCCTCTGGAGTTGAATAAGATGCTATCATCTAGGTACATGTACATGCTGATGTTGTAGTGTGTTATCATACACAGTAGATCATTTATAAAACTAGATAATAGGAACAACCCAAGAGCAGAGCCCTCAAGTATTCAATAGAGATGTGCCTATGACCGAATAATGTTGAACCAGTAAGGACAAATTGCGAGCAGTAAGAGAGACACAATGTGAACAAGGAGATGGAGCAGCTGAGGATGCCAGAGGTAGCGAGTTTGTTCAGGAAGAGAGAAAGGACAATTGTGTCAAAGGTCTTAGCCCAATCAAAGAAAATGACACCTGTCTGAGAGACCACATCATTGTTACTGAAGATATGATCCATAAGTCTAAGTAGGGAGGTTGATGTGGAGCAAGCAGCAAGGAAACCAGATGGGTGGTCAGATAAAAAAGCTGTGCTAGAGAGGAAGTCAGAAACCTTGGTAGCAACTAGTCTCGCAAGTACTTTGGAGACAACTGAGAGTAAAGATATGGGTCTGTAGTTAACTAGAGAGTTGACTGGTCCCCCTTTATGTAGAGGCATGACAGTGGCATGCTTCCAGAGCACAAGAAAAGTCCCAGAGGCTAAGGAGTAGTAAAGGATATGGGTCAATTGGGCGGCAATGCCTGAGGCTTCAGGTTTTAGAGGCAAGGAGAGAAAGCATTAAGACCAGCATGGCAACTTTGATATGGGAGGACTCACGAAAGACTAGTGAGTATGTAATGATAAAGCATTTAAATTTCCCAAATGCAGCGAGTGTGTGAGTGAGAGGGTAAACATCTGGACCCAATGAGGTAGGCAATGCTCAGGGGACTATCAATGAATTGTGAGTTTAAGGCATTGGCTATGGAAGATTGTTCAGTGATCACACCAGATGCACAATTTAAGTGGCTGATCTCAGTGCCAGTATGGATGTGATGGAGCAGATTTTTTACAGCAGTCCACAATTTTGAGGGATTTAAAGATTCACTGATAATTTAGGATGAAGTAGGATGTTTTGGACTTACAGATGGTAAGCATTTCAAGGTTTCTGAGTACTGTAATAAATACAGACCACACTCATGCCAAATGCCTTATGTGCAGACCAGGTCACATCCCTGAGTTTTGTATGTGTGATATAATCAAAAGACAACCAGAAAAGATGAGTACCTCTCTTTCTCTCTCTCTCTCTCTCTCTCTCTCTCTTTCCGACAGACGTGATTGGGGCATTGGCATTACTGAGTGCTAGAAATGTTGTGTAGAAGTGATCTGCTGCCTGGTTTAGTTGAGGGAACTGAACACCAAGTTCCTATCAGTGAACATAAGATTTGATAGAACAAATTCTGGTCAGAGCCACTATAGCAGCTAATGCATTGATTTGATAAGGGTGTTTCAAGGGCTTAAATGTAAAGATGAATTGCTGTATGCAACTTTGTGCATACATTTCATTTTCAGTAAAGATAGATCATTTATCTGGTTGATTCTGTTCTTCCCATGTGTTTAAAGTATGAGAGGCGAGTGCATCTTGTACTATGTGGGGAACTAGCGGGAGCTCTGCATCAAGGCCTTCAAGTTATGGTAGAACAAATGGTGCAGAGAGGAGAAGTATAGCTACGATGGGGACTGAGGGCCAACCTGTAAGGACATGAGCCTCTACTGAGGTGAATGCCAGCTTCCATTAAGGAGTGAACTATAGTCCTCAGTGCATATTTTAAATGGTAATTCAATGGACATTTAAAGTAGCTGAGGGAGGTGATGGAACAAATGTGGTGGCAAAAAGTGGTCCAGCCCAGGCTGAGATAGAGAGTAGGGAGATCCCAAGCAGGGGGTTAGCAAAGAAGGAAGTAGCAGTCAAAGAAGAAAGGCAAAGAAGGAGGAACAATTGTAAAAAGGAGAAAGTGACAAAAAAAAGCTGAGGGATGTCAAAATGGTACCAGGTCTGCATCAGAAGCCATATGAGAGGACATTGGAACAGTTCAATATGTACACCCTGGAGAAGAGGAGGGAGAGTGGGGATATGATGGACCCCTTTAAATACCTCACGGGGGTTAATAAGGTATAGAAGGGAGTTATATTTCAGAGAAAAATGTGCTGTTGAACAATGGGTCATGATATGAAGCTGAAAGGAGGTAGATTCAGGAGAGATGTGAGGAAGTACTTCTTCACTGAAAGGGCAGTGCATTCATAGAAGAGCATTCCATTGGAGGCAGTGGGGTGAAACCAGTGGTGGGTTTTAAAAATGCCTCAGACAGGCACAAAGGAACCCTTGGAGGAAGGATGGAGATGGAAGAGAAAGAGCTGTAGACAAAGCTGGGTCTCCAGCAAAACTTATTACAATTAAAATGGGCAGACTAGATGGGTCCAGTGGTCATTATCTGCCATCCATTTCTATGTTTCTATGTATGACAGGTTAGGTGATTCAAATGGATACAGTGTAAAATTATTAATATGCGCTACATTGATACTGTAAACTGTGTGGTACAAATAATTCATGTTGTGCTATGCTACACAGACATGATCATTAAATCAGTATTAATATATGCATTGAGCAAGACTGAAAAAATCAAGAGGAACATGTGTGAAGGAATATACTACTCATGGAGTCATGACACCATAATACTCAACTTTTGTAAGACTACCACTGTAGGTACATACTGTATGAATTTACTGTATTATGATTGTTCCCAGCTATATACCAGTGTTGAGTAAGCTACAATATGGGATTTTATTTATTTGTGTTTTATTTTTAATAATCCAGACATCACCTACATAGTAATGACAGATAGCCAAGGATGCTTTTTATAAAATGCAACCTTTTTTTTTTGCTTACTTCATTTTTGGAAAATCACTTCTAAAGTACTGAAATTCTGTTCAACCAATTAACTATTGGTTTGGAGGACGGAAGGAGGTAGAAGAGACAATGCTGTAGATCAAGTTGGGTCTCCAGCAAAAGTGAACATACAATAATTAAATACAGGCAGACTAGATGGGCTCAGCAGTCACTATCTGCCATCAGTTTCTATGTTTCTATGTGTGACAGGTAATGCTATCGAAATGGCTACAGTGTAATATTATTAATATGTGCAATGTTAATACTGTAAACTGTGGGACACACATTATTCATGTTGTATTGTGCTACACAGACATGATAATCATATGGGTAGTACAGGATATAACAGTTGAGACAGCTAGATGTTGCAAACTCAGTGAAAGCTGGTCACATGTATTTTCCTGTGGACAGAGTGCAGAATACAGAGGGATGCCGAGATACCTTCCAGTCATGTACAGTCTGATGTGATGCCTCTACACAACAATGTAGGTATAAAAACTGTTAAGAACATATTGTTTTCCTGTTTCCAAAGCTGTTTTCTCTAATACTTGAGAGTTATTACTAGGAATTCTGAGACAACAAAAAACGTTGTACATCCGTATATAGTTGTCTCATAATCATGTAAAATGATCATTAAGTTATCCACATGCATATATGTGTGTAGTTTTCTCTAGGTTCCCTATTTCTACACAGGGCTGTGATAAAGAGTAAAAACGAATAGAATTCTTTTTTACTTTATTTATGTTCCCCTCTCTGACCTCTTAGGACTCTCTCCAGTGTGGTTCATGGATATCTCTCGAACTGGCCAACTCCTGCTCTTCCTGAGGTCTCCCAAGACCTAGCCTCCACCTCAGGATCTCTTCTCACCCTACTACTGACCCTGCAACCCCCCGGTACCCCCAAGGTGGGACAGCCTATCACTCTGGTGCTCTATCTAGAATTTAGTAGTGCGGCTGGAGTAGGGAGGAGATTTGGAGACTGGCTGTGGTAGACCTGGCATTGAGTGTGGGAGCCATTCACAGAACCTGCCTTTGCCTTCCTGGGTGCCAGGAACTTTTTCCTTATTTTGAGTTCTCGGAGGCATGGACATGCAATGATGCCCTAGCGCATGACAAACTCGTTTCCATGCCCATCTGTGGTATGTCCTCCACAAGCTCCATACCTCATGTACATGCCCCACTAGAGGCAATGTTCACAGTCTCCACTGGGAACCACCAGAACTGTGGGATGCACAACCCACCATGCACAGAAGAGGCGAGCAGTCCATCGGATACTCATTCCTCTCCTCATTAGCCAACCCTGGTGACCTGAGTCTGCTACCAAACATGGGTGGCTGGTGTGATGCAAGGTAAGGCTAGCGCCTCAGCCCTCAGTGCCACCGGGCCTGCTAAGGACTAATAGAAATTGCTCTTGTCCAACTACAAAGTGTAAAAGAATATGACGAGGGGGAGGGGTACAAAATATTTTCCTTACACATCCAGCAAATGGTCCAGTGCTGTTTCATGCCAGCTGAGTAAATGGTAGGGTCTGAAAATTAGCCACTAGCTAAAATGCACCAAGTGTTTTAGCCACTTGTGACCTGAATTAGCCATGCTATAATCATGATCTGATGCTGCTTTCCTGTCTCTGTGACTCAGCCATCCTAGGGTTCTACACTGTTTGGTACCAGAACTGGACTAACAGATATCATTTTCTCAAGGAGCTAGCAGTATAGCCTAGAGGGTTAGAGTGATGAGTTGTGAATAAGTTTGGTATTCCCAGCAGACCTGGGTTTGAGTCCAGCAACCTCCACTTGCATACTGTGTGACTCGGTGCAAATCACTTAACCTCCCCAGTGCTCCTCAGTCACCCCTGAAAACAAACACTTGTGCCCAGGGAACCTTACCCAGTTACCAAAAAAAGGATAGAGTAGAATAAAAGGATAGTGAGTGAACTTACACTGTCTAGCAGGCTTTGGTCATGTTGTTTAAGACAAAATAAAGATCCTGCAATGTGGGTTCAGAGATGTGTTTCTAACTGGTTTGTGGTGATTCCCAGGGCTTTTGTTTCACAGATGTAGAACTGCTGTTTAGTTGTAAAAGATTTGAGTTTCATACAGGCATACTGAGAACACACATACAGCATTAGGAAAACACAGCCCTGTGTACAAGGTGGTCCTGTCTTAGGTTACAGTTTGACTAATGAACACTAATTGCAGGCTGCACATATTTAAACAGTGTGAGTCTAAATATTCACAAATAAAACTGACAAATGAACACATAGAGTTATGTGTTTTACATATTTCTAATTAATATGCTTTAAGCGCGCACACACACACACACACACACACACACACACACACACACTCTCACACACACTTTATTTGGCTTCAGTGAGATTTAGAACATCTGACGGGTCAGTTCAAAGCATTCCATTCTGTTACCTTTGATTTACTAGTCTCAAGGATATTTGCTAATCTCTGGTTGTATTTCTTGACTAATGGCTAATTTGTTACATTCATGTTTTAAATGTTTTCTTTTTTCCTCTGGGTATTTAAAAGCTCTCTTAAAAATGATGCACAAATTAAGACTGAAATACATGTACTGTTATTGTGACTATCATTTCCCAACAAAACTTAAAAACACTGTCAGAGTGAAGGAAAAAAATACCAACCACTGCAAAATAGCATAGATACAGATGACAGCCTGGATCTCATGCAGTGATAACAACACTTCATTTTGTATTGAGCTGAGAAATCTGAACTTCATTCCTCACTGGGGAACACTAACAGAGAAAAATTAGGTCAGTAAACAGACTGCTGAGTGGAGGGATTGCTATAAAACTCAAATAAAAAAGAAGTCAGTTCAAAATTTGGTGAGCTCCTTATTTCTACTGTCCTATCAAAATGTCTGCACGGCTCCACCCCGCAACCATAAAAAATGGTATGGAAATATTTTGGTAGGTGTTGCTGGCAACAATCCTATGGGGGGGGGCCTTTTCACACAAATTTTGTGGACATAAGAAGTAATGCAATGGTTTATTAGCAGACCATATAGGGTGTTTACTGCCACAGTGCTATACGGGTGGGTGGATAGGATCCAATCCAGTTGTGAGTTGCTTGCAGACAGAGTGCTGAAATGTGTAGAATGTGGATTAACAACTGATGGTGACTTAAAGCCTTGACTTTGGTGAGGAGAGAGAATACTTGGGACTCCCCTGGTTAATATTTAGGTCAACAAGCAGAACATGTAAATGCCTCAGGGTATCAAAAAGGGAGAGATGACAGGAGATATCTGCAACAGTTTCAACACTTTTAGCTAGGGGACAATAAATGCCAGGGATGAAAAAGCGGACAGATTGGGGAAAGGTATTTCTAGCACATATTTACTTGTGCAACCTGAGAACTGTTACACGGGAGGTCATGGTAAAGGACAAAACAGAAAACACATACAGAACAACTCACACCCCCTTACCACTATAATGATGATAGATGGCAAACCCTGGAAGGACAATGGCATATGAGGGTGTCTTAGCCAATAGCCAGGTTTCAGAAAGCATTAGAATAGCAGGGCGGTTTGGGATACCCAGATCTTAATAAGGTCAATCTTGGGTAGTAAGCTGCAAAAGTATATTTGATAAAGGCAAAGGCGTTTAGGATTGATTATGTGAGTAGACTGAGCTGCAGAGAAGGCTTGGATGGTCCTGGATTCCACTCACTCCCCCCACTGTAGTTGATGTTATTGTTATATTACTATTGGTCCTTTAATGTATTGTGTGAATGTGTTATAATTTTTTTAATTGATCAATAAATATTGCTGCTACAACTACATTGCAGTTCTTATTTTTTAAATAACCACTAGGCAAGCTACTGTATGTGGAAAAGAAAAAAAAAAAAACAGGATAACGTGTGAGTGGCAAAGAGCGACCTTTTCTCTGCTTTAATGTTCTCCCTAACCTGCTCTCTTCCTCATATTAAACACTGCATTTTTGCTGTGTCCCTGATTTTACAACTGATACTGCAATAAACTATGTTAATGTTTAACAAGAGCAGCAATTTTGAAATGTCTAGTAAACAGCAGACAAACTAGGTGACCAGCCAATCGTTTAACCTTTAGGTTTGTTTACAAGATTTGTGTGGAATCCTATTCCCTTTAGTAGGATGACAAAGAATGAATTCTAAAGAAGATTTTTGAAGATTTAATGATTCTGTTAGATGAACCCTTGCCTTAGTGCTTTTGCACTGCAGTTCATGCCTTTTAAATCACCACAAGGTGAACGACTGTATCTGGAAAAGAAAGAAAGAAAGAAAGAAAGAAAGAAAGAAAGAAAGAAAGAAAGAAAGAAAGAAAAAAATGGTAAATAGGGAAGAATGGCCTTTTTTCTTACATTATGTCCTTCCAAACTTACTCCTTTACTCATTTTACTTGTAAACTTAATGGGCAGGATTCACAAATGAGATGCATGCAGTGCATCCAAGATGTGCCGGCGCATCTTGGAGATGAGCACTGGTGTGATTCACAAAGGGCAAAGATGCTCCGGGGCATCCTTGATGCACCGCACCATCACGGATGTCCTGGAGACAAATAATAATGATATGCAGTGCATCTAGAGGGGGCATGTAGCTGCATACATGGCATGTCTCCATCCACAAAGCAAAATTAATGATCAACCACAGCGCATACACAGTGCATTCACCCATAAGCGCACTAAGGAGATAAGTATAAAAGGAGTCGACTTAGGTGCAAGCCCCAGCAGACAGCCAGCAGGATAGCAGCAGGAGCAGCAGCAGCACCAGAGAGGCCACACAAATGGATGGGGCACTGTTCTTGATGGCAGGCATGATAATGGGGCAGAGGAGATCAGCCGACCATCAACATGGCAGCAGAAGGCACCATGGGCAGCCTGCCTGGAGGTGGTATCATGCCAGAGTCACATTCAAACAGCTGACTGACAGAAACAGTTAGCCGATACCACCTAAACAGGGCAATTCTGATGATAAAATGCAGGCATCCACCGGAAGGGGTCATGCCATATCTGTGGAGACCAAGATGACAACAGTATTGTGTCTGCTCACCATGGGCACCTTCCAGAGGCCAGCTGGAGACACCACTGGCATATCGTAGCTGTTCACATCCTGTATCCTCACACAGTTCCTCACCTCACAGCTCCCACATACTTCGGAGTTCATTCAATTCCCAAGCACACAGGCAGAGCAGACAGAAGCTATGCAGCAATTCCACAGGGTGGCACATATTCCAGGCAAGATAAGGGCCACTGAATGCACTCATGTGACAATCTGTGCACAACCTAGCGATGAGGCTAAACCATGCATGAACCACAAGGGGTTCTATTCCATCAACTGCCAGGTGCTGTGCAACGCCACAGGATGCATCAGCAATGTCTGCACCACACACCCTGGGAGTACACCCAGTGCATTCATATGGTACCAGTCAGCCAGACAGCCCTGTACCACTGCTTTGAGACTGGGGATATCCTCAGCAGCCACCTAGTGGGTGAGAGGGGAGCATGAATACATGCTCACATAATGCACACTGTGGCACCACATATGTAAGGAGGTAGTAGATGGGCATGGGGCAGTGACAGCGAATGTGCAAGGGCACACATCCATGCAGGACAGTGGAGGTGGGCATGCTGTCAGGATGGTGCACACAAACGGGGGGACAGAGGTAACAATCACACAGGACTGTGGTGTGCATATTTATGGAACACATACAAACAGAGACGAGGAAGAAGTAAGTGTCTCAGTTGAGACTTGAACCCAGGTCACCCAGAATACCATTCTAATTGTGCTAACCAGCTGTGCCAGTGAGATAACTGGAACCTGGGCTGTCCCTGAGCACATTGCTGTATCTCAAATGCACAACCCAATGACAACACAAATATTTATTTGTAACAATCACACAGGAGGGTCGTGAGGCACTTACTTCTTTCTCACCTCTGTCTGTAGGGGGACAGTGGTGCAGCACAACACAGCATGGGTGGTATGGTGATGTGGAAGAGCAGGCATGTGCGGCAGGGTGGAAGGCACTACACACACCCAGGCACAGGCAACCACAGGGGTAATGAAAGCTAATCAATACTGGACAGGATAGGAGCAGTCTGCCCTGGATGTGGGCATTGGCAGGTGCAGTGCATGAGAGGGCAGCCAGGACACTGCAGGCAGTGGTGAGGGCACAGATGTGGTATCCCACAATGGTGTTATAGGGTTGCACTGGGAGGAGGGCCACAGGTACAGAGATGGACAGGCAGTAGCTACACCCACTTGCAATGATGGATGGGGGGTGGGGCAGCGGATCACAATGCACATGCATGTGAGGTACTAACAGACTGCTTTGTCCCTCCACAGGTAACGCAGTGCATCCCCTCTGCCTCTGCCTTCTCACCCCCTACTAGTGTTCTGGCAATGGGGCAGAGGACTGATATAACGAGGCACACATCTCCACACACATCACCATCAAGTGTGTGTTCAGCATGCTGAAGATGCACTTCAGCTGCTTGGATAGGTCTGTTGGTGCCCTACAATACAGCCCAGAATAGGCCTGTGGTATATTCCTGGCCTGTTGTATGCTACACAACATGGCCATTGACTGTGGAATACCTATCCAGGCTGAGGAGGGCAACAATTCTGGGTGAGTGGGGAGGAGGAAGATGAGGAACAGGGGCCCCATGATGGTGGTGGTGATGGGCAGCTGCCCCTGGAACACAGGGACCCACGCCTGGTCACCAGGACCCAGTGGCACAGAGACACCATAGAGCAGGAGCATTTCAGGGACAGAAGGTGATCATCACAGGAAGGCAACACACGGCAGCCACACACAAACACAAACACAAACACACACACACACAAAAAAAAAAAACAGGTGGAGGTGGGGAATGACACAGCCATAAGCAGATGACTACCACACAGCAGGCACAGAGTATACATGAGAGGGGTAACAGACATGCACAGACACACACAGCAGGCCAGACAAGGACAAGGGGGACACGGTGCCAGTGTCAATGTTGGGTATGGCATGGATCAGTGTACATCCACCAGCACACATGCACAGCAGACACAGAGCTGCACTCATCATGCCCATACCACACAGCACAACACAGGTGGCCCAAGCCATGCACAGTGCACCACACAGGTGTCCCACACAGGAGTGTCCCAGGGCAGATGTGTGCCAATTCACGCTGTCCCAGACACTGTCAGCCTGGTTTGTGGGATGCAACTGGTGCAGGTAACTGGGGCAATTGGAGCAGGCTACCCAAGCATCAGCGGGCGCCACCACGGCCAACACAGACATGTGGATGACCAGGCCCTTGCCTGGTGGTTGCTGAGTCAGCACTACTGGCCTCAGGGTGGTGTCCATCACCCCTGGTTTGGTACTGAAGTGAGACTGTGAACAGGTGCTTGCTGGTGCGTCACTCCCAAGGCTCAGGTTTGATCGAGGGGTGCCAGGGATGGCTAGACATGGTGATGGTGTCAGCAGCAATGGATTCATCTGACGCTGTGACCTGGAGGTGTGTAAGGCACTCCTGGGAGTGCAGCTTGTACCCTGGTGTCCACGTGGCACAAAGTGAGCACTCATCACCTCAAGTGCAAGTGCCATCTGCTCCAGTGCAGCAGTCGAGCCCACCCACAATAGGTAAACCTCAGCCAGCATCTGGGTGCACTACACCGATGATGACTCATGATCCATGACCAGCTGCATCTGAATGCCTCTGAGCGCCACCCTGAGGGATGCCTGCCTCTACATGGTGTCCCACAGTATGCATGCATAGCCCTCCACCACATTGGCAGGGGATGCAATGGGGGCAGTGCCGACAAGCAGATGGGGTTCTGACCTGATGCTCTGCATCCACTGTAGGTGGACACTGCACAGCAGTCCACTGAATGGGTGGGAACTGGGCATAAGTAACCACTGCATGCCCAGGGATGCCCACATAATGTTCCAGTGCCACCTGCTTTTGCTTCACAGCACCCTGCTAAACAGTGGAAGCAGTACCTGGCCCCACAGCAGCACCAGACACATGGCCATTAACATCCACCACCATAGGCAGTTGTGGTAGCCCTGTGGGGTTGCATGGGGCCACAGGACCACCAACACTATGTGGTGCCACCTGTGCATGCTCTTGTGCCATGAACATGCCAATGTTGTCTGTGTCTCCCTATATTTGTGTGGCATCTACATCACTGTCATTATATGCCTCTTTTGTTCTGGATGCCAGCACCAGCAGGTCATCTGTGATGTTGACCCTGTCCACAAGGTCCTCATCAGCAAGACCTAGAAAGATGATCAGCCATGGATTATCCTAGCCATCAGCTGTGGACCCGGCTGCAGAGGGGTTGGATGGGCCTGCATCATCCTCCACCATGTCCGAGGCTGCAGAGGTTTTGGATGTACCTGGCATGGGCTCCATGCAGCCCTGGCTGCAGTGCAGTGTGATGGTCCAGGCTCCTCCCCTGCTGGATCATCAGGGTGTCTCCTGAACCCTGCAGCACCCATGAGATGTGATGGAGCTGAAAGACAGAAAGGTAACATGATTAATGACATGTGTCAGTGGTGTCTACAAACAGGTATGAACATGATGCCAAGCACATGTGCCATTGGTGTGCCTGACCTACCACACGGGTGGGTGACACCCATAACGGCCACTGCCACAGCCAAGCACCAGTGTTGCCCGGCATGCTCTGTGGCCGGTGTTGCCACTCAGGGACATGTGTGGTACAGCACACCACTGTGAATGCTGCCCCGCTTTGTGCTACACAGGGGCAGCATATTGTGTGTCAGCAGCATGCTGTTGAAGAACAGAGCTGTACATTGACATGCACAGTGCAAAACACATGAACCCTTCACAGTGCATGGTGAGGCATGTCACAGCACACATAGCAAGCACACACATACCACAAGAGGTCGTGACAAATGAATACTCATAGTGCTGCAATGGACTGCCATAATTCTAGAAGCTGCCACCTGGAGCACCCATCGCTGTGATCCAGAACATGTTGGCAACCAGGCTCTCCTCATTCAGTGCAAGGTGCACTGCTGTCTGTGGCCAACCCCCTGTCACCCCCTGGGAGGCCCAGATGGTGGCCATCTTCTCTTTAGCCCTCCTCTTCTTGTCATGGAAGTGCTTGCAGCATTCTTTTGGGGTTCTATTATAAATGTTATGGGCATTCACATGGTGGGCGACCTCCTCCCAGACTTTGTCCCTGCGCTAGTGGCTGCCACCCCTTCCAGCCAGGATGCTCTGCCTCAGGAAGTAGGCCTCCAGCAATGCCCTGTCCTCATCTGCAGCTAAGTTAGGACATCTCCATCCTGAAGCATCATCCTGATCAGACATTATGGCTCCTGTGGGGGCACATGTTGCAGGCATCAGCACAATTCAAGCAACTGTGTTTTTGTGCCAGCAATGTAGCAGGCAGAAGCACATTCACAGCCCCTTGGATGCCTTCAACCCCCCGTCTGCTGTTTCTTACAAGCTGTACAGAGAATGATGTAAACAAACCTACCTTCAAGGTTGCAATACCTGTCGGTCACCTGCAGATTGGGGAGGTGGATTCAGGAGCATTCATAGCCAGGATTTGGAGCAACAATAATGAGATGCAAAGCAAGTGAGATGCCCCTGAATTTGGCAATGAACTGAACTGAGAGCAGTGGCTGTGAATTGCTTAAATGTCCCTAGCTCATGCCAATCAACACTGGGCAACTGAGGAGTTGGGGGCATCCCACTATGGCACATTCTCACAATGGGTGATTGTTCCTGCACCTTTGCTGAATGCGGTGCATGTCACACAGCACATCTCTGGTGCACGGATGATGCATAGTACAGGGCATACCATGCATAGCACATCATATGCACTGTCAGGGGTAGTGCGATTGCAGTCGACAGCATGCCATTGAGGCTGTGCGGCATGATCCATTTTAAGAATATATGGTGCATCTGTGTGAAATTGTGGATATGCGCCACTGCAGCCCATGGTGCATGTCTGATTGTATGTGCCATCCACTGTGTGCCATTCCCAATATGGCAGTTCCACGCAATCTGTGCATGGGTGACCTGGTCATGACTCCTGACCCTGTTCTGACACCCATTCTGTGACCACTGCACATGTGCAGTGCCATGCAGTTGGCAGCTACTGAGCATTGCCATGCTGCATTCCTGTGTTGCACAGCCCATTGCTTGATGGTCTGTTGTGCATGTGGCATGATCAGACCAGCACAGCTCTGCAGCTTGTGGTGTGCACACCTGTTCCGTCCAATATCCACAGGAACATGCCATGTGCCCAGTTAGCTGGACCAAGGGCCATGAACTGGGGAGAGGTTGAGTTGGCTTACCTGGCGGCATTGATCATGCTACCTGTGGGGCAACTGTTTGGCACCCAGAACCTGCATGAGCCACGCTCTGCTGTGTGGACAAGGGTGGCAGAACACCTGGAGCGTAGGACTGGTGTGACACATATGGGGGAGCAGTGGAGGCACCACTATGTGGGTGTGTGTGTGCGCTAAAGCATATTAATTAGAAATATGTAAAACACATAACTCTGTGTGTTCATTTGTCAGTTTTATTTGTGAATATTTAGACTCACACTGTTTAAATATGTGCAGCCTGCAATTAGTGTTCATTAGTCAAAATGTAACCTTAGACAGGACCACCTTGTACACAGGGCTGTGTTTTCCTAATGCTGTATGTGTGTTCTCAGTATGCCTGTATGAAACTCAAATCTTTTACTACTAAACAGCAGTTCTACATCTGTGAAACAAAAGCCCTGGGAATCACCACAAACCAGTTAGAAACACATCTCTGAACCCACATTGCAGGATCTTTATTTTTCTTAAACAACATGACCAAAGCCTGCTAGAGAGTGTAAGTTCACTCACTACCCTTTTATTCTATTCTATCCTTTTTTTGGTAACTGGGTAAGGTTCCCTGGGCACAAGTGCTTGTTTTCCGGGGTGACTGGGGAGCACTGGGGAGGTTAAGTGATTTTGCATAGAGTCACACAGTATGCAAGTGGATGTTGCGGGACTCAAACCCAGGTCTGCTGGGTATACCAAACTTATTCACAACTCATCACTCTAACCCTCTAGGCTATGCTGCTAGCTCCTTGAGAAAATGATATCTGTCAGTCCAGTTCTGGTAACAAACAGTGTAGAACCCTAGGATGGCTGAGTCACAGAGACAGGAAAGCAGCATCAGATCATGATTATAGTAGCACAGGGACCCTGACAAGCTGCAAAACCTTCGGGACCAGGCACGCAGGGGGTGGTGCCATGCCCAGGTACATCTCGACTCTGTTACATCCACACTTTCCAGCCACTATGCATGTTGGGGAGGTGGGGCTGTGTGAGCTACTACACACACACACACACACACACACACACACACGTGTAGCATGCTCAGCTGGTGGTGCATGTGTTGTGTGACTATGCATACTATGCATTGCCATGTGCACCCAGTGCACCTCAGGGGCATTGCAGTGGCACTGTGGCAGGCACCTTGTGGTGTACACAGTGGCAAAGCACACATCCATCTGCACACTGTCGTAGTGGGTCACTGTTTGTTGTAGTGGCTGTTACTACCTGCTGCCCATGGTGCTGTTCCATTGGGTCAGTGAGGGGGTGGGTCCATCACTGCATGCTAGCAACAGTGCTGTTGCTGTGGATCACTGAGTTGGGGGGTTGGACATACCTATGGTAATCTCATGGTGATCTTTGCTTGTGCTTCCACTGCAGTACTGGCAGACAGGTGGAGGGCCATGGTGCAGGTAGCGGCCAGGGATGCTAGGGCCAGTGGTAGTGGACAGTGGTCTGGCTATGTGGGTGCAGGTGAGTGTTATGCATGTGCTCCCATCTTCATGGACCAAAACAGAAACTTTGTATATGTGTCGATAAATATTTATTTATTATGCACCACGGCTAACATCAACCCATCATAAATAAAAGGCCATCATGAATGAATTACGAGAGACAACTCTTATGATGCCCAGCAGTTAGCTGGGTAAAACATAAGTTCTTTCCATGGGTCACACCAGCCTTTTATTTATACCAGGTGTTGTTAGCCGTGGTGCATAATAAATAAATATTTATTAACACATACACAAAGTGTCTGTTTTGGTCCATGAAGATGGGTGCTTAAATCTAATTTACTGCATGTTTTACTATATATAGCACCATTTATCTAGACTCAGTGCTTTCTTCTTTCTGCATTTTAGGCATGTGCTTCCACTATGTGGTCATCTGGGGGAAGGGGGGGATTGCCAACAGCGGGGCATTGCATGCCACACGTGCATGTCCTTGTGCTGCCCATTGTGCATACATGGGGCATCGCCTTGGTGGCGTGTGCTAGGGTCACTGTGTACATGGTTCCCATGTGTATTTCCACCATGTCAGCATCTGCTTAAAGCCATGGGCACACTGCAGTGCCCCATTGGTGGTTGGACAGGGCCTGCATGGTTGTTCACCCAGTTGGCATCCGCACATGCTGTGTGGGACATGGCTGCATGCCCCTCTGCACGACACTCTGCATGCATGTGAGGGCCTTATGATGTCACAGTAACATTATACAGGCACTGTGTGACCATGTGTGCCAGCCTGTTGCTGGTATATGATGTGCATGGCAGGCTGTTGGCAATTACCATGGGAGTGGCCTCCATCACACTTGCATGGCGGTCGGGGGGGGGGGGCATGGTGTGGACCATGGCACTGAGTTCCTGTTGTCTGTGTCTCCCCTGTAGCTCCATGGAGTGCACCTTCTGCTATGGTGAACAGGAGGTTGAGGCAGATGACCTTCAGGCCAGCAGGGAAAGCTTTCCAGCATGTTTTGAGGAGGACCACTGCACCACTCTTCAGAAGGCAGGGGGAGTTGCTGAGGGCCATAAACCTTAGGGTTGCCACCTATCCATTTTTTGACCAGATAATCCAGTTTTTAGGGTCCTTATCTGGTCATCCGGTTTGATTAAATGTAATCCAGGCTTTGGGCCATTTTGATTAATTATATACTCTTAAAACTGATGTATCAAATCATTCACTGTTTTGGCTGCATTGTGTGTCCAGGTTGCAAAGAAATTATGATGTCATAGTCATTCAGACCTGCCTTTGTTTGTAAAACCAGACCACCTGAGAGGTGTAAAGTATGCCCATTAAGTTCATTAGCAGTAAATTAACCTAATCTTTTCCACTCTAAATGTTAAGTATGGTCTTTTACTGCTATGACAGGAAATAGCTTTTAAACCTTTATGTGCTTTCATGTGTTGCTTTTTCTTTGTCCTATGTTCTGATATGTTTTAGACACATTTTTGTTAAATTAATAATCTAACTTTTTTTGCCTTTATCACTACATTTGCTCGTATTTTTTGTTACCTGAACATTCCATGATGTTTGCTACACTTTTACAGGACATGCAAATGAACAGCAGGAATGGTGTGTCTGAAATTGTGGAATGTCTTAGACATATGAAAAGAAACAGCAGTAGCTGCTGAGATGAAGGGGAACATGGTGCAGCATTAAGGGTACCACAAGCACTGATGATTACGTTAGCAAAAATTGGTCCAAGAATCAGAATACATGGCTGACATGGAAAGGAAAATGGGCCAGTGTTTAACAGAGGGCTGAGCAATAAGCTGTAGCTGAGCTTGGCACATCCAGCAGACCTGAGTTTAATTGCGACTACCTCCACTTGCATACTGTGTGACCCTGAGCAAGTCACTTAACCTTCCTGTGCTCCTGGGTCACACCTGTAAAATGGGCTATAAGGCCTATGGAAGTTAACCTGGTTGCCAACAAATACAAATAAACAACAATAAAAAAATCAAATAAATAACAGTATTAAAATAATTTCCTGTCACTAGTAATGTCTATTTCAACATTACAAATGGCTTTGGAGGAGGAGTGATATACTTGCCATTCATAAAAGTGGGTGGAGCCAGAGGTGGAGTCTGGGGTGTGGTTTAGCATCCGGTTTTTACTTCATCCAAAGATGCTGACCCTAATAAACCTGCTGGTGCAGACACTATGTGCAGGGTGCAACCAGGGTATGTGTCGGGCTGCGTTCCCTCATGGCCAGTAGGCCATTGTGACTGTTGTAATTAGCCCCTTTTTTCCCTGTCCCCTAATCTTCATGAACATCCCCTTTCCTTGCATTCATCCCCTGTTCCACCCCCTACCTGCCACTTCCCTGTTTTTACCTGTTTATTATTGCTATTGTTCTTTCGTACTACTGAGTTTTACTCCTGTTCTTGTTTTGTTCCTGTTGGTATTGTTACTGTTATTCTATTGTTTATCTTGGTTCAGTTAATTTTTTGCGATTTTTGCCGGTGTCTGTGGTAATTCATTTTGTCTTGTGCTGGTGCCTCATTCTGCTTCTTGGATTCCCCACTTCCCATGTTTCCATTTTCACATTTGCCACTGCAGAACTGTGCATCCATGCACCATATCCACCTTTCATTCCAGCCACAGTGTGTGTCCTCTGTGTTGCGTCTGAACTGTTGTGTGGCCTTATTATATGCTCACAGGAACACTGCCCATATTCTGTGTATGGTACAGGTGGTTTTGTTGTGGTAGTCACCCTGGTGCTGTGCTGCTCTGCTTGCAGTCCACAATGTTTGCGGGCATGTTCCTCCTGTTCAGGCCTCGGTCTACAGATTGTGTGCCATTGTGCTTGCCCACCTGTGTACGCCTGTGTTGCAACTCCATTATCTGCCTTGCTGTGTTCCTGTGTACTGGTCCATGCATGGCTGCCTCTGCCATGCTAACCGGTGCACCTCTGCTGCTGTGCCACATCTTGACAGTCACCTCTGTGCATGCCAACCGAACCTGTTGGTGGTGCTTCCAGGTGTCACCATGGGTGCTCTGTCTGTGCACCCAGTCTGCTTTGGTAGGCCACACTCCAGCCCTTTGACCTTGGGTGCAGTCCCTGCTGGACTGTTCAATGGCACCCATCGTGCCACTGCAGTTTTCCCCTGTTGCTCCTGTGTCCCTTGCTGAGTTGCTCCTGACTCGTTGTTTTGTGGTCTCTTGTGTTCCTGCGTGTCCTGGCTGTGCTGGGAAAACTCAGGTTGCACCATGGCATTTCAGTGGTATTCACAGTGGGGATGTGTGGGGTGCATCTTGTGGTGCATTCTTCTGTGAATACCACTGTTTGGGTACAGCACATCTCATTTGCCCCCAGTGCATCTGAGGTGCATTGTGCGCAACTACTTTGTGAATCCTGCCCTATGTTCTTGCAATGTCTCTAAGCAACTAACACTGTAAACAGTTATGCTAGTATATAGTGGAACAAAAACAGCAAAGGAAAACAGACCAGTTAACAAGAGAACAAACTGCATGACTGGTCGATCAATGAACCTTTGGGTTTGTTAACATTTGTGTGACATTCTGTTGCCTCTACCCAGTCAATAAAGAATGCATTCTAATGAAACTTTATAAAGAGTGACTGATTCTCATACATAACTGGACTTCTCTGATAAACAGCCTTCATGGAAATACTGTATACATTTTAATGTTATATTAAGAAAAATGGTGTAGTTCTTCTTTGCAGTAAAATCAAAAATATCAACTTGTGGTCTTTCTCAATATGTCATACATAATAATGCTATCATTAACCACATTTATTGAAGGGGAACTATCAGCTCCGATGCAGCAATGCTGAGGGAACTTAAAGGCCCTGATTAAACAAATTGCAAAAGAATTACATTTTTGAAGGCAGTGGCACGTAGTGATCTGTAGTCTCTTTTTTAATTTGGCTGATCCTACAAACCCCCCCCCCACCCACCATGCCACTCCCAGTGCGTCCTACAGCTAGCCCTCTGATTATGTGAATGTTAGGCTAAGCTGCATGGGAAGTCTATGTGCCAAAATGTCTCTGTTACTATTACAATTTAAAACAGTACATGTTTGTGCTTATTCTGCTGGAACCAATTACACTGGAGCTCAGTGGTTTCAGTACCAGTAGAATAAGTGCAAACATGCACTGTTTTACACTGTAGCAGTAACACAGAAATTTCAGCACATAGGCATCCCCCAATGACTTAACGTATCATTTGTGTCATAATATAACCTCTAGATGGCGCTATCCTAAGGGCTACTACCCCTGCCTGCTTAGCTAGTAGCAGGTTAAGGGGCCTGAGTTCTGAAACGGGTGTCTCCACCCAGAGGTCAGGGTTGGTAGTGGTCAAGCTAACCTCAGCACAGCCCTCCAGGACACTGTAACCCCCCCCTTCCCTTCTAATGGCCTAAACAATACACAGTAATCACTTTCACAATACTCCTGGTATACCATACAGGTACCCACACTGTTTGCACTTACCACCAGGGCTTTCCTCTGGCTTGACCCTGAGGACCTCCTGTAAACAAGGTTATGCACAGCAAACAGCAGCAGTATGGTATTCTTGCACAAACTGGAACCACAGTCAGGTTAAATGCAAGAAGAGTTAGATCTAATTTATATAAGGGACTTGAACAAGGGACGGGCATAATCAGGTTAATTTGCTTAAAGGCTGTATCAGTCAAACAGTTTTGCATGCTCTTCAGAGTCTCTAAACAGTCACACACTCTGGGCACCCAGATGGCGAATGGTGGGCTAGCCAGGAACATTGCAGCAGGTTGGGGCGCTGTGATGGAAGAAAGCAGCATGCACAACACACACTGTTTGTAATCCAGAGCCAGAGGGATCTGTTTGTGAAAAGAAAACAACAAGAGAATCAGATGACACACTTTTAGATTAGGTTGTTGTTGCAGGGAGCTACCCTGATGATTACTCATGATACCCAAGACTAGACATGGGCTGGAGGAAAATCGAGACTACAGGTGGTTGTTCTGGAGTGCCAGCAGAAGCAGGGCCCACACAAATCGCCGAGGTGTTGCTCCTGTTCAAGCATGGAGCAGGGGGCTCCTCCCCAGGCAGGTATCTTGTCAATGGCTTTCTCTGTGCAGCGGGTAGTCTGGCTGGGCCAGCATGGCAAGGCCCAGGCCAAATGGAGACAAATTCGGATGTAGTCCATTTTGGGCTGGATACAGCTTCCAGCTAGCAGAACACAGTTCACACAGTGGGGAACCACATCATGACACACTAGCAATTCACAGCACATTTACATGTAAGGAAATTCTTCTGTACCAGGCAAACCGCTCTCCGGTTACAATCGCAAAGTCTCTGCACAAACCGGGGGGTTCAAAGGCAGCTGGAAATCCTGACAAGCAGATCGTTTTCAGCAAATCTTTGGTCTTCTTCAGGTTAAGCCTGGTCTCAATTCAGTGTCTTATTTCATTCTCAAAAACTCAGATTCAGTCCGAAATAATTATCTTCTCCCTCTTGAGGGGCCTCAGGCAAACAAGTTGGCCAAACTTAAGCCTTTCCACAGTTCTTCAGCGCAAAACTGCGCAGCACGGCTGCTCAACTGTCTCGAGCTGTTGCTTCTTCAACTCCTCACTAAGATCTGACTCAAACTGCAGCAAGCCTTGGAATTTCCTCAAAATCCAAAAAGTTCAGTTGGCTGATTCATCTGTCAGTCACAACAGGAGCTACCCATTCAGGTGCAAAAAGGCACCAAAAGCCCAAAACTACAATTCCTACAGATTTTGACTCCAGACAGCTCCTGTAGTCCAGATGCATTCTAGGTCCTACCAGTACTAATTGGTCCAATTTGCAGTTCTCGGTCAAATGGTCAGGATAAACAAAACAGTCCTTGCTGCAAAGAAGGCAGGTTAGACAAACTACATCATCATTACCACTCTAATAGTTTTTCAGCAAACAGTTACATCTTCCAATAGAGCTCCCTCTGTGCAATTAGCAATGGCAGAACAGAGAGATTACCAGGCAGCCCAGGCAGGACTGAAGCATGACAATACTCAGCCCCCTCCCAGATTAATCACCACTGCAAATCTAAGCAGCCCTTAAAGAGTCAGTGCACAGGCACTCTCTGGCAATAATGTTTAACTGCTAAAATGCAGAACACCAGCCTGGCAGTGAGCATTTAGACAAGCTCAAGGAAGACCTTTTGGGAACCCTCATTTGTTGGGGTGTTACAATAAGAGTGCAGGATGCAGGAAATACTCAGAGTGGCATGGCAGACAAGGAGTTGCAGGATCAACCAGACTAAAACTAAAACTAAGAATCAGTACATGCTTAGAAGATGTCATTCTTTTACAATTTGATTGATCATGCCATCTAGGTCTTACAAAATTACTGCAGGGGAGCTGATAGTTCCCCTTTAACCTTTACAGTACTTTGAGAATCTCACATTATAATTTTATATATAAAACTACCTACAAGGCTTTGACTTATAGGTGTTATGTGTGATTTTATTTTTCTTTAGAACTTGGCTTTATTGCCAATGGCTTTCCAGGGTAACTCTTGCTTCAGTGCTTTTGCACTGAGATTCTTGTCTTTTAAATCCCATGAGGTGAGCCACTGTGTCTGGAAAAAAAAAAACAGAGGAAAGGTGAGTGGGGAAGAGTGACCTGTCCTCTGTTTTTACATACTCCCAAACCTTTAACATATTTTAAACACTATCTTTTTACTGTGTTTCTCTTTATACAACTGATACGGCAAACTGTTATGTTGATATATTACAAGAATGGCAAATGTGAAAAGCCTAGTTAATGGGAGAACAAACTATGTGACCAGTCAGTCCATAAGCCTTTGGGTTTGTTAAGATTTGTGTGGAATTCTGTTCCCTTTAGTAGGACAATAAATAATTAATTCTAATGAAGATTTAAAAAGAATGACTGATTCTCACACAGTACATAACTAGATTTCTCTGATACATAGCATTACCTTTATAGTCATACTGTATGCATTTTAATGCCATGGTAATTAAATAGTCTGGTTCTCCTTCTGCGTAAAACCACTAGTATCTTCTGAACATAATCTCCCACAGTATGTCATGTATAATAAAAGTACAGTATCTTTAACTACATTTATTAATCACTAATGTGAGAATCTTTCCTTCTAATTCTATATTTAAAACCATGTTTCCATATTATCAGAGCTGAGTGTAAAACAAAGTTCACAAACTTAGTCATAAATATTCCTAAGAATGATACACATTACTTTTCTAATATTACTATACAACACATTATAGTTTGTTAGAATTCTTTTAAAAATGATGAATGCCATTAAGTAAGATTAACATAGATAAATTCAGTGAACCAGTTCTCAGTTGTAATCTATGAGGGTGGTAAATTGGTGGGTGGCATAGACGGGGATAGCCTTCCTGTTGTGCCACCATACTTTGCATCAATATACAGAAGGATGTCTTAGTTGCGTGATGAAAGAGGTGCTCCTGTTAGTAGGACAAAATGCATATGAGGGTCTCCAGACATTAATTTTTTTTTTTTTAAGAATATCTTTATTGTATTTTGCATAAACATACAAACACACATACATACCAACCCGGAAACCCGGGTGCCCACCCCTATAACTGAGTAGGCGAACTATGTACAAAAAAAAAAAAAAAAAATAATATACAATCACAGCTGCAGAGAACCGCCCGCCCCTATCCAGACATGAAAAACCAGGACTCCCCTCCTCACATTGAGGAAAAAAAACAAAAAGGTAGTAAATTGGGATTGGATATTAACGACAAACGAGAACCCCAAAGTGTAAAGACTAGGATTAGTCCACCAATCCTATAATTCCCAAAACCCCTCCAGACATTAATTTTTAGAAACAAGATTTACAAAAGACAGAATGCATTCTCATAAATGATACTAATTTAGTCAAAAGTTCAAGTTTATGTGATCAGTGAAAGCCATTACAGTAAAAATTACACATTCTGCAATTCATATGCTTACTAAAAGTCAAAGAATATTTGAGCGCCTCTGGTGAAACATATAAATAACTAACGCAAATATTACTGATTAAACATTCAGAAATACAACAGTTATATGTAACAAAGTGCTAAGTAAGCAGTGGGCACTCAGATGGGTTTAGAATAAGAAGCTTTTTAACCAATACCACAAGTATCAAAGGTATCCCATTGCTAGGGCACCATCATCAGGGCACAAGGGATCTGGGTGCCAGGACTTTAGGGTGTGGTTCACTTTGCCTACTCCACCTCGATATGTCTGAGGATGGTCCAGCTCCACCACATCTAAGAACTGCCGCCAGTCCCACCACATGCAAGACCCACCTCGTATCTCATTGCATATATATTCCAACCTACCAGGTTTAGTAATGTTTAATCAGGTAGGGTAATTTAAAATTGTCCAACCCTGCTACCAGATTCAATTACCCAGCCTGATTACAACATTAATTATACCCTTCCAGAATGAATGCAAAAAGATATTCTAAATACACATGATTTATAACCCCCCCCAATAGGTGGGGGCTTACCTAGTTGCCCCAGGCACTGCCCATATCTCCTGATGCCCTCTGCCACCTGTCCCAAGTCCTGTGTGCTCCTTTAAGGTCTCTGTCAAGCCCCATGTTGTTCTTTTGGTCATTTGGGCCAGGAGGAGTGAGTCGCTAGACTGCTACATGTGCCTTGCACTTTAAATGTGCAAGTTGTGTCCACGCACGTGCACCAGCGCCTGGGTGTTTTCTTGCTACATTAGCAGCTAAACAATTGCCCCTCCAGTGGTCTTGACCCCCAGGTTAAGTTAGCTGTGGGTCAGACACATGGAGGAGGTGCCCCAAAAGTGGACAGAGTGCTTTATTAAAGAGCATCAAAGGGCACATAGAACAGAGGGGCATGGGAGGCTGACATTAATATTAATCAGCCTGATTACTTCTCTTGGGGACTATGTATATCGGAGCTTGTGATAGACAGGGGAAGGATGCTGTAGCTATAATTCAGCAGTTACTTGACAGGGGACAGAGGCTGCTACACGACAGTGGGGCAACTGTTTCTAAAAACTATTGTTTGGCTAAGAGGACACTTTAAAGTGGGGACTGGTATATAAACTACATGGAACTGTGTATTAAGCAGCCATCTTTGTTCCTTTGGCCCCCAGTGTCAGTCAAACACAGACTTAGGTGCCCAAATTCAGTTGAAATGACTGCTGGAAGAGGTGTGAACTCAATTCTTGGTGCTCAAATGTAATAAAAATCAATAATGGAAGGTGGCTAATGTTTAATAATTTTACTGAAGGACAACAAGCTTCAACCAATCGGGCTGGGATTTTCGGTGTGAAACTCAAGGGACTTTTACAGTTTGGGGCAGTCTAGCTTGAGCTCTCATTAAGTCAAGAGGGCTCAGCCTCTGTGTTGCAGAAAAGTTGGCAAACTGGCCTAGGGCTTTTGCAGTTGAATGCCTGAGGAATTTGGTAAAGGTTTTCTTTTGTTTGGAGAACCAGTGTTTGCAGCAGACTTGCAGCAGTTTGAGGAACCCTGAACTTGTTAAAAGAGTTGTTGGAACTGTGTGTGCCAGAGCTTGAAGCTGGCAACTTGCTCTGAAGCTGAAGGAAATTATGAAGAAAGTCTGTAGGTATCTAGTGTTCAGAAACCTGCCTGCATTGCTGAAAATTGGCTGTGTAATGGTGGAGTTGCCACCCATGAGACTGTATGCTTCTAGCTAATAGCCACTGGCAGGGTGGAATTCAAAGGAACCATGAGATGCGCTATAGGACCTACTAACCCTTATTGAGTTGGGTGGATTGAGATGTAGGGAGCCTCAGGTGCATGCCTGAGTGCTAGGGCACTTTAGAGCCATTTGGGGAGATGGACCATGGGGTCACTCCTGGGTCTGGGCTCACTTGTGGACCGAGAAGCCTTGTGTTGTGCTCCCATTCTCTAACCTGCTTGCAGACCAAAGATGACAAGCTGCCAGACTCTGCAAGCAAGTCAGAAGGTGACAAGCTGCTAGATCCAGTCGCATCATCAAGCCAGTTTTGCAGTCCATCTGCTTCCTACCTCACAGTGACATTTTTTCACCTGGCCAAACTCACTGAACCAGAACTTACAGACCAGTTTCTACAGAACTGTGAGTAATACAGGGATTGCCCTGACCAGGGGGTTGAGAGTAAAGTTGTCTGCAAGTGTAAAACCAAAGTGTTTCAAGGGCCCTAATGCTGGCCAACCCTCGGCAACGTACAGGCCTACCCGGGTCCTAACCTCCAATCCCACCACATGGAAGCCCCTCATCAAATCTCATCAAATGAAAGCCCAGCCTTCAGTGTCTCCAATGTCATCACATGGAAGCCTGCCTCCAATCTCATCACATGTTAGACCCAGCTACAATCCCACCACATGGAGGCCCCGTCTCCCATCCCACCACATGTAAGCCCCACATCTAAGCCCACCACATGCAAGCCCCGCCTCTAAGCCTACCACATGTCAGACCCACCTCCATTCCCAACACATGGATGCCCCACCTCCAATCCCCCATGTCCACACAGAAGCTCCACATGCAATTCCTAAATGCATACCCACCTCCAATCCCTACAAACAGAGCCCCCCTCCTAACCCCCACATAGAAGCCATGCCTCTAGTCCCCACATGGGCATCAAAACCCAGCCTCCTGTCTCCACACATAGATCCTGTCCCAACAATCCCAAATCCACGCATGCATGCCCTGTCACCTATCCTCCACACTCATGTAAAACTCTATCCCAATTCCCACACAGAACCTCCACCTCAAATTCTCAAATGTAAGTCCTGCCTCCAGTCAGCAATACCCAAACATTATACTGTGTTGATACTCATGCTTTTACCAGCAACCACCCCCATACAATTATTACTTCATATACTGTAGATACTGAATCCCAGACTACTTCTCTAAAGGATTATAACTGCTGCTTGAGCAAATGCCTTAGGTGGTGCAGTGAATGCATCTTGGCTATACAAGCAAAGGGTCAGTTGTTTGATTTGCAGTAGGAACATGTATTTGTTATCGTACTTTAAAAGGGGGGGGGAGTTTCATTCAAAGTAGGCACTTGCTAGTATAAAACATAGTTTGGATATTCTTTGACTTGTGTGGTAGTCATTGGCGGCAGGCAGTTCAAATAATAAAAATAAATGACGATGTATTTTTTTAGAAGAAAAAGCTGCAAAATAGCATAGTATTGCCTTTAAGGCAATCCTGGGTGGAAAACCAACAGCTTCTTGCCCCCGAGCACACCCAGAGATGAGGCCACATTTCATATTCTATATTATTCAGGTTCCCACCTTGGATGCCATAAAAAGTCCTAACTCCTGACTAATATTCCACTGCATTCTACCAGCATTGTTAGTGGAACCCAGAGAAACAGAAGAAATAAAAAATCAGTACATTAGTTGGAATTTGAATCCAGGCTACTCAGAATTCTATTCAAAAAATAAATCAGCAATACTCAGAGATCATGCTCTGGCTATTTTCAAGCTTTTAGCCGTTACCAGGCCCTTCCCCTTGTAACTTTTTATACTGTATATACTTAGTACTTAACTACTTGCTATTAAAGACTCAAAGATCCATCTGAACAAGATTTTCATGTGGCAGACTGGATGTGTCCTGGCTTTACAAGCAAAGGGTCAGAGCTTTGATTCTAGGTGAGGGCATGTATTTGTCATCTTATCATGGATATTCTTGATTTATGCAGTCACTATGATCATAGTTTCAATGTGCTTTTCCCATTTTTACTTCCTGCACTGTTTATACTTAGGCCACAACTAGAGGTGGGCAAGCCAAGATTTTTTTCACCTACAGCCAAGCCAGAGCCGAATCAGAGGCCTGGTTTGAGTCTACAAGCCAAAACACAAATCGAGCCCTGGCAACTGCAGGCTGTTTTCTGTAGAGGAGCCGAATGCTTTACACACTATACTAACTGCTCAAGGTGACAAAAATGCTTTTCTTGACCATTACTGGCTCGGCTTGACTTTGGTTCTTCATTGCTTATAGAGGTCGAGCCGAGCCTAGCCAAGCCAAGCCAGGCATTAACCTCAAGCCAGGCTTGAGCCTGCTTTGGCTTGCCCAGCTCTAGCCACAACTACTACTGTTAAAAAATAAATGTGCTGCTTCCCAAGGCCTGTAATGTAGCGTAGAGGTTAGAGCACTGGACTACAAAGCAAATGACTCCATAGTTATGGGTTTGAATCCCACTATCATCAGACATACATTGCCCACATGTCAGATCACCCAATGTTGCCTCCCAGTCAGCATGGAAGTCCTGCACCACACATACACACAGAGGCCCCTCCTACAGTCCCAAAATGCATAAGCAACCCTCAGTCTCACCACATTCAAGCCCTGCCTCCATTCTTACCACTTCTAAGCCACAACGTCAATCCCACCATGGAAGCCCCATCTCCAGTCCCACCACATTGAAGCCCAGCCTCCAATGTCATCACATGGAAGTCCTGCCTCCAATTCTACCACATCTCAAACTCACCTCCAATCCCTCCACATGTAAGCCCTGCTTCTAATTCCACCACACGTAAGTCCCACCTCCAATCCCACCACATATCAGACCCACCTCCATTCCCAGCACATGGATGTCCCATCTCCAGTGTCACCAGATATAAGCCGCTCCTCCAGTCTCCCATAGAAAACTCAGCCTCCAATCCCCAGAATTCAAGCCCTGCCTCCAGTCTCGCCACATGAAAGCTCCAACTGCAGTCCCACTACCTTGAAGCTCAGTCTACAATACCACCACATGGAAGCCCTACCTCCAATTCCACCACATGGAAGCCCCACATCCAATCCCACTACATGTAAGCCCCACCTTAAATCCCACCACCTGGAGGCCAAGCCTCCAATCTCATCACATGGAAGCCCCACCTCCAATCTCACCACATGAAAGACCTGCCTCCAATCCCACCAATTGGAAGCCCTACCTCCAGTCCCTTCACATTGAAGCCTCACCTCCAGTCCCACTACATGGAAGTCCCCACATCCAGTCCCACCACATGTAAGCCCTGCCTCCATTACTAGCACAAGGAAGCCCCACCTCCAATCTCACCACTTGTTAGACTTGAGTCCAATCTCACCACATGGAACCCCACCTCCAATCCCACCACATGAAAGCCCCTCCTCCAATTCCCCACATCCACACAGAGACCCTGCCTGCAATTCCTGTATGAATACCCACCCCCAATCCCCACAAACAGAGCTCTGCCTCCAAACCCCCACATAGAAACCATGCCTAATGTCCCCATATGGGAATTAAAATCCAGCCTCCAGTCTCCACACATAGATCCTATCCTTACAATCCTGAATCCATGCATGCAAGCCCTGCCTCCAATTACTCACATTCATGTAAAATCCTGGCCCCCAATTCCCTCACAGAAGCCCAACCTTGAATTTCCAAATGTATGCCCTGCCTCCAGTCAGCAATATTCAAACATTACAGTGTGTTGATACTCCTGCTTTTACCAGCTACCACCTCCATCCACCTATTACTTCGTATACTTTAGATACTGAGTATAAAACCACTGTAGAACAGGTTGTATTTGATGTAAAATAATTTTAGCTATATTCGCTTAAGTGAAAACTACACTAAAGTAAAATGGCGCTAATTTGCCAAAATTGCATATTTTCAATGGTCATAAATTAGGAGCTAACTGCAAAGAGTGAAATTAAATTTGTACAATTGCAGCCAGTGACTTCTCCATAGGATTATATCAGTTGTTTGATCAAGTGACTCAAGTGGTGCAGTGAATGTGACTTGGCCTTACAAGTAAAGGGTCAGTCGGTTTTACAGTAGGGACATATATTTGTTATTGTACTTTTTTAAAGTAAAGGTGCAAGTTTGCCATAGCATATGAGAACAGCAACCTGTAGGAGTTGTAAATCAGTCTCCTACCAATCCAAATGCCAAATAATGCTGTTTTCCTTGGGGGAAAAAAAACTTTTATTTTGATGATCTGCTTCATTTGCATAACACACCCCTTTTTTGTAAGTGCTGCTATCCCGAATTGTGACATCACACCAGGGTACAAAATTATTAAAGGAAATGTGTCACATTTTAGTTTTAGATAAACAAATCAGCTATGCACTGTACCCATAATGTCTCACAATGTAAATCAGTATACAGAGTATTATGTTTTTGTGCCCACTGCAGAAATAGGAGACTACATCTCTCTGTATAGAAGTCTTGTAGGTATATATGGTATGCACAATGCATTGTTGTGAAAATAAACATACAAGTGCTTATATTGTTGACACCACCACAATAATATAGAACAGCACCTCAGAGTATGGAAATTGTAAAACAGGTTCATATTTTACCCACAATGCCATGCTATAGTTATTACATATTACTGCTCACCACCAGCAACATAAGGAACTGTATGTCTGAGTAAGATACATTTAAGATGACATTCTAAATTACCCAGATTTTCTTGTTGCTGTATGTAAATCATTAACAGCTCCCTGGCATGATATCATTTTAAGGGTGTAACCACACCCAGAAAATTGTAGAACAAAAAATTGACAAAACATTATAAAAATGACTATGACAGATTTTTTTACACAACAAATTTCAGCTTCAACATCTGAAGCATGTCTGGCAATGGCATACTATGTGTAAAAGGCATTTGGAGAATCTTGCAACTTTTCTTTAAAAGTAATGATAATATAATGATGATGATCCCTTTTCTCTAGCCACCCCATCAGCAAGGACTGCTTCTGTGCCCAGGACCACAACAGGGAGAGAGGGGTACCCCTTAATCCTCTCTGAATGAAAAGAAGGTGGCCACTCCATCAACAACCTGATGCTGCAGGGCTACCCATCCACTGAGCTGCATCCTGGTCCTTGAGTACCTTTACATCAGTAACTTGACTATCTCACTTCTCATGGTGGAAGATGTGCTATCAATCAGCAAGCACCTGAAAATGCTGCAGATTACCAAACCTGGCTTACAGTTTTCAAATGACAAGATTTCCATGAGGAATTACAAGCAAGTTTGCAAAATCACTGCCCTGCATGGCCTCAAGCAGACCACAAAGCTGGCACACAAGAAAGGAGAACATGCTGGCTGGAAGTTCTGCTGCTCAATTTTGAGGAAGTGTGCACCATGCTGGAGTGGTTGCTGCCCTCTGTCAAGTCCAAACTCATGCTCTCCACATATCAGTGCTGTGGCTCAGTGAGCAAGACCACGAGACCCATATGCAGAATACACCAGACCAATATGAAGCAGCTGCACTTCACCTCATCCCGAGGCCTGAATTCAAGGAGTGTACGCAGTTAATGGACTTCATGTGCAGCCACCCCCTATGCCAGAAGCTGCTGCCGATGCCATGAACTACCACCCGATGCCTTTTCACCAGCACAGTAGGCAGAGCCTGATCAGCAGGTAGGAGCAACTTGGCATACTGCCTTGGAAGGGATGGAGAGTGGTATGGGGGGGGCTTTGAGGAGGTAGCTTTATAAGATCTGCTTAAACTACATGTTAACAAGTGGGAATCTCATCAACTCATCTGTGTGTGTGTGTGTGTGTGTGTGTGTGTGTGTGTGTTTGTGTGCGTGTGTGTCTGTTTCTGTGTGTCTTATAATGTCTTATAATACTCATTGAAGAAAAGTGACACAGGGCAACTGCACTATTTTGAAATAAGGGACCATGGCCCAGATATTCAAAGCTTTGCACGGTGTGCAAATTATTTGCACTGGTTTAGTGCAGGATTAGCACAGGTCTGCTGTATTCAAAAGGCCAAATAGCGCACGCAAACTGCATTAGTGCTGAGCAAACCATAATATATGCAGGGGGCAAACTGAACATGAATATAGGTGCTATGAGATATTCAGCAACTAGCGCCATGCTAAGGTGTTTAGTGCAACTTATCGTGACCCTTTGCATGGTACAAATTACTGCCCAGGAAAAGCTGATCTTAACTCTGGCCAAACAATTCTGTGTGACATCATGGCCTTGAGTGGCATTAGTATGGCTTTAGCACAGCTTTGCATGACCCTAACATAAGACTATGACACAGAGAAAAAGCCAGACATGGAGGAAACATGCTGCTCACTGATGGCACCACAATAATGCCAGCTGCCGCCACCAGTACCAGCCATGCCAGACAGTATGTGGTGAACTGGCCCCCGGGGGGTCACCATGGTAATGTGGCCATATAGCATACACCTACAGACCATACGTTTGTGGTGACCAACAGATGCCAGCACACACGTGCAGCACTGTGGGCATGGTGGGTGCTGAGGGGAGGGTGTACTGGTGGCCAGGACTCACCACAGACCGGGTGTGGCCACAAGGCTAGGACACAGCACACAGTGCACATAAGCCAGTATTGAGAATACCCCTATACCAGTGTGCCTGTCCAATCGTTCATGCCCCCCTGTCACATACCGCACAGCTGTGCATACACCACAGCACACACAGCTGACCATGTATATGTCACTATGAGCATCCTATGCCAGAGGTTCAGCATCTTTGGGTCACACAACAGTGTGACAGTAATGTCCACTGGCAGTACACACCTGCAAGGTGGGCTTGTCATTGTGTACAGTGCAGTGGTCATCACTGCCCTACACACCATTGGCATTGCTGTGTCCCTCACACTACTGGCCCCCTTGCTACTACAGTGTGTGCACTGTAGCATGCCCTACAGTGTGACAGTTGCATGCATCACCACCACCACCTGTGTCTATGCTGTGTTGTCCCTTGGGGTACACAATGTTATGCTGTACTGCATACATGTAGCCTGCAGCAACCATCATGCACTGTCAGACTGACCTACAAGTGGAGCTGTAGGCAGTCCCAGCCAGCCCCTGTACTGCCGGACTGACCTACAGATGGAGTTGTGGGACCCTGCAATAACACTGGGCAAACTGCATGTAAATCAGGATATAATGAGATGTTAATCTGGATGTTTGCCCCCAGACTACCTAAGTAGTCCCATTTGCATGTCACTTTTGAATATGGCACATTTTTGCCCTGGGCAGATGTGATAGCGCAGGGCAAACAGCTTAACTCTGCGCAAGACCTGCTTGAATGTATCTGTGCCATGCAAACAATTCAGAAACATGGCACATTTCTGCAGAATTTCACATGCGCTGGTGCTTGCAGCTTTAATGGATCCACTTCTTTGCTAGCACGCACACTGGCCATTTAGTTCAGCTTTACCTTTCTTCACCTAGCTGTGCTCTGGGCTGCTGTTGTGGTTTGCACTTCCTGGCTGCTATATTCAGAGCTGTCTTATTTTTGCACTGCACTCCAAGCCCAGATTGCCCAGCTTCCTTAGCACACTGTATTCAGCAGGTTTAGCACTGGGGCTATCCCTTTTGAATATAGCAGGATATTGGTTCCAGTCTAATTTAGCACACCGGACAGTGCTAATTTAGCCCCAGGGCAACGTTTTAAAAATCTGGCCCTTAAAAGCAGTACACTGGCTCTCGACAAAAACATGAAGATTCATGATCTAAACACTGTGTACCTTTACTTGTGCTTCAGTATCATAGAGTGTTGTGAATTTCTGTTCATACTGTAAGTCTTAGTTTACTGTACAGTACCCTCTCTGTGTAGGCAGCACCTTTCAACATGGCACAGCTCAATCCTGAGAGGTCACATGGGGGCAGATCTTTGTAATGTGGGACCTTTGAGAGGTATGCATCAGACTTTAAAACAGAAATTCTTAATACTATTTGTTGTTAAAGTAAAATTAGACTTAATACAAATACATGTTCTGTATTGTTTCCACAGTGTTCTCAACTTGTATCTGCTGTCGTGTCCCACTTTATGAAGGCCAGCGTACCACATTCTACTGCTTTTTGAGTTTCAGTCTCCCAAACATTTGTTTCTTTGAAATTCCTCCAATTGAAAGACCCTACACATCTTGGAAAAAAGTATTTATTTAGAGTTTTCTTCAATGGTGTAGCCTTATTTAGGTGTAGCACCTAGTTTACAACAAGCATTTGTTTGCCTGCTGGAATTGACATTGGTCATGCAGGAGTTAGAGAGATGCATAATAGGAATGATAGTGAAGTATTGAACTGACGCCAACCCCACCCCTACCCTGTAGAGACTGACAGGCATTAAGGGTGTGCCTTTGGGTCATCGGCCATAACGTTCATGCCATTTCACCTCACCCTAACCTGCAGACACTGACAAGTGTAGTGGTGTGCCTTGGGGTCTTCAGACCTTATACTCACCCCATTCCACAAGGAAATACACTGAGATGAGTGTGGTATAGGAGAATGGGGTGAACGCTGGGGCCAAAGACCCCAAGGCACACCTCAATGCTTGTCACTGGTGGGGTGGAATGGTGTGAGCATTATGGCCAAAGATTCCAAGTCACAACCTTGATGCCTGTCAGTCTCTAAGGAGTAGGGTGTTATGGTTGGAAACACTAATGCCCCAGCCATTTGTTGATATTTTCACTCCAGATTTTCAAAATGGGATTTCTGTGACCCCACCTCATGAACAGTGGCACTATTATTCTGTTACTTAATCCTGAAAGGTGGTTTTGCACAGTGACTGCACCATTTGGGGCCACAGGTGTGAAAACACATTGCTGACAGGATGTGAAAAATGACAGCTGTAATGTTCATAAGGTGGTGTGAAAAAATGGCAATGTTGAAAATCTGGAGTGAAAATATGAAAAATTTGCAAAGTTATGAACATGCTTAGAAACTGTGCAATGCATGCCTGTAACGCAATCATTTTGATTTTTTGTACTAAATTTTCAACATGTGCATTTTTTGAACTTCTCCTCATGAACAGTGGTACTGTAATTTTGTTAATCTGTCCCAAAAGTAGATTTCCCACAGCAACTGCACCATTCTGCACCACTGGTGTGAAAACACATTTCCGTAAGGATATGAAAAATGACAGCTATACTGTTCATAAGGGTGTGAAAAAATGGCAGTGATGAAAATCTAGAGAGAAAATATTCAAAACTGTTGAAGTTATGAGTGTGTGTATAAATTGCACAATGCACGCTCGTAACACAGTCATTTTTTGGAATTTTTTCACCAAATTTGCAACATGGGCTTTTTGGTACATCCCCTCATGAACAGTGGCACTATCATTTCATTAATCAGTCCTGAAAGGCAATTCTGTGCAGCAAGCATGAAATCACCTTTCAGGGCTGAGAAACTAAACAACAGTGACATGTTCATGAGGTGGGGTCCCAAGAACCCTATGTTGAAAATTTGAGGCCACAATTCCCAAAAATGGTTGAGATAGCAACCAAGTTGAAAACCTCCTTTGCCTCCCATTATAAAGCTTACCATCTTTTCTTCAGTTCGTAGCTCTGCTTTGAAGAGTGCAGATGTGTCCCAGTTCAGAGTAGATTGCAGCTCCCGATCTCTGGAGGGTAAGTATAGTTGAGGGTGCATGGAGGTGAGTGCACACAGGAGGGTGGGGATGGGGAGGGATGAGGAAGACAACAGTGGACTGTTATAACAAGATTGCGGGAAGATTTTCTTCATTTACAGGTTACAAAAAAAAAAATGAGTTAGGCACACTGGGATGGACTCCCAGTGCCACAATCTTGGGGGGATTCCCAACATGAAGTTTGGGCACCCCAATGTTGGTACGGCATATAGACAGGGGGTGTGCATCTGACACTGGGAGTGGGCATCCCTGTGTCATAAAGGAAAGGGGAAACTGTTTAACCAGGAAAGACACACTAAGAGGAAAGACACAGTAAGAGGGGGGATGCCAACACAGGGATTGGGCACCCCGATGTCAGCTTTTTGGGAGTGTGTGACTGGCAGCAGGAGCTGCCATGTTATGGTGTGCCACATAATGTGGGGGAGGCATGCCAACATGGGGATTGGGCACCCTGATGTTGGCTTTCTGGGGATTGTGTGGCGGATGACAGGAGATACCATATTTATTCAAATGTTTCACCAGGAAAGGCACATAATGGAGGTGTGTCATTTGCCACTGCAGTGATGAGCCTGTCTCTTATTGCAGCAGCAGATTCATTTCAACTCCATGGCTCTGTCTGAAACTGCTGCCATCGACAGCAGGCTCACTGGTTGGCAGCTGAGGGATGCACCCACTAATGCATCCCCTGCATTGGCCAACACTGACACACCTCTGAAATGTACTACTACCACAAGATGTTGCTTGTGTGTGAATGCAAGCCAACATAAAAAGGTCCCAGGGACACCCATAGCTGCATCAGAAGTACAGTGCATGCTACAAAGCTCCACAATACATTTATTGCATTAAAGTGTTTTCATGCACCCAGGAAAACCTTTTGTACTTAGTATTGAGTAGGCACTTTAATGTTAAATGAAGATTTTGATGGTCTTATAGCTCCACCTTCTTTTGAGTTAGGGGCCTAAACATATACATGCACACCTTTTGTGCAGGGTCTCCAAATCATCAAAATTTAATTGATAATTTTTTTGTATACTCCTCCCCCACACCGGACCAGTCTCTCCTTTGGGTCCCCACACGAACTCCCCACTGCAGCTACTCTCCGACCCCTACTGCCCCATATCGCAGTCAGCCCCAAGTAACCCCGGTGTATCCCTTCACCGGGGTGGATCTCTTACCTCCATAGGAGAACAGCCCTGGCGGCCAACCAATGATCCTGGGGTGCTGCTGGGATGGCATATGGAGGTCCAGGAACCCGGTGGTCAGGGTTCTGGAGGGCCGTCACCCTATTGGCCTGGCACCATTTTCCTCTTTGCTCCCCTGAGAAGCAACATGCCACTGACGTCAAGGCCTACGCTGATGTCCATCACTCTTCTAGTGTATTAGGGTCGACATCCTGCTGTACTCCTAGGCTCTGCCAGAAGTCAGCAGGCGCCAGGCTGTGTATCCACCTTCCCCCCTGAGAAGGCAAGCCATCGTCAGACACTCATTCCCTTCTCTCCCAGCAGGCTCTCCAGTGACCCGAGTCCATTCCCTTGAACCCGGTCGCTGGCATCGCAAGCGGAAATCCAACTGCTGCACCAGCGGGCCTAATTGAGAATTTTAAAAGTTAACTGAGGCCAAACAATTTAAAATTATCAGCTTTAAGGTGCTTTTCTTGTTCTCAAAAATCTGAAAATGGTAAAGATTTTGAACGTGAAACTTTCGGTTCATTAGATCCTACCCCACAGGTGGTGCTTTTGTAGTTTTGGAAACAAAGTAATTGAGAATGCTCAAATTTCAAGGTTTTAAAATACAGCCAGCCATACGTGTGATGTACACTTTTTCTAGCCCTTGTTGCATATGTTGCTTTATTTGCCAGTAATCACATTCTACGGATTACAGGCATGTGTGTGGCATACAGACGGTAGTTTTAACCCCTGTCCCCACTGTTCAGTGTGACACTGGGACCATATCTTCAGTGCTATTAAAGTTTGGCAACCTGCCCCTCTAAGTTTATGCTGGGATGCACACACAGGATCTATCCTCTGCACTGCAAAAACCTGCTGGATCTCTGACCTTAGGTTGCAACAGTAGGAGTCCATCCATGTGTAACAAAAGTGTGCTGGAACAAAACTTCTCACTCCTAGTGTTCAAGTATGGAACTGGGACTTCATACCTTTTGTGGTTTAATTGACAGCCCTCTCCCTCAAAATTTAAATAGCCTCCAGGAGCCCATCCTAAGTGCTATCTAACTGCCTCAACCAGTCCTTTAAAATATTTCAGTATGGCATGGACAGCCCTTCCTAGTGCTGTTTTATGTCACTTGACCCCATCCTAATTAAAACATGAGACACCAGGAGCCCATCCTTGGTGCTGCTAGAGACTCTACAGTTCCCCTTTTCTAGGATGGCAACCAGCACAGCCCCAACATTCACTTCCGGGGCTTTCTGCCATCTGATTTTTGTTACCACAAACCACTATTAGACAATACTGAAATTCAGACAGTGGCCCAGTAAGAAGATAAGTGGTGTTACTGTGCCAGTCAGTTTCTGGGGGAAGGAACAGGGGTTCTTACAGCAACTGCACACCAGAGATTACTTGGTTCGGATGAGGAAGAAGGGAAGGAGACTGCCACTAGATGCCAGGGACTGTTTGGCATGGGGAGACCACTTGGTTTGGGAGGGGGTGTTAGAGAGGTGGGCCACAGGATGCCAGGAACTGCTTGGCACAGGGTGGAGCGAGTGAGGTGGGTGACACCAGATAGCAAGGATTTCTTGGCATGGAGTGAGTTGCAGGGGAGAAGGGTCTAATGGATGGAGAGACTGTTTAGCAAATGGTAGGATCAGGGAGTGGGGTACCACATGACCCAAGGGGCTGCTTGGCATGGGATGTTAGGAAGGACTGGGGTGCCACTATACAACAGGGACTGATGGGCTTCAACAACGTGAGGGAGAAGTGGACACTGCATAACAGACACTTTTTGGTCTAAGAGACGAGGAATGGGGTGCCACTAGATACCAGGGACTGCTTGACATAGGGGCTGTGTAATGAAGATGTGCCACTGGGCAACAGGCACTGCTTGGCACAGGAGCTGGGTAAAGAAGGATGTTGGTGACACTGGACTCTGGAGACTGTGTGGCACATTGACTGGGTAAGGGAAGGAGGTGCCAGTGGGTGCCAGAGACCCACTGCTTGGCTTGAAGAAGGGTGTTGGTGACACTAGACTCTGGAGAAGAAAGGAGATGCAAACTGCCCCCCCCAAGCTGAAGTAGTTAATAGGGAGAACCCAAAGGGGGACAAATCCCCAAAGGTATCTGATAACAAGAAAAACAAAACAGTTGTATGAAAAGAGAGATGGGAATGATGGCAGAGGAGGTATGGAGGGAAGGCAAAAGGGAAACGTGGCGATGACAAGAAGGGTGGTAGCAGAATTTGGAAGGACATGAGTTTAAATGGTGGAAGTCTGGGAACTAAGATCCCAGATCTAGTGGCCATAATGGCAGAGGCTGACCTGGACATTGTTGCCATTACCGAATCGTGGTGCAATGAGAACCATGACTGGCATATAGCTGTACCAGGCTATATGTTTTTTCAGGAATGAAAGGGTGGGTAAGAAAGGTGGAGGAGTTGCTCTTTATGTGAGGGATAGCATAAAAGCCACAGAGATACAGGGAACACAGGGAGCAGCAGAGGTACTGTGGGTCACCCTAGCAATGGGGAATGGAACCTTTATTCATAGTGGCGTGATACACACATGTCCAGCATGGGGGAGGGGGAGGATAAGTATGTAGTAAAAGTCATCCAAAAGATTGAAAATAAGGAAGAGGTGCTGCTGGTGGGGGACTTCAATGTGCCAGATGTAGATTGGGGCATCCCTGCTGCAGCTGTAGCTGCAGTTTCATTTAGGAGCATGGACATCCTAGACTCCCTGCACAGGGCATTCCTCAGGCAACTAGTAAAACAGTCCATGCATGCGGGAAAAATATTGGACCTTGTACTCAATAACAGGGACAGTGTTGCAGATGCCATGGTGGGTGGCCACCTGGGGACCAGTGATCACCATATAAGAACTGTGGCAGAAGAGAACCACACAAAGGCGAGGATCCTGGACTTTAGGAGGGCTAATTTTACAAAGATTTGGAAATGCCTCAAGAATTCCCTTGCAAGGGTAGAGGACTTGGGTGGAGTGGAGGAACAGTGGACAAAATTAAAAGCATGGATAGTGAGGGTAACAAACCTCTGCACTGGGCAAGCAAACAAAAGCAAGAGGAAAAAGAGACCACTATGGTTCTCAAAAGAGGTGACTGGGAGAGTAAGGGCAAAAACGTAAGCATTAAAGAGGCCTAAGGAAACACAGGAGGAGGAGGAGGATAGAGAGGTGTATCAGGAGTAGCAAAGGGAGGTGGGGAAAGCAGTCAGGAATGCAAAGGCGCAAATGGAGGAGAAAATAGCTCAGGCAGTAAAGAAAGGGGATAATACATTTTTCAGCTATGTAAGCTAAAGGAGAAAGATCAGAGGAGGGATTGTAAGACTAAAGAGGGAAAGGAGGGAGTTTGTGGAAGGGGACAAGGAAAAAGCAGACATCCTGAACAAATACTTTTGTTCAGTGTTCACAGAGTAAAGTGAAGCAGAGGGGCCACAGATAAGTGACAGGGACATCAAAGGATGGGAGGTGGACACTAGTTCATCTACAGAGTAGAGAGTCCTGAAGGCACTTGCAAGTCTGAAAGTGTTCAAGGCAATGGGGGCCTAATGGGATACACCCAAGGATACTGAGAGAGAGTGGGCAGGAGCTGGCTGTACCTCTGGCAGTCCTATTCTACCACTTACTGGAGATGGGAGTGGTCAGTGAGGATTGGAGGACTGATGTAGTCCCTTCACAAAAGTGACAGCAGGGAGGAGGCTGGCAATTACAGGCCAGTCAGCCTGACTTCGGTGGTAGGGAAATTAATGGAATCACTACTAAAGCAGAGGATAGTGGAATATATTGAATCCATTGCCTTACAGGAACCAAGGCGACATGAATTCACTTGGGGGAGGTCATGTCAAACAAATCTGACAGATTTCATTGACTGGATGACCAGGGAATTAGATCAGGCTGGAGCAGTGGATATGGCCTACCTAGATTTCAGTAAGGCTTTCAACACCGTTCCACATAGGAAACTTGTGAACAAGCTGGGCAGCCTGGGAGTGGGTCCAAAGGTGGCAAACTGGGTAAGAAATTGGTTGGAGGGTAGGAGACAGAGGGCAGTGGCAAACAGAGTGCACTCTGAGGTAGGAAGGGTGACCAGTGGGGTGCCTTAAGGATCAGTACTAGGACCGGTCCACTTCAGTGTCTTTATTAGCAACATTGCAGACGGGCTAGAAGAGAAGGTATGCTTTTTGGCAGATGTCACTAAGATCTGCAGCAGGGTGGACATTCCAGGGGTGATGGAAAGAATGAATAGCAATCTAAGAAAGCTCGAGGAGTAATCAAGAGTGTGGTAAGTAAGTTTCAGTGTGAAGAAGCGCAAGGTTATGCACTTGGGCACAGAAACTCAGGGGTGGAGTACAAATTGGGGGAGTGGTACTGGCAACCACCAAACTGGAAAGGGTCCTGGGGAAATTATTTCTGTTGACCTAAATATGTCCAAACAATGTGATAAGGCAGTGGGGAGAGCCAGGGGGATGCTAGAGTGCATAGGGAGAGGCGTCAACAGCAGGAAGAGTGAAGTGGTGATACCACTACATAAATCACTGATGAGGCCACGCCTAGAGTGCTGCATCCAGAACTGGAGACCATGGGCCAGATACTCAGAGCTTCCTTACTGATGCAAGGAGCTTGCATTACAAAGAATGGGCCAAGGCATGGCCTGCACCGGGGAGCAATTCTCAAACGCAGCTTGCAGCAACCACAGGCTGCATGCACCAAGGAGGTCTTGCACCATCCTTGCAGCACAAAAAGGGGTGTGTCATGGTGCAAGGAGCCATGCACCAGGGCAAAGCTGCAACATCCACTTTTCCTGTATTCTCTAAGGACCAAGGTGCCACCAGAATCAAACACCCCTTCGGACAGGGCTAGTCTAGGGGCCCATGCATCACCCATGGGTGCTTCTGTGCTACCTCCTGGGGGTGGTACAGCACATATGCCATGCACTGCCATGTGTGTGTATATATATTATATATATATATATATATATATATATATATATATATATATATATATATATATATATATATATATTATAGCTGCACACATTAATATCTATAATTGGGATGACTAACTCACAGTAATTACAGATGATTTGGGCAATGCATGTTAGATACACTTCTGCAATGTCTGGAGCATCTGTTCCTACTGTTATGTCATTGCCATGATGATAAATAGAGAATAATGCATAAGGGGGTGGTTGCTGCAAGAATTTAATGCACACCTAAGTTGAGGGATGCTACATAAACCCTGAGAGCGAAGCTTGATGGGTTTAGCAAGGAATCCCTCGAAGAGGGTGTGCATTGAATTTGAGTACAATCACCCCCTCATGTCTTATTTTGTTTCATTGCTTGGCGGCAATTTTTCAGACATGGAGTCATGCACGGTAATAGTTGGTCCCTGTAAACGTAAACCTACACTGTAAAGATAAAACTAGCATTTGGAAAAGCATATTGTTTATTACTTGCTAGGGTAGTATTTTAAAAAAAGCAGGAAATGTTGAAAAAAAATAATTCAAGGAACAGAGAGACTTAAAAAGCATTTCTGACCTTCCATTATGCGCCCACATCAGCATGCAAAGAATGGGGAATCAGTGCGAATAAGTGAACAGCAATGGTAATAGTAAAATGAATATGACAACTAGCAAAAAAAAAGGTTATTTTTATTATCCTTATTGTCCTTAAAATGTAAATTTAACACTTGGCCGCTATGATACTTTGGCGGTTGGTTGCCTAGGATATGTGCCCACATGGTCTGGACATTCTTGGGAAAAGAAAGGGACCATTTTCAAATTACTTATTTCTCTTTTAGGACACAGGCATATTAAATCACTTTAAAGCATTTTTTCCTAAAGTTTTAGAGAACTATGACTACAAAAATTGTATTTTGCAGAATGTATTTTGGCTAATGACTCACCTTTCATCTGAGTCAGACTCTATCACAGCGCACCTCTGTTTCTTCTGTGTTGTTGCTTTGGGGGGCTCTGTGATAGACGTTAATTGTGAATCCCTGGTTAAATATGCAATTAGGCCCAAATGTGGTCTGCAGGGCACTTCAATCTAAGGAAGACTCAGTTATCTTGATGTTTATTTGCTGTGAAGCACTTCTAGAGGTGGATACCTGCTCAAATCGGTTGTTAGCATTACCCGGTAAATATTGAAGGAGCTTTGAAATCTTTTGCTACTTTGCTTCAGACAAAATGGAGTAATTATTGATACTTAGCAGATTATGGTGCCCAGATATCCGTTAAACCTCAGTAGGTGGGATTTTGCAATCAATCAGTCTTTGTATCTACGTTTTCATGTGGAGTGGTTTGTTATGTGTTTACTTACTGCTAGCCCTGCATCTGCCTTAATTGTTGCCATCATGAACCTCAATTTGTTAAGGCCCACATTCCTGTTATGGTACCATAGTGAACCAGGTGCAGAATTTACATTAAGTGCCAGAGGAAACTGTGGTGCAGTAGTTGTTTGTGGCCTGTTTTGCTTGTAAATGTTGTAGGCTGTCAAAGCGTCCCTATATTTGTTTACATCATTGTGATAAATCCTGGACTTTACTGGCCTGACATCCCTAGGGTTGTTTCATTTTTGTCTGCTGCTCATTGTTCTCTAGAAACCAGTTACCATTGCTATCTCTTTCCTCCACAATGTCACCCCATGCCAGGTCACAGTGTTCCTTTGTACGCAGTGCAAATTGTATGCCAGTATTAAAAACTTAAAATTAAGCAGTCCAATGAGGGTTTCTATGCTTAAGGTGCCTGATGAATAAAGCAAGTTTAAGTCATCTTCTGCTAAAGGCCATGCTTTTAAAAGTCTTTTACCTATACCTAGTATTTTAAGATGTTTGAGTTTGGCAGCCAGGGTGCGTTTAGTTTCAATCAAATCTGTCTGCTACAGGCCGGTACACCGGCGCAGCGGTAGGGCTACCACTCACAGCGCTAGTGTCCTGGGTCTGGGAACGGACTCAGGTAGATGGAGGGTCAGCCGGGGGGGGAGGAGGATTAAGCACCCAAGGCTGCTTTCCTCCTCCAGGGTGGGTTGCATGTCCCACCTGCTCTACTGCCACCTGGGTGACCAGGTGCAGCAGGACAGCAAGTAGAAGGGAGGGGAGACATCAGCCGGGAGCCAGAGTGTTCACACATCCTGATGTGTATCACCCCATGGCTTCCCCAAGCATGCTGACATACTGTGGAAGGGTCCAGAAACAGCAGGAAAAAACCCACGGTGCTCCCTGTAGATGGAGCCTCAGGCCCCTATCCCACAGCCCCTGCCACTGCCAGCGTCAGATCCCCGATTAAATAAAGATGCATCCGGGTGGAGGAAGGGGTTCCCCACCTTGTACCCACCTGGGGGTATATCTAAGGCTTCATGGGAGGATGAACTGCACTGGCAACTGGACAGACAAGAAGGGATGTATAAGGTCATGGAAGTCTCTCGAAGGAAAGAAAGCACAGCGGCAAGAAGGTGGCATTAAGAAAGAATAAAAAATAAATAAATCTGTTTGCCACCCTTTAAATATTGAATGCACATACTTGTTTCTGATTAAATGTCTTTCTATGGATGCCAAAATTCCATGAAAGGAGCTTGGCTCGTAGTCACTGCCATCTGTAATTTTAAACAGTAGATGAAATTCGCTTTTAATTCATCAAAGTTTACATAGCTAACATTGTGTAAAATCCAAAATCGGTATACATTATAAGCAGAAGCACAATTACAGTGCCAGATCTCCTTAAAATTATGACACCAAATTACCTCATTGGGCAAAGATGTCCAAAAATACAAAATGGCTCTGGTACAAGTAAAACACTCCTTTCAGCCAAAACATTGTTGCGGCTGTGAAGTAGTCACAGAGGAAAGTTTCTCCAGCTCTAGTAGTAGTTCTGAGAATGAGGATGGAACTCCTCAGAAGAGGAAAGAAAAATGGCCCCCTACTGCACAAAAATAGCTGGGGAAGGAGTTAAAGTACCCCGTACTAGTAAAAGACATAGTAATTTAATGGATAAAGTAAAAGACGTGGTCCGGGAAGACATACATAGGTTAACCAAGAAAATAGAAAGCCTAACAGAACAATACAATGATGAATCGGATGAAATAAAAAAGGCAGGCATAACAGCAAATATTACCTTGGTAGAAAAGGATAGAGAAAAAATGAAAACAAACTAAAAGATGATTTGGCAGCAAGGGAGGAAGAGGCCACTATGGAAAGAGCCCACGAAAGGCTAGAGGTTACCCAGAGGGACTTGACTATCCAAGAATCCATGCAATTGGTAGATCAGTTAGGCAAATGGGAGCCTGTACAAAATCCGGTCCCCTATTGTGGAAAACTAAAAACAGTTGCTAATTTTAATCTGACCAACAAAGATGCATGCAAAGTAGTAACGCTCTCCGTGTGACTCCAGAGCCTTCCAGCTAATGCAGGCTAATTCTGATAATAACGACACTTGGGCAAATGTTGATGAGATCCAAATGACATTGCAGTCAATGCATGGCATGTCCCAAACAGATTGGGTAAAGATTTATGAAGTACAACAACTTCCTGAAGAATCCCCAGTTATGCTGCATATGCCACCTATGGGGGTGTGGCCAACCCTAGTGAAGATAGGGAACTGTTTCTTAGTTTGATTGATTAGTCTCTGTGTCAATACGCATGTTGTGTAAATGAGCACTGACATGCAGAAAAGGAAGTATTGCTTACCGGTTGGTGGTGGATGCAACAGGATGATCAAACCCAGAAAAGGGAAAGGAAAAGCGACGAGTAGCCGCTATTGACAAATTAGAAGGTAAGAGTAGATATGCGTGTAATAATTGTGGAAGACAGGGACACTTCAAACAAGATTGCTGGGAGAAAGAAAGGAGACATGGAGGGAAAACAAAAACATGTAATAGAAAGGAGACAAGCACAAAATCCTGGTAATAATGCTAAACCAGATGGTAAGGCAGATTTGCAAAAATGTATTGAAATGCTCAGAAATTTGGTCAATACCAAGGCTGTGGCAGCCATTAAAAGGGAACCTGATGAAGAAGAACTGATACAATTAGATCAATGATGGGGCAAAAGCCCCCACCTTCCAAGTACGAGGTAAATTGATAGAGGACTGGGAAGGTTGTCCTACTGTATCGAACATGGTCAGGGGCTGCCAGACTGTGATACTGGTCAACACTGGAGCTACAGTTAGCATTGCTAATAATGGTATGCCCTTAACAACCCATGAGAAGAAGCAAATAAGTTTGCAGGGCTTCTCGGGCGGGGGTGTTAACAGCATGCCTAACAAAACCAGTTATGGTCCAGATTGGAGAAGAGCAATTAAAATGTATGTTTTGGAAATGTAATACACATGAAGGTACCATCATGGGTATGGACATTCTGGCACAACATGGCTTGGTAGTTGATCTTAGTAACATGATTTTACGGAAAGGGAGCACTACCAATCCGGGTCCAAATGTGGATGATTCACATAGTATATATACTGTGAAACCATTGAAAATGTATCACGTAGAGTAATCATGGAAGTACATACCTCAGTGGATAGTACATGCTATCAAGCAACATGAAACAATACGGGCTAAGAATGCAACAGAATGTGGCTGAGCTTCTAATATTGAAGTCCAGATAGAGGGGCCAGACCCCCCGCCACAAAAACAATACACCTTCTCCAAGGAAGTGTATGATGAAATTCGAATGATACTTAAGCAACTACAAGCACAAAAGATCATTAGACTCATGTGTTCCACAGTGAACTTTCCTCTTTGGCCAGTATGTAAGCCCAATGGTACCTGGCATTTAACAGTAGACTATATGGTGTTAAATAAGGTTACACCCTTGGTCACCCCAGTGGTATCAAGGCTTCCTGGCTTGATATCTTGGCTGTCTCCTACAGCTACAGTTTATACTGTACTCGATGTATCAAATGGCTTTTGGTCCATCCCAGTCCATCCTGATAGTCAGTATAAATCTGCATTTACTTTTCAGGATAAACAGTATACTTTCTAATGTTTACCACAGGGTTTTCACTCATTTCCAACTTTATTCCATCAGTGTCTGGCTGAGATACTGTTTGGATTTTCTCATCCTGCGGCAATAATCCAGTATGTGGATGATATATTACTACAAACTGACACTTATCAGGAACATGCCAGTTTATTGGATGAGCTGTTAACTGTGCTACAGAAAGGAGGGTTAAACCTAAATCCAAGCAAAGCTCAGACTGGGCAATCACAAGTTACCTTTTTAGGAATATGTATCAATCAGGAAGGACATACTGTAGACCCAGATATGAATCAGGTCATACAACAGTTACCCCGACCTAAAACAAAAGCAGCATTTCGACAGTTTTTGGGAATTGTAGGCTTCTGTAGGGATTTATAGAAGCTTTTTCTAGCATGGTGAAACCACTGTACTATCTGTTAAAGGGAGGAAAAGAGACTGACATCCTAAAATGGGAGTCAGATCATCAACAAGCCTTCATGGCTTTTAAACAAGCACTAATTATGGTTCCTACCCTCATTAGCCCTTCTGCATTATCAGACTTTGTAATACAGGTTCACGCCACTGATCAAGTGATCAATGTAGTCCTGTTACAAAAGCGATCAGGGACTTTGCATCCAGTGGGATATTTTTCTTGGGTACTAACTCCCGTAGGGGAAACCTATGAAAAATGTGTAAAACACTTATTAGCTGTATATTGGACAATACAAGCTACTGAGCATATTGTGGGGTTTAATCACATTGTTTTGCAAACCTCACATACACCTGTGAAATTTCTCTTAGGGGTATATGGGGAGTATTCTCTCAGAGGCTGGAAAAAAGTGGCACTGGCCCTACAAGGGAAAAATATCTCTGTGGAGAAATGTACCACCCCCATGTTAGTAGAATTAATGACATGGGAGGGAGATGTGCATGATTGTGGGGAAGTCATGGGTATTGAATATAAACCAAATTTTTGCTGCTGAACCTAATGTTATGGGTACTGATGTGTATGTGGATGGCTCCCGCTTTTGGGATAATGGCCATTTCCACACAGGAAATGCTATTTAGACCCCTGGAATAAATTAGAAAACATTAGTACAGTGTCCATCATCATTTTCTGCCCCATGAGCAGAATTGGAGGCAGTATGCAGAGCTATTAGGGTGTATCCACAGGAAGCCATTAATGTCTTCTCGGTCTGTGCTTTTGTTGTCAATTCCTTGTTAGATTTTCTTCTTATTTGGATGAAAAGATGAATGCGAACAGCCACTGGTGAACCTGTGGCTTTTTCTCCCATATTACAACATATATTGGATATAGGAGCTCAAAACCCATTGAGAATTGCTATTTGTAAAGTAAGAGCTCATCAAAAGAATCCAAAAGATATCCATGAACTAAACAATAATTTGGTAGATAATTTGGCTCAAATAGCTGCGAAACAAAGAAAACTTATGGATTGATCCTCTAGGAGGCGACTCTACACAACTGTGGGAAGCTGAAGAGTATGATAAAAATAATCCAAGATGGATAGCAGCATTATCACAAGTCCCTAGTTTAGGACAAATCCAAGATACTAATGTTTGGCTTCTTGGTTGTCAGAACCAATGGAAAGATACAGGACAATGTACTACCAAACATGTTACTATATGGGAAGATATGGGAATGACAACCAGGCTTTAAGAAGTGGATATCACCTACGTCTTTTAGAAAATATATTATCATGGAGAATCACAGAACTGGGGGACATTGTGAGCTCCATAAAACTTGTAAAATCTTGGCTCAAAAATATTGGTGGCCAAATATGGGAAAAGATATCAAGCAATTCCTGGAGGCTTGTCTCATTTGTGCACAAATAAATCCTCCAGTACCTGGTAAAAGGGTTCCGCTAGGGCATATACCTCTGGCGGACAGTCCTTGGTTCAGTTTATGAATTGATTACGTGGGATCCTTGCCTACTGTAAAAGGGGGGAGGTTCTGATATTTACTAGTCATTATTGATATATTTTCCAAATGGGTAGAAGCACTATCAGTGAGAAAATATAGTGTACATGCTACTGCAAAAGCATTGTGGGAACAAGTGTTCTCATGTTGTGGTTTTCCCAGAGTCCTTTAAAGTGATAGAGGGACTCACTTTACAGCAACAATAATGACAGCTGTGTGTCATATCTTAAGTATCACTCAACACTTGCATTTACACTACCATCCACCATCTTCCAGAATGGTAGATAGGTTAAATCGCACTCTGAAATGTGCACTGAAAAAAGCTGTGTTGGATACTGGTAAATGATGGGTGACTCACTTACCAGGTATCGTGATGGGTATTAGAGGTACGGAAAGCAAGAGCACTGGCATAGCCCATACCAACTGATGACTGGATGGGATATGCGGCTGTATTATCCATCAGATCCAGATTTGTCTACACCTGTGTTAGACCATGTTAAAACTGATGTGTTTCTGCAACAGTTGCAGAAGCAACTGAATCTGTACCTACCACATGCTGCCAGAAATATGGTACAGACTCATTGGAAAAACAAATGGAGACATGATGAAAAAGTGATATCGCCCAATGAAAGGGGTCAGCACGTCATGATTAAAAGCTTTGGTCAAAAGGGACCATGGGATGCTAATTGGATGGGGCCTTATATGGTTATTAATGTATTGGGGCTGTGGGTTATCCAAGTTCATCGAATTTGACAAGAATCTGCAGAGACCAAATGGGTCCATGTGGACCAATGTAAATTGTATCAGCCTTTAAATGTTGACAACTGATACTGCTCTGTTTTTCCCAATAGGTGAAATACAATGTTCTCTTTACTTCTACTGTGTAATGCCTTACTTATTTTGCTAATTTCTGACCAAAATGGATGCCCAGGGCACATATGGAGCAGTTCATATAGCAGGACATATGCCAATCATTCTGCATGAGGTCTCCCACTATTGTTGAGAGAATGACATGAGCATCTTGGATATCTTCTTATTAAATGGTACTTTATTTGCTATGGATAATGTCAAAATGCAATGTGGGTGTGCGCACAAGAAGCCTGGCCTGACACGGCAATGTGTGTGGTAAGCAAAACTACCCAAAAAGGGATTTACGTCCCTTCTACCTTGGGTGATACTGCCAATTTAATGAAAGAGGAACAAGATTTGTTGAGAAAGAAATTAAAGGACATGTTATAAAATCCATCTTATATAACGTTGTTAAATGCATCTTATCAAGGTACAAATGCATCACTATGTGATATGTGGCATTTTTTATATAATACAACTATTGTGGTGAGATATACTGTGGGGTTAAAGCAATTTTTCACAGTATTGCCATTAACGAATAAATATTGATTGTTGACATATGCTACCAATGCAAGATGGTTGGGAATGACTTGTAATGCTAATATAACATCATGGCATGCTGTTTCTTGGAGCATGGAATATAGTGTATCAAAAACAAGGTATATCAGGGCAAAAATTCTTGCCCCCATCAGATGGAATCATCTTGACGCAAAATGTATATCATTTATGTTATCCATGTAAATTGGAGTATGATAATGTTTTGCTGCATCTGCCCTTTCCACTATTACTGCCTCAATGAAAAGATTGGGCTTCAGTGTTGTTATGGCAAGATTATTATAATAAAGCATTAAATCAATATCATGAAAGACACAGAATGTGGTCATTTAGAATTCCTGCAGAAGCATTACCAGGCTTATCTCATTGTAAAAGAGACGTGTGGGGCTGGTTAGGCTTAGGATTAGGACTTGCTAATTGTATTGATTCTATGGTTTTAAAGGGTCATATTAGTTCTTTGGAAATTACTTTAAAAGATATGGCTACTGGACCATTATCAGATACTGTGAGATTAGCGGCTGATAATGAAGAGATTGATTGGTTTGCCTTTAAGGAAACCTTATAAAATTTTTGAATTATTGCTAAAATAATAAATCTTTTAAATAGATCACTCTCTGATATGTTTAACGATAGCTATATAGAATTGGCTTGCTCTCAATTAGCTGCTGAAGCACATGCTTATCTAGTCAATGAATTAAATAGAATTGAGACCAATAGGTTACCCTTAGGAACAGGCAAGGCCAATGTTACCAGATTATTGGATCATCCCACTGTAATCTTACCACCCTTAGCTATGGTAAAAGTATGGAACTCACCAAATCAATATGCACACATGCTGTGACATGTGATTCCCATACTAGTGATAATACCTGTATGTTTTGAACCACCGAAAATATCATGGCAAATCAATAATTTGGGAGTATTATTGCATGACCAGATCATGAGATTCCAAATACCAGGTAATATTATTATCACAGTACACGATAAATATGTTGTATTACCTAAACAACAGTGTGTACAAGAACATGAAACCTTAATATGTGGGGAAGACACATCAACTGCTCCATGGTTTCCTAATCAATGTAAATTTGCCTTAACATCTACAAATGAATACTGCCAAGCTATGAGACGGAGCCAATCATGATGTATTATAGCAGGTCAACCTTGGAATGTATGGGGGTGTGGTGACAAGACCTGGTGAGTTGCAGATTGGACCCTCTGGGAACATCCTGCCTATAGCCAAACAAAAGTTACCCATATTGATTCTTCCAGTATGGCCTTGGACTTACTCACTGATTTGGCCACTCTGCGTCATCTTGTATTACACACGTTTAATAAAATGATAATTGATGCCTTGTTGTATCATCAACAAACTAAAGACCTATGTGCTGAGGAAAAATGTACACCACACCCTAAGATTAATATGTTATTTTGTTTCATGATTGGCTTATAATGGGGTGTTGACATTTTCAAAATAATAATTCTTTATATAAACACTGTGACCCAGATATTCAAACTGCGCCAGGTTGTAGCGCAAGCTTGAGTGCAGCTCAACTTGGCTGCGCAGGTGTGTGGACTGGGTGATATTCAACAGAGCTGTGCCATGGCTCAACAGCTTTGAATATCACACCCTGGCCACCCCCAGTGTGCATGGTGCACTGGCACTGCACCAGTGCAAGTGGCCAGAGTGGAGCATGGAGATGCGCTAGCGCAAGGTCCATTGCACCATGCACAGCAACCGTGATATTCAAAACCTGACATGCAAATTGGGCCATAATGTATGCAAGGCACACATGGGGCTACTTGCATGTCATTATAGCCCCATTTGCATGCAGTTGTGCCGATCCCCGATGACTTGCGCCTGGCGACCTGCCAGGCAGCAGCCGTCGAGGATGAACGCCCCCTGCAGCCCGATCATGGGCATCTGTATAATGAAAATCCATCATCCAATATCCTTGGTGGTCCAGTGGACCACTATCTGCCAGTCATGGGCATTTGTCAAAAAAATAATCCCAATATCCCTGGTGGTCAGTGGTCCCCCACCCGCAGTGAGCCCCACCGTCCCGCCTCCCAGTCAGTCGGTGGGCAACAGCACCACCCGCCTTCTGCCCCGCTGTCCACTGACTGACACCTGGTAGGGCTGCACTCCCATTGATTCAGAGCGTGAGCCAATGGGCATGCAGCCCATACTGTACTACACATTCCAGATATGTGAATGATTCATTCACATATCTGGAGTGTGTAGTATGGTACAGGCTGCACGCCCATTGACTCACTCTGTGAACCAATGGGTGTGTAGCCCTAATGAGGTGTCAGTCGGTGGGCGATGGGGCTGCACGCTGGTGCTGCTGCCCTCCGGCTGACCGTGAGGGAGTGGGGCGGTGGGGCTCAGTGGCTGGGTGGGGGGGTACCACTAGACCACCAGGGATATTGGGATTATTTTTCTTTGACAAATGCCCACGATTGGGTAGATAGCAGTCCACTGGGCCACCAGGGATATGGGACAATGGATTTTCATTATACAGATGCCTGCGATCAGGCAGATAGTGGTCCACTGGATCACCAGGGATATTGGAAGTATATTTTTCATTACAAATGCCCGCGATCGGGCAGAAAGCGGTCCACTGGACCACCAGGAATGTTGAACAATGGATTTTTTTTATACAGATGCCTGCGATGGGGCATGGGGGGTGCCGCCATGTGCAGTCGGAACTCGGGTGGCCACCCACAGGTGGCAGCTGCCGTGTTGCGCCCTGCAATGTGGCAGCTCATCTGTGGGGGGCCATCAGTTGTTCCTTTTTTTTGCGTAACTTTGTGCTGACGCAGGTAGGGGTTGCGCATGCATGGCTCTGCACATCCCAGGCTGACTATCGAGCTGTGCAGGTTATGCATGGGCATGCCGCCCCCCCACCTGTACCTGCACACATTACTGATGCACTCCGATGCATCGGGATTTGTGACACGCACTTTTCCCTTTTGAATATCGCGCCGGTGCAGATCAGTGGGTTGCGCATGGCGCAACACTGTTGTGCTATATGCAACCCTTTTGAATATCTGGGCCTGTATGTATATTGAATTTGCAGCACCAATACTGATGAAAAGAATGAACATGCATGTGAAGATGAAAAACCGCAATAAACTCTTAGAAGAAATCTGAAGGCTAGAGTGAAATTCTTTTGCAAACACAATGCAAACTTACATGGAACATACACAGTTAAAGAGGGAAGCCTTTGTCAGAGAAAACAATGCTCAAGAACAAGGGATAATACTATGAGGTTGGAGGGGGTAGGCTCAAGGGAGATGTAAGGAAGTACTTCTTCACAGAAAGAGTGCTGGATGCCTGGAACAGCCTCCCAGCAGAAATGGTGGGTGTGAAAATTGTAGTGGGATTCAAGAAGGCATGAGAGAGACATAAGGGAACCTTAGTGGTAGGGAAAGGGTCAAAAAGATGGAGATCGAGTAGGGTCTGTGGGGTCACAATAAGCAGGGAAAATGGGCAAACCAGGAAGATCAAGTTTCAATATTTCTATGTTTCCTGAGGTGGGGTTAATGGAGAGGGTACTAGTGACTACTTGGTATGGGATGAAAATGGGAAGAGCCAATTAACAACACGGACTGCTTGGCACAAAAAAATACCAGCACTGGTGATGCATATTACTGTGCATTTGTTATTGAATGTCCATTTCAAAAACAATGAAAATAACTGAAAAAAAAATTAAACCCATTCAGGCAGCTAAGTGTTGAAATCCAAAGCCACAACAGTAATGGAAGGTAATATTAGGGTACAAGTTCTCCCTAAATCTTGGTGAACATATCGGGTGGTGTTCATTGGGGACTGAGTGACTGCTCAAAGACAGACTGGTGTGACCCTAACTTTGACACCTTCTCTCAGATGATTGTAGTGTGTGGAAATGTCCATGCCCTGGAAGATAGTGCAGGACATAAGCTAGGGAAATACCACTCCCACTTCAAGCAGTCATTTAAACCCCGCGGAACATCACACTACACTCACTAAGATTTTGGGGAATTGTTACCCTAACCTCACAATTCACTACTTTGTGACTTTAGGCTTCAAGCCTAACTGGTGCCTGAACATAGATATCTGCAAAGAATTTAATATACAGATACACTTCTGTTTATCTGTAATTAGTTATGCAAGCAATAACACATGATGAGGTGTGGGTTACATCCTGATAAGAGCACGCCCAGGTGTGTTATAAGGCAATTGAACCACCATAGAATGAACAGATTGGTTCAGGTATCTTGTCGATTGGCTGGCTTCCTGGCTGATTTTCGGCATGAGATTTGCTAGATAATTAATGCCTAGCAGTTCCCTCGTGTACCAGACTTCAGCAGTAGGCAGCAGTGAAGCAGGTATTTTTCTTGGATGGCAGTAAAATGCCAGTGGGGTGGGTGGCAGTTTTTGGAAGTATTTTTTGAAGGACCTTACTGGACAGAGAAGGTTGCCAGGAAGTTCATAAAAATACCCTCTGTACCATTGTTTACTAGCATTGTTTTTTTTTTGTGTGTGTGGTTTTTGGAAAATTCATTAAATGTGAAAGTTATGTATTCAGCAGCCTTGTCATCTTTCATGATTTCAAAATGCTCAAGTTTGAGTTATCTTAGATCTTTGCTGCCTCTGCGAGCCATACATAACTGTATGTCAAGCCATACCTTGAGCAGGAGGCCACAGGGATTGTCTGGTGATAAAACTGGTGAGGATTTTAGTATGTCCAGGTCCTGCTGACTTATTGCAGGGGGATGGTCTGCCTTAATTGTCTTTTCCCCTGGCACCTGTAGTTTTTTACTACTGCTGTAAATATGTTATTGACAGGCTGGAGGCCTGGAGATCTCTGTGGCTGTACAGGTTGATGTTCTGGCTCAGTGGGGTCCATTTATGTGTCAGTTTAGACTATCCCTTAGTGTGATGATGCTTACCAGGCTGTAGTCACTGCCATCCACTTGTCAGATTTCAGCGTAGAATTTCCTTAGGATGTTTGACAGTTCTGTGATGGGAACTGCCTCCAGGTTTATTTGTACGTTTTTAACTAAGCACCAGGTTTGGAACACAGATACTGCCCACATAGTGTTTTTCTACGTGTTCATTTTTGTTATTTTTGTTTTTCTAGTTCTTGCAGCTCTTCTGGTATTAGGTTAGGTTATGTAGTTACACTTTTTGTTTTCCTTTTTCTTTTGCCAGGTTGCCTCATGAATTCAGTGCTTGGTGGGATGGCTGGATCACTCTGCGGTGTTGTGCCACCATCCCTGGTGGTAGAGAGGCTGACAGTGGGATCACTCTGCAGCACTGCACTGACATCTGTGATGGTTGAGAGGCTAACAGTCATTTCCACCATGGCGGTGGCATCACATGGTTCCTCTTCATTCTCTTGGAGCCTGGTAAGTGTTTATTTGTTGGTCATGTGAATGCTTACTGAGGCTGTCTGAGCCATTTCTGTCATTCCGATCAGTTTTGATTCAGGATGGCACTTGTGTGACTGAGATACAGCTTCCATTTACTGTTGTGAGGCGACTGACTGGCAGTGTTTCTGTACTCTTTCTGCATTTTTAAAATCATTACCCAACAACTTTGTGGCACAAAAGGTGATGAGTCTTGCTGGTTTGCTAAAGTTTTATAGATGTTGAAGGTCTTTCCTGTCAGTGAGATTTGTGGTTAAGACCTCCACAACTGTCACAAAGGAAATGCTGTTCCTGCTACTGTGTGGTGAACTGTGCCACTGTATGTTTTTGTTTACAGTGTGCAGAGTTCACTGATATACTGTTTTTATGTGGTCAGGCAGAGGAGGTTAGTGCTGGTTAGCTAGTATATCTTCTGATAAGGACATGTCTCTGAAGGTGAACTAGCCAGTCAGATTCCTCCATTTCTGAAGTCCATGTTATACCTGTATTTATGCCCCTTATTCTTTATTAATGAGAACAGAGTAATCTGATTAAATGAAAACAGGATCTTTATGATTCACACTTCATTCTGTGCTCCTGCTTTACCCACCACCCAAAGTCTTAATCATCTCTTTGTGAGATCAGCATAATTTCCACTGCAGTAGAGTATGATTCAGAAATGGAGAATTAGGACATCATTAAGGGAGAAGCAGAAGGATGAATTGAAGGCTGGGGAACAGAGATACTCTTTTCATGCGAATGTCCTCCATAACAGACAATAAAGGGAACATAAATTCAAAACAATAACAGAAGTTGAATTGTCTTACTATGCTATGTAAACAATAATACCCAACAGGGTGGTTGGGTGGTATTGTGCTATACCGGGCTGCCGGGGCATAATGAGGACCGACGTCACAGGTGGAGGGCCTTATAAACTTGGAAGGTCAGGTATAGCATAATACCGCCCACCTACAGGGTATTATTGCACTTAAAAAATGAGCTCTAGGTAACAGTTGTATAAAAGATGAAAAAAAATTAAGTAAGTAAAAAACAATGAAAAGTCAATTGTGCTGTAAAGTAGTTCTTCTAGTAGTGCCAGTAGAGGGCACTGCTGTCACTTACACCTGTTAGTTTTTTTTTTTCTTCACTTTCCCGGTTTCTTAGTTTGTTCATGGGAATCCCTCCATCCCCCTACACCACCACCCCCCAGTAAAACATGAGGGCTGTATATTGGGGTTTCTGCTTCTCCCTCCTAGGCTACACCCCAAGTAGCTGTCACTGTTGTGTTGTTGTTTTTTTATTTTGTGTTACGTAGATTGTGATTAGGTTTGCAAATGGACCAAAGGTTTGAAAACAGCTGCCACCCATGTAAATAGTAATCACTAAGTATGAACACAGAATAAGACAAAAAAAAAAAAACACTTTGCTGTCAGTTTTCTTCCTCCTCCCTTCCCCGGGGTTGCTGTGAGTGTGAATTGTGAGCATGATCCCAAAACAGGGACCAGAAGTGTGAAAAGGAACTGTTACCCATTTTGAAGTGAGATGCGAGTGTCCAGAGTTAACCAGAGGTATTAAAATGAAAATATTTTTTTCTGGTTGCCGGGTGTTGTGAGAGGAGTAGAGTTAAGTTAAAGACATAAAAAGGCGCTATGTGGTTTCGCTTGCTCCTCGCCCCCCCCCACCCATCAGTTTGCACTCCACATAGCACACTTGTGGTGCTTACCTCAAGGAGCTGCATTTACAGTTTATGTGACAGCCGACGGTGAGGAGAATGGATGTGTGCTAGAGTGTTTTGTGAGGTTCGGGAATTTAAAAAAACATAATTTCACCAGGTGTGGAGCAAGGCGAGTCAGCGAGAAAGCAGAAAGCAGAAAGGGTTATGAAGAGGTAGTGCTAAGCACATGATGGGCTAGTGCTAATAATGTAAATAACAAGGTTTTTTTTCTTTTTGCAGTGTGGCAAAACTGGCGATTACATTCAAACGACAGTTGAGCATTATGGGAGGCCAGCATGGCTGAGAACAGTTTTGAGACATAAACAGACATGGTAGTGCTGAAACAGCCTACCACAATCATAAATTAACAGGGAGTTTCCATTTTTTCCCCACTCAAGAAAGGAACTTCTCTCACTAAGCAAGCTGAAAAAAATGGTGGCTTCTGATTTTGAAAATTCGGGGTGCCCAAGGATGTGCTGCATTCCCCCAAGCCCCAAACCCCAATGTCTCCTTTGTAAATATATATATAATTAAAACCCACATTCCCTGGTAGTCTAGTGACCCCCCCTCCCCGATCTCCAGCTGCACCCGAAAATAAGATATATGTATTGTGTTATCCTGCCCCAATCCCAAAATGTGCATGATAATATATTCATTGCAAAAAAACATCTTTAATGCATCAGTTAGAGTTCTTACTAAAGTGAAAAAGGCAGAAAAATTGGGTGTGGGTTTTCAGCCCTAACACCACATCTACACTCCCAACTAACCCCTAAGCACAGAATCCCCAACCCCACCCTCCACACAGTGTGTGCCTTAGGGTTGTCAGCCCTAATGCTCACCACATTCCATCTGTAAGGAAGCTGAGATGGTACAGTATGGGAGAATGGGATTATCATTAGGGCCAACTACCATATGGCACACCCATATGCTTATTGGTGTGCAGAAGGTGGTGTTGGGGGTTGTTGTGGTAGGGTTAGTTGGGGGTAGGGTGTTAGGATTGGAAACCCTAACATCCAATTTCCCTGCCTTTGTCACTTTGGTAAGAACTCTAACTGATGCATTAATGAAGTTTTTTGCAATGAATTTCATTACTTTTTGAGATAGTATAATAGCATCCCCATTTTATGGTGTTTTTTTTTTTTTTTTTTGTATTTTTGCTCCAAATTTTCAACATGTGCTTTTTGGGACCCACCTCATGAACACTGGCACTGTCATTTCATTGCTCAGTCCAAAAGATGATTTCATGCAGCAACTGTGCCATTCTGCACCAGAGGTGTGGAAACACATTTTGGGCAGGATGTGAGAAATGACATTTGTACTGTTCGTGAAGTGGTGTGAATAAAATGGCTATGCTGAAAATTTGCAGTGAAAATATAAAAAATTGGAAAAGTTACACATGTGCGTGGAAATATTTAAACAAGTGAGCATTTTTTTTGGTATTTTTGCTCCAAATTTTCAACATGGACTTTTTAGAGATCCCATCTAATGAACACTGGCACTGTCATTTTGTTACTCTGTCCCTAATGGTGATTTGACATAGCGACCGCAGCATTCTGTACCACAGGTACAAAAACACATTTTGAGTAGGAAGTGAGACATGACAACTGTAGTGTTCATGAGATGGTGTGAAAAAATGGCTATGCTGAAAATTTGGAGTGAAAATATTATAAACTGTTAAAGTTACATGCTTGCGTAGGAAAATTTAAATGACCGCGTAACTCTGGCATTTTTTTGTATTTTGGCACCAAATTTTCAACATGGACATTTTTGGACCCCACCTAATGAACACTGGCACTGTCATTTCGTTACTAGGTCCCGAAAGGTGATTTCGCGCAACCACCACAAAATCACCTTTCAGCATCGAGTAACAAAATGACAGTGCCAGTGTTCATAAGGCTGGGTCCCAAAAATCCAATATTGAACATTTGGTACAAAAACACCTAAAAATGGCCAAGATATCAACATAAGTTAAAAACACCATTGACAGCCATTATATGGCACTTACCTTTATTCTTCAGTTCACAGTTCAACTTTGAAGAGTGCAGATGTTTCCTGGTCCACAGAAGATGACAGTCCTTAACTTCAAGAGGTAAGTATAGGGTAAGGGGAGGTGTGGGGAGGTGGGTTCTCAGTGAGAGGAACAGGATGGGGGAAGGGGTCACCAGCGACAATGAGGGATAGTTTTCTTAAATTCATGTGTTAAAAAAAAGGAAGACATTGTGGGACTGTTCTCTTTTTATTGAGTACACACAATATCGTAACTATCTGGGAACACTGGGAGTGGGCTCCCCAGTGTTCTCTGGGCCTCAAGGGAACAAGAAAAATAAAATTATTAGGGGACACTGGGAGTGGGTTCCCCAAGCTCCCACCATGCTGGGGGGGCATACACTATTTAAATAATTTGGGGACACTGAGAGTGGGCTCCCAAGTGTCTCACACTGGTTGGGGGGATGAATGCCGACATGGGGATTGGGCACACCCAAGTTGGTAATTAATATTAAACAAATGGGCATGGGGATGGGAAGGAGCATCCAACACCAGGAGTGGGCATTCCAGTGTTGGATTATTATTTATGAACAGATAATTAAAGGGACTGCGACTGGAGGGTGGGGGGTGTAACTAGACACCAAGGGAAGAGTGGCTGTCATGTACTACTGCAGCTGGCAGCATGAATTCCAGCTGTAGCTGCAGTTCTCAAGAAAATCCCACTTTTCTCATACAGAGAACACTGGGAACCCCTCTTCTCACTGACAACAATGCCACTCAGTTCAGGTCACACAAAATCTAGGTAATTAAAAAAAAATAAACATCAGAATGTAGCTAAATGGGCGCTGTTTACCTATGTTCTCATGTTTATTTTATAAAATGCATAAATTTATTTTCTATAATTGTTTTGTTTCTCTCACTAACTGGAGAAATAAAATGGCAAATGCATAAAAAGGATTTTGCTCCAGTGACACAGGATGACCCTGTCTGTGAAAAAGGATTCTATACTGCAACATAGAATCCTTGTTAGGTACAGAATCCCTTTCCATTGAGGACCCCTGCGACACAGCATCCTGTTTCGTGCAGGACATCTATTTTTTTTCTCATAGGAAATAGTGGGAAATTCCACCCTGATGAAAATTTCATGCCAGAAGCTAAAGCCATTTCTGAGATACAGGTGGACATCAAAACCAGCAAAAATGCAAAAATCTCTGTTTTTTCAACACTCTGTATCTCAGAAACCACAAAAGGGATTCAAACCAAATTTATCACATCAAGTGACCTACCACTAGTGATGATGTATGCCACATTTCATGGAGATCTGTTGAACCATTCCAAAATTATTAACCTGCATAAATTGGCCTTTAACATAAAACACTCTCACTAACCCTAAATGTACTGGAGCTACTGTGACACAATATAAGTGTGTATATATATATAATAACTGGTCATCAATTGTTCCTATACACTAGACAAGTTGATATTTCCCTTAACAACCAGCTGGTTGTTATGACATTCATTCGCCATGGCACTCAACTGATGCCGCTCCTGCATTGGCTCAAGGAATGGATGTGGGCGGGATGTACAGTCTTTGAAAGATGGTGTTCCATTTGTCATTTCACGAGAACCTGCCACAGAAAGAACATGATCATCCCTTCTATATTTTTTAAACTGTATCTGGTTGATCCAACCTTGTATCCTGCTAAGTATCTGGCGGATCCTGCCATCTGATCATTTTGGCACAAGAGCATGCCAAGGGAGCATCGTCCTAGATGCGATCTCGGGGTGACAAACTGAAAGTAAATTTTTTTAAAAAAGAGCATCAGGTGCTAAATTACAAGGGAGAAGGCAGCAGAAAGAGGGAGTCATGGGCAGTCTGTGTGTGTGTGTGTGCGTGAAAAATTGCTGTTCAGTATATTATAAAAATTGGGGAAGTGTGTGGTATACTCGAATTTAATACTTTCAGAAGGCAGCTCCCAGAGGGTCCGTGAGGGCTCAGGATGCCCTCCCCCACTCTGAAACCACAGAATTAAATCCTACTTTCAGACAGCAGCTCCCCAAGGGTCCGTGAGAGCTCAGGACGCCCTCCCCTACTCTGAAACCACAGGTACGGCAGAAATTGCTTTCGGAGATCTGTGGTACCCTGCTCAGTGCTCCGAATGGACTTGGCCCCTTTTATTTCAATTTTTAAAGTACCTTTAAATGGTGAAATTAAATTCCCCACACGAATGAAGATAGTTTTTTAAACCCTGTGATTCCAGTTTTCTCTTGTCCCCTCGGCTGTTTGTATAATATAAAACATAGCTGTGCTGCTAAGATTTTTGGAGCTGCAGTAGACTTTTAAATAATTTGGCCTGTGTATAAAAAGTAATTACAGGGAAAGGAAAAAAGTGATTGATAAGCTGTAACCATATTTTTTTAAACCCTGTGATTCCAGTTTTTTCTTGTCCCCTCGGCTGTTTGTATAATATAAAACATAGCTGTGCTGCTAAGGTTTTTGGAGCTGCAGTAGACTTTTAAATCATTTTGCCTATTTTAAATGCATAGCTGTGCTGCTAATCTAATTTTTGGAGCAACTGAAGACTGAAATATTGAAATTGATCCCAGGGCTGGAAACTAGGCCATTTTCCCCCCTCCCCCTCTGGTGTCTCAAACAGACCCTCCTTAAAAGCATACCTGTTACTTATATCTCCCTGTTTTCTGCTTCCATCCACAGAATTAAATCCTACTTTCAGACGGCAGCTCCCCAAGGGTCTGTGAGGGCTCAGGACACCCTCCCCCCAATCTGAAACCACAGGTACAGCAGAAATTGCTTTCGGAGATCTGTGGGACCCTGCTCAGTACTCCGAACAGAGGACGGCCCCGCTGTCACTGTGCTCCAGCTCCCCACCGCCCCCACCACCACGCCTGTGTATAAAAAGTAATTACAGGGAAAGGAAAAAAGTGATCGATAAGCTGTAACTATATTTTTTTAAACCCTGTGATTCCAGTTTTCTCTTGTCCCCATGGCTGTTTGTATAATATAAAACATAGCTGTGCTGCTAAGATTTTTGGAACTGCAGTAGACTTTTAAATCATTTTTCCTGTTTAAAATGTATAGCTGTGCTGCTAATCTAATTTTTGGAGCAACTGAAGACTGTGAAATATCAAAATTGATCCCAGGGTCAGAAACTAGGCTATTTTCCCACCCTCCCCCCTGGCGTCTCAAACAGACCCTCCTTAAAAGCATACCTGTTACTTATATCTCTCTGTTTTCTGCTTCCATCCACAGAATTAAATCCTACTTTCAGACGGCAGCTCCCCAAGGGTCCGTGAGGGCTCAGGACACCCTCTCCCACTCTGAAACCACAGGTACAGCAGCAATTGCTTTCGGAGATCTGTGGGACCCTGCTCAGTACTCCAAACAGAAGAGGGCCCCGCTGTCACTGTGCTCCAGCTCCCCACCACCCTTGGTCGTCACTGTATTATATAGCTAGTGTCACATGACCATCGAATACCAATCAGTCCATTTCTCCATCTGCAAGCTATCCAGTTCCACCACTAGTGGCCACTGCAATTTCCAAAAATCCTCCCAAATTGCAAGTTATCTAGCTCCATCACTAGAGGCCACTGAAATTCAAAAAAACACTTTTTGACCATGTCACTCTCTGCATTATTGGTTCTTGCTCTACCCTATTGCATGCTATTTCAATCACTCCCCTCACTCTCTGACCTCACCAACCCCCATCTCATTCTCCCTTCACCTACCCTCCCCTCTGCCCCGAACCCCCCCCCGTGAAATCCCTTCCCCTCTCTCCCTGGCACATCACCTCAATTCAATCCACGATCCTTCCTCCCCCCTCATCAAGTCCTCCCTTCCTCTCCCCCCTCAGCCCTCCCCTAGCCTTTCACCCTTCCCTGCTCCACTCACACATGCTAAACCTAGAGGCCTTTCTCCAGTGCCTAAACTTGCAAGCTCCCCACAAGGCACTCAAATAGCAGACACAAGCAGCCCATCCACCTCTCCCTACCCCTGCTACTCTTACTCCTGGCAGTTGATATACATCCTAACCTAGGCCCCACAGCAATAAAAGTTTCCTTAGCGTCACCAGCCCAACCAACTCAGTTTCTCACCAAACTCGCTCCCAAAGGGCCTCCGCATATTCCACATAGACGCCAGAAGCCTTCTCCCCAAATTAGATGCCCTTTCTGTCTGGTCAGTACAGTACAAATCGAACATACTTTGTATCACAGAGACTTGGGTCTCAGCCAAAATCTCCAACCCCTCACTCACCAATCCAAACTATATCTTGTTCCGGCAGGACCGTGGCAAGTGAGGCGGGGGGGTAGCACTGTATATCAGACACTCCATTAAGTGCATGGTTACTTTCAAAGAATCGCGCCCATCCTCCCATGAATCCTTAGTCACTCACCTATCCTTCCCCTCATCCACCCCTCTTTATATAGGTGTTCTATATACCCCTCCTAAGCCTTCATCCGACTCCCTCATCTCAGCCATCTCCTCCATCTCTTCAACCACCTCAAAAGGCGAACTTATTCTATTAGGCGATTTCAACCTAAACTGGCTCTCCTCCTCCACAAAACCAGCAGCCCTGAGGATCGAAGCCTTAAATCTCACCCAGCTAATCCAGGAACCCACCCATCTAAATCACCGATCACAAAAACACACCCTTCTTGACTGGATTCTAACCTCCCACCCCCCACAGGATCACTGCCTCAGGTATCCTTTCTGATGCCCTTAGAGACCACTGCATAACCTATTGTATCCGTAAAATCCATTCGCTCCACTCCGGTCCCAAATTCATCATAACCCACCCCCTACAGCTCCTTGATGAATCCACCCTTCAACATGACCTGTCAAACACAGACTGGCTCCCAGTCCTTGCTTCACATGACGTCAACACCGCCTGCACCCACTTCTGCAGTATCTTCCTAAGCATATGGGACCTCCACGCTCCGCTCAGGAAAGCCAGAGTTAGGAAATATCACCACGCCTGGATCACAGCCGACCTCATCTCCTTGTGTCACATCAGAGACAAGGTCTGGAGGTGTTACAAAACCTCTCTCACACATCCAGCGACCTCCTATCATACAAAATTCTTAGAAACAACTGCACCAAAGCAATTCGACAATCTAAGGTCCAGTATTTCAAGGCCCAACTTACCGCTCACCAAGCCTCCCAGGCATCCTTCTAGAAGGTGATAAACTCTCTCATCAACCCACGCACCAAGCACCTCTGATCCTGCCATAGTATCCGAACTCTTCAACTCATTCTTCATCTCCTGCGCCCTGCCTGACTCACCCCCTCCTTCAACCTCCTCCACAAATCTCCCACCCTCATACCACGGTTTCCATTTTCCCCCATTCACACTCCTGGAAGTCTACACTACTCTCACCTCTCTAAACCAGTCCAAAACCGGCCCAGACAGCTTGCATCCCAGCCTGCTCCACATCTCCACAGCGGCCATAGTCACATCTATAACCCACATACTAAACCTTGCGATCGACACAGTCACAGTCCCCTCCACCTGGAAACTTGCCAAAATCCTACCTCTCCATAAAGGTGGTGACCCCTCCCTCCCAGGAAATTATAGACCCATCTCTCTACTCCCCTCCCTTGCCAAAATCCAAGAATCCCTCATGCTATCAAAATTGTTCCCTTTCCTCTCTACAAACAGCTCCCTCTCCCCTTTTCAATCAGGTTTCAGAAAATCTCATTCTACCACCACAACCTTACTACGAGTAACCGACACCATTCTCTCCACCATGGACACAGGGCAAACCACTACTGCCATTTTCATTGACCTGGCTAAAGCCTTTGATTCGGTCTCCCACCCTCTACTGCTAGGCAAATTGAGTTCTTCAGTCTTGCCCAACCGGCAATAAACTGGTTCCATTTCTACCTCCAAAGCAGGATGCAGCAAGTACAAATTGGCGACAGCTTCTTCAACCCTCGACCCATCCTCATGGGCGTCCCCCAAGGCTCCATCCTTGGCCCCATTCTTTTCTCCCTATTTATAAACGACCTCCCTTCAGCCTATCTCACCTCTGAAGTGCACCTATATGCTGGTGATACCATTATCTATGCTTCAGGCCTCTCCCATGTCAGTGTTCACCCAAACCTCCAAAGTGACTTCAACCGAATACAAGCCTGGCTCCTGAAAAATAAGTTAAAACTCAACGCAAAAAAAACTGTCTCCATGGTATTGGGCACAAGACAAATACTCGCCTCCCTGCCTGCTCCCCCTCTGATCTCCACCCTGGATAAAATACCCCTTGAGTCTGTACCCACTTTTAAGTACCTGGGAGTCTGGCTGGACACAAACCTAAACTTCTCCACCCACGTCGACACCATCTGAACCAAACTCCGGTCCAAACTTGCCATCCTGTACCACCACAAAGACTGCCTCCCTCTCCCTACTCAGAGTGAACTCATATGAAAAACCATTCTACCAGCACTGGACTACACAGACGTCATTCACGGCACAGTCCCTTCCTCCTCTCTTGCAAAACTCGAAGTCCTGCTAAACTCCTTCATGTGCTTCGCCACTGCCTCCCCCAAACTCACTCATCACTGCCAACTATTCTCAACTCTATCTCTGATTCCACTCTCACATAGGCGGACCACCCACAGAGCTTCACTCATAGCTAAATATTGGCTTGGCTCCTTTCCCCTCTACCTCTCCTCCCGCCTCTCTCAAGCCAATCCCCCTGGCTACTCACTTCACCATAGACACGCATGTACCTTCCACCTCTCACGCCCCCTCTCAGCCTCTGGGCAATCTGCCTTTTCCTACCAGCTCCCACTCCTATGGAACAACCTCCCACCCAACCTCCACCTGGCCCCTTCCCTATCAGCCTTTAAACAGTTCCTCAGACTTCTCCCTCCTACTCCCTGCCACAGCTGTGCACCCAATCCCTCCTTACCTGGACCTAGTACTACCCTCAGTGCCCTCACCAGGTAAATAAAAACACCACATGCCAGCTCTTACTGCTAAACCACCCCCCTACCGGTACCCCACCCCCCGAAAACTCAATTTGTGGTTAATCCACTACTGTAAATATGTCAATACACACACTTGTAATTTACGGTACTATGGTCCGGAAATGTAATGAAATTACGTTTTTTCCACTCTGCTGTTTCAAACAAAAGTGAAACCTCACTACCAAACTCTATGTAATGTACTACACTGTATTACTTGTCTGTTACTTGATATTTGCTGTATTTCTCTGTACCCGGGTCACACCTGGAAATGAGCCTCAGCTCAGTGTGCCTTTCCCGGTCACCAATTTTAAATAAATAAATAATACACACCCTTGGTGTGGGATGCATTAATAAATCCCTCAGGCTTCGCCCTTGGGGTTTATGAAGCATCCCACACCTTGGGTGTGCATTAAATTCTTATAACACACACTTCCCCATCATTTACTCTTTATATAAATATACAGTATTATAGAGGCGCAGTCACACCTCTATAGGTAGGGTTGAGTAAGCAGTTTAATGTTAAACCCCAAATTTTTCACCTTAATAACTTTGTAACTGTTCAACAGATTTACATGAAATCTGGTATGCACTTTCCTTAAGGATTGGTCTCTTGACTTGCCAAGTTTTGTTCAGATCAGATTTGTGGATTTTGCACAGCGCATGGAAAAAAGTGTGCTTTTTCACTTTTTCACCAATTTTGCTTGAATTTTCCTCATTGCCCTGCACACACACACCATTTGGAACTTTAGCCTGACATTTTCAGGGCAGAAAGAGCTTACCCAAATGAATAGGCCAGCATTGGTTTGAGGGAAAAAATATTATTCTGTTCCAAAGTTTTTTAATTTTGAAGATTCAAGTTCTGAGTCTGAGCAGTTCAGTCTTTTGGTTAGATGCACAGATGCGAACAAGGATTTTGGCTCTTCAAGTGGGATTTTGACAGCTCATGAATTGGGATTAATTAAATCCCTGTTCATGAGGAAAAAAAATCCCTGTTCGTGAGCCGCCATCTTGTTTTCACGTTTAGCCCAAAACAAAATGTTGTAACTTGCCCCACAGATGCATCTTGTGCAAAGAAATGCAAGGGTTTTGTTCAGGGTGATGCCCTCTACAAAACCATGTGTTTAGTTTCCATTAGATAATTAAAAAACAGCCATTTTTATATTTGAAAATCCTAGTTCGTGACTCACTTCCGATCCCCATTTGTGAGGTGTCCAAATCTGCATTCGTGAGCCAATCCCCATTTGTGAGCTGTGAAAATCCCAGTTCATGCAATAGTGACCAGATGGCCCTATCTCATGAATGGGGATCAGCTCACGAACAGCGATTTTGACACCTCACAAACAGGGATCATGAAAAAAATTCCTCATTTTTGAGCTGTCAAAATCCTCATTCGTGAGCCGAATCCCGTTTGTGAGTTAGCAAAATCCCAGTTCATGAAAGGAAGACCAGATGGCTATATCTCAGGTAATGAATCGGGATTTTGTCACCTAATGAATGGGGATTTGGCTCACAAATGGGGATTTTGACAGCTCACAAACAAGGATTTGTAAAACTTTGCCAGTTCACTGCTAAGAAACGATGAGGACTTTTGGCTTGAAATTTGCAGGGGTGCAAAGAGGGTGTCCCACAGATGTGATGTATACTTGTTTAGTGTCAAAAATTGCATTGGTTATATAGTTATGATATTCCAAAGTTGAGGCATTTCGCATGGGATAACATTGTGACGACTGTGACGCCTTTCAGCACCCATATCTCGACAAACAAAGCAAGATACACGGTTTTTGCTATGGACAGCTTGGTTCACCTGAAGTGAACCAAGCTGTTGAAATGAGTTTGGAAATCACAGATGACACCTGCAGTGGAATTTTTTTTCATGGGTTGCATGGTTAATGAGATATTGTCAAACTAGTGTCACAAGGGTTCAAAGAGTGCCTGTCCGGTGAATTTTGGTGCCTGTGTCTCATAAAGGATACAAGATATGGGTTTGGTCATTATTGTTGTGTATAGTACTCACTGTCACAGTTATAAGGACACTTGAATTTCTTTTACAGCTGTTACGGTTCCCGAGGTATTGGCAAATAAGTGTTACAAAGGCTCCTTGCCCTAAAGAGCTGATGTACGGCTCTGTAGCTATGTGTAAGTGGGAGTGCATGGTTCAGAGGGCCTTCACACCCGCAGATGCATATCATTATGCAGAAATGGGCAGCTTGGTGGGAACATAGGTCTGAAGGGCCTTGTGCTCCAACCGACACATGATACTTACTAGTTATATTACACTTTTTCACAAAGTAAGGAAATTCATGGCAAAAGAAACTGCATTTAATGCATCAGTTAGGGATAAAGAAACAAAAGTGAGGAAATAAAATGTTAGGGTTGAGCCCCTAACCCTCCCCACACACCCCACACAGTAACCTCCACAGACCAACAGATGCCAGGGTGAGCCATGGGGTTGTGAGGCCTAACTCTCACCTCATTCTCCTTTACTGTAGCATGTCAACCTGCTTACACACTGAATGGGGTGAGATTTGGGTCTCACGACCCCATAGCACACGCCGTCTGTCGGTCTATGGAGGATGGATGGTGGGGTGTGGAGGGGAGGGGAGGATTAGGGCTCAACCTTAACATTTCATTTCTCACTTTTGTTGCTTTAACTCTAACTGATGCATTAAACACAGTTTTCTGCCATGAATATATATATATATATATATATATATTATATATATATATATATATAGATAGATATATAATATATTTATATATATATATACACACACACACACACACACACACACACACACATCTATGTAACCCCTCCCTGGTCCTAGATGCTGTCCACCCTGTCATTCACATAATACACATGTAACCCAGCCTGGTGGTCTAATGGCCCCCCTCTCTGATTCCCAATGCTGCCCCATCAATATATGAAAACATGTCCCCTCTCCCCAATGATGCCCCATTAACAAATGATAACATGGCTCCACACAGCACTAATTAATCAATGAACACATACACATTACATTACATGCCCATTGACAGTTCAGTTGGCAGCCAGCTGTGAAGGTGTGAGGTAGGCTGTGCTTGTCTCCAGCTCTGATTCGGTATTGGGGGGAGTGGGGTGGGGCCACTAGACCACCAGGTAAAGTGGGCATATTTACACCTCTCAAGGATGGGTGTCATCAGGGACATGTTAACATTTATTAATGGGGCAGCATCAGGGATCGAGGAGGGGGCATGTTAACAGTTATTAATGGGGTAGCATCTGGGCTCGGGAAGGGGGGACATGTTATCATTTATTGATAAGGCAGCATTGGAGATCAGGGGGTGGGAACATGTTATCATTTATTGATGGGGCAGCATCAGTGATCGAGGAGGGGGGGCATGTTACTATTTAAATACTATGTGCAGCAACAAAGATTGGGGACGGGGGACACTAGACCACCAGGGATGGGGTTTCTTTACTGTTCATGGGGGTCGAGGACAGGGGGACCACTTGCATTTGCCACAAGGGGGCTGTGGGAGACCCTTCCCATGTGCCAGATGTTTGCTGCATGGGAGGGGTTGCCGCATAGGAGACTTAGGTGTTGGGACCCCTCCAGTACCATAATCTGGTGCAGGATCCCTGTCGCACTGGGCTTCAGCACAAGCTGCTGTTTGCCACAGCTTGCAGTGATCCTAGCTCCCCAGGATGTCTAAAGCTGCAGGGCAGAAGGTAAACAAAACAGGGCTATCTCTTTTTTAACTTCTTTACAGGGTTTTCCATCTTGTTTTGCTTGCACACCTTAAATCAAATTTCAGAACACTGTGATGTGACAAAAAACTTTTAGAACTAATTTAAATATACAGTAGTTTATTCCTATACTTGAATGCTGCTTTCATTTGCTGTTAAAAATACATTTATATGGGAAGCTAATATTAGGATAGCCCTAACATATCACTTTTGTAACATATAAACATAAGGGACTGCATGAGGTTTTCTGTTATAAGTTAACGTTTTGATCAAATTTATGTGTAACTAATTATTGTGTTAGTTGAGCAACTTATCTGAGCTGAATGCTTGGGAATCACTGCAGAAACTGTGACAGGGTAAGACAAAAGCTTTCCTAGTTTGTACTTTACAGAGTTTATTTTGATTTACTTTTTGTTTTCATTTTAATGTTTTGTTTAATAAAAGTTCTCAATTAAGAAACAAAAAAATATATTTTTTGCAGCAATTGCTCAAGGCCCAATCAGTAGCTCATCTGGCATATGCAAGATTTGCACATTTCTGTTCTGAATAACTTCACCGTGATGCCTCACTGGTGGCATTCACAATCCCTAGCTTCCCCATTACATGTCTGCGGAGCACTGCAAGATGAACAGAACTTTGCCAGGAACTGGGTTTCCATTAATAAGCCTGTCCTTCTCTAGCCGCATAGTGTGCAGTTACCCTGTTTACATGGTATGACTGTGTTATGGTATTTGAGATTCCTAAACTGTGTTTTATTTATTTCTTTTTCAACAGAGATTGTTTTCTTCTTAGTCACCCAGTGACCTTCTTGTCCACTGACCTATCCAGCTTCATCACCTACTGTTCCCAGGGCTTATCTGCTCTGAGATTCCCCCAAGGAACCTCCCACCTCCATGGTTGGGCCAGGAGGGGGAGGGCCATTCACAAGGAGACACATATTCAGACAGTAGTAGAGCCTGGTTAGTAGTGCAGAGCCTGCAGCAGGTTGGTGGATCATTCTGTCATTGGGAGTTTTCTACCTTTAGTTTCATCCCCTGGGCAGTCAAGCATGCAATGATGCCAATGTATGTAAAAGCACATACTTGCTTTGTGCCTGCCTGAGTCCTCCCCCTCATGCTGCTCTGCTTGCTTGCCAGTCCTCCTCAGCTAAATGGCTGTTGAAGAGCAGGTTGGTCAAACTCCCCCTCTCGATAGGAGAGAAATCCCTAAGATGCTCGGTCATCTCTCCCCCAGCTTACCCCCATGCAACCTCGAAACTGGGTCACTTGGATAGCAAGAAGTAGAACTACCACCAAGCCAATAGGCCAGCCCACCAGCCTTTGTTTTTATAAGTAAATAAAGACAGCACTCATATGAAAAAGAATAAACTGCATTTTAACTAAAGTTGTTATGTAAGTGGTAATACCCATCAGAGTGGGTGGTATTGAGGAATACCAGATCGCCCAGGTGTGTAATGAGGCCTGACACTGCTGGCGAAGGGCCTTATAGCCCCTGGAAGGTCTGGACTGCCTACACTGGAGGGTATTATTGCATTTAGAAAGTGGCAAACTGTATTATGTATGTTTAAGAAAATGTAATTTTCTTGTTAAAATGTTGAAAACTTTAACTGTTTTATTTATTTTGTGATAAAATAGTTACCTGCATCACAATACTGGGTTTGTTTTTGGAGGTAAGGACATTGTCCTAGTTGAGTCTCTGTAGTTTGAGTTTTGAACTTGTTGTCATGGTTACCCTCCTCACTATGGTTCCATGTCGCTGCAGTGATAGGAAATTTGTCAATCATCAGTGCAGCGATAGCACAAAGCCAACAACTGACATTATACTGTCACTGTAAAAAAGTTTTTTTTTTTGTGGGGGCAATGCTCCGCCCTTCACATCCCCTGAACTATAGATTACCAACTCTGAGTCAGAATTGGTTCAGGAAGGGGGCATACATCCCAGAGACAGCAGCATTGGAATACCAATGGACCATCACAACAAACTGCTGATTTTGTCGCTATGATGGTCTTCGCTGTTTTTCTGTTGCTGTTCGAATGTGATACTCCTCACTACAAACAGACACAGGGTTTCAGATTTTTACATTTTATTTTATTTTCTTGTTTTTTGTTTATTTATCTATTCATTTATTATGTATTTATTTCATGACCTGTTACTTCTGTTTTGTGTTGTAGTGAACTATGTAGCAGGTGGGCAGCTGCAAGCTATGCAGCTACAGCGGGATGGAAGGATGGCAGTTGTAGAAGGAGATTGACCATGGCAGACTCTAAGGTAGTTTTATATCTTCACTTTAAAAATTACATACTGAGTGAATGAGAGACCAATAGTGTGAGAGAGAGACAGAGAGAGACAGAGAGAGAGAGAGAGAGAGAGACAGAGAAAGAGCGCTAGATCTGCGGTCCACAAAACAAAACTAAATAGCACTGCTCTGATACGCAACAGTCTCTGTCTCATTCAGTTCAGCTTGCAATGCTGCAGGCAAGTGACACTTTTCCCAACAAGTATCTTAATTCGTAATTGAATTTTGCCACTATGAACATGGGGAGCCAAACGCCACTGTAGGGCTTACTTAGCAAGAAAAAATGGTGGTTGACAAGTTTGAAAATTCGAGGTGCCCAATGTTACTCTCAGAAATGGGGCACCCACCTGGATTGGCACTTGTTTTCCATACGGAACTATTAAAAAATAAATGCATGCCAGACATAGGCTTTAAGCCAATTAGGGTGGTTAATCTGTTATGCCCATTTTCTAAAAACATTTTAAGTCACATCACAATGTTTTAAAATTTGATAAAAGTTTTGCAAACAAAATAAGACAAAAACATAAAGAGATAAATAACCCTTTTTGTTTAATTTCTGCATCTTAAGAGGCATCAGTCAGGATTTTTAGTTATTTAGGGCCCCATTTTCAGAAGGTTATCGAAGCACTAATCAATGAAGCATCATGCTGCAATAAGTGGGAACACCACTGTTGGACAGGTGCCATGTTCAGCAGCTCCTTATGCTAACCTGATCATGTGCATGTGTACTACTGCAGCCATGCAAATGAGGGATCCTCTCCTGCATACAGGGCACGGTGCTATACAAAATGTTTTGAAAGTGCTTGACAGCTGTAATTGTATTGCTGTTTACCACTTCCAAAAATCCTGCCCTCATGGGAGCACACAGTGGTGTGCATTGTCATACCACCCCTGGTCATCATTCTGATGCGCCCAAGTAGTAAAATAAAATTATCCCTGGCATCTGAGGGTTCCTCACCCCTGATCACAGTTTAAATGGTCACAATTATTTCATTAAAATGATCCCTGGTGTCTAGTGGTCCCCCACCCAAAATTACCATTCAGGTACCCCCATTATTATAATAATATGGGTTTGAAATTAGTTGAAAGAGAGGCAACAAGGGGCTGTGATTAATGGTATCAAATTATAAGAGATGGAGGTCACGAATGGGGCAACACAGGGATCTATCCTGGGTTCTGTCCTCCTCAACATCAGTGATACTGGAGAAGGCATCTCAGGCAAGACTGTCTCTTTGCAGAGAACACTAAGTTCTGTGGGAGGGTGGATAGTGATGAGGGAATTAGGAAGATGTAGTGACCTACAAAGACTAGAGAGGTGGTCAAAAGTTTGGCAGTTGAAATTTAATGTCAAAAAGTGCAAGCTGATGCACCTATGGAACAAGAACCCCAGGACAGAGTACTTGATAAGACAAATAAAGCTGAGTACTACAACTGAAAGAAAAGAACCTAGGAGTTATCATTAGTGACTCCCTTAAACAATCAAGCCAGTTTTGCATGGCCTGCAGGAAGGCAAATAGGATGCAGAGATGTATCGGAAGGGGTATTGACTAGAAGAAAAATGGTATTGCTACTTCTTGGTAGAATGTTACTGAGGCCACACCTGGAATTATATGCCCAGTTCTGGAGTCTTCACCCCAGGAATGAAAAAAAACTGGCTAAAGATGGTGTAACAAAGGGTGGATCTTATGAGGATCAATGTAAGGCACTGAGCACGTACTCGCTGGAGAGCAGACAAGAGTGGGGTGATATGGTAAAAACCTTCAAATTCCAAGAAGGAATAAACAAAGTGAACTGTGAGGAACTAATCAGCATGAGTCAAAGTTCATGACCATGGGGACATGAGGGAAAACTGATGGAGGGGAGGTTCAGGAGAGATACGAGATAGCTTTATTTTACAGAAGGGGTGGTGGTACCATGGAAAATCTGCCAGTCAAGGTGGTGGGTGCCAAAACCATAAATGTTTCAAGCACAGCTGGGACAAAGTGAAGGGTATAATGGTTACTGAGGGTGTTAGTAGTAGGGAGGTGAAAAGGGGGTTGGTAGTGAAGGGTAATACCCTGCATGGACAATAGGTCCCGAGATTTGTTAGGGAACTATAGGCAGACTAGATTGACTATTGGTCTTTTTCTGCCATCATTGTCTATGTTTCAATGATGCCTGGCATCTAGGGGAGTTGTGAATGAGCTTGCTACATCCAGAAGACCTGGTTTTGATTTCCACAGCCTCCACTTGCACACTGTGTGACGTTGAGCAAGTCACCTATTTATTTATTTAGTTTTTGTTGACCGGGTAAGTGCACTAGACAAATCCTGCCTATTTTCAGGCACGACCAAGGGGAGGGGGATACAGATGAATGCCAACTGACCTTGAACCAGATTAAGCTGTTGGTGGTATTTTTAGTGAATACCAGTGCATACTTAACCAACCCAGTGCTCCTGGGTTGCCCCTGAAAACAAGTACTTGTGCCTAGTTGGCCTTATCTTGTTACAAAAGAAAGAATAATAAATAAATAAATATATAAATAAAGGGCCCCACCCCCCCCAGTTGAAAATCTGTGCCCTTTCCCCATCACACCTACCTAGGTCTCTCAACCCCCTCCACAATGGGCTCCCCATTTACCCAAGATGGCAATCACCTCCCTTTAACTGTGATCAGTGCAGCCCCTCTACTCATTACCTTGGCCAGCCACTGAGTGACAAGGAGTAAGCATGTGCTTACCATAGAAACATTTGTTTCTATAGCAGGCATGTGCTCATTCCCAGTTATTTAGATGGTGGTGAGCCAAGGTAGTAAACACAGTGTCTGGGCCTTTCACCATCACAAGGGGGACACTAACTGCTAAGGCAAGTTGGAGGCCAATGTGCGGGAGGTGGAAGGATTCAACTTGGTGAAATGAGAAGGGGTCTCAGACTTGTATTTGAGAGGTGATCGAGATTCCAGAGATCATTTTAAGTATATTAATCAGGGCATCTGGATGGTGATCAGGGTAGGGGAACTACTAGATATGAGGAATTATTTGAATACAATAATTAGGGGCATCCGATCAGTGATTGGGGTGGGGAGACTACTATTGATGCCAGGGATCATTTTATTATAATACTTGAGGGCATTTGAATGGCAATCAGGAGGTGGGGTCTGGCATTGCTTTGCACAATGCCTCCACAGCAGCAGTGTGTAGAGATGCTAATGAACACTTAATGGTAGGCAAATGGCCCCTTAGTACCTTGCCTCCCTTATGGAAATATTGGTGTAACCCCCCTACAAATGAGGGTTCCTGAAAGGTCGTCCTTGAGCTTGCCTAGATGCTCACTGCCAGGCTGGTGTCCTGCATTTTAGCAGTTTAAATGTGATTGCCAGAGAGTGCCTGTATAGCCTCTGTTTACTGTCTCTTTAAGAGCTGCCTGGATTGCAGTCCTAAGTAGCCTGAGAGGGAGCTCTGTTGAAAGATGTAACTAATTGCTGAAAATCATTTAGAATGATAATGATAATGTAGTGTGGCTAGCCTGTCTTCTTTGCAGCAAGGACTGTTTTGTTTATCTCCACTATCTTGGTCCTGGACTGCCAAACTGGACCAATCAGTACTGGTAGGACCTAAAATGGAGCAGAACTACAGGAGCTGTCTGGAGTAAAAATCTGTAGGAATTGTAGTTTTGGGCTTTGGGCGCCTTTTTTCACCTGAAGGGGGAGCCTTTGTTGTGACGGACAGATCAGCCAACCGAACCTTTTGGATTCTGGGTAAAGTCCCAGGCTTGCTGGCAGTTGAGTCAGATGTAAGTTGGGAGCTGAAGAAGCAACAGCTCAAGACAGCAGAGCAGCCATCTGAGTACTTTCGCGTGGGAGAACTGTGGGAAGGCCTGAGTTTTGGCCTGCATGCCTGCCTGCTGCCCCTGAGAGGGAGAAGAGAATCAGTTTGGACTGAATCCATGTTTGTGGGAACAAAGTAAGCCACTGAGTTGTGACCAGAATCAACCGGAAAAAGACTGAAGATTTGCTGAATGCATTGGCCTGTCAGGATTTCTAGCTACCTCTAAACTCCCGGTGTGTGCAGAGACTTTTCGATTGTGACTGGAGAGTGGTTTGCCTGGTATAGTAGAATCCCTTACATGTAAATGTGCTGTGTGTTTATAGTGGGTCATGATTTGGTTCCCCACTGTGTGAATTGTGTTCTACTTGCTGGAAGCTGTATCCAGCTCAAACTGACTGAATCCGCATTCATCTCCATACGGCCTGGGCCTTGCCACACTGGCCCTGCCAGACTACCCCACTTCACAAAGAAAGCCATCAACGGGAGACCTGCCTGGGGATCAGCCCTCTGCTCAACGCTGGAACAGAAACAATGCCTCGGTGAATCATGTGCGCCCTGCTTCTCCTGGCACTCCAGATCAACCACCTGCAGTCTCAATTTTTGTCCAGCCTGTGTCCAGTCTTGGGTATCCTGAGTAACCATCAGGGTAGCTCCCTGCAACAACAGCTTAATCTAAGCGTGTCATCTGATTGTCTTGTTGCTTCTTGTCTTTCACGAACTGAGCCCTCCAGCTCCAGATTACAATTAGTGTGTGTGGTTCATGTTGTTTTCTTCCATCACAGGGCCCCAGCCAGCTGCAACACCAGCCTACCACAGGCAACGATCTTGGCTAGCCCACCTCTTCTCCACCTGGGTACCCAGAGTGTTTGACTGTTTAGGGACTCTGAAGTGTATGCATAACCATTTGATTGATAGTGTCTTTAAGCCAATCAACCTGATTATGCCCCATCCCTTGTTCAAGTTCTCTCAATAAATCAGATCTAACTCTTTTTGCATTTAACCTGTCTGTGGTTCCAGTTTGTGCCAAGAATACTGTACTGTTGCTATTTGATTTGCATAACCTTGTTTTCCAGGGAGTCCCCAGGGTTGAGCGAGAGGAACCTGCCCTGGTGGTAAGTGCAAATGGTGTGGGGAATTGCCTGGTGTACAAGGGATATTGTGAAAGTGATCATTGTGTATTGTTCTGGCCACTAGCAGAGAAAGAGGGGGGTTGAAGTGTTCCACAGGGTTGTGCCCAGGTTAGCTTGATGACTACCAACCCTGACCTCTGGGTGGAGGTACCCATTTCAGGACTCAGGCCCCTTAACCTGCTACTAGCCAAGCAGGCAGGGGTAGTAGCCCTTGAGATAGCGTCACCTAGGGGTTACATCTTGGAGGCTCACCGCTGGGATTTTATGCCTTCTAGTGGCCAAAAATGATGAATTATTGTTAAAGATTAATGGGTACCCCAGTAGAAATGGCTGTACACCTGTTGGTGGGGTGGTGTACTGGGCAGGAGATCGACCCCTAAAATGCTCTGCTTATACTAAATATTCCCCTGGGTACCAGTAAGGACACTGTAGAGGGAGCACTCTCCAAAGTTGAATGTTTAAAAAACCCAGTGGTGGTGGGTCGACAGGCTGATTTGATCGCCCAAACTTTCATAGCCTTGGTAGAGTGTAGTGACCTCATGGAAAGCTCTAAAGTGCCATAGATTATTGCCTCAGAAGGGGTCCCAGCCACCTGGAGAGTAATAACAAAAGACAGTACAGACCCTGAGGAGGATGAGCTCCCACCATTATCTGAGACTTTTGAGGAGACATTTGCTAAGTTGTTGCTGGAGGAAGGGAAAACAGTAGAGAACTTTAAGAAACTGTTCCTGCCACCTGGAGATGTTCTTTCCCCAACACCTCCTCCCACTCCAGCACCTGTTACTGCCCCACCATCTGTGCCCATGCCAGTGCTGGCCCCTATATCTGTACAAACCATTAGTCATGACTCCTACCAAAGGCTGAGAATCTTCTTGGGCACCCTCCCACCACCCAGGGGAAGGATGACTGGGAGACCTGGATCAACTATGTTGCCCCCTTGATACCCGAGTGGCAGTGTGCGGAGGCTGAGAAGCAGAAAAGAATCATAGAAAGTTTGAGGGGCCCCACCCTTGAAGCCATTAAATTTTTGAGGTCCACGAACCCTTATGCATCTGCTCAGAAGTACCTATCTGTACTTGAAGGCAATTTTGGGAGCACTGAGTCAGGGGAGACTTTAATGAGGAAATTCCAAGGTACCAAACAATGGAAGGGGGAAAGTTTGTCTGCGTATGTTACTCACCTAGAACGAGCTCTGCAGAAAGCTTACCAGAAAGGTGTGGTAGCCACCAGTGATTTAAACCGTGTGAGATTGGGGCATATACTGCAGCATGCCAAGCATTCTAAACTGCAGATCATCTAATTAAGGTTCCAGGATAGGAGAGGCAACCCACCTGACTACTGTGACGTGATAAAAGAACTCTGGGAGGTAAAAGGTGAAGAGGGAGATTGTAATTATGGGGAGAGTGCAGCCCAAGTGATCATGGTACCAGAAGGCCCTTCTGAAATGGTGGCCACTAAGAGTGTCCTGCCGTGGGCTAAACGGTGAGGGGATGAGTTGCTGAAGGAAGTCAGAAAAGTACAACTGGGTATATTCACAGAGGTATCCCCTGCTGACAGAGACCCTGGTCCCTGTCAGAACATGACTGTTGTGGGGGTAGGGGTGCACCCTCAGGCATCCTCTACTAAAGGTGGCTTCTCAGCTGAGCTCAAGGAATTGACTGTCACCCTAAAGGAACTTTTGAGACTTGGTACACTACCTGCAGAAGTCAGATCACAATCTCCCGTTGATGCTTCAGCATCCCCTGCTATGTTTTCCCCAAGGATGCCCCGAGAGCATGTCATTTGTCATAATTGCAGCAAAGATGGCCATATGAAGAGGGAATGCCAGTCTCACAAGAACTTAGAGAAAGTGGTGAACCAGCTTCAAGGAGAGCTTCAGAAAATGAGTCAGTGGTCAAGGGGTGCATGAAATGACCGCAGTAAAGGCTTTGGCCATCCTAACTCAAACCCCTCTGTGGCTAAATCATCTGTCCAGACCCCTTCTGTTGTCCCTCCAGACTGGTCCAAGATAGTGAGCCCTTCAATGGAGACTAATGTGGCTGTGAATGGTATTCCTACTCGGGCTGTGCTTGACAGTGTGTCACAAGGGACCATTGTGTTTCAGGACTGGTATGACAAACACTTATCTGATGTGTCCTTACAATCCCTGGAAGGCCTACATGTGCAGGGCCTGAGCGACAAGTCTTATCCATATCTAAAATATGCCCACCTCTGGTTGTCTTTTCCTGCAACTCTCACTGTTGTAGAGAAGCAAGTAGAGACACTGGCCCTAGCGTGTCCCCCCACTGGACTGTATGATGAGGTTCCCCTGTAAATTGGAACAAATGCCCACATGTTTGGGAGACTAGCACAACTCTGCCATGAGAAACCAGGGCAGCTGACTGGACAGGCCCTAAGGACTCCAGCCTTAGAAAAAAGGGCTTATGACTGGCAACAGAGACCTGATGAGGTGGACCCAGATGAACCGGTGGGGATCATGTGAAAAAAGGATCCCGAGTCAATGGTACTGGCCCCTAATGCCCAGTGTACCATTCAAAGGGAGGTCCGCCTCTGAAAAGATGTCAAGAACAAAATACTGATGTTGGATGTGCCAAGTGGTGAAAAATTGTCAGAAGGATTATTGGTCAAGCCCAGCATCTTGCCTGCTCATGCCCATGCCTATGCATGACGAGTGACGGTCCAGATTCACAGTGTGTCAGATCAGGAGATCTGGATGAACAGAGGGTGCACCCTAGCTATGGTACACTGCACAGACACTACAGTATTGCCCAGCAACAAGCACCCTGGTAAGAAGGAGAGAGTGACCCCAGACTTGTTTGACTTTGGTGACTCCCCATTGCCAGCTTAATGGAAGGCTAGAATTAGCAAGAAACTTGCCCAGAGAGACCAAGTGTTTTCGTTGAAGGAATGGGGACATGGGATGTGTTTTGGATGTGGAGCATCACATATGCCTGCACAATGAACAGTCATTTTGAGAGAGGTCCGGACGCCTAGCCCCAGCAGATATAGATGATGTGAGAAACCTGCAGGAAATGCTCGCTGCTGGCATGATACAAGAATCCAGGAGCCAATATGCCTCTCCCATTGTGGTTGTGCATAAAAAGAATGGGTCTGTGAGGATGTGTGTTGATTATCAAACCCTGAACCGGCAGACCATCCCAAACCAATACACTATGCCGCGTATACAAGATGCCCTGGACTGCTTTAATGGGAGCAAATGGTTCTTGGTTTTGGATCTTCTCAGCAGATATTGCCAGATTCCAATGGCCCCGGAGGACCATGAGAAAACAGCCTTCATCTGTCCTGTGGGGTTCTACGAATTTCTGAGAATGCCACAGGGAATATCAGGCACCCCAGCCACCTTTCAGCAACTGATGGAACGTGTGGTGGGAGATATGAATTTGCTGGAATGCCTGGAGTACCTAGATGATGTCATTGTGTTTGGGAACACCCTAGAGGAGCATGAGAACCAACTGTTTAAAGTCCTAGACTGACCGGAAGACTTCAGCCTCAAGCTGTCCATTGACAAGTGCCAGTTTTTCCAAACCGTCATAAAGTATTTGGGCACATAGTATCTACAGAAGGGATAGAGACTGATGCCAGCAAGGTTGAAGCCCTAACTACTTGGCCAGAGCCCCATAATTTGAAACAATTATAACATTTCCTGGGGTTCTGTGGCTACTACTGCAGGTTCATAAAGGTCTGTTCCAAGGTGATTCACCCAATATTGAATCTTACCTTGGGTTACCCTCCTACCGATCATAAATACAAGAAAGGGGCCATCAAAGAGCCAGAAAAAATAAACTTCCACCTAGGTGAACTCTTCGGGCCCTGCTGGATCCAGACTGTGAAGCAGCCTTCACAAAATCATATACCAGTTCACCCACACCCCCATCCTCACCTATGCTGACCCCACCAAACCCTATGTGCTACATACTGATGCTAGTCTGCAGGATCTAGGAGCTGTGCTGTATCAAGACCATGAGGATGGTTTGAGACCAATGGCTTTTGCCAGTAGGAGCTTTACCTCATCAGAGCAAAGCTACCCTGTACATAAGTTGGAGTTCCTTGCATTGAAATGGGCCATCATTGGCCAGTTTCATGAATACCTCTATGGGCAAAAGATATTGTGAGACTGTAATAACCATTGATGACCTATGTACAGACTTCAATGATTACATGCCACTGAGCACCAGTGGCTTTCTGCATTGTCAACCTATGATTATGCTGTTGAATACAGACCGGGCCTGAACCATATTGATGCTGATGCCCTATCATGAAGACCCACTTCCAACAGTGATTGGGTCAGGCTGTCAGAACCTGACATCTGAGCATTGTGCCAAAAGTTTGATAGAGATGAACAGATGTCTGTGGACACAATGGACTGTTTAGTAGATTGCTTGGGCCCTTCTGACACCTGCATACTGGCTGCTTATTGTCACTTCTCTGCTCTAGATAGTAGTGCACTACCTCAGTTTGTCAATGACAGCATTCAGTGGGTTCAATCCCAAGATCCTATGATTCAGCCAGCACTTGATGCTCTGCATGTGTGGAAGGATGTGTCTAAGTTACGTTCCACTGACTTGCGAACTGCTTTATTGTTTAAAGAAGGCCCCAGATTGAAGTTGCTCAATTAGTTGTTGTATAGAGAGACAGTAGATCATAGTGGCAAAGTAGACAAGCAACAATTGGTCCTGCCAATGACTTTTAAAGATTTGGTACTGAGGTCCTTCTACAATCATATGGGGCACCTCGGTATTGACAGAACCCTTGACCTGGTATGATCTCGCTTCTACTGGCCCAGAATATGGGCCGATGTTGAGCATTGTAAAGACTTGTAGTCACTGTCTGCAAAGGAAAGCTCTGCCTCAGAGGGCTGCCCCTCTTGTTAATATTACTACCAGCACCCCCATGGAGCTAGTCTGCATAGACTTCTTGTGTTTAGAACATGATCAGCGGTACATTGGCAATGTGTTAGTGGTTACGGATCATTTCACATGGTATGCACAAGCTTTTCCCACCAAAGATCAAAAGGCATTTACCATGGCCAAGGTGCTAGTGGAAAATTTCTTCATCCACTATAGTGCCCCCCAGCGGATCCACTCTGACCAGGGCAGAGACTTTGAGAGTCGACTAATCAAAGAAATGTTCTCTCTATGGGGGGTGCGGAAGTCAAGAACCACCCTCTATCACCCGCAGGTAGATCCTCAACCAGAATGATTTAACCACACCCTGCTAGACTTGCTGGGCACCCTCCACCCAAAGGACAAGCATAAATGGAGCCAGCAGATTAGCACCTTGGTACATGCATATAATTGCATGAAAAATTATGCTACTGGGTTCTCCCACTACCGCCTCATGTTCCGAAGAGATGCCCGGCTGCCAGTTGATGTCTGTTTTGGGGTCTATCCAGATGGGGTCTCAGCCAAAAACTACATGCAATATGTTCAAAAACTGAAAGCTCAATTGAACCATGCCTATCAACTGGCCCAGACAATGGCTACAAAGAGAAATCTAGCCAACAAAGAGAGGCATGATAGTAAAGACTCAAGAGCTTCGACCTGGGGACCGTGTACTGTTGCGCAATTTGGAACTGCATGGTAAACACAAAATTGCTGATTGGTGGCACCATCTTCCCTATGTAGTAGTTGGAAAGTTGGATGATTTACCAGTGTACCAAGTGCGCCCAGCGAATAACTCCAAAGCTGTCAAGACCATGCACCATAACCACTTGCTACCTATCGGCCAAGTCATAATTTAGGCTGAGCCCTCAGAGATTGATTCCCTTGGGCTAGTGACTCATGCTGCTGCAAGAAAGAGACAGAGTCAACTTATCCCAGTGGTTACAAGTTCAAGGTTTCCCCTGCAGCAGGTTCAGAATGATAGTGCCTGTCAGTCCACCTCGGACAAAAGTGAATGTGACAATGCCTATTACCCCTCTTATGAATTGAGTCAGCTGTTTCAAGGTAACCCTATGTCTAATTGTGGGGATGAAGCTGGGCCTTCTGGACTGCCTTACCCCCCAGCTTCATCCTTGGAGACAATGCTCCCAGAAAGTGAAGTGCAAAGTATCACATCTGAAGATGCTGAGACTCTGTATTGTGGAACTGTATGATTTGCCTGAAGGAGGGGCTGATGGTTTGAGTCTTTCTGGTGACATGTCAGAATCTGAAGAATACCATGAGAGTGCTGACAACCCCCCTTCAGTGCCTCAAAGTTTGATCGTGCCTGAGCGTTTACAAAATGAGTCAAGTGTTGTAGAAACAAAGCCTGCAGAGCAAAGAGCCAACAGTGCCCCAAGTTTGGACATTCCCATCCAGGAAAAGGCACCCCTCACAAGTGACGAGAGTCCTCAGACCAGTGCTGAGAATACAGAGACTGTAGTTGTCCCACTCAGAAAGACTGGCTGAGCTGTCAAGCCAGTAGTCCACTTCAGTTATGATTCTCCCAGGAGGCCAGTGGATTTGCCTCTCAATGTGGTCCACAAAAGGGTTTATGCTTCTCAGAGCTCACTGCCTAAACTGAGCCTAAGTGCCAATTCCAGGTTGATTGTTCTGCCTTCTAGGTATGGTGCCCCTGCCCCATCTAGCCCCAAGTTAGCTAATAGGGAAGGACCCCCTTTTACATTGTTCAATGTAAAAGAAGTTATTACATGATTCTGTATAGTAATGTATAAATTACCTGTGTGACATATGTATGATGTATTGTCAGAATGGATATGGTATTGTGAAGTGTAGAGAATATGAATAGTAAAGGTATAAGTTTATGTTGACTGATGCATCAGATGTCACTTGCATAACATGCTAATGGTATAAATGTCTCGTGTAGTTTGCATTTGCAATATTGTGATGGCACAGATTTGACGTGGACGTCAAGTTTTCTCCAGGTAGGGAAGGGTGTAACCCCCATATAAACAGGGGGATTCCCAAAAAGTCTTCCTTGAGCTTGACTAGATGCTCACTGCCAGGCTGGTGTCCTGCATTTTAGCAGTTTAAATGTGATTGCCAGAGAGTGACAGTATAGCCTCTGTGTACTGTCTCTTTAAGAGCTGCCTGGATTGCAGTCATAAGTAATCTGAGAGGGAGCTCTGTTGAAAGATGTAACTATTTGCTAAAAATCATTTAGAGTGATAATGATAATGTAGTTTGTCTAACCTGCCTTCTTTGCAGCAAGTACTGTTTTGTTTATCTCCACTGTCTTGGTCCTGGACTGCCAAATTGGACTAATCAGTACTGGTAGGACCTAAAATGGACCTGGACTACAGGAGCTGTCTGGAGTCAAAATCTGTAGGAACTGTAGTTTTGGGCTTTTGGTGCCTTTTTGCACCTGAAGGGGGAGCCTTTGTTGTGACTGACAGACAGATCAGCCAACTGAACCTTTAGATCTAAGTTGGGAGCTAAGAAGCAACAGCTTGAGACAGTTGAGCAGCCGTCTGAGTAATTTTGTGTAGGAGAACTGTGTGAAGGCCTGAGTTTTAGCCTGCATGCCTGCCTGCTGCCCTTGAGAGAGAGAGAAGAGAATCAGTTCAGACTGAATCCAAGTTTGTGAGAACAAAGTAAGCTACTGAGTTGTGAACAGGATGAACCTGAAGAAGGCTGAATATTTGCTGAATGCATTGGCCTGTCAGGATTTCCAGATACCTCTAAACTCCCGGTGTGTGCAGAGACTTTGCAATTGTGACTGGAGAGCGGTTTGCCTTGTATAGTAGAATCCCTTACATGTAAATGTGCTGTGTGTTTATAGTGGGTCATGATTTGGTTCCCCACTGTGTGAATTGTGTTCTGCATGCTGGAAGTTGTATCCAGCTCAAACGGAATGAGTCCACGTTCATCTCCATATGGCCTGGGCTTTGCCACACTGGTCCTGCCAGACTACCCCACTTCACAGAGAAAGCCATCAATGGAAGACCTCCTTGGGGATCAGCCCCCTGCTCCATGATTGAACAGGAATGACTCCTCGACAAATCATGTGGGCCCTGCTTCTCCTGTCACTCCGGATCAACCACCTGCAGTCTCAATTTTTGTCCAGCCTGTGTCCAGTCTTGGGTATTGTGAGTAACCATCAGGGTAGCTCACTGCAACAACAGCTTAATCTAAGTGTGTCATCTGATTGTCTTGTTGTTTCTTTTCTTTCACGAACTGAGCCCTCCAGCTCTGGATTAAAATTAGTGGATGTGCTGCATGTTGTTTTCTTCCATCACAGGGCCCCAACCAGCTGCAATGCCGTCCTACCCCAGGCAACGATCTTGGCTAGCCCACCTCTTCTCCACCTGGGTACCGGAAGTGTGTGACTGTTTAGGGACTCTGAAGTGTATGCATAACCATTTGATTTATAGAGCCTTTAAGCCAATCAACCTGATTATGCCCCTCTCTTGTTCAAGTCTGCTCAATAAATCAGATCTAACTCTTTTTGCATTTAACCTGACTGTGGTTCCAGTTTGTGCCAAGAAGACTGTACTGTTGCTATTTGATTTGCATAACCTTGTTTTCCAGGGGATCCCAAGGGTTGAGTTAGAGGAACCTGCCCTGCTGGTAAGTGCAAACAGTGTGGGAAATTGCCTGGTGTACAAGGGGTATTGTGAAAGTGATCATTGTGTACTGTTCTGGCCACTAGCAGGGAAAGAGGGGGGTTACAGTGTTCCAGAGGGCTGTGCCCAGGTTAGCTTGACCACAACCAAACCTGACCTCCAGGTGGATGCACTCATTTCAGAACTCTGGCCTCTTAACCTGCTACTAGCCAAGCAGGCAGGGGTAGTAGCCCTTGGTATAGCGCCACCTAGAGGTTACATTAGCATGTTGACAGCTGAAAATAACTCACAGGCATAAAGCTGCTATCCTATTTGGGACATGTTACCTCACTTTGCCCCTCTGAATCCCTGCCCTACATGTGGCTGTTATAGTGCATAGTCATGTAACAGTGGGCCATCCCTGGGAACTAGTGATTACCATACAGAGTGGTTCAATATTAAAATGGGTGCAGAGGCAAGCCACACAAAGATGAGATTACTGGGCTTTAGCAGTGTAGATTTTAAGGAAATGGGAGACTGCCGTTGATACAGCCTCACAAAGAAGGATTGCCAGTAAAGAGTAGAGGAACAGTGGAGAAAATTAAGGGAAGGCATAGTGAAGGCAACCAGCCTCTATGTCAAGAAAGGGAGCAAACACAGGACCAAGAAAATGACCATTATTGTACTCTAGGAAAGTGGCCACAAAGGGAAGGAAAAAAGGGTGATATTCAGGAGATACAAAGAAATACAGAGGGATGAGGATAAGGAGGTGTGCCAGGTTAACAGAGGGAAGTAGGTAAGGCAGTAAGGGGATCAGATGCTCAAACAGAGGAAAGCAGAGCCAAAGGGGTAGCAAAAGGAGACAAGACTTTCTTTAGGTATATAAGCGAGAAGAAGAAGGCAATGGGAGGGAGAGTGAGGATAAAGAGGATTGCAGAGTGACTGCATAGAGGAAGAGTAGGGTAGGAAAAGCAAACATCCTGAACAGGTACTTCTGCTCAATCTTCACAGTGGAGAGAGAGCGGGTAGATCACCAACGAGTAGCAGGAACATGGGGGGAGGTGGACACAAGTCAATTTTCAAAGGAAAGGGTCCTGAAGGGACACTTACAAATCTGAGAGTGGACAAGGCCATGGGACTGGACAGGATACATCCAAGCATGTTAAGGGAACTCAGAGAGCAGCATGCTGCACCACTGAAAACAGGAGTGGTTCCAGAGGACTAGAAGAGAGTGGATGTTGTCCTGTTTCATAACAGTAGCAACAGGGAAGAGGCTAGCAACTACAGGCTAGTGAGTATCACATTCATATTGAGGAAATTAATGGAAAACCTGTGAAAGGAAATGCTAACTGAGTTCCTAGAATCCAACAGGTTACAGGACCAAAGGCAGCACAGATTCACTGGGGAGAAGGAGGTCATTCCAGATGAATTTGATTGAATTGTTCAATTGGTTGACCAGGGAAATAGATCAAAGAAGGGCAGTGAATGTTACCTACTTGGACTTCAGTAAGACCTTCAACACTATGTTACATAGGAGGCTAATAAAGAATTGAGCAGTCTAGGGATGAGATCCAAAGTGGTAAACTGGGTGAAAAATGGATTAATGGATATGCAACAGACAGTGGTGATAAATGGCACTCATGCTAATGAGGAGAGAGTGACCAACGGGGTGTTGGAGGGCTCATTAATGGGACCAGTCCTCTTCAATGTCTTCATAAATAACATTACAGAAGAACTGGAAGGAAACATATGCCCTTTTGCAGAAGACACCACAATCTGTAACAGAGTGGATAGATGGGGGTGGACAGAAAGAGTGGGGACCTTAGAAAACTTGAGGAGTGGTACAGGACATGGCAGCTGGGGTTCAAAGCCAAAAAGTGATAAATCATGCATATAGGGCATAAAAACTCAGAGGCTGAGCATAAAATGGAAGGGGAGGTTCTGATGGCCACTAAGCAGGAAAGAGACCTTGGGGTTGTCATATCTGATGGTTTCAAAGTGATGGGACAGCATGGCAAGGTATTGGGCAGGGCCAGTGGGATGCTGGGTGCATAGAAAGCGGTATCACCGGCAGGAGGAGGGAGTTGGTGTTAACTCTGTATCAGTCTGTGGTGGAACCCCACCTGGAGTACTATGTCCAGTTCTGGAGGTCATTTATCAGAAAGGACATAGACAGGGTGAAGATAGTCTAGAAGAGACCAATTTAAATGGTGCATTGGTTACATCAAATGCCCAACAAGGAGAGACATCAGGGATCTCAACATGTACACCCTATAAGAGAGAAGAGAGAGAGAGGACATGATAGAAACCTACAAGTATCTCACGGGGTGATCAGGGGTGATCATGGTATAGGAGCGGAGGCTATTTCAAATGATAAAGTGCACCAAGGCAAGAGGACATCCAATGAATCTGGAAAGGGGAAAGTTAAGAGGGTGGGAAAGTACAACTTCACTGAAAGAGTGGTTGGTGCCTGGAACAGTCTGACAGCAGAGGTGGTGAGACAAAGACAATGGGGGCTTCAAACATGCATGAGACAGGCATAAGGGAATATTGGTAAGAGGCAAGAATGGGGAGGTTGATGGAGACCAGGCAGGGCCTGCAATGACAGTATAGGCAGGAAACATCTAAGCAGACTGGGTGGGCTAAGCGGTTCTTTTCTGATGACAATTCCTAGGTTTCTGTGTTTCACTTTGCACTGCGCTTCCGCAGCTCACATGTTGAGACAGGCAGTGCACATCTATTGGAGCATGCTGCCTGTCTGAATATGTTCCCAGCTGGCTGTGCGCTATCTCAGGTGCAGCTCTTAGGAGTGCTCAGTACTAACGGCTGACTCTGAAAATGGGGGCCTATGTTCCATTGTAACAGGATTAGCGCTGCACTATGATAAGCATGGCTGGTTCTATTTCAAAAAGCATTCTTCTGTGCACTGCTAATCTGTTAGCATGGCACTATTCTTTTTTGCACAGGCCTACCAACTGCAACCAGGCGCCCATATAAACAGGGATTACACTAATGCATATAAGGTGTACAGGTATATTAAATGCTTTCTAGAAGTGCTAACAGCCTGCCTAGGCAGTTCTAGATAATGTTTCAGGTAATCTTATTTTAACTGCACACACGCAGCCTACCAGCACACACACGCACACCCACACACACACACTCTCTCTCTCTGTCTCTCTCAAAGAGGGCTGGGACAACATGGGACTGTCACTCAAAGTGAGTTAGACCACTCCCCCAGAGAGGAGAAATATATGTTGGTGCTATTAGCAGGATCTTTCTCTCTTGGACTGAAACATCTAAAGATGAAGGCCCTGCCATTACAAAGACTAGCTGATGGGTAAGATAGCACAGTGAGGGAAAGTGTTTCTTTAACTAGGGCCGCTGAAGGATTTTAAGTGAGGATAGCTTTGAATTCTGCTGTACAATTACCTGTCTATTTAATGGTGATTTTATTTTCTGCTTCTTAGTAAATGTGCAGCCCTTTTGTCTTCTTGTAAATATATCCAGTTGAAATACTTAGAAACATAGAAACATAGACTTTGATGGCAGATAAGGACTGCTTGGCCCGCCTAGTCTTCCCTTTTCCCTACCTATTGGATAAGCTGCAGATCCTAGTTAACCAACAGCATACGTCTTCCTATTGCCCACAAGAATTGCCTTATGTCTGTCCTATGCATTCTTGAATTTCCCCACTGTTTTTGACCCCATGACCTCCTCAGGAAGGCCATTCCATGTGTCCACCACCCTGTCTGTGAAAAAATATTTCCTCACATTGCCCCTGAGCCATCCCCCTCTGTCTTCAGATTGTGGCCCCTTGTTCTTGCACATCTCTTTTTCTGAAAGATGCTACCCTCTTGGACTTTGTTGATTCCCTTAGGTACTTAAAACTTTCTATCATGTCCCCCCTCTCCCTCCTTTCCTCAAGGGTATACATAGTATGCTCTTTTAGTCTCTCTTTAGATGCTTGTAGTATTTTAGTAAAGATTCTATTTTTATAGAATAAATGACTGCTTCTTTTATTTAAAAGGGTAATTTTACTGTTTCTGCTGGACTCTGTTTGCAGTCTGTCTCCAAAGAGGCATGCTACCCACAGTTATTGTGTTGACCTTCCTGATCTTGAGCAATGAGAAGGTAAAAAAAATGGTTTCTTGGTTCCTGCTGGTAAACACCTCATGGTGGCAGTGAGCCATAAATCCCTGGTGAGTGGAATTTCCATTACATTGGTGACAGAGTGGTGAGATCTGTGTGGCAACTGGTACTAGTCCAGTGCAGAGCAGTGGACAGTGTGCTTTCCAGTGAGGCAGGAACGCTAAGAGAAAGAGAGATAACACACTGGTGATGGAGTGCCAGCAGAAATATATCTTTTAACTGTCATGAAACAGGATTTCAAAAGGTTGCATTGTTTACTACAGTTTTTTTTTTATTTCTAGACAGTTTAGAGCAGACTAGCTGGAGCATATGAGCTCCTCAAGCTATGTAAAATTTCATGTACAGCAGCTTTGTGAGCTGCGCACAGCAAGGGGGATTGTCCCTGAGGGTATGACAAAGAATGCATTTATGGAAGCCCTGTTGGTGCATGACTGGCTGCAGAAGGGGCAGTCGGTCTCAAATGAGTATGGCCCATTACCTGGTCAGCAGGTGGTTGGCGAAGATAGTGACCCAGGTAGCGAGACTGAGGTCCCAGTGGCTGAGCAAGGGGGGGGACCTTGTGACACAAGCTGGCTGGGGAAGCTATGCAGACGAATCAACCTCGGCTCAAGATCCTGAAGGCAGAGCTTGCACTGCAGGATGCCAAACTGCAGAGCGCAAGTCCAGAGGCTGAAAGGGAGAAAATAAAGCTGGAGGTAGAGGAAAGAGAAAAGATTTGCAAGCATGATATCCTTATGTGAGATGAAAGGGAGAAGATTGCCAGCATGCGATCCTTATGTGAGAGGAGAGAGAGACAGAATGAGCAGAGTGAGCGAGAGAGAGAGAGAGAGAGAGAGAGAGAGAAAGAGAGACAGAACAATGGCACAAGCTCAAGATGGAAAAATTGTACCAGCAAACATCCCGGCAAACCATAAGTAATGGCAAAGGTGGTTATAGCCATGAAGCCATGATTAATTTTAAAATGTTTCTGCAATACCAAGAGGGGGATGATCTGGATTTGTTTTTAAAATCATTTGAAAGGGTCTGTGGTCAATTTAAATGTGATAAGGCTTTGTGGGTGATCCATCTGACCCCATTACTTACTGGCTGTGCCTTGCATGCATTTGCTCGAATGGACGATAATGATTGTATGAACTATGATTAAGTTAAAAGAATGTAGTTAAAATGTTTTGAACTGAGAGATCACATGATGCGGCATGCCTGAAAGCAGCTCCATTTATCCTCTCCAACCACCCGCTCCACTAATTTCATTCTACTACCTTTTAAAACAAACTAAAACTTTCACTATCTGATCAGATTTACTAACATCCAGAGCAACAGCTAAGGGTGTTCAATCGAGGATGGAGGTCGAAATGAAAAAAATGCCTCCATGACACACTCCTCCAGTAACCCTGGAGAAGGCCCCAAAGAAACCATGGGCCACCAGTGTGACTGCCTTGCATAAATACGTCTCACCAAAAGATGGAGCAGGAACCACTGACACTCTCAGGCTTTCTAGTGGAATTCCGACCATTCCAAGAGGGATTGAGAGGACTGACATGAAGTTAAATCTTTATCAGCGCTAGAAGATATAGCAACGTTGTTGCTGACAGTGAAGCCTATATTATTTCAATTTGAGAGACGGGCTGAAAAAATGACCCAGAAATGACTGCAATCAGACAGAGACTTACCAAAATGGAGTTAAAGGTGGAAGACCTGAGGTTGTAGACGAGAATAACATGGTTATCATTGGACTTCCAGAAACAGAAGAAGGTCAGGACACTATAATATCTGTGCAAAATTCACAGAATAAATGGCAGGGCCTTCCCCCTTTGGCCCCAAATATGTTATTGGAAGGGCTCATAGGGCGCTCTGACCCATCCGACCACCGGGGGCTGCATCTCAGCCTCTCATATTTCGCTTTTTAAATTACTTGGAATGCCAACACTTTTTCTCCAAGGTGAAAGAAATCCAAGAAGACCAGTGGGAGGGTAAAAGAATATGTGTGGCCCAAGATTTAACAGCTACTGTTAGACAGCAGAGAACAGCATTTCATCCTTTGGTTACCAAACTAATCGCAGCAGGACTGAAATTTAAAATGCTTTACCGTGCAAAACTTCAGGTTCTTAGTGCTGGTATCTGCCATTCCTATGAAGACCCAGAATCTGCACACAGTGGTTTAAAGAACGCACTGCCTGATCTTTTCCAAAGTACCTGAATATAGGAATTTATGCATTTATTGCTTGGGAATAGGATATTTCCATCACTGAGAGTTAGTTCTTCTTGTTTATAAGAAAGAGTAATTTGATGCCCAATCCTATGGAGATTGCTCATCATAACGAGGGTACTACTAAAGCTCTCTGAGGACTGACAATCAACCTTCATAATTTTTCCCTTTATCATATTTCCATCCCTTCCTTTGGAAATAACTATTATTTATTTTACCAGAAGTGGATCTCAATTTGTAACCAAGAGATCCTCTCAGGGACGGCTGGAAGAGGTGTTATTTTATTACTTATCCACTTGAGGGAGTATTGCTACACGTTCTTCTGTTTGGAAAATCTTTGCAACTTAGAGTGCCAGTGTCCTACAGACAGGAGGCTCAAACAGATTCCTATAATTCCCTTCCTGGCTTATTAAATTGACATTTACAAATTATATGGAGGGGACATTATTTCGCTTTGGGCATTCGCTTCATTCTTCATTACTTGGACACTATCGAAGGTTAAATCAAGATGTCTTCCCAAGGACCTATAATGACCCTAGATAAAAGACGAGATATGTTATGTTCTTTCTAGAGAGAATAAATGCATCAGCTCGGCTCTCATTTTATGAGAGAGGCCACTTACCTTCTACTTTCTAGGGATTTACAAGGTACAATTTACCAGATTATTATACAGTTGGTTCTGGTTAGTGAATGAGAATTTATTCAGGTGCCCCCAAAAGAAACCCCATTTGCACCATTTACTCATTGAAGGGCAGATCATATAAGTTAGATACCCTCATATCGCTATATTCAGGAGCGATAATCCATTTTGAGTAAAGGGGGTTTTTGATTTTATACCAGTGCTTTTCATATTACTTAGTGACTCTGTTACCCTGTGGATTCTCAACATTTTAATATAAACATGAGAGCAGTTAGCTCCGGATAGTCAGAGCATATACGTTAGTCCTACCTACTACTTTCTTTTGGAAGGACCTTTTTTTTTATATTTTATAGGAGAAGGGGGCACTGCTTAAGTTGTTTAACTCTAATATTGCAACATTAACCACAAATAGTGACTAACGATCAAGGTTACACAATTTGTGTCTTGTTACAAAGTTTGGGACATGCTTCTAAGTATTAGCTATCACTTTAATAATCGTATTAAGCTAGAAATAGTTATTAGGTTCACTGTAGGTTGGTTGGAGGCCAGGGGCAGTAGTATGGAGTTCTGCAAAACAATATTTGCAACAGTAAGGGGGGAAGGAGGCCCGGGTTGGCATCTTGTAAGGGGATCTTTGCAAATGTGTTAATTGATATAGGGTATGGACTTTGGGGACTGGGAAGGGTTAGGGGAAGGGAAAAAGCACAGTCGATAATACTATTAAGACATCAAGAATTAATAATCAGGCCACTTTACCAGTTACTTATATGTCCTTAACAACTGCATTAGATGGCTAATTATCTCACCTTATCCTCATGGAACATAAAATGGGATAGATGCAAACTTAAACAATACAAAGTTTTAAAACATTTAAGTGTCCTACAATCTTACATCTCTTTCATACAGGAATCTCATTTACTAGGTGTTCTTAGCTCAAGGTGCCACAAATAGCTGTGGAGTCATGATCCTAATTAACAGGAATGTCCCATTTATCCCCTCACATACTATTAAGGATCCCAGGGCAGGTTCATTATGATTAGAGGCACTATTCATACAGCCAAACTCCTGCTTGGTAGTATATATAGGCCCAATGTGTATACTCCTGGATTTTTTATGCAGCTTATCAACATTATTCAGCCCTTTCTCTCAATTCTGATAATATTGGGGGGTGATTTAAATTTGGTTTTTGATCCAGCAATGAACCATTCCAGTTTCCTCCACAAAGGGCTCTCCCCTGCACAATGGGCATTCTGAGACCTAGTGGACCACCTGGGTTTATGCGATGTTTGGAGAGTCCTAAATCCCAAAGACAGGCAATGCACTTTTACTTCCCCAATCCATGGATCTTCTTCCCACATAGATTACATTGTATTGTCCCAATCACTTCTCCCTGGAATTCTGACTTCTTCAGTTCAACCTGGTCCCCTTTCTGATCTTTCCTTAGTAATGTGCCAACTCTCTCTCACATCTCTCCCCAAAAGAGGGGCACATTGGAAGATAAATTACGTTGCTGAGGGACCCAAATGCTACCCAACATATTTCTGATCATATCAATCAGTTTTTTGCAGCTAATCACAACTCCACTAGCAAACCTGATATGGAATGGTGTGCTTTTAAAGCATACCTCAAGGGAATATTGATTGGAATGGTCTCAAATAGGAAAAAAAACTAGATCAACAGTAATGCTTTTGCTTTCCCAAATAAGATCTATAGAATCTAATCTGACTCCCTATTCCCCTAACAATATTAAACAAGATCTAGCCAAACTCAAAGACTCTTATCTTGACATATTGAGAGAAAAGGCAGAATGTGCAATTCTCCATACCAAGGCTTCTTACACAGATCAGGGAGAAAAAGCGGGTAAGTTATTGGCTCTCAGAATTAAGCAACACGATTCCTCATGATTCATCCCTCCCATTCATTCTCGGAGTGATGATACTTTGAAAACATCACTGACTGAAATAGTTAAAGAGTTCACTGACTATTATAAACAGCTTTATGACCCTATGGTAGCACCACCTTTTAATCAGATCCTAACTGAATACCTCAAGTATTCTCACTTGCCTTTACTTTCTGAAGTCCATAAACAGGTTTTAATTGCACCAATATCAGCCTTGGAATTGGCTGAAGTGATACAAAATCTTTCTACAGATAAAACTCCAGGGCCTGATGGATTTTCATCCAATTTCTATAAGAAATTTAAGGATCAAATTATCCCCTTTCTCATACCACTTTATCAACATATCTTATCAGGTGCTCAAATTGATAGTACATTATTTGAAGCACTTATTATTCTCCTTCCTAAACCAGATAAAAATCCAGATCTAGTGACAAATTATCGCCCTATTTCTCTCCTTTACCAAGATATCAAAATTTTAACCAAATTACTCGCAGACCAGCTTAGCTTAGTACTCCCAGATATTATAGGTCAAGAACAGGTAGGTTTCATGAGGAGCAGATCATCAGTATATCAACTCTGGACTCTCTCGCATGTCTTGTCAGTGTCCAGGGATGCTTCTTTTCCAGCTGCCTTGATATTTCTGGATGTCGAGAAGGTGTTTGACAGAGTTACTGGAATTTTCTTTTTCAGACTTTAAAGGTCCTTGACTTTTCCCCCAGTTTCTAACATGGATACAAGCCCTATATAAATCCCTGACAGCTAGGATCACTGCCAATGGACATATCTAGGAATCATTTGTATTATAATCTGGACCAAGACAAGGATGTCCCTTATCTCCCTTACTCTTCAATATTTATCTTGAGCACCTCATTCGTAGACTTCTGGCCTGCCAGGAGATACAAGGCATCAAAATTCAGAATCAGGAGGTAAAGTTTCCACATATGCGGATGAACTCCTTCTCCAATTCACTTACCCTGATAAATCTATCCCTTTTATGTTAAGAATTATTACAAAACACAGCAGTTTATCAAACTATAAACTAAACGTTAATAAGTCAATAGTTTTCCCCCTTAACCACAAGATATTTAAAAGCACTATTTCATCTCTAGGCCTTTCAAGGTCACAAAATTCCCTTAGATATCTTGGTATTGAACTCACTAGAAGTTTGGCCCTTGGAATTAAAAAAAAAAACACTTAGACTCACTGGTATTAACCATTACTCAAGATCTAGAACAATGGTCGACTCTTCCTATTTCATTATGGAGAAGAATAAACCTAATCAAAATTAATGTTTTTCTGTGGTTGTTCTATCCGTTAAACTTACTGAACATATGATTGCCAGCTTCTTGGTTTAATAAGGTACATGGGCTTTTCCCTTAATTCATCTGGTTTTAAAAACAACCAAGAATAGCATATCATAAATTGGCCACCCCGAAACTTAAAGGAGGCTTGTGTCTCCCTCATCTTGGTCTTTATTACTGGGCTAGCCAAGCTTCCAAATATCTCAGATGGGTATTCCCAGATCCATCCTCACCCTCCCCGCTTTGGCTGAAAATAGAATTAGCCCTTATTAAATCCTGTTAATTATCACCCTCTATAGCTCTACACACAACACCATCTGCTTTACCTTCAATACTGAAATCCACTCCAGTGGCTTTATCTGTAAGGACTTATTCTCAGTTATATACCTTCCTGAGATACAATCACTACAAAGACCCATCCCAATCAATTTGGTGCAACCCATCTTTTAAAACTGATAATCAAACCCTAACATCTAATTGGCTACCCCATCTGGGAGATGGAAAGTTATCTAGCTTTTTTAAAGAGGATGACTCATGGCTATCAGCTGTAGAAATTACAAAAAAAAATTAAAAATTCCCTCACAGTACTACTTTAAGGTTTTCCAATTGAGACATCTCCTGACTAAAGTGTTTGGAACTGTCCTACCCCAGCCCTCCAAATTCTCTTTTTAATTGGAATTGGGACAGTTAGTCAACTCGCCCAAAGTGGTATCCAAGATATATACCACTTTATATAGATGGCTTTTTCAGGATAGTTTTGGCCCCACTGCTTACTGGTCATCCCTCTTTCCAAGTTTAATCATGAACTGGACTTCCCTGTGGTGTAATTGTCACCGATTTGTAATGCAGAACAGACTACGCCTCATGCAATTTCATATTTTACACAATTTATATTACTTTCCCCAGAAATTAGCCAAGTTGGGTCTAAGGTCCTCTGCCCTCTGTTACCAATGTCACCAGGAGGAAGGCACTCTCCTTCACATTTCCTTGGCCTGCCCTAAAGTGGTTCCTTTTATGGATAAGTATCCAAAGAAAAGCAGACCCTCTGTTGGGGATATCGGATTTATTTACTCCAGAAATCTGTCTACTTGGTGACTATTGACAAATTTCTGTAATTAATCGCAAATATCACATGGCACTGGTTTCTATGTCTGTTAAAAAAACTTGTATTGAAACACTGGAAAGACAGCAATACAGTCTCATATATTGAATGGCTTAATGAGCTTTTGGCTAATTTGAGAACTGAAAAGGCAATAGCAATTCTCAATAACAGGTTGCATAAATACCGAAATATATGGGACCCCTTACACACATTGTATTCCTTATAAGTGATATGTACTGATGTCTTTATCTCATCTTTGATATTTCAGTGCTGATGGACTGTGAAGTGAGGGTGGGGAGGGCGAAATAGGTGGGAGAGGGAGGTTGAGGTAGGGTAGGGGGAGGGTTGGAGCAGTTTCATCACATTATGTTCACTCATGGAAGTACTGAATTACCCTGTACGATGCTGTTCCATGTCCGGTGGTTTAAATCTTATAATAAACTTTGAATTGAAAACAAATGTTTTGAACTGACTCCTGAGGCTCATAGATGGAAAATTGGAGTTAAGAAAAGGCCCAGGAGACAGTTATGTAAAACTTCATGTCCAAATGTGTTCTTATTTAGACCATTGGGTAGATGGGACTAATTCAAGAACTATAAAGCAGGTTAAAGATCTTATTTTAAGGGAACAGTTTCTAAAGATTGTACCTGATGACCTGCACATTTGGCTACTGGACCGGGCACGCAACTCCGCAAAGGAGGCAGCAAAAAGTGATGATTTGTATGTTGCCAGCAGACCACATTCACAGCGTAAGAACTATGGGGGTGGGGAAGCACGTGGTTTTAAAAGGATCCAAGTAGGGAAGCCTAAAGAAAACTGGTCTGCACCCAAGCCCAACACAGAACCCATTGGTTCTAAGGGGAACAAGGAGCTGAGGGGAAAGGAATGCTGGGTTTGCCAGAATGTGGGGCATCTATCCTATGACTGCCCTAAAAACAGGAGTAAGGGGCAAAAGCCTAGGGAAGGGGTGATCAAGACAGTACACAGCAGTTGGTGAACTACACACACACTGTAGTGCCACCAAACTCCACCAAGCGTATGCACCCTATTCTAGTCAATGGGACAGTAACACAGGGATTGAGGGGCACTGGTGCCTCCATCTCCATGATAAGCTAGAATCTAATCCAGGCAGAGCAGATTCTGCCAGGGCAGTTCTCCAAGATTCGGGGAGTCATGGGTCCAGTGGTCCAAGTGCCAATGGCTCGGGTATTCCTGAGCTGGCAGGGCATCCATGAGGTACAGGAGGTGGTAGTTGTACCTGATCTTCCTGTGGATGTGATCACAGGGAATGATTCTGACCACAGGGAAAACCTGGTATGTGTTACTACCCATAGCCAGGCAAAAGGGCATACTTCTGAGGGGGGGTGACACCGGCTGCAAAGACCCATCCATCAGCAGGTGAGGAAGTGGCTAGTGTGGGTGAAGGGCTAGTTAGGAGTATCAACCCTGAGCCCCAGCTGCAAAAATAGGAGGTTGCCACCAGGTGCAGCTTTCCTCCCAAAGGGGAACTGGGGAGGGTCAGATAGGAGGAGACCGGCAGGGCACAGCGAGCTGATCCTACCCTCCAAAAACTGAGAGAGGTAGCAGATAGTGCTGAGGCCTCTCAAGGGAGTAAAAAGTCAGTTTATTGGGAAAATAGGCTGTTGTACAGGGACTGTACACAACAAAGGGAGCTAGAGGGAAAGGTACTCCAGCAGCTGGTAGTCTCCCGGGACTATAAAAGCAGCTTATGGCCCAGGCCCATGATATTGTTTTTTTAGGCCATCCGGGTATTAACTGCACAAAAAAGTGGCTTGCCAACAATTTCTCTTGGCCAAACATGTACACAGACTTAGCACATCACTGTCAGACTTGTCCACAGTTCCAGTGGATTGGGAAGGTCAGGGACAAGGCTAAGGCAGCTTTGGTGCCCCTGCCTATTATCGATAAACCTTTTAAGAAGGTAGTCATGATAAACCTTTTAAGAAGGTAGCCATAGACACAGTGGGGTCTCTGAGTACCCCAAGTCACACGGGCAACTGATACATACTGGTTGTGGTGGATTATGCAACCAGGTACCCTGAGGCAGTGGCCATATCCTCCATTGAGGCAGAAAAGGTGGCTGATGAGGTCCTGGGACTCTTTAGTTGAGTGGGATTTCCCCAGGAGATTTTATCTGACCGGGGGCAAACTTCATGTTGCCCTCAATGACCAGTTTGTCGAAGAAGTGCGGGGTGAAGCAGCTTCATGCTTCGCCCTATCACCCCAAGACAAATGACCTGGTTGAGCAGTTCAATGGGACCCTTAAAACTATGCTCAAGGCATTTTCTGACCAGCACAAATGGGAGTGGGACAAATATTTGCCCCACCTCCTGTTTGCACACAGGGAAGTTCCACAGGAGTCCACAGGGTTCTCACCCTTCGAATGCCTGTTTGGTCACAGAGTGAGGGTGCTCCTAGATTTAGTCAGGGATGAATGGGAAGGTGACCTTGCTACCTAAGGGGAGTCTGTTGTGGAGTAAGTCCTAAATTTTAGGTCCAGGCTCAAGGAGCTCACGGGGCTTGCCCAGGAGCACTTAGCCACTGAACAACAGAAACAGAAAGCCTGGTATGACCATAGGGCCAGAGCATGGGAGTATGAAGTCAGATAGCGAGTGATGATGCTCATCCCAGTCTGACACAATAAACTGCAGGCAGCATGGGATGGCCCATTCTCCATAATCAGGAAGCTGAGTGATGTTAACTATGTAGTAGGATTGCCTGACAGAAGGTGCAGGCAGAGGATATAACATGTGAACATGATGAAACTCTACTGTGATAGGGAGGAAATGAGCCTCACCATGTGCAGCACACCAGAGGCTGATTCCCTGGTGGACCTCCATGGAGAAGCCAGGGAAGTATCCTCAGTGAATAACCTCACCATCTCAGGGCAGCTGACACTGGCCCAGGCCGAGGAGATAAGAGGGGATGCTAAGAGAATTTAGGGACATGTTCATGGGAAATCCGGGGTACACCACAGTAGTTGAACATCATGTGGACACTGTGGCCCAGGTTCTAGGCAGTCTCCCTACAGTGTACAAGAGGAGGTTAAGAAGACCATGCTGGAGGAACTCAGGGAGATGCTGGTCCTTGGAGTGATCCAGGAGTCCAGTAGTCCCTAAGCTTCACCTATGGTCCTGATTCCCAAGAAGGATGGTACCACATGATTCTGTATTGACTACCAGAGGTTCTACAGCTTAATGAAGTCTGATGCCTGCCCCATGCCCAGAACAGAGGAGCTCTTTAATTGGCTGGGTGGAGCCCAGTTACTGACCATGACAGATCTGATGAAGGGCTATTGGCAGGTGCCATTAACCCCTGCAGCCAGGAACAGGTCTGTTTTCATTACCCTATATTTCTTATTCAAATTCTGAGTAATGCCATTTGGGATGAAGAATATGCCCACAACCTTCCAGAGGCTTGTGGATCACATCCTGGCAGGGGTAGGTGAATATGTACTGGCTTACATGGACGATGTCATCATTTACAGCCAGATATGGGAGAATCATGCTAGGCATGTGAGGGAAGTGTTCAGCAGACTGAATGCCACAGGACTGACAGTTAAGATGGAAAAATGCCAAGTAAGCATAGATGAAGTGTCCTACCTTGGGCACCGGGTGGGCAGTGGATGCACCTGTCCAGAGCCAGTAAAGGTTGAGGCCATCCAGGCCTGGCCCATCCTTGCCACAAAGAAACAGGTAAGGGCATTGCTGGGAACAGCTGAGTACTGCAGGAGGTTTGTCCCTCACCACAGTGATGTGGCCAAATCCCTGACAGACCTGACAAAAAAGAGAATGCCTGAAAAAGTTCTCTGGACAGAGGACTGTGAGTCTGCCTTCCAATGGTTGAAGTAGCACTATGTGTGTCATCCATGCTTACTAGCCCCAATTATGACTTAAAGTTCATAGTACATGTGGATGCCTCAGACCATGGGCTGAGTGCCGTCCTAAGCCAGGTTACACTGCAAGGGGAGGAACACCCCTTAGAGTATCTGAGCTGGAAGCTTCTGCCCAGGGAAAAGTCATATGCCACAGTGGAGAGAGAACGTCTGGGGCTAGTGTGGACCATTCAAAATCCACAGCCATATATGTACAGGAGGGCGTTAACTGAGGTCACTGATCATAACCCCTTAACATGGCTCCATTGGACTAGCTGGCAAAACACAGTTATTGCACTGGAGTTTGGTACTACAGTCATACAGTATGATCATTCAGCACCAAGGTGGGGTGCAGAATGCCACTGCAGATGGACTGTCAAGGCAGGGCTAGGTGCATGGCATATTCCTTTAGGCACTCCCCAGGGCTTACATGAATGGCAGTGTCTCTTGGGGGTTACCCAAAAGAGACACCCCTTTCGTTTCTTAAGGGGGAGATGTGATGGGAAAGGGGACCAGAACCATGTAATTTTTTGATTCATTTATCCTTTTCTAAATATGCATCTTCTTCAGGTACAAGATGGCTACTGTGATCGAGTAGTATATGACAGCTTATGTTAGAAGTCTGATGTTCTCATGGGAACATTAACAGGAAAGCCAGGGAGGGGTCAATAAAGCAATAAACCCAGTGGTGGTGTCATTCCTGGAGATGTTCCCATGCTGAACAAAGGACTCAGGTGGATGCCATTATTTTTTAATTTTTTTATTTTAGCCTTTGGTAACTGAGTAAGGCCCACTGGGCACAAGTGCCTGTTTTCAGGGGTGACCTAGGAGCACTGGGTGGTTAAGTGACTTGCTCAGAGTCACACAGTATGCAAGTGGAGGTTGTGAGAATTAAACTCAGTTCTGGTCTGTTGGATGTATCACTCTTGTTTACACCTTGTTTCTCTAACCTCTAGGCTATACTGCCAGCCCATTATGGTAGCAAGGAGGTGCTGAAGGGTGGGTGGATACACATACACACACACACACATACACACACACTCTCTCAAAGAGGTTTGGGAAAACATGAAACTGTCACTCAAAGTGAGTGAGTCCACTCCTCACAGAGAGGAGAAATATATTGTGGTGCTGTAAGTGGACTCTTTCTCTCTTGGACTGGAACATCTAAAGACAAGGGCCCCTGCCATTACAAAGACTAGCTGATGGGTAAGATAGCACAGTGAGGGAAAGTGCTTCTTTAGCTAGGGCAGGCAAAGGATTTTAGGTGAGGGTAGCTTAGAATTCTGCTGTACAATACCCGTCTGTTTAATGTGATTTTATTTTCTGCTTCTTAGTGAATATGCAACCCTTTTGTCTTCTTGTAAATACATCCTGCTGTAAATACTTGTAGTATTTTAGTAAAGATTTTATTTTTATAGAGTCAGTAACTGCTTCTTTTATTTAAAAGGGTAATTTTACTGTTTCTGCTGGACTCTGTTTACAGTCCATCTCTGAAAGGGCACTCTACCGACAGTTATTGTTTTGACTTTCCTGACCTTGAACAAGAAGGAGGTGAAAAAAGCAGGTTTCCTGGTACCTGTTGGTAAAAATCTCATGGTGGCAGTAAGCTGGAAATCCCTGGTGAGTGGGATTTCCATTACACTGAGTCTATGGGACAAGAACTTTCTGGGCTGTTCCCAGCCCTGTCAGTATTTCTGCTGGAGGTGGAAGAGGACATATTTGGTTATATTCTGAAATGCATCCTCAATATCGGCTCTAACAGCTGTGATCTCTTGGAAAAATACTTTTTTTGGTCAGACTGGGTCTGCATTGCCATCTTTAATTTTTCAAGTCCCTCTTTTTTTGTCTTCTGTGCTGGATGTTCTCCTTTTTATGTTGTCTTGTGCACACAGTGCAGACAACATATTGTGGTTGCTTCAGTGGAGAAGTGGGTTTGAGAGGTGCAATCCTGCTGCAGCCAATGGCGCCACTGCTTTTTGTGGCCGGGTTCTGTGGCACCAATGGCATACACACTGTCTATGACAGCAGTTCAGAAAACATGCCAGCGCCTTGAAAGAAATTAGCCACTGCAATCAGGGAGCATCACGGGGCAGTCCCTGATTGCAGCAGCCGATTATTGCTTGCCTTGTCTGGTGTCCCCTTCAAGCAACATGGCGTGGCTTCCCTGTCAGCTTCTTATAGTCCCCACAGAAGCTGAGGGACAGCCACCACATTTCACATTCCCTTTGAAAGCCAGCGGGGGTGCCCAATCCTCCTTTCAGCATGCCCCCTCCTAATTTAACTTGCCGACATGAGTGCCAAATCCCCATTGGCATAATGTACCCCCTCTATTTCTTGTGTGCTGAGGGGGTGCCCAATCCCCCTTGGTCACACAACCCTCCCCAACTCTGTATGTGCCGGCAGAGGTGCCCAATCCCCATTGGCTTCAGACCCCCTCCCATCAAACACACAAGTGACGTGCTGGGAGCCCACCCCAGTGTGCCAAATGTCTCTGAAGTAAAAAAACAATCCCACAATGTTTTTTTTGTTTGTTTTAACTCTGTAAACAGAAAATGGTCCCTTGTTGAGTCCATGGCCCCTCCCCAACCTGTGCCCACCATCTGCGCACCATGCCTCCTCCCCACCTCCACCCCATATTTCCTCCGGAGCCCAGTGCAACAATCTTCGGTGGACCGGGAACACATCTGTACTCTTCAAAGCTGACCACGAACTGAAGAAATGCTGGTAAGCTGTACAATGGCAAAAATAGAGGGTTTCCAACTTTTTGTATATCTTGGGCATTTTGGGGAATTTTGGCACTAGATTTTCAACATGTGGTTATTGGGACCCCGCCTCATGAATTCAGTCACTGTCATGGCATTATTCTGTCCTGAAAGATGATTTTGTGGTTACTGCTCGGAATCACCTTTTGGGATGAGTAATGAAATGACAGTGTTGCTGTTTGTGAGATGGCTCCCAAAGAGCCTAAGTTGTAAATTTGGTGAAAAAAATTCCAAAAAATGACTGTGTTATGAGTGTGCTTTGTGCAGTTTCCACACGCACTTGTAAAATGGTCAATTTGTAATATTTTCACTCCAGATTTTCAACATTGGCATTTTTTCACACCTCCTTATGGACAGTGTAGCTGTCATTTTTCACAACCTGACTGAAATGTGTTTTCATACTAGCGGTGCAGAATAGTGAGGTCGCTGTGAGAAATCAGCATTCAGGACAGATTATGAAAATCACAGAAACACTGTTCACGAGCAGAGGTCCTAAAATGCCTATGTTGAAAATTTGGTGACAAAAGTCCATAAAGTGGCTGTTACAAGCATGCGTTGTGCAGTTTCCATGCATAACTTCGACAATTTGTAATGTTTTCACTCAGTTGTTTCAACATTGTCAATTTTGCACAAGTCCTTATGAACAGTATAGCTGTCATTTTTCAGATCATGCCCAAAATGTGTTTTCACACAAGTGGCACACTATGCATGGTCACTGTGGGAAATAAACGATCAGGACAGATGAAGAAAATCATAATGATAGTGTTCATGAGCAGGGGTCCCAAAATGCCTATGTTAAAAATTTGGTGAAATAATTCCACTAAATGGCTGTGTTACGAGTGTGCATTGTGCAGTTTCTATGTATGCTTGTAATATACTAACATACTAATTGCCAGCAGATTAGGTCTTATGGTCTATAGAGTCTGCTCAAACCTCAGGTCCCTTGTTGGGAACAGAGGCCCCCCCCCTTATGTTCCGATGCTTCCCTTTTCTGTATCTGTCCCACCCTCTCTTGAAGCCTCCCAGCTTGGAAATCTGGACCAGCTCACCAGGCAGAGAGTTCCAAGGTTCCACCACCCTCTCAGTGAAAAACCTCCTCCTCCTCCCCCCCATCCTTCCACCTTCCAGCTTCAACCCATGTCCTATGGTGATACCTCCCTCCATTAGTCTAAAGATCCCTTCCATGTTTACCCTATTTATTCCCTTGAGGTAATTGAAGACATTATCATGTCCCCACTGTCTCTCTCCTCTCCTCTCCTCCAATGAGAACAAACTGAGCTCCTCAAGTCTGTCCTCATAAGTCAACTCCCCCAGTCCTTGAATCATCCTGGTAGCCCTCCTCTGTACCCTCTCCAGGGGCTGTATGTCCCTCTTCAGGTGCAGTCTCCAGTACTGTACACAGTACTCGATGTGTGGTCTAACCAGTCCATTGTACAGCTGCAGAATCACTTCCCTGCTCCTAGAGGTGATCCCCCTTACAATGCATCCCAACATCCTGTTTGCTATGCCAGCCACTCTCCTGCACTGCTTAGAGTTATTCATACATGCATCCACAATGCCCCCTAGTTCTTTTTCCCCAGCCAAGCTAAATCAAGATCATGTCTAACTAACCTATTGACCTTTTATAATAAAGTTACTGCAGAAATTGATAAAGGCAACTCAGTTGACTTAGTGTTCATAGATTTTGCTAAAGCATTTGATAAAATCCCACATTTGGAACATATCAATGCCCTAAGAGAAGCTAAACTGAATTCTAACATTGTAAATTGGATAATAAAGTGGCTTAGGAATAGAAGGCAGAGAGTAGCCATAAATGGTGAATTATCAGAATGGGCAATTGTGACAAATGGTGTTTCCTAGGGGTCAGTTCTAGGGCCATGTTTATTTAATATCTATATTTCTTCCTTAGAATCAAACAAAAATAACATCTGGCTGCTTAAGTTTGCGGATGATTGCCGTATAGGCTCTACTATCAGCAACAACGAGGAAAACATTCTCCTACAAAACTTTCTTGATGAAATTACAAACTGGGCCCATGAGAAGAAATTAATACTAAATGTGACACCTTGCACTTGGTGGTATTGAAATTTAATTTACATGTGCAAGCCTGCCTTTCCAGGATGTCCAGATCCACTTGCAGGGTCAACCACCCCTTTTCCCCCTCAACTACTGCTCCCATCTTGGAGTCATTAGTGAAGAGACTGATCTCACACCCTATACCCACCCTGATGTCAGATACGTAAGCACTAAACAGGATCAGACCCAGGACTGAGCTCTGTGGCACCCCACTACTGACCTCTCTAGGATTCGGGAGCTCCCCACCAACCACTACTCTCTGTGTACATCTTGCTAGTCAGTTTCCTATTCATCTGACCATCAAAGAGCCCACTCCCATCCCTGTCAATTTTTCTACCAGTCCATTGTGAGGGACCAAGTCAAATGCCTTGCTGAAGTCCAAGTATAGTACATCAACAGGCTTCTCCTTGTCCGGTTCTGATGCTACCCATTCAAAGAACTCAACAAGGCTGGTTTGACACAACCTACCTGGCACAAACCCATGTTATCGGCTATCCAGCCCTCCCTCCTCCTCCTCCAAGAACACCCCCAATCATTCCTTCAGTATATTCTCCATTAATTTTCCCACCACTGAGGTCAAACTGATTGGTCTACAGTTACCTGGTACTTCCCTTGACCCCTTTATGGATTGGCACCACATTCGCCTCACACCAATCCATAGGAACCCTCCCTGTCTCAAGATGACCTGTTGAACAGCTCCACCAGGGGTGCGGCCAGTACGTCCGCCAGCTCCCATAGTACTCTCAGATGAATGCCATCTGGCCCAGGAGATTTATCTTTCTTCAGTGCCTTATAAATAGTGACAAATGTAAGGTGATGCATTTGGGAAAACATAACCCACATTTTACATACAAATTGGCGAATCAAACACTGCACCAGACTACAGAAGAAAGGGACCTTGGGCTTATTATTACCCCTGATTTGAAATTTAAATTGCATTGTAATAAACAAGTTAAAAAGGCAAACCAGAATCTAAATTGTATATTTAGACGTGGCAAGCAGGGCAGAGGAAGTTATGTTGCCATTGTATAATGTGCTGGTGAGAACTCATCTTGAGTACTGTGTGCAGGTGTGGTCTCCATACATAAAGGAAGACATTGACAAAATGGACAGGTACAGAGACGGTTTAGTAGGGCAATAACAGGAATGAAAGGGAAGAACTATGAAAACAGGCTGAAGGATCTGAAACTGTATACTTTAAAATACAGAAGGCTTAGGGGTGATCTGTGCCTCATTTACAGCCTACTACAAAATTCTGCACTTACTGAGGGAATAGGTGTATTCAAATCCAAATTCAGACTTAGTAGTCATAGACATAAGAAACAGTTACTAACTGGAAAATGGAATTCATTAAAAAGGAAAAACTGTTTCAGTGTAAGATCAATCCCAATATGGAACAATCTTCCTACTGTTGTAGTAGAAAGTGCAAATATGGATACATTCAAAAAAAACTTGGATCTGGTGATGTCAGATAAAGATAAATATATGTAATTATAGCAAAATTAATAGGCAAGCATTATGGACTATTGTTCTTTAGCTTGAAAAAACCTATGAAGGCTGCCAGCACCTCCCCTCCCAGGGTGTACCTGGTGCCTCCACCTGCTCCCTTGTCTCTTCCACCCGCCCTCCATCTGATCTCAATCTGCCAAGATGGCCCTTAATTTTTCTCCTTCTCCCCGATGTACCAGAAAAAAATAACCTTTTCCCCTCCCTGAATCCCCAGTGCCAGCCTCTGCTCTTTACTGGACTTTGCCCCCTGCACCATCCAGTAGACTTTTCTAGAAGCAAGATGGGACGTTTCCATTTCCCTTTCCCTTCTCAATGTTTTTTATTCTTTGTAGGTGGCCTTCTTCTCCCAACTCTTTTCCACCTCTATCATAGTTGTACTTCCCTTCATGTGATCCTTGAGAATATTTCCCATGCACATAAAGTCTGCTCCCCTGAAATCCACGGCCAGTGTCCTAGATCTCCCCCCCCATGCTAATTTGAAACCAGACTGTATCGTGGTCACTCCCAGTCAGGGAATCCTCTATAATTAGGTCCGTTACCAGATCCCGATCTGCCAGAACCATATCGAGGATGTGTCCCTCCCTCGTGGGCTCCATCACATGCTGTGTTAAGAGCACATCCTGGAAACCATCCAGCAGCCTCTGCTCCTTGGCCAACTTAGAGGACATGGTTCCCCTGTTTGTACCTGGTATATTAAGGTCCCCCATCAACACCACTTTCTCATCTTTTGGTCCGCACTGGGCAATAATGTTGTCCAGCAAACCATCCTCCATGACATCACCCATCCCAGGGGGCCTATATACTATACCCAGCTTGACCTTACCTCCTGCCGGGGTTCGTAAGGTGACCCATAAGGCCAGCATGTTTCCCTCTGCCTCTTCTATCCTAGCAATTTCTATGCCCTCTCTGATGTACATAGCTACTCCTCCCCCTCTGCCCTCCATTCTATCCTTCCTAAACATAATGTACACCTTGACGTTTAGGTCCCAGTCATGGTTTTTGTTGTCCCATGTTTCTGTGACTGCTGCCACATCCACCCTCCCTTGAATAGCAAGGCCTGGAACTCTGGTAACTTGTTTCCCAAGCTCCTGGCATTTACTAACACCACCCCACCCCTTATACCTGATCCCCATTGTCAAAACTCACCCGGGTTAATTGCACCTCCAGCCCCCTTCTGCTCCTCCTGGAACCTCCTCCCCCACTCTGTTTCCCCCTCTCCTCCCCTTGGGTTTGAAGGCTAGTCCTCTCATGTGGAGGAGAGGGCTTCTAGCCAGCCCCTCCCTTGTCCCTCCCTCCCCTCACAAGTTTAAACCCCACCGTTCTTGAATGTAGTCCACCACCCGCTGTTTAAGGATTTCCTTCCCTAATGGTTTAAGATGAAGCCTGTCCTTGGCATACAGTCCCTTATCCTCCCAAACCCTTCCAGTTCCCTAACACCCCCTACCCACTTTCTTCCCTCCACTTCCTGAGCCAGACATTTACTTCTGAGGTCTTCCTTTTGTTCTTCCCTGATGCCCTTGGTACCGGCAATATTTCTGAAAAGGAACTGTTTCATCCATTATCCCAACAGACCCTAGCAAGTTCTTAGAACCTTGCTTGGATTTCCAAAACACTGTGTCCCTCTAAATCATTAGTCCCCAAGTGCACCAGGAAATCCAGTTTCCCTCAACAATCACTTACTAGCTCATATATCATGAACTTTGTTCTGTGTACCGTTAGCCCAGAGATACTCACTACCTTCACCTGGCTTTGGCATCTCACCCCTGTCCCTCCCAGTGGATACCCCTTATCATTGAGCCACCCAATAACAAAACCTTAACACCGCTATCATCCTTATAGTTACTTCCGCTGTGTGCTCTCAACCCACCGTCCCCCTTTATCTGTGATCCCTATTTCATGGGAGTCTTCCTGCCTTATTATGAGAGACCCCCCTTGTCACCCTCTCCTCCTTCAAGTTACCTGAGTTAATTCGAGTATTTTTAATGTTTTCACTCAAGATTTTCAACACTGCCATCTCTTCACACCTACCTATGAATGGTACAGCTGTCATTTTTCACATCCTGCCCAAATGGTGTTTTCCCATATCTGGCACAGAATGGCACGGTCGTTGTGAGAAATCAACGTTCAGGACAGATTAACAAAATCAGAGTGCCACTATTCATGAGAAGAGGTCCTAAATACTTTCAGAGGTGGGGGTCACAAAAATGCCGTGTTGCAAATTTGTAGTGCAAATGCCATCAAATGGCCAGGGCATTAGGGTTTCTAACCATAACGTCCTACCCTGTACAGACTGACAGGTGTCAGAGGTGTGTCTTTCTATTGCCGGCTGTCATGCTCATGCCATACCACCTCCCCACCCTCAAGCCACTGACAGGCATCGAGGTGTGCCTTGGACTCTTCAGCCCTACAGTTCACCCGATTCTCCTATGCTGCGCCCATTTCAGTGTATGTCCTTATGAAATGAGAAGACTGTAAAGCTGAACATCCCAAGGCACACCTCAGCACTTGTTGGTGTCTGCAGGATAGGGTGAGGTAAAATGCCATGAGCGTTATGGCTGAATGGGGTGAGTGTAATGCCCAAGGACCCCAAGGCACAATGCGATATTTGTCGCAGTGCAGGGTAGAGTGAGCTGAAATGCCACGAACATTATGGCCGATGCCCAAAGGCACACCTCAGTGCCTGTCACTCTGTAGGGCGATGTGGGATTTGGCATCACTTTCATACTTAGAATTTGATTGCAGATAAGAACCGCTTGGCCCACCCAGTCTGCCCATTTCCCTACCTGATGGATAAGCTGCAGATCCTAGTTAACCAGCAGCCTACTTCTTCTTACTCCCACCCCCTAGAATTGCCTTATGACTGTCCCATGCATGCTTGAATTCACCACTGTTTTTGACTCCCGACCTCCTCTGGAAGGCGGTTCCATACATCCACAACCCTCTCTGCGAAAAAAAATGCTTCCTTAAATTACCTCTGAGCTGCCCCCTTCTATCTTCAAATTGTTCTCTTGTTCTTGCACACCTTTTTTTTTGAACGATGCTACCCTCTTGGACTTTGTTGATTCCCTTGAGGTACTTGAAAGTTTCTATCTTGTCCCCCCTCTCCCTCGTTTCCTTGAGTCTATACATATTAAGCTCCTTAAGTCTCTTTTCATATGTCTTCCAGTGCAGACCCTGCACCATTTGAGTGCCCTCCTCTGGACAGCTTCCATCCTGTCTATGTCTTTGCGGAGATTGGGTCTCCAGAACCTCCTCAGTACTCAGATGTGGTCTCACCAGCTGTCTGTACAGAGGGATAATAACTTCTTGTTTTCTACTGGTGATGCCTCTCCCTATGCATCCCAGTATTCCCCAACCCTCCTTACTGCCCTCCCATTGCTTGCCCACCTTTAGGTCATCTGATATGACTACCCCAGGTCCCTTTCCATTTTGTTGTTGTTAGTATCTCACCCCCATTGTGTACTCTTCCCTGGGTTTTGTTTCCCAGGTGCATTACCTTGCACTTCTTAGCATTGAATCTAAGCTGCCACACATTTGACCATTCCTCTAACCTTGCCAAGTCCTTCTCATCCTTTCCACCCCACCTTGTGCATCAACTCCGTTGCAGATCTTTGTGTCATCTGCAAAGAGACATACTTTCCTTCCAGTCCTCTGCAATGTCGCTTATAAAGACATTGAAGAGGACCAGTCCTAATACTGAACCCTGCAGTACCCCACTGCTAACCCCCCTTTTTTCAGAGTGGACTCCATTTACTATTACTCTCTGTGTCCTATTCTCCAGCCAATTCTTTACCCAGGCTGTCATCTTGGGACCCACTCCCAGGCTGGCTAACTTGTATATTAATCTTTTGTGTGGGTTGTGTGTACTTCACTGCCATTTCTATTATGTATCTGTTCAACTCCTGTGCTACCGATGCCAGTGTCAGCAAGACAACATTTGGCATTGACAAATGCTTGTTTAGTCTGGTTTTGTGCCCAATTAATGTTCTCTTCACTATGGCTTTCATGGCCTCCCATTGGATCATGGTTGAGGTGTCAGAGGTTTCATTTATGGAGAAATAGTTTTGAAGGTGGGTTTCTGCAAGAACATTGTGTTGAGATGGCATTTATTTCTAGGTCCTGGTGATGTGTCCAATGTTAGGAATAGGACGAGTGCAAGGACAAATATCAGTATGCTGCCTAAGGAGACCAACCCGGGTAGAAGCAAGTACATTTTCAGAGGGAAATATCACACCTAAGTGACTGTCTAGGAATTTCACACCAAAGAATAATAAAGTCACAGTCTGAGGGGTGAAGCACCCTCCAGCTGTCCCACAAATGTGCCTGGGCATAGGTGCAGTGGGCATGAGTTGCCACCTGGCTTTCCTGTTATTTCCAGCCACTGCTCTGTCTAGGTCCAGGTAGTGGACGATATTAAGATCCTGTTCACATATTATACCTGCTGGAGTGACTGGGAGCTAACATAAGATAAAGAAGGGAGTCTCAAGAGTATTGGGGCATAACTACTGCTGCACACTATGGGTTTACCTTGGTATGTACCTTCCACTATTATCATTCAAACTTCTTGGTCCAATGCCACTTTGTGGATCTAAAGTTGGAGACCCTTTCTACATAGAGTGCCTACCTCCTGCTGTTAGTGGAGTATGCACTATGATAAGAATTCCCTACACAGGAGCAACATAGACTAGGGACTTCTTTTTCTGACAAGTGGAGTTCCTGTATCAAGGCAATGTCACAATATAGGTCTTTTAATTTAATCAACACTTTTCTACTCTTACTAGGGCAGTTAATGCTCCTATAATGTATGTTAGAACGCTGTTAACCTTAGGAAATCATCATTTCCTAAGGTTGTTAACCTATCGATGTGGCGTAGATATGTTGTTAACCTATGATCCTCGTCACATCGATGAGTTAACAACAGCAGTGGTCTCGCATGTGCGCAGCTTTTTTCGACACGGAAACCGACTGAAGGAAACCGGCGGGGAAGGACTGAAGGGCGCGGCGGTGACTCTTAAACGTAAGCCCTTTTTTTTTGATAGTGGGACCATACACTATAAAAATAATGTATAGTCCCTCTATCGGCAACCGGTCAATTTTAACCGTCTCGAGGTTGCCATGGCGACGTAAACCTCTCGAGCGTCGCTCTCGAGGTTTACATGGTCACCCTGGCAACCTCTCGACTGTTAACTGACCGGTTAACGATAGAGGACCATACATTATCCTCTATATTATTCCATGGTTGTCAAAAGAGGCCATATTTCCTGCAGTGGTAAACTCAATTATTTCTACAAGAACCTGCCCCCCACCAGCTGCACCCCCACAACCCCATGGCTAACCACCTACAATGAATCCAACAGACTCACACCAGTAAGAGTAATATGTAAACAGTTTTCTGGGATATACTATCAAACTATAAGTGGCCCCCTTCATGTACACTGTCCTGTCAGGCAAGAAATAATAAAATATTAATAAGATTAATAAGCGATTCCACATGGTAGAGATATACCAGCAGCTGTCACAAATGACAACAAAGGAGGCACTTTTGGCAACGCTCACACAAAACCTGTTAGATTGACCACAGAGTAAGCATTCCAGTCATCCCAAAGTCCATCTCCCTTGGAATTCATGCATCAGTTAACTCCTAGGTAGGAACAAGACATGGAGGGGGTACCTAAATGGAGAGCATTTGAACTATGGTTTAGGGTAACCAACACTGGAGTTAAGCATACAAAGCTGACAGTCTCCTCCGTCTGACTGATGACTCGAATGGTGTCAGGGGCTTTATGCAGTATGTGTCCTATAGGTAATGGGCAGACCTGTGAAGAGATGAACTATACCACAAGTTCCCCCATCTGACAGCAATATAATGGCTATGTGGTGTTCAAGTGCCCCCTGCTAATAGAGGGATAATTGCAGGGTCATTAAAAGGCAGAGGTACTTGGTTGTTATGTCCTGAGCCAGCCACTTTCTCCCCCAGGCTTCAGCAGTAAGCTGCCCTTTACTGGCTGGGAGAGGGCAAAATCTTCATTCCACAGACACATTAGGCTCCCCAATCCACTACAGGATCTCAAGTGGAAGAGGATGTGAGGAGCAGTGCCTAAACTTACATGAACCTTTATCTATTAAGCCACATTAACAACAAACTGGGCCTCACTGGTTGTTATAATAACAATAAAGGCACATTTAACTTGAAAAGTAACACATTAAAACTGAAATGCTAACACAAAGAGGTATCAAAAATGTCCCACTGTCCAAAAGCAGCCAGGGGACTGTTTGTAGTCCACCCTGCTTCTATGTCTAGTGCTGAACTGTGCAAGGTCTGAGGTGGAGGGAGGTGCAGAGCACATGTCCACTCATTGTGGAGGTCTACTGGCACTCTTAGTAAGCGATAGGTGGACCTTCTTTCCGATTATGTAACCAGAGGCAGTTGAAAACTAGGAGTGTCATCATGCTAGGCAAAATTACGTTTACTGCCATGTGGTCTCACAGTTCAATGGCTTGATTCTCAAAGGGGACTGAGATCTGCACAATCTACAGCAAACAACAGTTTGCGCCAAAGCTCAGTGCGCCAGAGACCCTGCCCCAATTCTCTAACCAGGGTCCTCGCTGCAAAAGTCCCTAGACTTGTAGCAACCCTGGCAGTAAGAAATCAAGCACATCAGCAGGGATTGCTGAAGTCTGTGAGGCAGCTGTCCACCAGTCCAGCAGAGTTGCCCACCCCCACCACCCAGTGCTGATATGCCCATTATTGTGATTTTAATATGTATTTTACCCTGGTGGTCTAGCAGTCCCTCCCCACCCCATATGCCCATTATTGTGTTTTTAGTATTTATTTTACCCTGGTGGTCTAGTGGCCCCTACCCCCTCCCAATATGCCCGTTATTGTGCTTTTAGTATTTATTATACCCTTGTGGTCTAGAGGTCCTTCCCCCTGCCCTGATATGCTTGTTATTGTGCTTCAAGTAGTAATTTTACCCTGGTGGTCTAGCAGTCTCTCCCTCCACCCTGATATGCCCATTATTGTGCTTTTGGTATTTATTTTCCCCGGGTGGTCTAGTGGTCCCAGCCCCTCCACCCTGGCATGTAGTGCCCACCACCCCCACTCCCCCAACAGAACCCTGAGCCAGTGACCTGCACACCTTCTCCTCATACTACCTCGGCCAGTGCCAACTGAACTGTTACTGAACGCATACTACAATACAATACATGCTCACTGAGTCACAATCAGTGAGAGCATCCTGTATTGTAGTATGCATTCAGTGACAGTTCAGTCAGAACCAGCCAAGGTGGTATAAGGAGGGGTGTGCTGATTGCCAGCTTGGTGTTCAGGTTGGGGAGGAGCGAGGTGGTGGGAACAACAGGCCGGGGGGACTGCTAGATAACCAGGGTAAAATATATACTAAAATCACAAAAATAGGCATATTGGGTTGGGGAGAGGGACCACTAGACCACCAGGGAGAAATAAATACTAAAAGCACAATAATGGGCATATCAGGGTAGGGTGAAGGACCACTAGACCACCAAGGAGGATCTGTATTATTATTATTTTTTTCCTCTCTTTGTAACCTATATCATATTTATTCTCAGGGTAACATGGCACATTGCCACATCTTGCTAAACTCTTCCAGAGGACATTGTCCTAAGTACCAGCTGCTTTAATGGTACATAGAAATTCATCATCTGGGAGAGATTAGAGAATCTTATTTTTGGGGATGTGGCAGCTTGTGTCTTCTACATGCCCCCTAGTGTCATGTTGCAGCCCAGTTTTGGGTGCATGGGCACCACAAGCCCCATTTGGGGCAGGCAGCCTGTGATTGATACATGCTGCTTTTATGAACAGCTCAGGGGGCCGTTTATGATGCAAGATGCCACTTGCACCATTTATGTTTGGTGCTGGCACCTTGTGTCAATCTCAGGGCTTTAAGAATCAAGCTCCAAATGTCTGTCTAGCCTGTGCACCTCTGTAACCATGCCCAGTCCCACCCTTTCCCACATTAGCCATAGTACTCAAAATTTTGTACAGAGCTAATGCTCTATTGCTGGTAATGGGGTGCAGATCACTCCCAGTCCAGTTCCCATGGTCAAGGTTGATGGATTCTCTGCTGGATCTAAACACTACAAGGGTGATGGGCCTAGTGCTGACTGGAGAAAATGTTATGCATCTTCTGGTGTTTGAAAGGAGTGGGTCTTCCCCTGGAGAGTTGCTGGTAGCACCACTGAGTAGAAGAGGGCCTGTTGAGACCCTGATTTCTTAGCCCCAGTTTAATCTTGTAGAATGGCTAGAGTCATTCAAGTACTCCTCTGTAGTAGTCTTGGTAAAAAGAAATGTGGTTTCCAGCTACATTGATTTCCTGGGGCTCTCATGCTTTTTTTTAAAATGAACTCTTTGTATTGGTATCTTAACAATTTGAAGAGTAGAGGACAAAGCAGCACTGTAGGTGATGCTGGTTTGGTGCGACAGATGTGTCGGACTCAGTTCAAATGAAAAAAAATAATACTGCTGGGTTAAACTGCAGACAAATAGAGTTATTTTTTCTTAGCCATTTTATAAGAGTAATTTGAATAATTGGATGGGGATTAGGGTACTGTATATCAAAATGTTAAAGAGAGAACATAACCTAAGAACAGCCCAGTTCACTCCCTGACAGGGGGGCATTACATCAACCCTTCCCTCAGTAAGGGAGCATAACTCAGAGATATCCTGTTTGGGAATGTGAATTGCTTTCAAAATCTTTCCATGTCAGAAATTCCTGATAATACCACAATGGTGCTTCCCTCCCCAAACAAACATGTGTATTTAGTTTCTGTCACTTATTCAAGCACAATAAATTGCTAAATTGCAGTAAAGGTAAGATTGTAAAGTACACTATAACCTGTGCTTAATTTTTAATTGCAATGTGAACTCTTCAAGAATTGTACTCTGTATTGGTGTTTAACAGCAGTAAGTTGATATAAAGATGATTATTTCATATAAGGCTTTGCTTAGTACCTATGAATTCTATTGGCTCATATCAGCGAGAAGCTTTGCCTCAGATCTACTGATTAATGCCGTAAAAGGATATCTGTGTTTTCATTGGTTTACATCTTTAGTTTTCAGTGGTTATTAGACTAGAAATGTTTTTGAAAAGTCAAATTTACCTAGAAAACAAGAGAGAGAGAGAGAGAGAGAGAGAGAGGGAGAGACGTAATTTAATGTTATTCCCAGTGCAGAATAACAAGAAGAGCAGAACTGAGTCTAATGAGGAGACGAACTGCACATTTTCTTAAAATGCATCTGTTTTCTGCATGTGTTTTGCTTCTTACTATATGTAAGTAAATTTGTATTTCTTCTTGACATATCTATAAAATCTATTTTTTTAAATTAATATTATAGCAGAAAAGCATTAAACCAGCAATTTGAAACAATTAGGGAGTTCTAAAACAATCAACTTAATTTTGGATACCATCCTAATATTAAATGATCATTGATAACAGTAAATACTGAAAACTAATACTGATCATAATTGTAATACCTAATATTGCCTACTTGTATTATTTAGTTATTACTGATTTTTGAGTTTTCACAGCTTTATTTATATTGTTTAGTGTGTTTGTTTACTTTCATTGTACAGTACAGGAATGATAATGCCAGTATATTTAGGCTCAAAAGAGAGTTTTATATTATATCCAAATTTTCCTGCAGCTTACAAAGACTCCTTGATGGATCAGTATGGAATTTTCTGGGGGGGGGGGCATTGTCAGATTTTGATATTGGTAAAGGAATCTAGATACATACAAAATAATAAATGAATCAGGTCAGCTGTTACTGAGTTCTACACTTTGTAAAAATGGCAAAGTTACAATAGGAGTGGGGGATTTTTTACCCTTGTCCACAGGAGAGGTGTGGTGGTGGTGCAGTTTAGTCTGGAAGGATTTCCGGAGTGGGTTTGTTTTTTAAGTATTTACCTTTGCAAAGCAGGTAATAATCATGCATGGTCAATAAAAATCTAATCTCAAAGTTAATGTGGTGCATGTGCAGTAGAGTTTCTATGATATTCAATGAGTTAGTAGTATTTTGAGTTTTTACTTTAATAGGCGGCCATTTTGTTACTTTTAGTTTTTAAAATGGTGTGCAGAGAAAATAAATAATTTAAATGTGAAAAGTGCTGCAGTGGTGTACAATAGTATGACATGAATGGAGTTCCTATGTACTGAAAGTCAGAAGTACAAGGTTTTATCAGTTTTTAAAATATTTTACTTTTAGGTTTGTGTGTTACATATTGCAATCCATTGTACTTAAATAGGTTATTATTTTGTAGATTTTACTTTTTTTGCAGTTGTCTAGAGAGAAATGTGTAATAACTGAATCATGAAAATTAGTATGGTGGGAAAGGAATTTGTAGGGGGGGAAGTATAAGGTTTTATTAGAGGTTAAAATAGTCAACTTTCAGTTTTGTGAAGATCTTTTTCTGAAGTTGGGCTTTGTAACTTCAGTGGGTCAATATTTTGTAACTTTGTTGGTGAGTAATCATGGTCACCGAGAGCCATCCCAGTGGCCCCTCCTAGCTCACTCTGAACTGCGTTTTTGGCATTGGTAACCCACCCAGGCATTACACAGTGTTCTTTTTTTTTTAATAAGAAAGCCAGTTGGCATTTTTTTATTATTTGTAATAAAAAAGCCAGTCAGCAACAGTCTGCCCTCAGTGGCTCAAGAACAGGAACCTTCATAAAAACAAGGAATGTGACCACTGGGATGCCACCCCCAGTGGCTGCTGCTTGCTGCTACTCTGGATTTTTTTTTTTTATATTTGTAGCCTGACCTAGTATCCAAATTAACCAATTTTTAAAACGAATAAATCTGGCCATGAGGAGCCTGTCCCTGGTGACTTGGTAACACAAACCCTTGTAAAGTAAGCAATCTGGCCACCAAGACCACATCCCAGTTGTGGTTTACAATTACCCACAGGAATTGATTTGTAACATTGGTTGTCTACCATGGTGTCAGACATTACCACTCTTCAAAAAAAAAATATATATATATATATATATATATATATATATATATATATATATATACAATATTTGAGAGTCAATCCTTGGTGGCTCAGTATTCCAGCTATACCAGTTTGGCCACTGAGCATACACTTCTGGTGGCTCTGTAGTAGTTGCCACTGCACACCAACCCTTTTCTCCAGATGGTGGCCATTTCAAACTCCCCAAGCACCTCATTATCCATCTCCATCTGAATAAATCACATGTTCAGTTTATGAAACACATGCTACTTGATGTGCCTGTATTTCATCGGTCTTATGATTTATTCAGATGGTGTCCATCTGAGGAAGTGAGTGCATGGTTAGAACCGACTGCTGTTTGAGGAGGTGTCAGGAGGGGTGAGGGATAACTACTTAAGGACTTCTGGGGATAGGCTCACAGTGTTCAGATTAGAACAGATTTAATGCTGAGCCAGAGGGTATAGACTCTGGTGGCCAGATGTATGTAGGTGCTGTACGCATGTATGTATGTATGGCTTGAGTTAGTTATTTTAAGATGGTAATGTCTTCTGACACTGGGGAGGGCTTCTAGTGTCAGAAACAAACTTCAGGGGGCAGCTAGAACCAGCCAATGGCAGTGGCGATATAGCATGATGTGAAAGGCTTTTCTTGAGTCACATTTACAGGGCTGTATTACTTTTTTTTGATTGTTTGTTTATATATTTAACTTTAAGGTTTCTGAGGATATGTTTCTGATGCTCAGCTTTGCTACTTCAATGGATCAATATCAAGCACTGAAGGCAAATCCAAGTGGGTGCTGCAGGTTCCCCCTTGACTGTAGTTCTGGCACTTGTAATACACCCAGGTGTTGGACATTACACAGTTTTTATTAAATAAAAAATCTGGCTGACTGCTACCTAGCCCTACTGACTCTGGAACAGGAACTCTTATTAAAACTAGGAACGTGACCGCTGGGAGCCCATCCCTCATGGGTAATGTCTCCATGACTTTTTTAATTAACATTGGGAATCTCCCTCAGTGTCCACAATTAGCAATTTTTAACAAATAATTCTCATCACCCAGAGCTTATCCCTGGTGGCTCAGTAACACCAGACCCTGTAAAGCAAGCAACAGGCAATGTGGCTAGAGGGAGCACATCCCAGGTTGTGGCTTGTAGCTAACCCCTGGTGTTTAATAACATTGGTAGTCCACCTTGGTGTCAGACATTACCACTTAAAATAAAAACAAGCTTCCCACTCCTAAAACTGATTGCTTATACAGTATTATAGTGATCGCTATGTATATCTTGTACAATGTCAACAATCATCCCTGTAACCTGTTTATGTACTCACTCAATGTTGTTCAATTGGATCTGTGTCTACTATGTAATGTTCACCCGGGTCACCCCTGAAAAAGGCACCTTTGGAGCTGAGTGGGACTACTAGGTCACCAAAATTAATAAATAAATAAAATGTAGCAACTGGGAGTCAATCCCCAGAGACTCAGCAATCCATCTATACCAATGTGGCCACTGAGAGCCCATCCCTTGTGGCCGTAGTAGTTGTCATCTCACTCCCATCCTTCTCTCCAAATGGTGGCCAGCTCAAACACTCCTATCACCTCATCAGCTAGTTCCATCTGAGTAAATGACATGTTGCAGTTTGTAAACTACATGTTATTTTCATCTGTTTCATAAATCAGACTTAGGATTTATTCAGGAGGCACCTAGTTGAAGGCATGAATGGGTGGTTACAACTTGCTGCTGTTTGAGCCGATGTGTGGAGGGGTAGGGATAAAGTACTACAAAGGCACTGGGATTGGACTCCCAATGGCTAAGTTGGTATGTAATACCAAGTCATCGGGGGTGGAATGCGGTGTCCAGATTTTATTTTTTTTGGGGGGGCGGTTGTTTTTCAAAAGTGTCAGTGTCTGCAACTGGGGTTGTCTTCTGATGTCAGAAACAAACTTCAGCTGGGCAGCAAGTGGTAGCCTATGGGAAAGGCTCCCAGCAGCCATATTGCTTGTTTTACAAGGGTTGGTGTTACTGACCCACCAGTGATGTGTTTCCATTGGCCAAATGTATCTGTTTAAAAGAAAACGGGTAGTTTCCAGCACCAGGAAGGCTTTCTGTGTTGGAAACAAATTCAAGTTGGGGAAGATAGCAGTGGTGAATGGCAATGGGTTCTCTGTGGCCACACTCCTTGTTTTAACAAGAGCACCTGTTTTTAAGGAACCTGAGGTGGGCATTTGGATAAAGGTAAAAAAAAAAACTAAAAAGAAATCAGCAAATAATAAAAAAAAAAATAAAAACATCAAAATATGCAAAATGAGGAGAGATGGGACAGCAGCACGAGAAGAAGGGTGAACAGGGACACAATTTAGGAATCTCCAACAAAAACAGATAATAACCTTACAGAAATACTTTTATCCTAAGTACAAGTAAAAGTCCTATAATGCAGATTTAATTTTATTCCATATATGCAGATGGCAATTGTTCTAAAACTGAACTCAGTCAATGGGAACTATTCATAAAATTTCATTTAAGACTCTACTTTACTAACTGGGTTACAGATATAAACATCAATAATGGAGTACCATGGCTACTAGATGAAGAAACAGCATCAATTGATAGCAACTTGGCATTCTTAGTATAGAATCACACCCTATTAAAGTAAACACCAACGCAAGCTATAACATGGCAATAGAGTTATTAAACTATGAACATTTTACATGATAAAGAAATAAAACAATAAGTGAGAAGAAATTTTCAAATTGAAATCTGCTGTACCTTATGACCCACAGTTGTGAAATTGTACAGCATAACATTTGAAAAAAGGAGTACCTTTTGCAGTAGAAATGCCTTTCAACTCAAAGAGGGACTGACATATTCAAAACATTTCCAAGAGGGGTGTGTGGGAGAAGTCTTAATATCTGTTCATGGCCTGATACCATCATAAAAAGTGCAGATAAGGGAGGAAATGTGGTTCTCTTACCAGCAGAACGGTATACTTTAAATGGGAGATTCTGAGACAGCTGCAAGAGGAAAACTATTACAAACATTTTAAATGTAATCACACAGCTGTTTTCAAATGTGATCTTAGTATCGTAATTGATATTGCAGTTTCAATGGCTGGATTATCAAAAATGAGAATGATTATTTAAAAACTCCTTGCTTAGTCATCCTCTTTGCTTTGCTCCCCAAAGAACATAAAAGTATTGAAAATACTCAAGGATGTTCAATAGTTTCAGAAAATAGAGCTGTTAAAGAGAAATTGTCTGGATTTTTTTTAAATTTTTTTATGAAGAAGTTAGTAATCACACTACCCCCCCCCCACACACACACACATTTGAGAAACCATGGTCATCCCTCGGAAACTCTGAGGGCTGACTTGGCAACAAAATGTTGTATGGCTATCAATATAGCAGCTTTATATACCTCTATCAATCACAAATGTAGTAGCAGTAAGTAGTAAATATCTCTATTTTGATAGGATAAAAAAAAACTTTAGGACCAAACAGCCCTATTTTCAAAGTTGCTCTGTGCACTTAGCTAGGTTTCTACATAAATATGTAACAATTACATACAAAACCATATAATTATTTAAATAGGCTAGTGCAGCATATATTACGATACAGCCATTCATGCTTTAAAACTTTACTTTAAGAATTACATATCCCAGTCTAAATCTGAATTTCCAGCTTTCAGTCTTCAAGATGAATCAGTAATTTCATCATTTATGTTATTCTTAAAACAGGTTTGTGCATAAGTTTGGACAATCTTGTAAACTAGACATTGTGAATTAAAATTATAAGGAATTGTGTTCAAGTCTGATATTTGAAATCAAATCTAAATTTAACTTTAAGTTGTTGGAAAAGAATACAAAATAATCCAGAGCTGTGTAAGTAATATTTTTAAATTTCTAAATTTGGTTGACTGAAATCCTGATGACTGATTATATTTTGATTGAGCTATCAGGCACAATTACACAAATCCACATATTCCTTGACTACTGCACATTTAAATCTATGGAGATTTTTTAATTTCTAGTTTCCTGAGATGACTTGTTCCATACTGTTGAAAATGAATACATAATTGACATTTTACCTTAGTTAGTTCTTTTTTGATGAAAATCTCAGACCTCTTTTCTTTACATCTCTCATTTGGTATGTACATAGTGAGGCTAATAGTAAATTTCCCTGGTACTCAGGGGTGATAGCATTTAATGTTTTGTGTGATGTTACAGCTCCTAACTTATTTTGACAAGGCTGAAGTGACTCACATTGCAAGTCAGCAAACATCTTACAATGGCAGGTGTCATAGGAGCTCCTTAGTACAAGCCTTTATTTTATTTTGTTTTATTTTACTTTTTGTTAACTGGGCAAGGCCCACTAAGCACAGGTGGTTGTTTTCAGGGGTGACCTAGGATCACTGGGAACGTTAAGTGACTTGTTTAGAGTCACACAGTATGCAAGTGGAGGTCATGGGAATCAAACCCAGGTCTCTTTGCTGGATGTACCAAGCTCATTCACAGCTCATTACTCTAACCTCTCAGCCATACTACAGCCCAAACTTGCTAGTCTATTACAGGTGGCATCCAATTTTTCTAAGAGATGTTTATTTGCAAATTGGTATGGAACAGTCCCATACTCTAAAACAGGAAGGGGAAGTTGGGTCGCTAGATTAGCCCTGGCCTGCTTTAGTATAGCATAAGCATTTCTTCGCAAATCTCCCAGTCCACTATTTATTTTTTCCATAATCCTTTTTTCCCTTGGGGTTCCTGGGCAGGGCTGCTCAGTCCCATTTCTGACCCTCCCAACTGGCCACTGCCTCCTCAAGCACCTAACTGACCCAAGACCCTGACATATCTCTCCCATGGTGGGGCCAGTAAGGGGAGGGCCATCTCCCCCCCCCACCCAGAGCACAATCAACAGATTCAAAAGAGTTACACTCCAGAAAGAAATGCACACCACCATAAATTTCAAATCCAAAGAACTTGCTTTATTCAGCAACGTTCCAGAGAATGGTTACTTGCCAGTCACCCAGTGAAACTGTGTTAATGTCCACCCCAGCACTTCACCTGTAAATGAAGCTTTGCCAGGGGGCCAATTGCTGATTAAAACAAGTTCTTTGGATCTGAAATTTATGGGGATGTATATTTCTTTCTAGAGTGTAACTCTTTTGGATCTGTTTGACTAAATTGGGATTAGCCATCCGTTAGTTGCACACCATGGACCACTGGAGTGCACAGACACTTTCTGGGTGTGTTCCTGCACAGCACAATCAAGTAGTGGGTCAGCAGCTTCAGGTGGTGACATGGATTGGGATGGAGCAGGTAGGACTTCATGGAGCCTGCACTTCCCATTCTTTTCCCTGTTCTGTTTTGGCTATCTGACCCCACAGCCAAGCAATGTAGGTATATGCATGTGGAGGTGCATGCATGGCACAGAGGCATGGCCTCATCCCTATGTTAGCTCTCAGACACTATACTGTCCCCCAGGTCTCCACCTGGGGCAGGCAAGAGCCAAGATACTGAGCCTCCCCATCACAAGGGAAGAGAGTAGTCCTCCAGATAGTAGATCATCTGCCTTCCCAGCCAATCTCTGGTGACCTGAGTTTGTTTCTGAACTTGGGTCACTGGTATGGGAGAGGTGAGGCACTGAGTGCCTCAGCCCTCTGTGCCACCGGGCCAGACAACTTTTTATTTTTTTATTAACTGTAATATTAATATGAGTATAACATTTTCTGTGGCTGTTAATGTAAACTCCAAGGTTTTTGTACGCTTTTGTGTATTTTTAAGTTTCACACCTTCTCATGTCCTTATATTCGATTTCTGCTGCATTTTATCTTTTACATTGATTGCATTTTCTTTTTGCTAAGAACCATTTTAGCTTTAATGAACCAGGTTGGCAAAGTACAGAGGTCAAACTGAAAAACTTTTCCAATTTGGGGATGGACATTTTCCTTCACTATTGCAACTGTATCATCAGCATATAGTTTTACTGTTGAGAGGGGATGTTATTAACGTAGATCAAAAACATAGATGGTAACAAAATTGAGTCTTACAGCACTTTCCTGGACAGATATTCCACCTCAGACAAGATGTTATTTATACACACAGATTGTTTGCAATTAATCAATAAGATTTGAACCATCTGCTGGGCTCATTGTTCACCATATATTGTTAAGTTTATTCAGTAAAATGTTGTGGTTAACCACATTAAATACTTTGAAGGATCAATGTACATTGCTCCCCAGCATCCAGTTCTGTTGCAGCTTCTCCTGAAAAGTTCAAAAGAGTGGTGGACATGGGCATTTCCATCCTAAATCCTGATTGGTGAGTTGACAACAGGTTATGTTTTTCTAGACACTCTGTCAATTGGCTACATACTGTATAATGATCTCAAACAATTTCAGCATGATTGATAAAAGAGCTATTGGAGGGAAATATTATGGGTCATTGGGTTGCTCCTTTGTTGTTTATTTTCTTTGTTGTTGTTTATTTTCTTTTCTTTATTGAAATTTTGTAGTATCAACAGACCAAGAATAACAACAAGTTTACAGATGAAAAAGAAAACTATATAATCCTAAAGAATTACCCACCTAAAAACCCCTCCCCCCACACAACATTCCTCCCTAATTTATTAGGGAGTAATACATCAAGAAGCATAAGGATATCAGTAAGAATCAAAATTCTGTTACTGTGAATGTGACTCCATATAGAAAAAAAAAATACCATACAAACAATAAATTAAATAAGCAAAAACTTGTGACAAAAAATCCAAAGATAACTGACTTATAAATATACAGTTAAGGAGGGAGATTCTTAGGGATCTGCCATTAAAAACATAACAGTGACCTTTATTGGGTCATAGGGTGTCCAACTGATCCAAAAGTTTCTTATAGTATTTTAAGAAAAGAAGATTGTTTGACATGGAAGAAGGAGATTGTACAGCTCACTAATAGATTTTTTCTTAACTGGGCTATCCATTCTTTAAAAACAGGTGTAGATTATTCTGCCTAGTGCGTAAGTAACAACTGTGTAGTTGTGACTCCTATTAGGGCCAATGTACATTTGTCACTAAATGACATGGTATTTGGGAAATTGCCTAATATGCATGTATATAAATTAAAATCATAAAGATACATTAATCTATTCAAAATGTTATGAATAATTTCCTGCCAAAGTTTTTTGAATAGATGGACATGACCAAAGCATATGATCCAGGGAACCAACATACTTATCACATTTATACCCTTGAGGAAAGGAGGGAGCGGGGGAACATGATAGAAATGTTTAAGTACCTCAGTGGAATCAACAAAGTCCAAGAGGGTAGCATCTTTCAGAAAATGAGACATACAAGAACAAGGGGACAAAATTTAAAGATAGAGGGGCAGTTCAGGGGCAATGTGAGGAAGTATTTTTTCACAGAGAGGGTAGTTGATGCATGGAACAGCCTTCCTGAGGAGGTTGTGGGGTCTAAAACAGTGCGGGAATTCAAGAATGCATGGGACAGACATAAGGCAATTCTTGTGGGGGGGGTATGAAGAAGTAGGCTATTGGTTAACTATGATCTGCGGCTTATCTTGTAGGTAGGGAAATGGGCAGACTAGGTGGGCCAAGCGGTCCTTATCTGCCATCAAAGTCTATGTTTCTATGTTTCTGTAGTACAGATTTAATTGTTTAAGACCTATTTTGTGTAATCTTAAGGGAGTTAAATATGCATTATGTAATATTTTATAGTGAATTTGCTTAACTTGTCTAAAGAGATTTGTTTATAAATATTATCCCACATATTTGCCCATTTCAGAGAATGGGTCATAGCATAATTAACCCAGAATGTATTCTGAAAAGGCTTATCAGAGAATTTCAATCTCTGCAGATATCTGTAGAGGTTTGATATTGGATGAGGTTTGTTGGCTGCAGCAGTGAATTCCACTAGGAGATTACTATCTTTGTTTATCCAAAAAGAACAACCAAAGTGGGATTTCAGTATACATTTTAAAATCTGGAAGTTCAATATATGTTTCCTGGACCGGTTGAAGTCCTTAGAAATATCAAAAAAAGAGCACAATTCCCCATTATTTAATAAAGATTCCACACTTGGATTAGTTAAACAGGGCAAAACTTTAGAGGTAAAAACTCTCCAGTGTAGGCAAAAATTCAGGTTATATAGCATAGGCTGATAGATACTCTGGGATGTATTAATTTTGAAAAAAATGACAGATCTGGTTATGGATTTTCAAGGAAGTGCCAGCAATAGTATTTTTAAGTTTTCTTGGAATGTTTTTAAGTGTGGCATACAGAATAGCTTGAGGACAGATATTGTATTTTTTAAGTATCTCTTATTCAAACAAAACCCAGGTAGGTACATGCGAAAAGGATCCATCTTTATTTGACAACCATTTTAGGCATTTGTTAATATGAGAAGCCATATAATAAAACAAAAGCTTTGGTACCGTCTGTCCTCCTAGATTTTTGGGAAGTAGGAGTTTGTATGAAGCTATTTTAGGTTTACCTTTTAGCCATAAAAAGCTATTTATAATTGAATGAAGTTTGGTTAACCAAGTAAGGGGGAGGAAGGCATTGGGCATATTGATGGGAAACAATAATCTAGGAAAAACATTCATTTTTATGATCTTTATTCTAGCTTGAAAGAAAATGATGAGAGTAACCCCATCTTTTTAAATCTTGGGTAATATTTGTATACTTTCATCTAAATTCTTTTTAATTATTTTTTGAGACTCATCTTTGGATATTAAGATTCCAAGGTATTTAATTTCAGATGGTTACCAAGACAGTTCAAGGTTGCAAATTTCTTCTCTGTGGAAAAAGTTTTATAGAGGCATTATTTCTATTTCTTCTCTGCTCCGTTTGTAATTAGAAACGTTGTTAAAGCTATCAATAACTCTTAACATGGCTTTAATCTAATTAATAGGATCTGAGATGTAATAGTATATCGTCAGTGAAAACCGATAATTTTAGTTGAAATTTTGAGATAGGAATCCCTTTCATAGCTGACTCAGAGTTCAGAAAGTAAATTAAAGGCACCAGATAAAACTTAAAATAGGAGATAGAGGGCAACCCTGTCTAGTGCCTTGTAAAAATCTGAGGGGAAGAGATTAAGTTATTACAACTGATTCTTGCTGTTGGGTTTGAATACAGAATTTTTAACCAACTAATAAACAAAGGGGGGGACTGAATTTTAGCAAAGTTGCATAGAGAAAATTATGATAGACTCTATCAAAGGCTTTTTCTGCAACCAGGGAGACTGAAGCAAAAGATTGTTTAGTCTTCTGGAATGCAGAAAAGATGTGAATGATCTTCCTTAAATGATCTAATGTGTGCCTGATTAATAAAACTGGCCTGATCAGTGCTTATCAGCATTTGCCATATCCCTTTTATTCTTTGGGCTAAAATATGGGTTAAATGTTTATGTCATAGTTGATTAATAAAATAGGGTGGTAACTGGAAACTTTTAGTTGTGATTTGTTCAGTTTTGGAAGGTGAATTATTAATGCCTCTAATAAAGATGTGTTGGAGAATCCTTCAGTTAACATGAAATCAAACAGTTTCTTTAAAATAGGAATCAGAGAATTTTAAAAGTCTTATAAAAATTTGCAGTAGGGACATCCGGCCCTGGGGCCTTATTGATACCGAACTTGCTTATAGCTTCCTCAATTTCTCTTAAAGTAATTGTGGAAATTAACTTAGAAGCATCAGTTTCATTAAAGTGAGGACATGAAAAATTAAGAAGATAATTTTTGATTTGGTCAAAGGAAGGGGGATTTGAGATAGGACCATTTAGGTTAGAGTAAAAAAGGCAACATTTATTGAGGATGTTCTTTTAATCTGTTAATGTTTTATTTTGATTTTCAGAAATAATAGACTCAATATGCCTAGATATGTCCATTTTTTTAATTCTATGTGCTAGAAGTTTACTGGGCTTTTTTCCTAAGTCTTCATAGGAGGTCTTTGATCTAATAATCAGGAATTCAGCTTGTTTTTTTATGTTTTATTTATTTAGTTTTTGTTGACCGGCAAGTGTACTGGACAAATCCTGCCTATTTTCAGGCACGACCCGAGGGAGGGGGATACAGATGAATGCCATCTGATCTTGAACCAGATTAAGATTGTTGATTAGAGATAAAATGTAGTTCTTCTTTAAGAGCTTGAATTTGTTGAATTTCTTGCAAAGTGAGTAAGTTTTAGTCTTTTAATTCCAGCTCCCATAACTTTTTGGTGATTTCTTTTAGTCTTTCAGCTTTTTTTTTTTTAATCTTGGACCCAAATCTAATACCCCCCAAGTAGCATTTACGGGATGCCCAGATCATATAATGTTCTTTCTATAGAGTGGGAGTTGTGTTCCCAAAATTAATTAATTGCATCATTAACATATTTAACTATATATTCCTGTCTCAGCAGGCTGGGGTTGAGGCTCCATGAGAAAACATTTGGATAGGGAATTCCTAATTTTAGATTAATGTGTACTAGAGAGTGGTCTTATAGTACATGAGGTAAAGTTTGAGGGTCATAGTCCGAGGGGAGTAAACCTTACGAGATGAGAAAATAATCAATTCTCAAGAATGAGTAATGAGGTTGTAAAAACATGGTAAAAGATTTTTCCCTTGAGAAATGTGCTCTCCATTGGTCTGAAAGATCATAACCCTTAATAAGATCAAGGGGGACTTAATAATGTAATGAAATAGTTTGACTTGGTACATTTGACTTGTCTAAAAAGGATCGAGAGGCAAGTTCCAGTCCCCATGCTAAGATAACATGGTAGGTGAGAAAGGGAGAAAGAATAGAAGTTAATTTCATAAAAAAGGATGGCTAGGCTATATTTGGTCCATTTGGAGCCCAGGATATATTTAGTTTGGCCAATTTCAGGCTGCCCTTTTGTAAATTGGGATGATTTGGGCATGCTTCCACATTGTGGGAAAGTTGCCCTCTTTCACACTCCTGTTAAACAATTTCCAAATTGGGATATGAATACAATAAGCACCATCTTTGGAAATATACCTTTTGTACTATCTAGTCCAGAAAAATTATTTGATTTAAGCTTTTTTATTTATTTTAAAACCTTTGTTTTGAATGATTCTGAAACAAAAAGTGGGTAAAATTTCCAAGTATACCTTTTGTTTCTTTGATTGGTCCTGATTTATATTTTCCATCTCACTCATTTTTGAGAATTTGACATCTGGTTAAATGCAAAAATAATTATTCAATAAGGTGGCTGCTATTAAAAGATCCTGGGGAATTCATCTGCATTAGTAGTGAACTCTTTGCTGCCAGTTGTCCTTTGTTCCTCAAAGCTTTTCAACAGTTTTCTGGTAGACTGCAGGAATTCTAATTTGCTCAGGTTTTGTTTTTTAAATGTTTAGCATTTTCCCTTTTGATTAATTTCATACAATCATTTCTGAGTTTCTTATTGTTTTTCCAGTTATCCCCACTGGTTGGTTTATTTGCTTTCTTCCACATTTGCTCCTTAACTCATATAGTTCTTTTTTTCAGAAAGCCAAGGCTTATGTTCTTTTCTTTAATCTAGTTTTCTTTACTGGGGCATGTTTGTTACATATGCTAACAAATATATTAATAACATTTTCTGTGGCCAGGTCTGTTTCTGGCATAGGTTCAAGGCATTCCCACGTCTGTTCTCCATTACTGTCTACAAAATAATTTGCTTGAACATTTATTAAACAGCTCATTGATCTATGCAGGTTTCTTAATTTATGGAAACAATACTTTCAATCTTACATATGACTGGGTTCTAGTCTCTCAGATTTAGACAGACAGCCTCATGATTTATTATTTCAATCTCAGGGGAGACACAAATGTATGTATTTAGTTCTTGTTTACAGGTAAGTGCACTAGACAAAACTTGCTTATTTTCAGGCACGACCTGAAAGGTTACAGAACAATAAAACAGTAGAACAAGCATACATTAGTATATGGTACAGTAGATAAAGCAAGCAGAACAAGCATAGATTTGTATACAGCACAGTAGATAAAGCAGAATTCTGTATAATACAATAAAAGAAATAACAAAAAAATAGGTACCAAATAAAATACTGGCTAGTTACATAATAAGAGGGACATAGGAGGGAGAAAATTAACAGTTGAGATCTAATATGTTGCCAAAACTGGCTTGTGAGCTTTTTCTCATTGGCACTCCACCAGTTGCTTTAGAGAGAGGGGAGAGAGACACTCAGCTAGTCTGTTCAACCTTGGCCCTCCCCACACTGCATTGTAGTCCCTGAAGAGATTCAGCTTATGTCCACTCAGAATTTTTCATCAAAGTACTGTATGTGACAGTAAACAGAAGCTTTAAAGCTTCACGTTCAGTCCAGAATATACAACTCCAATATTTACTTTCATCAGGTTAGCCTAATCACAATACAGTCTGTTCCCTCAATGATACTCACAGTGGTCAGTTTCACACTTCCTAGTTCTTTCTTAATATAAAGCGTGACCCCCTAGTTGTCTGATTCAGACTGAAGAGGTAATAATTTAGCAACATTATTTCTTTACCAGAAATATATTTTATTTAACCATGTTTCTGTCTTTCCCACTAATCTCACAAACTTCCTCCTGCACCCACACTTGAATGTGTCTAATCTTTTTTTTTATTACACTTATGGCATTTTCATGTACTATTTAAATCTGTCTATTTGATGGTTCTGCCCTGGGTTTATTCTATGTCCCCACATAATATGAGAGCAATTACAAAGGGAGCTGTATCTGGATTATATGTTTCTGGTCTAGCTATGTGTAAATTTAGAACACGGATCCTGATTAGAATATTTTGATATCATGACCAAGCCTGAGTGGAAGCATTCCTTCTATGGAAATTATAACTTAAAAGCTGTTGACTAAAAATAGCTTTCCATACAGTTAGCAGATTATCGTGCATTTCCTGCTTGTTTTACAAATCATTGTTACAAGTAGTAGAAAATATACATAATCCTAAAACACAACTCACGTAGGTCAGCATAATTTTTTAAACATAAAACTTGATACACAAATCCTGTCAGAATAAAAGAAGGTGAAGGAAAGTGCCACAAAACCTAGGTTTAAATACCCTAAGTGCTTTGGGCAGGATTTTCAAATGGATCTGCTCAAGATTCATCTGGCTGGATTTCCAAAGCAAAAATGCATCTAAGCATGTTGTATCATCTATTAAATGGCATAACAGTGTCAAAAGTTTATATCCAACAATGGATGCAATGACATCCAGAATGGATACAATTGTGAGTTATGTCCAATATGGGTGCAAGTATGTCTGTTTTCTACCATAGATTGTGACTGTTTGTCCTAAACAGATGCAACTTCTGAGAATATCAGCAGGGCTGTTTGAACACAGACACATGGGCAACATTCATTTGTGTCTGTGTCCAACCCTTTTGAATCCCCCATCTGTTTCACAAGTTGTTGTCAGTCTCAATGATAGTGGAGAAGCAGTTCTTAAACACTATAAGCCCCTTATACATAGATCCCTTGATTAACAACCAAACCTGTTAATCTGTTACAAATGGCTTACCAGTACACTACACTATTGTTCTGCGTGGTGGAATTACTATCATGGGCCTTCACTGCTTTCAGTTTAACTACTCAAATAAAAATGGTCAAGGATAGCAACCAAATTAGAACAATATAAAACAGAAAATAAAGATATTTTTAAAAGCTTTCCTCAGGCTTATTCAGGATACTTGACAGAGTAATTTAAAATAAATGAGAAAAAAAAAACAGATTCCAGTTACAATATCTAGTCCATTTGCAGTGTGATTAAAGGTTTCTTACTGAGTGGTGCTTGCACTCTTTGCACGAGTGCAGCACATACAGGCACCACACAAGTGGCATGGGCATTTAATGTACAATAGCCTTGTGCACACTTGTGTTGTCTGGCAGCTGGCTTACCAATGAGCCCCTGCCTGCCAGAGATTAATGGTCTTTTAATACAAAAGAGGTTAGCAGATGGCAAGATAATGCAGCTCTATTAAGGTATAATTCTTTGTTTCCTTCCACTTCAATCAAATAGCCATAGAGCACCTTGTTGGGTGTATGTCTGAAGGGGGTGGTCTATTAGTTGCTCTGATGGTCCAGACATGTACAGGCTTTTAAAGTACAATAGCCCTGCCAGTACTTGTGCTGTAAAATTACAATTTTAAGTCCACTTGCAGTGTGATTAAAATGTTCTTACTAAGTGGCACTTGTGGCACTCATGATGAGTGCAGGACACACATGCACCATGCAGGCGGTGTAGGCTTTTAAAGTACAATAGCCCCATCAGCACCTGTGTTTTCTGACAGCTGACTCACCTCTGAGCCTCCTGCCTGCCAGAAAACAAACATCTTTCAATGTAAAAGAGGTTACCAGATGGCAAGATGTTGCAGCTTGATTATGGTATAACAAACAAAACAGTTGGAGCTGCACCCATGGACACTAAGCCGGTGCTTAACAGAAAAGTATGTGGAAGAGAACAAAACTGACAGCACTCAAAGCAGAGGAAAACTTAAAAAGCTTAATGAAACATAACACAGTCTAGCATCCAGTGGAAATAAAGTCAGGCAGAGCCCACAGCAATAACTGCAGTGCTTTGAGTCTGTCAGTGACTCTTCATCAGGGCTATGGCTATGATGCACTGACATTCATTTTATTTTGAACATTTAAAATGACAAACTAACCAGGAAAATTATCTATAGGCACCATAACACATTGGTGCAGGCACAAAATAATTGTATTGTAAACATAGATCTAAACCCTTCACCAAGTATGAAAAAAATTCACAATACATTTTAAATTTTAAACAAAGGCTACAAATCATCCTAAATATATAAATAGTTACATCACGTAGAGCACATAAATAAAAGAGGGTAAAACATGAAACAGTCAGGGGAAGGGAAGGAGGGAAATTCAAAGGGTCCAAACAATGTTTTCTAGAAATTTATACAGTGTTAACATACACTTTAAACCCTTCATGACCATAAAAATGAATTTAATTTCATTTTCAAACATATGTAAGGGAATGGGGGAGGCAGTGGGAAAAAAGAGGGGATAGAAGGTGAGAGGGAAGAAAGGGAAACAGGGAGAAAAAGGTCAAAAAATACATTTCAACATATAATGGATTCCCTCAGACTTAAAGGAGCTCTGCTCATCAATCTAAATTCTAAACAAATGGAGTGATATCCAAATTGTCATTCAGTCACTTAGGGATCTAAGCCTTTAAAATATAAATCAATCCTGATTCACATTTAGAGATCCTACCAATTCTGTCACCCTGACGTGGATTGACCTTTGCATAGTCAATACCCATAAATAGGAACTCTGCTGTATTTCTGTTGTAGAATTTGTCAAAATATACTCCAATTGGGCTATTGGCTTTCATTTTCATTATAGCTCTTGTGTGTTCCTACATTCATTTTTTAGACTATGTTTTATGTACTATATATATATATATATATATATATATATATATATATATATATATACATATATCATGGGGCATATATATCTCACCACATACACAACAGAACTCATGGAACAGTTAATGAACACAGTTATATTGACCTTTCCATTTATGTTTTGGTGTGAGAGAGTGTCCACTTGAATACAGAAGTGACACATACTACAGTGTCCACAGTGAAAACAACTCATAGGTTTAGTTGGCATCCAAACTAGTCTTGTATCAGTCATCTGCTCCTCATACATGCTATGTGTCAGCCAATCTCCCAGACTTTTGCCCCTTCTAAATATAATCCTAGGCTTTTCACCCACAACAATGCTAAGTTTCGGGACCTCTTTTAAAAGTGCCAATGTTTCAACATTATTAAAAAATGTTGTGTGCTACCTGATTAAACTCTGTCATAAAAGTGGTAGGTTGATCAGCACTCGCATTTTGCTTATTTGGAGTCAAGAGATCTTTTCTGTTTAGACTTCTTGCTCTGGCAAATCCCTGGTTGACACACTGCTTTAAATAGCCCTGGCAAGTAGGCTCCTCTCCTTGACATTCAAAATCTAGTAGAGTAGAACAGTTGCATCTAATATGCACAAACTGTCCATGGGGACACCCTTTAATGTGTGCTGCAAATGAGCACTATCTGCATAAAGCAGAGTAGATGTAGGTTTCCTATACACTAGGAAAACAACCGTCTGTTCTGCTTTTCCCTCAAGAGACAGATCCAAAATGTAGTGGATATCAGGTCTACAGAAATGTGGTTATCCAAAGAAATTCTGAGGACCAGACCAACCACCCCCCACCCCCACCTAAACTTGGATAGGACATCACTAGAATCCTGAATGTAGGATGGTTGAGTAATAACAATTTCCTTTGGATGCCACCTAAACCTATGAGTTGTTTTCACTGTGGACACTGTAGTATGTGTCGCTTCTGTAGTCAGGGTGCCTGGACAATAGACAGCATAGATTTGTCCCGGGGGAAATCATGTCAGACAAACCTTGTGGAGTTCTATGACTGGGTGATGAGTGCCTTGGACCAGGGTAGTCCAGTGGATGTCCCCTTTCTAGAATTCAGCAAGGCATTTGACTCTGTTCCTCATGACACCCTGTTGGATAAGCTGGGAGAAATGGGGTTGGGGAACCAGATGATCAGATAGATAGGCAATTGGCTCCAGAACTGGACTCAGAGGGTCGTAGTTGGCAGGATAGTCTCATCCCCAAGGAGCGTCATTAGTGGGGTCCCACAGGTATCAGTCCTTGGGCCCCTCCTGTTCAACACCTATGTCTCTCACATAAGGACAGGTATCAGGAGTGAGATGAGTCTCTTTGTGGATGACTCAAAACTGGAGGCAGTGGTGGATGGGGAGGAGGAGAGGGTGGCCCTATGGGAGGGGGACCTGGAGGATCTGGAAAGATGGTCTAGAAAGTGGAAGCTGCGGTTCAATGCAGGGAAATGCAAGGTACTACACCTGGGTGCCAGAAACCTGGGCCAAGTGTACACCCTGGGGGGGAATGCTGTAAGTCTCGATGGCTAAGAGGGACCTGGGGGAGGTGGTGGATGTCAAGATGAACAACTCGGAGACTTGTAGGAGGACAGCAGCCAAGGCCAACAGGATGCTTGGATGCATTGCTAGGGGGATCACCTCCAGAAGGAGGGAAGTGATACTCCCTCTGTATAACTGCTTAGTGAGGCTGCGCCTTGAGTACTGCGTGCAGTTTTGGAGACCACACTTAAAGAGGGACATTAAAGTCCTGGAGAGGGTCCAGAGGAGGGCAACCAAAATGATTTGGGGCCTGGGGGACAGGACCTATGGGGAGAGGCTTGAAGAGCTAAATATATACACATTGAAAGAGAGAAGGGACTTGGGGGACATGATAGAGGTCTTCAGGTACATGAAGGGGTAGATAGGGAAGGAGCAGTCAGGGTACTTTGAAGGAAGAAGGAGGGGGCAACTAGAGGTCATGGGTGGAAGCTGGAGGGGGAAGATTTAGTGGAGAAAAGAGGAGGTGCTACTTCACTGAGAGGGTGGTGGAGCCATGGAATGCATCTGCCCAGGGGGCTGGTGGAGGCAGAGATGGTGGAGAGGTTCAAGAGAGGGTGGGACAGGTACAGGGGAAGTGTTCTGGAAGCAAAATCCAATGCAGTGAGAATATCTGGAACTGGGAAGGGAGAAGCCAGAGAAGGTGAGGGGGCAGCAAGTTCAGCTCCCAGGATGGGGGCTGACCAAATGAACAGATGTGAAAGACCGTTAGGCCTATTCTGTTGCCATTTTAGTATGTTAGTATCTAAAATAATCTACAAATATTGATAGTTTTTCTGTAAGGGACTCCACACTAAAAATAATGGGATGCTCCTGGGGGGGGTCTGGTCTTTATGAATTTTAGGTAAGACATAGATTGTGGGAATGGTGGGATGATCCACTTTCATGTACAATTCCTCTGATTTTGTTATATGACCCCCCAAAACTGATTCATGTAAAAATTAAATCTATTTTAGCTTTAAAAATGCTTGTTGGATTTTCATTTAGTCTCCTGTAACTAATAAAATCATCAAGTTGTCTGTAAATTTCTGTTTCATATTGCACTTTATTCAAAACAAAAATGTTGCCACCCTTGTTTGCTCTTTTTAATCTCATAGTTTTTCATCTCTCTTATTTCTTTAAAAACTTTCCATTCTTCATGTGTTAAGTTTGGTCTCTGAGGAGACCATTTTGTTATAAAGGGTTTTTCAACATCCTGAAGCACTAAAGATTGATATGTCATCAGGGCTGGTGATAAAATGGCAGGAAGGTTAAAAATACAGTAGGTTTGGGTCTGAACTGAGTCCTTGGCTTCCTTAAATTCTCTGTGTTCTGATAAGATACTCCAGTGCTGTCTGTTAAACTGCATATCTGATATCTCCATGGTTCCACCTAAGGAACCAGTATCCATGTCCAGTTCTGTAAGTCCATTAGAATTTGAAGGGTACAATCTTCCAGAGAAGTATTAATATTTTCTAATATGTTCTGATCTATTGTAGCCTTATTACTGAATAATTTTTTCAAACTTAATTTTCTAAAAACATGTTTGTAAATCAATGTAGCTCTCAAACTGATGAACTCTAGTATTTGGAACAAATGATAAACCATGTCCCAATAAACTCAGATGATTAGATTCAAGTGGAATATCTGATCAATTCAAAACTTCTGTGTCCTGCTGCAAATATTTTTCACTAATGTACCAGTTGTGTTTATTTCTTCCCCTTCTCTCTCTCCTGGATTTCCACCCTTGTTTGTGATGTTTTTGTCTGTTGAGGCTTTGGGAAAGAAAAAGTAACTTGCTTACTCTGATTTGTTTGTGCTTTCTGAGTTTGTGTATTGGGGGGCAGATCTATCTTTAGTATTATTTGTATTTCTACCTCTAAATTGGGACCGACTTCTTAATTCTGAACGTCTCTTTGATCTGCCACTGCTATTAAAATTGTCTGGTCTTTGCCATGTAAATACTTGTTTAAGTTTGTAGTCTTTAGAATCCTGAGCAGTCTTAGTCTGTTTTCTTTCAGATACCTATTTTTCATATGCAATTAACTTTTTATTTAAATTTGCCTGGAAATGTTTGAAAAGGGGATGGCTCCATTGTCGCAAGACTTGTTTTCTGAGTTGATCAATTTTTTTACAGAGATTGTCATAAACTTTAGTATCCTGATCGACAGAATATTCTCTAAAGTATTGGAACAGGTGGTGAGAGTGTGTTCCCACCTTGTATGACACAGCTAATTTAAAAAAACACCTGTGGGAAATTTATCAATTCTAAACCCTCTTAGTACCCAGTTATTAGCTTTATATTGAACAAGATAGTTTTTGTTATAGAACATATTAATCTCTTTGAATTTCAGTTTTTTCACACTGCTGAAAGACATCCTTAAATGCAGAATCAGAGTTGGAAACATTACTGTTCGATGTTGCAGCTTCTATGTTCAAACAGTGCCTTACTGATGCTGCTGCGGATACAAAACAAGAAAATTCATTTGTTTCCCGAGGTGTCTTCTTTATCTTTTTGGTCTATGGAGTTTGATGCAGCTTGTAGGTTCTGCACAATAGCCATGAACTATGCCTTTTTGGTCTATAAAATTCCACAAAGATACAGTACTTGCGTGTTAGATCAATTTTCAACTCCTATGGAACTCCTATTATGCTGACTCCAGACACTGGGTTAAGTTGGTGCTCCAGAAGCCCCTGAGACCCCTCATTGAAATTCTTTAATCCCAGAAAAAAAATGAACACTGGATGCTACAAAACCATTTTTAAAACGCTCACTAATACAAAATGCCCTGTCCTGGCTATGTGCTCCCAAACGGCCGTGTATGGCACCATGACAAAGCAAACAAAACAGTTGGAGCTGTGCCCATGGACAGTAAGTGGGTGATTACCACAAAAGCATACAGAAGAGAACAAAACCAGCATCAATAAAAGCAAAGGAAATCTTAAAAAGCTTTATGAAACATAATACAGTCTAGCATCCAGTGGAAATAAATTCAGGCATAACCCATGGTACTAACCCCAGTGTTTCGAGTTTGTTCATGATTCTTCATAAGGGGGTGTGGCTATGGTGCACTGAGGCTCATTTAATTTTCAACATTTAAAGTGATGTATTCACCAGGAAAGCGATCCACATGCACCATAACACATCAGTGCAGGCACAAAAAATGTCTGTTGTAAACCCTTTCTTTAGTTATGTGCTCTGCACACTATGTCTATTTATGTATTTAGGATGAGTTACAGCTTGTGTTTAAAAATTAAAATGAATTGTGAATTTTTTTTCATACTTGGTGAGGGATTTAGATATATGTTTACAATAGAAGTTTGTTGTGCCTGCACCAATGTGTTATGGTGAATGTGGATTACTTTCTTGGTGAATATGTCACCTAAAATATTCAAAATAAAATGAGTGCTAGTGCATCATAGCCACACACCCCAGATGAAGAGTCACAAACAGACTGGAAGCACTGGTGTTAGTGCCATGGGTGCTGCCCGACTTTATTTCCACTGGATGCTAGACTGTGTCATGTTTCATTAGGCTTTTAAGCTTTCCTCTGCTTTGAGTCCTGCTGGTTTTGCTCTCTTCTGATTATGGTACAGTTCTCTGTTACCTTACACTTTGATAAAATGACCATGGGGCAACTGGCTAGGTACACATCAGGGGGGTTTGCTAGTTGCTGTGATAGTCTGGAGGTTAGCAGGTGGTGCAGGCTTTGAAAGTATAACATCCCAGCCTATCCTTGTGATGACTGGTCACTGGCTTGCCCCATCCCTAGCCTGCTGCCTCCCATAAATCAAAGGTCTTTCAATGCAAAAGAGGTTAACAGATATCAAGATGTTTCAGCATGATTAAAGCACAGTTTGTTGTTGCCTTCCACTTTGATGGAATGGCGGTGGAGCACCTGACTAGGTGCACATCTGAGGGAGCAGTCTGCCAGTTGCTCTGATTGTTTGGTATTAGTGTAGTGAGAAATAGAATTAGTAAATATGGTCTAAAAGGAATTATAAAAAAAGGTCTGAGAAATGGAGCTTTCTGATTGACTATAAACATTCTGACAGCCTTATGTTAATTTTTTATTAACACACATGCAGAGCTTAATCATATGCTGAACAAGATTTAACACTGTCTGAAAAAACATTTTGATTATAATAGCAATAAGGCTCTTCTAGGGGTTATGTTAATGGTCAGTAAATCACCTTCTAGAGGCATGTGGCACTTTGCTATGCCTCATGCCACATTACACCCCGGAGGATGATTGAAAGACCATTAACATAACCCTTGGTCATGCCTTATTGCTTAATTATACATCCAGACCTACTGCTAGCTAAGCTGCAATTTGTCCTGACAAAAAGAAAACAACCATTTGCCAATGCTGAACATCTGATGCTTGGTAAACAAGTTGTTTTTGTTAATTTTGACCACAGCTTCTGAAGATACTTGTTTTAGGATTCGCCTCATAGACATGACATATACTATTTATAGTATACTGGCCGATATGTCATTTTGCACCAGACGTACGAAAACACATCTCATACAGGATTTTAAAAATGATAGGTCACGTTTATGAGGTGGTGCAGAATAATGGCTAAGTTGAAAGTTTGGAGTCAAAATATTGAAAATTATACAATGGCAAGAAAATTTCCAGAGCTCTGATTGGTCAGTGTGTGTCTGAGACAGTGATGTTATTACACAATAACATCACTGTATTGATTTGTTGGATTGTTCTTTGATTCTCTCTTCAGAAGCAAACCTTTTTTAAATATTTTTTTATTTTGTATAACATCGAGCCATTGTATAATTGCAATAAGGCACTCCAAGGTGTGTGTTATTGTGTAATAACTTCACTCCTGGGGCAGTGAAAGCACTCGGCTTCACCTCATGCTTCAACCCACCCCAGGAGTGATGTTATTACATGATAACACACACCTTGTCATGCCTTATTGCTTAATTAGCAAACTTATGAGTGAACACTGAAATAGTGTAACATTCAATCATAACCTAAGCATTTTACCACATTTGTACACCAAATTCTTAGCATAGCCTTCTTATTACACCACCTAATGGACCTGGCAGGTGAAGGTTTTCAAATCCCCACCACAACATCATTCCATGCCACTGAAATGTCATTCCACAACACAGGTAACTGTTTATCTTATATAAAAGTCATGACCCAGACCTTCAAATATGGAGCAAATATAAAGCAGTGCAGGCCAAATGTAAGAAGCTCATAAGAATGAGTAAAAAACAGAATGGAAGGGAACCTAGCATCCACAGCCAATAGAGATAATATGCAACAATTCTATAGTTATGTAAACTCCCTGAGAAAATCCAGTCATAACGTATGCTCTATAGGAAAGGGAAATTAGATCATCACAGACCCACTCAAAGTAGCAAATATATTTAATGATTACTTTGGTACAGTGTTTTCTAGTAAACAGCAAAGTAAACTTGATATTAAGCCAAATGACAAGAGACCGACAAGCATTACTGCCAACATAATTTTTGAAAAGATCCAGTCCCTCAAAAATACTTACTAGGCAGGTCCTGATAATATCTCAAATAGGATGCTTAAACTATTGTCCCACAGTGTAGCAACACCTCTAGCCATATTGTTCAATAAATCCCTTGTAAGCGGGACTGTGCCTCGGGATTGGTTGGAGGCAAATGTGGTGCCCATACATAAGAAGGGAAATAGGGCAGACTGTGCTAATTATAGACCCATTAGTCTAACTTCAGTCCCTGGTAAGCTTATGGAATCCACCTTGAAGGATGTCATTGATGCCCACCTAAGGAGAACTGGTCAGGAGGACAGAGATCAGCATGGGTTTGTTAAGGGGAGGTCATGTGTGACTAATCTGCTTTGTTTTTATGAAAAGATTTCAGAGGCACTGGCTAGGAGGCAAGATGTGGATTGTATTTATTTGGATCTGCCAAAGGCTTTTGATAAGGTTCCCCACCATGAGGTCCTCATTGCTTTACTGATATAGATATAGACCACAGAGTGGTATGCTGGATCGCGGCCTGGCTTAGATGGAGGACCCAGAGGGTGTGTTTACATGGAAATTACTCAGACAGGGTGGGAGTTACTAGTGGGGTCCTGCAGGGGTCAGTCCTGGACCCAGTGCTGTTCAGGATTTTTATGTCCTTTATGGGTAGGGTTAGCTCTGGCTGGATTAGTAAGTATGTGGATGACACCAAAATTGCTACAGTTGTAACTGACCCAGAAGGAGCTAGAGGCCTACGGGCTGATCTAAACAGTATTTATGACTGGGCATCATCTAGGGGTATAACGTTTAATGTGGACAAGCACTGTGTTATACATCTGGGGAATCATAATGGTATGCAGAACTATTATATGAATGGCAAGGTGCTATGTACCTCCTTGGAAGAGAAAGACCTGGGAATTCTTATAGACCACAAACAGATCTTCTGCTCTCATGCAAATAAACAGATTGTAAAAGCCAAACAGGTGTTACATAACATTAACAGAAATTTTAGGAGCCATAACAAGGAAGTGATCATGCCCCTGTATAGGGCATATGTCAGACTGATCCTGGACTATGGGGCTCCTGTATGGGGACCCATAATCAAGGAGCAGTGAATGATATTGAAAGGGTTCAAAGGCAAGCCACTAAATTGATACATAATAATAAAAATATACCCTATGAAGGGTGCTTGGAGTATCTGAAGCTTATGCCCGTTGAAACAAGAAGAGTTAGAGGAGATTCAGTACTTTGTTATCATATATTGGGGGATGATTATTTGCTAAATGAATTAAACCTTCAATTTAGAAATTACACTAAGGGAACAAGGGGTCACCCTCTTCAACTTAGGCACATAAAATATAATACTAATAGAAGGAGGGTCTTCTTTATGCACAGGATGGTGGCCCCTTGGAATGAGCTCCCACTGTCACTCATTTGTTCTAAATCAAAGAAACATTTTAAAACCCAGTTGGATAAATATGTCATGAACGAGGGTAACATGACCAAATAAGGGATATTGGAAGGGAGCAGCTATGGGCTACTTTTTACGGTTTGGCCTCCTTAGCTCCCACAGACCTTTGCATGGACCTTCATATTGTAAAGTATGAAAACGCATTTAAGTATGACAACTGTCACATTCATGAGGTGCTGTGAAGAAATGGCTTTGTGGAAAATGTGGGGTCAAAATATGGAAAATTACCAAAGTTATGAGCCTGCATTCGTAAATTTTAAGGTAAACTCATAACTTTCTTGTTTTTTAATATTTGTGCCCCAAATTTTCAACATAGCCTTCTTATGATACCACCTCATGAACAAATACAGAGACAATGTTCAACTCCTGCAAGAAAGGTGATTCTGTGCAGTAACTGTGAAATCACCTTTCAGGCTGCAAAAATACATTTTGGCCCAAATTTGGAAAATGACAGCTGTCATATACATGAAGTGCTGAGAAGAAATGGCTATGTTGAAAATTTGGGGTCAAAATATTGAAAATTACCAAAGTTATGAGCCTGCATTCCCAAATTTCAACATAGGCTCAAAACTGTTGTTTTTTAATATTTTTATATAAAAATTTCAACACAGCCTTCTTATGACACCACCTTATTAACAAGGGTAGAGCAAATTTTCAACTCCTGCTAAAAAAGGTGATTTTATGCAGTGACCACAAAATCACCTTTTGGGACTGATCTGTATAATTTCACTATAATTGTTCATGAGGTGGGGTCCCAAAATAGGCATGTTGAAAATTTGGGGCAAAAATATTCAAAAACAGCAATGTTATACCACTAAGTTCAAATCCCCATAGAAATAGATTGAACCACATACCTGATTTCCTCAGTTCGCAGTCTGGCTTTGAAGAGTGAAGAGTGTCTGCGGTCCAGTAACGATTATGGCATTGGACCCCCTTGTGGGTAAGTAATTGTTTGGGGTGGGTGTCAGGTGGTCGGTGCTGAGTGGGAGGGTTAGGTGGGGGGAACTAATGGCACAACAATCGATGGCCTTTTTTTTTTTTTTTTTTTAATGGAATGATAAAAAAAAAAACAAGTAGGGATGGATTTCTGTATTCCAGATAATGACACTGGGGGATTGGGTACCCTCAGTGTCAGTGTTATATTTGGGGTGGGGTGGTGGGTGCTGAGAGAGAGGGTCAGGTGGGGGGAAGAAACAGTTACAGGGGCACAGGGGCACCAGCAACAGACATCGATGGATGGTTTCCGTTGTTACAGGTTTTTTTAAAATGATATATACTATATATATATATATACACATACATACACATATATAAAAACTAGGGTGTGGCATGGTGGGTGTTTGGGTGTTGAGTGGGAGGGTCAGGTGGGGGAAACTAATGGCACATCAGACAACAATGGGCATTTCCTTTTTTAAAGAGTTAATAAAGAAAATTTAAAAAATGACTAGTGATGGATTTCTGTATTCCAGGTGAAGACACTGGGGGATTGGGCAGCCCCAGTGCCAGTGTTATGAGTCACCAAAATTTAAACAAATAAATGATATATGTTTGGCGGGTGGGGAGTTGGGTGCTGAGATGGAGGTTTGGTGGGGGGGACAGTTACAGGGGCCCAGCAATAGACATTGATGGACAGTTTCCTATATTACAGGCTTGTTTTTTTTTTCTTGTTGATTCTTTTTCTTCCTCTCAGTTGGCCCACATCTGGACACCGTCCTGGTGCACCCACTGGTTCAATCAAGGCCTGCACCTGGTGGTACTCCCACAACTTGCCCCCCATGGTGGGGGGGGCAGAGATCTCCCCCTTACTCACCACCCAGATGGATCCAGTGTGCTGGAGTGACACCCTCAGAGCCAGCAGGCTCAGGCCAACAGCCATCAAGCCGCATGACTGAGTGTTTTCCTTGTTCTTTGTTCAGGGGTGGGGTGTGCAATGACACCAGTGGAAGCAACGTGCATGCTCCGGTGTGCACTTCTCCAGGTCTCTGCCCCATCCTCGCTCTCGAATGTCAGTGTTGGTGCCCTGCTCCCCAGCCTCAGCTAGGGGGCAGGTAATTGCCAACTACTGGAACCCTCCTCCCCGGAGAAGGGAAGCTGTACTTGAGATGCTCAATCCTTCTCCTCCCCTGCTGACCCCCAGTGGCCCATGCTCATTCCCGAACATAGGTCGCTGGCATGGCGTGAGATGTGGAATCCAGCGCCTCAATCCTCAGTGCCACCAGGCTGGCATCACAGTTTTTTAAAAGAATAAATATATATATCTATGTATATATATATATATATATCTATATCTATATATATAGATATATATAGAGATATATACATACAGTAGCAGCCACAGACACTGCCAGCTATTTCCCGAAATTTCTGTGATATTTCCAGAGAAATCTCCTGTTTTCTGTATTTCCACAATTGGGGCAGCAGAGAGAAACTCTTTAGAAATTTCACAACATTTCTGGAATAGTTGGCAATGTCTGTGGCTACTGCTGTAAAACTATGTGGTGATGACACTGGGAGACTGGGCACCCCCAGTGTCAGTGTTATGCTTGGGAGGGGAGTGTAGGGTAGTGGGTGCGAAGAGGGAGAGTCAGGTGGGGGGTGCTGCTATACACCAGGGAAAAACAGGGACATGCGGGAAAAATATTGTTATGGCATGGGGAATGTGAGAAATTTCTGTGACTTCGGGCATGAGCATTAACATTGATGCTGGTACGCATGGTGGAGTTACGGTTTTGAAGACAGACTCTTGACATTGAAAGCCACTCAGCTGTTTGCTGATGCAACTTCATGCAACTCAAAGGATCGAAGCCCTCTCTGATTGGAGTGGTTTTGGTCTTCTGAATTACACGCAGTTTCAGCCCACCAAACAGAGAGTTGCATCAGGACCACAATGTGTAGCCATTGGTCTAGCCTGCCGAGCCCCTGATATTGTGAACCGCAATGGGCTCATCAGTGACACACCCCAAAAATCCCCTTGCACTCATCACAAAATGTTTGTTGCATGCACATCAAATGTAAAAACTGCTTCACATTTGATTACATGTATTACCATCAGTGTAAGGGTACAGCTATTGGTACAGCCTTTACCCCATCATATGCCAGCCTTGTGCTCATATAGGTAAAATAAACATTTGTCCAAATAAATTACACCATTTCATCCAGAAATTGCATAGTTATTATAGATATAGTAACAATGTATTAATAATTAGGCAGTGGTCAAAAGAACAGTCAGCTGCATTTGTATCATCATTTAATCAAAATGAATAAATTCAAAATTCAAATCAACAATACTTTCTGAAACAAAACTTTTTTCAGATTTGTCCCTACCTAGGACAGTGAGTGCCACTATTGAAACAGAAGGTTTTCTAAAATCAAGTACAGGAAACTGTTCTTTTGGCATCAAGCACACACCCAAATAAATTAAGAGCATCCCCTACAGTCAGTGTTTGTACATTAAATGTAATTGCACCACAGATAAGGCATTTACAAAGCATTCAACAGATGTAGTTAGTTAGTTAATTAGTTAGTTAGTTAGTTACTTAGTTAGTTAGTTAGTTAGTTATATCAAAATTGGTACCCAGCAAAGTCACACTGAACCAGAGTTCCTTCCCAGGAGTGACCTGGGGGTAGTGGAGCATTGGGTACAAAGGCAGTGAGCCAACAAGCAAGGTGCACAAGTCACAAGAAAAATAAGGTCCTGAGAATTATTAGTACAAAAAAGAAAAAGATAATTACACATAGTACAGTACTGCGATGAAGCCCTAGAGCAAAATAAGTACACACACTGACCTTGATAGGGCCACAGACTAAGAACTAAGCATAAGGTGCAAATCAGTTTACGATAAAGGAAAGAGGAAATTGTTTAACCATACTAAGCCACAACTTTTTTTCAGGTGTGACCTGGGAGTACAAGGAAGTTAAGTGACTTGGTCATGGTCACACAGTATGCAAGTAGCAGCTGTGGAATTCAAACCCCGATCTCCAGGTTTGCAGCTCAGTGCTGTAATCACAGCACCATACTGCCTCCTGTAACTGCAGCTAATTAACTAACAGTGGGCCTGCAGCAAGGTTCCTCAGGGTTTAGGAACTGCTCTGTGTGGACAGGTGTAAGGGGAAGCCAAGTGAGAATGCAGGTTTAATTGCACGATTTCAAATAAGAGGTTACAATATATCAACATTAAAGATGGCATTTGGCAGGTGGCATGAAACTGACCATGAGATGCTTTAATTAAGAAAAAAGGAAAGTGTAAATCAGGAAAGATAATTTTTATTACACAGTTCAATAAACTGTCATGTCAAATTTCCAAGATTGTCTTTGAAAATTGGAATATTCTAAAATGGAATCCTGATCTTGGGGACATTGTCAATTATGTACTCTTTATAGCCTATTCAAGAGCAGAGACTATAGCTGACATGATAGCACATAGTCATTTCACAGAGCCTGTAAAACAACTGGTAAATCAAAGTAATTTCCCAAACGGTTTTTATTGCTGTGGCAATTACCCCATTTGCAAATAGGAAGTATCAGAAAAGTACTTTCAACACTCAACTATAGACAACATAAAGACTGAGGTTAGTCAACTACTAACATGTAAATATTCTTAGTTTTCTATAGTATTTCGTACACCTGTAAAAAGTTATATACTAGAAAGACAGAAAGAGCAGTCAAAGTACATATTCAAGAATAGTTGTTCTCTGTTTTTAACAAAAGGTGTGATGGTTCCAAAACTGTCCACCAGGAAGATACCACAGCATTCTGTTTCATGCATTTTGACAAAATGTACCACCTTAAGAAGGGAGCTAGAAATAAAAAATTGAATCAACGTGATAGTCAATGGATTTTTGTACTAAAATCAATGGCCTCACTAGGGCTAAACAAATTCTCATTTTCTTCTTTTTTTTTTATTTGTACCCTTTGTCGCCAGAGCAGCTAAATTATTCCAGTTACCCCAACCCCATCACCCCAGCTGTCTGCCGGGACTTACAATTGCACTTTGGCTGTGCGGCCCAGGTGCTCACCACATGAAGAGCCTGCAGGTGACCAGAGACAGCCAGCTGAAATGGGGACTGCCTTTTTCTACATTTTTCTCACCATGTCCCCAGGAGAGGAATGCTGTCCTCTGGATACTCAATCCTCTCCCTCCTCGGCCAACCCTCAGAAACCCTCATCCACTCCTGAACCAGGGTCGCTGGGGTTGTTGTAGATGTGGTGTCCATCACCTCAGCCCTCTGCACCATTGCGCTGGCACACTGTACAGGTTATTTTGTAGGGACAGGGTGATTGGAAGAGGAGGGGGGGTGGCACTATATGTGAAGGAAGGACTGAAGTGTGTAAGGGAGGAAGGGGAGGAAGGTAGTACAGAGTCACTTTGGATGCAAATCTAAGATTCCAAGAATAGGATTCTCAGAATGGGAGTGGTGTATAGGCCACCCTCTCAGATGGAGGAGTTAGACAGGGAACTAGCGGGACAGATTAGGAGGACCCGCGAGAAGGGTAGTGTGGTGATTGTGAGAGACTTCAACATGCCAGAAGTGGACTGGAGTACCCCAACAACCAGAAATAGAAGGGAGCAGGTACTGCTGGATGCCTTCCAGGACAGATTCCTGCTGCAAATGGTCAGTGAACCAACCAGGTTAGGGAATACCCTTGACCTTGTGCTAGCAAATGAGTTTGTGAGAGAATTTACGGTGGAAGAACCACTGTCAGGGAGTGACCACCACTCAGTATGGCTCACATTGGATATGGGCCTGGAAGGCGTGGAATATGGCACAAGAGTGCTGGATTTCAGGAGGGCCAATTTTGGGGAAGTGGTAAAAGGGTACCTGGTCAGAATTCAACCTAGTATGGGCACTAACCAGAGGTGAGAGCTCATAAAGCTGGGGATAGCGGAGGCAAACAATACCCACTGCAAGGCCCAGAGCAAGAAGGCTATGGCTAAGAAACCGAGATGGTTGAGTAAGGAGGTCATGGAAAAGGTAAGGAGGAAAAGAGCTGCCTTTAGGAGGTACAAGAAAACATGGAGAGGGGAATGACAGGGAGGAATACCTGGTGGAATCGAAGAAGGTGACATGGGCGGTAAGGGATGCCAAGGCATCTACGGAGCTCAGGCTGGCACAAGGCATTAAGAAGTGGGAGAAGGACTTGTTTAGATACATCAGGGAGAAAAGGAGCTGTAAGGACCACATAGTAAGGATTAGGAAGGAGGGGGTTGGGTGGAAGCAGGGTGCAACACGGCAGAAGCGCCAAATGATTACTTCTGCTAAGTATTTATTAAGGAGAAGAGGGGGGTGATACCAAAGGGAGGAGGAATGGCAGAAATGGGGTGGAGGGGTGATAGATGGGGAAATAATGGAGGGCAGAGTTTGGGAGGGTTTGAAGGCACTGAGGGTGGACAAGGTGCCAGGCCCAGATGGCATCCACCCCAGGGTACTGAAGGAGCTGGCAGAGGTCCTTGCGGGACCATTGGCAGATCTATTTAATGCCTCACTACACTCAGGGTGTGTGCCTCAGGACTGGAGGATGGCTCAAGTGGTGCCCCTCCACAAGAGTGACCCCAAGGATGAACTGGGGAACTACAGACTGGTGAGCCTCACATCCATCGTGGGCAAGCTGATGGAGACTTTCCTGAAGGAGAAGCTGGTGGCCCTCCTAGAGGCCAAAAGACTACAGAAAAGCAGACATGGCTTCATACATTGCAGATCCTGCCAAACCAACCTAGTGGAGTTCTTTGACTGGGTAACTAGGCAACTGGACAGGGCCATGCAGTGGATGTCCTGTATCTGGACTTCAGTAAGGCATTCGACTCGGTGCCGCATGGGAGGCTGGGAAGTAAGTTAGAAGGCACAAGGACAGGTGCAAAGCTGGTGAGATGGGTAGAGAACTGGTTTCAGGGAAGGCAACAGAGGGTGGTGGCGGTGGGTGGGGAGCTCTCTCACCCAAGGGTAGTGACAAGCAGTGTTCCACAGGACTCGGTGTTGGGTCCAGTGTTGTTTGGGATACTCACTGCAGACATTATCATTGGACAGCAAGAGCAAGATCAGTCGTTTTGCTGATGATACCATGATAGGAGTGGTGGTGGATGACCTAGGGGATGGCAGGGGTTGTAAGATGATCTGGCAAAGCTTGAAACCTGGTCAGACACCTGGCAACTGAGGTTTAATGCCAAAAAGTGCAAGGTGCTGCATATTTTGAGGTGAAGAACCCAAGGAGGAGTTACCAGCTGGGGGGAGTGCAGCTAGCCCAGACAGAGGAGGAGGAGGAGGAGGAGGAGGAGAAGGATCTGGGGGTGCTCATTACAAGGTCAATGAACAACTCGGCACAATGTAGGAAGGCAGCTGCAAAGGCCAACAAAATGCTGGGTTGCATTGCAAGGGGTATATCCTCAAGGAAGGAGGAGGTGATTCTGCCACTGTATAGGTCATTAGTTAGACCACACCTGGAGTACTGCGTGCAGTATTGGTGCCTGTATCTGAAGAGGGACATTAAGTTACTAGAGGGGGTGCAGCGCAGGGTGACAAAGATGATCAAGGGGCTGGGGAACTTATCATATGAGAGGAGTCTGAAGGAGTTAAACAAATACTCACTGGAGGAGAGGAGGGACGGGGGGGACATGACTGAAACCTTTAAGTATATGAAAGGAATAAACAAGACAGGTACAGAGAGGCTGTTCAAAGAAAGGGAGGGGAGGGACACCAGGGGCAATTATATGAGGCTGGAAGGATGAAGGTTCAAGAGGGAGATGAGGAGACACTTTTTTACAGAGAGGGTGGTAGCTGGGTGGAATGCATTACCTGCAGAAGTGGTATCCAGTAGAACAGTGGACTGCTTCTAAAGGGGCTGGGACAGGACAAGAGGGAGAGTCAATGGAGGGCAAGGGTGGAAAGAAGGGGTAGCTGCAGAATAAGGGGTGCTAGCTTAACATTTGAGCAGACTTGATAGACCTCTAGGCCTTTATCTGCTGGCAAATTTCATATGTTCGTATGTTCATACTGTATTCTTATTTGTGAACTTGAAGCTTGTTTTTTAACTTAATATACTTTATTGAGTGAACAGAAATCTTTAGCAAACATGCAGTATGCTAGCCAGAATGCATGAATGCAGTATAAGAGTTTAACCCTTTAACATTGTTATAAAAACGGGCATAAACATTTACAATATGTTTTGTACTCTTTGCCTGCATTGGGATTATTTTTGAGACTCACAAGAACATATATTTGTGTGATACTGTGTTTTAGACATTGTAATGACATTTAAATGTATCTTATACAGTAATTTACCATAACCATTTAGTATGTTTAAATACAAGTTATGCCTTTTGGAAAATATTGCAATTAATCAAATTTATAACAGTAAATAATGAGAAGCTGCAACATACTGTATATGAGACAGTGCCATTAGACTAACAGACTGAGCATGCTTAAGCTAAATCCTGCAGTTTATCTGCATGATTAGAATTTAAAATATTTTAGTTACAATTACTTCAGGAATTGTTTGCAATTAAGCAGTTCTTAATTTGGTGACCTTTAAAGTTAGGGCCATCAGTATGTATTCAGAAGTATTGTCAACCAGTTGGTCCATGCAATTAATTATAAAATTAAAATATGGGGGATGCGATTACTGAACTATATAAAGCTGTGCTCTAACAGTTAGATGTTGCCCACATAGAAGCTCATCTGGAGCAAATTGACAAATCATCTTTTACCACCACTTCACAGTGTCATTCACTGAAGAATTGGCCTTGAATATGAGCTGCGTATTTGCTGCATTAAAGCAGTGGAAATCCTGAACCATTCTTCCAACTACAAAAAAGCATGTAAGTCTACAATATATCAGAAATCCATCTCCCCCCTGAATGCTGCAACTGCCTTTCCTAATCCCACGTGAAACTTTCTCTCCTCTTACCTCTGGATCACTTTCTGACTCCCCCGGTACCTTCCAGTTTGTTCCTGCACTGCTGAGATGCCCCCACTGCTCCCCTTTCTCTCCTACTGACCCATGCCTCTCCCCTGCCCACCTACTAACCCATGTACCCCCTCTCCCAACCTGAGCCAACTCCCCACAGGTGTACTTCTCTGTTCTTAACTGTAGCAATCGCCACCTGCACCCCTTTAGCCTGTGGCTAACCTCCACCCCAACATTTGCACTGATGATGAAGGATGTATCTGCACGTTATACCCCTTTGGAACCTGACAATGCCATATAGCTGCTACCTTGTTCCACACTCTGAACTTGTACATATAAACCCTTTTATTGAATTCTCTCTTCCTCTTTAATTATCTCTTCCGACTCTGGGGACTGCTTCCCCTCTCTGTTTGTACTATCTGTACTACGGATAAAGCAATATTATTGTTTGTTCTTACTTGTATGACCTATGCCCATTACATGATGTTCTACACACAATGCCTTTAGCTGCTACTGTTTCCCATTGACAGATGTATTTTGAAGTTTCCCCCCTTGTATTGATGAAGATCCTTTGTAAATGAACTCTTAGCTCAAAGGTTGTAATTTTGATTCTTACAATAAAATAAATAAAAATAAAATACAATTTCATCTGGTGAAAAAGTCTAGTAATTCAAGACAATGAAAAACAAGTCAACTGTAATGTATTCTATGTGCGCCATACCTTTTGGTAAGAATTGGCTCCTGGTGGCCATATTTTTTGTTTTGAGGAGAGTTGGTGTTATGAAGTCATTGTGAATGAACTGGGTGAGGGTGGGAGTACCACTGAACACTAGGGACCAGGGCAGGCCTGCTGGCGCAGCAGTTGGATTTCCTCTTGCATTGCCAGCAACCTAGGTTCGGGAACGGACCCGGGGAGCTGGAGGACTGGCTGAGGGAGAAGGATGGAGCACCCTCTGGGCTGCTCTCCTTCTCCTGGGGGGGGGGGATGCCTGACACACGAGGACTCCTGGAGGAGGCCAGGAGGAATCGCAAGCTCCGGCGTCAGACAGTTAGGGGCCGGGGCAGATGCTGGAAGTCATTGCACATCCCCACCCCTGGGGATCCAAGAAAAAAATCCTTCCTCTCATCCACCACAAATGATGCCCACCCCTGGCCCTGATTAGCATCCAGGCTGGCTCCCAACTCTAGTACCATGATTGTGGCACTGGGCCCAGGTGCTGCAACCCCACCCTGAGGGGGAAAGCCAGGGGTGTAGGGAGTCATGGCCAATATGGAAGTGGGGGTCCAGGGGTCCGTGACTGGGCAGATGTGCCAGCAGACAAGGGGATCAGAAAAAAGAGAATTAAAAAAAAACAAAAAAACACTAGGGACCACATGGCTTGCATGTTGGTAGGAGAGTGTCACTAAACACCAGTGTAGATGTGCTTGGGGAAATGTGAGTTTGGGGGAATACACTGGATGCTACAGAATAACATCTGAGGTGTTTCTTTACCAGTGATTAGCATATAATCTTGGAAAATAACACACCCAAGAAATCTTGTATGGTTTTATCCATAGTCTGCTGAAGGCTTAAGTAGAGGTAACACCAAGTGTTAACGATGCAGCCCAGTGTGTCCTGATAGTTATTTAAAGTACTTTTTGGTTCTTTAGGAAGGTTAATTTGTAAGAATGTGTGTAATGCATACAATTTTTTTGAAATATTGATCTCCTTTTTAAAAAGTACTTTGGTTTTGGTAAAGGGTACTAATGCATATCCAGTTGAGAACATTAACTGTAATATTATTGTCACAGCATATTCAAATAAAACCACACTTGTTTAGTACTGAAAAAAAAAAATCTGAAGTGCAGTATGGGAGGTGGTACCAATAAATGCTGGTGAATAATGTTTTGGAGCAGGGTGAGAATGGGATGTACTGTACCACTGTATACCGAGGATGATGGCTTGGGGCAGGTGATGAAGGAGGAGGTATAACTAGGTGCAAGGGACTGTTTATATTAAAAGTACTAACAGCTGTTGCCAAATGCTGGCATTGTCAATACAAAGTAATGTGTTATCCATTATTATAGTTCCTTTTTAAAATTTAAGGATATTTACTGAAAAAAACTACACGTATATGCTGGTTAGAGTCCAAGGCCCAGATATTCAAACTGCGCTCAAAATGAGCGCAACAGCAGGAGCAAGCACAAACCAGTTGCGCAAATGCGCAACAGGTGCGATATTCAAACATGGAGCAGAACAAATTGCGCAAGCAACCAACGTCTGAATATCGCACATACTGCGCCATAGCGCAACCAGGAAGGAGAAGCTGAGCCGAAATGTTGCGCTATGGAGCAACCAGGGCAGCACAGCTGAGCATTCCAGAGGTGCCATAGTGCAAGCAGAGCCCCCCCTGAGCAATAAAACTGCACATCCAGGGAGGCAGGCTGGGGCCCACCGCCAGCCATGCCACACATGGGCACAGGAACACACTGCAGAACCCACACCACACCTGCACACCCCAAGCACAGCATCACTGGGGGTGTGACGGATGATCTACTGGCCCATGGGGACAAGCCAACACAGCATAGCGGAGCAATGACACCCCAGCACAACCACTGGCATGCTGAAAGTGCCACACACAGGGGGTTGACAACCACAGTGCACAGCAGCCCCCCGTACGCACAGCACACCCTGCACTGTGACCCCAAGACACCACCTATGTGCAGTGACTGGCACTGCAGGAAACCATGCATCCCCTCCAGCACACGTCAACCCGTGCGCAGCACAGAAGCCTACAAGCCAGACACACCCTGCACCCAGCAGTGGTGGCAGCAGATGGCAAGACCAACTGAAAGTCACTGCCATGCTGGAGATACCTCCCCATGCACACACACGCACACACACACACACATATCCCAGGACCATACCAGCCCAGATGGCATGTACACCCCTGCAACTGGGCACTCATAGGCAGCTGCAAATCACAGACCAACACATTATTCATATAAAAATATAAACATGTATTAAACAACAATAAACAGTAGCAAAACAAGTCCAACTATTTACAAGCGGGGGATGGGTACAAGGTCGGGTTGGTCAAGGGGTAGGGATTACAAACTTGGAGAGGGAAGGCAGGGTGGTAGGGATGGGAGAAGTGGGAAGGGTAAGAACATCTATGGTCCCGCCGGCCGCCCATCTCCTGGCTGGTGTTGGCCCATCCCATGCCGCCTCCTCCGAAGGCCATGCCTGTGAATAGAATGCAGGATGGCCTGGCTGTCTTCCACCAGCTGTCGCAGGCCCCGGACATCCCTCCCAATGCGCTGGAGAACCTCGAGGCCTAGGAAAATGGGAACACAGTCAATGGCTGTGACTGACCACAACCCTGAACACCACCCAACCTGCAAGCCATATAGCCCAATGTCCCACACCTGTGATGGCATGCACCCACCCACAGTGAACATGCACATGGCCATCACAACACAAACAAGGCTGTCCAGTGACGTGGCAACGTGGTGCGATGCCAGTTACACAGCCATGTGCCCAGTGCATGCCTGGACCACCACTGACGCATACATAGACATGCTGTGATACTGGACAGTGATGCATGTCACCTGTGTTGTGCATACATACAGAGATACATAGACAGTGTCGTCAGATAAGGGCCTATGGCCAACCCAGTCTGTCCATTTGAGCCTGTAAGTTCACTTTGTTTTCCTAGAAGTCTGTTTCCTCTAACCCCTGACCTCCAGAACTCCTTTATCTCCGTCCTGTGCATTCTGAAATCCCGTGATTGTTTCAGCCCCCACCACTTCCTCTGGCAGGGTGTTCCACTTGTCCACCACCCGTTCTGTGAAGAAATCCTTTTCCATGTGTCCTCTGAATCGTCCTCCCTCCAACTTCATCCCATGCCCTCTAGTCCTGGAACATCTTTTGCACTTCAAAATAGTGTGTCCTGCACCCTGATCCTCCCTGTAAGATACCTGTACGTCTATCATATCCCCTCTCTCCCCCCTCTCCTCCAGGGAGTACATGTTCAGTTCCTTCAACCTGTCGTCATAGGACCCGTGATGCAAGCCATGCACCATCTTTGTTGCCCTCCTCTGAACCTTCCCTGCCCACTCTACGTCCTTACGTAGGTATGGTCTCCAGAAATGTACACTGTACTCCAGGTGGGGCCTCACTAGTGTCTTGTATAGTGGAATTATGACCTCCCCTTTCCTGCATGGTTGTATTGTGCAGGGCTAGTGGTCTTCCCCCCCCCCAGCATGCAATAGCATCCATGAAGTCATGATACTCACATTGCTGAAGCAGCTGTGTCTGCTGCTGTTGCTGCGGCTGCTGCTGCTGCAGCCGGGGTGCGACTCCCTTTGCCACCGGGGCCCTGGCACTCCCCTCCTCAACCCGGCCCTGCATCCTCACATCCCGGCCTGTGGGAGACATATGTTGAGACAAACATCAGTGTGACTCAAAAGCAGAGTGCCCCCTGCCCCAGTGAGAGTGCCTGCCCACACAGCCATACCCATTCATCTCACAGCTGCACACACTGACACAGCCAACCGTGGCTGAGCCGTCACCTATGCACAGCCACCAAAGCACACACACACCCCTACAGAGAAGACAGGTGCATAGATGGTACACTCACCTGGCCTAGGCACCACGCCCCACCTGGCACGTGTCCCCAGCCTTGCCAACATGTCTGGCTCCCTCCGGCGGAGGTCACTGTACTGGTGCCGGCACTGCTCAGCAGACTGGCACCATCCAGTGACCCCCACCAGGTCAGTGGCCACTTGCTGCCACACCTCCATTCTTGCTATGGTGAGGGGGGGGCCTCACCATAGAGTGCCTCATAGTGGGGCTTTACTAGGGCCACCAGGTTAGCCACCTCCAATGGGCTCCAACTTACAGCCCTCCTCCTAGCCATGTTAGCCAGTTTACAGCAGGCAATATGGCACCCTGCTGCACCGTAACCCCACGTGGAGATGTTGCGCAATAGACCACCACAGGCTCCAATCGCGCTGTTCGAACAGCGCCGTCACTTCATATAGTGCTGTCACCAGACAACGCAATAGGGACGTACACATGGCAGGCGAACAGCGGCAGGGGGCAAAGGGCATACACAAGGTCATGAGCAATGACGCAAGGCTACGCACAGCGCCATCTGATGCGGCGTGACCAACCAGCTGCGTACCAGTGCCACAGTGGACTATTGCGCAGTAGTGCCACAGCGCCATATAGTGGCCAGTGCTGTAGCTCCACTGGCACAATGGTGGCCATGGCCTGAATTGTCGATCGCACTCAGCACGTCAGCAGCGCGACAGACGCATGCGTAAGCTATCTGGGCATGCGCAATGCAGTGTACCACACAGGCACAGATCTGCGCCATTGGCTCAGCCGACTCTTCCGTATTGCGCAAAGCGCAGATTCGCGATATTCAGCCGACACATGCAAATCATCTGATCAGCCATTCAAGGCGCAGTGGCGCGATTTGCATGTCATTAAAGTTGCTCCACTCCTAATTTGCATGTGTTGTGCTATAAATGTGCGACATTGGGCTGTGCTGGCCAGATTCGGTTACTGCAGGTGAGAGGTGAGTTGCATGCTGTGTGATGTTCAGGACAATGCTCATGGGGAAATGCTGTAGACTGCACAGTGACAGGTGTCCACTTCCACCCATACAGATCACCATGACCGAGCAGAGCCAAGGTGAGGGTGAGGACGGTGGGCGTAGGGAGGCCCAACTTCACAGCGGCAGAGACGGAGGCCCTCTTCCAGGCCTACCTGGATGATGAGCCAATATTGAGTGGACGGAGGGCACCCTCAGTCCCGTGTGGCTACATGGGAGGGTAGCTCGGGCCGTTAACCTGCAGGAAGCCACCAGCGCTCCGTGCAGGAATGCAAGAAAAAGATGGGGACTGACCACAGGAGGTTGAAGGAGGAGGTGGCAGCCTTCAGGCGGCATGTGCTGGCTGGCGGGGGCCCGCCAGTGGTGTTGCAGCTGACCCCAAATGAGAGACACTGGTCGCAGCCATGCAGCCAGGCGCCATTGTGGGCATACCAGGCAGAGGATTCCAGACAGGTGGAAGCCCATCACTGCATGGTATGACATGGTGGTGGTGTTTGGGGGTGGCGGTTGTTCACATGCACTCACATGTACTCTTTCTGTTACAGATCCTGTTCGTCTTCAGGAGATGGTGGTGGTGGGTCAGACAGTGATGCTGACCTGCTGGACATGGAGGAGAGACCATCCACCTCCACCACCAGCCAGCAGGCACTGCAGCAGCATGCACGCAGGGCCAACAACTCTGGTGTCATTGATATGGGTGTGGGGGATGCACAGCCTGTGTCTCAGTAGTCTGGCATGCAAGCATGCCAGCATGCTGTGACCATGGCAGTAGCACGTACCTGCACCATTGATGATAGAAGGCCTGCAATGGGCAGTGATAGGTGTGTGTCCCATGACGGACACACGGCAGGCCAGCACGTGCCCCTGGGCCTTTCTGGTTCAAACATGTGTACCAGCATGCTGGCACAGTCCCAGGCTGTGCCTGTCAGCACCGGTGGGGCAGCAGCGGTGGCTGTGCAGGTGTCTGGCACTGTTGCCAGCATGGTGGTGGAACAGGTGGACCTGGGGGCACAGCGGTTGGAGGGGCAGCAGCAGCAGTCGCACACCAGGTCTGGGGGTACAGTGTCAAGCAGTGGCACATGTCCACCACCCTTTGATCCACCCATTCCTGGTCCTGGCAAACAGTGCCCACCCTCAAGGGGTGATGTGCATCAGGACCGTCCACACCCTGGAGGTCAGGATGCCATTGGGGCAGAGTACCCATTGGACGCGCATACCCGCCTGCTGCAGGAATCAGTACAGCTGCAGGGGCGGGTTCCAAGGTCCGTGGAGGCACTGTCTGTGTCCGTGGAGTGGCACAGCAGGGAGTGTGCTCGGGACCGAGCCGAGCTGGTCCGTCTGCGGACGGATGTGAACGCCGCCATTGACAGGCTGACCCCGGCAGTGGTCTCTGTCATGGATGCATTGGGCACACAGTCAGGTACCCCTGTACCGCACACCCCACACAGTGCACTCTCCACTCCCCGTTCCTGGCGTCATGTGACACCAGGCCTGTCGACACCGGGTTCTGCTGTGGGCATCCCGAGCACCCCTGGTGCAGGTTTGTTTGGGCGTGCTGCAGACCCCTGTGCGGGCAAGGTCACGTTCATGCAGTGGGACCCCTGGTGGTGCAACAGTGCCACCCCATGTGACACCTGCTCAGCCTGCCCATGCTGTTGGGTCACGGCGGGGCTGCCCAAGCATCTGTGGTGGCTGTGGGACAGTGCTACATGACTGAGCTGTCTCCCAGTGCGGGCCCTGTCTGGTGCTGCTATGTGTGCAATGTGTGTCATGGTGGGCAGTGCACTGCTGGGTGCTCTGCTCACCACGCCGACATGGACCACCTGCACACCCTCCCAACTGCTGTCCACAGGTGCGTGTGCATGATGATGCCTGCATTGCACTGTACACCAAGGTGCAAGGGTGCCCAGCATCTGACACACGTACTTGGACAGTACAGGTGGTGGGGGTGGTCGGTGGTGCTGTGTGTTAGCAATGTCAGGTCTGCAGTGCTGTGCATCTGCCCATGTACGCCTGTGCCTGGTGTGTGTGTGTCCATATGAGTGCTCACCCTCCCTGATGGTGTGTTGGTATGCCTGGACCCTTCCACTCCTGACTGTCATGCACCCTGGTGTGTTCCCTGTGTGCCTGTGGTTTCGCATGGACAGTGTTGGTTGCACATGTCCCCTTGACTTATCTGTGTTGTGCATAGTGCTCCTCTGTGATGGTGTCCCGGTGCAGCTGGGCCTGCCGGATCAGTCGGGGGTCCCTCTGTCCTAGGGGGGGCTGCTCATCACCATCATCACCGGTGCCACTGGCATCCCCATCGCTGTCCCCCTGTTCGACCGGTATGGCTATCCCATGGTCTTTGGCCATGTTGTGCAGGATGCAACAGGCCAGGAATATCCCACAGGCCTTTTGGGGGCTGTACTGTAGGGCACCGCCGGAGGTGTCTAGGCATCAGAAGAGTGCCTTGAGCATCCCAAACACCCGCTCTATGATTTTACGTGTTGCGGCATGTGCCTCATTATAGCATAGCTGCATTGGGGTCGTGGTGCCCCAGTACGGTGTGAGCAGCCAGGGATGGAGTGGGTATCTGCAGTCACCTGTGTGGAGATCGTGGAGAGCAGTGTCATGTTCAGGTCCATATTGGCCATCTCCCTGTGTGCCACTACCATGGCACCTGTGTCATTCCCACCCTTGCCCAGAGTTTGCATTCCATACATGTGTACTCACCCACTAGATGTCCCTTGGGGATGTCCCCACTCTCGAATCGATGGCATAGTGCAGACTGATACCATATGAAGGCATCATGTGCTCTGCCAGGGTGTGTGGCACAGACATTGATTATGCGCCCAGTGGCATCACACACCACCTGGCAGTTGACACTGGAGAATCCCTTTCTGTTCTGATATGCATGGCCATCGGGGCCAGGTGGCATGCGCATGGCCACATGGGTGCAGTCTATGGCCCCTAGCACGCCAGGCATACGTGCTACCCTGTGGAACTCCTGCATGTTTGCTGTACGCTCTGCCGCGGTGCTGGGGAAAAGAATGTACTCCGCAGCATGTGGCAGCAGTGCGCTGAGGAATTGGGTGAGGATGCGTGACGTGGCTGACTGTGTGATGCCTGTGGTGTCCCCTGTCGGCCTCTGGAAGGTGCCCGTGGCGAGCAGGCACATGCAGGCTGTCACCTTGGTCTCCACTGACAGAGCGTGACTCCGTCGTGAGGGTGCCTGCATCACATCACTGCACAGCTCACAGAGCCGTCTCAGTATTGCCCTGTTCAGGTGGTACCGGCCCACGATCTCTACATCTGTGTACAGCTCAAAGCTGATGCGGGCACGGTACCACCTGTCGGGGGCATACAGCCAATGGGCCCTTCCACAGCCACGTCCCCCTGCGGCATGGATTCTCACCCCCTTATTACGGCTTCCATGTGGAAACTGGCACTGTCCATCTCCCTGGCTTCTGTCCCCCGCTGGTGTTGCTGTGTTACCCCCACTGTCCTGGCTGCTACTTCCACTGCACTGGGCACCCCCCGCTGGCCTCTACAAACTATGGGACACACTTTCCTTGCCTGCCCTTTTCTGTCTGTCTGTCTGTCTCTGTCTGTCTCTCTCTCTCCCCCACTTGGCAGCCTGGTAGCGTTCTTGCGCCGCTTCCTTGAGCCTTTTTATTTTGGCTCATTTCTGCTAGTGCGCAGTTTCCGTCTGTGCCGCTATTGCGCATTGCGCAAGTCTTTGAATATCGCATTGCGGTCTTTATCCATGGATCCACCCCCTTCGGTTGTGCATGTCTTCATTTTCATTGCGCTGTTGCTCAGCATGTTTTCGGGGGCGCAACTGCCTCCTTCTGAATATCGTGAAATGGCGCGGTTTTGGACTTGGCATCGCAACCCCTGTTGCGCGTGGCGCAACCCCCCAACCCTTTTGAATATCTGGGCCCAAGTATAAAGCCTAAAAAGTAGAGAAATTTCATGTTAGAGTAAAAAAATACCCTGACTTTTGGTGGTGTGTTGTTCCTCAGGATTGAATAATTGTTTGATGTAATGTTGCCTTTACACTGACTTTTGCACCTCTCTTTTTTAAAGCACTGGTATGTAGGTAACTGTATGCACTTTTAAAGATGGTGCTAAATATAGGGTAATTCCAATGCTGCATCAGTCGGTTCATTTCTGAGGAACATCATTTTTTCTTTATTTTATTCTTTTTGGTAACTGGATAAGGCCCACTAGGCACGAGTACTTGTTTACAGGGGCAAAACGGGAGCAGTGGGGTGGTTAAGTTACCTGCTCAGAGACACACAGTGTGCAAGTGGGGGTTGTGGAATCAAACCCAGGACTGTTGGGTGTACCAGCTCACTACTCTTACCTCTAGGCTATACTGCCAGCCTCATCATACCACATGTTCAACAAAGGTCAGGGTACTTATTTACCCTAACATGGAATTTTCCTACATTTTAGGCTTTATACTTAGACCCTAACTGCTGCATTAACATATTGTAGGTTTTTATGCTTGCTAATTCCACCCACTTCAGCTACAAACTGCCAATGGCCTCTTAAGCTGTACTGCCTGTTCTTTATCCACCAAGTATAGTGGTTAACTGTACAGCCTTACTTTGGCACCAGTGTGTCAGGCTTGACAACTGAATCAAGCTGCCATGTCCCCTATCAAGGGGTGCTATCTCCTTCTGCTCCTTGCTACTTGGCTTGGTACAGTAGGCACCAGATGCCTAGCTGGGCCACTGCTACCCCTCTCTGAACCACTACTGGGTAGTGCATGACTGTCAAATGCACCTTCAGAAACTGCATCACTTGGCTGTGGGCAGCGACTCACTCAGCCTTACTCTACAAACATGGGTGGCCATATGCCCTCCCCTAGCATAGGGGGTAGTAATGTTTAGCTATACCCTAATGATTAAACCAGTGTCCAACCACCTGAATCACCTGAAGCCTTGGCGGCAGAAGGTATGAACAGAATTTAGCATAAACCTTTTGGCCAGAAAGGTCATCTTGATGCTTCTGCTCCTCTCTGGCAATATTAACTCAAACCCAGGCCCACTCACTTCAATGGGCCCTGGTGTTCATAAGGTTAAAAGTCTAAAAATAGTCTCACTGAACATCTGCAGTTTAACCGCACAATTTGACCAACTACAGGCATGGATGGCCCTCCATACCCTCGACATCCTCTGCCTAATGGAGATCTGGTTGACCAGTAGGACTAAAGATAGCAAAGTTGCCCTCAAAGGCTTCCAAGCATACAGGATTGATCAAATAGGCAAGAGAGGTGGGGGATGCCTCATCTATGCCAGGGACTGTCTACAGTGCTCCATTCTCCCTGATACAAAAGTGGCTGAGGACCAGGAGATAATAGTGATAAAGGCACAGGTCAGTCAGAATGGCAAAACTCTCATCCTTTCCACAATCTACCTAGTCCCCAAGCAAGCCACAGACGGCCTTCCCACAATTATAGATGTTATCAGCACCTTTGCAAAGGGGATGGAAGGCGTTGTTATCAGGGACTTGTAACATAAACTGGGATGGAAAGAAGGCTACCCCTTTCAGGGATCTGATAGCCACCTCTAACCTGACACAACTTGTCACCTGTCCCAGCAGGCAAAACTATAAGACAGGAAACAGTACCCTCCTAGACTGGGTCCTAGCAAGCTCACCATCCCAGTTCTCTGAGATCAAGGTTCTCCTGGACACGCTAAGTGACCACTCCCCAATCACCTTCCTGTGGTCTAATAGTTTTACCAAAAGCCCACCCATCCTCATTGAAAGCAGGGTCTTGAGGAAGGGTAAACTTGGAGCCCTCAAATCAGCCCTTGCCCTACATGACTGGACTCCTATCGACCTGGTGCCTACCCTTGATCAGGCCTTCAGTTACTTCATTAAGGGCTTTATCTCCATCAGTGACATCTATGCCATGCTAACGAAAAGAAAAATTTGGGGTAGGCAAATGGCTAGATTGATGGGGAGCTCCTCTCCCACCCAAAAGAAAGGGACATACTCTGGGAGAAGGCCAGAAACACAGGTAGCAAGCATGACTACCAGTGTTACAGACTGCCAGGAACCACTGCACCAAGCTAATCCGGCTCGCCAAAGCCAACTATCATAAGGCCCAGCTCAGCTTTGTAATTCTTGGGGTGGTGGGAAAAGATTCTGGGATAACATCAAAAGCATCTTTGGAAAGGAGGACAAGAAGCACCTTCAGCTGCTCAGTATCAGTAACACCCCCACTACTGACCCTCTAGCTATTGCAGAAGCCTTCAATAAGGCCTTCACCGATCTTACCCCAGTGCTACCACTTGCCTATTTTCAACCTGGTTTGAACCATTCCAACAATGTATCTACCGAGTGTTCTCACCCGACCTTCTTCTTTAAAAAAGTGATGGTGAAGGAGGCCCTAACTATGGTCAAGAAAGTACTAGGTAAGACCAGACTGGGCAGTGACTGGATAGACACGAAACTTCTATCCCTCACCCTGGACATTCTTATAGTGCCCATTACCATGCTGTACAATAAGTCCCTGGCCCTTGCCCAATTCCCAGTGATTTGGAAGCAGGCCCTAGTTACGCCAGTGCATAAAGGAGGCGACAAGTCTCTGGTAACCAACTACAGACCCATCTTGATCCTCTCCCCCATCCAAGGCACTGGAAAAGATTGTGGCTGGTCAACTCATTGACTACCTCAATAAATATAATCTACTATACCCCAACCTGCATGGCTTCAGACAAAAATCACAGTACCACCACTGTCCTGCTGGACTACATGGACTTTGCACATAAGGCCCTGAATGAAGGCAAACTGGTGAGGGTCTGAATTTACTGACCTCACCAAAGCCTTCGATACAGCCAACCACCCCCTGTTACTGGCCCAACTGCAAAACATTGGTGTGATGCCCAATGCCCTTTGCTGGTTCCAAGACTACCTGATATGGAGAAATCAGTGTGTCAAAATTGGGCAAACAGTATCCATCACAAGAGAGGTATCATTAGGGGTACCCCAAGGATCAATACTGGGGTCCCTACTCTTCAGCCTCTTCTTAAATGACCTTCCCACAGCCTGCGACACCAAACTCATGCTATATGCAGACGCTGCTGTGCTCCTGAGCAGCAGCACATCTCAGGCTGCCCTACAATCTGAGCTGCAGAACTCCTTCTCCAAACTTGAGGACCAGTTCTGTAGTCATAAGTTACTACTAAACTACAAGAAGACCAAGGCCATGCTTACATCCAACCCTCACAACAAAAAATAAGCACCACCCACTCATCATCTCTAACTCATGCAGTGAGCCGCTGGAACAAGTCCACTTGTTCAAGTATCTGGGGGTCATAATAGATGAGACCCTCATGTTTGCACCATATTGACTCTCTGGTCAGGACAGTCAATACCAAGATTGGTGTCCTGTACAGGCACAGGCAATACCTCTCTCCAGGGGCCATCTACTTATCTGTCCACAGCTCCATCATATCTATTATTGACTATGGACTAGTGGTCTACGGGGCTGCAATGGATACGGCACTCAAGAGGGTTCAGACTGTGCTCAACAAAGCCTGCAGACTCACCCAGGATGCTGAGCATGGCACACACACCTATACTCTGTACTAATGTGCACATTGGCTGTCATTAAGAAACAGGATCAAATTCCAGACTTGCATCCTAGGGAAGAAGTCTCTATTGGGTAAAATACCACCTTGTGTAGGCAATTTGATCAAGGCGGCCAACTCATTACAGGTCACCAGGGGGAGGACTAGAGGAGCCTTGGCTATCCCCTTCCATTGTACCTCACTTGGGCAACGTGCATTTGCCTACCTAGCCCCCCTGTGGATGAATGAACTCCCTGGGCACCTCTTGGCCACCAGTTGTCTGGCCCATTTCAAAAGTGACCTCAAACAGCACCTAATAACACTCTCTAAGTGCACCCACCCTACATCCAGCCACACCTGCTCTCTCTGCCTCCCAGCAAGTACTAGGCAGGTCTCAGGTACCCCATCTCTTTGTCCCACCTCATGACTTGCCTCAGCAATCAGTTCACATCATGCTCCTTCAGCACCTGCACCCCACCTCCCCATGCCAACTCTCAGTCCTGTGAGTTTGTCTAACAGTCACTACCAATGCAAACTGCCTGACCATGCCCCCTCACACCCCACCATTTACCCTAGCATGCCTTCTCCGCTGAGCCTCCCCTCAACCCCCATGTCTCCCTACACCTTATCACCCTTCAACTCCTCTGCAGTAACTACCTCTCTCTCTCGTACCTCCTTTCTTCATCCCAATGCCAGCTATCCCCATCCCTCTGAACTACTGCCAAGGCACTTTGTGGCTGCTTATCCCCCCACCCCACCCTCAAAAAGTGTTTTTCTTGTTATTTTAACTTGTACCTTTGTTTTGAGTTATTCTCTAAGTTCTGAATCCAAGCTGTATCATTTATTGTGATGTACCTTTACTTTCTCCTATTGTACTTTGTTTTGCAATCTATGACATGGAACCTTTGTAAAAGAGTCACTAAATAAATAAATAAAAACATCACAGTACAGAACATAAAATATCCATTTTTTTATTTGCTCACATTTTTGTTTAAATGTATTCTCATCATTATGTGTTTAGCCCACTAAAATTATTTGTCTCTACATGCCTTTAAAATATTTATCCTCTCAGCTTCATTCCTTGCATCTATTCAAAACTGTTGTCTCTCCTGTACCTAACAGGAGGTTGATGTAAAAAACAAATTTACTTTTACAAAATACACTGATGAAGGTGGTGACCATTATTCCTTTTCAAGAATTTAATGAAAATGAATACTCTTGTTTCACAGCCCCGAAATTTAATTGAAGCATGAAGTATATTTTTGCCAACACAAATGTTGCAATTTCTCAAAGTTGTTCCCCCAAATGTAAATTTTACCTACTTCCATAGCTACTAATCATATATTCCCACCCTGCATTTTCAGCATTAGATGTCTCAGTAGAAACTTCTCACTCAGCAGTAGTACAGTGGAAAAACAATCTGGTGCCCCCCCCAACTTGCTGATGTTTCTGGTGGGGAGAGTTAATTTCAAAAATATGTCTGCCAGGCTAGTTTCAAGTGATAAATCCCTTTTCCCTGATCACTAGTGCCAGACTCATGACTAGAGACCCATGTTTTTCTTAAATAAGAAATAGCAAGAAATAACAAGAAATTCAGATATAAAAAAAATAACAAGAAATTCAAGCTATAACAAGAAAGTCAAGGTATAACAATAAATAACAAGAAATTCAGCATATAAAAGGAATCAAATAAACAAACACATGAATAAAGTGAAAAAAACTGCTTTTTGGCAGAAAAAATCTAAAGAAATGCTTGCAGCAGTTATTGTTTAGGCTCCGTTGTTACCACAGAGTTGGTCTACAAGGAAGAGACAGCGGAATTGTTTCAGTCACAAAACCTTGCAAGACCATAGCATAATGTTGTTTAATACAATGTAGTATACTAGGAATGTGATTTCTAGTGTGTATAAGATCATTTTGAGGTAATTTATGAATGTAAATGTGACAACAAGAAATAACATTTTCAATGAATAAAAAGAAATAACAAGAAATTCCAAAAAAAGAAAAAGAAAAATTATAAAAATAAAAATAATTTCACAGGTCTCTACTCATGACCCACCCCACATGCATCACCCCAATGTTAAAGGTAATAGGAAACAGATTTTTTTCAACCTATAGATATCCTTCTGTTTTTCCTTGTAGTGTCTATTCAATATTTTGATGTCTTTACCATTTTTAAGTTAATAAACTATTTTTTTGCCTCTGTAGCTACCTGAATCTCTCTGTTATTGCCAGTTGTTGCTCTCTCTGTCTCTCTCTTTCTTCATACTGCCAGCTCATTATTTGACATCAGTAACACCATTCCAGGCCATTCAGGTGAGTAGCATGGAAAGGTGTAATGCATGCCAATGGAATGTCTGAAATATGAAAAAAAAAAGTAGCTAGTGAATGGAGTGAAATGCTATGTAGATCTGAGGGCACTCCAAACCTAGATTATTAGTTTATCAAAAATTAGTCAAGGCTTATCAGAATTCAAGACGGGTAAGGAAAGGAAATTGGGAAGGCAGTTAACTATGTAAACTTCATTTGGTATCACCTTTAAGACCCTAAGGTTAGTGGGTGTCATACCAAGTAAAAAGTGATCATTTAAAGGACTGCTTCAGACTGGAGTCTCTCCCAGCACTTGATTTAACTAGTTATGCATAATCTTTTAGAAAGTTCAGCTGAGAACCCAGATCTAAGTCAAAAAGAGAACTCAACTGCACTAGGCTGTTTGCTTGGGCACGGGACCAACAGGGACTTAATGCTGAGGGTACTGGGGTAGAAAAAGATTGAGTGCTTGGAGTAATAGGAAGTAATTTCTCCAAAGCTACAGTACTAGAGAGTAAACCCCCACAAGGGGAGGCCACAGTTGGAGGGGTATAGCCACTTTATGTTCCATAGCTTTAGAATGCTAATCCTGCAAAGTAAATGATGATTTGGGGGTCACTGAACATTAATTAACCAAAGCAGCAACTGAGGATTTATGAATGCTTGTGCAACTTGATGTTCGGTGGTTTTCTTGCATGTTTTCACCCTGTATGAGGCATCCAAGAATATTGTCTAAAGAGACCAACACTCTAACCCTCCCACCACGGGGGAGATGGAAAGGAGGAGATGAGGAGATGAGGCAAGCAGAGGGCCAAAATGATGTTACCACCCGGGGGGGGTGAGGCTGGCTAATGTAATTGACCTACTAAATCTCAGGTGTCAACCATTAGGCCACAACCTTTCCAATAAAACTTTTCACAGTTTTTATTATACGATGTTAGTTATTTCCAAATAGAGTAGACTATAACAAATAATAGAAATATATTCATTTGGTCTGAATGTGAACTAAATTCTTAAAAAGTTAAATTAATATTGTATGATTAATGTTGTGTAAAATAAGGATCACTAACAGAGTTACTGATAACAGTTTAAAATGTAGATAATAGATAAATGTACTGTATCAAGATAGCTTTTCTATGTTGCCTCACTTCAAAAGTTTATTAAGAAAAATGAATCCACTGGCTCAAGTGGTTACCAAGATAACCCTTCATTAACATAATTTTTGAAGGGTTAACTTTGAAACTGTTCATTGGGGAATTTTAAAATTATTAATAATATTCTAAATTACTGATAAATGAAAATTGTAATGATATATCTAGTCTATGTTACCCAGACTCCAAGGCTGTATGTAATCAATCAATCAATCAATCAATCAGTCAATCAGATCTTTATCCAGGTGAACTTTGCTGAGCAAGCTCATTTACAAGATGGGCCTGGTTAAGTCCAGATTATATTACAAAACAAGCATCAGTATTTACAGTGGGAATAAAAACATAGTGGAAGTGCAAATCAGGAAACACATGTACATAACATAACAGTTGATTCTAGAGCATCAATAAGACCAGTAAGTAGTGGGACAGGCAAGTCCACAGAGATACAGGGATGGATATTGATACAGTAATTTTCATAGGAAAAAAGGACTGGCTAGCCCCAGGTATTGCTATCAAGACAGACAGACAGAAGTAAGTGATGCAGCTTTTCCTTGACCGGTTCACAAATGAGTAAAGCAGGTGTAGTCATGCTTGTAGGAAGCAGGACACAGGCAGCCTGCTAGGCACTAACATGGCATCTCCAGGGAGTGATTGCATTGAGGCTGTGGGTGGCTATACCGTGAGGTACTGGAGAAAGGTGTGAGTGAGGTACTAGGCTGGTGGACAGCACCTACCACATATTTAATCCAGGGCTAGGTGCTAGTGCTAGCTGTCCAGGTTCAACAGACTGTCGGGCCACAGGAAGGTCACAAAACAGGGAAGGAATGGATATGCTGGGGATCCTGTGACCAGCCATGGTGAACAATTCAAAAGGGAGCTTAATCACTCATATTCCTGATAATAACACTTTAGCCATGTGGAAGGATTACATCAGTCAGGGAATGAAGCAGTTACAGCCGTTTTAGTGGAGTACGGCAGACCATTCAATTTTTCACCAGCATTAGAAGGATCGTCGAAGATAACTCAAGGGGCCAATCAGGAGCATGGGCCAGAAGGCGGTCACAATCCAATTGGTTGGTGGTCTTAGCAGTACTTTGTTGGAGAAGAGTCCGGGCGAGTGGTCTCGGATGATGGCTTCCGAAGGTGCATCCACCCAGGGGTAGAGATTTTATGCTTTGGGTTCAGATGTCTCTGTAAGACTTACCTGCAACGTGCGAGAGGGGTACAGGGACTGGAAGTAATAAATACATGCAGATTAATAAAATATGCACAAAATGACCTGGGGTATGGCTGGTCATGTTTAAGACAAAACTCCATGGAGCAAGCTAACAGTAGTTAATAATTAGGAGCCGGGGTGACAGTTGCAGCATTCACACACACCTTGGGCATATAGTGCCTTGAAAGCATTAACACTTTGGAGGTAACTTAGTTTCAGCAGTTTTTGCATTTTGTTCCACAGGGTCATCAAGAAGAAGCTAAAGGACATTCTGCCATAGCTGGTGGTAGCTTTAAGGATGCATAGAGAGATATATGATGAACTCCTTAGGCTGTATGGTCCCATCTTGCTTATGAGAAGACATTCAGAAATACAATGTGACAGCCTTTTTAAGATAGCTCTGTAGGTCCAAAGGACTGCATTTCTTTCACACCTGAATGTAAGCAATGACCATCCTACAGCTTTGTACAATAGGCAGTGATGAGTAGAGAGGGGAAGACCAGTAATGTACCTGATGGCTCTGTGAAACAGCGTGTCCAGCTTGATAAGCGAGGCTTTGGGACAATGGCCGTATAGAAAATCTCCATAGTCGATTAGGGAGAGAAACATAGATTGGACTAGTCTACATTTGGCATCACGAGTGAGGAACTGGCTAATTCTGTAGAATAGACCCAATCTCTGCCTTAGCTTCTTTGCCAAGTCTTCAACATGCTCAGAGAATGTGAGGTTCTGGTTTAGCCACATTCCTAAGTATTTAAACTTGGGGATAAAATCCAATTTCTCTCCTGGAATTGTGGTGATCAGAGGCAATGACCCAGAACTGACGGGATTTGTTATTCGAATATAGGATGTGAACAGCATTGCCTTCATCTTTTCCACATTTAAGAGAAGCTTTTTATGTTGTAGCTGAGTCTGAAGCAGGCTAAATTCTTCCTGTAGATCTGCACAGGTAGCTTCGGCAGTCAGACAACTTATGTAAACCACTGTGTCGTCAGCAAACAGATGTATTTTTGCCTTGTTGATGCCCACATCGATGTTGTTGATATAGATTGTGAAGAGCAATGGACCAAGAATGGATCCTTGTGACACTACCCTGAGCAGAGGTTTGAGTGGGGAGAGCTCCCCCTCAGCTTTGATTTGTTGCTGCCATGCTACCAGGTACTCAGTCAACCAGTGCAAGGATGTTGGGTCAAGGCCAATGCTCTTCAGTGTGTAGAGTAGCAGGCTATGGTCCACAGTATCAAAAGCCTTGCTAAGGTCAAGGAATACTGCACAGACAAAGTTTCTGCTGTCAAGGTCACTGTATCAGTCGTTAGTTACTTTGGCAAGGGCCGAGATAGTGCTATGCTTAGACCTACAACCAGATAGCATTGGGTTTAGTAAGTTGTTAACTTCCAGATATGCTTTAAGTTGATTGTTGACAACTTTTTCCCGGAGATTAGACAAGATTGGCAGTAAGGAGATTGGTCTATAGTTATTTAGGTTGCAGGTATCCCCAGATTTGAACAATGGGATAGCATGGGCAGTTTTCCAAATGATGGGAAGGGACCCTTGGGACACTGATAAAATAAATAGATGTGTGATAGAGACAGCAAGGATGTGATACGTGATTTTTATAAAATAGGGATGCAAAGAGTCAGCTCCAGCACTCTTTTTTACATCCAACCATGTATCAGATCTTCAACCTCCTTCAATAGTACAGGTTGGAAAGAGAAGACAGGTACTGGGGTCATGGTGTCTACACAAGGGACTTTTAGTTTAGAGTGGCCCAGAGCTGCAGGGGAATTGTCAAAGGCCAGACCAGCTGTGGCAAAATGATTGTTGAAAGCTTCTAAGATCCCCTGTTTATCATATATAGTTTTCCCTTCAGATGTGATTTTTGGTGACAAGGAGTTACCTGGTGTATGACTGAACATATCCTTAATTGTCCTCCGGAATTTAGAGGAGCACTTTGCAGCAAAGTCCAGCTCCTTAAGGCAGAATGATGCATTGGCATCTCTGATCATTTTCGTGCATGAGTTACATGCCTTCCTAAATTGGCACCAGTCTGAGTTCAGTTTCGTCTGTCGCACCTTTTTCCACAACTTGTCCCTGCCTAGCAGGGTGGTTTTCAGCTCAGGTGTGAACCAGCGACAAGTTTTGCTTTTTACTCTGATTTTTACCATCAAGGCATGTGCATCTAGGGCTCCTACTAGAATTTCGTTAAAGATATTATACGCCATGTTGACCTCTGTGGCTAGGTAAAAGTCTTGCCAGCGTGGTGAATGTCCCAGTTTGTATGCATAGGTGGCCTCATCAAAGTTGCACCATGTCCTTTTAATGATGAATTTAGTTCAAGGACCTGTGTGATATAGTGACCTAACTGCGGCAATAAAACAATGGTCACTGACATCGGTGAAGAAAGTTCCAGCATGCTTGTAAAGATGTGGCTTATCAACTAATATGACATCCAATAATGAGCTATTACACGGGTTCTTTTTATTAGGACGTGTATGTTCTTGGATTAACTGTGATAACCCATGAGAATCACAAAAGGTATTTAGGGGTGAAGCAGCCTTGGAGAGCCAGTCAAAGTTACAGTTCCCAAGTATGATAGTTTCGAGATTCTCTTTCTCAATGATGTTACAAAGGTGAGATAAGAGGAGAGTTCCTGTGGATGGGGGTCTATAGCAACTGATCACTCTAATGGCCAGAGAAGTGGATAATTCAATCTTGAGTGTCAGACATTCAAACTCATTTTTAACAGAGCTTGAATCCATACAGGATGTTGCAAATCTTTCCTTAACATATATAGCCACTCCACCTCCCCTAGTGGTTCTATCAGTTCTGAATAGCAGGTAGGAGGGGATGCTAATCTCACTGTCAGGGGAAGCTGACCTGAGCCTGGATTCAGAACTTATCAGGACATCAGATTGGGTATGGCTGATACACACCTGTACCACAGTGAACTTTTTTAGCAGACATCATGCCAGAAGCTCATTCCTTTGAGAGTGGCCATATCTGATGGAGAAGTGAGGGGAGAGATGGGACCAGGGTTTAATTCGATGTTACCCAAACATATTAGTAGAAGAAGTAGCATCTTCATTAAGGCAATTAACGTTAGTCTGAGAAGCTTGGCCCCGATACGCTTAAGATTCTTAACATGATGTGTGAGCCTATCACCATCCCCAAGGGTGTACCACGCTAGTGCTAGGTGAAGCAATACCCTGACTGAGATGTACAGAAGGTGATTAATACAGTATGGAACAGAAGGACTAACTTGAGGAGGCTGCTTAATATGGGTACTGACATGATAGGTTTCCAGGTTGTGCTCTGACAGTAGTATTATCTGCATGGCACATAAATAACTAGTGGATAGATTAGTGTATGGGGAGCACATTTTTAAGGGGTCATACTCTGCATGCACAGGCTTCTGAGGATAAAACACCACCTTTACACAACAGAGGATTATCAGTGACAATATTAGCAAGGAACCCTTTGTAAGGGTGTTATCCAGGCCTCCCCATTCTGTACACAATAGGAGGAATGTGCAATACAGATTAGGGCAAAGGAGCCTCACAAGAAGGCATCTGTGATATCGGCCTGCTAACTTAGGGGCATTCCTAAATGGACAACCGAAGAATTGGATAGGACAACGAGGACCTTCGTAGGTGTGTTTTTAGAAGTGGGCAAGGAAATGGTGTACTTAATAAGTGGAGGGTGGGGAATGGGTGGGTGGTGTGAAATTAGTTGCTTTTGCCATACCTTTCAGCTAGTGGAGTCTAGGCTTGAAGCCTTGGGTGGCGGCTGTAGAAGCACCAGCATCCCGATGTCCAAGACCTTGCACCTGTGGGGCAGGGAGCCCTTGGAGAGCTAGAACTAGGCTGGGAAAAGAGGGAGAAGCACATGTTTAAGAGCTGGTCTTGGACAAAGGACTGTCTGCAACAGCAGGAGAGCCACATTTGTAGGACAAAGATATGTGTATTCCCTTGGCGCCTAAAGTCTGGCACACATACAAGTTTCAGAGAGGAGCTGAATCACTTAAATTCTAGCTCTTTACACTCTAAACATTGGTAAAATTAAACTTTAAACAACAGGAAACAAGTAAATACAGTTTTTTTTGAGAATAGTTCAGTGAGCAAGTTCAATTTTGGCAGGATTTTGAAGAAAAACAGAAGCAGACTGCAGGAGCCAATCGGAGACCAACGCCTGAGAGCGCTCACTTTCTGATTGGTTAGCAGCTTCTGCTGTACCCTTCAGCTTGTGGACTCTGGGCTTGAGGGCTCAGGTGGCAACTGTGGAGGCACCGGTCACCTAGTGTCCAAGAGCCTGCGCCTGTGGGGCAGGGATCCCTTCGAGAGCTGGAACTCGGCTGAGGAGAGAGGGAGCAGCACAAGTATAAACAATGAAGTTTGTAGTCCTAACAGTTCCGCTTACTTTTTCTAAACATAATTTAGTTGAAAGGGTCAAACTTTGGAAATGCTAAGGCTAGAAAGTTAATTCTGCTAAATGAAAGCTTAGAATGAGTAGTCACATAACACACTTAATGGCAGTTGCAAGTTGACCTGAGTGCTCTTGATGGTCAGAGTAAAAAAACCTGCTGTAACAGTCATGTTACTTCTAAATACACATTTCTGTCACAAAAGATAGACAAAGTGTCGGTGGTAATCTTATTCTACTTTTTATAATGGAAATGCTGACTTAAAAAGCATTGCTCATGGTAGTAGATCTATCACTGCTTCAACTGCCTCTGCTCCTGGCAAGGAATCTACATGTCCCACCAACACATCAGCTGCAGAAATGTCACAAGGCTAAATCTTCAGAAAAAAGTCAATTTGTTCCAAATGGTAAAACCTAAAACAGGAACAAATTATTTGCTGAGCTTGACACAGTTAAATTGTTTTTAATCACTGATATGGCAAGCAATTGTAATGCTTTTAAAGGGACACTAAATGAGCTTCATGAGAGTGGTGACAGAAGAAAGAAGTAGTTCTAGTAAACACAAGTTAGAAAGGGAAGAAAATGAACACATTTTGTTAACAAAAATGGTTAACAAGTTAGGGGACAGAATTGAAGACCAAGAGGGAATAAATAAGAGAAAAAAAATTATTATTTTTGGTGTACCCAAGAAAGAAGAAGAAGAGGACATATGGTATTAAATTTTATTCAGAATTTGTTTGTTCATGTAACAGGACCTTCCCCACTGGATAGTAATACATTATCAAAATAGCACACAGGTCTCTGAGACCTAGACTTCAGCTAGAGGAAAAACTATGACTCTAATTTTTATTCCCATGAATGTTTTAGGTAAAACCCACATTAAGAAAGAAGCAAGGGAGAAAGGTGTCAGGTGTAAATAGCAAGAGCATAACAGCACAGGAATATCAGTGAGGGATTAACAGCACCAGGGAAAATAACAAATGGCACAGGACAGCATGAGTAATTTGGGCACCATCTCTGACTTGTTCTGCTGTCACTGTGATTTATGTGATATGGAGTCTGTTTATATTGTAGTTGAGGGTTGCGGTGGCAAAGCCCCCCATGTGGGGATGCTGGGGGGGTGCAGACCCCCACATTACATATGGTATCCTGTGTAGCCAGCATTACTTTTCACAGTTATGTACGGTTGTTGTTCTCATTCTCACTGTCAGGGAGAAAGGTGCACTGTACTGGAGCTCCAGAAATTCTTTATGTATAATGAAGTGAGCCCTCGGTGAGAAACAAACAGCATAAAAAACATAAAAATGGAAGCTTCCTGAATGCTGAACTAAATTTAGAATGCTGTTCCTGGCTCATCTACCAGTGCACACTTCAGAGGGGGAAAATTTTTGCTTCAGCAGAGATCACAGAGCAACTACTGCTTAAAATGTTATCATCTTTATTTTAAAACTGGTCTTCAGTGGAAAGGGTTATGTAATGCTGAGAGACTTAAAAAACTTTCACTTTGCTTCCATTGTCTGTCATCAAGCTATAGAGTTTTGTTTGAAAACCTGAAAATGAAATTCAGAATCTGTGGTTTCTTGGCAGAAGAAACTTTTCTGCAACTCAAATGAATAAACTGTTATTTTGCTAGTTTTAAAATGAATACTGAGACTGCATTGTAACAGTTGTAAAAAGGAATTAAAACTGCATCACGTCTTTCCACAAATATCTGCAACCATGGATATGATCTAATGTTAAAGGGAACCAAGTGTTTGTGCATCAAATGCTATGCCTAGAGCATGTTATAATATTTAAGGAGAAATACTCAATGGGAAATAAAGGGAATTATGAGGATGTAGTTGGAAATAGGATATTTCTTAAACATATGCATTCATTATGCTGAACATGGGGGGGGGGGATTGAATCCTCACCCCTACGTAATTTAGTTTGGTAAATAGAAATAATGTTTTCTTTAATGTCAAGTGCTTGCTCCTTTGGGATTATATTATTTAATAAATATTTAATGACTAATAAGGTACAACTTTTGTTTAACTTTTAATAATCCTCTTCTAGCCTCAAAAAATAATTTAAACAGCCATACATGCTTGATTTGTATCATATGTTTATGTGACAACTTAATCATCTGGTGCCTCTCACTAAAATATAAAAAAACCTACTCCCTGAGAACTCATAGAATTTATACATATATTGCTTTACTGTTTTAATGACAGATGACCTTATGAAGTTATTTATGTGACATAATCTTAAAGCAATATACCTTAAATGGCTATGTTGGATAAAACCCTTTTTAATACGATGATCATTTGTTGTCAAACACCACAGAGCTTCATTAGGAGGAGGAAAACTTCTTCAGAGTATATGCCTGTTTGCTAAGATACCAATATGCTCCATTTGAGTTATGGCAGACTGACATGTTTTAAATAAATAACACAAACACATGAGGATAAATTGAGAAATCCAGCATAAATTCAGAGTATTCACTTCCTAATGTGATTGTATAGTGGTTTGATGATCTGACATACTGTAGCTGTAGTTAGGATATTAAAGTTGTTGTTCTTTACTCATAGTATCTGAGGTTGGTATTTTATTCATGACAGCCTTCTCCAAACAGTTGAAAAATGAACTTAAGTAATATTGATAGACTGTATTTACTGATCAGCATTCTGGTACCATGCATATGCCCAGAACCATATTTAACTTTATTTATTTTTTGGGGGGGGGCAATATGCCAGGATACTCTGAATACAATATAACATTTTTGTCAAGCTCTTTTGTTTCAAATTTGTTTTAGCTGGACAGTATAATAGTTTCCATGAAAAGGAATTTTCAGTTTTGACTCAGTTAATATCACCTTCTAATTAAATGGTTCCTTACTGATTAGTACAGTTTAAAAAAAAATGTTTTTATTGATGTGTTTCGCTGACATTTTCTCAAAAAAGTCTACTGTATTTCTTGTTACTATTATTAATACTTCAAAAGGTTGAGTGTTTATGCATTCTAACTGATATATTGTTACAAACGTCTACCTAAGTAACACCCATTATGACATACAGATACCGGGCCTGATTCTCAAAACTTGGTGCAGGCCATGCCAAAGTTACCATAGACACTGCACCTGATTATCTATTGAGCTGGGTCCTGGTGGCAAAGTCCTATGGCTTGCAGCAACCATAGTGGTGCACTAAACAGAGTGTGCACCTACACAGGTTGCCACATGCTGGTGGCAGCCTTGCAGCAATGTCAGTGTGTAGTCCCTGGTGGTCTAGTGGTCCCCCCAAGACCCAATCTCATGTAACAATCAGTAAAAATGCCTGGTAGACTAGTGGCCCCATCAAGCCACTGATCTCCCATAATAAATATGTACAATTTCCTGGCAGTCACCCTGATCTTCTGTCATAGCTATTACAATTTTTCTGGTACTCTTGTGGCCCACCCCCCTACCCCCTCAAGCCCAGATCTCCCATTATAAAAATTAATGTATACAAGGTGGTCTAGTGGACTGCTCAGCCCCCAATCCCTTAATAAGTGCACCAAAAATACCTGGTGGTCTAGTGGACCACCATGCCACAGTTTCCTATCACCCCCTCCCCCATCCCATAACCAAGCCAGCAACTGGCACAGCCCAGCACTCACCACCATGGCCAGATACCAACTGAGTGCTGAATGAGTGCTTACTGTATAGAGTACATACTCAGTGACTGACAGCTGCTGTCAATCACTGAGCACATACTACAGTTTATACAATATACATTCATTCAGAGCTCAGTCATTGCTGGCTGTGGTGGTGAGCAGTGGGCTGTGCCAGTTGCTGGTTCAGTCATGGGATGGGGAAGTGGGGTGGTAGGGTACAGTGGGGTGGGGGCCCACTTGAACACAGTGTATTTTGGAAGTGCTGTTAATGGGGGATCAAGGCTAGAGTGGTCCACTACATCATCAGGGATATATTAATTTTTATAATGGAAGAGTGGGGCTTGATGGGCCACTAGACTACCAGGGAAATTGTAGTAATTAGGAGGGAATATCTGGGCAACTGCCAGGCATTTTGACATATTTATTATAGGCTATCAGGGCTGGGGGTGGGCACTAAATTACCAGGGATATTTTAATAACTATGAGAGAATCTCTGGGTGACTACCAGGCACTTTCATATATTATTATGGGAGATCGGGGCTTGGGGGTACCACTAGACTACCAGGGATTTTTACTTATTATCACTGGAGATGAGGAATGGGGACAGCACATTAGTGCACCCTCCCAGAGGGTTTCTAAGTACCATTTTACCAGCAAAGGGCTGGTCTAATGGTACTTAGATGTTGCCCTCTGGGGGGTTCAGAAGGCATGGGGTCAATATGTCGCACGGCATTCTGCCGCTGCGGGCAGAATCACGCGGCGCACCTCAGCAGATATCTTTTTTCTGGGGGAGCTCTGCCCCACACCCCTGTTAAGGGACTGTGCCCCCGGATCCCCCCACTAAAGATTCTAACTCTGGAGGGGTCCAAATCGGAAAGCGCACAGATCCGGGATTCACCATAATGCTGTATGCTATTTTATTTATTTATTTTATTTTATTTCATTTGTGTTGACCAGGTAAGTGCACTAGACAATTCCTGCCTATTTTCAGGCACGACCCGGGGGGGGGGGGGATACAGATGAATGCCAACTGACTTTAAACCAGATTAAGCTGTTGGTGGTATTTTTAGTGAATGAAGGAAATTTCGCCAGGACACCGGGGAAATTTCCCTACTCTTTTCGATAAGTGCCATGGGATCTTTAACACCCACCCGAACTACCACCAATCCAGGCAGATGGAACCTCGGTTTAATGTCTCTTTCGAAAGACGGCACCCTAGAAGTGCAGCACCCCTCTCATGTTGCACTACAGTGTCAGTACTGGGATATTAACCCAAGTGCCAGATGTGGGAACTGAACCCACAGCCCTCTGATCTCCCAGCCTCAGAGGCGAGTGTGCTACCTACTAAGCCACTGACACTGAATAGTATTAAGCGTACAACATCATGACCCTGTAAGGGTTGAGAATAGCAACTTAAGGGTATGGCAGCCTGCATCTGCTGCAGGGCCTCTAGCACCATGCTGCAGCCCATTTTGTGGTGCAAGGCTGGTGCAAGCCCCTTTTAGTGCATGCAGCCTGCGTTTGATGCAAGCTGCTTTTGAGGATAGCTTAGGGTGCAGTTTTTGATGCAAGGTGCCGCTTGCATTATTTACATTTGATGCAGGCACCTTGCTTCAGTCTTAGGGCTTTGAGAGTCAGGCCCACCATACTTAAATTGGGTAAATACCACACAGACCCTATCATGGGTGTACAATGAAACAACAAGTTATTAGTTACCAAAATATGGTTGTTTACCTTCTTTGAGTGTATAGCAACATTTGAATGTTCAGACAAGTTCAATGCATTACTGATCTGTTTGCGAGGTGGAGGACACAAAAGAACACAAACAAGACAATAACAATACTACGATACTATAACATATGAACTTACAAACATCCCCAACTCCCTCCCAACCTGTACAGAGTCCGAGAGAAAAAAAATAAAATGACCTTATTATCTCCTTAATCAGATACTACAATGTGAAATAATCTTCTATTACTCTACCTATCCAACTAACTTCTATCATTCTAACTATCTGGTTACCCATGGGAGGAAAAGAAACTCAAATACCCAGAGGCCTTCTTTGCCATGTAAACCATATTGTTTCAGAGATTGCCCTTCAAAAGATAGAGGGAAAGTGGTAGCCAGCAGGTCTGAAATTTGTGCAAAGTATGGGTTGCAGAAGCTATAGCTATTTCCACGTTCAAGGCAGTAAGGAATTAATGTATCCATTTTGCATGTGAAGGTACCCAGTCCCCTTTTCAGTGATGTAAAATGAGCAGTTTCATTACTGTGGGAATTAGAGCTATATGTACCCTGTCTTCCTTTCTTGTAATAGACTCATAGTCCCCCAAAACATAAACTTGTAAAGTAAAGTAGGGCGCTTTGCCTGGAAAGGGGGATAGGAGATTTTGTACTAACATTCAAAAAGATTTAATCCTTGGACAAGACAAAAGCATATGTAAAAGGGTATCCTCATCCTGCAGACAGAACGGACATACTGGATTTGGAGATCTGCCCATCTTAAATAACTTTAATGGGGTGTAATATAAATTATGCAGAATGTTAACCTGAAGCAATCACAAATGGTCTTGTTTGATGTAGCTGTATTGGTTAGACCATATTTGCACTCAATAGTAAAAAAAAAACTCATCTATTGTAGAGTGTTTCCCAATAAAAAGCTGTTGGGGAAACTTTATCCCAGGTCTGCTGACTTAATTCCTGCTATATTAAGGATACAGGCCTCGAATGTACAGTAAGAGAGGACAGTTTCTTGAATAATGGACTTGCGGAGGTAGGCCAGGGTGGTGTACCCAAAAATATTTGTAAGCAATGTTTGAACTGCAAGTATTGCAAGAAATATTGCGCTAAAAGGTGAAATTTAGATTGGAAATCTTTAAAGGCAAGGATGGTGTTATCACCTACAAGGTCCTTGATGGAGACAAGACCCTGGCCTGTCCAGTTACTCAACAAAAAGGATTTATTATCCATCAGTATGTTCTGGTTTTGAAAGAATAGCTGGCCAAAATCTTTCCAGTATGGAATCTGAAGAAATCTACATAGTTGAGAATGCACCTTCACAGACCAACCTATTGGGGTAGACCTAAGATTTTTTTGGCAGTTGGGACAGTGAAGCATATAGCAGGGAAGGGAGTGGAAGACGATGCCTGGCCTCTAGATTCTTTTCAATACACAGTCAACTATGAGGAGAGGTACGTTGCTTTAAACCTCCACTGAAAGAACTTTGCCCCATGAAACAAAAAGTAACAGCAAAGCAAATAAGGAAGTTGAAGGTCTACCAAATGCATGGGTCTGCATAGTTTAATAAAGGCTCTCCATGATGGCCTTCTCAACCAAAGAAAGTTTGTAAGAATAGACTGTATGGTATTGAACCAGGCTTTGTTTAGTACTATATTTAACATACGTAGGGGGTAGAAAAGGTGGGGCAATATATTCATCTTAATGATATTCGCTCTTCCCCAGAGCAACAAGGGCAAATGCTTTCCATGCGCTAAGTCCTGCTCAATTTGCTTAGGTAATGGGTCCAGGTTAAGGGATTTCAATAAATGTAGGTCTGGAAAAATGTTAATGCCTACAGTAGGTATGTTAAAGCCTTGGTTTCCCATTGCAGTCCCAGGTCTAAAATCTGCCGTCTCGAACCCTTTGAGGATGAAGGACAAGCTATGGTTTTATTAAGGTTAAGCTTAATAACCAGAGAACTGAATAAACTGAGCTATACTCTGTAGTGTTGCTGGCAGAGATATCTACCAATTCACTATATGTTACTGTTATTGTATATTATATGTTATTATTATTATTATTATTATTATGTAATAGGACATCATCAGCAACAGTGAATACCTTAAAAGTTAAGTTATCTGCTGATATACCTGAGATATGTGGGGAAGGTTTTATCTTCCTGGTTAGGTGTTCAATATATAAATTAAAGAGAAGGAGTGATAAGGGGCATCCTTGCTGTGTACCCTGGGTTAGGATAAATAGGTCGAAGAGTTTGTTATTACAAAAAACTCTAACTGAGGGCCTGAAAAATAATGTTTGTATTCAGCAGACAAACGAGAGGGAGACCATACTTGGGCAAAATAGCAAAAAGATAAGACTAACTCACCCAATCAATAGCTTTCTCTGCATCCAGAGAAGCCAACAACTGATTATTATTGGTCTCAATGGATGCACTGAAAAGATAGAAAAGCTTCTGAAAGTGGTTGCTCGAATGCTGGCCACTTATAAAGGCGGCCTGTTTGGGAACGATAAGATTCACCAAACTGCACTCAATTGAGAGGCTAAGATTTTTGCCTAGATTTTAATATGTATGTTCAATAGAGAAATTGGGCAGTAGTTCTCAGGTCAGGTAGGGTCATTCCCTGGCTTAGGGATTAATACTGTTCTAGCTTCAACAGAGCAGTTTCCTTAATGTCAGATTCATATAAATAATTATACAAAAGAGAAAGTGCTGGGAGTAGCTCATCCTTAAATGTTTTATAGAACAATGAAGAACAACCGTCCAGTCCCGGAGCTTTATAAGAAGTTAGTGATGAGATAGCCTTGTTAATCTCAGCCTCGCTGATAGGGCCAAGAAGAAGTTTATGCTGTTCTTCTGTGAGCTAAGGTAAAACTACGTCTTGTAAAAAGCAATTAAGGACGGGGGGATTATACCAGTATTTGAGTGCTCTGCATTGTATAAGGTCTGATAATAAGTACAAAAAATGGCAGTTATGTTGTGCTTCATAAGTAGCAGTATTGGACTGGGGTCCACTAAGGCTGAAACCCAATGAGCTGTGCTCTTTTGTTTAAGCTGTAAGGCTAGCAATTTACCAGCCTTTTCCCCTTGACCTACTGTATATAAGTAGATTTTATTTGTGAGGAAGCCTTTTCACTTTTTCCTGCAGGTAGGCTGAATATTGAGTTTGTACTTGATCTAATGGTGTTCTCACCTTAACTGGCGATTGGGGCAAGAGAGTTCTTTCCAAATTCCAGATTTTATATAACCACTTTGAAACTTGTGCCTGTGATTTCTTCTTACGAGCAGTGGCTAGTTGAATCAATTCCCCCCACCACTGAGCCTTAAGAGTTCTCCATGAAACATCTTGGGTTGTAATAGAGTCTACATTGTCTTTTATAGATTGAATTATGTCATTTTAAGGTAGGATACCAAGAAATGTATTTAAAAACGTTATTATTCTGAGACCATGTTCATGTACTGATGTTTATGTAAGGAGTCATTAGACAGAACCAAACGGGGAATGATATGAGATTACTTGAGCTTCTACCTTACATTCTTGTATAAAGGATAAGAACTGGGAACTAATAAGAAAATAGTCCATTCATGAGTAGATATCATGTGGGGCAGAATAAAAAGTAAACACCCTCTGACTTGGGTGGAAAACCCTCCAGGGGTCTATTAAACCTAGAAGGTCAACAAATTCCCTGATCACTTTCTGGGCCAGTGACAGTTCTGCTTTCTTCTTGCATGTTCTGTCAGCATCATTAGTGAAAACCAAATTCCAGTTTCCTCCCAAAATCAAGGGTAAGTGTATATATGGAGCCAGGACAATTGCCAGGTTAGGGAAGAAAGAAGGGGGATCTTGGTTAAGGCCATAAATGTATCCTAAAACCACTTCCTCGCTGCCCAGCCTGCCAAGTAAAAAAACATATCTCCCCTCTGGGTCAAAAACCTCATTTAAAAAGGCAAAAGGAACTACCTTTGCAATCAAGATAGCAACCCCTCTTTGGTGAGAACTATTACATGTGCCATAGACATGCCCTACCCAGGTCTTGTTTAGACCCTTCACCTGGTCTTTAGGCAAATGCATCTCTTTCAAAAATGCTATATGAGGTTGAAAGGAACAGAGATGATGAAGAATGCAGTACCTTTTTGAGTTATCTTTTCCTCCCTTAATATTCCAAGTTACTATATTTATAAGGTTAGTCATCATATGAAATAACAGAAAAAAAAAGTCTCCATATATTGCACTCGGTACTCATTACTGTGCATGGGATAACCCTCTCCCCTCCCCCCTCCCCCTACCAAAGAACCCCCATTATACAAATACAAGTGGAAAATTGTGAACTATAAAAAACAGAAACACCAAACTCTATTTAAAAATAAACTTCCAGGGCCTATTGCCCCCTCCTCACTGTGTGTTCTGCAACAAACTGACTAGGAGAACAGCTCATTGCCAGGCCCCCCACCACAGACCATGACAAGTGAATATGGTTCCTGCTGATCTCCAAAAAGAAAGAACCAAGTATACTTATTAACAAACTGGACACATAGCTAATATAGTCAAGGATGTAAGCTTCCTCTGTGTATACAAGATCATCTATGTTAAAAGTCATGAAATATTGATCAGAACTCTACCACAGTAATAGGTAATAGAATAAAACTTGGGGGTGTTAGGGGTTCATCTTCTAGTGGCCAACCTGTCAGAGTGGAGTCATTGCTAAATTAGGGTTGATCTTAGTTGACAAATCAACTGTCTAATAAAATATGATGTTGAATTAATAACAACTATCCACAATGGTAGTTAGACTAATCATCCTATATAGAGGGGGTTCTAGATCAGCCCTGTAAAGATATAATAGTCTGTTATCAGGATCCAGAGTAACTACTCATTCTAAGATATAAAAGTACTTGTCTAGCCATCAGAGGGAGCTCCCATTCAGTAAATAAAGCAGTTCTGTCAATACAGTTACTAGCACTGCGATATTTACTTAAAATAGACAAAAATTAAACAGCTCAATTTGTTCAAATCAGCACAGTAATCCCACAGTCATCAGACTGTATAAACTTCCATACATTTCAAACTGAATAGTTCTAAGAAACAGTCACAGAAACTAAATTTGTCCGGGGAAGCATCCAGATGTGTAAACTTCAATCCCTCCCATCAACAATGCATCCAACTTCAGCAAGTACTATACCTCTCCATTTGCAAATGGGGACCTCCTTTCCATCCAAAAGTAGTTCAACAGTTAACATAGTACTCAATTATTTATTCCAGTTTGAGCAAATGAAGACAATGGGCCCGATTCTAGTACAATTACACCTAGCATAATAGCACTTGCGCCATGTAGAATGGTGCATATAGCAACTTATGGCAGCAGTTGCGACATGCACAATTCTACAAAGTGGCCTGCGACATGTCGCAGGCCACTTGCGCCAAACATCAGTTACGCTCCCAGTTGCACCATAAGCCCCCTGCGACATGGCACAAGGGGGTTTATGGCAGCAGTTGCGCCCCATTCCAGAAGGGCAGCAACAAAGTCCCCACCATTGGGATTCTACAAGAACCCCCAGAGGAGAACCAGCGACGTAAGTTGCACCAGCATTTATCTGGTGTAACCTACGCCCCCCCCCGGAGGTCCTGTAGACCCACCTGTAGACATACCACCTCGTCCATCCCCCATGCCAGCATACCCTAGTGGGGCCCCGCATGGCTACCTATAACCCCATCCCCCGAACCATCCGTTGGCACAAGCCCCACAGGGCGGCACTGCCATCCCCCCACCCGTGCCCAGAACTGTGAGTCGCAGCTGCATATGTGACAATTACCCTTCTCTGGAAGTCTAGTGGCCCCCCGATCAGTATAACATTAATAAAGGTCACCTAATCCCTGGTAGTCTAGTGCCCCCCCCGATCATTGTACTAAACATAAATACCTCCTGTTCTCTGGTAGTCTAATGGCCCACCCAATCAACATAAAATAAGTAATGATTTCCTATTCCCTGGTAGCCTAGTGGCCCCCCTGATCAACATAAAATGAATAATGATCTCCTATTCCCTGGTAGTATAGTGGCCCCCCCAATCAGTGTTTATTAATGTATTTATTTGTGTCTAGGATTACAAAGTACATTTGAGCCAAGGCTCTTTTACAAAGATTGCACGTCATGCTGGTTACAGGGTAACAGACACTAAAGCATAAAACAGTTACAGGTACATGGTTTTAGACAGTAACTTTGCTTGACAAAACCAGACTGAGCGATGAGTAACTCAAGAAACAATAGGAAGAAGAGGGCAAGAACGGGAGAGGGCTGAGGGTAGGGGAAGACATAGGTGTAGAGGGTCAGGGTGAGGCAGCCGAGGGGCCTTGTCAAGACAGACACAGGGCAAGTGCAATAGAAGTTGCATTGGACAGGTAAGTGAAAGAAGAGAGGGCAGAAACTGACACCTATAAGGTCAGAAGCAGCACAGGGAATGAAGATGTTATGGGGTGCAAGCACAGGTGGAGGCGCCAGTTATGGAGTGGCAGAGTTTTTTTTTAACACTCCAAGCATTGCTGTGGGTAGTGTAGAATTAATAAAGATCTCCTGATCCCTGGTAGTGTAGTGCCCCCGATCAGTATAATATTAATAAGATCTTCTCCCTGGTAGTCCTAGCCCCCCAATCAACATAAAATGAATAAAGTCCTCCAGTTCCCTGGTATTCTAGTGGCCCCGACTCCAGTTATGCCAGTCCACCAGGCCTCTCCACCCATCCTCAGTCGGTGACTGGCACACTACACCATGGCCAGCCACCCACTGAGTGCCATAGAGGGCTTGTCAGAACACGCACTCAGAAATTAACTTCTGAGTGCGCCTTGCAGTAGCGCCCTACTGCACTCAGTCGGCGGCTGGTCATGGAGGTGAGAGGGGCTGTGCCAGTCAGTCGCCAGCTGGGGATGGGTGGCGGGTTGCTGGGTGGACTGGCATGGCTGGGTGGGGGGTGGGGCCACTAGACTGCAGGAATTGGAGGACTTTATTTGTTTTATGTTGATTGGGGAGGGGCTGCTAGACTACCAGGGATTAGGAGATCTTTATTAATTCTATACTGATCGGGGGGCCACTAGACTACCAGGGAATAGGAGATAATTACTTATTTTATATTGATTGGGGGGGTGCTAGACTACCAGGGAATAGGAGATCATTATTTATTTTATGTTGATCAGGGGGCCACTAGACTACCAGGGAATGGGAGATATGAATTTGTTTCACAGTGATGGGGGGGCACTAGACTACCAGGGCTTCCCTGGGTATATGCTGCATCTGCAGCTGGTGACTCAGGGTCAGGGCACAGGGGTTTTGACCGTGTCTCCCTGCTGTTGTGGCTTGTGACATGCTTGCCAGGTGCACCCACAGTTCGGCGTACCTGGCCACATGTCGCAAGTCACAGGATTTATCTGCGATGACCCTGCCCCTTCTAGAATAGGGCGCAGGGTCAATGTCGCAGTTGTGGGTGGTGCAAGTTGCATTGGGCAGCAACTTGCACCATCCTTCCAGAATTGGGGCCAATGTACTTATGGTAGGTTAATGATTGTCAGGTCTCTTGACATACCAAAAGCTGCTCCCATTCTGTACTCACAGTTGCAAAAAAAAGGACATGGCAATTCTGCCCTAGTTATGTACATAAATCAGAGTGATGATCTTCTTTTGCTTGCATATCCCCCAGCAGTAAGAAAAAACACAAACAAACAATAGAGCAGTAGCAGAGTTGACTGGAAAAATAAGCAAACCAATGCACCTTGGGTCAATGTTGCAGCTTCACTTCACGCTGCAGTTGATAATAGAAATTAGAAAAAGTCAAAGGAAGTTCTTTATTATAATGCAGTTATCAAAATGCCAAACAGAAGTTGAAACTAACACATTACTGAGAAGGAACTGCAAAATGTTGCTTATGGTGTAGAGCTTACAGCAAACCAGACCCCTGGTAACATCTATATCTTACCCATTCTTCACAAAGAGCTCCAGGAAAAAAATTGGGTAACTCCTCTGCCGTGGAAGAAGCCGGGTCAAAGCACTGTACCCCTTTCAATGTATGGACCTCTAAACAAGCGGGATATGACATCTGATGCCGAATATGAGCAGCTCAAAGTTTAGATTGGATGGGGAGGTACTCCCTTGTAGCTTGACAAACTTCACAGGTAAGATCTTGCACCAGGTCTAGATTTCTACCTTCCCATTCTAGTGAATCCAACTTTCGAGATGCTCACAAGAGGTGGTCCCTGTCTAGCTATTTCAGCAGCATGAAGACGAGGGGTCTAGGTGTTTCACCCAGGTTTGGCTTGGGGTGAAAGGCCCTGTGTGCCCACTCTATGAAGTATGTGGGGTCATTGTGTGAGGGCCCTGAAATTTTCACACAAACCATCTGAAGAAAGTCAATGGTATTGGGTCCTTACTTATCCTCAGGTAGCCCCAAAACAACCAGGTTATTTTGTTGACCATGCCCTTCAGCTTCATTGACTTTTTTCTCTAGCTTGGCTAAGTTGCAGTGCATTGTAATCACTGCAGGGTCCAGCTGGGTTTGACGATCTTCAAGTGACAAGATCCAGGCCTCTGTATCAGACACTCTTTGGGTGAGTTCTTGGTTGGCTGGCTTGAGGTCTTTAAAATCTGTAATAAGGGAAAGGACAGCTTCTTTAATTGTGGGGATTTCAGTATACAACTGCTCTGTTTTAATCACCGATGGTGATTCACTGACCAGTGACGGTGGTGAAGTTCTCCGACAGGGCCACTTTGGTTCAAGGGCTCAGGCCTGAATATGAGCTGTGTCAACACGTGATTCCAACTGGGCCACTTCAAAAGGTTGGTGCTCCATAGTATCTGGTTCTAACTAAAGCAGATATAAGATAAAAGGATGCTGTAAGCACTAATAAAAGTCAAAATATCTTGAAGGAGATGCCATTTAATAAATTTAAATGCGGTTCCTGGTGGAGCTTAAGTTTAGAGCTGCTACCCAGAGCCTTGCATCATGTAACTCAAAATGATCACAAATTTGAACACATTTGAATAAACTAGATGTCTCACTAGCAAATCTACAAGAGACACATTTAAAGAAAAAAAAATCAATGCATTTTTCTTTGGTAGCCCAACTCTTTACATCTAGAGAAGAAAATAACAAAACTGGAGTAGCCATTTTAATAGCCAGAAATGTACAATTTTAAGGAAATGGTATGTATGAGAGGTCTCTTGGCTAATCAAAAGTGTTGTTTTATGAGCTTATAGCTTGGCAGAAGACACCAAGAGAAAGGACTGCTGTGTGACTGAACTTCTCTGCTGGGACTAAAGTAGAAGAACTTTTGTATTTGGACCTTTAATTTAGGGTAAAAATACTAACATACAAAACAAAAAAAAAAGTGTGTGTTTGGGTTAACTGAACTGAATGGGTAACTGAAAAGTCATCTAGGTGTAAATCTCAGGTGACTGAAAGGACTTAACTGCTGTGAGGTTTAAATTACTTGTAGAAAGATCTGGTAAGTAGGGGAAGGCTTAGCTAGAAGGAAGCTACATTTAAAGACTGCCTTAGAAATATTCTGCTAATAGCTTGGCAGAAGACACCAAGAGAAAGGACTGCTGTGTGACTGAACTTCTCTGCTGGGACTATATTGCCCTCCACCCCCCCAAAGCTAGTTCTATTTTTATAGGCACAGGATTTTACTGACAACAGGAACGTCCTGTTTAGGGGCAGGAAGTGAGTAATCACAGAACCACCAAGGACCCACCATCCTAGAAGGGCAAGAGTAACTCTCCGGCCCCATCTGGCTGCTGGAGGTCTGCCTCTGAACAAGTAAGTGGTCTACTGAGAAATATAGGATATTCTTGTCTCAGAACAGGACAATCAGGAGCTTAAAGGGCACACAGGCAGAAAGTAAGGAGAGAGAGAAAAAAAAACAGACAAAAGAGTAAGGATTGCAAACAGTTAAGGGGTCAGAAATAAGACATGATTGGAGTGGTGCAGTGCAGTGGCTGTGGAGCAGCAGTCTTCCGGGAGATATTCTGGAGGATGCGGTGTTGTCCCATCTGCAGGCACCTCTCTGGGCTGAGGAGGAGGTTGCTAATCTCCAGGCTGAGTTGGCCAGGATTTGTGGGACCTCCTCTTCCATCCAGGGACCACCAGTGCCTGCCGTGCCTCAGAGGTTGCCAAGAAAGAGGGCGGTTGGACCACAGTGGGCTCAGGGAGGGTGAGGGTGGTGGAACAGAGGCACATCCTCAGTTGTACCTCTCCACAATTCCTATGCCATTCTGGCAAAGTGTGGTTGCGTCTATGGAGGCACCTACGGTGGAGACCAAGGAGGATGCTGGGAACCTCCACAAAGGAGACCCACAGGAGGGTGGCAGGGGACCCTGCAGGGGAAGGAAACAACTCCTGGTGGGGGACTCCATTGTTAGGAAGGTAGAACTGGGCAAGGAAGGGGAGAGGGAGGTAAGGTGCCAGCCTGGCCCCATGGCTTGGAGGGACAGGGAGCGAATCCTCAGGATTGCCAGAGCAGCTGCACAGGGGAGGGAGCTGGATGTCATTGTCCACCTAGGGACAAATGACCTGGCTAAGAAAGGGAATAGAGAAGTGCAGGAAGAGTTTGTGGAATTGGGAAGGGGCCTTAGTCAAGTAGCACACACGGTAACCTTCTCGGAGGTGTAACCCATCTATGGCATAGGAGAGGCTAGGATGTTCCGTACCATGGGATTCAATCAGTAGTTGAAAAACTGGTGTGGAGCTCAGGGATTGGCTTCATTGGGGACTGGGGTCCACCTGGAGTGATGCAAGCCTATACTGGCATGATGGGCTGCATCTGTCCCGGAGGGAACCAGGATCCTAGGTGATGGGTTTAAATGCTTCATTGGAAGCTTTTAAACTAGCCAAGGGAGGCACTGGAAAGGAGCAGGAAAATCCTAGCCCCCAAACAATCATGGTAGTAAGTGACACAACACCAACATGGAGGTGTCGATAGGGAGAAGGGCAGGGGTAAATGGAGAAAGTGACAAAGGCAAGAAGGACAGGGATGGGGCAAAAGGGGGTAAGGCCATCAGGAAATGGAGGGTAATGAGTACCAATGCCCGTAGTCTGGGCAACAAGCTCCCTGAGCTGGTGACCTTAATGGAAGAGGGATGCCTGGATATCGTAGCAGTCACAGAAACATGGTACACAGAGAACCATGACTGGGATGTTAACATACCAGGGTACATAACCTACAGGAGAGACAGGCAGGGGAGAAGAGGGGAGGAGTAACTCTATGTAAAGGAAGGATAAAAGCAACTGAACAAAAGAGTAAACAGGGAGGAGAGGAGGCACTGTGGGTCACCTTGGAGACTGGAAAGGGCACCACAATCCACACAGGGGTTGTGTACAGACCCCCATGTCAGAGGGAAGGAATGGACAAGGATATGATGGAAGGCATTCTTAGAATGGCAGAGAAAGGGGAGATACTGTTGATGGGAGACCTGAATATGCCAGATGTTAACTGGAGCACATTTGCTGCAGCCACATCCAACAGCAGGGCCATTCTTGACGCCTACAGGTGGCAGGCATTAGACAGCTAGTTTCGGAACCCACTCGTGAGGGAACAATCTTAGACCTCGTACTCTCAAACGGGGGCAGTGAGAGGATCTCAGATCTAGAAGTAGGTTGCCATCTGGGAACAAGTGACCATCAAACAGTGTGGTTCACGTTAAACTCAGCTACAGAGTCAAGCCATACAAAAGTGAGGGTACTGGACTTTAGGAGGGCTGACTTTGGCAAGATGGGAGAATGCCTCAGAAAAGCACTAGCAAAAGGGTTAGAAGGAGGTGTGGAGCAACAATGGGGAATTATCAAAACTGCCATCACAGAGGCAACAAGCCTTTGTGTGACGCAAATAAACAAATCAAAATGAAAGAAAAAGCCACTATGGTTCTCAAGAGAGGTGGCTGTGAAAGTCAGGAAGAAAAAGATAGCATTCTGGAAGTATAAGGAAACACAGAAGGAGCAGGACAGAGAGCTGTACCAGTTAAGGCAGAAAGAAGCAGGGAGGGAAGTCAGAATAGCAAAGGCCCAAACTGAGGAAAAGATAGCCAACTCAGTTAAGAAGGGGAATAAAACCTTTTATAGGTACATCAGCGAGCGTAGAAAGACAAAGGGAGGGATAGTGAGGCTGAATAGAATGAATGGTGGGTGGGCAGAGGGGGACAGTTAAAAAGCAGGAATACTGAACTAATATTTCTGCTCAGCATTCACAAAAGAGGAGGGGGAAGTGCCTAATCCAATTAACAGAAGCACTCCTGATAGGGGGGTCAATCCAAGTCCTTTCACAGAAGAAAGGGTTCTGCAAGAACTCCTAAAACTGAAGGTGGACAAAGCAATGGGTCCTGATGGAATTCACCCCAGAATTCTAAAAGAATTAAGGAAGGAACTAGTGAAACCACTGGCTACTCTTTTTAATAAATCATGGGAGGATGGTGTGGTACCCGAGGACTGGAGGAAGGCAGATGTGATTCCCCTTCACAAAAGTGGGACCAAGACAGAGGCAGAAAACTACAGACCTGTCAGTCTGACCTCTGTGGTAGGGAAAGTGATGGAATCACTTCTGAAGGAAAGAATAGTTGAGTACCTAGAGGTCAGTGGAGCACAGGATCCAAGGCAGCATGGGTTCACAGCGGGAAGGTCATGTCAGACGAATCTAATAGTTTTCTTTGACTGGGTGACCAAAGTAGTAGACCATGGAGGGGCTGTGGACATGGCCTACCTAGACTTTAGCAAGGCATTTGACACAGTCCCACGCAAAAGATTGATAGTCAAATTAACCAGCCTGGGAGTGGGTCCCAGGGTGGTAGCCTGGATAAAACATTGGCTGGACAAAGAGGACACAGAAGGTAATTGTAAATGGAGTCCACTCTGAAGAAAGGGCGGTTACTAGTGGGGTACCGCAGGGTTCAGTATTGGGTCCAGCCCTTTTTAATGTCTTCATCAGTGACATTGCAGAGGGACTGGAAGGAAATGTATGCCTTTTGCAGATGACACAAAGATCTGCAACAGGGTTGATACACAAGGAGGTGTGGAAAGGATGAAAAGGGACTTGGCAAGGTTGGAGGAATGGTCAGACGTATGGCAGCTAGGATTCAATGCAAAAAAGTGCAAAATAATGCACCTGGGAAACAAGAACCCAGGGGAAGAATGCACAATGGGTGGGGAGGTAGTAACAACAACAAAACAGGAAAGGGACCTGGGGGTAATCATATCAGATGACCTTAAGGTTAGCAAGCAATGTGAGAAGGCAGTAGGGAGGGCGGGGTATACTGGGATGTATAGGGAGAGGCATCAGCAGCAGAAAACAGGAAGTTGTTATCCCTCTGTACAGACAGTTGGTGAGACCCCATCTGGAATACTGTGTGCAGTTCTGGAGACCCCATCTCCGCAAGGACTTAGACAGGATAGAGAGGCAGTCCAGAGGAGGGCAACTAAAATGGTGCAGGGTCTGCAAGAGAAGCCATATGAGGAGAGACTAAAGGAGCTTAATATGTATACCCTTGAGGAAAGAAGGAGGGGACATGATAGAAACTTTCAAGTACCTCAGGGAATCAACAAAGTCCAAGAGGGTAGCATCTTTCAGAAAAAGAGACTAGCAAGAACAATGGGACACAATTTAAAGATAGAAGGAGGGCGGTTCAGGGGCAATGTGAGGAAGTATTATTTCACAGAGAGGGTAGTGGATGCATGGAACAGCCTTCCTGAGGAAGTTGTGGGGTCTAAAACTGTGGGAGAATTCAAGAATGCATGGGACAGACATAAGGCAATTCTTGTGGGGGGCAGGAAGATATAGGCTGTTGGTTAACTAGGATCTGTGGCCTATCCTGTAGGTAGGGAAATGGGCAGACTAGATGGGCCTAGCGGTCCTTATCTGCCATCAAAGTCTATGTTTCTATGTTTCTATGACTTCTTATTGTTCGAGAACTGCAAAGCAAAGCGGAGCAGTTCTGAAACAGTAAGAAGTTATGGGGGGATACCCTTGATTAGCCAAGAGATATCTTGTAAACACAGCTCACTTTTCTTTCCATGTAGGCTTTTATCCTCCTGGCTGGATGGGCAGCCTGTATCCACTCTGTTTCCCTCTGCTGCAGCCATCCAGCCTCCTCTATGATTGAGGGCTATATCCCCTGCAGGTTGCCTTCCAACAGCAGGGACAGGGAAGGAGGGCCATCCTCACCCCCCCCCACCGACATTCACATCCAGACTTTGCCCTGGACCCACAGCAGTCAAGCAGGCTGTAGCACAATCGACAGGGCTTCATAAAGCCCATCCTCTATTTTTCCTCCATTTTCTCCTCAACTTCAATGAATGTGCAATGTGCACCTTGTGCAAGCTCTACCTCCACAGAGACAATCCCTGTGCTCTGGACATGGAGCCTCCCACATGCTGTAACTCACATGTACCACCAGCTGAATTTCTCCAAGTGGGTTGTATGTGATAACGGCACTCACCAAATGGTGATCACCATTAGGACGTATGTACATCGCCAAAAATAAAAGTGGTGATGTACACTTACAGAGAAAACAATGGCACCAACATGGATCTGCTTGTTATGCAAGGGGACTGCTCCTCCTGCACCCCCCTAACTAAAGATTTTCAACTCCATGGGGGGGGGGGTGCATGTCAGGCGGGACTTGTAAAATTAAAAAAAAATGCTGCGATGCAAAAAACTATCATGCTCTCCAGACTTGAACCCTGCATCCTCCCAACTGTAGCACATCACCATTACCACCAACATGCTACACGGCCAGCTCAGCAGCCTTCCACTGCGTTGCCTCCCACATACCTTCTCTCCTCTTCTGTCCCACACGGTGTGGTTCCGGTCACCCTCATTGGCTTCCTTTTTGCCTGTCACCTTCCCCACAGGGTAGCACACAATATGGGTGCTGAGATTGAGTTGCTCATATATGAGTCACTCATTCTTAGTCGCCCTTTTGACGGGATACCCTCCAAGTGGTAATCAAACAGTGAGTCACAGTAACCCCCCCCCAAGGGAGGAGAGCTGTCCTCCAGCACACTCAATCCTCCCTCCCCCCAGCCAACCTATGGCAGCCTGAATCCATTCCCAAATATGGGTCACCAATCTGGCAAGAAGTAAGGCACTTACAGACACTTTTGGTTTAATTGACCCATGGTGTTTATTATAACCATCAGTCATAGACTACACATTTCACACTATTCCTCATAATTCATTTTATAGTTTGGATTTCTTCTTAATTATTAAAAACATTTGAGAGCTGTACATCACTGTGAGATTTTGGGACTCATTTTCAGATCACAATCCAGTGTCATCAATTCACAAATTTAATTCTGGGACTGAGACTAACAGACACTGGAGGATTAACAATAGTCTCCTAAAAGATAAAAATTATACTAAACATTTAAAAACATTTACTGAGCAATAATTTTGTCAAAATAAAGGATTTGTTACTAACACAGATACTTTATACTGTGCTTCTGAACGTGCAGTAAGGGCAAAGCTCTTAACCCTTAGGCTGCCGACAGAATTAGAACGGAGTTCTGGACTGATATATCAGTCCTTGACCCCGCAAGGGTTAAGATTCGTGTCAAAAATGAAAAAAACACACACAAAAAATACAGAAGATTATAGAAGAAGAAGAAAATCCTGTTCAAGCAAAAATAAGACTTGGAAAGAACCTTAACCACAAAGTCTGACAGTGTTACGTGCATTACACTTAACATTATTATTAGCAGTAGTAGCAGCAGTAGTAAAAATGTTTTTATTTATACAGGCAATGGTTCAGCAAGAACATTTCACCATTAGGGTTATAAATACCCTGTTTACAAGGTGCTCCTGTAGATGGAAAGTGCAGAGAAAAAATATATAGTTCCAAGTACATGATTAAAGGAGAACAGAAGTGTGACATATAGGATAAGGCACACGAAACATACAACAAATAGAGTATATATAAAGAACCATATCACAAAGATCAGTTAAATAACATAATGAGTTACATTAATTTATTACTAACAGCAAGTACAGATATGTGGTGAATTTAAGTTGTTAAGGGTTTTACATTTTGGAATTGTTAAGTCTGGTTCCCGAAGATGGTTTGACAAAGCGTTCCAGGTAATACTCGATTTATACCCAAAGATCATCTTCTCACCCTTGGGATTATCAAGGTCTTGTTATTGTTTCTTATGGAAAAGTTATGGTTAGTCCAATTTAATGCATTTACAACCCTTTGTAGTTTCCCAGTTTTCATAATTTTAAATAGCATAAACTCCCAAGCTCTATCCCTTTTAAACTTCAAGGAATTCCAGTTTAGACTTTGGTATAAAACACAGTGATGAGTAAGTGAATCACACTTCAGAATGAGTCTAGCTATTTTATGATATACTACATCAAGTTTGTGTAAAGATTTCTTATTTGAATGTACAAATACATGATGCCCATATTCTAACAAAGGGATAATTAACTGATCTGCAACTGTTAATCGATCATTTTCTGTCATGCAGTGTGACATTAGTAGATAAATGTACAATGAGATTAATAGAGACAAAGCAGACAAAACTAAATTTACAGCCAAATTAAGATATGTAGTACAAGTTACCAAAGCTGGGGAACTGCTAGTGCTGTGCATTAAGTAACTAGAAATGTAAATAGTAATTAAATCAGTTTATTCTGAGAGCAGACAAAAAATTAACAAATCCTAAAGAAATTGTACATGTGTTGTACATGTTTTATAAAAAACTATACAATAATATAGAAACAAACACAGACACTGCTTTTTGCTGATCCTGCTCTGTACATAGCCCCCTGACCTTCATAACCTCATAATCCCTCCCCTTGTCTTTCTCTTCTTACCGTGTATCTACAAAAGGTCTTATTCCCTTTAGTTACTCATTTTGCTTTCCTTTCCTTTGTTTGTGCCTTTGCGCTGCTCACTGCCTTCACGGCTTCCAGGTAAAAAACTAAAACTTCACTCCATAACTGTGATTGTGCCACAGCACTAAGAGGCACCAAAAACAAACAGAAAATCCAGGCACCAATTAGGCATCCAAAAAGTTTAATCAAAAAAGTGTTACTCACATATTTCCAATACAAAATCACAGACAAAGCTCACAGCATTAAACCTGCAGCAGCAGCCATACCTCATGCTATGCCATCGACCCGGATTCAGAAACAGACTCAGGGTTGCCGGGGGTCGGTGGGGAGATGGAGGATTGAGCATCCTAGTGAATGCTCTCCTCCTCCTGAGGTGGGTTACTGGGGGTGCCTCATGCACCTGACACTTCTGGGGCTGGTGGAAGCATGGACTTTCAGGAGCAATGGCAGCTCTCTGGAGCCAGGGAGGGGAGGATGTTGTGGGCGCTTGGCAATGGCGTGTGTCAGCACGTCATCTGCACTAGGATGCATGTCCTTCATGCCGACGTTCTCATGGGGTAACAGGAGAAAATGGGGAAAAATAGTATACACACCTGGCCCCCTGAACAACAATGAAACCGGGGAAGGAGTAGCCTCGAATAGCCCAGGCAGACGGATTAGGAGGGGGTATGAGGCTTCCTCCGAAAGCCATGGGATCCAGGCAGCCAGGCAAGTGCAAAGGAAAAAAAAACCTGCAGCAGCAACAGGTGTGCAAGGAGAGTTGTTCCCGTAACCGGTTTTACCACTGGGCTTTATTGGGGGCTTGTGTCTGCTGACTCCAAAGTACTTTCTTAAATATCAGCAGCAATTAAAGTGACAGTGCACCATAAAACACTTTGCTAGCATATATCTAGCAATCATACACATTTTGAAAAGAGAATTCAAAAAAAAGAAAATGGGGTGGAAGGGAGGGGGAAGGGAAGAGGAAACTGAGGGAATAAAGGGTTAAAAATGGAGGGGGAAGATGGTAAAACATATTGGGACAAAATAAAATAAAAAAGAGAAAATGTTGTATGGAGAATAGTATACTTTAAAAAAATGTCTAATGGACATATTTTCTTAATACTCAGTACTTAGGATAGCCAAAGACATTTATCAAAATTACAATTAATACATCTTAAATTATTCCTTTGACGGATTTGCAGGAAGTTAAATAATAAACTGAAGCTCCAAATCTCTTCAAGCTTAAACTTCATTAATTTTCATTACATCTTTCTACGACCCCAAATTCAGATGTAACAGATTTGTTACGGCATCTGAAAAATAATAAAGCATGTTATCAAGATAATGACTCAGTTTCTACTTCTTTTTTTTGTGTGTATCTTCTATTTTTGCACCGACTTTCGAGAAACTCTCTTGGGCAGCCTCCAGTGTTCTCAGCTGTACCTCCATGCCTGAGAGGCCTCCTTCTACCTGGCACAAACCCAGTGATCCTCCTGGCTCTGAGCCCCCTGAGGTAGGGCCACCCTATCCACCCAGGGTGCTCTATCTATAATCTGGCAGGCTGGGTTGGGCTCAGCCCAGGAGAGGAGTGTGACTGGTGGTGGAGTGTGGTTGGGTGGATGGAGGTGCCATCACCTATCCCTAAGGTTGGGGATTTTCTATTGTAGGTTTACCCCTGGGAGTGCGACATGCCATGACATCCATGCACGGTTGCCCTGCTGATGTCTGCCATGCTCCCATGCCCCACTGTTCTGGTTGGTGATCTTGTAGTACCCCGATCTCCATCAGGGGTCACAAGGACACTGAGCAGCCCTAGGATCCCTCCCCAGGAAGAGAAGAGCAGTCCTTGAGATGCTCAATCCTCTCCCTCCCCTGCTGATCCCTGGCTCCCCAAGCCCATCCCCAAACCGGGGTCTCTGTTGTGGTGTGAGGTGTGGCATCCAGTGCCTAAACCACTCAGTGCCACCAGGCTGCCAGTTTCTACTTCTAATCCTTCTTTTGTTCTGTAAAGTAGACTCAATCCTATCATTAAGTCCAGATTGGAAAATAGCTCCCAGCTGGACAATCCACAATGCTTCTGTGTGAAGGGTGAGCTCATATAGATTCCCTCCCCTTCTGCCTTATCTTACTCGCTCTGTACCACAAAATCTGAAACTATGGGTACCATCATGATCATGGGCACAGACATGATCTGCCAATGCACTGGAACAGTCCTTCCTTTCTATTTTACTAAGGTGTTCCCCTATTTGAACCTTGAATGCCAGGGATGCCATTCCAAAGTAAAAAAGCCCCACAATTGTAGGTTGCTAAGTAAATAATGTTCTCAGTGTCACAATTAATAAATGACCTTATTTCAAATGTTTTGCAGCATTTATGCTTGTAAAACTAGTTGTTTTAGTGTCTCTGGAACAAAATGTGCACCCGCCATATACATGTGTGCCATTCAGAAGTGGGGGTAACCACTTAGATATACCACTATTAGTTTTTTGCAATGGTTGGAAGCTGTGCACCAGTTCATCCCTCAGATTAATGCCCCTCCTATATACCATACAAGGAAATTCCATGATATAATTTCGTAGGATGGGTCTGATCCAAGGACAGTCCAGTTCCTGTGCATAATCTCCTTCACCTGTTTACTCTGGTTACAAAATGTTACAAACTTAAATTGTGTTTTTTTGCTTATTTGACACCCATGTTTTTGGTTCAAGCAAAGTTGTCCTGTCCATACCCTTCACTTGCTCCAATGCCTCATCAAGAATTTCCTGTCCGTATCCATGATCCTGAAATCTAGAATACAGCTCTAGACTTTCATTTTCAAAATCCTCATGGTTGCTGCAGTTACGACAAATACGTAGGAACTGGGATTTAGGAATATTATTGATTGTATGGTGAGGATGACAGCTGGACAAGTGGAGCAAGGTGTTATGGTCAGTTTCTTTCTGATACAAATTTGTGCCAATAATCCCATCTGTTTTTTTCACCACCATAATGTCAAGGAAATAATTTTTTTCTTGATTAGCTGGTATGGTGAAACACAAATTGGGACTGGTCTTTTCTATGTATTCCACAAACTCATCCAGTTCATCTCTGTCATCTCGCCATGCTATCAATATGTCGTCTATGTATTGTTTCCATAGGTCAATCCTATTGTAAAAAGGATTTGCTTCAGAATCATTTTTCTAACCATTTCTTCCCTCTTTTTCCTCTTCCCTTCCTTTCTGCCCTCCCCTTTCTTTTCTATTTCTCTTTTCTTTTTCCTGACTTCTCTTTTCAAAATGTGTATGGTTGCTAGATATATGCTAGTTATGTGTTTTATGGTGCACTGTCACTTTAATTGGTGTTGATATTTAAGAAAGTAATTTGGCAGACAGCAGACACCCCCCCCACCAATGAAGCCTAGTGGCAAAACTGGTTGGGGGAATAACTCTCCTTGTACACCTGCTGCTGCTGTTGTAATGCTGTGAGCTTTGTCTATGTTTTTGTATTGGAAATATGTGAGTGACACCTTTTTGATTAAACTTTTTGGGATGCTGGATTGGTGCCTGGATTTGTTGTTTGTCTTTTTCTGCTTCCAGGTAAAACAGAAGGAAGCAGGGAAGGCAGTCAGGGGAGCAAATAAGATAGGAAGGTGTTCCAGGAGAAGCAGAAGGAAGCAGGGAAAGAAGTGAGGAGTGCAAAGGAGCAAACTGAGGAAAAGCTAGCCCAAGGAGTAAGTGAAGGGGGCAAGACCTTTTTTACATACCTAAGTGAAAAGAGAAAAACTACTGGATGGATTGTGAGGTTAAGATGGACAGGGGAAGACTGTGCCAAGGAGCATCAGGAAAAAGCAGATATTTTGAACAGATACTTCTGTTCAGTCTTCACAGTGGAAGAAGAGGGAGAAAAAACACATAGAAACAGCAGGAACACTGAGTGTGGGATATAGACACAAGTCTATTTATGGAGGAAAGACTCCAGAAAGGACTTACCAATCTGAAAGTAGATAAGGCTATAAGGCAGGATGGGGTACACCTGGGGTGCTGAAGGAGCTCAGGGAGGTACTGGCTGCACCTCTGACAGACCCATTCAACAACTCACTGGAAACAGGAGTGGTTCCAGAGGACTGGAGGAGGGCAGATGTACTACAACTCCATAAAAGCAACAGCAGGGATGAGGCTGACAATTATAGGCCTGTCAGTTTAACATCTGTGGTTGGGAAGTTAATAGAGACACATTTGAAAGAAAGGCTAGTGAAGTATATTGAATCTAGTGGATTACAGGACCCAAGGCAGCATGGATACACAGTGAGGAGGTCATGTCAGATAAATCTGATCAAATTCTTTTGACTAGGTGACCAGTGAAATTGATCAAGGTGAGCCAGTGGATGTGGTCTACTTAGACTTCAGCAAGGTCTTTGTCATTGTACCACATAGAAGGCTAATACAGAGGCTGGGACCAAAAGTGGAAAACTGGGAACAGAACTGGTTGATGGATAGGTGACACAGGGTGGTGGTAAATAGCAGTCATTCCAGGGAGGGAAGAGTGACCAGTAGAGTATCTCAGGATGCAGTACTGAGGCCAGTGTGACACTGCAGAAACACTGGATGGGAAGGTATGCCTCTTTGCAGATGACACCAAAATCTACAATATGATAGATACATGGAAGGGGGTGGAGAGAATGAGTAGAGACCTGAGAAAACTCCAGGAGTAGTCAAGGGTTTAGCAGCTGGGTTTCAATGCAAAAAAGTGAAACATCATGCACCTAAGGCACAGAAACCCAGAGGCGGTGTATAAAATGGGGACAGTAGTATTGACTGTACCGAGGAAGGAAAGGGACATTGGGATTTATAAAATCTGATGACCTCAGGGTGGAGAGGCAATGCAACAAGCCAGTAGGCAGGGCCAGAGGAATACTGGGTTGTATATGGAGAGAAATCACCAGCAGAAGGCAAGAGGTAGTGTTACTACTGTATTGATTGTTATTGGGACCCTACCTAGAGTACTGTATCCAGTTCTGGAGACCACATCTCAGGGAGGACATAGACAATGTAGAGACTGTCCAGAGGAGGTCAACTAAATTGGTTCTGGGGCTGCATTATAAGCCCTATGAGGAGAGATTGTGGGATCTCAATATGTATACCTTGGAAGAGAGGAGGGAGAAGTAGGATATGATAGAAATCTAGAAGAACCTCACAAGGGGTAGATTATAGTACAGGAGAGGAGTATGTTTCAGAAATGAAGAAGTATGATAACAGAGGGGGAATGCAATAAATCTGGCAGGAGGGAATTTAGGATGGATGTGAGGAAGTACTTCTTCACTGAAAGAGTGGTGCACATCTGAAACAGTCTTCTAGAAGAGGTGGTGGGGTGAAAACAGTGGTGGGCTTCAAATATGGCATAAGCACAAAGGAATCTTGGTACAAAAGATGGGAGATAGCTGGGTCTTTGGTAGGGTCCGCAGTGACAGTGTGGTCAGGAACAAAATGGGCAGACTGGGTGGCCAGGTGATCCTCATCTGCTGACATATTTTGTGTTTCTATCTATCTACCACAACAATTAAAGTTTTCCTAAATTATGCTAATTTGCCTGCTCTCCCTGCTAAACTGCAAATACACCTTTGGGGTCCTATAAAGGCTGAAGATATGGTGGCAGCTTTTGGAGTAATGAAGTTAGATGGGTCACCTGGTCATCATGGTCTTTCTGCAAACTTATGCAAATTAAAAAAATGAAATAAAGGATATTTTGGTAGAGATGTACAATTTAGATCATGAAAACACCACACTAGAACATGCTTTTCAACAAGCACTTATTTCAGTGATTCCAAAACAAAACCTGGGTCAAATCAAAGTAACTAATTTTAAAGCAATTTATTTTTAAACATCTAGATGTTAAAATAGTTGCTTAAGTTTTGGTCTCCAGGCTTCAGAAAGTGTGGGACCCTTTCAGTGATGTTGAAAAACTTGGTTTCATGTCAGAAAGGGTATCCTCTGACCACCTTCATATATTACTTAACGTTATTTCTTCATCCAGGGATTCTGATGCAGTGGTGGTGTTTATGTCCCTGTATGCAGAGGAAGCTTTTTACAGGGCCTCATTGCCATATTTGTTCATAGTCTTGGAAACATATAAAATTCCATCAGACTTCATAAATTGAATACACTTGCTTCATTCTAGATCCACTGCTAAAGTATTATGTACCAAGGTCTTCTCAGCAACTGTAACAGTTTATTTATTTATTTATTGATTAATTTACTTACTTATTGAAAAGTTTAACCAGGAAATACATACTTAGCATATGACAGCTCATTTCTAGATGTGTCCTGGGGAGAGGGGAGAAGGAGATAGCTAAACAATTTAATTACTAAAAACACAAGAAATCAAATACAATGAGATAGAAATACAACCAGAATCATAAATATTAGAAGCAAGTTAGTAATGAATGCAATTAGAAAATAAAACTATCACCTATATGTAAAGAAGGGAAAAGTAGTGAAAGAGCATGAACACAGTAAAATTAGAAAAGGGGAGTAAGACTACCAGTAACAAGTAATGAGGGAGTAAAAGAGGAAGGGGTCGTAGACAGTGGCAGGAAGGATAACAATAGTCATAAGGAAGAGACTTTATTTATTTATTTATTAGAAAAGTCGAATTTACAACCTTTGAGTCATGGACTCATTTACAAAGGCACCTCATCGTGGGGGTGTAGACAGAGTTACATAGTGTGGTTACAACAGTGAGAACAGTACAGGTGCAGAACATTAAACATAGAGTACACATAGGTTACATAATAATGTTACTTATAATAGGTTACAGTCAAATACAAGGTACCCAAGGGTTACATTGGGGATACAGCCCTGGACATACCTAGATAATGCCTGGAGAGAGTGGAGGTAGGGATGGGGAATGGGTTGGGAGGGGGAGAGGATAGACTATCTGGAGGACATTGTCAAGTCAGAGTGACCTGACAGGAGGATCACACAGTGGGATTAATTAGGTGCATCTACAGCAATGAGCGTCAGAGAGATGGTTCCGGAGGGTGATTTTGAAGGGACCAATTTTGGCAATGTCTGTGATGCAGGGTGGGATGGAGTTGAACCAAGCAGGTGCTCGGTAATGGAAGTACCTCTGGGCTAGTGAGGTCTAGGTTCTGGGCACCAGAAAGGTGTCCTTGACAGAACTACAGGTGGTAATAGACAAAGATGCACAACACAGGGAAGCAGAGACACCCGGGGGTGGAGCCATAGAAGAGATTTTTTGGTGATTAAGCAGGTCTGGTAGCACAGACATTCCTCAAAGGTGAGCAGTTTGGCGGTGGAGTAGAGCAGGCAAGTGTGAGTGCAGCTAGGGGCTCCAGTTAGGAACCTGCAGGCCTTATTGATTGAGAGATGGATTTTAGTCAAGGTGGTATTGTCCGCTGCAGCATAAATGGGTAAGCCATAGTCCACTAGCGACAGGATGGAAGAGATGATGGCCAGCCAGAGAGCAACTTGGGGGAGGCATTCTCTATGACAGTATAGTAGGCCTATCCAAGAATTTATGGCAGAGGATAGAGCATTGATGTTGGTGTGGAAGGTGAGATCCGAGTTGAAAGTGATGCCTAGATATTTGCAAGAGGTCACTTGCTCCAGTGGGTACAGAGTGCTGGAGAGAATGAAGAGGGGGGCATTCTTGGCCTTGTTATGGTAATGGGAGAACAGTATTGACTTAGTCTTCTTTAGGTTAATGACAAGTCAGTGGTTAAGGAACCACTTTTCAGCTTGGTTGTAGGTGTGCTAGAGGGATACCTGGAGAGAAGAGGGATCAGGGTGGGATGCAAAGAGAACTGCATCATCGGCATAGAGGAATATTTCTCCTGTGTAGGAGCTGGGGAGAGTGTTGAGGTTGAGGTAGAGGCTGAAAAGTACAGGGCCCAGAATGGAGTTCTGGTATTCCCCAGAATGAATGGGCAGGGTATTGGACAGGGAGCCATTTATCTTCACACGCTGGGATCTAGCACAGTGTTAGCTGGAGAACCAGGCAAGGGGACCAACGGAAAAGCCACATCAGTGGAGGGAGTCGAGCAGAAGGGGTTGACAAACAGTGTCAAAAGCCTTGGAGAGGTCTATGAACACTGGGCTGGTAAGGTTGCTGGAGTCAAGAGCAGAGAGCAGGTATTGAGACAACTCCAGGGGAGCAGTAGTGGTACTGTGTCCTGGGTGGAAGCCATGTTGTTCTAGGTGCATTATGTTATATTTGGCCAGGTACTCAGAGAGTTGAATAGACACTATTTTTTCTAGGGCTTTAGAGAGTGGAGGGAGAGATCAGATGGTAGTTGTTAGGTGCAGACCAATCTCCATTCTTATGTATAGGGGTAATTTTGGCTGATTTCCAAGCACTGGAAAACTGACCAAGGCATAGAGACTGGTTTAGTAGGTCTGTAAGGGGGACTAGGATGACATCCAAGATCAGGTGGAGGATTCTGGAGTCTAGGCGGTCACAACTGGGGTTGTTGCTAACAAGGGCTTTTAGCAGGTGTGGCCTGGCTACATGGGGGGATATAGTGTGCAGGTAGAAAGGAGGGCGATCCAAGGCAGGGGGGATAGAGGTGGGGATTGGATCAAAAAAGTTGTTTGGGAGGACAGAGCTTTGGTCAGAGAAAGTAGTATTGAGGCAATCAGTTATGCGAGTTGGGTCTGTAGTGATGGTGCCATCAATGTAGAGCTGGGACAGTGGGGGAGCAGGTCTTCCCATTAAGCTCTTTCATGCTGTCCCAGAAAGTCTGGGCAGAACCCCAGGTGGATGCGAGGGTGGTCTGATAGTGCTCTGCCTTGGTCTGTCTAATGGCTCAGGTGCACTGATTATGCACCGCGTTGTAGGCTTGTCTATCAGCCAACTTATCTGATTCCATAGCGATGTGCCAGAGATTATCCCTATGCTTAAGTTTTTGGATAAGGGATAGGGAGATCCAAGCGTCATTTTGTTTTTTAGTATGAATTCTGGTGTGGGGCTGAAAAGGTCACAGGCCTTGCTGAAGGCATTGGTGAAGAGGTCTAGGGCAGAGTCAATATCAGGGGCATGACAGATGGGGGACCAGTCCAGCTGTGCTAGATGCAATTTTATCTTTCTGAGATCCCCGAAGCATAGGCGCTGGTGTAAGGTGGTCTGGGACACAGGTTTCAGTATGGAGGATGATCAGAGACAGAGGACAGGTGAGTGATCACTAAGTGAGTTGGGGAGGACGTCGATATCCCAGATTTTATGAGGGTGGTTCAATAGTATAATGTCTAGAAGGGTGCCAGAGCCACTTGTCCAGTTGAATCTAGTGGACTGGGTGACTAACTGGGACATGTCCAGGGCAGCGAAGGAGTCCCTGGTATGGGAGGTAGTGGTACCAGGTCAATTGATGTTAAGGTCACCTAGGATGAGTTGCTCAGCTTTGTGTGGTAGGGAGGTGAGGTAGTCAATGAGAGACTGGACCACTGGGTTCTGGTTCCTTGGGGGTATGTAGGAGACCATGAGGAAGAGTGGGCCCCTGGCTAGGTCAGGGTAATTTTTAGAGTGAGGGCTTGGGTGCCATAGTCAAGTTTGGGGGCAGGGAGCTCATGTTTTATAAGGGTGTCCCACATGTAGATTGCACACCCACTGCCATGCCCACCAACTCAATCTTCCCTGAACAGGGTGTATCCAGGGAGGGAAATAACGGAGTCAGGGGTTGTTTTGGAGAGCCAGGTCTCTACTAACACAATAATATCGGGTTGGTATTATACAACCCAGCACAGGAGTGCAGTGGATTTCTTTAGAAGGCTGCATATGTTCAGTGATGCAACATGGAGACCGGCTCCAGATTGGGGTATGGGAGGGCTAGTTGGCATAGGTCCAGGGTTTGGGTGTATATTCCTGGAGAGCAGTAAGAGCAGAGTGATTAATCTAATTAGGGGATGGTGGTGACAAGGACCCTTAATATGGTGCCGATTAGAGGTCCTGATAGTAGAGGTGCAGGGGTTGGGTAAGGCATGGAGGGTAGGTATGGCAAAGAAGATGTGGGTCCAGGATGGGCCCGGGATGGCAGAGGGAGCAGGAGTGTTGGTAGGTGGTGAATACAGAGGAGTTGGGTGGGTGTCCAAGGTGGGAGGAGGCCTAGCTGTTTGTGGGTGGCTTAGGGAAGAAATGCTTGGGGTGGAGGAGGGGGCATAGGATGGGGGGTGGTCTAAGCCAGAAGGGTAAACATGAGCAGGCCTAGTAGAAGAGCGATGGTGCCCATTGTCATGTACTAGGTAGCTGTAGGTAAAACTGAGCCAACAATGGTATGCCAGCTGTGAAACTGGCCGAAGCACAGGGCAATTTTGGTCAAACGCCTGGAAAGAGTCACTGTAATATTGCTTTACTGCATGGGGGTGGCAATGACACTATTTCTAATTTAGTGATATCGTTGAAAATTCAGCTAAGGCAAAGGTGCCAGCTACTGGGATGGTTTGGCTGTGACTGGGTATGTCACCATAGACAGTGGAAGTGTAAGAATTGAAAGGGTATACAGTCAAATTAAGGTAAGGTCCCTAACAATAGGGCAGGTTACAGCATTAATTGAGAGGAGTTAACTGGAGTGGCAGGAGAAAAACTTGAGAGAAAATGTGCAACCCTGTGGGTGAGATTGCTTTAAAAAGGGGCAGTAAGAAAGTGGGTCAAGTCAGGTATTGAAGACAGGGAGGCCAGTAGCCATAAGAATGTGCAGCAGTGGAGTGACCAATCAGCTGCTAGACTGAGGAAAGGGGCGGAGCAAGGGTCTATTTAATACTGTGAGGAGGTGGGGAGGTGGGTGGGTAAAAAATTCAGTCCAGAACACAGCTCAGAAAGAGATTTCCCTGAGATCAGGAAGCACCAGGAGTTGAAAAATCAGCTGAGAGGCAGAAACTGCCAATCAGTGCCTGGCTCCTCCACTGGGCATCCAGTCAAAACAGCGGCATTCAAAACCATGAGTTTTGGAGGTCCACGTGTACCCAAATCTGTCTGGGGATCATTCAGATGGTCTGTTGCTGCGGCCGGCTCAGAGACTGCTGGGGCCACAGCAGCATCTTGGGAAGCCGACAGATGGGCTGTCTCTGGAACAGGAAGGGAAAGACAGAGGATTAAATATAGCTAGAGTACAAAAGCAAGCTAAGTGAGGGACAGGCAATGGGGAAAGACAAAGCACGAGGTAAAGAGGTGGCAAATGCAATTATTTAGAGATAGAAGAGCAGTTAATAGGGAGGGAGGTTCTGTGCTTTGGCGCCGGGATGTCTGAGGAGGACAACAATAGCAGCAGGAAGGGTGTAAGAGGAGGGTTTGTTGGTAAGACAGAGAAGAAATTAAGCTGCTTTGAGAGACAGCATTGCAAGTGGGGAGGAGAAATTAATAAGTAGCAGAGTGACCAGTGTGGGACAGAAGAAACGGTTTCACAGTAGAGGCAGAAATGGAAAAATGCAGCAATCTTACTCAGTAGCTAGATCTAAGCAGTCAAACATCAGCTACTAAACAATACAGTTTGTCCAGCACTAGTCTCACAGCCACAAGTAACACTGAGAGGCTAGACTAGAGGCTTGTAATATACTAGCTAAACTGGCAGGTAAAGTAAGATCAATTGATGCATAATGTAAGTAATTACATTTACAAAAATTCAATCCAGAACACAGCACAGAAAGAGATTTCCCTGAGATCAGGAAGTGCCAGGATTTGGAAAATCAGGCAAGGAGCAGAAACTGCCAATCAGTGCCTGGCTCCTGCACTGGGCATCCAGTCAAAACAGCAGCATTCAAAACCACGAGTTTTGGAGGTCCGGTGCATACCTGAATCTGTCCGAGGGTCAGTCGGTTGGTCTGTTAGCTGTGGCTGGCTTGGAGAGTGCCAGGGCCACAGCAGCAGCTTGGGAAGCCTGCAGATGGGCTGTCTGAATCTGTCCGGGGGTCAGTCGGGCAGTCTGTTAGCTACGGCCAGCTTGGAGAGTGCTGGAGCCACAGCAGCAGCTTGAGAATCCTGCAGATGGGCTGTCTGAATCCGGCCAGGGGTCAGTCGGGTGGTCTGTTAGCTGTAGATGGCTTGTAGAGTACTGGGGCCACAGCAGCAGCTTGGGAAGCCTGCAGATGGGCTGTCTAAATCTGTCCAGGGTCAGTCGGGTGATCTGTTAGCTGCAGCCAGCTCAGAGAGTTCCAGGGCCACAGCAGCAGCTTGGGAAGCCCGCAGATGGGCTGTCTTAATCTGTCCTTGGGTCAGTCGGGTGGTCTGTTAGCTGTGGCTGGCACGAAGAGTGCCGGGGCCACAGCAGCAGTTTAGGAAGCCTGCAGATGGGCTGTCTGAAACTATTCAGGGGTCAGTCGGATGGTCTGTTATCTGCAGCCAGCTCAGAGATTGCCAGGCCACAGCAGCAGCTTGGGAATCCCACAGATGGGCTGTCTGAATCTGTCCAGGGGTCAGTCGGGTGGTCTGTTAGCTACGGCCAGCTTGGAGAGTGCTGGGCCACAGCAGCAGCTTGGGAAACCGACAGATGGGCTGTCTGAATCTGTCTGGGGGTCAGTCGGGTGATCTGTTAGCTGCAGCCAGCTCAGAGAGTTCCTGGGCCACAGCAGCAGCTTGGGAAGCTCGCAGATTGGCTGTCTTAATCTGTACAGGGGTCAGTCGGGTGGTCTGTTAGCTGTGGCCAGCTTTTAGAGTGCAAGGGCCACAGCAGCAGCTTGGGAAGCCTGCAGATGGGCTGTCTGAATCTGTCCAGGGGTCAGTTGGGCAGTCTGTTAGCTGCAGCTGGCTTGTAGAGTGTCGGGGCCACAACAGCAGCTTGGGAAGCCCACAGATGGGCTGTCTGAATCTGTCCAGGGGTCAGTCAGGTGGTCTGTTAGCTGCTGCCAGCTCAGAGACTGCTGGGGCCACAGAAACAGCTTGGGAAGCCTGCAGATGGGCTGTCTGTGGGAGGAAGGAGAGGAGGAAGAATGACTAGATGGGGAAAGAGAGGATCAAACTTTAGGAAAACAGTAAGAATAAGCAGACTAACCAACAGTAGATTTTCTAGAAGGGAGAGAGAGAGAGAATAGGAAGTAGTGGTTATGGAGAGGGTAGGATGAAGAAGAAGGTAGGGATATGAGGGAACTGTGATAAGAGGGAAGGGCACCAAACCAGAATTTGGATAAAAAAGAGACACAATGGGAAAGCTTCCTTGCATCAAGAGAGGGGAGTAAAAAGAACAGTGGTGAGTACAAGCTGAGCAATCTAAGGCAAAATGACAGAAATAATGAGAAAGGGGTTCCAGTCTGAAAAGGGAGGATTTAGAGACACTATTGTAGACTAAGTCACCATAGTCAAAGATTGGAAGGATAATTGTTAATACAATTTCTCGACATGCAGAGAATGGAATACTCACTTTATTCCTGTACAAAGCATCTAGTTTACAATGAAGCTTACAGTGAATTGCATTGATATGCACTGAGAAATCAAGATGCCAATCAAGGCAGACCCAGAGGAACTTAAAAGAGGAAGCCTCTTCAATCTTAGCAACATCAAGAGTCTTAAATGGGGGGGGAGTAAGTTTGGCAAGCCTCTTATGGGTGCCAAAAGTCATCGAGACTGTTTTTTTGGCGTTAAGGGATAATTGGTCAGATTTGAACCACCTTACGTATGTTTGTATGTATGTACAGTATGTATGTATTTATTTACGTATTTATTTGAAAATTGGTAACATTATCCAATGGAACAAGATAAGTTTGCCCCATGTCTCCCTTTTTAGGGCTGCAGTGGGTGTAGCCATGCAGACCTCTTTCTATGAAAAAGGACTCAGTGCATTCGTTCCAACCGAACAACATGTTTTTGTTGCACCACAGTTGCATCCATGTCCATGGAGCACTCTGCCCATTGTCTCAGCTGGAAGTAGCGCTGCACTATTTGTTATGTGTTGGTGGACAAGGCGGAACATGGCACACTCCACCATGTCCAAGAAGGCCACCAAACTATATTGTGCATGCACGAGTACTAATGCATGTGCAGTACAACTTGGTTACAGTGGACTGTGTTGTGTTCTGCCATGATGGCCGATTTATTTTTCTTTAAAATTATACACATCCCCCTCAACCAACCCTCCCTCTCAGCACTCACCCCCCAACCCCCAGAAACATACTAGTGACACTGAGGGACCCCAATCTCCCAGTGTCCTGATCACAAATCATTATTGATCCCCCTCTACTGCTGCACATGCATGGTTATTTGTGATATTTTTTATACAATTATAGTTCCCTTCCCCTACCCAACCCTACTTCTCAGCACCCACCACCCCACTTGCCCCAAGAAATGTAACAGTGGCATTGGGGGGGTGCCCAATCCCCAGTGTTCTGATCACAAATCCTTACTGACCCCACCAGTCGACTACCTTACATGCACAGTTATTTGTGATTTTTTTATATATTTATAGTTCCCTTCCCCAGACCATCCTTCTCAGTAACCCTCCCCAGAAACATAACGGTGACACTGGAGCTGCCAAGTCCCCAGTACAGGAATCCTCATTTTTGTTTTGTTTTTTACCTGTAAAAAAAAAAAATCATCCATCAATGTCTTTTGCAGCAGTTGCACTCCCTCCACTGACCCTCCCACTCAGCACTCGCCACCCTGCACCCCACCACCCCACTTGCCCCAAGAAATGTAACAGTGGCACTGGGGGGGTGCCCAATCCCCAGTGTTCTGATCACAAATCCTTACTGACCCCACCAGTCGACTACCTTACATGCACAGTTATTTGTGATTTTTTTATATATTTATAGTTCCCTTCCCCAGACCATCCTTCTCAGTAACCCTCCCCAGAAACATAACGGTGACACTGGAGCTGCCAAGTCCCCAGTACAGGAATCCTCATTTTTGTTTTGCTTTTTTACCTGTAAAAAAAAAAAAAAACATCCATCAATGTCTTTTGCAGCAGTTGCACTCCCTCCACTGACCCTCCCACTCAGCACCCACCACTCTGCACCCCACCAAGTCCTTACTTACCCATCGGGGTCCATGCTATAATCCTCTCTGGACTGCAGACATGTCTTCACTCATCAAAGCTGGACCACAAACTGAAGAACCAGGTATGCAGTCCAATGTATTTCAATGGTGTTTTGAACTTAGTGCTATAACTTGCTCATTTGGGAATATTTTTGGCCGAAATTTTCAACATGCGTATTTTGGGACCCTGATTCATGAACAATTACACTTTCATTTGGCAAATCTGTCCAGAAAGATGACTTCTCAGTACCTGAGTGAAATCACATTTTGGGCAGGATTTGAACATTTTCTCTGCCCTTATTCATGAGTTGATCCATAAGAAGGCTATGTTGAAAATTTGGTGCAAAAATATTAAAAAACAACAAAGTTACGAGTCTACATTGAATTTTGCAAATGTATGCTCTTAACTTTGATAATTTTCAACATTTTTACCCCAAATTTACAACATAGCCATATCTTTACAGTACCTCATGAGTGGGACAACTGTCATTTTTCAAATCCTGACCAAAATGTTTTTTCATATCCTGAAAGGTGATTTCAGGGTCTCTGTGCAAAATCACCTTTTGGGCAGGAGTTAAAAATGTTCTCTGCCCTTGTTCATGAGGTGGGGTCATAAGAAGGATATGTTGAAAATTTGGTGTAAAACTATTAAAAAACTGCAAAGTTGTGAGCCTATGTTACATTTTGCAAACACAGGCTCCTATCTTTCATCATTTTCAGTATTTCTACCCCAAATTCCTTAGCTGCAGTCCTATCGGCTCTAGCCAGAGTTTGTTTATTCAGTTTCTGGTTATGCAAATGATATTCTTCTTTCATTTTACTAATTCAGTTACATCATTGTCATATTTGTTTGTAGTCTTGGAAACATATATGATTCCACCAGACTTTACGAATTGCTTTACAAATTGGATACACCTGGTTCATTCTGCACCTACTGCTAAAGCATTATGCAATGGAGTCTTTTCAGAAACACTAACAGTTTGCTTGTTTGTTTATTTATTTAAGTATGTATTTAAGAATTGGTAACATTATCCAAAGGAACAAGACAGGGTTGCCCTATATCTCCCTTTTTATTCAGTTTCTGGTTATGTAGATGATATAATTTTATTATTATTTTACTAAACCAATTATATCATTCCCAAGAGATGCTAAAATTATGGAATCATTTGGGAAATTCTCTGGTTAGGAATTAAATTTACAAAACAAAAATTCTTCCTCTGAACTACAAGATCTTTAAGAAAGATTTTAAAATACTAAATATACACTAGGGAAAATACTCTCAGTCTTATTTTGGAAAGAAGCTGTCTCCTACTGTACAAACCATAAATTAAACAATATTGACATTTTGTGGACTAAAATACAACAAGATCTGAATAAATGGACCTCGCTATCAATCTCATTATGGGGATGAATTCATGTGATCAAAAGATGAATATTTTGACAAGACTTTCATATCAGATGGGCACACTACTGATACTTAACCCTATATAGTGGTGCTGTCAAATTATCACTATTATTTTAGCCTTTCTGTCAAGCAATAAACATCTTTGCAGATCATATATAAAATTAACCTGCTCCTAAAATTCTGGGTGGTGTGACTTTTCCTGATTTTTATTTGTATTAACAGGCATTAAAAATAGTAAATATTTCAGGCAGAGTACTAAACAATTTTGGACACGGTGACAAATGTGTTCCTATATGGGAAATAATAGAGGTGCAATTTTTTGATAAAGCTGCCAAATGCCCAAAAGTTGTGTTACACATAGAAAATAAAAACAAAAGTACCAAACACATTTAAAACCAACAAATCAATGTCTCTATGATCATTAACAAAGTCTATGTACACTCATTAACTACCTTCCTAAATTTGACTTCACTCATCCGATCTGGAATAATCCTATTTTTTTTTAAAAAAGGGAACGTTTTACAAAACCACATTTGAAAAAGCAAAGCCATACTCGCAGTTACTTAAAGGGACACTGTCAACCTTTTTTACATTATATTATTTTTAGGTAAAACCCCACATTTTATGATTGCTTACTTCCTCTAAAATTCATTTATGTTGCTGGGTGCTTTATCTGCCTTCTTGCTTATTAGAACCAAAATGCATGGGAATGTATAGCTATGCCCAGCTTTGTTTTACTTCATATCACTGAACTACTCTTAGTGCACACTTCCTGAACCTTAGAAACACCCTCAGACAGTGCAACCACTCTTTTTTTTCTTTTCCCCCATTCAGATTTATTTCAATACCCTTTTAGCATCATGTGAGCATATTTCAGGCATATTTAGACTGAATCCGTCATCATAGGCATAGGGGAGGGTGGGGAGCCACAAGTTTTTTCCTCTATTCCTATCCTAAATCCTAAGTAATAAATAATAAATCATATATAGTAAGTCAATTAAACTTTTACATCCTTTTATTTTAATTTTATTTTATTGAAATCTAGGATTACAAATACCTTTGAGCTGAAACTGCTCATTTACAAAGGTTCCACATCAAGGAAATGGAAGGTAAACATACATACAAAGATCGACAGGATTATACATAATTACTTAGTAAAAAGAAGCAACAGACTGAGGCATAGTTAATTAGAGTACCTCAAAATGTGCCAATGTTAGGTAGAAAGACACAACATCCAAGGCAAACTTAGAAATAAACTTGGAAATAATCACTGCTGGTGAGAGGAGAGGGAGGGTAGGGGTGCACAGGCAGGAAGGCCATTGTTGTAGTGTAAGGGGTGATGGTAACAGTACTGAAGGGGAGGGAGGAAGCGGAGGGATAATTGTCAGTAAGTGCCAGGGAGAGGGGTGAGGAAGGGGAGTGGGGAAGGGGGTGTGCAGGGGGATGGAGGAGAGGGAGGGCATGGCAAGGGGAGTAGCTGACCTGTCTAAAGCAGAGGGCAGTGAGTGTGGGGCCCCAGATTAGGGGAAGCAGTCACAATGACTAGTTGAGCTGAGATGAAGTCAGAGTTGTCTTTTAAATGGGCCAAGAGCAGCAGCTGTAAGAGTTTCTTTGTTGAGTGTATTGTACCACTGTGGAGCTCTGTGAGCAAAACCCTCTGTCCCATTGTAGTCCGGCATCTGGGGACAAGGAAGGTTTGTTGTTGTGAACTTCTAGTTTGCTGGGTGCTGTGGTGGTCTATGAGGAGCTTTTCACTGCATGGGGGCATGATCCCGAGGAGAACTTTTTTGGCTAAGAGGCAGGTTTGATACTGGATCTGGCTGATGAGAGGAAGCCATCCTGCCTGAATGTACAGATCACAAGTATGTGTGAGTCAGTCAGCCCCTATTAGACGCCTGCATGCTTTGTTGATTACAACCATAATTCTGCAGAGGGCAGAGGTAGAGGCGGAGCCATAGATTGCTAGCCCATAATCAATGATGGAGGTGACAGAGCTGTTAATAGCCAACCGGAGTGTGTCCAGAGTCATGCAGTGTTTTTGCCTGTAGAGCAGGCCTATATGGATATTGGCAGCTTTGGTGACAGAATCAATGTGCCAGTGGTAGGAGAGGGAACTGTCCAGTGTAACGCCTAGGTATTTAAATTCAGGAACGTGTTCAAGTATGGTCTCTGTTTGGTTTTTGATGGTGAGGTCATGGGATTTGTGCTTGCTCCTGGCATTGTAGAAAGTCATTACCTTTGTTTTGCTGTAGTTCAGGACCAGTTTATGTGTCTTGAACCATTCTTTGATGTGCATGAAGTCAAGCTGTAGTTATTTCTGAAGGAGCACCATGTCTTGGTGTTTGGTGAACAAGACTGTGTCATCAGTGTAGAGTAGTAACTTCTGATGGCAGACACTGGGGAGGTCATTCAGAAAGAAGCCGAAGACTAGTTGTCCCAGGATGGACCCCTGTGGGACCCCTGAAAGGACCGGTTAATCTTTTGAGGTGACACTGATGATCCTGATCCACTGGACCCTCTCCCCTAAGTAACTTGAAAACCAGAGCAGCACTTCTTTGGAGAGCCCAGTGCTTGCTAGTTGCTTGAGTAGGAGTGGGTGATTGACAGTTTCAAAGGCTTTTGTAAGGTCAATGAATACTGCTCCCATACAGTTTCCTTGGTCAAGAGTGGTATGGATGAATCACGTGAATTCTAATAGTGCAGTGGTGGTGCTGTGACCTTTATGAAAGCCATGTTGCTCGGGATATTGGATGTTATATTTTTCCAGGTACTCGACTAGCTGGTCTGAGGCAATGCATTCCAGGGCCTTAGACAAAGGAGGGAGGATGGATATAGGTCTGTAGTTGGAGTGTAGTGACTTATCTCCACTTTTGTGTACCGGTGTGATGGTCACCGGCTTCCAGCAAGATGGGAACTGGGACATTCTTAGTGATAGGTTGAAGATCATTGTCAGGGGCATAAAGATTTCTTCAAGGACCAGTGCTAACAACTTCAGGTCAAGGGAGTCATCACTGTAGCCTGTGTTGCAGATGGTCTTCTGAATATAGGTTCTGCATAATTGCACTGGGATCTCCTTGAAGTAGAATTGTGGGGCAGGGTGTAGGAGAGAAGCAGTGTCGGGGGGTTACTACCAGAGGGGGCATCGAAGAAATCAGATGGTAAGACACTATTCAAGTCGGAGGACTCATTGTTAAAGGTATTGGTGATTGTGTAACGGTCAGATGTTGGTGTTCCATTTATGTTGAGCATGGTGGGTGGTGACTTAGGATCCTTGCCTGTAAGGTCTTTTCAGTTACTCACTATTGCCTGTTGGAATGGGAGCCACATTGTTTTGTACTGCTCCTTCTCATCCAGCTTAATATACCATGCTTTCTCCAATTTAGAGACAACGACCATAGCATTTAGCCACATTTTAAAGGTTGGAGGGCTAGAATTTTTCCAGTTCTGAAGTATACATTTTTTGGCCACTGCTGACATTAGAGATATAAGCTTTTTTTTATTTTCCCCCAAAGACTGATCAAAAAGATCTACCTCCATCATAGTAACATAATGATTTAAGCAATAAGGCACGACAATTGGCCTCGTGCTTCAACCACCCCAAGAGTGACATTATTACACAAGATAACACACACCTTGGAGTGCCTTATTGCAATTATACAATGGCTCGATGTTATACAAAACAAAAATAAAAATAAAAATGTTTTTAGTAGATTTTTAGTGAAAGAGAAGAGGGAAGAAAAAAAAGGTGGTGGTCATGCTGAGGAGCAAGCAGACCTAATGCTAATCAATGACAGTGATGTTATACTGCAATATCATCACTGTCTCAGGCACACACTGACCAATCAGAATTCAGGAAATTTCCTTGCCATTGTGTAATGATAGATATATGCTTATTGACCACCACCAAAATAAATCGAAAAAATGTTTCCCAATAATTAGACAGTGAGGGGCATGAGTGGATCATGTGAATCAGTGTTCCTGATGTTACTGCACAGCGAGGGCACTTATCTGATATACCCAGATTAAACAAATGGAGTTTATATGGAGTATAATATGTCCGATGTATAGTATTAAATTGTATTTGTTGCAACCTTACCATTTTAAGATTATTATTGTTATGAGCATCCAAAATTGCTTGCCAATTTTGTGGTGTTAGACATATTTCCAAGTCCCTTTGCCACTTTGCTTTAAGCTCATCCAAGGATAGCTCTAGTTTTTCCCTCATTTTTTGGTATATCAAGGATATAAGTTTCTTACCTTCTCTATTTTCCTGAAAAGTAGCCAACAAGGAAGGTGGGTCTGTCACACTAATAGCTTTTTTATTTTTCTTTAACCAATGTTTAATCTGGGTATACTGGAACTCCTGAGAATTCTGTAAATCATACTTAGTCTTCAACTGACTAAATGTTTTTATTTTATCCTGATGTAAAATATCTCCCATTTGATTCACCCCTTAAGCATTCCAATCCTGAAAAGAATTATCCATATATGATGGTAATAATGTATAATTCTTGTAAATTGGGGTGTATTTTGTTATTAAATCTTTTTCTCCTATTCTTCCCTGGAGTTTTTGCCAACTCTTATATAGGCTGTTAGTCGTAGCTGGTAGGGAGCTAGGTATTTTTTTTTCACAAAATATATGAGTACAAAAAATTCATTAAACTTGGGTACGTCTGACAGCTTGTTTCCATCCATGTGGACAGCTTTCTAATCTCTCCCGGTTGTAGCCAGTCCCAAATATGTATTACCTGGGCCACCAAATAATAAATTTTAAAGTTTGGTAGCGCCAAACCCCCAGCTGTTCTGGAATTTTCCAGTTTCTTCACGGCAACCATAACCCCGTTCTGTTTCCAAAGAAATTTACTTATTGTTCCATCCAGCCTCTTGAAGAGACTGTCTGGCAGCTGAATAGCTGAGGCCTGGAAAAGAAACAACACCCTAGGCAGCACCAGCATCTTAACAAGATTGACCCTCCCTATTTGGGTCAAAAAAAGATTATTCCACTTATTTAGATATTTCTCTATATTATTCAAGAGGTCTTCAAAATTAGCCTGTAGCAGATCTACCATTCTGGGGAAGAGATTTATTCCTAGATATTTCATATGTTGTTTCACAACTTGGATCTTCTTACCCATTACCTGGAAATCCCCCTGCTCCCAATAGTCATTTAATCTCATTAATTCAGTCTTTGCTCAGTTTATTTTATATCCAGAAAAAGAACCAAATCTATCCATAGTTTGGATAATAGCAGAGATTGAAGTTTCAATATTTGTAATATAAAACAGAATGTCATCTGCAAACAAACTCATTTTTTCACACTTCTTAACTATATTTATCCCAGAGATAGCTGGACGATTTCTTATAGCAATTGCTAGTGGTTCTATTGCCATTGCAAAAATAAGTGGTGAGAGGGGGCATCCCTGCCTGGTTCCTCTTGCCAAAGCAAAGTAATCCGATATAAGCGCATTCACTTACATTGCTGCCGTAGGTGCTGAATATAATAATTGTATCCACCTGCTTAGCTATGCGCCCCACCCCATCCTCTGAACTACTGCAAAAATATAAGGCCATTCTACTCTGTCGAAGGCTTTCTCTGCATCTATATCTAATAGTGCGGCATCTTGTTCTTTATTCAAATCTATGATAGTCAATGTTCTTCTTATAATTTTCATCATCGATCTGTTTTTTATAAATCCATTCTGATCTTGATGTATAATTGCCGGCATTAGATCTTCAGTTCTGTTTGCTATGATCTTAGTAAAGATCTTGTAATCTGTATTTAAAAGAAATATTGGTCGGTAGGATGCACAGCTCAGCGGGTCTTTCCCTTTCTTAAGGAATACTTGTACATGGGCTTGAGTAAAGGAGCCAGGCAGGGTCCCCCTTTGATTCAGAGAATTAAACAGTTGCAACAGTATTGGGGTTAATATTACCCTATATTTCTTATAAAATTCATTGCCCAGGCCATCCAATCCTGGGGCTTTATTAGCTGCCAATTGTTGTATAGCCCTCTCTATTTCCTCTTTCAGAATTGGCTTGTCCAGCTCTTTTCTTACATTATCTGGCACTTTTGGCATCCAAACAGTGTCCAAAAAGGTCTCCATCTCCTCATTATCATTTTGATATTGAGTAGTGTACAGCCTTTGATAGTAATCCATAAATTCCTTCAAAATCTCTTGTGGCTTATTAATTAATCCCCCATTATTACTTTTCAACTGTACAGTAGTATTTTCAGATTTTTTTTAGGGGGGGGTTGCCATGACAATAATTTAAGTGGTTTGTCTGTAGTAAAATAATAATTAGATCTTGTATTGATTATCTGTTTCTCCACTTTTTCAATTGTTATTTGATTATAAAAGTCTCTTATTTGAATTAAAGACCTATAAACTTGTGGATTTGTCATATTATATAATTTACTTAGATTCTGAAGTTCTAATTCCATTAGTTTGATAATTTTATCTCTCTGCCTTTTATTGTACGAAGCTAAGCTCATTATAAATTCCTTTTATAGTTACCTTAAAAGCTTCTCATACTATACCCAGATCTACATCACCCCCATATTAAAAAGAAAATATTCTTCACAAGCATTTTTAATTTTCTCCCCAAAAAATGTATTGCCCAGTATTGTGTTGTCCATTCTCCAGGCCCTGGCCTGTCTCGCCTCTATATCTAGGGTCTTTTATGAAATACATGGAGAATGATCCAAGATACAGATTCCAGGATAGTTCACCCCTGTACTCCCTGAAACAAATTCTTTGAAATTAAAAAGTAGTCTATTCTTGAATAGGACTGATGTGTCATGGAAAAGTATGAATACATTTTTTTCTACCCATTCATCTTCCTCCATGGATTGATCAGGGCCAGGTCTGCTATGAAGCCTTGAACAACATTCCTCAAATTCCTATAAGCTCTATTTAACCTCAATGTCTTATCCACTTGATTTAAAGGTAGGTTAAAGTCCCCCCCCCCAATTATAAAGGGCACCTCAAAGATTGCTAACTCCAGAAAAAAATTGGAGAAGAATTTTGGATTGTTTTCATTTGGTGCATACAATGTTGCTAAGGGGAACTTCAACCCATAAATTCTTAATTGTATCAAAACATATCTCCCCATTGTATCCATCTCAATTCTATCCACCATCTGAGTTAATTTTTTCTATTAAAGGCTATAAGAACTCCTCTAGATCTGGATGATAAATCAAAAAAAATAAACCTTTACCCATCTCCCCTCTATCCGTGTTTCATCATTTTGAGTCAAATGAGTCTCTTGGAGAAGCATAGCATTTACATTTTTTCTTTCAAGATAAGTCATTATTCTAAGTGTTTTAACTTTATCCTGCAGCCCCTTCACATTCCAAGTGGCACATCTAAACACCTTAGACATTATTATTTTTCCAATTTATTACTATTTCCACTAAATTACCTTCCTGGGCTCCCCACCCTAAATCAAATTTTTTCATTTTTATTATTTTTAGATACTTCTCCCCTACTTCACAGATCTTTATTTTCCCCTGATTATTTACTCTTTCACCATTAATTACATCTAATTGGACTTGGTTCTCACAGACAACTTTTGATTTCCTATCATAGCAATATATTAAATAACACATCTCCCTCTTATCCCCCCCCACCAAAACCTCAAAAATATGTCCCCCCACCCTTAGCCAAGATTAACACTGGTTCATCTCTGTGCATTGTAGCACAAATAAGGCAAGAAGAGAAAAAAAAGAAAAAATAAATAGTCCTTTTTAAGCTAAGCAGATATACAGAGCAAAGCTGGAAGCCAAAAAAGGAAGAGCCCCTGGACTGCCAAGCTTCTAAATACTACCTCCTCTTCTTTTTAACAATATCTTATTTTCCTCAGATAGTGACCAGCTCCCTTCTTCGCCCCCCCTCCCGCCGAGTTACAACACTATGTTTTCTCATTCTTTGGCTTTTTTTTTCTTTCATTTTTTCCTTCCCTAGTTTCCAGTATCATTACTTGTGGGTTCATATGTTCTTTTGTAAGCTACCATTGCATCCTCACGGGTATCAAACATCTGTAAATGGTCCATTTACCACAAATCAAATTTTATCTAGATATAACATATAGAAGCATATTCCTTTGTTGTAAAGTTCTTTTTTCACTGGATTGAATAGTTTTGTTCTCTCTGTTGTATTACTAGAAAGGTCTGGATATACATTAAATTGAAGGCCTTCCACCCATAGGCCTTTAGCCACTCTTGCTTTCTGTAATATCACTTCTGTTTCTTGATGCTTCAGTGGTTTAACAAAAACAGTTCTTGGGTAATCTGAATTAGGCATTTGTGGTCCTGCTCTATGCACTATCCAAAATTATTTTTTCCTCTGGATATTTGCTTTCTAATGCTAGCATGAGAATTTTCTCAAAATATGGTATTGGATTTCCCTGATCTTCCAGCACCTCTGGAATTTTGCGTAAACTCAGGTTTACTCGTCTGGCTCGATCTTCTTGCTCACTAATTTTTTGTTGCATTGCTTGAAGCTACCTTTCCAATTGAATAATAGTTTGTGGTACTTTAAATGTATTATCTTCTAAGGTCAACACCCTTGTTTCTAACTCTTCTGTTCTTATCGATAGTGATTGTAACTTTACAGATACTTCTTTAATTGTGCCCAAAATATTATTAATTGAGTCTTTTATTTCAGTTAGGGCATTCATCATATCCTGCCTCAGATTCCCCACTGCTTGTAAAATGTCATCATTACTCGATAATTCGGAGTTACAGGTTGAGTTTATACCTTCTTTTGCTCCCTCTGAAGTTTCAGCCATATTCTGATTATGCTCCCGTTCCTCTTTCTGAGCAGCTGCAGCCATCTCCCTTCACTCCCCACACTGTCTCTATTTTGGTCTCCATTATGGGGTGGTGGCTGGGTCCCCTCCCTTTCTTGCAAATTCACAATTGCTTGATTTAAATTGCTGTTGTCCTCCCCGTGGTCTGCTGTTTCTCCTTCCACATTCCCCCCCTCCAACTCTACATTTTCTGTAGTCACTTCTTCAAATGTTTCTACTACTTCATCTATGTTGTCCATATCTTCTGAACACATTTCTTTTTCTATTGCATTTTTCAACGTCTGTTTTTTTGAAAAAAATTAAAACATACCTTGGCGTTCAAAATCTGGGCTTACCACGGGAGACAGGAGTACATGTGGGAGCTCCGTAAGGTCCCGTAAATCTGTTACCTCCTCTGCTTCTGTACCACTGGTATTTTGAGGTATCCTTCTCAATGGTTGCCCTGCTTTCACTTCCTTGCCAACTGAATTGGTATTCTTAGGCATGCTAGGCACCGGCATTCATTTGGGGGATAAAAACCCAGCCATTCATCCCCCTTTTTTTTTTTTTTTCCCCAGGAGACATGAGAAACTGTTCCATATACTGGAGTTGGGAAGCCTAAATCCAAAAAAGAAGAACAAAGGGAGAGGGACAAAAAACCAGCAAACACCACCACACAAATTGATCCCAACTCAATGGGAAAGGTAGTTCTGCAAATCTTATTCGTACTCAACCATTGCAGTCCAGATATTTATTTCTTTTAAAACATCCAAAAATAAAAGAGAAACTGTAAAAACTTAGCCTCTCCAGCTTGTCACCATCTTAGGAGCTGTTTCTGAGTTCAAATCATTTTTTAATTTCTCCCCTGTTGCGCTCACTGCTCTTTAACCCAGCCATCTCGGAAGCTCAGCTCTGCAGTGTGTGACGTCAAGGTCTCCTCATGGGCGCCTCCGGGACCTCCTGTTTCATACAGTGCAACCATTCATGATACAATAGTCTCCTCCACTCCCACTGCATAATCAGTGGCTAGATTGTGTTGGGGGTGTTCCTGAGTCCAGGAAAGATGCCATGGGAGCTGGTCAAGAAATGTAAACAAACATGTTTTGGTGTGGTAACACCAGTATGGTGGGCACTCAGTTTTTCACTTTTTAAAAGAAAAAAGGGATCTGAATCAAACTAATAACAGCATCAACAGTCTCTACAGAATGTGAACAATCATAAAATGTGTTTTTTAAACTAGGGACATTTTGAGGCATAAGGGGGTTGACAGTGTCCCTTTAACTGGTAAAAAATAACTATATTCCCTTTATTGATCTGAGATTTAGATATCATTTGCTAAAAATTGAAGTTTCCTTTTATTTACAAATTAGTCATAGTATCCATAAATTGCTAGGTGGGTTACTTTGGCTGATTAGCACAGTCCATGACATTTCTCCATTATCTGAATCAGCAAAGACAACTAGGCAATTGTTAAGTTGTTTAAGCAGATGTCAGAATTGACTTAAAGCAGATATGATTCCCTTAACAGATTATGGGAGAAAGAAGGACTTATTATTCAAGGGGGAAAAAAAAAGGTTGGAAACAACTGTGGACCTGCACTTATAGCTTTACTAGATTCAACCAGGCATGAATAGAAATTTTAAATTTTAATGGGTATGAGCTTGTTAGTGGGTCTGTTTATGAGAAAGGGTTACCAAAGTGTGACATAACAGCCATTTTTTTTTCAAACCCACAGTAGAGTAATTCTGATAAGTTTTCTAGAACACTCTGACCCAAAGGTGAAAATGTAACCATCTAGTGAAATAACTCCCTAACTGAAACTTGAGATAAAGTGACACAGTGTGGTGTTTGCAACAGTAGACACTAAATAGAGTGGTATGTGCAACAGTGGGCACCAAGCAAGTGTGGCATGTGTAACAGTGGACACCAAACAAGTGTGTACGTTCCAAAAAGTTTACTTCCCATTATGTAATCATTATAATACTACAAGAATTTTACAATAGACATTAGATAAGTACAGTATTTACATATATGACCATTCTGAAATGTTCTAAGGTACAGTTACCCTCCTAAAAATCAGTGTGAATTCCAAAGTTTTTTTAAGTTTTTTGTATTTTGGGAGAATTGTTTTCAGATCATCTGTTGATATGTGGAATCTTTTTTGTCTTGTCAATGTTACAGTCCATAAAAAAAATCAACTTCCCTTAATGACATCTTTACCTTGGTGGCATGGCCATGAGAATGTGTTATCCCCGCTCCGTTGCAAAAATGTAAAATAATTTTTTTTTTATTTTTAATTTATTTATTAAAATCTTGGATAACACCTTTGAGCCATGAGATCTTTTACAGAGGTTCCACATCAGCAATGAAACAGGACATACTAGACAAATAAAGTTATACAACTGAAGATACAGGGACCTATGCTCAAAGGCATCCCCTATGTGCCCCATGCATCCATCCCACACCAAGGGGGGACCACCACTTACACATCCAGTGGCCATCCAGGACTATTGACCCAACCATTGACACCTAGTCAAACTCCCACCATCCTGGTGCATGCCAAGCCCCCCTCCCCCTACACACACACACACACACATATATGGGGGCACCAGCCCCAGGACAGCATTAACCCCCCCTTGCCCACCTGCCTGTGTGGCTCCCCATGCACTGGGTGGTGTGGTGGGCTGGAGCAAACAACCTCCCCCCCACACACATATACCCATGGCAGCACTCCTGTACCTCGCTGTCCGATCAGGGGCACCACATGGCTTGCAGCACTACCCACCACTTACCTCCATGGCCACTGGCTATGTGGACAGCTGCATGGGAGCACAACCAACACACACCCCACCAAGCAAGGGATCCACTGTTGGTCCCAGGATGGGCATCCAATCGGATGCCTGCCTGGATCCATGACTCCACCCCCAACAGCCTTGATGAGTGCTGTGCACCGGAGGCATACCCATGGACAGGTTTGGCCATTGGGGAATACCAGCAGCATGCACCTGTCTGCAGGTGCTGCGCTCCACTGGTGCGATGCACACTTCGGCCACATAAATCCCACCCATTGGATCATAGGCCTCACAGTTTGTTAAACTCTACAGAGTAAGTTAGGATACAGTTAATTATTCAGAGACAACAGTATGTAACACAAAATGCAGTAACGCTGCTCCATATACATAAATCACTGGTCAAAGTATGAGGAAAGATAGCTTTAACTTGTTTATTTGCAGAGAGGGGTAGGACACAGTGAAAATCAGCCTAGGGAGGCATTGTCAAGGTATGTGAGGGGGCAATTAATCAGGAGGGCTTCGGGAAGGGATGGACACCAGAGAAACAGCCACAGTGGGTTTAGTCAAAGGACATTGTTAGGTACAGGTGGAAAAGGTAAATAGCAAGGAGACTAGCAAGGTGAGGGGGTGCAGGGGAAGGGTGTGCAGGGATTAGGAAGGAGTGGGAGTGGGAGTAGACAATGTACTAGAGTCCAAGTGAAATTCCAGTGGTAAATGCCATGGTTGCATAAGTACCAGGGGGGTCCATTGTTCAAGATGTTTGTTTCATTTCAACAAAAGATGTTACTTGTTTAATGTAAAATGTATTCAAGTAACAAATGGCATAAAACTGGCTGATCTGTATGTGGTCAGATTTCTTTTCTCTTGGGGTGGGAGTTAAGCTGGCACCAGATGATGTATTGGTCATTGTGTTGGCTGTAGAATCTGTCAAGCTTGTCACCATTAGAAAATCACACATACCCCCATAATGCAAAGCATCATGGTCTGTATATGTAAATCACCACAAATTGTTATGCTGGTTCAACCTTAAGCAGAAATGCACGGTGCTGAAAGGCCTCTCACACACTAAGGTTCTTTGTCTTTTAACTTGTTTTTTTGTTTTTATTGGGCTCACCACAACCCAAACCTGATAGTCCAATTTAAGGCAGCTGGTTCATTCCACTGGGTGTCATACAGATAAGGCACACTGATGATTCCTGGTAGGACAAAACACATGTCTGTGTCTTCTGTTGGCACCCTTTGCAGACTGTGCATTTCTGCTTAAAGTTCAGACAGCAAAACATTTTGTGGTGATTTGCATATACAGCCCATGATGCTTTGCATAATGGGGGTATGTGTGATTTTGTATTTCTTTGAAACTTGGCTTCCCAGCCAGTGCCCTTTGAGGTAACCTTTACCTCAGTGCTTACGCACTAAGGTTCTTTGTCTTTTAACTTGTTTTTTGATTATATTGGGCTCACAACAACCCAAGCTTGATAGACCAACTTAGGGTAGCAGGTTCATTCCACTGGGGTATCATACAGATGAGGCACACTGATGAGTCCTGGTAGGATGAAACAAGTGTCTGTGTCTTTTGTTGGCACCCTTTGCAGACTGTGTGAGAGGCCTTTCAGCACCATGCATTTCTGCTTAAAGTTGAGCCAGCATAACATTTTGTGGTGATTTGCATATACAGCTCATGATGCTTTGCGTTATAGGGGTATGCGTGATTTTGCATTTCTTTGAAACTTAGCTTCCTGGCCAATGCACTTTGGGGTAACTCTTACGCACTAAGGTTCTTTGTCTTTTAACCAGGTTCATTAGTTTGGTTGGCAACAGCAGACTGACTGGTTATCACAGGAGTCTTAATATCAGAAGCAGGAATCGGTGTGGGATTGGTTTCATAGGAGACAGGTAACGCAATGCAGAGGGCCCAGAAGTGTCTTTATTTACATCCTTCACTGAAGACACATAACTGGATGATGTCTGGAGTTTCATCATCTTCCATTCATCGACATGGCTGGTATTTTAACAAAGGCCATCCTCCTTTGTGCATTGTCTGTAGAAACAGTTGTGGTCTCAGACTGCAACAGCACTCTCATCTACAGAACGTGCACTCTGGACCTTTTGCTTTCCAGGTATTGTTTTTCGCTCTGGCCTTGCATTTCTTTTCATTTTGTGATCCCCAACCCTGAAGAATGTCCTATGGAAATGAGTGCTCCCTGCACTGCCAGGTTCCCTTGTTAAATTCATCTAACAGTACTAAAACAGCTGCACGGTATTTTATATCACAGGCTGCCCTGACTGCACAGCTCTGCTTACAAGTGAATACACAACAGCACTCTTACCATATGAAGGTCTTTTTCTATGCCTAGATCCAAAAAATGCCCATTCCAGTGGGATGCTGTATAGTGTTGAAGCCAATGAACATTGTAGAAGGCCCATTTTAACTGATACTGACTCCCACATCCATCTAGCATCCATCTAACATAGGAGCCAGCAGGACAGCCAGAGCAGGGCAGGATATAGACTAAGAGGCTGGACCGGGAATCAGAGAGAAAGCTAAGCTAAGCAACCAACTGTTTATTTTGATCTATCTGTTTGTTCTTTACTTCTTTTTTTTTTGCAATTGATTTAATTTTATTAAAGATTTTCAATAAAATACAAAAATAAGAACAATAACAATATGGCAGCAACAAACATCAAAAACATCAGAGAACAATGAAAAAACAATTACACCTAAACCAAAACATTGAACTGATTAAACAAAATCTAATAATAACTAAATCTAATGAGAAAAAGAAAATAAAACCCACCCCCCTTCCCACACCCATCTCATCCACACCAGCCATCCATCTCATGCAGGTACAAGGGAATGTAGGATAAGCTACCATGCCCCTGAGTTAGCAGAATAAGTATAAGTGCTGTAAATAAAAACATAGATCTATGTCATAATCCTTTACATAAATTAGGAGGGAGGATGAAGCAACAATTAACTTGTTTGCATAACATATGAGTATAAGGTTGACCAGCAGGCCTGGAATTTATACCACACATGATTGGTCAGAGTGATTACATGCTCTCCATTATATGTACAAAGAAATTTCTGTAGCCACACATGAAAAGAGGGCATCCAATCTCCTCTCCAATGCCTCTTGATTATCAATTTAGTAACTAAGGAAATAAAGGCCATATGCATTTTTCCATTTTTCATTCCACCAGCAGCTTGTTCAAGTTGTATAGGGTCTAGGTTCTGAGGTGCACTAAGAGGAGGATCACTACACTGGAGACCGCTGGTTTGTTTGGGGTTTTAGTTGCTTATTTTTGCATGTTTTATCACCAGCAAGTAACTGGAGACCAGGAGCCTGGGGAAAGTGAACAAAGGGGAGAGAATTAGACACACTTGACTGATTTAAAGGGGAACTGTCATCAACAGGATTTCTTAATGTCTGAAAGCCCATAAAAAGCTCATTTGGTTGAGCCATTGTGTTTATCTGTGAGTCTTTGCAGTCCAGAGTTATTCATATGTAAATTGCCCTGTAATTAAGGGCTGTTGGCAGCCATATGTTTTGGACTCCTGACAGGAAATGATGTCACTGAGGGTCTAGGTCCTCCTTTGACTGTATTTAATCCAACAGGTTTAATAGGAAATTGACTGTTTTATTATGTGTGTTTTAAGGTATTATTACAACACTTTCCACATCTATAATAATTGCTTTGTATGTGCATTGAAACTAGTGAGTTATCACCCTTACATTTCAAACTTAATAAAAATAATCCATCTTCAGGATTGCTTTAAGCTCTAAGATATACAGTACTGCCAATTGAACATGTCAGTACAGATTTCTGTGTCTGCCACAGTACTACCTTCTGTCTTTTTCCATTCCCTCTCTTACAGCCTTTTCTCTTACAATTTTGTGTGTCAACTCAGGTCTACAAGATGCAAATGTGGCTACATATCTACTGACCTGGCATCATGGCCTTCCTGTGCTCCCACAACATACCCAGGAACAAGCAGTCGCTCAGTGTGCCTTTCCTGGACAAAGACAGTAAAAACAATCTGAGCATGTGTTATGATTCTGAAAATATGCTCTTTCTATCCAGATTTGACTAGAAAAGAAAAAAATAGGACACAATTACTATAGATGGACAACATTGTTAAACCATGCATAATCTAAAATGCATTATTAAGAATATTTTACTTCTTTTGATGAAGTTAAATGTATAACAGTTTCTAACCAAAATACTTTGGATAGAATGGGATTTTGTAATCACACTTTCTACATCTATCATAATTGTTTTGTATGTGCAATGAAACTAGTGAGTTACCACCTTTACATTTCAAACTTTTAGTAAAAATAAGGGAACGTGGAAATTGTTTAACTAAATTCATCAAAACAAGTAAAAAATATTCTTTAATTAATGGTGATCATTTTTACCTATAGATCAAGACACTTTTATCTCCAGTTACAACCTCCCGGTTGATATTTGTGGTTACAGCCAGGGGGTTGTAATCAACACCTGTCAATCAAGCATCACCACAGAAAGCTAATTGGTGCGTAGTTTCACTGTGGACTGGCCGAACATCTTGCCCAACATGGTGGCTCCATTACCGAGTACCAGTACCAGCACTCAAGCTTTGTCACACACTGTTAAGACAAGTAAGATTTTAAATATGTTTGAATAACTATCTAGTTGATCCTGCCTTGAAAATGAAGAAATCAATCTGGTTGGTCCTGCCACTCATACCCTTCAAGCATGTCTTACACTATGCAGCAATGCTGAGGGACCGTGACTTTCCAGAGTGTCGTTACCACTGTAATGCAAAAAAGGGGGGGACAAAAGTGAAAGGCAGGCAGAGTGTGTGTGTGTGTGTGTCTGACAGAAGTGCTGCACTGTGACTTTCCAGAATGTTGCTACCACTGTAATGCAAAAGAGAAGAAAAGAAAAAAACAAATGGGACAGACACATAGTGCATTTGTGTGTGTGTGTGTGTGTGTGTGTGTGTGTGTGTCTGACAGAAGTGCTGCACTAACCGAACTGTGCTGAAAGGGAAAAAAATATCACCATTAATTAAATGAAATAATGTGTGTGTGTGTGTGTGTGTGTGTGAAAAATCAGAATTTTACAGACACACACACACACACGCACACACACACACACACTCGGTGTGCAAAGCTTTTATAAACCCCTCTGTGTCTATGTTGCATTCCACACATCGGGTGTGTGTGTAAAATTCTGGTTACACACACACACACCCATATATTATTCTATATTTTAATAATGCAATTCAGGTCATGCATGCTTTAACAATGTTGTGAATCTATGTGTTTTTGCAATTAATAAAGAAGTAACTGTGTCCTATTTTTTCTTTTCAAGTCAAATCTGGATAGAAAGAGTATAATATGTTGAAAATCTTAACACATACTCAAAACCAATTCTGCTGAATGAATGAAGCTTGTTCACAGCTGTACTGCCAGCAGAATATCAAAAGTTACACATTTCAAGGCTGGCCCCATGATGTCAGGCCATTAGGTACATAGCCACAGTTGCATCTTGCAGACCTGAGTTCACACCTGAAATTGTAAGAGAAAAGACTGCAGGAGAGGGAATGGAAAAGACAGAAGTTGGTGCTGTGGCAGTCCCAGAAATGGGGCCCCAATACCTGTTGGCACCACAGAGCCAGCCTTGAGATGCGTAGTTTTTGGTGATCAGCTGGCAGTATAGCCTAGATGTTAAAGCAACCATGAAAATGGATTATTTTTACTAACAGTTTGAAATGTAAAGGTGATAACTCACTAGTTCCAATGCAAATACTAAACAATTATTATAGATGCAGAAAGTGTTGTAATAACTCATTAAAACACTTAAAACAGTCTATTTCCTATTTAACTTGTTTGATTAAATACAGTCAAAGGAGGATCTAGACCCTCGGTGACATCATTTCCTGTCAGCAGCCCAAAACATATGGTTGCCAGCAGCCCCTAATTACAGGGTGATTTACATATTAATAACTCTGGACTGCAAAGACACAGATAAACACAATGGCTCAATCAAATTAGCTTTCGTGGGTTGTCAGACATTAAGAAATCCCATTGATGACAGTTCCCCTTTAATTTCCTGCATCTTTCACATTAGGGCTTTAATACTTTGGCTTGTTGCAGCTTATTTTTGTTTGTTTCTTGTTTGCTTGTTGTGACTTAGTTTTGCTTATTTCAGCAGCACAAGGACTGGGAGAGATAGAGGAACAGTGCATAACTGTAATGGAGCTACTGAGGGAGCCTACTGAGCTGAGGGAAAGTGCACCAAAGAAAACAAAGAACAGGGGATTTAAAAACCCTAGCTGACTACTGTGAACCATAGCATAGAAGCCAACAGTAGAGCCTGAGCAGGGCAGGTTATGGACTTGGGGGCTGGACTGGGGATCACAGAGAAAGCTAAATTAAGTAACAGCATGTTTGTTATGTTCTAGCTGTTTTTTCTTTTCAACAGCAGCTTGTTTGGGGTGCACAATATAAAAAATACATCTGAAAAACAAAGTGACGGAGAGAGCAGTCAATTACTGTCATGATGACATGATGGAGAGTAGATGTCTATTCACAAAAATTTGTTACAGCACCATGAAGTTGAGTGGAAAACAACACACGTGGTTACGATGCCTGAAGGAGAGTGACTGCACATTCAATCAAGGTCTATATAACAGTGAAACTGAGAAGAGCCACAAAGAAAAATATGACAAAGTGGTGGCACTATGTCACTACCATGCAACCAAAATGGTGACACACCCTCACATGCCTATGAAAAAAATGGTGGCATGCCCTCACATGTAATTAAGGTACCAGTTCTCTCCCTCCCTCCCTCACACACACACACACACATACATACTCTGCTGCTTTAAAGCCTGCATTTTCTTTCAAATAACTCCAATATTCTTACTTGTTATAAATCACTGGAGGGGATCTTAGTCTCTTTATCCAGCTGAACTATGATCAAGCCTGACTACCACAACAAGGTGATCACCTCCATCGGTCAAGAAAAAGCATCACATTTTATCTTTCCATTTTCTCTGAGCTGAGGTCCCCCTGCTTCCTCTCTATCTTGTGGGGAAACCACTCTCAGGCTGCGTTGCTTATATAGTGTGTTCTGCCCAACAAGAGGCTCGCAGGTGTTTTACTGGGAAGCTCACCAATTAGAAGGCTACCATTCTCCTGCTTTCAAATCATTGTAAAGGGTTTTGCAAGCTCACTACCTGCATTTACAATGCATCTTAATACATTTTTGTGGGCAGGCCCCTGGTGTGTGACCAAACAAAATCATGTGATTAAGATACCAGTGCTCTACCCCCCACACACACTCTGCTGCTTTAAAGCCAGCATTTTTTTTTTCAAAAGACTCTAATATTCTTACTTGTTGTAAATCACTGAACAGGTTCTTAGTTGCATCATCCAGCTGAATCATGATCAAGCCTGACCACAACAACAAGGTGACCACCTCCATTAGTCAGGAAAAAGCATCAGCTCAGAATGGCAAGATAAAATGTGATGCTTTTTTGTGGCCAATGGAGGTGGTCACCTTGTTGTGGTGGTCAGGCTTGATCATAATTATGTTCCTGTAATTCTGCATATCCCCCTTCCCCTTACCATGAGCACAAAACTCAATATCTTTTTTTATTACAGCCAATGTGAAGCACTTTTTTATGTTTATTTTTTTGTTTTGTTTACATCCAGAGTGCTGTACAGTAAAGTGTTAAGAAGAAAACAAAATACATCATAGCACCCACAGCAGGAAATAGTCTTAAACAGTAACAGTTAAAGTATCTTACTGTTTATTAAAATAGTGTACAAATGCCACCATCAAAATCAGCCTTTAGATGGAGTAAACCAACTGGTGGTGACTGTGATGCCATGGCTAAGGCAACAGTGCACCTGACATTTTGCTTGGGCACCCCTAAACTTCTTCAGACCTGGGGACAATCATGAGACACAAATTGTGGGCATTGAAAAAGTTGCTTTGGGTCCCAAAAGGGGGGAATTGGGTGCAAATGATAGGATGCAGGGAGAGCTACTGGATTTATGAACTAGGGGCTCAAGGTGGGATTGGCATAAATGGCATTATTGATTTAGTAGCATTCTTGTAGGGGCTTATATATTATTGTACAGAGGGTTGTTCTTTTTTGTACACTGAAGTGTACCATATCTGATAGGCTGTCTGTAGTTCAATGGGAGTGAGCAACCAGCCATGCCCCTTTCCTGAGCTGCATAAACAGTTCCTCCCAACCTCCTTCTGAAGCACTTTTTCTTTGTGGCTGGAAGCTCTGTCCATCCTCTCTCTGGGTCCAACCTTTTCCTGGGCCCTGCCCCCCCCCCACCACACATACACTTTCTGCTGCGTTTGTCTCCTAACTTCCCTTGTATTTGGATTCTGCTGGCTGTACTGGCCTCTCTGCCTGGTGTGTGCTTCTCCTGCTTCTGGGTCAGTATTGTTGCCTTAACCTCTTGCTTTTAGGTCAGCATTTTGCCTCTGGCTGCAGTCTGTCTGTGCTTCTATCTCAGTTGTTCATTTCTCTTTCCTGCTCCTGTGTTTGTGTTTGCTTTTTTATAGGGGGGCTTCTCTAGTTTTTAGAGCCCCTTTCTTTGAATTGTTATATTCAGATGAATTGCTAATCATGTAGCTCTAATTTCATTTTATCATACTTTCAACACTCCCTCTTTTATCTGTACTTGTTACCTGTGTGCTCTAAGTTCCAGTTGCTGTTTCCATGTTGTAGCAGTCCCTGTGCTCATCACTTTACTTGTTTGCACTTGCCTCGCTCAGTACTGGCTCCCGTTAGAAGGCTAGACCTCCATCTTTCATTCCCCTGGCTGCTCTAGTGGTGTCATGCCCTATCACATTTACTCCTCACACCTGTGTTTGTGATATTCAGGCTTATTTGTTGCTATTTTATACTTTTACTGAACCATGCTTTTACCAGAACTACAGCAATTCATTTCTGACTCTATCCCTACTGTAACTTCAGTCAATAAATTAGCTCTATTTTTTGGGGGGGTTCCTACCCTATCAATATTACAGTTGCTGTCTGGTTTCATGGTGGTCAGCTTGTGGCTTCCCTGTTATTCCCATGGTGGGGGACTATGATGTCACAGTGGGGCATCATGGCTCCAACCAGCAGGAGCATTCTTTATGAAAGCTAAATGATTTTGCTCTCCTGCTCCTTTGCCTAGATGGCTTTTCAGTTGTCTATGCATTAATTCATTCACTTGCAGCCTACATGATTTCAAGATATTCATTCCATTACTGCACTGCAAACAATCTTCACTGGAATAACCTAACTCTACCTTAATAGCATTTAAGGTATTCATGCCAATCATATTAATTCTCTTTTCATGCTAAAATCATATCAATCAACTGCTGTTGAAACAATAGCAATCATCTGCTAAACCTCATTTATTCATTTACACTAAACCCCATAGATTCAGTAACTGGCATCACAGCCTCTCACTACCTAAACACCTACCTTCTACAGTATGTCACCATTAAGTTGACTTCCTTAATGGAACTGGTTGTTTTGCTTTCTGCTGGCTGCTACTACTGTCAAATGGTTCATGTTGCATCCTTCTACCTCTCCCAGGCCGCTGGCTTCACCTAGCCTCCTCATCAATAACCTGCTGCCTATTCTACAGTCACTGACTTCACACAGCCTCCTTCTGTCTAGCACATCGAAGTTGATTCATGTTCTCATTCATAAATCAGAGACATGCCAACTATGACCATTACCTTTTCTGGCGCAGGGCTCATCCTGTTGCCAATGGTCTCAATCTGCATTCTCAAAGTCCACATCTTGAGCATGTGAAACTCAGTGCAAGGTCCTTTTCATCTGGCACATAGTGGGAATGTCCTCATTCCAGGAGGAACTTCAGTCATCTAACTCATTGGTGGCACCTCTTGATATAGAATTTAAGACATCAGCTGTAAGGGGTGGGGCCTCTTTAGTCTGGGCCCCTTTAACTAGCCAAGTGGGTTTGGAGGCACCTTCTAAGTTATTTTCCCTATGACCACCTCTGGTTCACCCAGTTCATTCTTAGATCACTAGACTGGCTGAGTGCCTCAGCAGTCCTCACTCTCCTCCTCCTCCTCCTACCTTGAAGTTGGTACTGCATCAGTGCATCCCATGTTGTAGAGTTAGCTCACAATCCTTCAAGGTGTCTCTGTTAGAGGGATAGAGTGAGAGTTGTCCCCCAAATTGAAGTATTTTCTCCCCCCAGATTGACCTTCTAAATTGCAGCAGCAGAGCCATCACTAACCAAAATACCCTAAAGCCTAGAGAGAAGGTGACCTAGGCCTTGGATCCCCAGATATTTTGCTATTTAGAAAGGGTTTTTTCCTTTCCTCCATGCCAGGTAGGTGGTTGTTAATAGTATATTCCCTAGTTTCCTGAGGTAGGTTTCCGCTGTTAGATGGAGATGATGGTGGCCCTACTTGCCTTTCCCTATCTCCTTAGGAAGTCCTTATGTCATCAGTGTAATTCATTTTATCATTGCAATCCTGACAACCTGAGCATCTTATTTGAGTTTCTTCAAGCTGTCTTGTTGCTGTCAATCTGCTTCTTAACCTCATAGTCAATGTGTACTGCTCAAAACTCTTTTGGGGGCGCCTTCCTAAGGTATCTTTAGCCAAGGAAATCTTTTCCATGGTACCTCTAGGGGTGGGACCCTCTTTGAGGGTTGCTTGCCTTTGGTACCCCTACAGGGTGGTAATTCTTACAGGGTGGTTATCAGTGTCAGTGGCTCAGCAGGTAGCACACTCGCCTCTGAGGCCGGGAGATCAGAGGGCTGTGGGTTCAGTTCTCACATCTGGCACTTGGGTTAATATCCCAATACTGACACTGTAGTGCAACATGAGAGGGGTGCTGCACTTCTGAGGTGCCATCTTTTGGATGAGACATTAAACTGAGGTCCCATCTGCCTGGATTGGTGGTAGCTCAGGTGGATGTTAATGATCCCATGGCACTTCTCGAAAAGAGTAGGGGAATTTTTTATTGAAAAAAACATAACATCAGGTACATGAATTACATGAAACAAATAATAAACAGTAGGAAAGCATATACATAAGTATCATAAGACTGTGTACATCCCTGTGATACAGGTGAGAGAAAAAACAATCATCAGTACAACCTAAATCTGTCTCCTATAGTTAAGTCAGAAAAGTAATAGAATCCCAATAGGATGCAAATTGCTTAGATGAGAGACATTTATATTCCAATTCCTGAATGTTCAAAATTGCGGGTTCAATACATTGTATAATAGCAAGTGGACATGTTGGTACCTGTTGCAAAACATATTTACATCTAGCTTGCCACAGATAATATTTGCATGCAGCAAACAACACTCTCAAGGTGCTAGGGTGGAATTTATTCCAATAGGCAGAAAAAACACCTAAAACAAGGACCTGATATGTTATCCTACTCAGAAATGGCCATTTCCACTTGTTTGCTAGGGTCTTCCAAAACAAGAGAGCATCTGAGCAGGAAAAGAAAAAGTGTTCCATAGTTTCTTCAATGTTAATACAAAGTGGTTTAGGACAATACCTATCATGTGCCGATTTGTGCTCTAAGTTACCACAAACTTGTAGCTTACCATGACAACAGAGCCAGGAAACATCCCACATATGTGCTGGGATCCTTTTGTCTCTGAGTATATCTAGAGCAAACGTCAGGTGGGATGGAGAGCATAATGGAAGCTGTAAAATTGGCTTATCGATGTCTAAGAACCCAATATACAACTGTTTCCTAGTTAGGCCAATTATAGATGTTTTACTAATTTTCCAAGACCTGAGCATACGGGAACCATCAACAACATAAGACAGTACATTAGGTATGCGGGAAGCTATGGGTGGGAGGTCAATCCAGGCCAACATCAGAGGGTCCACAGCTTTAGCCACCCATGAATCACAAACATTCACCAAGTATCTATGACTTTGAAAAATGTAATATAGAAAAAAGGATTCCTAGGATCTTCTAAGGGGTGGTACAAACCCTGATACCACACACTGTTGTAGAATCAGTAGTAACATGATGTAAAGGGATACATACACTTTTCTGGAGATTTATCTTACCCCCAGACAGCAATGAAAAAGATTGAAAAGTTTGAACGGCTTTATCACCTGAAGAATGATTCAGACTGAATAAGACCACATCATCTGCATAAGCAGAGATTTTGATAGGTAATAAACTAGGATGAGGTGTGATGCCCACAATATCAGAGTCCCATTTTATCTGCCTAAGTATGGGATCTAGAGCAAAAACATATAATAAAGAGCTAAAAGGGCAACCCTGATGAAGCCCTACCCTTTGTAACAGAGTTGTGCCCTTAAATCCATTGATCATAGGAAAAAAATAGGCCAGGGAAAGCATGTAAGAAACCCAAGATATAAACAATTCAGGAATACCATATAATGTCAATACTTGTAATAAGAAATCATGATGTGCAGAATCAAACACCTTCGATTGATCAAGGACAAAGAGAAAACCAGACAACTTATTGTTCTTTTTTGCTTCAAAAATTTCATGTAATAAAAAAAGATTCATATGAATAGATCTACCAGGTATGGCACAAGATTGAGCCGTGTCTCTCAAATCCGGGCAACTACTCTCAGACGAGAACAAAGAATCTTAGAAAAAATCTTAAAATCCGTGTTTAATAGATGCAGTGGCCTCCAATTAGCAAGAGAACATATATCCCCTTTTTTATATAAAAATTTCAAGATGGATAGGCCAAATCCAGATGTATCATCTGTATTATTCAGGACATAATTAAAGACCTGAGTCAAAATTTCCAACAAATTGACTTGGAATGCTTTATAAAATTCATGTGTTAATCCATCTGGCCCTGGGGAGACCTTTAACCATAAATGGGAAATAGCACTGGCAACTTCCTCTTGAGAAATCTTTCTAATTAGGTCAGGAATTAAATGAGCAGTAAGTTGAGGGACTGGGGCCAACATAAGGTGGGATAGATCCAGAGAGGAGTGAGGAACTGTACAGAAATGCGCCCGTAAATAGTCAGATGAGACCGATAACATATCAGGGATACAGGTCACTACTGCACCCTGAGCATCCTTCAAGCCATGCATTACAGTAGAATGAAGTCTAACTCTAAAGGCAAAAAAAGGATCAGCAGATGGGGAAATAGAAGTGCCAGTTTGCATGATGTAATCTAGGGTTCGAGCACTGTTATACTGATGACAGAACATGCAGGTCTTAAGTCTAGATATCTGTGAAGAATAATCAACAGAGGATGTAACTTGGAGAGACATCAATTTATACAACTGGTTACGATAAGTTAAATATGTGAGATAATCGTCCCTGACATTCTTTTCCCCTAAAGTCTGAAAAAAAGTGCCAAGATCTGTCTTCCTGTCTGTCCACCATTCCCACACAGAATCATAACTACAAATAACCGAGATTCGTGCTTGAAAGAGAATATGTATTTGAGCCTGAACAGGAATTGGGGGAAAACAAAGAATTATTTAGTTTCCACTGGGAGTGATATGCAACAGACATAATAGAGGAACCAATGAAAAAATGACCTATAATAAGACAATGATCTGAAATCTCATTAGGAAGTACCGAAACATGGCGTGGGGTACAGTGGTGAGAAATAAAAAAATAGTCTATTCTGGTGCGATATATCGATCTATGATAAGTGTATCCTGCATCGGAATGGAGATAACGATATGCATCTATCAAACCTGTATCTTTCACCAACGTAGATAAGGCTAGGGAGTCACAATATACTTTTTGTCCCTATTTAACCCTGCCTACTATGTCAATAGAACAGTTAAAATCCCCACCACCACCACCACAAGATGTGTTTACGCGTACATAAAAACGGTTTGATTAAATCCAACAATGCAATACGGGCTGCTTTGGTTTGTGGACCATAGACAACTATAACCCAAAAAGATAATGTATTTTTTGTGAAATCAACAACAAGTGCCCTACCTGGGTGTATATCAATAATGCGAGTGATGGAAAACTGGGGCGAAAAAAGTAGCATAGCCACACCATGCGCTGCATCATCCCCAAATGTCCAAAAAGAGGGGCCTTTATACCATCCCCATTTTAGTTGTCGTATGTCATGTAAAGTAGAGATATGTGTTTCTTGTAATAGCAAAATATCTACCGGGAGGGAGAGAGCATGATGAAAAAAAAAACATTCTCTTTTTGTATCCTTTTAGGCTACAGACATTTAGAGAGGCTATACGGATATCCATCAGTATATATGCATGAGTCATCCACTCCCATCAGTCACAGCCATGTTCTTCCATTTCTTACTGCCCTTTTTCATTTTTGTCAGTTTTTTCCTGGCAACATCAGGAGGTTTAGTTGCAGGGGCATCTATATCAGACAGAATAGCAGATATATCAGTATCCACATCTGATTCCTCTCTTTCCCCTTTCAGACAGTCAAATGCATTGGATAGGGGAATATCAGGAAGTTTAAGAGATTTACGTGCAGTGGCCCTAGTAACCCGTCTGCTTGCCTGAAATCCCTCTTTATCAAAAATGGTAGTGGAGGAAGGCAGAGGAAGCACATTCTTGGGAGGGAGGTTAACGGGGGCATTCACTTGGGGAACCTGATCCAGCTGTTGAGAAGAAACTTGTGGCACCGAGGGAACAGGAGAAACAGGAATGGATAAATCTGGGGGCATGTAAGGGTCTGAAACTGCGTTCAGGGAAGTTGATTGCTCCTGCACTTTAGTCTGGGCTTTCTGAACTAAGGCTTCAGAATTCCAACCCTCAGATCGATTTTTACTAGCCCATGAACATTGATGGTATGCATGCCCAGATTCATTACATAAATTACATCGAAATACATTCCTGCAAGAAACGCTCGGGTGTCCATATCCCCCACAAAGACTACACTTCAGCAGGTCACAAGTACTACTCAAATGCATAGTAGCACCACACTTATAACAGGCCCTAGGTTGGCCCCAGTAAAAACAAACCCCCCTGTCTTTACCCAGAAAGAAACTATTTGGCAGGTGCACAACTTCAGAATTTACTTGAAAGAGTTTCACTCTAAACCTCCAGCCACCAGTCCATAAACCGTCATCATCCAGGATAGCTTCAGGAGGAGAAAGGACATTACAGTGATTCTGTAATCAATTATAAATATCACTAATACTAACTCCCTTGTTCCTAAACATGATTGTAACAGTACGTATCGTGAGTTTAGTCAGAGGTAAAACAGCAAAGGGGGGTCCAAATGGAGTTATTTTTCTGGGAGATATGTAAATGCCAGAAACAGTCTAAAACCAGCAGAGGTTTTGAAACTGATATAGAAAGTCTCTTCCCTCGAGAAATGTATCAAGGCATATATGTCTGAGGCCTGAAAGTGCATCATGCCTTTAAGAAGGGTGCGAGCTACATAATATCTATCATGAAATTCTGACAGCCCACCTCTGTAGTGTAGGCGGACTGCATTTTTACGAGGGGGGGCTTGTTCAAGTTTATTTTTAAATAAGTCGGAGAGAATGGGTTTCCGACCAGAAATAGAAACTTGTTCCGTGGGGCCTTTGTCTGATTTAGGGACCAACGTTTTAGATGTACCTTGCCCCGGGTCCTCCAAGGGGGGAGAGGGGTCATGCTGTGATTCCAGAATGCCAATAGAAGGGAAAACAGTGATTCCCTGAGATAAGAAAATATCAGTGGTAGGAAGAATATGGGGGGGGCCTCTGGGGATATATTTAAAGACATAAGAGGTGCCTCACTAACATCTTTACTCTCCCGGGGTACATGCACAATAACCTGTTCCCTAGCATCCATAATCTCCCCCCAAGATTGCACAGATGCACCTGAGTTAGCAGTCATCACACAATTTTCCACATTTTTTAACATTATCAATAGTTGGCACCTCGTTGGAGCTCATAAATGTAGCAGGCCTGGTGGGGGAGTATAAAACTCCATGTTTATCAGCGTCCCATGTAGGATCTGGAATCCATGTCCCTTGTGCTGATTGAGTCCAACCTGCCCTGGATAAGGCATCCGTAGTAGTCCAGGTCATCTCCAAAACATCTTTTTGTTTGGGCAGTCCAAAATGAGAGCAAAGCAAGTCCGCAGTGCTGGGGACCGAAGAGGAGGCAGCCACATGGTGTCCGGTTCTGGGCTTCCTGAAGAAACAAGGGGATCTAGTTTTAATGGGGAAACTCGCTCAGCATGCGACTCTCCAGTCACAATGACTCTCTGAGGGCAAGATCTGGAAGGCGCTGGGGGAAGCAGTGGCGTTATACACTCTGCTTCCATGGAGCTCCGTTCCGCCTGAAACATAGGCATTGTAAGCGTGGCGTCCTGTCGTTCCTCTAGACATCGCGAAGGTCCAGGAATTGAATCTGAAAGCTCCCTCAAGGTTGGTAAAGTTAGCTGTGCTTCTTGATTACAAAATTCTCCATCTAAAGCTTTTACCTTTGTCACAGTTCCGTCGTCTAACACTGGTGGAAAAGTCAGGAGGAGGTCTGCATTGCAGTCAGTCGTATTACGTACTGAACCCTCCATCATAGTGGCAGAGGAAACCCCTCCCAAAGAGAGAGTAGGGGAATTTCCCCGGTGTCCTGACCAAATTTCCCTCATTCACTAAAAAATACCACCAACAGCTTAATCTGGTTCAAGGTCAGTTGGCAATCATCTGTATCCCTCTCCCCTGAGTTGTGCCTGAAAATAGGCAGGATTTGTCTAGTGCACTTACCCGGTCAACAAAAACTAAATAAATAAATAAATAAAATTCCCCATGGAATAGAGAGTGCAAATGGCCAAACATTTTTCACAGTTGCACAACCATAACATTATTCCAGTTGTGTAGGCCATTGAATTGAAAGGCTATGCCTGTGATTCAATGGGTAAGCAACCAGCCACACTCCCTTCCTGAGCTATATAAGCAGTTCCTCCCAACCTCCTTCTGAGGCTCTTTTTCTTTGCCCCACCATCCTCCATCCTCCTCCAGTGACATGTCTCTCTCCTTGTGGGGCTCCTTCCTAAGGTATCTTTAGCCAAGGGAATCTTTAACACAGCACTTCTAATGGTGGAACCCTCTTTGAGGGTTCCTTGCCTATGGTATCTCTACATGGTGGTAATTCCCTTTGGAATAGAGAGTGTGAATGGCCAAGTAGTTATCACAATTGCACAAGCATAACACTACTCTGGTTGAGTAGGCCCATTGACATTTGGATTACATACTCTCTGCATGGATTTGTACATGTAATCATTTTGACCTCACTTCATGGCACTGTGTGTAAGTGAGTTCTTTTAGTATAGCTGTACTAGCAGCGGTGTTCACAACCTGGGCACAGCCATGCTTTTCATTGCAAGCTAGTAATTTGGACATTTTTGTGTAATAGTGTTTATATGGTTTTAGGACCTTTTTTTAGGTACCCTCAGTTAATTGTATTTGTTCTACAGAAATATATAGAACAGAGCTCTACGGGGGTAATTTAACAAATTACAGTCTTTTGGTCCTGGGCATTTGTTCCTTGTTTTTTTAGCTTGTGTTTGTAATATTTTTGTAATGTGTTTATAATTTAGGGAGGCAGTATAGCGCAGTGGTTTATGGCTCTGAGCTACAAATCTGGTGACATCCAGCAGACCAGACCTGGGTTTGAATCCCACAACTTCCACTTGCATACTGTGTGACCCTAAGCAAATCACTTAACTTCCCTGTGCTCCCAGGTTGCACCTGTAAAAAAGCTTTCAGCTTAGTGTGTCTCACATGGTTAAATAAAAAAATGTGGTGGTTATACTACAGTACATGTATTGCCTTTTTTTGCATACTTCCCATTGTACAGTACCTCCACTATCTACTTGTATTGTATATAACAAAGTGGGTTTGGAATTTAGTTCGAGACTTCACACAGTCACCATTGGCAGGTTTACTTCATCAACAGGCTGATTTGGATGGCAGTGTTTGTTTGCATGCTTCTTTAGTAAACAGTAAGATATTGTAACTGTTACTGTTTGAGTCTATTTCTTGCAGTGATTTGTTTCCATTTTCCTTGTTTTTGTACTTTAGCACTGTTCTGTAGCACCACAGCTGATTCCCGGTGCTTGCCTGTTTTTTTTGCTCTAATAGTTTAGCACTGTAGTGGGAACAATGCAGTTTATAGCAACCCCACCTCATTCGTCCCACCCATACCCACTGATTAGTTTTTTTCATGATTTTTTTAATGGAGGAGCTCACAGTGACCTCCACTTTGCCAGTCCACCCCCTCCCCCCAATCCACTGATCAGTTCTTTTTTTTTAATGGTATCTTTGGTTCAGGACAAGGACAGAGAATGGAGTACAACAGTAGACACGTTTTTATGGCTATCTGTGATATTTAATCGGTAGGGAACTGAAGCTCAAGCTCAACAGATTGATCAACATAAGCCAGATGGTAATTTATGTATTTGATACCATGCATAACTAATGGAGAGGTTTTCTTTCACACTTCAGCAATGATGCAGAGATTGACAGTGTTAGCGAGCTGGGGGGACACAGATTATAGCTACAAGAAAAAAAAAGGGAAAAGTTAAGAATAAGCTTTTATAAGCATCCAATAATGCTACTTATTTTAGCTTACTTAATTTTTACTGATTGTTTCTGAGTGAAATGAAGCTAGGTGGTGGCATTGGGAAGGGGAAAAAAGGCAGCTGAAAATTTTGTAAAAATGTTTTGAACTTTGGCTCAAGGATTTGTTAGTTGTGCTGCATCCTGGTTGACAGAACTTGTTTTCACTTGTAAGTTAGATACATCTAATGCACAGGTACTGAACCATCAGGATGCAGGATGTTCTTGTCCCATTCTGTAAGGTGTAAATATGAATATCCTGAAATTTCTTTACTTTCCAGCTACATTATGCCAATTATATGACTCCATCAGCGTAGGCAGGAACAGAGACAGGTCCTCAAAAATATTCCAGCAGTGTTACATTCCATAGCCTTTATTTGTGCTGTTTTGACATTGCTCTTCCCCCATAATAAGAGCGGTTTTGGGATGGCTAAAGCCTGAGGTTCAATGTGGGGGAATAGCTCCTTCCACATCCCCTACAAAGGCCATCCTCCAACAAAAGTTCCCTGCTTAGCATGTTGTGAAAGCTGCAGCTCTCTGGGTGGAGTGTGGCTCATGGGCTGAGCCTCCTTATGCTTTCTCCCCTACTCCTTTCCCCTGGCTTTCTGTTTTGTCCTCTCCCTTCTCTTCCTCCTTCTGAGTTGTTCCTACCCTGCCCATCCTGCTTCTTCCAATTTTGAGATAACCCCCCTGTAACAGGAGGGTGGGATATACCAGGCGACACCAGTTGGAGTAGATTGTCAGACGTCCTTTTAGTCAATGTTCTTCACATACTGTACTCATAATTTACAAGCGTACTGTATGACTTAAATAAACAAATAGAATGAAAACAAAATATAACCACCGGTTCCATATATATATGACTGCGTAGCTAAGAAGGACCAGAAGGACAGAGAGCTCAGTGCCCTGCTGAGCCCAAAAATGAACTAACTTACATTGGAAAACCACAGCCTTTATATAGTGCTGAGCGGTCATGTGGCTCAGATATCTCCTCCCCTTTGTTTCCTAAGGTTTTCCATATATTTATATTTTCCACATATTGTGCTAAGACAAACATATCACACAATAATATACATTACTAGACTTGATTTAGATTGTCCTAAGGTATACATAAGCCATTTTATCAACAGTTAACTTATATTTCAAAACTTAAACCTCTCCTGTCAATCATACTCAGGCACCTCCCCTTGAGACTTGTCTATAAAAAAGGAAGAGATAGGGACGGCCAACTCTTATAGACCAGCAGGTTCCATTGAAGCAAGCCATCACCCAGCATAGCGCTACAAGAGCAGGTATCTCTGCTTTTAAATCATAGAGGCTCAAAGAGGGAGTGCTTTTCTTTTTAATATAATAGAATTAGCTTTTCATCCTCTACTAGCAAGAGGAGGGGGGTATTTTAATTCAGTTCTAAGCGCTTGGGACTAGATAAACAGCTTCACAACAGGACTCACAACAAGACTAAAGTGTTGAGTCCTTTACAAGGAGTTTCCATTTCATTTCTGTGCTAAGTTTCAGACTAGGGAGAGCATACAGGGTATGACAAGTATCAGGACATGAAAACTTAGCCTAAATACATCGTTTATGTTCCAACTAATACAAAAGTGATATATGCATACAGTTTATTCATTTTAAGCATTTTATTCACTAAAGGGATACCAAATAATCCTGGAAATACACTGGGCATTTTTCAATATACGCCTGGCATTTTGGCGTTTTGCGTTCGTGCAGTGGCGTGCGTCGTTGTGCAGGCAATCACGCGCACATTCGTGCAGTCGTTCGTGCGTACGATCAGGAAGGTGTTTCACAGGATTTACAGCACTCAATGAAACCCTTGAAAAGGGATAGCAAGAATGTTAGGCAGGTGGCCTACCTGTCAACGGGGAAAGAAAGAAGGGGATAGCAAAAGAGACAGATTTGAGTGCTGTTGCAACAGTCTTTTGTGTGAATAAAGGAAAAGGGTCTTGCAGTGAATACTGTAGCCCTGCTACACCCCCCTGCTCTGTTCCTGTTGCCTCCCTGATTCTTTCTCCCCTGTCCTGCTTTCCATGGTGCTTTCTCCTGCCTCCTTGGAACCCCAACTGTCCCATGCCCTCCTGCTAGCTCTGGACTCACCCCCCTTCTCCCCATGTCCAGTTGCTCTGCCTTCGGTGTCCCCACCATCTTGGCCAGGTACCCCCTTTTCCTTTACCTGCCCTTGCTGCTCCTGTGGGTCTTGGCCCACCCCAGTGCCACTCCAGTCATCTGACTTTCCATTCCCCGTCCATCTCCCTTACCTCTCTGGCCCTCTTCCTTCTGTTCACACCCTGCCGTTTTGGGTAGCATACCGCCTGAGCTGCTCTTGCCCTCCAGCTCACTGCCTTTCAGTTTCCTACCTCTGGCACTGTTTCTCAGGCTTCCTTTTTTGTTTCTGTTGCCTGGGTCCCCTGTTCCTGTTGAAGCTCAGAAGGTATGGTTCTACCGTTTAGGGTACTATATGCCTCATGTGACAATCTCCTAATGTAGCCCTGAGGGTTCCAGCATGCTGTGCAGGGTGATGTATGCTTAATGCATTGGTTGTAAATTAAACTACTGCTGCTGAATCTGCTTTCTGAACTTTTTGAGCCCTGCTCATTTTTCTCTTCGGCATCGCAAAGTGAATAGCTGTGCTGGGATTCAGTTCAGCTTCTAGGGGTTCCCAGCTCCATTTTACTCCCTATACCTACCTTCCTTTGCTGGGCTACTTCCCTCCCCAATGCAAATAGCTGGCTTTCTGTGAGTCTGCACTTCCTTTTACCCACTTTTGGACCCCTTGTCCCTCCGGCCATCCTGCCTGTTTGTACCTTTTTGGGACAACCAACAAAAACAAAAATAAAACAAAAAAAAACCTCTTTTGTGCCTGGGCCCTGCTTGCCTCCTTTTCTTCCCTACTTGTATCATTACATGCTGACTTGGCAGGCATTCCTCTGTGTGGACCACCTTCTCTCCCCTGCCTTGTTATCATGCTGCCCTTCTGCTTTGCCCTACTTCTTGTGGGGTTTTTTTTGTTGTTTTTGTTGCCCTGTTTCCATTATTTCAATGCTCTCTGGTTTCTTAGTTCTATGGCCCTTCTCATGACTAGTCCATTGTTCCCTACTATGACTGCCTTATTACACTTCAGCTGCCTCATTCCTTCTTGTGGCTCAGCCCCACTGGAATTCTAACCCGTCTCTTCCCATTGCCTTCCTCTTGTATGGATGTCCTTGTTTTTCCTCCCTACTTCACTACTGCATTCAACAGTCTGTCCACTGCCCTGACATTCTGCCAGATTCTGCAACTGATGTTGACCTCCCCATTTCTCAGCCTTGCCCTCCCTTTCTCCCCTGGCTCCTCATCTGCCTCTGCTGTTGCTTTCTAGGCCCTCCTTTACTCTGCTCCCCCATCCCATGTTCCTGTCCCATGCTTCCCTGGTTTTCCCTTGGGGTCTTTCGCTCCTCATACCAGCATTACATCCCCATTCATGTCCATCCTCCCATCCTGCCCTATGCTACCTATACCCCTAGTCCTGAGCCTATACCCCCTGCCATTTTTCTCCCAGCTCTCTACCCTGCTAGTTCCTGTTTGCTCTTGAAGATGCTCTGCTTGTAGCTTCCCTGTTTTTCTCATGGGGAACTGGGGCATCAGGGTGGGCAGCATAGCTCAGATCAGTGGGAATTTGCTTTGTGCCAGTCATATGATCTACCCTGCCCTCCTGTCTCCATGACTTCTGCTACCCTCACATGGATCTTTACCCTTACAGCCTTCTTGGCTTTAGTCTTTCATTGCATTCCATGGCTACCAGCATGCTCCTATCTGGATTACTCTTAACTAGCCCTTGCTGGCATTCCTGCTGACTCCTCGTCCTCCTCCTCCCATTCTCCCACTCTTATTTGCTGCCTTCCCCTTTCTACTGCCTCGCTGTTTACCTCCTATGACTGCACAGCGAGCTGCCCTTTCCTTGCTCAGCCCATACCAGCAGTTTTTCCGGACTCTGTCCCTAACTCTTACCTTCTGAGGCACTGAGTGAAGGTAGGTTAGCCCTGTTTACTGGATGGGATTCTGTTACAATCACTACTACCTACTACTTATGAACCTGACATCCTACATCTCTAACTCTGCCTGGTGGCATTGAGTGAAGGTTAGCAGGCCCAGACTACCAGGGATGGGAGCCATGTCTGCAATCTACTGTTTCACCTTCATGCATTCTCTACCTGATAACTGGTTGCTGCTTCCCTTCAGGAAGAGGACCGCTTTACCACATTTGCTTTCACCATCACACCTCTGCCTGGCAGCATCGAGTGAAGATCGTCTCACCTCAACCGCCTGAGATGGGAGCCATGTTTGCATTCTATTGTTTCATCCTTCTGCATTCTCTACCTGAATATCCAGTTGCCGCTTCCCTATAGGAAAGGGACCACTTTACCCCTTTTGCCTTTACCATCATACCTTTGCCTGGCAGCATCGAGTGAAGGTCATCTTGCCTCAGCTACCATGGATGGGAGCCTGTGTCTGCAATCGACTGTTCCAACCTTCTGCATTCTGTACCTGATACCCAGTTGCCTCTTTCCTTAAGGAATGGGACCACTGTACCCCATTTGCCTTCTTCCTCACCATTTTACATCCTGCACTTCCATGGACTCATCATACTCATCCCGCCTTGGCCTCCTCGTGCTTTGGACTTGGACTCTGCCAGTTTGTTCATTCTCTACCTCTATTCAGTTCACCTGCCTCCTGGACTTCCTTGCTACTGGTTACACCTTTCTGTCTGCCATGTGAGTTTGCCTTCTCCTTTGGATGTGGGAACCTCGTGCCTCATCGCTGCAGTGCCTTCTGTTCTCTGCAGTTGCTGTTAATCATCTTCTGTGGATGTGGAACTCTCATACCTCAGCTTCATAGCTCTTGGTACCTGGATTAGCTTCTTGGTCTTCCATGGATCCACCACTCATGGCCTGCACCAGCTTTGGTACATCCTAATTCAGTTTGCCATGGCATTGACCCAAGTTCTGTTCATTCCTGGACCTATGCTGTCAGTACAGCTTGGCCTATGTGGTCAGCTTCTAAGACTCCTTCCTCCAGTTCACAGACATCCACTCAAGACTTCCCTCCATCCTTGGACAGCCACCTTCTCCTTGCCACCCTGGCAACTCGGGGCTCCTTCCTATGTGCTGTGGCTCTTTTTGGGCATTGTATACCTATCACTGGCCAGTATTCCTACCCAGTCAACTATTCCTTTCATTCATCTATTTCATACTCTGACCTTGGCCATTCTAAGAGCTCCCATCCACTACTCAATGGAGCACTTGTTTATTTCACCTGAGGAAAACTTCTTCTAGCAACATCCCTTGAACAACATGCCTTATAGACTCTTACTTCACCATAGAGTTGTCAATACTTTCCAATCATCTCCTCAGGACTGGTTCTGGAATCCCTTTTGACTGGAAAACAGAAAAATGTCATTCCTCATCTGACTCTACTGGATATTCCCTATGCATCCTGTCAATTGAAGTGCTATGGCATCCCTTTCTCCCATGTCTCAGGATCTAATATGCAGTGGAGCCTTCTCCACTCCTATCTTTTTACACGGAAAAGTGACCTAATTCCTTCCATCATGCACCAACTCCATAGTCATCATCGCTGATAACAGGAACCACAAGATACCTCATAGCAGTACTGACATCAGTTTTATCTTTTGTAGCTTCTCCTATGAGTGCTGACTCCATTTGATCACATTACTTGATTCCTACTTCCTCAATAGCCATTGGATGCCCTGACCTTCCCAGAACTCCCATCATTGGATATCTGGTGCCTAGCTGCCTTACTAAAGTTACTCTATCCAAACCACTGTTTTCTAGCCCCCAGATGTCACCATACTTCATACAATCATCTACATTCCTTCCTCATAATATCATTAATCAGGTCAGCTACCCATCCAGCGGTTCTTCTAGTTCATCCCTCACAATTCACCTCACATACTCCCTCTAGTGAAGACTTTCACTGAGAGCAGGTTTCTATTGATTCCTCAATCTGCATGTCCGCAACTGACCTGACTGTCTAACTATCCCAGCCATGCCTATCAATAGACCTATATCTGACTAAAATGCTAGGCACCCCTGGCATTATCCCTTCTGTTTCTGGGCTTTCCACAGCATTTAGACATTGGATCACCTGTAAGGCAAAACAGTCCAGGCCACACCCGCTCATGTCAAGGGCAATTATGCCACAGCAATATGCATATCTACCTTTTCCGACCAGCAGAGCCTACACAAGTATCATTATGGCATTAATACCCAAAGCAACTAATTTATTGTACTGAACTTCCAAGTATTTCCATATACATTCAGTTACTATCTCTACTGCATATACCAACCTTCCTTCATTGGTCTAAAATCTTCCATGTCACTCCTTCTACCAAGTACACAATGATTCTGTCCAACTCCTTCATCTTCTTCATGGATGCCTACATTGCAACTTATCGCTCATCACTCAACTCCAAACCTTCAGACTCTTAACATGAATGTCAAACCATCAACAAAGTCAGATTGTTTACATTATGTCTTCATAACCCATCATACTTCCTACCATTCAAAGTCTGGCAGCAAATTTGATCAAATCATACTCTTCCTGCTTACTTTGCCTCTGTAATCCCATTGGACATCATCCATCATCACGTTGGAAACCTGGACAGCATTTGCCCCTTTTCAACTGGACCTACTCCACTTTCAGGATCTGGAAGCTCCTTCAGAATAGACCTACCTCTTCAACCTCAGAATCATCCTTCCAGAACACATCATCCAATGGACTTTGAAGATGGACCATCATCTCTCCAAGCAGTTCACCTTCCTCAGAAATTAGAATATGGTTGCTAGAACCTAGGTTCATCTCCTCTTAGTTTGCCTGGAGGAAGGGCAGGTCTCTATTCCCTACTCACTACCCAGATTGCCTACCAAGGGTGGGAATAGAGAAAAGCCAAACAGTAAACTACAGTTACATAAGCACTACTAACCCCATACTCTATTCACCAAAACATTGAATGGGAGGGCTAAAGCCTGAAGTTCAATGTGGGGGAAAAGCTTCTCCCACATCCCCTACAAAGGCCGGCCTCCCATGGCAGTTCCCTGCTTAGTGCATTGTGAAACTCCCACCATCCACCCCTGCCTCCTCCTTCTCCAGCACTCTACTCACCCTTGGTCCTGGGCTTTCTATTCCATACTCACTACCCAGGTTACCTACCAAGAGTGGGAATAGAGAAAACCCAAAAAGTAAACTAGATATGTAAGCACTACTAACCCCATTTTCTATTCACCAAAACATTGAAGTATGTCTTTCAGACAGTTTTGGTAGGTTACACCTCTCATGGGCTCACAGTGTCCTGGCTTTAGCAAGTTCTACTTTGTTCTGTAGGACACTCCACTTAGGTTTAATAACATGGCAACTGCACAAAGTTATGCAAGTCACCATATTGAGCTGTAAAAATTGGCTGTAATACATTGTTGTGTCCTTCAGCACTGGAGCTGTGGTATTCCAGGGAGGTTTTTTTTATGTATATAATTTATAGGGACATATTGTTCTGAAGATATCAACATCATTACGGAACAAAAAACTCCTGAAAGGACACCACAGTGTATTATTTACCTTTTTGATTGTGAGTGTTACAAGACCATAGCATAAATATCTAGATTCATGGTATATAACACCACTTGGTAAAAGTTACACAGGTGTTTTCTGATACTCACAATACCTGGCACATCTGGCATGTGATCTGTGATCCTATGAGTTAGAGCTGTTGGTCCAGTTCATTAACTACACAGCTGTGAAGGTGCAACTTTGGGAATGAGGGGATTAAGGTTGGAATGGGTCTGGTACATTATGAGGATTCCCCATGGTGCATGGTAGCACCCAATAGCTGGCAGTCCAACAATATCCATATACAATAAGTGCTAGACCATCTATTAGTTTGTCTAGCACTTACTAGTCTGGACAGCCGGCACCTTGAGCTGTGACTGCAAACTTGTTTCAACTGTAAAGTCTTTTGACTGTTCCCACTTGTTATTAACTTGTCATTTGATAATGTTTTCTGTAGTTCTTTTGCTCATGAGAGCTATTGTAATTCTACCAGGTCATGCCTGAAACATGGCATATTTATGCCTAATGTATCTTGCCTGGTTATCAAAAACAAATAAGTAAATGTCTGGAATATGCAGTAAAGCACACCTAGTGGATCAATGGGTACATTTGGGCTATCATGTTTACCCCTTCCCGACAGGGACATTACACCAGCGAGGTCCCTCACAGCAACTACAGTGCCATGCCACTGTGGGAAACCCACTGGAACCTGGCACTGTCTGTCAGGGGTCCTGCACCCCCCCAATCAGCTCTGACTCAGAGTTGATAATCCTAAAGTGAGAGTTGCAGGGGACACAGCCCCCCTCATGGGGATTTCAGGGGTTGAAGCCCCCTGAAGAAATCACAGATGGACAGTGAGAATTGGCAGCCGACTGTAGAATGCAGTCAACCTGCCGGTGTTGCTGATGGGGCGTTCGACAAATGTTTTGTCAAGCACCCATCATGGATCCTGGCTGTCACAGGTGTGAGCAGTGGATCACACATCTATGGCTGTAGCATGTCCTTGAAAATCCAGCTCCTCATCTTTCATTACTCTAACTGAATGTGTCACAGTATGTGGAGCTGTGGTAGATGAGAAGCCAGTCTCACAGGATCTTATAATCAAGAAAAATATAATTTGTAAACTAATTGTGGGCATCTAGAGCATGAGGTGGGTGGGCTATGTTACAGCTGGGAGTGATTAATGGCCATACAACAGGCTGAGTAGCAAGCTGGGGAACTGTGATAGTTGAATGAGGTAGCAAGAATTCCTACATAATCTTGTAATAAAGTTAAATACATGCACCACTGACATACATACGAGTTAAAGCATAATCATTTTAGAATCAGTACTACAGCTTGAGCCTCACATGATATAACAGAGAGAGAGAAGCCACTGAGTCCTCAAAGAGAAACACCTTTTATCAGAGATAACACTTTTGATATGAATTGCATCCAGTTTTTACAAAGCCCCAGTAACTTTTTTATCAAAACAAAAGAACAGCAGTGGGCTCTTTACTGTCTACACACAGCTCATTACTGCCACCATGCAATCTTACACTTTTGTATTATTGTATTATTATCATCATTGGTCATTTCTGGGTTAATCTAGTTTTATGAGCTGTTTGTAAGTTTGGCAATTGTGATAACTCTAGCAACAAATGGGGGAATACAGCTGCATATACTTTGTTCTTTATTATACTGAAAAAAATCATTTGTAACCCATCAGAATGCAAAGTTGCTGTCTCATTATTCTGCAATGACTGGAGAGTAAACTGAATATTGGGACAGTGGCTCTGCATTCTGATTGACTAGGAACAAAAATGTCACAGTGGCTCTGCATTCTGATTGACTAGGAACAAAAATGTCACAGTGGCTCTGCATTCTGATTGACTAAGAACAAAAAAGGCACAGTGGCTCTGCATTCTGATTGACTAAGAACAAAATGGCACAGTGGTTCTGCACTCTGATTGCCTACTGCATGTGTGCTTAACCAGTCAGAGAGAAAACCTAGTTTGCCCTTCCAGTTTAACATGCAGCAGTCAGTCAGAGATGCCTAGTAATGCTGCAATGCATTGGAGAGAAGTAGTTCCTGTTTTCTCACAGATGCCCTGTAGAGTACCAAATGGATTTTGGCAGTTTTTAAATTTTTTTTTTTTATTTTATTTATTTCAGTATAATAGCAATAATACCAATAGTGGTCTGGGGTTCCTCAGTAATAACATAGAAACATAGAATTTGATGGCAGATAAGGACCGCTTGGCCCACCTAGTCTGCCCATTTCCCTACCTACTGGATAAGCTGCAGATCCTAGTTAACCAATAGCCAACTTCTTCCTACCCTCCACAAAAATTGCCTTATGTCTGTCCCATGCATTCTTGAATTCCCCCACTGTTTTTAACACTACAACCTCCTCAGGAAGGCCATTCCATGCTTCCACCACCTTCTCTGTGAAAAAACTTCCTCACATTGCCCCTGAGCCACCCCCTTTCTATCTTCATATTGTGTCCTCTTGTTCTTGTACATCTTTTTTTTCTAAAATATGCTACCCTCTTGGACTTTGTTGATTCTCCCAGAGAAACTTGAAAATTTCTATCATGTCTCCCTCTCCCTCCTTTCCTCGAGGGTATACATATTAAGCTCCTTTAGTCTCTCTTCATATGGTTTCTGTTGTAGACCCTCCACCATTTCAATTGCCCTCCTCTGGACTGTCTCCATCCTGTCTATGTCCTTGCAGAGACCAGACCAGGGCATTGATAGAGAGAGATAGACAGATAGATAGATAGACAGACAGACAGACAGACAGACAGACGGACAGATAGATACTTGTTTTAAAAACACCTATCCAAAAATCAAGGTGCATTACATAAACATGTTGGTTCCGTGTGATAATCCCGATGACAAAAACATTGTGGCACACAATACTGCAAACAAAACATTGGAAACCCAAATACAGTCGGTCAAAAACATCGACCAGTACAAATACTGCAATGTCTCTTTTCTTGTGTGGGGGATAAATATAATCAACTCCCAGGGGGTGTAGACCTCGGGGACAGGGAGAATTTCAGGAGGGAGGAAATTTCTTTAAAAAAAACACAAAAAATAATATTCCAATACTGGGAGACAGGGAACCAAACCCTGGTGCTCAGATTTCCTCTACTTCAAGTGCTATTGCTTTAGTCACTCTGACACAGGAGTGGTTTGATCAGGCACCACACTTACAACTCATTCATACCTTCCCCATATCTACATACAGCAAAAGGGGTAGCAATATTTCTGCAATGATGTTCTGCCCCAGTCACTGTAACTACATTTGATATTTTTGCTGCAATATTTTTGCAGCAATATTGCTACCATGATATATATAGCGGATACTGAACATGATATAACAATTCCAGCATAATAATAAATAAGACAATATCACATAACTATAATACAGAACAATGTAAACAACATAACTATTTCAGTCTCCTGAAAAGCTTGAGAATACAACCAGGACTGAAGTTTATTGTATGCTCTCATTGTAACACATTTCATTATAACAAATCCTGATTATAATGAATTGGGTGCTTGGACCCCTTTAAAACTACTGTGTCTCACCTGCTGCCTGTTAGCAGATATTAATAGTCCCAATAAAAATTGCATGGAGCTGCATGCAGTATCACCAGCCAGCTGAAAGAGATCCTTGTACCAGAGCAGCAGAGTACCTAAAGCACACTGAAGAATGTTCACACGGCAGGAGATATTTCCCCAAGTCCAGGCAGGACGCTTTAATAAAAAATAAAAGAACAGCAAATAAAGATTCAGTTAACTTCTATTCTCTGAGTCTCTAACAGGCTTTGCAGGATTACCCTGTGACAAAGTATAGTGCTGGAAAGATTATAAGAGGGCAGATGGAACGTGGTATTGTAGTGTTGGCGGGCAAGTGAAATAAAATGCATGCTCTCAACTGCTGTTTGTTTTTTAAACTAAACATAATCCTTTCTCTGCCCACATTTAATTTAGCATGCTACTGCAGCAGGAGATATTTATAGATAGCATGCAGCATGATTCGCAAATGGATTCCATAAGTCTACGTTGCACACTTAAACAAATAATAACAGGACAGCAAATAAGCTTTTTTCTATTAATAAGCAAGCTAAAACTTTATAATGTCTCCTGCTTGCTTTTTCTTTCCTTTTGCTAGTGCTACAGAATGTGATTCACATTACACTAAATGTCCCATAGTAAAATAGGCAGTACTTGCTATTGCGAACCCTTGTTAGAGCAAACTGAGTGGCTGGATCATGAGGCATTCATTATAATGAGGGAGGACTGTGCTTTTATAGATGGTGACAAAAGGAGCAACACAAATATCTGAGGATAAACTGTTCCATAGTAAAGGGACCACTACAGAGAATGCTCTGCTGCCACCTGACTTTAATCTTGGATTTAGAACCACCAACAGCCCAGTACCTGTGAAACATGACTCCTGGATATTGGGAGAAGCTCACTAAGGTACTGGGATCCCAGTCTTTTAACGGCCTTAAAGGTAAGTAAAAGAATGTTAATGTCGATCCACCATCTCACAGGAAGCCAGTGTGGAGTGCATAGTGCTGGAGTGACATGACCACACCACTTTACAGACGTAACAAGTCTAGCTGCTGCATTCTGCAGTAGGTGTAGATGTTGTATCTGACCTGCTGAAAGTTTCCAGTAAACCACATTGCAGTCCTCGAGCCATGAGATAACAAAAGTGCACACTAGTATTAACAGATCGTCTCAGGCAAGGTACGGATGCAATCCTGCTATTTTCTTTAAATGATAAAAGACACTCCTGACCACAGCCAACATCTGATGTGCAAGAGACAGTTCTTGCTCAAAAGTGACCTTGAGATTGCAAACTACCTACCTGGACTTTGGCCTCTGCGCTTATTATCCCATGTCTGGTTATTACCTTATAAACCCAGACCATTTTGGTGTTATCATTAAATATTACCAAAGGTGTAGCACTGACACACGTCTAAAACTAAAACTGAAGTGATGATGCAGTCACAAGAATAGCAACCACAGCAGTGGCAGTAATAATAGGAATGGTGGCAGCAGAGCCAGTAACTTTTTTTTTTAATTATAAAAAGCCTGCTTCCTAGTGCACACTTCATTCCTGGGCTGGCAGATTTTATTGTTAGGATTTAACAGTTGAAACTGGACCAATTGTACCTGCATTATGCTACATGTATCAAGCTACTTAATTACTCATACTGTCTCTTGGTGACTCATAAGCTTCCTCACATCACCGGTTAAAGCTGCAATATTTGTTGCATGTAAATTAAATAATCAAGACTGGATTGTCAGAATATATACAAATAAGGACCTTATTTGTCATGTTTTTGCTTCATTTGTTACTGTGCAATTTAAATTATTCCACAATGTGCGTCTATGTAAATAACATTTAGTTATGTGTGCAGTAAATGGCTGATAAAGCATCAGCACTGTGAACAAGATACCTTGAATTAAAAAAAAAATACTGGGGCAAGGTTGACAGGAGCTGCTAATTGTTCACCACTATAGAAGTCAGAGCAGCAAAGCAAGAAAAGTCCAAAGCAACACAACTAAATAAGAAAGGCAAGTTCTTGATGTGATAATTTATGGTTCCATGTCATATTAGCAATTGCAAAACAGCGATCATTATTCTGGCGTATGTATATAGCCAAAAAGCATTTCAGTGATATACAGTTCTTGGCTACCTACTTCCGGTGCCACTTAGTGTTTTTGAGGGGGGAAGCTATGCCCCCCCCTCGCAAGGGGGCTTCGCTGCCCCCCCCCCGCTATTAGATTGCCAACTCCAGGGGGGGTGCATGTCAAGGAGGGGGCAAAACTCGGCATGGGAGAAAAAAAGGCAGCTGCAAGCAGTGGCAAAATACTCACCCCTGGTCCATTCCGAACCCGGTGCCTACTGCACCATAGCCAGCCACCCTCCCCACTACACCACAGGGCTGGCTTGGCTGCAGCAGGCTCTCCTTCTCATCTAAACCCTCCTTCCTATCCCTCCTCCTCCATATCCTCCCCCTTCCGGTCACTTTCCTCGCTATTCCATCGCTACCTTTGCAGGGTAGCTGATGATGATGGCACTATAAATGAGTCACTGTTTTTTATAGTCGCTTATTTATTATCGGTATCATCACTGGATACCATAATTTACCCTGCAACACCAGTGAAGGCCAGAACACAATTTACATTTGCTTGCAGACTGAAACCTTTTAACAATAAGGCATAAAGGACTGAAAGAAATGTACCTGTAGCTCCAGGAAAATGTTAGGACCCCACCATTGCTCTTCAGGTGGGGTGCAGTGCTCAAGTAGTCTAGGGGAAATGACATTATGAATGTTCCTAACTGCAAACCATTTTAGGCTCATACAATCACTTCCAGGATGAGTGTAATGCTCCCACAATGAGAGGCCGAAAAATGATAAACCGTCCCAGCATCATTTTACCATGCTTAAGTTTCTGGAAAGGAGCAGCTGGATACATTGATGACTAACATAGTAATGGTGGAAAAGACAGCAGCAGAAATGTTAAAGGTACAATAGACAAAGTCAGCCATAAACATAGTAAACAAAAGAGGTGTGTACAGGTTACTGGGCATTTCCTGCCTTGTTCCTCTAAATTCCATTAAATGGCTGTTATGGCTGTGCTATCTTTCACTGTAATTCTGTTACAGGACTGTTGGTGACTGTGCTATCTTTCACAGGATCTCCACCTAACTATTTTATAAATAACATAGGCAGTTTGGTTCTGGTAGGTGACTCCTTTCCCATGCAGTAGTGTCACTCTGTCTCTTATTGCTATTTAAGAGACATTGCAGCTTATTGATGTTGCTGTAGTTTTTGCTGCATGCTGTCTGACCTTTATTGTGAAGGCTGTCATTAGGTGTTACATAGAAACATAGAATTTGATGACAGATAAAGATCGCTTGGCCCACTCAGTCTGCCCATTTCCCTATCTAATGGATAAGCTGCAGATCCTAGTTAACCAGCAGCCTACTTCTTCCTACCCCAACCCCCTAGAATTGCCTTATGACTGTCCCATGCATGCTTGAATTCCACCACTGTTTTTGACTCCACAACCTCCTCTGGAAGGCCATTCTATGCATCCACAACCCTCTCTGTGAAAAAATACTTCCTTACATTACCTCTGAGCCGCCCCCATCTTCAAATTGTGCTCCCTTGTTCTTGCACACCACTTTTTTTGAAAGATGCTATCCTCTTGGACTTTGTTGGTTCCCTCTCTTTTAAAAGTTAGTGTGCCATCTGGGGTTGCTCTAAAAAGAGTGCCGTTTTGTCAGCATTGTAGATTTTGCTCAATGAATAGCCACTAACAATGTCAGGCAGAACTTTTGAAAGCCAGTCTTTTGCTGCAGCAAAATCTGACTCTGCTCTTTCGCCATGGATGTGGTGATAGCTGATTTGATTCCTCTCCTTCCACCTTGATAGCCAGCCAGCCATTGGCTCAAAGTCTTCAATATCCATTGTCTCAGCGAGTTGCTTTGCTCTATGTAAAAGTATGGGACCGGACAGGGAGACACCACAATCACAGGAAAGAGAAAACCATTTTAGCAGGGCTTCCTCTACTTGCCCATCTTACCATACCTCTCAACCTCTTGCCTCAAGAATCAGGGACAAGGCTTAAAAAAATCAGGGACAAAGACACCAAATCAGGGACATATCTTAAAAACTGGTACTATTCACTCGGAAAGCTGACAGAATAAAGGAATTTATGTTAAGATGCATTTTCTGAAGAACAACAAGTCTGTAACTTTAATGTTTGATATTATTTTGTGTTATTAATCCCCACTGTTCTGTCACAAAAACACAAATTTTACGAGGGACAGAGGAAAATTTTGAGGCCAAATCAGGGATGTCTCTGAAAATCAGGGACAGTTGAGAGGTATGCATCTTACCCCTCTCTTTTCCTTTTCCGTGACTTGTTACAGCCATTACTCCAGTCATCATGTAGCAATTCTTTGCTCTGCAATATTCAACAGACACTGGACAGGTTAACACCAAACTGAGCCACTAACTCCCTTCTAGTGACACCCGGTTGTTCGGACTTGGCCACCAACTTTACTTTATCTTCAAGGCTCAAAACCTTCCATAAGACCTTCTCCATTGTGAGAGGATTACAATGTGAATGGAAACACACACACACACATTATAACCCCCCCCCCCCCCGCTGATAGCAATTAACACCTGGACTGGGTAATCATGGTTGCCATGGCTACTAATAAGATTCCATATGTGTGTGATCTAAAAGCAATTTAAACTTAAGCACTCTTCAGATAAGTAACTCTTTGAAGTTAGTTAAGTTTTTGTGCATACAACCGAAAAAAGCGTTGCATACAAAACAGCTGGAAGACGCTGGGAAAAAAATTGAGACATCGTGATTTTGTGCATACAAACGAATATTGCATACAACTGAATTGCATACAAGTGGATTGTAATGTACTTGAAAGTTTCTATCATGTCCCCCCTCTCCCTCCTTCCTTTCCTCGAGGTCATACATATTAAGCTCCTTAAGTCTTTCTTCAGATGTCTTCTGGTGCAGACCCTGCACCATTTTAGTTTAGTTGATTATTTTGGGTGCAATGAGCTGGATTCAGAAATGAATACCGCTGGAGTTTCTAGCCATATTCACCACACCAGTGACAGTAAATCCCCATCAGATGCAGGAAGGACATGCCCAGTAATGATCCAAGGCTGAGCATTGTCCACTGCTGTGTAAAGTGAGTTTGCAGTGAACACAAAGTCTGGGAACACCAGGCTAATAAGCGTATGCTCCGTTTGGAGCACAGCATGCAGGAAAGGGTCAGCTGGGGGATATACAGGTGGTACTTCAGATGTAAGTAATTTCTTCTTAGATATAATTTGGAGACCACCAGGATGCAACCCAACACTGCAGCATTCTGCAGCAGTTACTGCAGGAAACAAGGCATTTTCAATGGCAGTTAATTCTTTTTGTCATGCAGTAAGCAGTAACACTGCATTTTATCTTGGTGGACACCACTGCACACCAGCACCTGGAGTAATTGGTAACCACCCCTAACCGTCCAGAGAACAACAGGCATATGCACTGCCCATGTTACATAATCAAATACCACAGGCACTGGCAGGTTCAGCAGGTTATTAGTACCTGTGCTGTTAGAGCCAGCTGTCCATCTACTGCAGGGGGTATCACTGATGGCCCCGAATCCCACTCCTGGTAGTCATTGGACCAGCTACATTATCAAACAGGGACACCCAAGTCTCTGGATGGGCTCATGAATATTGATGAGCTAGCACACTGCATGTCAGACCAAGTGCTACACCCTACAGTTGGGAGTCCTGTACATGCATCCGACAGTAGTGTGCCAGCACTAGATTAGACAGTAACAGCAGCTATTAGACTGAGATCCTGACTCTATCCCAGTACTGTATTTTTTGCCTGTGCTTTGTGTGCTGGTACTCAGGTAAGTGAGGCTTCCTGAGAACTGTAGTCCATGGTTCTATCAGGAGCAGTGTGGTATTCAGAGCCATGGCCAGAAGTAAAGCATCCCCATAGTGCAGTGTAATGAGTGGGGTACCTAGTAGGTGCTCACAGGCTGTGGTGGTCAGAAAAACAGGGCAGCTTGGTCATGCTGTGGGGAGAGCTACTCATCTGGAGAAATACTATGCAACTTAATTGAATGCCAGTAGTGCCTAAAAGACAACCAGAACTTATTCACTGAAGCCTGTGATGGATCCAGTGCTATTGCAATCAGGATTTTTCTTGAATGCTACCACAGCTCAGGGTCGCCAACAGCTGATGGATATTTGAGGGAGAGGAGGACTGCAAGAACTGAGTTAAAACAGGAAAGGGTCATTGCTTCTAGTAAGGCAGAGGGACCACTGAATTAGCTGTCCAGGTGGTGGTCCCAACAGAGGGAGACGATTGAGCAGGATGGATAGTTATTTGATTCTGATTTTGGCCACACAGCAGGTGAATCCCATGAACATTTAAAAAAATTAAGAAAGATGTATAAGAAATGTGATAAAATCTCTGTGTATTAGGCAGGGTTGAGCTTACTAAACCTTTAACAGTGCACTGGTAAAACCCTTGCCATGCTTCCACATTAAGGTTTTTATTTTTGCTGATCTTACCAGTTCTGGGGTCCTCCTTTTTTTGTTTGCTTGCGTGCAAGTTCAAGAAACATTATGTGACAGCTTAGGAGAGAAGCGGGATGTGGAGGCTCCGCAGTGTTACAGTCATGGGAGGCACTGCATTTTGGGGCTTGGCACTGGTGGACCAATGGAGGCACAGTGTGCTGATGACACTGGTCTCCAAAAAGTGCACCAAGTTGTAATGTTTTCACTGCAGCAATCAGGGGCCGCCTCATCATTGCCGCATCAGTCATTGTGACCCGTAATTGCAGGGCGGAACATTAGCTAGTCTAATACTGTTTGTGAACATGACGGGCAGCTTACTGCCACGTTCACAAACAATATTAGGCAGCCTCCCATGCCGAAGGGGGTGCCCAGTCCCCCTCAGCAGCATGTGCCCCCCGAGACGGTCTTTGTTGGCCGACAGTGGCACCAATCCCCACTGGCTTCAGGGCCACAATGTTTATGTAGCTGATGGGGGAGCTCACTCCACATCAGCAAGATGTAATCCCCCCACCTGCTGTTGTTGTCTGCCAAGAGGGGAGCCCACTCCCCGTCGGCATTATGTAAACCTCCCCCCGGTTTTGTTGCCTGCTGACGGGGTGCCCAATCCCCGTTGGCATGATGATTTTCCCCCCACATTTTCTTGTGTGCCGATGGGGGTGCCCAATCCCTGTCGGCTACAGCTGCCCCCCCAAAAAGAGTCCCTTGGCATGCTGGGATCCCACCCCAGCATGCCAAAAGCCACTGTAAAATTGAAAACCGTCCAGCGTTGTCTTTTTTTCCCCAGTAAAGGAAAAATTGTCCCTCCCTCTGACAGCCCCCTCCCACAACCCCACCACCCATTGTGCACCTGCCTCCCACACGCCCACCCCCTACCTACCTCCAGTCCGGCGCGATGATCTTCAGTGGACCGAGAACACATCTGCACTCTTCAAAGCTGACCGAGAACTGAGGAAATGCTGGTAAGCTGTTTAATGTAATAAATAGTTTTTTTTTTACTTTGTTGCATATCTCAGGCATTTTTTGGAATTTTGCCACCAAATTTTCAACACGGGGTTTTTGGGACCCCTCTTCATGAATTCTGTCACTGTCACGGTGTTAATCAGGCCTGAAGGGTGATTTCGTGGTCACTGCGTGAAATTACCTTTCGGGACCGAGTAACGAAATGACAGTGCCAGTGTTCATAAGGTGGGCACTCAAAAAGCCAATGTTGCAAATTTGGTGAAAACATTTCTAAAAATGACTGTTTTACAAGTGTGCATTGCCCAGTTCCTAAGCACGCTCATAAGTTTGCAAATTTGTAACGTTTGCACTCCACATTTTCAACATTGCCATTTTATCACACCTACTTATGAGCAGTACAGCTGTCATTTTTCACATCTCACCCAAAATGTGTTTCTGTGCATGTAGCACACAATGGCACAGTTGGTGTGCGAAATCAATGTTTGGGATGGATTAAGAAAATCACAGTGACACTGTTCATGCACAGAGGTCTTACAATGGATATGTTGAATATTTGATAAAAAAATTCCTAAAAATGACTGTTTATGAGTGTGTGTTGTGCAGTTCCTACGCACTCTCGTAAGTTTGCAGTTTGCAAAGTTGTAGCTTTTGCACTCCACATTTTCAACATTGCCATTTTATCACAATAACTTATGAGGTGTACAGCTGTCATTTTTCGCATCTCATCCAAAATGTGTTTCCATGCATGTAGCACACAATAGCGCAGTCGGTGTGTGAAATCAATGTTTGGGACAGATTAAGAAAATCATAGTGACACTGTTCATGAGCAGAGGTCTTAAAATGGCTATGTTGAAAATTTGGTGAAAAAATTCCTAAAAATGACTGTTTTATGAGCATACGTTGCGCTGCTGCTACCCACGCTCGTAAGTGCATGAATTTTTTAATATTTGCAGTCCAGAATTTCAACAATGCCATTTTACTGCACCTGTTTATGAGCAGTACAGTTTTAATTTTGCACATCTCGCCCAAAATGTGTTTCTGCTGATGTAGCGCACAGTGGCACAGTTGGTGTGCAAAATCAATGTTTGGGACAGATTAAGAAAATCACAGTAACACTGTTCATTAGCAGAGGTCCTAAAATGTCTGTGTTGAAGATTTGGTGAGAAAAGTTCATAAAATGACTGTGTTACGAGCGTGCATTGCGCAGTTTCTAAGCATGCTTGTGCCTTTGCACATTTGCAATATTTTCACTCCAGGTTGCCAACACTGCCACTTGCCTGCACCTCCTTATGAACAGTACAGATGTCATTTTTTTACATCCTGGCCCAAATGTGTGTTTGCACTTCCGGTGCAGACAAGCACGGTTGTTGTGGAAAATCCATGTTTGGGACACATTAGGAAAATCACACTGACACTGTTCATTAGCAGAGGTCCTAAAATGGTTATGTTGAAAATTTGGTGACAAAAGTCCATAAACTAACTGCGTTATGAGCGTGCATTGCGCAGTTTCCATGCACGCTTATAACCTCGCACATTTGCAATATTTTCACGCCATATTTTCAACATTGCCATTTTTCCGCACCTCTTTATGAACAGTACAGCTGTCATTTTTCACATCCTGGTCGAAATGTGTTTTTGCACTTCCAGCACAGAATAGCACGGTCGCTGTGGGACATCACTGTTTAGGACACATTACAAAAATCAGAGTGACACTGTTTATTAGCAGAGGTACTAAAATGCCTATGTTGAGCATTTGGCAATAAAAGTCCATAAAATGACTGTTACGAGTGTGCATTGCGCAGTTTCCATGCACGTTTATAACTTTACACATTTATAATATTTTCACTCCAGATTTTCCCACACCTCCTTATGAACAGTAAAGCTGTCATTTTTCACATCCTGGTTGAAATGTGTATTTGCAGTTCCGGCGTAGAATACCGTAGTTGCTGTGGGAAATCAGTGTTCAGGACACAGTAACAAAATCACAGTGACACTGCTCATGACCACAGGTCGTTAAATGCCTATGTTGAAAATCTGGTGATAAAACTCCACAAAATGACTGTGTTACGCACATGCATTGTGCGGTTTTCACATGTGCTCGGACGTGCAAGCATTTTTAATGTTCCCACTACACATTTTCAACATTGCCATCTCTTCATACCTCCCTGTGGATGGTACAGCTGTCATTCTTCACATCCTGCCCAATCTGTGTTTTCGTACATGTGGTGCAGAATGACACTGTCACTGTTGGAAGTCAGTTTTCAGGACACATTAACAAAATCACACTGCCACTGTTCATTGCAAGAGGTCCCAAATGCTTTCATGAGGTGGGGTCACAAAAAGGCCATGTTCAAAATTTGCACTGTGAATACCAACAAATGCCTGAGGCATTACGGTTTCTAACCATAATGTCCTACCCTGTACAGACAGACAGGCATTGGGGTGTGCCTTTGGATTGCCAACTGTATTGCTCATGCCATCCACCCTCACCCCCCCAGCCACTGACAGGTATCGAGGTGTACCTTGGACTCTTCATCCCAAGACTTCACCCTATTCTCCTATGCTGCACCCACTTCAGTGTATGTCCTTATGGAATGGGGTGACTGCAAAGCCAAACACCCTAAGGCACAGCTCAACACGAGTCAGTATCTGCGGAATAGGATGATGTAACATGGCTTGACCATCATGGGTGACGACCAAAAACCTTATCCCAAATCCTGTCCGTCTCTAGAGGATGGAGGTGGGGTTCATGTGAAGTTCAGTACTTCACTGCCATTCCTATTCTGCATCTGTCTAACTCCTGCATTTCTAATGCTAATATCAGCAAGTAAACATTCGCCATTGACAAATGCTTGTTTCTTTTTGGCTTCTGACCACAGTTGCAGTTCACTGCAAACAGTTCCTACTGTCTCAGCACGCCTTCACACACCCCAAGTTAGGGTGCAAGTAACTCCTGTCATCATGATGGCCTGCTCCAGCCAGGGGCAAACTGTGACCCCATGATTGGCAGGACTTCATGTCCCGTTCCCAAGTTCTGGGTCAATCAACACCACAGTTTTTAGTGAGAGTAACACTACTGATTTTCAATAATTGTTTCTTGAGGACTGTCATTCTTAAAATGTAGTGACACTCAACAGGATGTTGATTAAATACTTTTCTGACAACATGGGAAGGCATTTACAGTCTCTGTTGCTAGCCCATTAAGGATGCTCCCATCAGACACCCCTGCTCCACTGCCTAGGCTGTCTCTGAAGACAGAGCAACACAATCTGGGTAAGGAGCTGCCTCAGATTGTGCATTCCCCCAATACACAGCCAACATGCCAAGGGAAAGAAAGTGAGTGCAGTCCACCAGCAGTGTAGTTGCCCCCCTTCCCCCATGACTGCTGGAATCAGAGTTGAGAGTGTTGGCACTGCTGGCACTACAGCATAGGATTGCCCTCCAGGGCAATGAAATATGGTGATTGTGAAAAAGCAACATTTCTTCAAAAACCAAGGAATTCTACCCCTCAGAGCAAGCAGAAGGTAACCAGGGACAAGAGGGCTGCCAGAGTCTCCATTGAAGTCTTGGTCAGCTATACAGTGCAAGAATGAATTAAACAGGGGACTCCTTCACTCTTCTACCTACCATTGACGACTGTAGCAGTAAATAAGAGAGACAGTCAATGTGAAGGATGGCCAGACTAGAGGACATAGTGAAGAAATGTCCAAAGGGGGGCACTAGAGCAGGGGTCAAGAGTGAGCTACTTACAATGCAATTGTGGCATTACTGTACTAGAGCAGCACACCAGTGAAACTGCCTGCTGTAGTCACACTGAAAGTAATATGTTCAACTCCATGTAATAATGAGTGGTTTTCTTTTGGTGGAAAGTGACAAAGGGATAGTTTGTCTTAAAATCTTCAACTCTCAGCCATTAACAAAGTGCAGTACCAAATACCAACTGTCACGGCTCCTCTTTTGGCCTTGGATACTGTTGGCTTACTCTAATGGTTAAAGTTTCTTAGCTTTATGCAGGCAGTTCATCTTCCCTGTCTAGCTCTTTAAATCTTTAACTCTGTCATCAAAAGCTGCTGCATACTGTAGTCAGTAATAGCATATATGCGTTTATTGCTTGCTGTCTGCTATTTCTATCATGGTTATCATCCCTTGTCAGATTGTGACCTTGTTTTTACCTGTTCTGTCAAGCATGTCAGGTGTTCTTAAAGTTGTACCGTCCTGATAAAAATTCACAAAATTCACAAAGTAAGGAAGACTACATTACCTAGTAATACAGTAACTTAAGGTAGAAATGGACACTACTGTAGGTTCAGCCAATTTCCTCACCCACAGAGAACAAGAATGCTGTGCAAATGTATACTAATGTATAGAAATTTTCAAACTTTCAACACAAGGTTCGCTTTTGCCTAACTGCACATTCAGTGTGCTATCAGTGCCACTTAGCACACCTTTTTCCACTTTGCTGTATGTGCTAGCAGCTCAGATTGCAGATTTTTTGACAATGCCATGTTGTTTTATGTGAGCAATATTGAGAGAGAAAACTTAATTGGGGAGACTTGAGAAATATGAAACATAGAAACTGACGGCAGGTGAGGGCCGCTCTGCCCACCCAGTCTGCCCATTTTTATCTTCATTTTTGCTGCAGACCCTAGTTGATCAACTGTATGACAATGTCTTGTCCCCAACCCCTTTCTTAGCCCAGCAATTCCCATGTGCCTAACCCAGGCATTTTTGAACCTCACCTCTGTTTTTGCCCCCACTATCTCAGCTGAAAGGCTGTTCCAGGAATCCACCACCCTTTCTGTGAAGAAGTATTTCATCACAACTCTCTTGAATCTACCTCCTTCCAGCTTCATAGCATTTGCCCTTGTTCCTGAGCACATTTCCTCTAAAAAGTACTTCCCTCCTGTACCTTATTTACCTCCAAATGGTATTTAAAGATGTCTATCATATCCTCTCTCTCACTCCTCTCCTCCAGGGTGTACATATTGAGCTCCATTAACCTCTCCTCTTAGGTCTTTTGTTGCAGACCTTGCACCATTTTGATGGCCCTCTTCTGGACTGCCTCCACTTTGTCTATATCTTTCCTGAGATGTTGTCTCCAGAATTGGACACAGTACTCAAGATGGGGCATTTCCACTGATCAATATATGGGCAACACCACCTCCATCTTCCTGCTGGTAATACCCCTACCTATGCACCCTAGCATCCCACTAGCCCTCCTGACTGCCTTGTCACACTGCCTGGCCACCTTTAGGTCACCTGGTGTGATTACCCCCAAGTATATTTCCTGCCTGGTTGTTGTCAGTATCACTCTCCCCATTTTGTACTCCACACCCACATTTCTATGGCCCAAGTGCATTATTTTGCACTTTTTTGCACTAAAACCCAGCTGCCCTACCCCTGACCACTCCTCCATTTTTTTCAGATCCCTGATCATCCTTTACACCTTCCCTGGAGTATTCACTCTGTTGCAAATCTTGATGTCATCTGTAAAGAGGCAGATCTTCCCTTCCAGCTACTCTGTTACTGTACAGCATGTCACTTATAAAGACATAAAAGTAGATCAATCCCAGCTTTGACCTGTGAGATACCTTGCTGGTCACCCTCCCTTCCTCCATTTACCACTACCCTGTCTCCTATCCCCTAACCAGTTTCTTTCCCAGGTTACTACCTTATTGCCCACCCCCAGGCTACTCAACTTGCTACCAGTCTCCTATGTGGAACAATGTGGAAAGTCTTGCTAAAATCCAGGTAGGCCATGTACACCACCCTCCCTGATCTAGTTCTGTGGTCACCCAGTTAAAGAACTCTATCAAATTTGTTTGGCATGACCTTCACCCTGTGAATTCATGCTGCCTCAGATCATGTAACCCTTGGATTAAAGATATTCCACAATCCTTTCCTTTAGCAATATTTATCCACCACTGAGGTCAGACTGGCAGGCCTATAATTGCCACCTTCTCCCTTGCTGTCACTTTTGTGAAGTGGGACTATGTCTGCCCTTCTCAAGTCCTCCAGGACCATTCCACTCTCCAGTGATCTGTTAAATAAGGCTATCAGAGATACAACTAGTACCTCCATGAGCTCCCTCAGCACCCTTGGATGCATCCCATCTGATCCCATAGCTTTGTTCACCTTCAGGTCAGTGAGCGCTTTCTTCACTCCACAGAAAAATGACTTGTGTCCATTTCCCTCCCATCCAAACTCTGGGTGCCTTTTTAGGGCCCCTCTCCTTCCCGTTGTAATGTGTACACTGAGCAGAAGTATTTGTTCATGATGACTGCTATTTCTTGACCCCTCTCCATACAGTCCCCCCATAACCATACAATCCACCCTTTGTCTTCCTTTTTTGGTTAACATACCTAAGAAATGTCTTGTCCCCTTTGATACTGCCTGAGCTTTTCTTCCTTCAGCTTCTGCCTTTACAATCCTTACTGCTTTTCCTGCTTCCCTCTGGTTTTCCTGATTTACTTCCATATACTCCCCTCTCTGGAGCTCCTTATACCTTCTAAATGCAACTCTATTAGCCTATTAGCCTTTATCTTTTCTGCCACCTCTTTTGAGAACTATAGTGGTCTTCTCTTGCTTTTGCTTACCTGCCTGATGTACAGTTTTGTTGCCTTCTCTATGACTTCTTTTAGTTTAACTAACTGTTCCTGTGCCCCCCCCCCAGTCATCCCCCTACCAGGTCATTAATGAGGCATTCACTCATCTTCATAAAATCAGCCTTTCTGAAGTCCAGTACTCTCACCATTGTGTATACGGGACACAGAAGAAAAACAGAAAAGTGTGTGTGTGTGTGTGTGTGTGTGTGTGTGTGTGTGTGTGTGTGTGTGTGTGTGTGTGTGTGCATGGGGGGTGGGAATAGTGTAGTTACCCTGTTTTGGATAGGTTGCTTTATCTATTTGTTAGTGAAACAGACGTTAGGTGTGGCAAGAAAGAATACAGTCATGAACCTGTATGGTAATTCTTTTAATATGTATTTTTCCTGGAGCCACATACTGAACTGTAATAGCTCAGTTCCAGGTGTGTTCTGAGGGAATGGTACAGTAGAAGTTGAACAATGAAATTTACCATACATGGATCAGTAATTCGTTATCCAGTACACAACTGTAGCACTGAATGGGTCTCTGTGTTTTTCTGCATACAATGGTTCAAGAAATTACCAGGATGACCTGTGTCCTGTTTGTTCCAGTACATGTACCTATACCAGAGAGCTGCAATCCACAATCAAATTCAAGTCACTAGAAAACAGGAGACTGTTCAGTCTCTTTATAGTAATCAGTCTTCTTTATCGTTATTTATTTTACCACCAAAAATCAATGTTTCATGAATCCTGGATAAATTTTAATAGGGGGTCCTTGTGTTCGGATCTTTTCATAAAGCCATAGGACATATAAATATCTATTATTTGTTGCTTGTAGTGGTGCAGGTCTTCATTTATAACTATGTGTGCTCATTCAGCTTGGTCACAAATGGTACAGGTTAGGTGGTGGATCTCCTTCATGGTCGGTTCGCTGACCTATAAGGCCCTACACTGGCAGAGTCCTGGCTACCTGCAAGACCTCCTGTGTCCCTACTGCCCCATCCGCTCACTCCGCTCTTCTGAAGAAGGATTGCTAGAGGTTCTCAGGGTCCTTCTAAAAACATCTGGAGCTCACACTTTTGTGTTTGCAACTCCAACCCTGTAGAACTGTCTACCTTACCATGTTCAAGAAAGTCAGACAACTGACCAGTTTAAACAGGAGCTAAAAACTTATTTATTTAGACAGGCCTTTCCTTATCTAGATTAGTATTTTGCTGTTATTTAATATTAGTGATGTTTTATTGTATGTACAGCATATTTAAAATGTTTTTTTATGTAAAGTGCTTTGGATTATTTTGAGAAATATGCAATGTAAAAATTTGATTGATTGATCTTACGTCCTTGTAATGTGGCTGACTGAGTGACTTGCATATGCAGCCCATGATGCTTTGCATTGTGGGGGCATGTGTGATTTTGTATTGACTGAGTGACTGCACATAGCTGGAAAGAAATACCTGTACCACTACAGAAAACAAATAATACTCTCACTCACCTGATCCCCATTACCTTGTTATGTTAATTTCCTGGTATTGTCCAGTGGTAATCCTCTCTTTCTCTCAAATCCCATTGCCAAATTATGTAACTTTCCTGAGTCTAATGGTACAATTCCCTTACCCAGTCCCCACTGCCATCTTATGCACAGTAACTTCCCTGGTGTCCACCCTTCCTTCACCCAAACCCTTTTTTCATGCTAAGTAACTTTCCTGGTGTCCAGTGGTACCCTCTGCCCAAATATGTCCTGTTGTCATGTTAAGTAACATCCCTGGTGCTCAGTGGTACCCCCAACTTGATCCCTGTTGCCATATTAAGCAATCTTCTTGGTGTCTAGTGGTCATTCCTCCATCCTGATAGCCTCCTACTTCCCATGACACCTCTTTCCAAAGACATTGGCCAGCACATACACTCCTTTCATCTCCCTGGTGGGTCATCAAATCATCTGTCCCACACAAGACCTGTATCACCATATACTGCTGTATAGCAATACAGAACTTGTGGTCTGAAAATCAACTAAGTTCACATAACATTCTACTACACATGTGTGGGAATCTGTTCATTTTCAACTGGTTTTCTTTTTTTATCCCTAACTCTGGTAAAGCCCAAGCTATTTTAATCTCACTTGGATGAAAGCTTTTGACCACTCTATGATCACATTAGTTGTAACACGTAACTCCCAGAAAACAAATTGGTATTTGCTGGCTAAGAGGTTGAACACCCATTTTGGGGGGAGTTACAGTATGTGTCACCACTAACGTGATTATGAGGGGCAAGGGAGGTTAAACACTTTCACTCAAGTCTGGAAAATAAAAGCTTGAACACAACTAGAGTTAGGGTAAAAGAGGGAAATTTGTTGACAATAGAAAAAATCTGTGTGCAAGCACATTATCAATTCATGCAGACTCTGTTCATCGTCGTTATGCATGTCCTGTGCCAATAAACCAACTGTTTGAATTTACAGGCAGTTTCAATAGAGTTCAAATACGTTTTTTGAAATATGTAAAATTCATGAAGAATTATTACATTTAAACATTAATATAAAAACACATAAGTATTTTTATTTGTGCAAAAGCTATAGACATAAAGTTATGCAATACAATAACATTCATATGTTCTAATTTAGTAGACAGGACATTGCTTTTTCTGTAAACTGTACAGCACCATGAAAAACAGTTTTATCAATCAACAATAACAAATGTACACATTGGCCACTATGCAAGATTTGGACGGTAGTTTGTGGAAAATACGCATACCACGCCCGTGTAGCTGTGCACCTGCAGATAGGTGCGCACATGCAGGTATTTACAACCAGTTCCCACCTGTCCATGGCTCCCCCCATGGTGTGCAAGACTCCTCAGGGCAGTAGGGGGGCTGAGTCACAGACCTGAGTGGGCACCCAATGGGATGCCTCTCCTGGTTCCAACAGTGGATCCCTTGCAAGGTGTGGGTCCTGAGTAGTGCATGCCTACTGCAGGCACCTGGATGTGCATGGTATGGCCCCTACCACCAGTCTGCCCACTGGCCCAGCCCTTGGCTGACAGCACCCTCCCACACATTGCAGTACCCCCAGAGTTAGGAACCCACCCCTGGTTTGCACCCCTGCAACAGCAGCTGTGCCCCTGACCCCAATGTGGCTGTACCTCCAAGCCTCCATAGGTGGGCAGTGTCACAGTCCATCCTCCCCATCACTTAACCCCCCCACTCACCCAGCAACATCCCACCCCAGTGCTACCACTGTGTTGCAGTTTCGGACAATCACCCATCCTGCTGACCCATTCTTCTCTGTCTGCCAAGTGGGAAGGGACAGCCCAGAGGGCTCTGTCCCAGTCCCCCCACATCTGGTGGGTGCTGACAGTGGGGGTGTGCAGTGAGTTACATCAGGGCCCCCACTGCTGTACCCTGTGCCCATCTCTGCACCCATGCAGCCAGCACTATGCACTTTAATGAATGGCACATGGTGCGGGCAAATTGCCGGCATCGGGATCAGGTGCATTGGGGCTGAGCACCCCCATCCCCAGTTAGTGCATCCTGTGTGACAGGCACAATGTATGCAGATTGGCTACGCACCACAGATATGTGGCATGTAGTCATTCCGCCCATTAGTGCATAGGGCCCATTTTGCATTATCATTGCTAAAATGCAGTAAAGGAAAAATTCATGTTTCTCACTCTTTATGAAATGCAGAACAAAACAGAACTAAATGTTGAATTGTTATTAGTTGTTCCTGTTTACACGTGCATAATACATTCAGTAACTATGAGCTCAATTCCAGAAGGGGATATGCCAGCATAAGGAGAGATACGCCAAACCCCATAGCGTATCTTGCAACTTTCGCCAGGTGATACACCAGCCCCTATTACAAGAGGCGAGATGTGCATGGCATATGCAGGCTGTGACAATCGTAGGATTTGACAACACTTCATGCGCCCACAACATCTGGCGCAACTGCGGGTTATGAAAGCAACATAGCCAAACTCCAGTAGGGCAGCTGTCATAACTCGCAGGTGCAATTACAAGAGATGCAGTGGCATACCTAAGCTATGACAGCTCAGACCTGTCTTAAGTGGCATCTGATGGCTGGCACCGTTGGGTGCCACCATGTAGTGTGCCGGCAATGGTGCCAGGTTAACCCCCACGCCCCTACTAACACACTCCTGCACCAACCCCTCTGATCTGCTCAGACCCTCAAGGGTCCATTTCTGTTGTGCCCCCCCGGATAACTGTGCCATGTGTCCTGCCCCTCCCATGCCCCCTGGTGCCTGCTGAGGTGGTCCAGGGCTTGGGGGGCTTTGGGAGGCCGCTTGTCACTTGCTGTGAGTTGCAACATGTGACTGTGATACACCGTGCATGGGCTATCACCAGATGCATGGTGTATCTCGCATGTCGCAAGTGCCAGGACCCTGCCACTTCTGGAATGTGGCGTAGGGTCTCTGGTGTAGGGGTGACTAGCATAACTCGCAACTGGGTGCAAGTTACACCACTCATCTTGGAATCAGGCCCCATATCTTTTGATACAAGATTATCTGTAATATTTGACAAATATTCCCAAAAGGTGCCTAATCTCACTAAGCATAATATGTTTCTATGGCTCTTGTTTTCACAATAGAGTAAATATTGTTCTGTTTATGCTGAAAGTTTAAGAGTGCTATAAACATTATTTTTGGATACCTTTTTTACTTTTTTTGAAATCTCTTTGGTTATAAATATCTTGTATTCTTTCTATGGCTTCAGAAACAAAAGCTAAGGGGTAAGCCATGAGCACTGGTATATTCCAACCAAAAAGTCACATAAATCAAACCTCTTTACATAGGAAAAGACTTCACCAAGGTCAAGGACCAGTCTGACATTTTCTATTCTTTAACTGTACAAGTATGCATCATATCATTCTAGCATAGTTAGGGTACTCTGTCTTCATCCACAATTCAATCATTTTCCATTGGCGCATAGCCCTTATAATTATTCCTGCTTCTATGACCAAAGCCCCTGTCTCAAGTCTTAAGAATGAGCTGGGTGTGTCTCTTTGGGTACCCAATGATGTTCTCAAAAAGAAATGTTGCAGTAGTTCTGACTTGCATAAATTCCCTAGCATGTCACAAACTTCACTACCATACAAAAGTTGCCTTATCACTTTCACATCAAATACTGATTTTAAGGCCTTAAGCCTTAAATGAGCTGTCAGTGTATTTAGTTTTGAATCTGCAAATAGCCAAGGAAGTCTTTTGGTCATTATTTTGACAATGTCAGGGTGAGATTTCCATGTAAGTTCATCACCAAAAATCACAACCGAATGTTTTTATTCTGTTACCTCCTCAAACTCATGACCAACTACAACCCAGTTGATTATCATACTATTCTTTTTCCTAAGACTAGTATATTGGTTTTATTAATATTTAATTCCAGATCTATCCTGTCTAAGTGTATATTATTGCTGATCATCCTCTTTCAAGGCTCAGAGTGGTTTGTAATAATAAGATAGCATAATCAGTGTATAGCATCATTTGAACATTTGTTCCAAACACTTCTGGAGGATATGTATCTATATCAATAAGGGATTACACATGTTACGTACCTGTATCTTTTTCATTGTGCCATCTTTATGGACTGGAACATGCCTAAAAATGGTCCTTTGGATCAGAATTCCTACCCAGTAATCAAATGCAAATAAATAAATTCATTTCACCAAGCAATCACTATATAAGTTAAAAAGCAGGGTATCTAGCATGCAGCACTGATTAGCCCAGCACCTGATGCTAATTGGATCTGTGAGAGCTCTGTCTCTAGAGAATTCAGCTCTTGGAGTTGTGTTTGTATGCAAAAACTTTAACATTAGCAGACAAACATCAAAATTTAATTTTCTGACATATTCCAGAGTATACTCCTATTCATTCAGTCAAACTCTGACTTAATGTCAACAAAACAGGCATAGATCTTTCTTTTCTTTGTAACAACATTTAAGTCCAAGATATAATTCAATGTCAAAATGACATACACAGTACTATGATATTTTCTGAAACCACAGTGAAATTGAGAGATCAAGTTGTTATCATAAACCTATTCTTCAAGTCTAGACAATAATATTCTAGGATACATTTTTTGTGCAATTGGAAATAGCGTTACAGGTCTATAGCAGTTTGGATAACTTCTCAAAAGCTCATTCTCTCTCTTTTTTTAAATAAATTATCCAGTTGTTAGCTATGATTGTTGCATAGATTTATACTGCATGTTATTGTGTGACATCCCAAAGGTTACCAAAGACTAAACCACTTGTTTTTGAGTCTGATAGCTTCTTGTAGCTCCACTCTTAATGAATTTCTGTAATTATTCTTTTTTTCATATTAACATACTTCTGTACTCTTTTTCTTTAGATATTTAAGAGATACTAATAATGTCTCACTATTTTTGTAATCTATCAACCCACTTTAATTATCAATTTTACTGTCTACAATCACTATCAAATCATGGGTTTCATTTCCCGCCTTATAGTTATTTTGTTTTCTATCTTTTGGGGACAAATCAATGTTTATATTATTCATTAAGCCAACAAAAAAAGATATTACTTCTTCTAATCTTATGGGAATCTCTTTTTTTAAAGCAACACTGATTAAATTCTGTAAACTGGATGCAGCTGTGAAACGATGGACAGTGTTTTGCTGAAGATTTTGTTCTGCTAAAGGCTTTGCTGCACTTTATTAATTCACTCAGTCTCTCTTCTGCTCATTCAATTGCAGTCTAAAAGCATGATTTTTGGCATTTTTTCCAAGCTGAGCTGGTTAGCACCCGGCAAGGGCTTCCTTTCCCCTTTATGACTCAGTGTCTGCTATGCAGCTAGCTAAGTGGCATTGCCCCTTTTATGATGTTACTAACTGAAATGGACAGTTAAAGCTTTAGCACCTCAAATTTAAATTTCCAAGTATGAAAAGGGGGAATATATTTAAATAATAAATTTAAATTTATAAAAATCATGTTCTTCAGTTCTTCAAAATTCTTAAAAAAGCAATATACAGTACAATAAAACTCAGTAACGTGTACACTACCTACTCCCTCACAAAGACTTTCCATCTTTGTTCAACGCTGAGAATAAAAAAAGAGACAAAAAGATGAAATTACTATTTTGTTATCTCTTCTCTGTAGCAATATGGTGCACTTTAACATTGCAAGACTATGTTTTCTTAGATCTTCCAAATGACTTTCTTCAAAGTATCAATTCTGTTTTTCAGCTGCTGTCATGCAGATAGTAGTCACACTCTCAGCTCCTTGCAACTTTTCCTTGCTCAGCTTTGCACCTGTGCTCGCAGCTCAAAAAAAAATAAAAGAACTAGTGGCGGTTCAGATCACATCTCAGTGAGTCACTCACAAAGTGACTGTCGGTTTCTGTCAGCAGAATTAACTTTCCCAAATCTCTCCCGACTCTCTCCTTAAGTCTGCTCCTGTCTCTCTACTTCAATCTACTCTCATTTTTCTGACTTCTAGGGCAATGAGTTCAAGTGCAGGTACCAGCAAAGATGCTGCAGCTATGTTAGCTACTGCCTATAAAAGAGAGATAACAAAACATTCCAAGTGTGGTACTATAGATAAGATTACAACACTAATCCTGCATTTTTCCTGGATTCCCCATCCAACAAAACACTCAGACATTGATTTTGTGGTTGCTTGTATTGGCAATCAGTTTATTCCAGAAGTTCTTAATTATTATTATCATTTACATTTCTTCAAATCTGTTTATCACACTTTGTTTCTGTTTATAATATATCACATCATCATTCCTTTTCCACTGTATTAACTCATTCTACTTTATATACACATAATATACATATTTTTACAGTCTCTACCTTTATTCATTATCTTCTCCCCACCCAGATGTACATCATGGGAGGCCTCTTTTCTTTCATTCTGTCTTCTCAGGGTGCCAGTGTAAACTAACACCCTTCCTCCAGTCATCCTATCTGTGTGGCCTTGTAGGTCCACTTGCCCTCCCCTCCCTCTTTTACATTCCCCTTCCCCCATCCTTCATTTCTTCTCACATTTACATCCAATAAACTCTCATTTGACCAGCCATTCACCTTCGCCTGGTCCTCAGGCTGCCCCCCCCAGACACCATCCAGCTTTGGTTTGGGGGCCCCCCTTATATGTTCCTTCCACATTACCATGTAGGGTGGGTTGGAGGTAAAGTCAAAAGGAGTAAAAATATGAGCCCTGGCCCCTGTGGCATGGCCTTATGTTTATTTATTATTTATTTAGCTTTTGTTAACCAGGTAGGTACACTAGACAAGACAATTTGCCTATTTTCAGGTACGACCCGGGAGAGTACAGGAAATAACATACTTAAACACTTGGAACAACATGGCACATAATTAGGAACAGGTTACATATGATGAGACTACAAGGTAAGATTACACATCACAATAATTAGTTGTTTAACCAGGATTAGCACACTAAGCTGAAAGCTTTTTTACAGGAGTGACCTGGGAGCACAGGGAAGCTAAGTGACTTGCTCAGGGTCACAAAGTATGAAAGTGGAAGCTGTGGGATTCAAACCCAGGTCTGGTCTGCTTGATTTCACCAGATTTACAGCTCAGAGCCTTAAACCACTGCGCTATACTGCCTCCCTAATTAGGAACAGGTTTCACATCATAAGACTAAGGTAAGATTACACAACACTTGATTAGGCACAGGTTACCCGCCATGAGACTACAGGTAAGTTTACACACCTTAAGATAAGTGGAGCATCAATTATGGAGCAGTACAGTATACTACATCTTAAGCCGGTAGTTTTGTATGGGTGCAAGTGCTATCATGTGTCACGGGGGGTTTTGACACCCACAGGGCCATTTTAAGATGGCTCCATAGGAAAGAACGCAGGCTGCCCTGCGAGGGGGCAGCACAGACCTGTGTTGGGAAGGTGTTCCAGAGTTTAGAGGCACATGCTGCGAAGTCCCTTTCACCCATTTGGGTCCCAGTCACAGGCACCTTGAGTGTGGCAGACCCCTGAGACCTAAGGTGATATGATGAGGGGGCAGTTTGGGCCAGCAAGCTTGCCACCCCTGGGGGGGGGTACCTGTGTTGAGGACCTTACCAGTGAAGCAGCCAAGTACAAAGTCAATGTGCTTTGTAGGCGAGACCCAGTTTAGCTTATTGTAGAGCTCACAGTGATGAGTGAGCCAGGGGGCCAAAAGGGCAAAGTGGCAGACATTATTATAAGCCGTCAACCACCTGGAGAGATGGGCCTTAGTGGTACAGGCAAACAGCAGGAGCCCATAACACAAAGACGGGAGAAGCATCCCTCTCATGAGGGCAACATGTGTGGCTGGTGTGAGGTTATTTTTTGCCCTGTAGGCCAGACCCAGTTTACAGTTGACTGTTTTACATATCCTCTGGATATGAAGGCCGAGGTCAAGCTGTGGGTCCAGCATTACTCCCAGGTATTTGAAGTTGTCTGTAATAGGGATCGGGACATTTCCCTTCCCGGATATACAGAACGGCATACGGGTGGCCTTAATCTTAGCCCAGGACCCAAAGAGCATAGCCTGGTTTTTTTTTTAGGTTAAGATTAAGCTTGTGGTTCAGGATCCATGCCTGAATGTTTGTTAGGTCTACACTCAAGTGTTGATTAATGACCCAACCTCATAGGAGTGAGATAGGCCATGGAGCGCACCCTCTCTCTCTCTCTATCTCTCTCTCTCTGTCTTCCCAATAGCTAATCAGGATAACTTAATTTTCCAGAGCCTCCACCCCTTTTGTGAGGTCACCTGGCCCCTATCCTATACCTTCTGTATACAGCTCCCACCTGTTTTTCTTTTTTCCTTGCCTTTTCCCTGTCAATCCCACCTCTGCAGGCTATGCTCCCCATCCCCCCCTTCCTTTTCAGCACCCAATTTATTGGATGGCTTCCCAGGAACAAATAAGTCTGCCCCTTTCATTGGGTAAACCGCATTGTTCCCAGAATCCCCATCCAACAAATCCCATCCAACAAAACACTCAGGCACTCAATCTGTGGGTGCCAGTATTGGCAATCAATTTATTCCACGATTTCTTAACTATTATTGTGTTTTACATTTCTTCAAATCCATTTATCACATATTGTTTCTGTTTATTATACATCACATCATCATTCCTTTTCCATTGTATTAACTCATTCTACTTAATATACACATCATATACATATTTTTACAGTCTCCGTCTTTATTCATTATCTTCTCACCACCGCAGCTGCACACACATTCTTTCTTCTCAGGGTGCCAGTGTACACTAGCGCCCTTTGTCCTGTCATCCTATCTGTGTGGCCTTGTAGGTCACCCTTCCCTTCCCCTCCCCATTTTCCCCTCCCAGTCCTTCATTTCTTCCACTAGCCCACCTTCAGCTTGTGAAGGATGGTGAGCCTTCTCCCTTTTCTTCTCTCTCATCCATACTTCAATACAGTCAGCTATCTCTGAATTGAATTGGTCTGCCCCCATACCGGAGAGGTGTACTCCACCCCCCTTATAAAACTCATCCTCATGTTTCTCAATCCCCCTATATATCACTCTGCCCCCTATCCCTCTAAACAAGGCCCCTAGTCTATGGTTCATGCTCTTCTGCACATTATCGATGGCCTTGTTGCTGTGGGCATTCCATCAGACCCTTCTGGGAACCATGTCCGACTAGACCAGCATGACACCCGGCCACCATCGCATTATTTTGGTAATGTTCTCTTTAATTTGGTAGAATATGTTGAGCCAGGGCCGGGTCCCCAGGTCATTCCCACCCAGATGTATGATTATAATGTCCAGCTTGGGTGTCCATCCCTCATCTCCCAGGAGGTTGGTAAGAGTTGGTTCCACCTCATCCCTCTGACTCCTCTCTGCGTCACACCGTACACTGCCTCGGGTCCTGATACAGCTGTCGACGCCCTGCTCTCCTTGCCACTCTCTTTTCCGCCCAAAAAATGAACGAATGCCCGCAGATCCAAATCTCCTGCAGTCTCTTGTGACTTGTTAAATCAAGCACATTATATTGAGATATGACACTGCATTTTTTTTCTTTGCCCACTTCCCCATCCCCTCACTGTTCCAAAAACCCCGCCAGTCTGTGGCCTACACCCCCATTGACCGTACTCCCACTTCCCACATGTTCTTTCTGTGGTTCCTGCAAAAGAAAAGGAAACAGTGTAAGTTATTGTGTTTTTTAAATTTTTCTCACATACCTCCTGTTACAAGAAGAGGTCCACTGCCCCACTTCCTTTATTTCCTCCTCAGACTTCCCTTTTCCTGCCTCCACTGAGGCTGCCCCGATTCTAATCAAGTGAGTGGAGAAACATCCAGGATTTTCCCCTACAAATTCCATTCCCTTCTTCATCAGGGCCACAGCCTGTGTGCCCGTTACTGGTTTTCCATCCCCATGCACAAATAATACCCTCTTCTTATTAAATCATGCTGCTGCATACGCAAACAGCGCCTGCACCGGACATATGGTCTAACTCTCAAACTGCCTCAAGACTACGCTAGTCTCTTTTCCCTCTTGATCTGTTTTGGATCTCCTCAGGTATTTCATAACTTCTTGTACTCCCCAAGATATCTCATCCTAATGCAGTCCTTCCCCCACTCCCCCCCGTCCTACCACTTCACTTATCCGGAATGCTTCATGAAACATGACTGCAAAAATGGCCACAAACAGCATGCCCTCATCTTTGGACCTGCATATCAAGTGCATTATCCCCATACGCTGTTCCAAAATGGCTTTGGATACTGGCCTTCTCTTGTCTTTAGACCTCCCCTTAAGCCACATCCATCCCTGCATCATTCGCTTCACCAGCACACTCCTGTAAGACTCTGACCAACCTTTTAAGCTACAGACCATACTAATCACTGCTAGGGGCAACAGACTTCTCGGAAAACAAACTGAACTTACAAGCTCAAATGAGCAGACTGGGTGGGCCATAGGCCCTTATCTGCCGACACTGTCTATGTATCTATGTATCTATGCAGGTGCACCCCCATAGTTGTATGTGCCATACATCTTTTCCATCCATCCACCACAAATCTGCCTACCTGGTCCTCAGTAACCATCCCACTTACCTCTAAGCCTTGGCCCTCTCTGAAGGCCTGAAACAATCACCATGACCCCTCGTATGCCTTTAGTGTTCTGGGTGACAAAGAGTTATAGAACAGTAACTCGGCTCCCTCCAGCCAATCTCCCAAATGTCTGCAGGCACTGGTGTGTCTTTCACCTCTGCTCCAGGGGCGATGGCTCAGAATATGTCCAGCTGCAGATGGGGGGAGGCTGTCAGCTATCATGTTCTGTACCCATCTATATGCATAGCTCTAAATGACAGGTTAAGGCACAAACCCTGAAGTACCAGCTGTCTTAACACCTTCGTCACCCTTTCTGACTCAGGCCCCTTTTTATTCAGCACCTTGACCACGGCCCTGTTTTCACACCAAAATGTGACTTTCTGATTCCTCAACTCTTCTCCTCACAGCAGTGAGCAAGCCCAGATAGGAAACATTTCCAAAAAGGTAATGTGCTTTATAATCCCCTTGGATTTCCATTCTGCCAGAATTGCCTGCAAACACCATTTTCCCCTAAAATAGGATCCCATCCCCAGGCCTCCAGCAGTGTCTGTGTACAAGTCCAGATTGGTATTAAAGACCCAATCATCCTGCCAAAATGTCTTCCCATTGAATTTTCTATGGAATTGCTCCCATGTTGACAGGTCCTCCTGCGTGCCCTTTGATTTTTCCACCCAATGGTGGGGCCTAGAGGCACCCCAGGTTGCCCATGCTAGGCATCATATAATCATATGCCCCAGACCAATTGCCCTGCAGGAGAAATTGAGGTGCCCTAGCAACTGTTAGATTTGCCATAACTGCACCCTCCTACGCACCTTAATATTCTGCACTAACTGCTGTAATCTCTCAGTTTTCATGGCTGGTAGGCAGAATACCTCCACTGTCACATCTACCTCGACCCCCAAAAATTCAATCCTGTTACAAGGGCCCTCATTTTTTTTCTGGGGCCAGAGAGACCTCCAGTTCCTGACAGAATTTCTGGAAAGAAGCCTGCATAGCCTCCATCTTCTCCCTACCTTTTCCAATTAGCAAAAAATCATCTAAGTAGTTCATCACAGTTCTCATCTATATTTTTTTTGAAACACCCATTGCAATCAGGTACTGAACATTTCAAATGTGGCACAGATGATAGAATATCCCTTGGGCATGGCTTTGACAAAGTAGAATTGATTACCCACCTAAACGCAGAGTAAGTCCCAGTCTTCAGGATGCACCAGTAGCAGCTGAAAAGTTGCTTCAATGTCTGTCTTGGCAAGCCATGCTCCCTTGGTTGCCTGTATCACCTGTACCACTTCCTCCAAAGTGACGTACTTCACCTTGTTGTCCTCCTTGTTTATATAGTCATTAACCAACTCCACCTTCGGGAACGATAAATGATGAATTACCTGAAACTCCCCAGGCTGCTTCTTGGGTATGGAGGGGCCTGGAACGGTCCCTCAAACCTCCCTGCTGTTATTTCTTTTTGAATTTTTTGAAGCAAGATTTCCTCTTTTCCTTTTACTGAGCCCAGATTTCTGGCATTGATCCCTAACCACTGTCCTCAGAATAGCAGGCTTTATGTGAGAATGGCAAATGCCTAAATGCGATGACCGTTATCGCACAGTCAGAGTGCTGAACACACATTTTTGGCACTCTGACAACCCCGGCGCATGGGAAAATGGTGCCAGGACTTATGTTTTACTTCTTTCTGTAGGGGGCTGCACCCCACACGCACACCCTTGTGGGGACTTTGCCCTCCGTACCCCCCTACTAAAGGATTTTCAACTCTGGGAGGGTGCATGTCGGGGGGGGTGAAAGCAGTAAAAAAAGAAAGGTTCATGCTGGGCACAATAAAATTGCACCAACCCCCGGACCCGAACCCGGGTACCTCACCCCAGTGGAATGAACCAGCTACCCTAAGATGGTCTGTCTGGGTTATGTGTGATTTTGTATTTCTTTGAGGTGTATCAAACAGATGAAGCATACTGATGAGTCCTGGTAGGATGAAACACCTGTCTATGTCTTTTGTTGGCACCCTTTGCAAACTGTGTGAGAGGCCTTTTGGCACCATGCATTTCTGCTTACAGTTGAACCAGCATAATATTATATGGTGATTTGCATATGCAGCCCATGATGCTTTGCATTGTGGGGGCATGTGTGATTTTGTATTTTATTGAGACTTGGCTTCCTGGCCAAATGCCCTTTGGGGTAACCATTTCCTCAGTGCTTGTGCACAGAGGTTCTTTGTCTATTATCATTCAGTTGTAAATGCCTATAGTCATGAACTGCAAGTTAAGAAGATTCAGTAAAATATAAACAGTAGCCCAGAACTGCCTGCTAGAGAATGAAGTTGGTATATTATTTGGAAAAAGGCAAGGCTGGGTCTCTTGCTATGCAATGTCCTGCAAAGTAGCATACTGACTGCTGTTACGATGGTTGTGTCAAATGGCTTAATGAGGTGCTGTGAGGTACCTAGGGAATAGTTGTTCCAGTCTTTCTTTTCACTGATATAAACTGAGCCAGGAAAAAAAAAACAGCATGTTGTTTCTACAAGTAGTTGTTAATTGCAGCTGGTATTTTTAACATGTTAACATTTAACAACTCCACTTCTCAAACTTAAAAAGAAAAATGCACTTAACAACAGACTGTGTTTACTAAGTACTGTGCCCATGATTAAAATAATTTGAACCTCCTCCCCCCAAAAATGTGCCCTCACATGAACCTGCATGATTTATCTGTAAAGACAATTAAAAAATGTATTTCTAAATGCATTACTAACACCAATGTTTTCAAGGTTTTGAAACTACTAAAAGACAAACTATAATATATATATATATATATATATATATATATATATATATATATATACACACACACACACACACACACACACACACACATATATATATATATATATATATATATATATATATATATATATATATACATACATATAATGGTAAACAACTATTATTAATCCCAAAAGCTGAACTTTGTTTTGAGTATATAAATGTTCAGAAATACTTGAACCTGTCTATTTTCAATTGAAGCTGTAGTTTTCAGATACTTCTTAGTCTTTCCTTTTGAGACACCGGGAGGCTCTGATGATCATGTATTCCAAGGGGTTTTAAGTCAATTTGAAGGCATTAAGTATTATCTGTTATCATAGTCCTTAACAAAATGCAAGGACTCCACAGACTTGTTCTGTTCCTTGTTCTAGATCCCAAACTAGTGAGTCTTCTTTCAACATGATAGATCCGCCTCATGCCCCTCCCACATGAATAAAAAAAAGGTGGGGTGGATCTTTAGGAGCTTCTTGGGTGGAGGTGGGTTGGATCTTACTTCCAACCAAAAAACAGTGCTGCCTTCCACTACTCAGGTTCCAGTTCTTGTACCACCCATTTAAGAAAAAAAATAATACCCTGCAATCATTGACTAACATGAAAGCATATTTATTTGAAGGTGGAAAACATTTCTTGGAGGACGGTAAGACGGAGGAGACTATTTACACCTTCAGTCAGTTCCTCGGACAGAAAACATGACATCACTCCTTTTGTACATGCAATACTCCTGTTTGGCTCTGCCCACAGTCATAATCATTGCAGCCAGAGTAAAACAAAGGTAAATTATAGGTTACCCTGCCTACTGTATGATGCAGTAAAAATATATTGGTATTTTTTTTTTTTTTTACATTTTTTGGTAACCACGTAAGGCCCACTAAGCACAATTGCCTGTTTTCAGGTACAATCCAGGAGCACTGAGGAGGTTAAGTGACTTGCTCAGAATAACGCAGTATGCAAGTGGAGGTTGTGGGAATCAAACCCAGGTTTGCTAGATGTCCACAATTCATTTGCAGTTTGTTACTCTAACCTCTAGACTACACTGTCAGACCCAATAACCCCCAGATTTAATGTTTAAATATGTGATTTCAAAAATAGTGCACAGTACCTACAGTACAAATTATGAACATCAAACACTTTAAAAACATTTTACTAAAACTCAATTATTCACCAGTTTATCTGCTTATTTTTTCTTGTACCAAAGTGGGTAAACAGCTAACAGGGCATTGCAAATAGCAATCAGTCTTCATTATTCTACTTCCAGAAACAGAAAAATTGTTTATTCTGGCTTTATTTAATATTGATTTGCAGTGGCTCACTTTATAGAATCTATTCAGCACTGTATGAGGCAGATGCTTTTACATTTTGGAAGATAGGCAATGCTTATGATAGCTATCAGTTTAGTATTCTTTTTAGGAACATAAACTTTTCTTTATGTTTTAAGCATATTTTGGTGTCAGTGTATTCATTTAGCAATTTATACTGACTAATATATTCTGCAGAAAACGTTAAAAGATTTACTGTGAAGCACTGTGGGTTTATAATAGAACCTCTGCAATTTCCAGCAATTTTTGCAAAACGCCCCCACAATTTTTGGTAACCTTATCCACAATTTTCCAGTGGCCCCGTTTATAACCCCTTGAAGGCACCATATTCCCCAATACTGCCCACCATAGAGAGTACTATTGCACTTAAAAAATGTTTACTGTAAATAAAAAAAATAGTTTAATAAAAATGTTATTTTAAAAATTAACATAAAATAAGTTTTGTAATAAAATAGTCCCTCCACCTTTATTATATTATTTTTTTTAATGAGCTAGGGAGTTTTATCCTTGATATGCATCCCTAGTTGTGCCTTGGAGGTGGTTGTCATGGTTACTCCCCCTACAGACAGACAGACACATCCACACAGACACACACACACACACACACACACACACACACACACGCACACACACACTAGCAGAAGAACAGTTTCTAGATGTACCATAGCAGCTTTAGTTTAGTTTTTATTTCTTTTAAATCTGTAAGCTTGACAGCGGGTGGCTAGCTGGTGCATTGGGGACAAGACAGAACTAATAGCTGTGTGAGACTTGCAGGAGACTGTGGGTGAAGTCAATGTCTTATGGAGAAGAAAGGATGAGCTGACATGAGGATTAATGGTGCTATGAAACAGTGCTATTCTGAGTAAAAGTATATTTCAAGGAGAGCAGTGATGACTTTAAGGGGTGCTGCCATTTAAAAAGGAGAACACATGGGGAATTAGGACAAGGAGCAGTGTGGTGGTGGAGGGTGGGCAACTGCACTGTGAAGCAGGTGAGTATGGATGGAAGGTCCACAGATTTTTGGATCAGGTACATCGACAGAGTAGGGCTGAAAAGAAAAGTCAGCCTGCAAAAAACAGGTAGATTTGTTTGGTTTTGTGTGTTTTTTGATGTAGGTAGGGGATTTCTGCCAATCAGGATGCTTTATTTTTCAAGCCCATTTTCTAAATAATACTAAATCACACTTACAATTGACGCTTAGTTCCCCTTGCATATGTACAGTATGGTGATTGCATTTATGTACATGCCAGGTGTTAAATATCCATTCAGTTTTCAGTGTGGCAGGCTTGAAAAGGACATATTTTAGCAAGATTATAGTGAGAGAGTGGGGCTACAATATTTAAGGATGAGAAGACATTTCCATTCAAAACACGAACTTGTAGCGGCTTATACCTTGGCTGCCTTTTAACATAGGAATATGAAATTTGGAAAGAATATGAACTGGCTCGGGCTCTTGGGATGTGTCAGTTTTGGTGAAATTTGGTTTAGTGCTTTGTGTGCTAAGGGTTGTTACAGTATTTGTGCCAAGGAGGAAACAATTAAGCATTTGAAGAAATGCTGCTTTTTTCTTTGTGCATCAATTAATTATCAGTAAAAAGCATTAACTGGAGACCCACAACAGTAATGAATAACTGAGCTGCAAGAATACCTTTATACAACTGGAAAGGGCACCTTAGAAGTCAGCACAGTGCCATATGCTGTGGGATACTGTCAACACAAAAAGGTCTGCATCTGTCATCAATAATGAAACACATTCTCATGCTACTGCTGCTGCTGCTGACTGTTACTGCTAACACTGCTGCTGCTTGACTACTTCACAGGAGTTTAGTCTCTAGCCCTTGATTCTACTTTGGTCTCTATTACTGCTGCAGCCTGACTCTACTGCTGTTCTGTTACACTCCTCTTAACCCTTGCTGTGCCACTGACTGATATATCAGTCCAGAGTTCCTATATGTTCTAATTCTGTCGACAGCTGAAGGGTTAAGTATTCCTTGTGCCAGTCTCACTGCAAGCTAAGTACTGTCTGAGGATGCCTGCCCCCACCTCCATCACTGACTGCTGTCACTGACGTGGAGCTACACAGGGTCTAACCAATTCAGGATATTACAAATTGTATTCAGTTTGGTGCAAAATTCAGTAAAGCATTAAGTTACAACAAACTGACACCAAACATTTGCCAGGTGATGCATGCTGATTAACAGGACAGGAACATGTTGCCATAAAAGTGGGTGCTTTTCAAAAAGGTTCATTGAGCAAAACAAAGGAAAAAGCACTCCAAGACTGTGTGTAACTTGATTACCTTGACTATGCAAAAGAGAAAGGTTTTATTTATATCAAAAATCTACAGGTATGATGTGAATAGTTGTTTGCAGCTTTGTGAACACACTGCATTAAGTTTGTAAAGCAAGTGGGTCAAAAATAATAAAGGCACAATACTTGTCTGCTGTTCCATTTGACCATGACAAACCTCACCACCTACAAGCCACAGAGATTCAAGGACAACTCCTCTTCTGCAGGCGCATGGTCTGTGCTAATATTGGAATAGAAAAAGGCTATCTAGTTTCTAACAATAATGCTCTGTGATATCACTGTATCAGTAACAGTCTAACAATTTTGCTGTGTAGCTCTAAAACCACAGTGCACCAGAGCAAAGCGTAAAGCAGACAAACATGTGCAAAGACACCATTCAGAATAATGAAGAGCCACTACAGCCACACTGAGCACACGCATAAGAAGGCTTCGGTAAAGCCAGTGATTTAATTGTATCTGGACAGAGCAAGCAGCAAAGATTTCCCTGAAATAGCCAATTCAGCCCTAACTATAGTGGTGCTACCATGCCATTATAATATATACATATCTCAGCACATGAGAACCGTACGATTATAATCATTTATACTGATCAGATGCTAGGCTTTCATTTATAAATCCCTAAAAGGAACAGAAACAATGATGTTTATATTTAATATATTTATAAATGTGGGGGTAAATGAAGTTCATTTTATCATCCCAATGAACTGATTTGTGTTTTTATTCTGAAACAGTTCTATTTTTCCTTTTTTAGGGCCCCATATAATGCAGCCTTCTTCTCACCCGATAGTCATTTTTTTAATTACTTAGCAGTTCCAGAACCTAGTGATATCAGTTGAGCTGATGACTACAATGATGGTGAACTTTTATCACTGAGCTCAACTGCCACAATGGCAGACCAGCACAGCTCGCCTGCCTGTATGGTCTTCCACCTTCTGCTGAATAAAAGCACTTCTGTACTTGTTCACCCATATAGTAAAATCGGCAGATCATGAAATTAGCTGGTTTTAATATACAGAGAGAGTGAGTGCAGAAGCACCTTCATTCAGTTGAAGGTGAGTGTGTGTGCATTGGGATTCTAATAGAGGGTGGAGGCTGGAATTTGTATTTAAGGATTTAAGCTGGGGACAAGGGCGGGGAGCTGTTCTTTTTTCTAATTCTATCACCCAAATAACAAATATGAACACCAAATACCTGAATATTTGAGGACCTACATATAATATTTGGGCCATATATTTAAAATAAGGGGCCTGCTTCTAAAAAGATGTAGAATGACACAAGGGGCTTGCATTATAAGAGTGTGACGCAAGTAGTAACTTACATCACCACTTGCATCAAATGTGAATCTGTAAAGCAGCCTGCATCAAATCTAACACAACTCCGCCAAATCTCTCTTGCACTAAGGTTGTGGCAGGCAACCAGGTGCACCAGGACACAAGGGGGCTTGCACCATGTCAGGGCTACAACATCTCCTTTTTGGGAATTCTGCAAGCCACACCATGGACGCAGCATGGGGCACCACTTTGACCAGCCAGGAGGAGGTCTAAGTGACTTGCCCCAGTGGGAGGTGGCCCTAGAAGGGTGGTAGGAATGTACTAGTGGCCAGGGAGGTGGTAGTGTGGGCATTGGGGAGACAGTCTTTCATAGAACTGCATGGTATGTTAGCACCCATCAGGGTGCTGGTGCCGAATGTTGGTACAGTAGAGTAAGAATATTCCAGTCACATATTCCTCCTGATCCCTGATGTTCCCCATAGTAAAGGAAACCTCCAACCCGGATGGTGTAATGTACTGTGTACAGTACACTCAGAGAATGAAAGGTCATTTACTGAGTGTACAGTATACAGTACACAGTCATTCCCAGCTCAGTCAGTGACTAGCTGTAATGGTGAGAGGAGGGCTTTGCTGGTCACTGGCTCCATTTTTGGATGGGGGTACGGGGTGGTGGGATACTATCTGATGGGGTGAGGGGTCCACTGGACCACCAGGGATAATTATAACAAGTTATACAGAAGTGATGTCGGGGAGGCGGGGGGGGTCCACTAGACCACCAGGGAAGGGTATTTTCTACAGCATTGGGGAGATCAGGGATTAGGGGGATCTGCTAGACCACCAGGGTTGGAGGTTTCCTTTATTATGGGGGACATCGGGGATAAGGGGGAATATGAGACTGGAATATTCTTACTGTACTGTCTTACTGTACTGTACCACCATATGACACAAGCAACCTGACAGGTGCTAACATACCATACATTCCTATTAAAGACTGTCTCCCTAGAGTCCACACTGCCACCTCCCTGGCCCCAAGTACACCCCGGCACCCTCCTAACATACTGCCCCCCCCACACCATCCCAGCCCCTCTAGTCTTGTGCTGGGTGAAGGGGGGGGGACAAACCTTGAAGCAATGTCTGCAGCTGCGTTACCTGTTTGGCTCAGCTTGAGACTTGTGGCAAACCAAGGGAGTTTGGTGCATGGATGCTACATTTTACAGAACTGGGTACAGGGTCCTGGTGTACCCAGAGTTTGCCACAGCCCTTAGATGGACAAAACTTGCCTAGATCTAAGGGCTGTTTGAGAATCCAGCCCAAGGTATTTACCCAGCTCTACCTGTCACTTCCTCAAGCGGACACAAGGAAGACAGATGAACTGTATAGTCTCTGTCTGAAATCAAACCTGCTGTTCTCTAAAACATTCAGATTATTGTAGTTTGTGAAGACTAACTAAGCAATATACCACAACAGGGTGTGGGTTATGCTATGATTTACCCACACCTGGTGTGTTGTTTGGCCACCAGGCTGCAGGCTGAGTGAGCAAAATACATCAGGTGTGAGCAAATCTTAGCATAACCCACACCCTGTCATGGGATATTGCAATTAAACAATGGTCACCTTTTTTGAGATAGAAAAAAATAAAAGTGGCTTTTTTGGTGTTTTAATTTATTTTTACTGTATGTGTTAGTCTGTGAAGAAAAAAGTCTGTGGTTGCTAGGGCTGTGCTTGGTTGCTATGGCTGTTGCCATGGCTGCGGAGTTGGTGTCCATTTTTTGTTGTTTTTACTTTAAAGAGAGTGCTGCAATTCATGTAGGAGTAATTTGCTATTTTCTTAGTGAAGTAGAGTGACACTGAGTCTGAGAAGCAGTTGTTTTGGCAGGCTTTATCAGCACTAAGCAGCAAGCTATTACAGGAGCTAGCTCGGACTGCGACGGGAGCTGGTGGGAATAGTGTGTGCTCAGTGGCGCGGGTCTTTGTTGAAGTGATTTGGGGGGAATTCTCGATGTGGATGACTGATTTCTGGCACCTTTTTCCACGGGGTGATACTAGGATTTATCATGGTTAGAAGGTGCCAGCCAGCCCATCAGGACACTTTCGTTTTGTAGCCATTGTATAATGTGTATAAAGGAAGAAAGAGACTTGGGCATCATCATCACCGATGACCTAAAATCATCCAAGCAGACCTCTAAAGCAGTAGATAAGGCTAGGGGGATGTTAGGGTATATTAGTAGGGGTATCACAAGTCATAAGAGGGAGGTAATAATCCCTCTTTACAAGACACTGGTTAGGCCCCATCTGGAGCACTGCATGCAGTACTGGATGCCACACCTTCACAAGGACAATAACCAAATTGAGGCAGTCCAGAGAAGGGCAACCAAAATGGTGCAGGGACTCCATCAGAAGACATATGAGGACAGATTAACGGAGCTCAATATGTATATCCTTGAGCAAAGGAGGGAGAGAAGTGATATGATCGAAACATTCAAACACCTTAAGGGCATTAACAAGGTGAAAGAGTCTAACAAGTTTAAATATAAGAAAAATAGCAAGACAAGAGGACACAGCATGAGATTAGATGGAGGCTGATTAAGGGGGAATGTGAGGAAATTCTTATTCACAGAAAGAGTGGTGGGTGCATGGAATGGCCTACTTCAGGAAGTGGTGGCTATGAATACAGTGCAGGGCTTCAAACAGGCATGGGTTAGGCATAAGAGATCAATACAGATGAGCATGAATAGATAGGCCACTGACAGAGCAAAGGCCGATGGCACATTTATAAGGTGGAAAAAGAAATGAGTAGATGGATGGGCCTTGCAGTCCTTATCTGCCATCAACCTCTATGTTTCTATGTTATAATGCACATAATATCTTGTGCCAGAAGGTTTAATTGGTTAGATATTTGTTCTGTTTCTGCTGCAGCTGGCTTTCAGTCTGAGGCCTACATACTGACAAATATGGTTTAAAACACTTCATTAATGACAATTTGTGCACATTAAAGTGCATATTTTTAGATTTTGTGACACAAACAATGCACAGAACATTCTCCTATATCAACCAACACACTCTTTAATATCTTATAAGTAAGCAATAACCCACGACAGGGCATGCTGTTTTTGGGGATTAACACACACTCGAGTGAGTTGTGAGGCACGAGGTCACAGGCTGAGTGTCCTCACTGCACCTGGGTGTGTGTTAATCTCCAAGAACAGCACATCCTGTCATGGGTTATTGCACTTATAACATGGCTTATGCACTGCAGCAACATTCAGTTAAGCACTGTCTGTGTCTCTCTCTCTCCCTCGCCCTCTCTATGAATGCTTCTGTTTCACAACACTGACAGACAGTGTCGCAATTGTGTCCCCTCTCCCAAAAACACAAATGTCCTCCGACCACATACCTCTGATGTCTGTCATCCACCACTGGATCCCAGTCCCCGTCACCAACACAGGACACACAGCAAGTGGTATTTTGTCCCTGGGCACCTCACACTTGTTCTCTGTCTCACGGGTCTCTCTCACAGTCATGCGGGTTTGTGGTGGTTTCGGAAGAACAGTCACAGGCTGTCTAAGGGCCGCTGACAAAAACACATCAACACGACAGGTGGCTGGTCAACAGAAGGAGGTGACATTCTGATGGTCCCTGGTGATCTAGTGGCCCCCTGCCAGTTGCCGCAGTGCGGTAAAACCCCATAATAGAAATGCCCTGGTGATCCAGTGTTGCCCCAACCCCTCCCACCCACAGAGGCCCTTGCCTGCCCTGGTGCTCCCGTCGCCGGTGGGTGGCAGCATTCCACCCACATACCACTTGGCCATCCACGAATGACAGGTACCATGCGGGCTGTAAGCCCATTGGTCCCATTAGGGACCATGGGCTTGCAGGGCATACAGCACCAGACAGTCCCAAATCTGTGAATGACTTCATTCACAGATCGGGATCAATTAGTACAGTATGCCCCGAAACCCATTGGTCCACATAGGGACCAATGGGCTTACAGCCCATACTGTACCTGTCATCCGGTGGGCGAAGGCCGGTATGCGGGTGGGATGCTGCTGCCCACTGGTGATGGGGGAGGGTGGGCAAGGGGCTCTGCGAGGGTGAGAGGGGTGGGGGTGCCACTGGATCTCCATAGCATTTCATTACGGGGTTTTACCACAATCATGGCAATGGGTGGGGGAGCCACTAGATCAACAGGAACAGTCAGAATGACATTGATCAGGGAATCAGGGACTCGGTTGGGAGGGGGGACCACTAGACCACCAGGGATGGGCATGGCTTTTAATTCTGGGGAATCAGGGACACAGGGGGGCCGCTAGACTACCAGGGACATATGTCTTAACATGTACCATGCCACCATGGCTATGGGGCAAAGGACGACCCAGCAACCCCATTTGCCCATGTCATGCTGTGCAGGGTGCCAGGTGCAAGTCCCTGGGCTGTCCTGTGCAAGGTATGCAAATGGAGCCATAATGACATGCAAATGGAACCATTTGCACCTTGCATATATTATGGCCTCATTTGCATGACCCCGGCTGAATATTGTGGGTGATGCGCCTAGCACAACTCCACTTGTGCTTGCACATCCCTGTGCTCCCTATCTGTGGCTTTCACCAGCACAGTGCCACTGCGCTATGCACAGTATGTGTGCCGAACCTGACATATTCAACAGTGCTGCACCCTGGTGCATCACCAATGAATATCACCTGGTCCTGGCCCTGGTGCATCCCAGTTGCACTGCACCCAGGCTTGCACCACTGTCCAGTGCAGTCTGAATATCTGGGCCCAAGAGTCACAGTACATTATACAACATTGTAAAAGTCACATAGATACATAGATACATAGACAGTGTCAGCAGATAAGGGCATATGGCCCACCCAGTCTGCCCATTTGAGCTTGTAAGTTCAGTTTATGTTTTCCTAGAAGTCTGTTGCCTCTTACCCCTGACCTCCAGAATTCCTTTATGTCTATCCCATGCATTCTTAAAGCCCGTGATTATTTCAGCCCCCACCACTTCATCTGGAAGGGTGTTCCACTTGTCCACCACCCGTTCTGTGAAGAAATTCTTCCTCACGTTTCCTCTGACTCATCCTCCCTGCAACTTCATCCCATGCCCTGGAACTTCTTTTTTGCTTAAAAATAGTGTCATCCTGAACCCTGTTCCTCCCTGTAAGATTCTTGTATGTTTCAATCATATCCCCTCTCTCCCCCTCCTCTTCTCCAGGGAGTACATGTTCAGTTCCTTCAACCTGTCTTCATAGGACTTGTGATGCAATCCATGCACCATCTTTGTTGCCCTCCTCTGAACATTCTCTACCCTGTCTATGTCCTTACGTAGGTATGGTCTCCAGAACTGTACACTGTACTCCAGGTGGGGCCTTACTAGTGTCTTGTATAGTGGAATTATGACCTCCCTTTTCCTGCTGGTGATGCCCCTACCTATACATCCTAGCATCCTATTTGCTTTACCTGCTGCCTTGACCCATTGTTTCCCTACCTTGAGGTCATCAGATATGATAACCCCAAGATCCCTTTCCTGCTTGGTGCATGCTATATCCTCACCCCAAAACTGATATATTGTGCCAGGGTATTTGTGCCCCATATGCATTGTCTTGCACTTTCTTGCATTGAATTTCAACTGCCAAACCCCTGACCATTCTTCAAGTTTCTGCAGGTCCCTTCTCATTCTGTCTACACCCTCTGGTAAGTCTACTCTGTTACAGAGCTTTGTGTCATCAGCGAACAGTGAAATTCTGCCTTCTAGGTCCTGCGCAATGTCACTGATGAAGATGTTGAATAGGACCGGTCCCATCACTGATCCCTGTGGTACCCCACTGGTCACTCTTCCCTCTGTGGAGTGACAGCCATTTACCACCACCTTCTGTGTCCTGCTACCCAGCCAGTTACCTACCCACCACACTACTGTCCTGCCCACACCCATATTCCCCAGTTTGTGTAATAGTCTTCTATGTGGCACAGTGTCAAAGGCCTTGCTGAAGTTCAGATAGGCCATGTCCACTGCCCTCCCTGATCAACCTCCCTAGTCACCCAGTCAAAAAATTCAACGAGGTTGGTCTGACGTGACCTCCCCCTGGTGAAACCATGCTGCCTTGGGACCTGTAGTCCATTGACAACCAGATGTTCCATCAATCTCTCCTTCAGTAGTGCTTCCGTGATCTTCCCCACTACCGAGGTGAGGCTGGCTGGTCTGTAGTTCCCTGCTTCCTCTTTCTTCCCACTTTTGTATAAGGGGACTATATCTGCTGTCCTCCAGTCTTTGGGTACCTCCCCTGTTTCCAGTGATAAGCTAAACAGGATAGCCAGAGGTTCAGCCACCACCTCTCTTAGTTCTTTAAGGACCCTGGGCTTCTGATACAATACTTGACACATCTGGCATGTGATCTGTGATCCTGTGAGTTAGAGCTGTTGGTCCTGCTCATTAACTCTACAGTGTGGTGGTGTAACTTTGGGAGTGGTGAAGTTATAGGTCAGAAAGAGCTAGTGTGACATGAAAAGTCCCCGTTGTTCATGATAGCACCCAATAGCTGGCTGCCCAACAATATCCATATACAGTAAGTGCTTGAGCATCTATTAGTTTGTCTAGCATTTACTAGTCTGGACAGCCGGCAGTTTGAGCCATGACTGTTAGTCATAGTTGAACTGTAAACTTTTTATACGTTCTTGCTTCCGATTACTTTGTCGCTTCATGTTTTCTGTAATTCTTTTGCTCGTGGCAGCTATTGTAACTCTATCAGATCTTGCCTGAAAATAGGCATATTTACACCTAGTGTATCTTGCCTGGTTAACAAAAACAAATAAGTAAATGTCTGGAATGTGCTACAAAGCACACCTGGTGGTTCCATGGGTACATTCGGGCTGTCACAGGTGAAGTCAGATCACACATCTATGCCTGTAGCATGCCCTTTGAAAATCCAGCTCCTTATCTTTCATGACTCTGCCTGAATTAGTGTTATGGTATTTGGAGCTGTGAAAGATGAAAAGCTGGTCCCACAGGACCTTATATGATCAAGTGAAAAAGTAATTTGTAAACTAATTTTTGGCATTTAGGGCATGAGATATGTGGGTTGTGTTACAGTTGGCAGTAATTATTGACCATACAACAGGCAGAGTTAACCTGCTGTGGCATTGTGATAGTCGAATAAGGCAGCAGGAATTCCTAGACAACTTTGTAATAAAATTAAAAGCATGTACCACTGACATACAAGTTGAAACTTAAACATTTTAGAGTCACTACTACAGCTTAAGCCTCATGTGATATGACAAAGTGATAGACATGGAGTTTTTAAAGTGATTTAGTGAGCTGTGCCATAGCAATTTTGAGTAGTAAACTGTAGGAGTTGTGATTCAAACTCCTACCATTCAAACTGCCAAACAGAGCCTTTTTCCATGAAATAAGTGCTTTTATTTCTGTGCTCTGATCCAGTTGCATAACCCGCCCCTTTTTTCTCTCAGTACAGCAACCCCCAAGTGTGACATCATGCAAGGGAACAAAGTTTATGAGTATTGTTATGAAACAGAGACCTCTGTTGGTCAGTCTTGGTATTGCAAACATCTACACTACTAACATAGGAGACTACATCTCTCAGTAAAGAAATCTTGTCAACTGGATACTATATGCACAATGCCTTGTTTGGAAAATAAACATATGAGAGCTTTTATTGTTGAAGCCACTACAGAGATATGAGACTGTACCTCACAGTAAGGGAACTGGAACACAACTGTGCATTGTACCCACAATGCCTTCCTATGTACATCAGCATATTAGGTGCAGTCGCCACAACCAGAATAGGGGACTGCACTTCTGACTAACTAACATTTATGTCAACATGATAGTTTAACCAGAATTCCTTGGTGCTGAATGTACAACATTGACAGTTCTCTTGCATGACATCATTCTGGGGGTGTGGCTGCACACAGAAAACTGGAGGACACAGTGCTGATAAAATGTAAATAACAAGTTCTGGCCAGAGCTGATGGGGCACCAGGTGAGGAATCTGGGCCAGATTGGTTCCACTGTAGGATGGTGATCCCTTTTGAAGTGCCACAACAAGCAAGTTACCAAACCTGAACGACAGGAAAGAGAACAAAACCAGAGATCAAGTAGTGTCTGTGGTTTCTGCAGCAGGTAGAGAAAATGGGCAGACTGGTTGGGCCTAGTGTTCCTTATCTGCCATAAATTTCTATGTTTAAAGTGTGGCTTTTGTGATATGCAAAATGAAAGGATCCTGATAAAAAAGTGAGATACAATCATATGGTTAAGTCTGCTTGTGTGACTATAATTGAAAGCAAACTTAATGCATACAAACCTGATTAAATAGTACTATCCAATAGCCTCCTTTGTAAAGCAAAGCAAAATAATAAAGAAGTTATTCTTAAAATGTTCTTTTACTCAAAACATTTGTGCTATGTTTTAATTGTCTTAAGGGAGCCTCTCTTGTGCAATCCTCAGGATGGATGGATTGTTTACACCCTAAACTCCCTTCCACAAGGGAAGTGTGAGGTGGAAATGCAGCAGTTGGTGTTCATCATCTTAAAATATTTTCAATGGCAAGCACAGTGCCAAGTATCTCTTACATTAACCAGGAGGTGGCAAATTAAATCACGGTTGGACAATTTTAAGTCTTAATTAGGTTGCTGTATTAGGAGGAATTGCTAATAATGGAGACTGAAGCTTTAAATAACTAATGGGAAAAAACTTTCAATACCTTTTAATGATGTCACTAGAAATACTGTGTAGCAGAAATTGTGTAAAATAAGTGCATATAATAAGGGAGTGGGTCCTAGGGGTAGGGAATAATGACATGATGTATTTATGAATAGTGTATTATAATTTGCTAACTGTTTTTGAAATAAAAAGTTCTTTGACTTTTGCATTAAGTTCCATGGGATCTTTAACTTAAACCTGGACAACCAGAAAAGATGGACAGAAGAGACCTTGGTTTAACATCTCATATGAAGGCTAGCACCTCAACGTCAGTGTAGTACATCCCATACCCCGGTGTTATACTGCAGTATCAATACTGGGTATTAGCCCAATTGCCTGGTGTGGGGCACCAGCCTATGTCCTTCTGGCCCCAGAGGCAAGCATGCAACCTATTGAGTCAATAACACAAAATATCTAACATGTTCACAGAAACAAAGAATTGGATATTGATAAGGATTAGATTGCCCCTCAAGGCCCACCCTTTTCATTAATCCAAAGCCAGTGTTCGTTATCTCTGCATAGGTTAGAGTAATGACTATTAACAATTTGCCCCAGAGCAAGAAACAAGTTACAAAAGAGCAGTTTCATTGTTCCTCCATTAAGGGTCTTGATCACAGCCATGAAAGAAAATGGAGGAGTGGAGGCACAGCGGTTTGGTATTAGATTTCAGAGCTATGATTTGAATCTGCCTCAAATTTGTAAGTGTCTAAAATGTGTATTTGTATTTTCTTGATTTTTATTATGAATGTAATGTCTATGAAAGAGATCAGACTGACAGCACCAAAGCATATAAGGGTCATTGAGTGTGAATAACCCCCTCAACCACTAGAGGCAGTATCTCCCACAAAATATTAAATAATGGCACCAGACTCTGGGCTGCTGGAGGTATTTGACTGGATGACAGCTGTGGGCTACAGGCTGGTGGGTGGTGGCTATTTACTGCAAGATTCTTGTATGTGGACCTTCGATCCTCCCTTACCCTGCCAGCCCCTGAGCAACCTGAGTCCATTCTCAAACCTAGGTCACTAGTGTGGCAGGAGGAAGGTGCCCAGTGCTTTAGCCCTCCATGTCACTGGACTAGCATGCTAGGTGCACCTTGAGGATCATTGAGCTTAGGATCAATTGAGAGATGGACCACAACTAATCCAGGATGCTGACCACAGGGCAAGAGAGGGGCTTGAGCTCCCTACCCTGGCACCAAATGGAAAATGTGCTCCCATTTGAAGGCATAGCACTGACAAGTTGACTCCTTTTCAGAGGCCTCCACAACATGGAGGACCTTGACAGAGAGACCCAAAGGCTGGAACTCTAGCCACTCAGGAACCAGTACAAATGGCAAAAATGGCAAACTGCAGATAATTGCAAAAGATGGAAATCACGTGATATACTCCTATCATCACTGTTGTGTTCCTTTGTTGTCAATAACAAGAAAAACTAATGATATTTAGTGTGTATATTCCCTTTAACTAAATTAGCTCTGTTTTAATGTGGCTCTGTGATTTGCAAACTATAGTAAATTGTAGCACTCACTATTAGAATAAAAGGGGTTACAAAAGCTTACATCTTATGTTATTGCAAATCCCAGAAGTTCCTGCAGCAGTGAGAGGTTCAGTAGCCTGTACTGTATGTTAGAGTTTATATAAGTTCATGGAGTGGGTCCAGCCCAGCCAACCTTGATATAAAGGAAATGTAGTTTAAATGAGAGAAGCCCACTACTAATCAAGGCAACCTGGAGGTGGATCCAGAATTAAAGGGGTGTGCACTAATGGTGGGTCAGGCACTCCTCATAGTGGTGTGTGTGTGGGGGGTGAAAGTAACACTGCAGTTCAGATATGAAAACAAGGCTAACCAATGATGCTTAATAAAATAAAATGTACAACAACTGCAGGCAAGGGAGTTACCAGGGTATATGTTCTATAACAAGTACATCAGGGCTTCTGCCTAGGGAAAGTACACAATTCTATATGAGATGAGTTGCCTATCTATTCCTCCTCTGTTGCTTGCACTGTACTGTATGATAGTTGGTGTGTATGTTCTCTTCAACTGAATTTGCTGTTTTAATGTGGCTCTGTAATTTGCAAGCTGCAGTACATCTTAGCAATCACCATCAGAATGAAAGGGATTATTAACACTTTTTACATCTTCTGTTACTACAAATCCCAGAATCTCCTGCAGCTGACCTTAGAACAGTATGCTGCAGTAAGAGATTCAGTATCCTGCATTGTATGTTAGAGTTTATATAAGTTCTGATATTTTGCTTGCTGGTCCTATCATCCTCCCTGGGCTGTGTACAGTCTCACAGGGGTGATCTAACTGGATATTAAACAAAAGCTCTGTCATGCACCATGGGCTATGGAATCTCCCACTGCTGCCTACTATTCTGATGTAGCTGATAATGCACCCCTCCCCCCAACACACACATCACAAAGCCATTAACAGCAGTTGTTTTATGATCAGTATACTTGTTGGAGTTACTTCAAAGAAACAGGACTTGATTATGTGTTTTTTTCTATTTTACCCACTTTCTACTTGAAATAAATGGGAAAAAAGTCACAATTCAAGCAAGGCAGTCAGGCACAGTGGGCAGAACAGTGAGTGGAAACTTAGGAAGGAATGTGAAGTCTCTTTACTCATCCTAAAAGGCAGTCAGGCACAATGGGTGGAACGGTGGGTGTAAACTTAAGAAGAAATGTGGAATCCCTTTACTCATCATAAAAGGCAACCAGGCACAGTGGGTGAAACAGTGGATGTCAACTTAGGAAGTACTGCGGAGTCCGTTTACTCATCCCAAAAGGTGTGCAGGGCTATGCCCACTGCAGCCCTAAAAATGACTATGACAGATTTTTTTACAAAACAAATTGCAGCTTCAACATATGGAGCATTGGTGGCAATGGCATACTATGTGAAAAAGGCATCTGCAAAAACTCGCAAAATCACTTTAAAGGGAAAAACCTTTTACGTTAGATAACACTTATTATATTAACTGCATCCAATTTCTACAAAGCCCCAGTAATTTTTTAATCAAAACAAAGGAACAGCAATGGACTCTACTTTCTATACACAGCTCTAAATGCATTTTTTGTTATCAGTGATAATTTCTGGGCTAATTTAGTTTTATAAGCTGTTCACAAGCTTGGCAGTTGTGATAGCTGTAGCAAAAAGTGGGGAAATACTGCTGCATATAATTTGTTCAGTATTATACTGAAAAAAAATCTTCTTAACCCATCAGAATGCAGAGTTACTGTCTAGTGATGTGGAACCTATATAAATGAGCCCTGGCTCAAAGGTGTATCTCCAAAATATTAACAAAGATAAAGATAAAAGATAAATATAAGAGTTATTCTATGATAACCAGACAGTAAACTGAATATCGGGACAGTGGCTCTGGATTCTGATTGGCTAAGAACAAAAATGGCACAGTGGCTCTGCATTCTGATTGTCTGCTGCATGTGTACTTAGCCAAGCAGACAGCAAGCCCAGTTTACCCTTCCACATTAATATGCATACAGCACATCTGAGAAAAACAGTTCCTGTTTTCTCACAGATGCATTGTACTGTGCCAAACAGATTTCAACAGGTTTCTTTTTTTTCAGTATAATAGCAATAATACCAATAGTGGGTTACACTTTATTTTAAGAGTCTGTTTTGATGTAACTAATAATTAATTGCATGCAACAGGGTAATTGTACTGCAGTTACATGTTTGATACATGTAACTACATTTGCAATGCAGTTAGAGTGTACTTACACTTTAACTACAGTGTAATTAAGTGATACTTAAAATAGAAGTGTAACCCAATAGTGGTCTGGGTTTCCATGGTATTAACTGGACAAGGGGTATTAATAAACATCTTGGCCTTCGGCCTCTGTGTTTATTACCCCATGTCTGGTTATGACCTCATAAACCCAGACCACTTTAGTGTCATCCCTATAATATTACCTAAAGTGTAGCACTGGCAAGTGTCCAAAAACAAAATTGAAGTGATAATACAGACACAAGAACAGCAACCATAGCAGCAGCAGCAGTAATAGCAGGGATGATGGCAACAGAGCTAGTGACATTTTTTTCTTTTAAAAAGTCTGCTGCTTAGTGCACACTTGATTCTTGGGCCATGAGATTTTATTGCTAGGATTTAACTGTTGAAACAGGCCCAACTGTACCTGCATTATGCTACATGCATCAAGCTCCCTATTTACTCTCACTCCTGCTTGGTAACAGAGGATCTTCCTCACACCACTGGCTAAAGCAAAAAAAATATATATTTATTTACTGCATTTTACCAGAAAAGTGGGCTGGATCAAAAAGCCAGTTTCAGCCATGCCTGGCAAAAGGGGATACAACAGGTCAAGAATACATCAACAATAACAAAACAAAGTAATTAAAACTATCATCAGTCTCATATTATACAATATGTAGAAAACATTCCATACATTTTAAATTACTGTGTAACTTAGTTTCATAACAACAAGATTATTCAAGATACATCAAAACAGTTGCAGGTGGATAGTGTCTTCATAAGTTCTTTCAAGTTTCTCTTAAAATACAAGATTTAGTGGTAAAATCCAACCCATTTTCACTTAAATTATTTACCAACATTGGTCCAAAATATGAAAAGGAAATGCTCAGTTATCCTTAATTTAATCCAAATCACACTGAATTGCTGTGTTGATGTCTCTCTTAATAACTTAATATTGTTCCCGGATTCCCCATCAAATGAAACACTCAGACATTGATTTTGTGGGTGCTCGTATTGGCAATCAATTTATTCCAGAATTTCTTAATTATTATCTTTTGAATTTCTTCAAATCTGTTTATCACATATTATTTCCATTTATTATACATCACATCATCATTCTGTTTCCACTGTATTAACTCATTCTATTTTATATACACATAATATACATTTTTTACAATCTCTGTCTTTGTTCATTATTTTATCCACACCCAGATGTACATCATAGGGGGCCCTCTTTTCTTTCATTCTTTCCTCTCAGGGTGCCAGTGTACACTAGCAACCTTCTTCTGGTCACCCTATCTGTGCGGCCATGTAGGTCCACCTGCACCTCCCCTCCGCCATTTCTCCTCCCCCATCCTTCATTTCTTCCCATGTTTACGCCAAATACACTCTCACTTCAACAGATATCCACCTTTGCCTGGTCCCCAAAAGGCCCCCCAAACACCATCCACCTTCGATGTAGGGGCCCCCTTATGTGTCCCTTCCTTATTACCATGCAGAGTGGGTGGGAGGTAAAGTCTAAAGAAGCAAAATTATGAGCCCTGGCCCTTCTGGCACAGCCTTTTGTAGCCCCTGGAGCTCACCCTGTCTCAATTCCCAATAGCCAATCAGGTCAACTTAATTTTCCAGAGGCTCCACACCCATTTTTGAGGTCACCTGGCCCGTAACTTATACCTTCTACATATAGCTCCCATCTGTTTTTCCTTTTTCCTTACTTTTTCCCCTGTCAATCCCACATGCACATGGCTACCCCATCCCCTCACCCCCCCCCTTCCTTTTGAGCACCCTTTTTAATAGATGATCCCCTGGGAACAAATAAGTCTGCCCCTTTAACTGGGCAAACCACATTGTTCCTGGATTCCCCATCCAACAAAACACTCAGACACTGATTTTGTGGGTGCTTGTATTGGCAATTAATTTATTCCAGAATTTCTTAATTATTATTATCCTTTACATTTCTTCAAATATGTTTATAACATATTGTTTGCTTTTATTATACATCACATCATCATTCCTTTTCCACTGTATTAACTCATTCTACTTTACATACACATAATATACATTTTTTTTACAGTCTTCATCTTTATTCATTATCTTCTCCCCGCCCAGATGCACATTATGGGGCACCTCTTTTCTTTCATTCTGTCTTCTCAGGGTACCAGTGTACACTAGCACAATTCTTCCGGTCATCCTAGTTGTGTGGTCTTGTAGGTCTGCCTGCCCCTCCCCTTTCCCTTCCCCCATCCTTTATTTCTTCCACTAGCTGCCTCCAGTTTGCTAAGTATGGTGGGCCTTACCCCTTTTCTTCTAGTAGCCCTTCTCTCTCCTCCATGTTTCAATACAGTCAGCTATATTGGAATTAAATAGGTCTGCCCCCCCCATACTGGAAAGGTGTACTCCACCCCCCATAAAACCCATCCTCGTGTTCCTCAATCCCAATATGTATCACTCAACCCCATCCCTCTAAACAAGGCTCCCACTCCATGGTACATGTGCTTCCACACCTTATTGATGGCCTTGTGGCTGTGGGCATTCTGCCAGACCCTTCTGGGGGCCATGTCCAACCAGACCAGTGTGACATCTGGTCTCCATTGCATTATTTTGGTAATTTCCTCTTTAATCTAGTAGAATATGTCGAGCCAGGGCCTGGCACCCAGATCTTTCCCACCCAGATGTATAATTATCATCTCCAGCTTGGGCTGTCCATTCCTCATCTCCTGCAAGGTTGGTAAGAGCTGGTTCCACCTCATCCCTCTGACGCCTCTCAATGATATCTTACACTGCCTCAGGTCCTGATACAGCTGCTGGAACCCTGCTCTCCTTGCTGCTCTCCTTTTGTCCCAAAATATGAATGAACGCCCACAGATTCAAATCTCCTACCATCTCTTGTGACCTGTTTAATCAAGCACATTATGGTGAGATATGGCACTGTATTCCTTTTTTTTTTCTTTGCCCACTCCCCCACCCTCTCACTGTCCCCAAAACCCTGCCCATCTGTGGCCCGTACCCCCCACCGTACTCCTACTTCCACCTGTTCTTCCTGTGGTTCCTGCAAAAGAAAAGGAGACAGTGTTAGTTATGGTGTTATTTAATTTGTCTCACATGCTTCTTGTAACAAGATGAGGCCCACTGTCCCACTTCCTTTATTTCCTCCTCAGACTTCCCTTTTCCTGCCACCACTGAGGCTGCTCCAATTCTAAATGTGTGAGTGGAGAAACACCCAGGATCTTCTCCTATAAATTCCATTCCCTTCTTCATCAGGGCCACAACCTGTGCACCTGTTATTGGTTTTCCATCCCCATGCACAAATTATGCCCTTTTCTTGTTGGATCATGCTGCTGCATATGCAAACAGTGCCTGCACCAGACATATGGTTCCACTCTCATACTGCCTCAAAACTATGCTCATCCCTTTTCCCTCTTGATCTGTTTTGGACATCCTCAGGCATACCATAATTTCTCATGCTCCCAAAGATATCTCGTCCCAATGCAGCCCCACTGCCACTCCATTTCCTCCTTGTCCTACCACTTCTCTTACCTGGAATGCTCCATGAAACATGACTGCAAAAAGGGTCACAAGCAGCATGTCTTCATCTTTGAACTTGCATTTCAAAGGCATTACCCCCATAAGCCATTCCAAAATGGTTTGGGATACTGGCCTTCTTTTGTCTATAGCCCTTCTATTAATCCGAATCCATCTTTGCATCATTCGCTTCACCAGCATACTCCTGCAGGGGTCTGACCAGCCTTTTAAGCTATAGACCATACTAATCGCTGCTTGGTGCACCCCCATAGCTGCATGTGTCATACCTCTTTTCCATTTATCCACCTCAAATGTGCCTACATGGTCCTCAATAACCATCCCACTTACCTCTAAGCCTTGACCCTCTCTGAAGGCCTGAAACAATTTCCATGACCTTTCATACGCCTTTATTGTTCTGGGCTACCAAGAGTTATGGAACAGCAACTTGGCTCCCTCCAATCAATCTCCCAAATGTCCACAGGCACTGGTGTCTCTTTCACCTCTGCTCCAGGATCGATGGCTCAGAACCAGTCCAGCTGCAGATGGAAGAGGCTGTCAGCTATCGTGTTCTGTACCCCATCTATATGCTTAGCTCTAAATGACAGGTTAAGCCACAAACCTTGAAGTACCAACTGTCTTAATGCCCTCATCACCCTTTCTGATGTGGCCCCGTTTTTATTCAGTACCTCGCCCACAGCACTGTTATCACACCAAAATGTGACTTTCTGATTCCTCAGCTTTTCCCCCCACAGCAGTGTGCAATCCCAGATAGGGAAAATTTCCATAAAGGTAATGACCCTTGTAATCCCCCTGGATTTCCATTCAACCGACCATGCCCACGAATACCATTTCCCCCTAAAATAGGCTCCCATGCCCAGGCCTCCGGCAGTGTCTGTGTACAAGTCTAGATCAGTATTAAAGACCCATTCATCCTGCTAAAATGTCTTTGCATTGAATTCTCTAAGGAACTGCTCCATATCAACAGGTCCTCCTGTGTGCCCCTTGATATGTCTACCAAATGGTGGGGTGTCAAGGCACCCCTAATTGCCTATGCCAGGCATCATGTAAATGTTTGCCCTGGACCAATCACCCTGCACGCAAAATTGAGGTACCATAGCAACTGTTGGACTTGCCATATCTGCACCCTCCTGTGCCCCTTAATATCCTGTAGTAGCTGCCATAACCTCTGGATTTTTGCAGCTGGTAGGCGGAATACCTCTGCTGCCATGTCTACCTCTATCTCCAAAAATTCAATCCTGTGACAAGGGCTCTCAGTTTTTCTTGGGGCTAGAGGGACCACCAGTTCCTGACAGAATTAATGGAAACAAGCCAGCATATGCTCCATCTCCTTCCTACCTTGCCCAATTAACAAAAAATCATCTAAGTAGTGTATCACCATTCTGAACCCGTACTTTTGTTGAAATGTCCCTTGCAACCAGGTGCTGAACATTACAAATGTGTCAGAGGTGATAGAACATCCCACGGGCATGGCTTTGTCCAAATAATATTGATCACCCACCCAAAACTTGAGTAACTCCCAATCTTTGGGACTCACTGGTAGCAGCCGCAAAGATGCTGCAATTTCTGTCTTGGCAAGCCATGCTCCTTTGGTTGCCCGTATCACCCATATCGCTTCCTCCAAAGTGGGGTAGATCACTCTGCTGTCTTCCTCATTATACAGTCATTAACTGACTCCCCCTCTGGGAACGAAAAATGATGAATTACCCAAAACTACCTGGGTTGCTTCTTGGGCACCAAGCCCAAATGGAAGACCCTCAGATTCTGAAATGGAGGGGCCTGGAATGGTCCCTCAACCCTCTCTGCTATTTCTTTTTGAATTTTTGATGCAAAATTTCCTCTTTTCCCCTTATTGAGCCCAGATTCCTGGCATTGGTCCCCACCCACTGTCCCTGGAATAGCAAGTTGAACCCCTGCCCTGGAATCCCTCAGTCAAAGTTTGGGCTGCATCCCTGTCTGGGTATTCTCTCAGTCCCTCCTCTAAGACTTTCAGATTAATGAGAGTTCTTGCCATCTGAAAACATTGACTAGCCAGTGGCCATGCATTATTGGATCTCCATCTATTGCTGGTAGCCCCTCCTTCCCCCGAAATCTTTCCCCCTACTCCCTCTACCCCAGGATTGTCCCTTGTAACCCAACTGGTCAGCCTGAAAGGGCTGGTTGGTCTGGCAACCCCCGTTGTTCCCCGTCTCTGGGTTAACCGAAGTGTTTCTGCACTTGAACACCGGGTAGGATCCCCCACATTTTGAACATGCATGGTGGAACCGGCATTGCGGCCAGGAACAAAAAGCCCTGTTGTAGCCCTAGCAGCATTTTTGCACTAGGTTGTCTTCTTTTCCCTGTCCCCATCACCGTTGCCTGTCCCTATCATACAATCAAACCACAAATCAGACTGCCTGGTATCCCTTCTGACATCCCTGAACATGGCCATCTGCTGGGAAATTGCTCGTCATATTGGAGCCAGTTGTTGCCCCGCCCCATCTTGTATGCCTTCTCAATGATCAGGGAATATGTGAGCAATGGTATTGCTCACTCAGGCTTCTTTTCCAATACTATGGCTGTGTAGGTTGTAAAACCTACTGACCATGAATCCCAGTTTCTCCCTTTTGTGTTTTTCTCTTCCTCTCCCTTCCTTAAGAGAACCACTGCTGCTGCCATATCTTTTTTTTTACCAATGCTCTCCTTCTCATTGTACTTAATATCAGCCTCTTTGCTAACTAAGGCAAAAACGTCCACATACTCGCCTTTCCATATCTTTTCTTTTGTGGCCAAAGGGATGTGCTACCCAATCCTCATCCCTGATGACCTGATATCCTTTGTGCCCATGCCTTCCTGCATCCCTGCCTTTTCCTCCAATCCTGCCTCTGCCCCTTTTCCCTTTTTAATTTCCATGAGTCCCTTTTCAAACTGACCAAGCCCATCCTTCCTCATGAACCCAATCATTTGTTTTACATACTCCTTGAATCTCCCACCTACTGTGGGGCCCTCATTATCTGTTTCAGGCTGTGGGTTGAGCACAGGATCTCCTCCTGTGACAGTCAATCCTTGGGTTGCATTGTCATCTGGGCTAGAAGGTCCTGCTGGAGGTGTCTGTGGTGTGGCCTTTTGTGAGTCACCTGGCCCCTACCTTATACCTTCTACATATAGCTCCCACCTATTTTTCCTTTTTCCTTAACTTTCCCCCATCAATCCCACCTGCAGATGGCTACCCCATCCCCCCCCACCCTTCCTTTTGAGCACTCATTTTATTGGATGGCCCCCTGGGAACAAATAAGTCTGCCCCTTTAATCAGTTAAACCACATTTTGTACTTTCACAAATTTAATATTTAGTTCAATCAGTGCTCATGTGTTTATAATTCTGTGTATAAAGTTAAACTGAATTTAAGATTCTATATCTGGGGGAAAAATTCCAAAGTCCCAATATAAGTCACAGTGGTGTTTCTTTTTTCCTGTCTCCATAGCAAATCTGATCATATTGTTAAAAGTAACCTCATATTTCTGAAAACTTGCTTCAGGTAAATTATGCAGAAGTAAGGAATTATATTTATTTTTTTATATATATATTTTATTATTGTTTTGGATTACAACCTACGAGCTACAAGCTCTTTTACAAAGGTGCCACATCAGAGTGAGAAGAAACAACGGGTACAGTAAATACAGTGGATGGTACAGGAACATATGGAATTAAGTAACAGTGTAAGTACAGTTGGTGTGACAGTAGCATGAACAACATAACAGGTGAGCAAAATGGCCATAACAATACATATCTGTAATGTGTATATAACTATTATATATAACAGTCATTTTGGTAATTACAATAAAGTGCAACAGTACAGGTAATTAAGGCAAACAATGAATAGGGATGAGATAATTGTAAACGAGGGAGGGGATGGTGTAGTAGAGAAGGGGTGGTATGGGGGGGGGGAGAGCTGCCAGAAAGTGGCAAGAAGGATTTAAGAGTGATGAGAGTGAATAAAGCAGGGAAAGAGGTAATGATAAGTGTGTGTGTGTGTGGGGGGGGGGAGTAGTGGATGATTTTAATGTAGGAAGGAGGATTTGCTTTGCAATTGCTCTTTTGACATCATTTGTCAAAATATTATTACTTCTGTACAGAAACCCAAGTTTGTTATTTACTTTCTTTGTAACCTTTGCTATGTGATCACTGTAGGACATAGTTTGATGTAGCATTACTCCCAAATAGTTAAAACATGCTACTTCCTTTAGTTCATAATCATTTAGTCCTTTGATTCTTATATTATTTCCTATACGCCCTAATTTTTGTTGAGTACCAAAAGCCATTACTTTAGTTTTCTTTTCATTTAGTAATAGTTTATTAAAAAAACATGCTTGTAATGCACTATTCACTTGTTGAAGGTTCTCTTCTATGTCCACTCCTGTTTTGCCTGCACAGTAAAGAACTGTGTCATCAGTGTACATTATTACTGATGCTTTGCCACAAACATTTGGTAGTTCATTTATAAATATAGAAAAGGAGAGTGGACCCAGAACTGAACCCTGAGGTATCCCCTTATCAATGGTTCTTATCCCTGGTTTCTTGGATTTTATTTTTACCATTTGCATTCTATTGGTCAAATAGTTTTCAAACCAGTTTAATGTGTAATTCCCTACACTCAGGTCTCTTAATTTTCATAACAGCAGGGGATGGTCCACTAGATTGAAGGCCTTGGTCAGGTCAGCAAAAATGGCTCCAGTGAACATCCCACTGTCCATGTTGTCATAAATGTCTGTAGTCATCCTGCGAAGGCCATTGACATGCTGTACTCCTTATGAAAGCAATACTGATCTTTTGTAAGTAAATTTCCTTCTTCTAAACATCTACACAGTTGATTAAAGACAATTCTTTCCAGGAGTTTGGCTTACACCAGAAGGACAGAAATTGGCCTATAATTTGTTATGACCTGTTTATCACCTCATTTAAAACTGGGTGTCATGACTGCTGTTTTCCAGCAGTCTGGGAGTTGATTTGTGCATACTGATAGATTAAAGAGAAGAGTGACTGGTTTAGATAGTTGTTTGGCTCCTATTTTCAATAGTCTGGTTAATAAACCATCTACATCTACCCCTTTACTAGTTTCTAAACTTTCCAACTGCTTCTGTATTTCTTTTACAGACTATCTAAAAAGTTAAATGTTTTTACATTATCTATTTTTTTTACTACCAACTCATTCCATGTGTAATCTGCTTCTATCTGTTCTTTGCACATTGTCATATTTGTAAAAAAGTCACTGAAGGCTTCAGCTATTTCCTGGCTGTCCTGCAACAGCTGTTCTCCATTCTTTATACTATCCATTGCTATATTTTTGGAAGATTGATAGAGGTCCTTAAATGTATTCCAGAAATGTCAAGGATTGGATAAATCCTTCAACTGCTTATTTTTGTAGAATATTTGTTTTGATTTTTTAAGCTTACTTTTGCAGAGATTGTGATGGCTCTGATAGGTATTTAAATCTTGCGTAGATACTTTTTTTTTTAAATTGTTTTCATAATGAATTTCTTGTACTAATCAATTTAAGCAAGTTTTTATTTAACCAAGGCATCGGATCAGCTTGTTGCCTTTGCTTTATAAGGGGGATGCTGCACTCCTGAAACTGCTGTATTTTGGATGAGACATTAAACCGAGGTCCTGTCTGCCTGTTCTGGTGGTTGTTCAGGTGGATGTTAAATATCTAATGGCATTTCTTAAAAAGAGTATGGGAGTTTTTGTTAAGGGAATAAATCTTATACATCAAATATAACATACAGTTTTATTTTTGATTCAATTTACAACTTATTGTTCTTTATGTATATGTTTTTGAATAATTTCATTAATGTAAAAGAAATTAGTTATCTTATGGCAATATTCATAATTATCTTTGATTCAATTTTAAGGAGGATCATAACACCAGTTCTCACAATATTTCCATCTAGAATCTAAAATGTATTTTGGAAAGCTCTGTTGTTCTCTTATATACAATCCCGTGATTTGTCTTTTTACACAATTAAATACTTCATTTTGTGTCCAATATTTTTGTTGGAGTACCCATTTGCATCTTGCTTGCCACGCGTAATATTTCAAAAAGTTACATATGACTCTGAAAGTGCTTGGATCGTACTTTTTCTAAGGTCCTGTATATATTCCAAGTATTAATATGCCATAGGTAATGGTTTATTCAGGGTTCTTGCTGTCAAGTTCCATAGACTATGTGCATAACTGCATTCAAAAAATAATTGCTTTTGTGTTTCTAGTATCCCATTACAAGTATCTCTTGGACAAAATCTTTCTGTCATCTGCTTATGTTTGTGTGAGTCTCTTACTCCTAATCACCCATGACATGAAAGCCGTAATGTTTCCCATAAGTGTTCTGGCAGTCTGGTTTCAATTAATTATGCTAATGTTTTTTTTTCCATAGTGTCTTTGGTAGCTTGTGAGAATATAAGTGCTTCTGTGTAATTTTCTGTTATGATATGTTGATATAGTGTTTTTTTGGGAAAGTTTTTATGTTTTCTGAAATTAGTTTCCATAACTAATTTTCTTTAGAGCTTCAATGATATATTGTGGCATTTTTCCTTTTTTCCACAATATATGTACATTTCTATTTTTTCCCAGAATGGTAATATAGTTTTAAATGAGTCTTAGAATCATATTTTCCATGTTTTTGATGTCTCTGAATATAACTATTTGAGATTTATTCAAAAAAAATAGTATAAAAGAACACTATCAAGTTAATCATGTTTAATCCTCCTTTCTTTATGGGTTGATATGTGAAGTTCCTTTTTACTGGGTTGAACTGACTACCCCATAGTGCCAGAAAGAATAAGCTATATATTTGAGTTTCTAGTTCTAATGGGTTGGGGGACTGTGCTTAGCAAGATAAACAGGGGTAGTAAGGAAGTTTTATTCAGGTTTACTCTTTTCTTTTTTGATATCTACATGCCTTTCCATTTAGTTACCAATCTATTTCCTTCATGTCATTTGCTTTCTCAGTTTGATTTAGCCATGTTTTGTTCCCCATATGTGATTCCTAATATTTTTAGGCCTGTTGTGACAATCTGGATCTCTCCTACCTGGATTAAACTAAGTTCAGTAGTCTTTCCTAGACACATAGCTTTATTATTTTTTTTTAATATTTATTTTGGCTTCTGAGATTAAAGCAAATTATTCTAAAATATGACATATTTTTGGCATGAGTTCATATCTGCCAAACAAAGGCAACTATCATCCACATAAGCTGTTATTTTTATAGGTACAGCCAGTGTTTGAATTGATATTCCTTTAATTTCTATTGTTGTAACAATTTGTTGCATTACTATATATATAAATGATATTTAAATGAGGACTAAGGGGTTATCCTTGTCTTCCCTCTAATGATTTGGAGGAATTGCCTAAAAATCCATTTACTAGCGATAAGAAGTGTGCATTTTGATAAAATAGTTGGATCCATGAGATAAACTTTTGTGATATTCCAAATAGGTTAGAGCTTGGAACAGAAATTTATGTGAAAAAAATGGTTGAATGATTTTTCCTGATCTAATGAGAGCAGGAATCCATGCAATTGTTCCATTTGTCCTTTTATGACTATTTCCCTTAGTTGGATTACATTATATTGTATGCCTCTGCCTGGCATAGAACATGACTGATATGGTGATATCAGTTTTGTTGCTATTGTACTTAATTTATAGACAAAAATTGTTGCTAAGATTTTTAAATATGTATTCGACAAGGAGATAGGTCTCCAGTTTTCAAGTTCTGTTGGATCTCCTTCTTTGTATAACAAAATCATTATCGCTTGAAACACCTCATAAGGTGCTTGTAAGGTGATTAATAATTCATTAAATACTTCATATAGCATTATTTTTAAAGTATTATGGAATTTTTTTATAAAATTCTAAGTTTAACCCATCAAGGCATGGTACAGCTTTTTGTTTTACAGAGTTTATTGCTGTGTCAATTTCTTCTAGACTTATTGATTTAATGACCTCTTCTGTTTCTGTTTTTGTCAGGTTGCTTTTTTTTGTGTGGTTTTCATGAAGTCTTTTAAGTTTCCTTTTTTGGTGTCTTGTTTATTAAAAAAGGATTTCATACTCTGCTCTATAGTATTTCTTATGTTGTTGCTGTCTGTTATTATCTGACCAGTTTTGTCCATTATAGAACTGAAACATTTTGTATTATTCTTTTCCTGATTGCATTTAAACACATCCAGAAATATATTAGAAATTTATGTCCCAAATTGTAGTTTTGCAGTCAGTGATTTTGCTCAGCTATAAAAGTATTTTTTTCATTTCTCACTTGATTTTGTCTATTTGCTCTTTTTATGATGTTTTTTTCTGTTGTTTGAAGTAAAATTAATCTAAATAGTTGTGTCCTAAGTTGCAAATACTTAAAATAATCAGATTGCACTCTTCTTTTTCCTATAGTTTGAAAAACGTTTCAGTTCTTTTTTAGTATCTGTCCACCATTCTGTTACAGAATTTACAGAATCAAAGCGGCAAGCAACAGTTCCTCTTGCTTTTAATAATTCTTCACATTTTATGGTAATTGAAGTATCATCTAATAATAATGTATTTAATGTCCAGTACCTTCTCCCAATTTATTTGAGTGTCTTTTAAACTTGTTTTTATGTGCACGTCTACATGGTCTGATAATGTGAAGGCTACTGCTGTGGCTTCTAGTACTTTACCTCTTCATGAAATAAGGATAAAATATATTCTTGTGGATAATGTATTTATGAAATAATTGTGTCCTCCTTGAGGTTTCATCTATATCCATCTTTTAAATTGGCTGTTGTTATTATTTGCTTTAGATGATTTGAATCACAGTAGATTTTATTTGTTTTGCCTGTTTTATCTCTAGGGTTGGCAGAATTCGATTTTTATTATTTTATAATTTTGATGGAAAGTATCAATTTTTATTTTTTAACATTTTTCCCAACTTTTATTAATTCAACTTTTCACAGTTGCATGAAATTATGGGTTTTAAGCATTTATTGCATTTTGTACTGATTTAATTTTCACAGTTGCAGCTAATGACAGTAAATGTTGAGGATTTACAAACTGTTAAAAATACAAATTGTCATAATCACATGTCAAAATAGCAACATACCTTACTTTGCCTATCTGTAAATTTAGATTATTATCCCTGGAAATATTTTTGCGTTGGTTTGTGTGTGTGCAATGAATTTGACTTTTACTGACATTTACAGATATAAATCTAATCCTTCCATGCCTACTTATCTCCCAGTTCCCATGGGCAGTTGAAATCTCCTCCTAAGATAACACATTTTGCTGTATGTAACTATGGTTGCAGTTTGTTAAAATGTTCTATTCTTTTTTTGTTTTTGTTTTTTTGGGGAGGCATAAATTACACCTATTCTTATTTGTGTCTGTTGTATAATTATGTCCATCAATAATAGTCATTCTGTTCTACATACGTTATTTTTTAAAATGTGTACATTGATTGAATGAAATAATACTCCTACACCTGAGCATAGGTCTTCCCCCGTTGACCACACTAATGGTCCCCAGGGCCATGCTTATTGTGCTCTATATATATCACTGCTTGTATTCAGACTGGTATCTTATAACAGTATTACTTGTGCACCTAAGGTGTTAAGAACTGAGAAGTGGCTAGTTTCCTTTCATAGTTCTTTATACTAGTTACACTGATGGTAACTATTTTAAGTTAGAAATGCATATCTGTGTCATTTTCAGAATAAGGCACAGTTCTCAGTGAGTGTCCATACTTCTCAGGTGTGTTTTTTCCTTGTCCTTTTGTATGCTTTCTTTGTTTGTTTTCGACATACCTCTATCTGTATCAGAGAGGTCCTTTTGTGAAGAGACAATAGATGAAACTTCTGAGTCTTCTGTGTCCTCTTCTGAGTCTCCTTGTAAGGTTGCATTGTTGTTCCTGGTGGTCATAGTTTCCCTTTTGGGCATTTTTGATTTTGGAAATATTCCTTTGTTACCTCATTTGCTTTCTGCCAGTTTAAATTCATCATGTGGTTTAGCTGGGGGTTGAATTTCTATTTGTTGATTTGTGGCTGGTGGTGCTGAAGGTTGAGGTTCAGTGGTGGTTTTGGTAGTATTTTCCTGTTGGGGAAAGATTTGTTTCTGTTGGTGAGTGCTGTTCTCCTCAGTTTCCATAGCTGTGCTATTATTGTGATCAGCAGAGACAGTGGTTGTGAATTGCTCTAGATCTATAAATATTGGTTCTGCAAGTCTTGTTTATTCAGGGGTATTTTGTTCTTTTTCTTGTTGTTCCCTTTTTTGTTGTGCCTCCTAGACCATATCTTCTTGGTCATAGTATGAACCTTTGTTGTGTGCTACCCAAGGGCATATTTTATAAGAATGTCTTGGTTCTTCACAGAGGTTACATCTCATCAGGTTGGGGCAGAAGTGGCTTGAATGTCCAATATTTAAACACAGATCACAAACATTGATATTGCAAGTAATGTTAAGGTGTGATAAAAAACCACAACGATGATATGTTTTTTGGGTTATCCTGCATAGAAATAGAATCCTCTGTCTCTGCCTATATGAAAACTGCTGGGAAGCTGCTGAGGTCCTGTTGTTGTTGTTCATAGCTTAACTTTTATTTTCCATAACCCTCTCCATATGTTTTCGGAGTCTATTATGGGAAGAGGTCTGTCTGTAACATTAGCTTTTCGTTTGACCCAGTATAATATGTCTGATTTGTGCACACCTTCAATTTTGAACAAAATAGTTATTGTTTTGGGGGTTGGTTTTGCTAATGGTATGACCACAAATGGGGTCCATACTGGGGAGGTTTTCACAGTGTTATATTTCATCCAAAATTGTTTCAGAAGCATAGGTGTTTTAAAACTTATGTCAAACTGAGTATCACCTGAAGTATGTATTAATGCAAATATTTCTGTAGCCAGAAATTGTAAAGATTCTTTGAGTAATCTCCAAGCAATGTATACTTTGTCTGGTGTCTCTTCTAGTTCTCCTTTGTATTTTAAACACACTGCATGCCTTCTTTTTTCAGGTTCTCTCAGATTTGAAAGCAAATCTGCCATTCTGAAATTTCTTGATTATTTATCCTTTTGCTTTTGCTGGTTTTCAGTATCAAAGATCCTGGTTACCTTATTATGCTGCTCTCTTTTGGAGGGGGGCAGTGTCTCTATTTTGTATGCACATTCCTGCCTGGGACTCAGTTTCTTACATAATGTCTGACCAAGAAGTAAAGGGTTACACCTCTTGTCTGTGTTTATGTTGTTGTCCAAAAGCTAACTCATTTGTAACGGTAATTTGGGATCGCAAGTGAGCTATATTTCCTTCCATAGAATGAGTTATATTTTTTTCAACCTCTTCTCTGCTTTGTAATACTTCTTGTGAGGTTTAACTCTTCAGGTCATTTGTTTCATTGCCAAGCTTTTTATTTTGACAGTCTGACTTTTCTTTGAGCTTCTGTTTCAAAACTCGGGTCACAGTTTTCAAAGTGTAAATCAAAGAAATCTTTATTACCTTTTTTTTTGCTGTCAGTGATGTTGCCACTTTCCAGGTTTTGCCATCTGCCATTTTCAGCAGCAAGTACAGCTCTTTCTGGGGTCCAGGGAGCATTGGAGAGTTGTTCTTTTGTATTTACTTGAATTTTGCCAGTCTTTGTGTTTGATCATGCTGGGGTTTGCTCTTAGGATTCTGAAGGTTTGTCAGAATCTATAGTTGTTAATCCAACAGTTTGGTTAGTTGTATAGCTTTCAGTGCAATGTCATCATCTGCCAGTAATTAGAACAGTTTTTTTCTTATGTTGCTGGATTCCCTGCAATATGTCCTCTCAATCCAGCTGTGGTGTATTGCTTTTCCATCTGGTGGTACTCAGCATTTCACTGGCAGCTGTTTGTTGTGCTAAGGCTATTACAGTTTGCCTTTGAAGTTCCAATATTTCCACATTTTTTCTTTGAAAACCTGCTGTGTAGCAATATCAGTTCCAGTTTGTGTTTCTGAATGTTCTGGTATTTGCATTGAGCTAGTAAACTCCATATGAGGTTCTGGTGTCTCTGAATCTGTAGAAATGCTTCCTTCTCCTCCTTCTGGGTCAGTCATCTTGCTAGACCACACACGCAATCGGTCCCCCCTACTGCCAAGAGTAGGGGAATTTTTTTAATTAAATCTTCAAAATCAAATACAACATGTTAGCATCACATCAAAGTAATAAATAAATTCAGAAACTTAAAGAAAATCAAATAAGTATTTATATAAAAAGAAAGACAAATTCAAAAACAAACTGTACCCCCCACCACTAAAAAGTAGTGGAGTATCAAGAATAACAAAATACATCAAAACTGATCAAACTGATACAGGGTGGAAAAACAAATCCTATTTACATAAATTCACAGTGAATGCAAAGTATAAAAGGAAAATATACACTAATCTCTCTCCCCCTATACAAAATAACACAAAAATGACATCTAACCACAAATCATATTATAGGCACCTAGAATTATAAACAAGTCATCAGTTCCTCAAATACCCGTTGACAGTCTGATAATTTTTCCTAAAAAAAGAAAACAATAAATCAAAATTCAGAACCACAGGATTTTCCCCCAATATTTATCCTATTGGAATTTATCCAGTGTTTGTTTTTCTGTATTTTTTATATGTTGTAAATCATGTACTATAATATGGTATAATTAATGAGCTTCCCTTTTTCCCATAGGAAACCATGGCATAATTTGTCATAATCAGGGAGTGTTTATTATGGCAAACATGGGCATGGTTTCCCTCACTTTGCGCATGTCCATCCTGAGTTCCCTGCTCTGTAACCACTCGCCTTGGCTCGCCTTCTCCCTCCAAATGAAACCGCCAGACAAGCAGAACTTGGTGGTATTTTTTTTTTTAATTTAAACTCAATGGGGGAAAAGAAAGCACTTCTTCAACTGAATTTTTTTAAAATTCAGACCGGACGGATGTGTACAGTGGCAGAAAACAGAACCGGAGCATGAGTGCACCGAAAGGGCTAGTATTTTATATAATTGCTGTGGTGAAAAAGGGAAACCCAGCAATTATATAAAATAAAAATTGGGGTGGTGTGTGGAAACTCAAAGTTTACTCACCTATGAGGTGTGTAACTTCTCGTTACACACACCACCCCATACTTTATTCTATACATAATTCAACTGTAGTTATTTGTTGTTGTTGTAAATATATAACGACATCTAACTTGCCATATCCAATAAAGGAAACATGTTATAATAATTCTTATTCTGCTTTCATTATACTGTTTTCATGTAGATGGATAAATCCCAAAATACAGTATTGTAGGGTTAGATTAATAAACATAGAGGTTTTCTACCTTTCTTTTACTAAATCCCAAAATTATAATATAAATGGGCAATACAAAAACAAATGATCGACTGTCTCAATGTGTGTAGAGCAAGTACTTCTGGGACAATAATGTTCTGATAATTCCTTATGCTTATGGTTCCCTTTGGTGTTAATTTTCCCATGTCTCCCTAACCAAATTGTGTCCCAGAATTTTGGAGGGAGTCTGGTATCCAACAATAGTTTCTGTATTTTGTCTTGATCTATTTTGAAGAAATTACAGAAAAGGGTGTTCTGTGAAATTATTATCTAAAATCACTATATATAGTTGTTTCCTTGTTATCTTGATAACTTCCTCATATGGTATTCCCCATTTCTTAACATAATCAAAATATACATCCACATACTAGGCAAAGCTAGTTTTCTTTTATTTTTATATAGAAAACAATGCAACGCCCATTCCTGTAGTATGCCTGTCAAGGTAGGGGTGACTCAAGCTGCCCAAATCTTTTTTGGGGCTTTCAAAATTGGGAGGATACTAGCCATCACAAAGATTGTAAAATAAAATACTATAGAGTTAGACATCCCTACCCCTCTGTCTTTAATATCATTATATAAAATGTTCCTCTTAACAGGTTTCAGGCAGTTAGCCCAAAAACATGAAAAAAAAACATGCCAACAGTGTGGTTTCTAAATGTTTGGGGATGAGAAATATGTAACTAAAAAAAATGTGGATAATAAAAAGCTTTTAATCATAAATATTCGCTTAAGTTTTCTCATATGCCAGCTATTCCACTGTGATGTTTTTTCTTTACCTATTGCTAAACATTTATCCTAGTTATATTGTTCCATATCCTCTGGCCCAAAATATACTCCCAAAATCTTGTGTGGGGTTGTAATAACTCTCACATCATCAATATCAGGTTCTGGCAATCCGGACCATTGCACATTCAAGCAAACATTTTTATCCACATTGATACCTGTACCTATTGCCCTGGAAACACTTTGCAACACTCAATATGCTGTTTATCCAGAAGCTACATCTTGCACTAACAAACACAAATTATGCATGCATGCTATACTTTTTAGTTCTGTAATATCTTTATAAGATGTGCCATGAATTCTAGGGAAAGCCTGAATGAGTCTTATTACTGGATCCAGTATGACTATATAAAGGAGAGGACTTAAGAGACACCCCTGTCTCACTTCCACTTCCACTGGACACCTCTTGCCCACTCTTCCATTATCATAGGGGTGTACATATGCTAATGCATAGCACATTCTGATCCAGTGAAGAAACGGGGGGGGGCATAAGCCTCTAGAAACATCCACAGAAAATAATGTGATACCCTATCAAAGGCCTTTACTTGATCAAAACTCATGACATATCCTGTAACTGAACCTTGTGCACCTTTCTCCATAACTTCTCTTAACAAAATCAATGCATCTGTAAGTTTCCTACCTGATATAGAACAAAACTGAGAAGGATGCAGTAGTATGTCTAATACAGCAGATAACTGTCTACTTAGTAATTTAGTAATTATTTTAAAATCCTTATTTAACAAGATGATGGGCCTCCAATTATTTATGTCACATCTGTTACCTTTTTTTGTATAAGATAATCATTAAGCCTTCATACATAGATTCCATAAAAGTAGGGGAATTTTATTAAAGGAAATACATCATAAAAAAACAGGATCAAAGCCATGCAATACAATAATAATCAATGGAAATATCAAATCTAATACACAAAGGATCCTGGCCTCAGGCAAATGGAGAATTATAAAAAAGAGAAAGGAAAGGGGGGAATAGAGTACAGTTATACATTATTTTTTATCCATTATTATGCTGTATCTCATTTATCATACCTAATAAAAAAAACAATCTCAAGTTAAACCGTTCTTCCATGTAATACATTTCCATTTAACATCTGGTATCTCCAGTTTACTTATATTTGATAAAATATGAAAACCTTTCCACCATCTCTGGACTTTAGATAGGGGATGCTGAGATCTATCTTGCTCATATACCTTATTTAGAGCAGTTTTGCACATTCTGCAGAAGGATTCATGTGACATAACCTGCTCTTGTAATACCCATTGGCATCTAGCGTGCCATAAGTAAAATTTTATACAACACATAATTACAGTTAAGGTATCACTGTGGCATTTGGACAAGCTGGAGTTATAATCCCCTAAAACTAAAATTTCATAAGAAAAGTTCACCAACCAGGGTAAATTCCATCTCTTTTGCCATAAAGACCCATAAAGGTTTAATATGGGAGCAACATATCCAAAAATGCTCCATTGCTTCTTCCTGGTTTATGCAAGTGGGGTAAGGGCAGTTTCTCTCTTCAAACATTTTATGTTTATTATTCCCTCTCATGTTTAATCTCCCATAGCAGCATAGCCAAATTATTTCCCACATATATTGGGGAATTATTTTATTATTTAGTAATATTATTACTGTTTTTCTTTTCTCAGTTGCACAGTTCTTGAAATCTGGTTCGATAGGATTAATGTGTACCATACTAAATTTACATAAATTAATCCCAGAATATTGTAAAATCTGAGTTTTAGATACATTCCATTTCTTGAGTTTTTGCACAGCAGGTTTAAAAAAATGAAGGTATAGTAAAATGTTTGAAGTGTTTAGCAGGTACTGTAAGCCATCTCTCAATAAAAATTCCTAGATTATTATGTATCCATATATGTATCAAATCGGTGGCTGGTGCAAAGCCTATTTTAAAGGTTTGTGCTAAGAAAAGGGAGTGGAAAAAGACTAAGGGGTCAATCATCCCTAAACCTCCTTTTTCTTTAGACAGATATGTGTAGATTATTTTTATAATGTTAAGTCTGCTGCCCCATAGCATTTGGAAAAAATAACAGCTGTACAACCAGGTCTCTAATTGTATTAGTGAAGGAAAAATCATGCCTACATATAACAAGCTGGGGATTCAAAATTTCTTTATTACCTGGATGCATTTTATTTTGGACATTAGCGCAGTATCCCAATTTAAGAAGGGTAAATTTTGTGTGCCAAAAGTGATGCCTAATATTTTTACAGGTTCTGTTACTATTTGGATGCCTCCAATTTGGTTCCATATCATAACGGGATCATGGAATAGCAATCACCATTACAGCGAGTGTACATAGCCAAAAATGAATTTTGGTGATGTACACTCCTGGTGAGGAGAACAAGGGCTCCCAAGACCCACTGGTTTTGTTTTCAATGTGGGGGTCTTTGCCCCCACACTCTTCTACTTATGAATTCTCAACTCTAGGGGGGTGCATGTCAGGGGGGTGAAAAACTTAACAAAATTAAAAGCTGCCTGCCGGCAAAAAAAAAAGGTGTTACATTGGACCCAAACCCTGCACTCTGCACCTCCCATCTGACCACCATCCCCACCATACTAGTGGACTAGCTCAGCAACTGCCCAACACCCCCCTCCCACATACCATCCTTCCCCTGCCTCTCCCTCCTGCGTATGTGCACAGGCGCATAAATGCGCATACTTCCCATCACCATATGTCACCCACCCCAGTATCTGGTCATCCCCCTGCTAGGTAGCTGTAAACACAGGCACCGTAATTGAGTCACCATTTTTTTAGGTGCCCAATTTCAGTTGCCTTGTTCACTGGATACCCCCCCAAAAAATTTTTTTGGTGGAATAGATACTGGGTTCCCAATCTGAATTCCTTTGCTTTCATTTAGGTTCAAACTGGCACTGGAGACTGAAACATAGAATTGCATTTCCTGAAGATCATAATTGATACCACCGGAGTTGTCTAAAATATACATATATCATCAGTATAGGCCAAAATTTTTATTTCATCTGAGTTTGCTGTTCCTGTTAACTCATGAATATGCTGATTTTTAATCAACTTCCGAATAAAAGGGTTGAGGGAGAAAACATATAAAAGAGGGCTCAGAGGGCATCCTTGCCTTACTCCTTGTCATAATTCAATCTCCTGTGTAATTTGTCCAAAAATAATTGGAGAGGCTATAACTGAAGAGTATAGTAATCTTAAACAATGAATGAAGGTTTCAGGGATTCCGTACATTTTTAAGGTGTAAAATAGAAATAAATGATTAACTCGATCAAAAGCTTTGCTTTGATCCAATGAAATTAGCAACCTCGATTTTTGTTTTGTTTGAAAAAATTAAATAATTTCCCTGATAATCATTAATGGATACTGAATATTACAGCCTGGTAATCACAGAACTTGGTGGGGTGCATCAAAATCTTTGCTACTGACCTTAAGCGGATATTCAATATTAGAGACAGAATTTTAAAATCTGTATTTAGGAGACTTATCGGTCTCCAGTTTTGGATGTCACAACGATTACCAGATTTATATTAAAAAAAAAATGACCAAACCCCTTATAAAATAATGTGGGATACTAAGGGACTGTAAAAAAATATTAATACACCTGTGCTAGATAGACTGATAAAATGTTAGAAAAGGTTTTGTAGAATTTGTAGGGGAGGCTGTCAAACCTAGGACAAACTCCTAATTTTAGGGTCCCTATAACATGTTCAATTTCTTGCAGGGAAATGGCTTTTGTTCAGATTATTTGATTCAGACTTACTGATTGTTTGTTGTAGGTTAGAAAAATAATTCTCTAAATTTGAAACCAAAGGTGTTTGCACTGAACTAAAATATTCCAGATGCTGACTACATTAGCATGTATTTCTGTTTGGGTAGAAACCAAGTCTCCCCTAGTATTCCTTAGATAAGAGAAGGATGAGATTTTTTTTGTGGATTTTACATGCTTCATATGGATCACTTATCAGAGTTTTCTGAGTGCCATATGATAGTTTCGCTTTTATTGAGCTACTGTAGCTCTGTCATATTGGAATTTCTTCATATCTGTTTTTAAATTCTCAATTTGAGGGGACAGATCACATCTGGAAAAAGGGACAATAGATAACAAATATTGCAGCTGAGTTCTAAGTTTTAAATATTTAAAGAATTTCCCTCTCTCCATAGTTCTGAAACCAGTATTTAAGATCTTTTTTTTGTATCTGCCCACCAAGATCCTATATCCTCATATAGATCAATTACAGAAAGCCTGGTGCTCAGTAATCATTTATGCCTTTTGTACCAGAGAGGCTGACAATACAGAGCTATATAATTTCCATCTATTAGTTTTAATTAGTCTGTCGGGACTTCATTGGGTTGTAACTTTTAGGAGCATGTAATCCAAAAATTCTGTCGGGGTAATTTCTAGTGAGAAGGATGAAATATCCTTAGAAATAAAAAAATAATCAATAGTAGTTGTAAATTTATTTCTCCTGTAGGTGAATTTAGGTCCTGTAACCTGATTGTCAGCACAGTTTACTAAACCTGCTAAAGTGACATATTTATGTAGTGCTATGGAGTCACAGTAAATTTTCTTCACAGAGTCCTGTTTTTCTGTATTATTAATACTGCAATTAAAATCCTCTCCCAAATATATTGTGCGGGCGGTTACTAAATATGGCTGAAGGGAGTCAATTAAAGTTACCCTTTTGGATTTTGATTGTGGCCCATATACTGTAATAAATCTACATAATTCAGTCCCCCAAGAGCCATCTAAAATTAACAATTACCCCAGGATAAGGTCCACTAACTTGGAAAGATTCCCCCTAAAATAATATGCCCACCCAGTCTGCCTTTTCCTGCCTGAAGGACCAAAAGGATGGCCCCCAAACCCATTCTTCTTTAAAGAAATGGAGACAAAAAAGAGAAGACATGTAGATAATGAAAAACTGTCTGTCTTTTTTTTTATAATTTAAGATGCAAAACAATGCATTTTACCACAGAAAAAAGGATTGTTATATTTTAACTCTTTTCCTTCTTTTTTTCTTTTGCCCTTATATTTCCCATCCTCTGGTTTAGAGACTTCTGAGGTTTGAGAGGCATTATCTGAACCTCCTTACTCCATTTCTGAATCCACCCAGTTCGACCTCTCTAAAACAGCAAAGGGGGGGGGTTCAGTCTCCACAGGCAGATCTATTTCAGATTTAGTTTTCCTGGTAGATTGTCTCCTAGGTAGAGGGGTGGTCAAGGATTGAGGGTGAGGCATATCAGAAGTTCCTTCTATAGCACTGGCACTCTGTGAGTCAGAATAACATACAGGTTGTAGTAACTTTTCTATTTCTAACTCTGATTTAGAATGATCGTGGGGGGGCTCCTTTTTCCTGATCCCTGGTAGGGAGACCTCAAGATTTGTTTGTTGAGTCTCCTGGTGGTTAGGAACATCACAAGTATTCAGAAGAGTTAAGTCAATTATCAATTTTGATACTTCTCCTTGTGCTTTTTCTATGAGGGAATTTGGGTTGATAATGTCAGTTTTATTTCATGCAGCCCATGGGCAATCTGGAAAAGTGTGTCCATATTCCTCACACAGGTCTCATCTTGGATGATTAGCACACTGCATACTTATGTGACCTATTTCCCCACAGATATTACATCTAGGTCTATAACATACATTAGATAAGTGGGTCCAGGCCCCACACTTATAACAGGCCTGGGGCTGACCAGCATAAAAGCACACACACCCCTGTCTCTGCTTAACAGTAATGAATTGGGGATATGGTAGATTCCTTTTTCATTTTATTTTAATTTAACTTTAAATTTCCACCTCCCCATCCAAAATTGTTCCATGTCTATGACAACTTCAGGAGCAGTCAATACTTTGCATTTCTGTTGTAGCCAGAAAACAATGTCACTTATATGGACCCCCTCGTTCCTGAACATTACTGTTACAAATTTTATTAATGGTTGAGTCAGAGGTATAACTAAGAAGGGGTCCAAAAGAGAGAAAATTTGGCTTGATTGTAGTGAAGCCAGAAGGTTTCCAAATTCTGAGGTGTGTGAAAGCTTACATCATAATAATCCTCCCCTGAAATATTAATGAAGGAAAAGACTTCTGCAGGTGAAAAACATAAAGATTCTTTTAACACATCTTTGCCAACATAATATCTATTGGGTCTTGTCTCTAGGCCCCTTTTGTAGTGAATGCAAACAGCATTTTTATCTTGGGGCAGGATCTTTTCTCTGAAATAATTCCAATAGCAGTGGACTTTGGGGGGGTATCTGAATCAGCCGTTTGAGCCAATCATTCACTTGTTGTGCCCTTAGGGAGGTTATCGCTATTATCAGTTGTAAATGAGCTGGTAGTAGGTTTGGAAAAAACAGTCTCTTGGGCATTAGGTGATTTGTTTACATTTGTGTTGGTTGGGTTGACTGCCATTTTCAGTGTTGCCATGGGCATCTTGTAGGAGACTTCAGACACCTTAGAATTTCTGGGATTAATATTATCAGAATTATTGGAGGGTAAAGACACAGGTACCTGTTCTGTTGTTGGGCGCCATTCTGGGACTCTCTGTGTGAGCTGACTGGGGTCCCAATCGGGATCTGGGATCCATTTGCCATCCAAAGCTTTTTTCCACCCTGCAGTCAGCAGGGCCTTATCCAGTGACCAGTCGTCCTCTGCAAGAGAGAGATTTGAGGCAGGAGACACCTCTGTTACAGCTGTCTTTGTTACAGCTGTTGCATCTGGCTGTGGATTTGTTGTATTCTGGCTAATCTCATCAGCCGACTCATTGCTTGACATTAATGATTCCATGGTTATGTTTCAATTAGCCAAGGTTGTCGCGGTTCTCTTTACCCTCAGTTCTTCTTTCCTTTTTTTGTAAGTCGCATCATCCTCCGTCAACATCTGTAGAAGTTTTGCTTTTTTTGCAGCCAGCTTCTTATCTAAAATCTCTTCTTCTAGTACAATTGATGACTCATTAGGAGGATTCATCACCTCTGTTTCCATCTGTTCCTCCAGTATCTTCTTTGCAACAACACTGTACTTTGCTTTGTCCTCCTTCATGTCACCAGCTGGGGCGGAGGACCATTCCCCAGCCTGCTGCAGCTCAGAACTCTCTTCAGGCTCCAGATCTGCCATTCCTTCAAACAGCAGCTCCTCCTACCTGAGAGTAGGGGAATTTCTTAATACAACTTCAGAACAAATAATAACAAGCAATGTTGAATCACACCAAATAATACAGAAATAAAAGAAAACTAAAAGAAATATGTCAGTCATACTGTTCAAACATAAACAAAATACTCAAACTGTTTAGAAAAGGAGAGAAAAAACTGAATGCAAAGTAGTGTATTAATTCATACCTGTCCTCTCTTATAATTCCAGTATACCCCACCCCTTAAAACTTAAGAAAGAATTCTGAAAATAAAACTAAACTTTATGTATTCAAGTCATACAATCTGTACATCCCTTCCCCTCCCACCTTAGAAGGAGTAGGGGAAGTTTCATTAGAACATCATAGCAAAACAAAATTACACATGTTATAAATCATAACAGTCAGATAATACAACAGAAAGAAAAATTATTGTAAACATGCACCCATCAAAGGCGAGTGAAAGAAAAAGAATGACATGGTGCAGTATGCAATTCACACTGTGTAATCAACTGAAAATCTCCTACTCTTGAAATCTAACCTATAAAATAATACATTATTAACATCATATGAACAAAAGATGGGAGAATCCATACATATTGCCTCTAAAAGGAAATGGTAGAAATAAAATATCACTGAATTTAGTACAGTGTGCAACACTTTCAGTTACTTACTCCATCCCATGTCAAGGCATATGTGGAGGTAATCTACCTTTCCAAAACAGGTTGTCTCACCATTACTTAATTTACTGAATCCAATCGACACTGGACCACCATGCTTGAACCACCTGTGGGGAAAGCAAGCGGTGTTCTTTAGCTTTATGTTTAACCATAGTAGTTTCTATCATGTGAAATAATTGTTCTTTAGAAATAGGAAGCCGTTGTAAGGGCAATCTACCCTGTACCAGCCATATGAAATACTTAAAACAAACCAGAAATAACCACATTGTCTGCCTGTCATGCTTGGTCCATAAATTTGGTAATATACCAAGACATACAATGTCTGTGTTAACCTTATAAAAGGGTGAAGTAGGCCACTTTTGTCTTAAAATGTACCAAAACTGAACAATGTAAGGGCATTCAGAGTATAAATGAGACATTGTCTCAGTTGTGGTAGTACAAGAAGATCTTGGGCAATATCTCTCTTCTAAACCTTTATGCTTCAGATTGCCCTTAACATTGAACTTCCATGAACTGAAAGCCATAAAACATCCCACATCTTTGGGGGACCCTAGGTGATACCAGCATCTTCCCTATCATCTCTTTTTCTTGGATAGGCCAAGAATCAAAATGCATACCCTCTCTAAAAAAAATTAAACATTATGTATTTGTACAAATCTCTCCTGTGCAGTGTACAAATATGGTGTTTAGTTAATAACCACAGTTTAATTTTTGTGAAGGCAACTTGAAAATGGCTCGAAAGGTGTCAAAGTTCTCTGCCTGGGAATTTCCCCATGTAAAGGCCAAAATTGTAAACAGAGTCTATATTACAGTATCTAAAACCCAGGGAATCCATAGCTTTTATTGACTTACCAACACTGGTTTTATATAAGCCATAATAAACACAGTAAAGAAAAATGTTACTTGATTTACCATCTTAATGCCACCTTGTTTTCTCTCTAAGAACATTATACCTCATTTAATGGGGTTTAACCTACTCCCCCAAATACAAGGAAAAAAACAACTATATAATTTAGTCTCGAGTTCTTTTGGTAATGAAAAAATGCAGCTAAGGTGTAAGAACATAGAAAGGAGAATGGTCTTAACTATAAAGACTCTATAAAGTTTTGTCATTCTCCACCTGTTCTAAATCTTAATTTTATCCACTGCCTGTCGAATTTTGCCTTGTCAATTAATCCGGGCTACTGTAAGTCTCCAGATTCAAATATGATACCAAATATGGAACATGTTCATAGAATAACTGGAATATTTATAATAAAATCTACAGGCTGCCTAAATCACCTAGCGGCAAGCATTTGCTTTTTGCATAATTTATAGTACAGCCTGAAACTCTAGAGAATTCAGACAATAATGCTCCTGCACTTGCGCATGACTCTGTATCTGCCATAACCAGGTAGATGGCATCTGCGTAGGCCACAGCTGTGGTCTCTCTGTCTTGACTGGAAAAGAACAGTCCAGTAATTAATGGGGAATTGTTTATTCTTCTCACTAAGGGATCCAAGGTATAAACATACAACAAAGGGCTAAGGGGACACCCTGATGCACCCCTTTGCTTACCATATATGATTGTCCTAACCAGCCATTGCAATAGGGCCTGGCAACTGCCTGTGTATAACATGCCTATAGCCAACCAATAAATTCTTTTGGTATACCATATGCTGCCTAACATTCCCATAAGTCTGCATGAGAAACATTGTCGAAGGCCTTGGCCTGGTCTATGCTCAGCAAGAATCTAGAGAATTCTCCTTTCTGACCTTTGGCAAGAATTTCCCTTATTAAAATCAAATTGTCTGTAATAGTTCTGTCCAGGATAGCACATGCCTGTGATGAGTGTATAAGTTTGCTTGCCATCAGGGTCAATCTATTACATACAAGTTTTGTAAACATTTTCAGATCCACATTCAAAAGTGTCATCAGTCACCAATTAGAAAGCAGACCTTTGTCTCCAGTCTTATAAATAAGTCCCACCAGTCCCACATATAGTACATACTATTAGGGAGAATTTTTGAATGCAGCATTTTATTAAAGAGGGATACTATCTTATCAATTAATTCTGGAATCACCACATTATATAATTCATAAGGGATACCATCATATCCTGGAGCTGATCCCTCTTTTAAGGAGGCCATAATGCCCAGTACCTCTTGTTTGGAAATTGGTTGTACCAAGGTTAATTTCAGGTGATCTGTTAACTGGGGTAAGGAACATTCAGATAACTGCTCTCTAACACTGAAGGGACATCTGGGGATCCCTGAAACAAATTTGAAACATAATGGTTGATTTTGGTTAAAATAGCTGATTTTGAAGAAATTACCCTCTTTGTGGGTGTGGTAATGTAGGAAATAAATTTCTTCTGTCCTTGGGCAGAACAAAACTGGTATTGATTGATAAAATCTTGTTGGACCTGTATGTCAAATGTTTGTTCTTGCGCCAATGATTTTAACCGATTGTACTGCAGATCTGATATAATTTGTTTTAGTTCTATGATTTGGGTAGTAAGATCCATACCAGAATTATTCTGTCTGGACAAAAGGTCATATAGTTGTTTCTGGTGAAGCTTTCAAAGATCAGTTTGTTGTGTCCCATTTAGTTTTACAATTAACTTAAAATAATCCTGAATATACCCTTTTGTATCTTCCATCATTCTCGGGAAGAATCATACAAAAAACACACCAATTTATGTGCTTTCAAAAGCTACATAAACTCTTGTCTGATCAATTCATTCATTAGAAGCCTTAAATTCAGTCTCCAGTAGCTAGGGGCATGGCTCATTTTATTATAGTTTGTCACTGTTAACCCCAACAAACCATGATCTGAGGATGAAACTGGTAACACCCTGTTTTTTTTATCTCCAGACCACTGGAGATAAACCAGTAATCTATTCTTGTTGCTAACATATCTCTAAAATAGGTTTTCTGTGGTGGACCACTACCTTGTGCAAATGCATCAATAAGGTCTGCTTGATCCAGCAGATTATTTAATCATGAGGCATCACAAAAACACTTTTTTGTTTGTAAGCCTCTATCTGTAATAAAATGACTACAGTTAAAGTCCCCTCCCCATAAAAGATATTTCACTGTAAAGAGAAAGGGTTGATTTTTTTTAAACAGTTCAATCCTGGTTACCTTTGTTTGAGGGGACATAGATATTAATTACGTGAAATTCCACTTTATGTAATACAACATCAACTAATAATTCTCGGCCAGGCATAATGTCAATTGCATGCATTACTTTCAGTGCAGGATTAGTAAAGCAGATAGTTATCCCACTGCACAGGTCTTCCCCTACAGACCAATGAGAATCTCCCCATACCCATGCATCCTTAGTCTCCTGAACTTCCCTAACTGAATGCAGTCGGGTGTCCTGTAATAAAATAGCATCATACTGATTAGATTCAAATTGAGCACTTTTGTTCTGTCTTAATGCTATTGGCATTCTGTGATACCACAGAGAAGTCATATAAAGATACATTCATGGGCTAGTCCATTGTCTTTTTTTTTCTTTATCCATGCTCTGGGCCCCATGCATTTCTTCTGTGCTTTAGGGCCCTTATCCTTGCCTACTGTCTCTGTATCAGATCCCCCATCAGGCTGAGAGGAATGAATAGGTGCTGAATCAGATTCGGTACCCAGGTGTCCGTCCTCTGCTTGCAACATCATATGCATGTTGTGTGTTGCCACCTGGGCAGAGGTTTCCTTTTCTTTATCTTGGTGTTTCTTGTGTAGCCCACTTCTCTTCTAAATCACATTAAAGGACTCTTCAGTTGGCAAAGGGGGGGGGCATGTGGGTGGCTGGGACGTCCTGAGGTGATGCAGCAGAAATCTGTGTCATTGTAGTTGTTTCTACAGAATCAAAAACCCCTACAGCCTGTGGTGGCATGGGGTGAGTATCTGAGTTGGAGAATAATGATTCTGCCAGAGTTAAGGCACTTGACCGTGTTGGAGTTCAGATGGGGGAGCTGGGGTTCTACTAGATTTAATTGCTTTATTGATATGAAAGTCTTGCACCCCATAGTCAGCATTTTCGGTGTTGTGTGTAGCCCAAGGACAGTCAGTAATATAGTGTCCTTCTTCACATAGGCAGCATTTAAGTGGGTTTCTGCAATGATACATGGAGTGCCCGGCCTCCTCACATTGGACACATTTCACCACTTCACATGATCTACTAAGGTGTCTGGAAGAACTGTATTTATAACAATGGCACAGTTGTCCAGGGTAAAAAAAAAGCTTTTATCATGGCCTTAGTAAAAGCAGTTAGGGAGATGCTGCAGCCCAGAGTCAGTCTGCAAGAGGCTGATCTTAATTCACCATCCCCCATTCCAGAATACCTCATCATCTAGAATGGGTTATGGATTCCCTTCTGTGTTGCATTTCTTCTCCAACCAATAAAGAATACATAGATACATAGATAAATAGACAGTGTCGGCAGATAAGGGCCTATGGCCCACCCAGTCTGCCCATTTGAGCTTGTAAGTTCAGTTTGTTTTCCTAGAAGTCTGTTGCCTCTTACCCCTGACCTCCAGAATTCCTTTATGTCTATCCCATGCATTCTTAAATCCCGTGATTGTTTCAGTCCCCACCACTTCCTCTGGCAGGGTGTTTCACTTGTCCACCACCCGTTCTGTGAAGAAATTGTTTCTCATGTTTCCTCTGAATCGTCCTCCGTCCAACTTCATCCCATGCCCTCTAGTCCTGGAACATCTTTTTCGCTTAAAAATAGTGTTTTCCTGCACCCTGTTCCTCCCTGTAAGATACTTGTATGTCTCTATCATATCCCCTCTCTCCTTCCTCTCCTCCAGGGAGTACATGTTCAGTTCCTTCAACCTGTCTTCATAGGACTTGTGATGCAATCCATGCACCATCTTTGTTGCCCTCCTCTGAACCTTCTCTACCCTGTCTATGTCCTTACGTGGGTATGGTCTCCAGAACTGTACACTGTACTCCAGGTGGGGGCCTCACTAGTGTCTTGTATAGCAGAATTATGACCTCCCTTTTCCTGCTGGTGATGCCCTGCCTATACATCCCAGCATCCTATTTGCTTTACCTGCTGCCTTGTCACACTGTTTCTACCTTGAGGTCATCAGAGATGATAACCCAAGATCCCTTTCCTGCTTGGTGCATGCTATATCCTCACCCCCAACTGATATATTGTGCCAGGTTTTGTGCCCCATATGCATTATCTTGCACTTTGCATTGAATTTCAACTGCCAAACCCTGACCATTCTTCAGGTTTCTGCAGGTCGCTTCTCATTCTGTCTACACCCTCTGGTGTGTCTACTCTGTTACAGAGCTTTGTGTCATCAAGAACAGTAAAATTCTGCCTTCTAGATCCCGCACAATGTCACTGATGATGATGTTGAATAGGACCGGTCCCAGCACTGATTCCTGTGGTACCCACTGGTCACTCTTCCCTCTGTGGAGTGACAGCCATTTACCACCACCCTCTGTGTCCTGCCACCCAGCCAGTTACCTACCCACCACACTACTGTCCTGCCACACCCATATTCCCCAGTTTGTGTAATAGTCTTCTATGTGGCACAGTGTCAAAGGGCTTGCTGAAGTCCAGATAGGCCATGTCCACTGCCCTCCCCTGATCCACCTCCCTAGTCACCCAGTCAAAAAATTCAATGAGGTTAGTCTGACATGACCTCCCCCTGGTGAAACCGTGCTGCCTTGGGTCCTGTAGTCCTGTATGTCTGTGATGTTCACTCCATCGTTCCAAAACAAGGCTGTGGTGACTTTAAAAGTCTGTTTGGTTAGGGGGATGGCCTGAAAATGAGCACAGGCTGGATTTGTTTTTTGTATGGCATATTTCACCCTATACCTTTCCAAGATATCAGGGGTATGAAAGCTAATATCACATGTGGATTCACCTGGGGTATGGATTAAGGCATAAACCTCTGCAGGATAAAATCCCAATATTTGCTTCAGTAGTACTTTACCCATATAAAAATGATCAGGCATATATTCAGTGTTACCTAAATACCGCAAATGAACTGCATTGTCCCTTTTTGCCAGCTCAACTGTTTTGTTTAGAAGGTTGGCATAAGTGGTTGGAGCCGACTGCTCAGATACAGCATCTGGCACAGTCACAACTTCAGGCTCTGTAACAGCAGCACCTCCCTGTCCCTGGGTCACAGGTTCTGCAACAAAAAATTCCTCTGTCACCCCATCAACTAGAGGAGAATAAGAAATATTACCTCTTGATAACTCTGAGAAGTTGTCTTGCTGAGTACCTTCTCCAGGTCATCATTAGGTTGTAACAGCTTGCATGTCTGCAGTGTGAGGTACAGCCTCCTGACTGTGTTCCAGGAAGAGATATACATGGATCAGGCACCCATATACCAGCATCATTCTGGATCAATCCTACTCTGTTGAGTGCAGCTCCGGGAAACCAACCTTGTCCCCCAGGAATTTCCCTCTTCATCAGCTGCCTTCTTATTTTGTACTGGTAAATCTGGAGATTCCATCACCTCAGAAAATATAAAAACCTTCAGAGCTTTTTCTGCTGACAGACTCGGTGAATTGACCACACTTCTCTTCCATTTTTTTCCATCCTCAATCCGCTGTTGTACTGTCTGGAAATTCTTCTCATCTTGTAACAAGCATTGCCTGCTGGAGTTGTGACACAGAAGATGCCACTCCTGGAACTTCAGGCACTTGTGGGTTGGGGGTGGAAACGTCCCTTATGTTGGTAACTATAGCATCATTAGACCTGCAGTTATGGGATGGCGTTGCAGTTTCATGGAGGTCTGTACTGCCATCTATATAGCCTCCTTCCTTCTTCACATCCAACACTCAAATGGCTTCCTCAGCCATTCTCTTGGAGATCCAGCACCCCCTACCAAAGAGCAGGGGAATTTCCGCGGTGTCCTGGCCAAATTTCCTCCAGTCACTAAAAATATGACCAACAGCTTAGTCTGGTTCAATATCACTTGGTTACCATCTGTATCACCCCACCAGGTTGCCCCTGAAAAAGGGAATTCTAGTCTCAGTGGGCCTACCCAGTCAACAAAATCCAATAAATAAATTTATTGGGGCAAAGCAATTTATTATAGTAAGTACTGATTAAACTGATGTTTGATCATAAAGAGACGACCAGTCTATCTTGGCTAGCTCTCTAATAAATACTTCATCTTATAGATTTTTAAAAGCTCTGCTTTCTATTAATATTATTTTATTAATTATATATTTTGGTTTTTTTTTCCTAAGTACACAGGACTGTGATCCAATATAGCATCAGTTAAGATTCCAGATCCAGCCAGAAAGTTTGGTTTGTTCATTAACACCCAGGGCTCAATTCCAAGACAACTTATGCATGGCACAAGCTAAGTTATGCCAAGCCCCGTGGCGTAAATCGCATCCTGCACCATGCATTATGCCAGTTACTATTCCAAAAGATGCCTTGCCCCATGCCGTATGTGAGTTGTGCCAAATGTGGGTTACGCCACCCACTATGCCCGCAACCCACAGTGGCACAGTGCAATAACGACACCCCATTCCAAGAGGGTGGCTGCAGTAACTTACATATAGCATTCCAGAAGTTGCAATGGTGCAACTGAGTTAGACCATCAGGAAGATGGTGTAAGGGACATCCGTCCATGCCAATCGATGGATGCCGACTCTACAGCACCGTAAAAAGTATCCAGCAGTGCTCCTTGTGCCCCCAACACATACATGCCCCCAACCCCTGAATGTCAGGGACCCCTGGGGTCCATTTTTTGAAGTGCCCACCAAACAGCAGTGCCACCTGTCCAGTCCCCCCATGCTCCCTGGTGCATGCAGAGGTGTTCCAGGATGGGAGGCTCCGGCAGTATGCAGGGCCATTGTGCCATACCCATGGTACTAGCCTACGCCTGCCACAAGTCACAGGATATAGATGCTGGGGACTCTGCCTGTCTTAGAATATGGCACAGGGTCCCCGGCATAGTGCCGCATGGTGCAACTCGCATACACCCACGAGTTGCACTACGCATCTTGGAATCGGGCCCCCAATGTATTACTGTTCCTCTACCTGTTTTATAATTTTTCCTAGTATGTTTGTTTATTACCTGATTGAAACCACCTGACAATTAAGTACTTTTAATCTTGTTGTTGTTTCTTAATAAAACACCAATCAGTATTGAAATCTCCCGCCTTTCCTTCCATCTCCATTTAGCAGTTAAGAAACTGCCCCACTCTGTGAGCACTGACCTTCCTTCCCTATCACTTAGAACTCCCCTGTCTCTTATCCACTCCTTCCCCCTTATTCCCCCTCTCCTCTCCTCTCTCCTTCCCCTCTCCCCCTCATGCTTTTTTCATTACACTCCTACCCCTGACTAACTTCCTACCCACTTAATTGCCATTGCTTGACAAAGCCTCCTTGACTGATTTACCTAGTTTGTACTTTCAGTGCATCTTATACGCCTAATGTTATAGCCTGCTTCCTGGCATACATTGTACAATGCCAATCAATTTATTATGCTTGTCTCTTGTAATTCTATCTTGATTTGTTTCATCTTTTGTGTTGTGGTAGTACCTATGTTAATCCTATTGATGTGGAACCTATGTAAAAGAGCTTCAAGCTCAATGGTGTTATAATCTGAAATCTTAATAAATAAAATAAATAAATAAATGAACATTAGTATGTGTTCTTTTTTGCCATTACCCACCATTAACATATTTACTAGTAATGAAATATCAGTTTTGGCTATTGTAAGAGGAAGGTATACAATAGTAAAATAGACCACCGTTCCTTTTTCACTTCCTTGCAGTACAGTAGCTTGATTGTTAAGTGTTCTACTGATCCAGTACTTACATCATCTATAACATGTATTACTTGCATACTTTCTTTCACCTGTCTTTACCATAATGGTTGTATCCCTCTAAAGTGACATGCTCATCAGGGACAGATTGTTTTAACTATGTCTCACTTAATGCAATGACATTAAATTTCTTTGTTCAATCCAGAGTTTTAACTCAACCAAGTGAACCATTGGGCTCTTGATATTCAAGTGAACAAATCTTAATCCCTTTAAGTGTGTCAATTCAGAAGTATTTTGGACGTGGAGTTTGTCATCTTCCTGGACAAGTGTGTAACCTAGTTGAGGGGAAATGATGCACCTGACCTGAAGCTCTGATGTGTCAGCAAACTCTTCTCCTCCCCCTCAGGTGTGCTAAGGTTGCACACCATGGCATCTGCACATGGGGATGGATGCTGAGTTTATAAGCCAAGGAACTGAAGCAAATGTGGGGAAAAAATCTACAAAATGCTTCAGGACTATGGATTTAAAATGCCTCAGAGAAAACATTTGAATTTAGCACCTTCACCAGTTAAATCCTGGCCTCAGGCAGTGTCTTCTAAAAGAAATATGAATTGCAACCTTAATGAACTAGCTGCTGGTAAACCAAAAAATATAGACACGGACACTGAAACTGTACTATGTTTGGAGGTTTTGCAGAAAGAGGAGGTTACAGTTGGAATGAAGAAGACAGTAGATGTGCCTGCTTTAATTTTCTGTGAAAAAGGAAACTTGACCAGTGGGCTGACACTGCTTTTAGGAGATTCCGAATTGCAGCCTATTCAGTCTTTGAAGGAGATGCCAATAGAGCCCCAAAATGCTGAAGCAGTAACACAGAATGAGCTAAAGATAATGGAAATGCATCTGAATGTGCCTGTACAAGATCTTCCCCCTTGAGAGAAAGTAACGACTAATGTGGAGTAACCTATGAAGATATGCAAACCCAGTTTTGGGGTACAGGTAAAATCTATATATCCACATAAAATACTAACTAATGGGGATGGTACTAATGAAATGAATATGCAAAAGAACCCTCATAAAGAGACAAGCCTGGTAATAGAGGGGGGAAATTCTGGGGTACACAATGTTGATATGGTTCATGGCCCGAATGTAATAAAATCTAGTACAAGCAAGGAATATAAAGCTGGAAATACAAGGAAACCGATAATTGTGAATATTAGTAATACAGACACTGACCCAGAACTCGAGTATTTAGAAGTGCAGTCAGGTACAGAAGAAAAAGAGATATTATTGACACTGCCACCCTGGGTCAACCAGATTTTAACTAGGTTGTCATCCTTAAATGAAAGCATGAAAAAAATTGAAAGTCTAGAAACTAAAATAGATAATATTCAAACAACAGTTAATGCCCTGGTGTCAGAAAATATTTAAATTAAACAAAATATTATGGGACTACAACAGAGGATCTTGTATTTACAAGATGAAAATGTACCTATTCAGAGGCAACTAAAGGATTTGGAGTCTATGAATAAAGAGTTAAAAAATAAAATGACGGTCTTTGAGGCAAGATCCAGAAGAAAAAACTATAAGAAATGTGGGCATACCTGAATCCTGGGAAAATATATGACCACTGAAATAATCTTTAAATCAAATATGTGCTAAGTATCTGGACACTAACCCATGTAATGTTCAGTTGACTATTGAAAGAGCACACCGTATATGGAGACCTAAGGAGACAACAGCTCAGGATATACCGCCTAGACCAGTAATTGTAACATTTCAAAACTCAGAAGATAAAGAGACTTTGATATCCCAGGTTTACAAAAAAAAGGTATTTCCTTGTTGGGAGCTAACATTTCTATTTTTAATGATTAACCTATGGACATTATGTAAGATAGCAAGAAATGTGATTTATTAAGGAACAAATTATGGATAAAAGGTCATAAAGCAACAAAGATTTATCCTGCAAAATTAATACTGGTTCTGGATGGGAAGCGTTCAGTTTACAACATGCTCAAAGAAACTGAGAAAGACCTACAAGAAAAAATACCAGATTTGTATGTTTAAATTTCTATCTTGATACAGGAACTGACTTGAGGGACTATTAGGGTAATTGAGAAATGTGTGTCCTTAATGTTTTTTCCTCTTTTTCCCCATCTGTCCTTAGGAAAAAATTATGATGGTTTTAATTGCAGGTGTGGATGGGGGGGGCTGTACACGTGGGAAAAAAAAGAGTTACAAGGAAAAATTAGTCAGAGAACCTCTTGGATCTCATAAAAATAATGGAGAAATTATGTTTGGTGTCTGGAATAAGAGGGTTTTTATTTATTTTTTATTTTTTACATATGGGGATAATATACAAATAATTGTTTTATTATTACAGGTGGAAATACGCAGTAAAATGAGTTTTCTGTTATTGGTTAATGGATAAATTAAAATTTGTCTCACTTGATGTGAATGGCATCTTCTCCTCTATTAAAAGAACAAGGTTGTTATTCTTCTTAAAAAAAGAATGCATTCAGTGTTGCCATTCAAGAGACCCATTTAAATCAGGAAGAGATAAAAAAAACTTAAACAAAAATGGGTATATCATATTTTTTACCCAGAAGGGACCAAGAGAAAAAGTGTGGCAGTAGCTTTATTATTCAGGAAATCATTACTGATAATGATTATGCAAACATTTTTGGGTAAAAATGGAAGGATATTATTAGTTAAGATTAAGGTAAATAACATGGTTGTAACAGTAGGATCAATTTACGCACCTTTCATTAGTTAATCTGAGTTTTTGCCTGAATTAACAGGGGCATTGACTAACAGTGCTGCAAATAACATAATTTTGATGGGTGATTACAATGCATTAATGAACCCACTTTTAGATAAATCACTTAAACTTAGTAAAAACAATACATACCAAGCTAAATTAATTAATCACTTCATTCAAATGCATGACTTGATTGATTACTGGAGAGCACGTAATCCTATTATGTGCCAATATACGTACCATGATAAAAAAACACATGGGTTTTTCCAGAATTTATTATATGTTTGTGTCTAAAGCATTAATGCTCCATTTATTAATCCTGCTATTGACACGATACATGTTTCTGATCATGTGTTAATTCAGATTGAAATACAAATTCAGGATCCCAGTAGAGCTTATACCAAGCAATGCAGAATGGACAACACTTTGTTATCTGATATAGACTTCTGTCAGAATATTAAAACAACTATTAAAGAGTTCTGGTATTTTAATTATTATGGTTCCCAATCAGTAACATCATTGTGGGATGCATTTAAAACAGTTTTAAAAGGGACACTTATTTCACACAAGGCTTATATTAATAGAACCAGAAGACAGCAGTCCCTAGATATGGACAAAAGATTAAAAGAACTGGATGATTTAGAGTTAGAGGATTATAATAAATATGTCAATGAATGGTACCACCTTAAACTGTTAAAAAATGAATTAACAATGAAGTGACTGTAAATCTCAATAAAGTTAAAGGAGTCAAGTATGTACAGGGTGATACATCAGGGAAGATGTTAGCATTTTTACTTAAAAACCAAAAATAAAAAACTTAATGACATGTTTACAAGATGGGAAAGTGGGAAGAATATATACAGATGTTGGAATGGCTCAGGTTATATCAGAGGCATATAAAAAAATATCAGAGGAACTTACATCCATCAATGAAATAAATTAGAGACTAGCTTAGTTCAGTGCAACTCCTTCAAGTATTATGTGATCCTAGTAATTTCACATCTTTAGAAAATCTGAAAGTTATAAAAAGATGCCAAAAAACAAAAGTTCAGGTTTGGATGGTCTGTCTTTGGAATTTTATTTAACCTTTAGTGAGGAGTTTCTTCCCTGGCTAACACTAATGTTACAAGAAATTTTTGACCAAGGTATCCTTCTTCCCCCATTTATGGAAGTGTCTAAAGTTATTTTACTGTTAAAGGAAGATAAGGATCTGACAATGGTAGTTATAGACCAATGGTGCTTCTTAACAGCGACTACAAAATTCTTATCAAATAATTGGTTAATAGATTAAAAGAGGCATTACCACAGATAATTCATGGTGACCAGTTTGGATTTATTTCAGGGAGGACAATTTCCAATGCAAATAGGAAAGTGCAGTCACTTTTTTATTTTGCCCCCCAAAATAAAATGTTGTCACATGCCCTGGCTATAGATGCATCTAAAGCTTTTGATCTTGTGAATAGAGACTTCTTGTTAGATATTTTAAACTACTGAGGACTGCCTGACAAGATAATAAGAATTATTTCATTATTGTATAAAAATACCATGGTGAAGTTTATGGTAAATTCATTTTTGGGGGAATCCTTCAGTAGACCTCAGAGATCAGTCCTGGGGCCTGTCCTCTTCAATATCTTCATCAGTGACATTGCAGATGGACTGGAGGGTAAGGTTTGCCTGTTTGCAGATGACACCAAGATCTACAACAGAGTAAATGATCCAGATGGGGTGAGCAGAATGAGAAGAGATCTGGATAAACTGGCAAAATGGTTGAAAGATTGGCAACTGGGGTTAAATGCAAAGAAGTGCAAGATCATGCACATAGGGGAGAGAAACTCTGACACCCTCTATAGGTTGGGAGGGGAGTTGCTGGCAATCACAAGGGACAAAAGACACTTAGGCATCATCATCACAAATGACCTGAAATCATCCAAGCAGACCACTAAAGCAGTAGGTAAGGCTAGAGGGATGTTGGGGTGTATTAGTAGGGGTATCACAAGTCATAAGGGGGAGGTAATAATCCAGCTTTACAAGTCACTGGTTAGGCCCCATCTGGAGTACTGCATGCAGTACTGGAGGCTGCACCTGCACAAGGACATTAACAAAATGGTGGCAGTCCAGAGAAGGGCAACCAAAATGGTGCAGAGACTGCATCAGAAAATATATGAGGACAGATTAATGGAGCTCAATATGTATACCCTAGAGCAAAGGAGGGAGAGAGGTGATATGATTGAAACATTCAAACATCTTCGGGGCATTAAAAAGGTGAAAGAGTCTAACATGTTTCAATATAAAAAAAACAACAGGACACAAGATAACACAACATGTGATTAGATGGAGGCTGATTAAGGGGGAATGTGAGGAAGTTCTTTTTCACAGAAAGGGTGGTAGATTCAGCAGGAGAAGAAGGATTGAGCACCTCTGAACTGCTTTCCTTCTTTGGGGGAGGGCTGGGGAGAATGACTGGTGCATGAAGACCCCTAGTGAAGGCTGGGAGGAATCGCTAGCACCGGCATCCGAAAGTGATAGAGAGACGGGACAGACACAGGTTGTCATTTCATGTCTCCACCCCTGGGGAAAAAAAACAAGAAAATACAGCTCACGCCCATCTCTATGAAGCCTGCCCCTGCCCTAATCAGCTTTCAGGGCCAGCTCCATGATTCTAGTCCCATAAATCGCGGCACTGATACCCCTAGATATCATGACCCTACCCCGAGAGGGAAAGTTGGGGGTGTCTGGAGTCAAGGCCTAATGAAAGTGGGTGTCCATGACCAGGCAGATCCTTGGCAGATGTGAGCAAAAATACAGAATTTAAAAAAAAAAAAAGAAAAGGTGGTGGATGCATGGAATGGCCTACCTCAGGAAGTGGTGGATATGAATACAGTGCAGAGCTTCAAATAGGTGTAGGACAGGCATAAAGGAGCAATAAAGATGAGTATGACTAGATAGGCCATTGACAGAGTACAGGCCTATGGCACATTCATAAGACAGAAAAAATTGACTGACTGGATGGGCCTTGCGGTCCTTATCTGCTGTCAACTTCTATATTTCTATATTTCTATATATGAACAATGGCGTGAAGCAAGGTTGATCTTTGTCCCCGGTTTTGTTTATGCTAGCATTGGAACCATTCTTAAGAACTGTTAGGAATAACAAGGATATTGTAGGTATAACCTTTAAAGGGGAAGAAGTTAAGTTAAATGTTTTTGAGGACAATGTTTTGTTTATTATTCAAGATTTAAATAAGACTCTCCCTATAATAATGGAAGAAATAAAAAAATGCGGTTCCTTATCTGGTTATACTGTAAATAAATCCAAATCTGTAATTATGGATATTTATGCCCCTAATATGCCTTAGATTTAGCATTTGCACAAGAATTTTGTATAATTAACAAGGTACTTAGGCCTAATTTTGTCAAATGTCCAGTGTAATACAATCTCAGTGAATTATGCTAGGGTTAAAGAAAGAATAACTATGCTTTTGGAAAATTGACATAAAGTATCTGTTTCATTATGGGGAAGAGTGGAGACAGTCAAAATTATGGTTCTTCCTCATTTGGTCTATGTTATTCAAAATGTTGTAGGGATTTCTGTAGAAAAATGGTTTAACTCAGTTCAGAGAAGTTTTGTGAAATTCTTGTGGAGAGGGGGCAAACCCAGAATACCTTGGTCCTGCATGATATACTTCAGGAAGAAGGAAGGGGGGCTATAGTTGCCCAGACCCTATTTCTTATGCTGGTGCACTTCAAATTAAGATCTTGTGGGAATGGCCAATTTTTCCAAGTAGGGATTCTTTTTTTTGAATGCATTTTTGGGGAGGATACCACACTTCCAGACCCAACAAATATTTTACAAAGAATAACATCTAGATCCAAACTACCAGTAGTTTATTCTACTATTAGAACGTTATATTTCAGTCTATTTGTAAAATGAAAGAATTTTTTTCCATGGCTTCATTTGAATATTTGGAAAAATTCCCAAATTAAGGAATTAAACTGGAAAGCAAATTGAAGATCTCAGAACAGTTCAGTGTACAGAGATGGTCACAGCTCCTTAATAATGGAAATGTTCTTTCAGTGGAAGAATTCAATCTCTTATTCAACGATTCAGTAAAGTTAAACTTTTTTTATTAACAGTCCATAAAGGATATTTTTCATCAGCATGTGTTTATTGGTAAAAAACATATATCTGCTTTACTGTAAGAACATGATAATATAATAATTATGGCTGGTAAGAAATTATCTCAGCAGATGTATGCTATAATAGTATCTCCAATAAAAGATCCACGGACTTTTATAAATAAAAAAATGGAATCAGGAAAGTGGTTTGAATTTTACGGAACAATGGAGGAATTTAAGAACAAAATCAAAGATTATTTCTATGCTAAAAATAGGGTAATCCAAAAGAAGATATTAGATAGAGCATATTTTATCCCTCAGATTCTGGGTAATATAAAAAAAAATGGCATTAAAACCTGTTGACACAAGTGTGGACTACTGGGAGATCTGCACCATTATTTATGGGGATGTAAGTTTGTTAATAATTGGTGGACATGTACAAAACAATTGCTGTCAAAAATATTTAAAATAGATGTCCCTATGACCTATAAGCATATGATTTTGAATGATCTACAGGGTCTGGAGCTGTGGGAATCTCAAAAAAAGAATATTTACTTGGCTACTATGGCTACAAAAAGATTAATTTTAGTAAGTTGGAATATGGAAGTGTTGAGCAATTCTGAGCAACACAAGTGGTGGTTTGTACAGTACTAAAGGAAGCCATTCAATTTGAGCAATTATGGGAAGGCATAGAAAATGCTTACGCCCAATCTGATATACCCTGGAATGAAATAAAGGATATGCTGCCTCCAATTTTCACAATATAAATTATACCCCGTATGTATTGGACTGTTGGGAGTGGTGTTTTTTTTTTTTTTTGATCTTTTAGAGTACTATCTGTGGTTATGATTGTATATTGTATACAATATTGTGTACTATTATTCTGTATTTGAATGTGCTTGTTCTCTTTCTAAAATGTTTGTATTATGGCTATGTATTAATTACACTTAGTATAAATAAAAAATTATATAAAAAAAAAGAAGTATTTTGGACATTTACCACTCCTGGTCCTGGATTTTTCAATGTCTTCACCTAATGAAAGCAACATCAGTGAGGACAGTGTTATCATCCCTATGCCTTTTATGTTTAGCTTATCTACTCTTAATAGTTTCATTTTAACAGAAAAGAGTTTTACTGGACTTTGTTGGGATCATCTCAAAACTAAACAATTTCTAAAGTCCAACATGTCCAAGTTGAAGAACTTTGTTCATTCTCTCAAAATATCAGTGGCCCACTATTCAAAACTTTGCCTGTGGGCAAAGTTTGCACTGCCCAGCATGTAGCACTAGCCCACAACCCAGTGCATGTAATATTTATTTATTTATTTGAAAAGTTTCACCAGGAAAGACATACTGAGCTACAATAGCACATTTCCAGATGCATCCTGGGTTAAAGGGGAAGTGAATACAATATGATACAGACTCAAGTAAAAATGTACAAATAAAGCAAGTCTGTGTATAAATATTAAGCAAACAACAAACGTCATTATTTTTACGTACTAATATATGTAAACATATGCATAACCACAAACACTTCAACAGAAATATTTGCTTTGAACACACTGGGGAAAGAAAGTGAAGACTATGTCATAATAGGGGGATGGGGGAGATGGATTGGATAGCAGATTTACCTGCACCCCTTCAGGATGTAAACCCTGCAAGGGGAGATGGTAGAGATGGGCAAAATAAAGGGAGGATTTGTCCTGCACTCCTCTGGGATGTAAGCCCTGCAAAGGGAATTGGCTGAGGGGAACAAAAAGGGATGGCTTTGGGCCTGCAACCCACTGGGATGTAAACCCTACAAGGAGAATTGACAGAGGGGAACAAATAAGGGAAGGCTTTGGCCCTGCACCCTCCGAGATGTAAACCCCACAAGATGAATGGCAGGGGAGGAACAAATGGGGAAGGATTAGGGGACAGCATAATTGCATAAAATAGGTGGACATGGCTAAAACAGTAGAAAAGGTAACAGATGTATGTGATCAAGAGAGGGGAGTGTGCGAATAGGAAACTGCAAAAGGGAAAGATTTAAGAGAAGTAAGGAAGTGAGGGGGAGGGCAAGCCTTACCCACTGGAGTGGAACCCCAAGGGAATGAAACACTACTCGATGCAAACTCAGCTTGTGTTAAAGGTAATTGGCATGCCAAGGGAGGGTTAGAAGGGAGTTGATCTGAGGAAAAATGAAAAGAGGAAAGGGCAGAGAGGAATAAAGAAGGGGCGATAAGTCAGGTGCAATTGCAGGAGAGGGAGATGTAGTGCCAAAGGAGATGAGATAAAGAATGAATAGACAGAGTAGAGCCCATGGGCAATCACTACTGAATATAACATGCAAATGGAGGTGTGCAAAACATAGCCCAGAGTACAGTGCAAAGATTTTCAAGCACAGAAGACAGCTCTGAATATAGAAATGGGCAATGCAAACAGCTATATCCAGGGCTTCCATTGAGTCCATTTTGGGAGTATTTGATTCTAAAAACATAAGGTAGACACATCCAAAATAAAGGGAGAGTAAGTTAGTGACTTCCAAATGTAAAACATAAAATTGGACAACTTCCAAGGCTGAAGGCACAGAAGCTAAGAAATGATGGATTTGTCTAAAAGAAAATGTATTTTACCACTAATATTTGTATGAACATCCATACAATGCTCCTTCCTAGAATACTGGCTTTCAAATTGTGGGATTTGGGAAGTATTTTGACTTCCAAAAAAATTGGAATGACTTCCAGAGTTTGACTCATGGAAGTATTTGACTCCTTCTAAAATGAATTAACTGAACCCCTGGCTACATTATGACATCACTGCATTTGCATGGTGCATTGTACGATGTGCAAGTGCAAAACCATTTAGCATGGTGGGCAAGTTTGCTATATTCAGCCAGGCTATGCAAATACACCTCATTGGGCAGTCAGTGGACAAAACAACACATTAGCATGTCATTATAGCCGGATATGCATACATTTACACATGGAAATTGCCTGGGCTATTTAAAGGGGACCACAGTCCCCTCTACACATCACACTGGAATGACAACCAGGACACTGCAGGAGAAAAAATGTCTTCACAGGAAACAACATTCACAGGCATAGGTGGGTGCTCTGCATGCCATACATGTAATAAAACCTGTTGGGGGAGTACATCAAAGTGTAGGAACATGGGTTGCCAGTAGTGTGTCAGAAAATATACTACAACAATGTGCATTATTGTACCTAATCTAGGATGCTGCTGTCTAAGAATTTTAATTTTTTATTTGAAAGTTTGTGATCGGGGCAGGCACACTAAGCCGTGGCTTGTTTCCAGGTGCAACCCATGGGCAAAGGAAGGGGAATATGTGTACAGATGTAAACTGACTTACAGAACCAGATTAAGCTGTTAGTGGTATTTTAATGAATGTGGGATTTGGCCAGGACACCAGGGAAATTCCCCTACTGCTTTGCCAGTAGGGGGACTTGCTGCCTTACTGACCGTCGAGATGGAAAGCTCAGTTGATGAGCAGCCTTTGTTGCAACAGGACGTGCTGCAGGCCAGGGGGCCAGTTCTAACTTCTGTAACTGAAACTGTCAATTCAGACTTTTTTTTGAGACCTCTATGGAACCGGACGCTACACATGACCTTGCAATTTCTATACCTTCCTTGCCTGAGAGAAAACAGCTTCGTTTGAGTTTGCCTTCTACTTTTCCTGTAGCTCCTGAAAGCTTTTCTGTGCCTGCTTGTGACACTCTGGTACAGCCTCTGATTCCACTTCAGCTGCGGAATGCGGAACTGCCATTTGAAACTATCCTGACAGCTGAGTGAATGCTGTCTGACAGCGAGGTTATTCCGCAGCAGGCACTACACGCTGACATACAGGCTTCCACGACTTCAGTTGAATCTCCGACTACTCTTTGCCCTGCTACACCTACTTCAGGTACTGTGTATGTTTCTACAAATTCTACTCAGCAGAATGCCACCGTTTTTTCTTTCAATGCAAAGCAACAACGTACTTTTTAACCTGTTGCTAGGAAAGTTTCTACTGACCATAAACGTTCCTGGGCTGACCAGGTTGCTGACACAGAGACTCCTTGGTCTGTTTCTGGGGCACTGACTTCAGCTGGTTGGGCTCAACTCCCTGACACAGGTAGATGGATTTCTGGTTTTTCTCCTGTTGTAATTCCCGGAGTACATTTGGCAGATTCTAGTGTCTCTCCTCCTCGATCTTCTGGCCCTACGACTCCCAAACTTGCTAAGACTGCTGCCGAAAATTCTCTCTCTGAAAGTATTAAGGATTCTCCCTTAGACCTCCCTCCTGAACTATCCTTTACTCAGAATCCTGTACCTGATTTTCACCCACAAAGAGATGCTTCACAAATCCCTCCTTCGGAAGACTGTTTTGCTGATCCTTTGGATGACTCAGTAGGCCTTTCTCCAGACACTGTGCCTACTTTAGGACAATCTACCACACGTTCTTATGCCTCTCTTTTTCATTCTCCAACTTATTCAGCTTAAAGACATAATGCAGTTCATTTTATTTATAAAGGAGGGATGGATGTCTTTCCTGATAGATCATTTGTGGCAAAAAAAATTGCTTAAGGAAAGCTTGCAGTTTACTTCAGCTGAACTATACGCTTTGTTACATGTCTCAGGGAGAAAACATTTGATGTCAGTTTTAAATTTCATACTGGTTTGGAAAAATTTGGGGCTAAATATCGTAGTAAGACTGACCCCCTTGTGGTCCCCCTTTGATGTTTTTCCCCCTTACTAAACCTGCTCATAAAACAGTTACTGTTCTCTTTAGAAATGAGAGTGTTAGTGTTGCAGATCTGATTTTTTGGTTAAAACAGAGGAGCACAGTATTGGGGCATCCTGAGGCAATTTTTGATTCTGAGGATATTTGGACTGGGGGTTGGCAAGTTCGGGTTATCCTACGTTCCTCGGATGATGGATTGCAGCATCTTCCTAATTGCATATTTTTGGGACAAGATAGAGGGGTCCTTTTTTATGCTGGACAGCCTAAATCTTGTTATACGTGTGGGAAGCCTGGTCACATTAGCAGTGCTTGTGACCGTCTTCGATGTACTCTGTGTAATTCTTTAGGTCATGTGCAGGAACACTGTCGGAATATAGCAGTATGTTCCTTATGTACTGCCCCTGGACATTCTTATGCTACTTGCCCTGAGGCGGCTCACCAACATTCAGAAGCCCAAACATCTGAAGACCAAAGACAGTTAATTTCCACTGCACAACATACCAGAACCACTCTTACAACGGCCCCTGCTATACATGTTGCCCCTGTTGTACTAACTGTCCCTGATACCTTGGTTTCCCCAAATTTGAAATTATCTGACCCTTCTGAAACTCCCTCCCCTGTTCCTCTCCCCTCTCTGACTTTAGGCACAGATATGCTGTTGCCCCCCCACCTCAGGTTTCCATTTTTCCTGACTCCTGTTCTATGCCACCCCTTCCCCTCCCTCAGACTCTTTCTTTTCTTTCTAGAGAAACAAGGAGTAAAACCCATCATGCCCAATCCTGCTTCTAAAGTACCAAAATTACTCAATACTCCTACGACTAACCGTTTTCGTGCCCTTCTTCTTGCACAGGATGTATCTGATGCTGACTCTGAATCTTCCCAGTCTGGAATGGACTCCGTGGGTAAATCAGAGACAGCAGACTCAGAAGGCATTTCTTTTTCAACCCTTCCTCTGAAATCTAGCCCAGTGGTGGTAAAAAAAAGGGGAAAAAAATAAACGTAAACCTCCTTGAGTTTTCATGATTGATTAAATGGCTTCCTCTTTAACTTTCTGTTCTCTTAATGTGAACAGCATTAAGAACCGGATAAGGCAATCTGCATTATTCTTCCTCCTGGGTACCCTACACTGTAATGTTTTTTTTTACAGGATACGCATTTGCACACTGTTGCTGAAATTGCTGGTGCTGCAAAACGTTGGCACTTGGGGGTCTTATATTGGTTGTTGGGATCTAATAGATGTACTGGGGTTGCAATACTCTTTACATTTACTGTAAAAGTTTTGAAAATGATTGATCTGGTTCCTGGTAGAGCATTACTTGTGGATATTGTCCACCAGGGGGTGTGTTACAGGTTACTCAATATCTATGCGCCTCAAACGAAAGCAACCAGGGTGGATCTTTTCCACCTTTTACAACCCTGTCTCCATACTTCCTTTAATGTTATTTGGGGTGGGGATTTTAATTGCGGATTGTCTATTAAAGATAGGGGCAAGGGTGCTAAAACTACCAACGTTTTTTGTGATATGTCTTGGCTAGAAAGTCTCTCTTCGAGCTGTATGACAATCCACTTGCCTGGTGGATGGATACTGAACTGGATGTTATTTCTCTGTTTAAACAGATTGGGAAATTCCAACGCTCTGCTGCATATTTTTCTTATTTACAATTTCATGCACAATTACAGAAGGTTATGTCGATGGCCCAGACTACTGCACATGATTTTTCCTCCCAAATTAAACATCTTAAAGAGAATATGGTACCATTTCATAAACATCAGTCAAACATTTTGCATTTTCAACAATGGTTTGGTACTCATGGTGGGTTTGCCACTGTCTGTCCCTTTCTTGGTACTAAGGAAAGGGTTGGGAAAAAGGTTTTTTCCAGTTTACTGGGGCGTGATGGTTTGGAAAAATTTACACAAGCTGAGCTGATGTCGGAGGTGACGTCATATACAGCAGCTCTTTTCAAATCTCAGACTGTGGATTTAAAGAGCCAAGCTTCTTCTCAGGTTTATCTCAGTGGTGTTGAGATTCCTTTTTGCCCTCCTTTATTGTTGTCTAATTTAGTTAAACCCATTACATCGCAGGAAGTCCTTTAAGTCATACATGCCCTTTCAAGCAATAAAGCATCTGGTCTGGATGGTCTAACTGCTGAATTTTATAAATTAATTGGGACTCAATTGTCTCAGGAACTTGCAGTTGTTTATTATGATTTGTTAACTGGTTCTGACTGTCCTTTAGAACTGATGAGGGGTGTTTTGATTTTTTTGTATAAAAAAGGTGATAGGAAGCTTCTTTCTAATTGGAGACCAATTAGTTTATTAAATGTTGATTTGAACATTTTAATGAAAATCTTAAATACTAGACTATTGACTGTGTCTTCTTATTTACTTTCTTCCGCACAATTTTGTACACTCCCTCATAGATCTATAATTGATCAGTTGCTTTTTTTGCGCAAAATATTTGACAGATCCACAACTGCTGATTTACCTGGTGTTGTATTGTCTCTAGACCAAAAGGGGGCTTTTGATTCTGTACACCATGATTTTTTATGGCTTACATTAAAACATTATGGTATTCCTTCCCTTTTTGTTTCTTGGTTGCAGACACTTTATAAGTCTGCTACTGTATCTCCTTTGGTAAATGGACACCTTGGACCTATGCTTCCGGTGCAGTGGGGAGTTCGGCAGGGTTGTCCGATTAGTCCATTATTGTATGTATGTAGTATTGATCCCTGCTACGACTCCTGAATAAATCTATACCTGCTTTCAGTTCCTGGAGTATTGGTACCCCTTTTCTACTGTTGCTTATGGATGACATTTGCATATGTACCTACTGTTTCTTCTGTTCACTCTGTTGTGGATGTGTGCCACTTTTTTGGTTCTTTTTCTGGTTTAGCTCTAAACCTGTCCAAATGTCTAGGGTATACCTTGGATGGTTCGCTTCCTGAACAGACGATTTTGTGTGATATTAAATTTATATCCCATCCTATAAAGATTTTGGGTATATTTTTTGGTTCACCCACACCTGCTATTTATAACTGGGATATTCTTTTAAGCAAGGGTAAGATTATGGTACAAAACTGGACTAGATGGCAATTTTCTACATTGAAACGTATTCATTTAATACATACGTATTTGGTGCCTTTATTATTATTTTTGAGTAATATTTTTCCCCCGCCTAAGCAGAGGGAAGCTACTTTATTTAGCATTTTTTTCCAAGCAGTTTGGGGTTGTTGGCTTAACCCTATTAAGCATAATATTCTGTATTTACCTGTATCCCAAGGTGGCCTGAATATGATAAATCCTCTCCTTTTTTTTTATTGCCAGTTTCTTTTTTCAAATTTTTTACCTTTATTTACAAATTTTCCTAAATTGTGGACCAGTCTTTTTTTACAGTCCATAGGGTTATGGCATTCTGAGTGGGTGAATGCAGATTACACCGCCTTAGTACACTTCTCAGTGTGCAACCCTATCACCGTGAAGTTTTTCTTAAACCACGACAATGGAAAATTCCTAGTGGCTGGATATTTTCAAAGAATAAAAAATTTCTATACAAATCTGTTCTAGACTCATGTTTTTCAGAGCCTGTTATTTTCCGAAATGTCCGGTGAGCTACGCTTGTCTCTGCAGGGTTTGATCTCTATGATCGACTTCCTCCCAAATTCTGGGATGTCACTTGGTTGTGTGGTCACGAAAAACTTAACGTTAAAGGGAATCAATTTCATAAACAGTTACATGATCGTTATTGTTCCCGTCCTGGTTGCTTTCACATTTTTGAGACGATTCAGCATTTATATTTTCTGTGTCCATATATATCCCATTTTTGGAGTTATGTTGCTATTGTTTGGAAGGAACCAGCTTTCCAATGTGTAAATTACAATATTTTGATTTATGGTTCCTATTCTTCTGATTGGGACAAATGGGATCATGGTACATTGCATATTATTTTTGCTGTCTGTAAATGGTTTATTTGGCAACACAGGTGTCTTTTTACTTTACAGCAGAAAGTTTTCTCTTATAAGGAACTTTTACAGAAAATCTCTTCTGAATTGTTAACTATTTATAAATATGAAACAGGACGATATAGTCGTGTCCAATTGAGGTCACACTGGAGGAATTTACCTTGGGTAACAGATAATGATTTTCCTATTACATGAATTCTACAAATGTGTTTTCTGTATTGTGGTCTGTTTTCTTTTACCTTTTAGTTCTGTTCAATGTAAATTTCCCATTCTTTTCGGGTGGAGGCGGATGTATATTTCTCTTCCTGTTTTGCTTCAATACTGTATGACTGTAATACTTGTTTGATTTTGTTAGCTTTCTGCTTTGTATTTTATTTTGTGTGACTTAGCACTGTTTATGATTATTTTGTTTTCGATGTTATTATGTTAAAAAACTTCCCCTAGCCATTAGTGGAAGGGGGGGGGTTGCTTCATGATTCTTTTCACACACTGATCTGACATGTATGACTGTAATACTTTTTAATTTGTTTTGCCATCTGATTTGTATTTTATTTTGTGTGACTTAACACTGTTTATAATTAATTTATTTTTGGAGTTATTTAAATAAAAAATTCCCCTACTCTCCTGTAGGAGAACCTCTGGTCTATGAGATGGCCACTTGTGGTGAGGCAGCGGAGAGGATGGAGGTGCCTGAGGCAGAGGAGCAGGCTGCTCCTTTGAGGGATGCTATAATGGAGGCAGAAGTTTTCTTTGATGCAAACAGAGCAGATATTAACATGGATAACAAACACATACTAGATGAAGAAATACCTGATAACTCAGTGGTTACCCAATGGCAAGATTCTGCAATACCCATGTTGGATAACATAGTTCTACCAGAGAAAGAGATTCCATTAGGAGATGCTTCAGTAGAGCTACAAATGCTGCTGTCAAAAGAGGAGACTTGCTTTAAAGCAAGACAACTTGAGCTGCAAGCTGCTATCACTGCAGTGCAGTAGTAGACCCCTTCTGAACAGGCTGAGAAGCCATAGGTGACAGTACAGCTGCCTGCTGCTGATGTGGTAGCCCCTAGGTCAACACAACAGCAGACACCTTCTAGTGTGGATGAGAGCGGCAATCGAGATATACAACAAAGGATGCAGCAGCCATTTACATTCTCCCTTATTTGTGTTTGTTGGTAATTTATTTAAAACCAATGAGGGAGCCTTACCAGGAATGGCAATTGCAGGTGATACTGAGTCCTGCCTAAGATGAGGCTCCATACAAGAAAATCCAGTAGATTCACAAAAAAATACTATAGAACCAACTTCATGGTCAGTGGATAAGGCATTAACAGCAGCCAGCTGGGAGAAATCTACAAAAACTGGCAAATGGGTATCAGGGCGTACAAGTTTTCTACGTCTGCCCCTAGCACTTCTGAAGAAAATGACACTGTCTGTTCCCTAAATAAAAAACGCACTCCTGTGGATTGGGGTTCTGAGATGGATGTTACTTCCCCATTACACATTTCAGAAGGTTTGGAACTGACACAAAATCCAGTTTTGACTATGGAACACACACTGGTATCTCGGCCTAGGGACACAGGGCCAGTTGATAGCCATACTGAAAGGCCTACCACACTAAATGATGTTAGGGATGATGCAAGGGGTCTAGAGTCTGCAAGAATGTATGCATCTTTATTTAGAGCGCTGGTCTTCCCAGCAAAACACCATAATGCAATAAGACTTATCTATAAAGGGGGTTTAGATGCATTTCCAGACCGCAAGCATTTGGCCAGGGTTCTACTGAAAGGCTCCATGCACTTCACCCCAATGGAAATCTATGCATTGATTCATGCATCCGGGGAATCTGTTTTTGATATTAGCTTCAAACAGGGGAGTGGATTACAGAGGTTTTGGTCACTTCATTGCACTCTAAAAGCATCTCCTTTATGGTCACCCTTCAAAGTAGTTCCATTAACAAAACCAGCTTATCGCGTGATAACTGTTCTGTTCCGGAATGAGGCGGTGAGTATTACTGACTTGGTTTACTGGCTCAAGCAAAAGTTTACTGTCCAGGGTAATCCAGAGCCAATCTTTGATGAAGATCACATATGGACAGGGGGGTGGAGGGTCCAGGTGATTCAAAATACCTCTGATACAGGACTGATCCATCTGCCGAGCAGTTTTTTCCTAGGGAAAGACAGAAGGGTTTTGTTTTATGTGGGTCAGCCAAAGGCCTGCTATTGTTGTGGTTCTACAGGGCATTTGAGCAGCATGTGCGACAGGTTGAAGTGCATGAATTGCAATGAACTAGGCCATACCTCAGGTCTATGCAAAAATGACCAGGCATGTAGCTTGTGTGAAATGAAAGGTCACACATATCATTCCTGCCCCTCGGCTTCCCACAACCAGGTAGATCAAGCTGATTGGGATGAACAGAGAGTCACAATAGCTCTGGCGCATTGCACTAGCACTCAACACGCAGCACCCAGGCCAAGAGATGCACCCATAGGGGTGACAGGTGCCGGTGGCCACGTTCCAATAGAGTCAGTCCATGACGTGGTCTCATAGGCTGCTCCTCCACAACCTGAGCCACTCCAGGAGAAGCCCCCTATGGTGGTACCCCAAATGCATAGAGAAATGAAGGATCTCTTAGAAATGCATAAAAGTGATGAAGGTATGCCTCCACCCCAGCTCATTCCACAACCTCCCAGAGAGCGGTTGTGTGTTCATCCACATGCCGACAAAATTGGCAACAACCTGTATCTAAGATAGCAAAAACTTCTGAGATCCCTACAAAGAATAGGCTTGCTCCTTTATTGGTAGAAGGAGTAGGTTCAGGTGAAGAGTCAGATGGTTCTTTGATTGTTTCTTCCCTGCCAGACCTAGGTCTGGAGTTAGAGAACCCCTTGCAGGACACAGTTGACGCCCCCGCCCCACAGAAAAATACTGCTAAACTTAAAAACACCAGAACCACAAGAGTTTCTTCTAAGAAGCCTCCTTGAACAGGATACCTGTTACATACAGTGTGTTTTCCCCCCAGCTTATTGTGTCTCTGCTCTCCTTATTCTCCATCAATGTGACTAGCATTAAGAGTTTAAGGAAAAGACATGCAGTATATTCACACTTACAATCCTTTTCATCTGGTATTTTTTTTCTGTAGGACACCAGGTTATACACAGTGCCAGAATTAAAACAAGTAATAAAATTCTGGTATTCTGGCCCTTCCTACAGGTCCATTGGGGCTGACACTTACTCTGGTGTAGCCATGTTGTTTAAAGATATATACGTTCATATTGTTAAATTAGTGGATCTTGTGCCAGGAAGTGCTTTGATTTTAAATGTTAGAATACAAACTGCACTTTTTTGTTTCATTATTGTAGATGCAGGCCAAACTAAGGTGGAAAGAACAGATTTATTTCAGGCCATACAACCCAATTTATATTCTGCACAAAATGTAGTAGTGCTGGGTGATGATTTTAATTGTGGGTTGAAGCTTAGGGATAGAGGAAAACACATGGTCCAAGGAAAGTTTTTTTGTGATATAACATTCTTATCTAATATGATTACGAATACTAATTTGAGAGATGCTTACTTAAAGAAAACAAGGAAACCAGATTCCACATTTCATAGGGGTACCTCTGACACTAGAATAGATTATTTTTTTTATTTTTCCTCATCTACAAATTGCCAAGGCCAGAACCTTGGTGGCAGAATTTTCTGATCACAAAACGTTGCACTTGCAACTAGGTAAGATTAGTACACCCCCTAATGGTCCTGGGTACTGGAAACTGAATGCTCTACTTTCAGCCAGAGCAGATACTCAACAGAACCTTTTATACCTTATTCAGGCTAGAAAGTTGGTGATGATTATGTACGAGGACCCTAGTGGTTGGTGGGAAGATATTGTGGTAGATTTGATTACTGCTTTAGGAACAGATGGTAAATCAACCCAGGATAGTGCTTACCAGGCTTACTTGTTACATAGACAGCAATTACAAAAATTGTTAACCTTGTCGGCCACTGTAAAACAAGGCTTCACAGCACAGATCTACAGTCTGAAACAGCAAATGGTGGATTTTCATACACAACAAGCTAAAAGCATTCAGTACCAACAGAATTTTGGCACCCTTGGTAAGAAGGGTCAGATTTGTCCCTACCAGGGGAGTAGCACTAGAAATCAAAATAAAAACATGGATAGCTTGTTTAACATGGATAATCATTTATGTACAGATCCTAAGCTTATTCTCGATATTGTGACACAACATACAAGAAAGCTCTTGAATCCCTGACATTTAGAGACAGATACCTCGGATGCTTATATCGATACAGTTCCTTCCCTAAGCCTCCCCAGTGATCAGGTAACACACTTGTCATCAGACATTTCACCACAGGAGGTAGCTATGGCTATCAGGGCTTTGGGGACAGATAAGGCACCAGGTGGTGATGGGTTGACTGGAGAATTATATAAATTTATAGGTCCACACATACTGACAGAATTAGCAACAGCTTTCACTACTATTTTACAGTCTGGGACTCCCTGTTTACTAGTGACAGGGGGAATATTGATGCATATTTTTAAAAAAGGGGGACAGGCAGCATATGGAATATTGGAGACCGATTTCGTTATTAAACACAGACTGTAAGATTTTGGCCAAAATACTGAAGAGCAGTGTAACCTCTAGGTGGTGCTATCCTAAGGGCTACTACCCCTGCCTGCATGACTAGTTGCAGGTTAAATGAAATGGGTACTGAAAGTTGGTGCCTCCACCCGAGGACAGGGTTGGTGGTAGTGTAGCTGACCTGGGTACAGCCCTCCAGGACACTGTGACCCCCCCCTTTCCCCTCTTTCCCCTCTAGTGGCCTAAACAATGAACAGAATACACAGGTACAGTAGCCCCCAAACAACAGATATATCCCCACTCTGATTGGATTTACCACCAAGACTGGTTCCACCTGTTCTGACCTGGAGAACCCCTGTAAAGTAAGGTTAAACACAGCAAACAATAGTACCACAGTGCTAGTTGTACAGAAGTGCACCAGAGGCAGGGTAAGCGCAAAAAGATTCAGATCTGATTTATTCAGGGGAAATGAACAAGGAAGGGGCATAATCAGGTTGATTGGTTTAGGTACTGATTCAATTAGGCTACAGGGCATGCACTTTAGAGTCCCTCAGCATAGTCACACACACACTCTGGGTACCCAGTGGCGAGGAGGCTAGCCTGACATGTTGCCTGGGGTAGGCTGGCATTGCAGCTGGTTGGGGCCCTATGATAGAAAGACAAGTCATGCGCAATAACCCACAATTTATAATCCGGAGCCAGGAGGCTCAGTTCATGATGATTAGTAAAAAACAATTGAATAAGATGACACACTTTGATTGAGCTGTTGTTGCAGGGAGCTACCCTGGTGTTTACTCATGCTACCCAGTACAGGACACAGGAGGAATGAAATGTAGACTGCAGGATGACTTGCTGGTTTGCCAGGAGAAGCAGGGCCCACACGATTCACCGTGGTGTCATTCCTGTTCATGACGTTGAGCAGGGGGCTGATCCCATGGCATGTCTCTCATTGATGGTCTTCTCTGTGGCATGAGTAGCTGACTGGGCCAAGGTGGCAGGGCCCAGGCAAAGTGAACAATTCAAATGGCAGTCCGGTAGTGCTGGATTCAGCTTCCAGCAAGCATAACACAAGCAGGCAGTGGGGACCCAAACTGCATCCCACTAACACCATTCAGTACACTTATAGTGAAGCAAGGTAAATACCACAGTTCGGATGACAGTCCAGTCACAGTCACAGTGTCTCTGCACAAACTGCATGATCTGTGGAGGTTTCAGACTTCCTGACAGGTCAACCATGTGGAGAAAATCTTTGGTCCTCTTCAGGCAATAAGGCAGTCACAATTCAGTAACTCTGGTCACCATTGGTTCAGATATAGTCTGGTTTAAGTTCAGGCTAAAGGATTCCCTCACAAGGAACAAGTAGGCAGGCAGGCCAAACACAGCCTTTCCACCAGTTTCCCACACAACTATGCAGGAGCAGCTGCTCGAATGTCTCGAGCTGTTCACTCTCTCAACTCCAAACTCAGACTGACTCTGCTGCAGGCAGCACCAGGACTTCCTTCTGATCCAAAAAGGGTTTGGTTAGTGGATTCATCTGTCTGTGAAAGCAAAGGCTCCCCCTCCAGGTCCATTTAGGCGCCAAAGTGAAAAAACTACAGTTCCTACAGAAATTCACACGACCCCTGGGGACATACTCCATTCTAGGGTCCCCAAAAAGTACTGATTGGTGCAATACAGAAATGTCCATGCTACAAAGAAAGGCAGGTTAGGCAAACTATAATATCATTATCATTAGAGCAGCTAATCATCAAACAATTACAAGTTCTAACAGAGATCCCTTTGCACAATTAGCAATGGCAGAATGGAACAATATTACTGCAGCTCAGGCTGGACTCGAGCCTGAAAACACTCGGCCCCTACCCAGATTAAGTATACACAACAAAAAAATATGCTATAAAAATAATGTCTCTTAAAGAGACAGGCACGGAGACTAATAGGGCACTCGCATGCAAGCACGTTTAAACCTGTAAAGACACAGAACGTCAGCCTGGCAGTGGGCATTAGGCAAGCCCAGAAAGACATTTTAGGAACCCCCATTTGTAGGGAGGTTGCACCCTTCCCTGCCTGGAAAGAACTTGGCATCCACATCAAGTCTATACCACAATAACACTATTTGAAGACATTGTACTTATACAAAATATATGCTTCATTACCATTACTATACGTATCCAAAATAGCTAATTCATATGATTATATACATTATGGCAACAGTTATGCATTTTCCATACGTTCAATGATGATTTTACTATGATTCATACAATAATATTACTGTACTCATTCATGTGATAGTTTCTTGCATTCTAAACAATATAGATTGGGTCCCATTCCTATCAGCTAACTTGGGGCTAGATGGGGCAGGGGCACCATGTCCTGAAGGATGGATAATCAGCTTGGAAGTAGCAGAAGGGCTCATTTTGGGCAGTGAGCTCTTTGAAACAAAGACCCTTGTGGACAACATTCAAAGGGAGATCTACTGGTCTTCCAGGGGAGTAGCAGCTTAGACGTATTATGGGTTTAACTGCTCTCCCAGACTTCCATGGGGAAACAGTTACAGTATCTGGGGTACCAGCATTTGCATCAGTCTCTTCTATAGTAGGAAGGGGTACCTCTGCACTGGGTGAAGTCTTCAGTAGCGGAACATTATCGGCTCCTGACTCTGTTAACTTTGTACCCACCACATTAGACACTTCAGTATTCTTTGCAAGAGGTCCAGATTGGTCATCCAGGGAAGGCTCTGAGACAATTGGATTTTGATGCACTGGAGTGGGACTTTCAACATTGTCATACAGTTCCTCAAGTTCTGGTATGGCACCAGGAAGGTTTGTAGTATTAGCTACCTCTTTGGGCAGGTCAAACAATTCCACCAAGCACAGCGTGTCAACCAGTTCTGATGCTATACTTTGCACCTCACTTTCCGGGAGCATGGGCTCCAAGGAGAAAGCTGGAGTTAGACAGTCCTGAGGCCCAGCTTCATCCCCATAATTATGCATTGGGTTACCTTGAAACAACTGACTCAGTTCATAAGCAGGATAATAGGGAGCGTTGCACTCACTACTGTCAGATTCAGACTGACCGTTATCGTCAGGCTCAGCCTGTTATGGGGAAAATCGTGGTTGTCGCACGGTTGGAGAGGGTTGATTCTGTCACCTTTTGGCAGCAGCATGAGTAACTGGCCCAGAAGGGGTAGAATCTGACTGTTCAGCATCGATCATTACTTGGCCAATGGGTAGTAAATGGTTCCTGTGCATAGTTTTAACAGCTGTAGAGTTGTTCTCAGGGTGCACTGTGTACACAGACAGTTCATCCAGTTTACTGATCACTATGTGTGGAAGGTGATGCCATCTGTCAGCAATTTTATGCTTTCCATGCATTCCCAAATTGTGCAACAATACACGGTCTCTGGGCCGTAGCTCTTGAGCCTTTACTTTCTTGTCGTGTCTCTCTTTGTTGGCAAGGTTTCTCTTGGCAGCCATTGTTTGAGCCAGTTGATATGCATGGTTCAATTGAGCTTTCAGTTTCTGTACATATTGTAAATAGTTCTCAGCTCGGACCCCATCTGGGGAGACCCCAAAGCAAACATCTAAGGGGAGCTGGTCTTCTCTTCTGAACATGAGATGATAGGGAGAGAATCTGGTAGCATCACTTTTGGTGCAATTGTAAGCATGTACCAAGGTGCAGATCTGCTGACTCCACTTAGACTTGTCTTCAGGATGGAGAATACCCAACATGTCCACAAGGTTCTGTTAAAGCATTCTGGCTGGGGTCCCCTTCAGGGTGATAGGGAGTAGTTCTGGACTTTCACATCCCCCACAGGGAGAGCATTTCTTTGATTAGTCTACTTTCAAAGTCTCTTCCTTGGTCAGAATGGATACATTGGGGTGCACCATAGTGGATAAAGAACTTTTCTACTAGCACCTTGGCAACCGTAGAGGCCTTTTGATCCTTGGTCGGGAAAGCTTACGCATATCGGGTAAAGTGATCGGTTACTACCAGTACATTGCCAATGTTCTTTTGGTTGAGCTCCAAACGCAGGAAGTCTATATAAACCAGTTCCATGGGGGCACTGGTCGTGATGTTGACAAGTGGGGCAGCTTTCTGGGGCAAAGCTTTCTGCTGGAGGCAGCGACTGCAAGTTTTGACATGATGCTCAACATCTGCCCCCATTTTCAGCCAATAGAATTGGGACCATACTAAGTCGAGAGTCCGGTCAATACCAATGTGTCCCATGTGGTTTGGAGGGACCTCAGTACCAGCAGCTTGAAGGCTGTGGATAGGACCAACTGCTGTTTGTCCACTTGACCTTGACGATCTACTGTCACTCTATATATAGTAACTGATCTTGCAACTTTAGTCTGAGGCCTTCTTTAAATAACAATGCAGTTCGTAAGTCAGTAGGACATAATTTAGACACATCCTTCCCCACATGCAGGGCATCCAGTGTGGGCTGAATCATGGAGTCATGGAATTGAGCCCACCGAATGCTGTCACTATCAAACTGGGGCAAAGCACTGATATCTAATGCAGAAAAATGATAATAAGTGGCAGGTGTGTAAGTATAGGTGGGCCTCAAATAGTCCACCAGGCAGTTCATGGTGTCTGCAGACAATTGCTCATCTTTGTCAACCTTTTGGCACAGTGCTTTATTAGAAGGTTCAGACAACCTCACCCAATTGTCTTTGGAACTTGGCCACCATGAAAGGGCATCAGCATCAATACGGTTCAGTCCAGGCCGGTATTCAACTGCATAATCATAAGCTGAAATGGCAGAAAGCCACCAGTGCCCAGTGGCATCCAACTTGGCTGAAGTCTGTACACATGTTAGAGGATTGTTATCAGTCTTTATTAATATCTTGGCACCACAGAGGTACTCATGGAACTAATTGACTATGGACCACTTTAGAGCAAGGAACTCCAACTTGTGCAGAGGATAATTATGCTCGGTGGATGTCAAGCTGTGACTGGAGAAGGCCACAGGTCTCTGGCCATCCTCATATTCTTGATATAGCACTGCCCCAAGCCCTTTCAGACTTGCATCCATGTGCAGGATGTATGGTTTGGTGGGATCAGCATATGCAAGGACTAGGGTGTGGATAAGCTGATAGATGTCTTCAAAAAAATGCCGCCTCGCACTCGGAGTTCCAACGGATTTCAAAAGGTTCACCTGTTTGAAAATACACCTTGTCTTCTTCTTTGAGGGACCCCTTCTTGTATCTGCATTTGGTGGGAGGATAGCCTTGGGTAAGAGTAAGAAGCGGACAGATTACCTTCGAATAGTTGATGGGCTGGGGCCAGGTGGTCAGGAACTCTACTTTACTGGGGTCTGTCTGTATCCACTCAGCTGACAAATATAGGTCCCACATATTTTACATACACTTGAAAGAACTGGCACTTGTCTATGGATAGCTTGTGGCTGAATTCTTCCAAGCAATCGAGGACTTTGAACAGTCTGGCCTCATGTTCTTCTAGCGTGCGACTGAAAACAATGACATCATCCAAGTACACTAAACATTCTAGCAGATTCATGTCTCCTACTGCACATTCCATCAACCTCTGGAAGGTAGCAGGGGCACCCAAAATCCCCTGAGGCATCCTCAGAAATTCATAGAACCCCAAAGGACAGATGAAGGCTGTTTTCTCATGGTCCTCCAGGGCCATTGATAATATCTGCTGCAGAGATCAAGTACCGAAAACCACTGACTCCCATTCAGGCAATCTAGGGCATCCTGTATGCATGGCATGGTGTATTGATCTGGGACAGTCCGTCGGTTTAAGGTCTAGTAATCCACACACATCCTCACAGACCCATTCTTCTTGCACACAACTACGATGATGGATGCGTAGGGTCTTCTTGACTCTTGAATAATACTGGCAGCTAGCATCTCCTGTAGGTGCCTGTGACCATCATCGATATCAGCTGGAGGAAGGCAGTGGGACCGCTCTCAGAAAAGTCTGTCATCATGCAACCAAATATTATGCTCAGCACCATGGACACACCCCACATCCCATTCTTTCAGTGAAAATACTTGGTCTCTCTGGGCAAGTTTCCTACTGATTAGCATCTTCCATTCAGCAGACAAGGGTGAATCACCAAAGTCAAATAAGTCTGGGATCCCCCCTCCTTTTTGCCAGAATGTTTGTTGCTGGGTAATACTGCAGTGTCTGTGCAGTGTACTGTAGCTAGTGTACACCTTCTGTTCACTCGGACTTCTTGATCTGCACATTTCGAATCTGGACCACCACTCATCATGCATAGGAATGGGCATGGGCAGGTAAGATACTGAATTTAACCAATAGCCCCTCTAGCAACTCTCCTTCACCTGGTGCATCCAGCATTAATATTTTGTTTTTCACATCTCTTCTAAGATGGACTTCTCCATGGACAGTATACTGAGTATTGGGTGGCAATATCAAGGAATCAATGTCCTTCTTCCAGACAATTCCAACAGGCTCATCCTGGTCTTCTGCCACAGACTGCCTCTGCAGTCATAAGCATTCCTGATCAGAGTTGGAATTCTCATTGCCCTACCAGTCTGTTGGTTTTGTTTCTCTTGGCACAGCAGTGCTAACCTCCCAAACATATGGACGTTGGTTCCAATGAGTAGGGGGACCCCATCATACATCCCTGTAGGAGGGCACACCAGGGCCAGCATCTCTAGTTGTTCATCTACTCCAGTTACAGCCGCAGGAAAAGATAGTCAGAGCCAGATATACCCCAGGTAGGGATAAGACTTGTCACTCAGGCCTCACACATGTAGGCCTCCTAGAGATTATATTGGCATATCATATAAGTGTTTTTCATACCAGTCCTGGAATACAATGATCACTTGTGACCCGCTATTGAGCTCAGCCCAAGCATGGATATCACTGACAGTCACACAAGTCTGCATCGAAGGGCCTACTATTTTGGACCAGTCTGGAGATGCAGTAGCAGAAGCCTGGACAGATGATTTAGCCACAAAGAAGTTTAAGTTAGGATTTCTCAATCCTGCACTGCAGTCATTGCTGGCACCCCTTGGCCATGGTCTCACTTTCCGGAGCTCCCCTTCAAGTCTGTATACAACTTCATCTAGGTCTTTTGGGGACCAGCATTCTTCTTTCATATGCCCATCTTTCCCACAATTATGACAAAATATGCTTTCCAGGGTCTGGTGTGGCTGAGACATCACATTGGGAGCTGAGGCGGGGTACTACCAACAGAAAATCTTGGTTCCACCTCTGTCTGCGCTGTGACGAGCATTGGGAGACATCGCAACAATTCTCTCACTTCCATAGTCAAGTCATCAATTTTTGAGCTGCTGTCAGCAGGAGATGCCTGGGTGTGCATCCCCGCTGTCATAGCAGATGCACTCGGATAAGGATCGGGGCCTGTACCCCCAGGAGCAGCCTTCATAAAGAGATTGGCTTTTGTTTCTCTGAACTCCCTCAGCAGTTCGTCCCATGGTAGAACATCCTTAGTAGTCCCTCTCTCGCTGGGCTCCCCAGAACTGGCACTGGCATTTAGTTCTCAGATTCTATTATGTGATTTCTGGAATTCCAGGCCATTAGCAAATGACCCAGTGCCTGGAGCAGGGGTTGCAGCAGCTACGAACACACAGGGCTCCTGACAGCCTTCCTCCTCCTCAATGTCCCATACCTCCATCAACATATGGAAGGGCAGGGGACCAGACTTCCTTTGGTGCAGTTGCAATTTGACCAACGCCCAGCTGGAATGCCAGGCAGAGCAGAGTATATGATCCAGCCTTACCCGGTCCTCCTCACTAGAGGTCCAGCCTCCTTTCTGAAAAATGGTTTGTAGGATTCTCTCTAATCGATCCATGTAGGCAGGTAACAATTCCCCCGGCTGTTGCTTAACATCTTTAAGTTTCTATTTCAAAGTCGCAACACTAGTGGTGCCCCCAAACACATTTTCAAGGGTGACTAAGTACTCTTCGGCTTTGGCGTCAGGGTCAGAGGACCTCAGGGAGCGAAAAGCATGTAGGGCAGGCCCCCAGAGGCTTTGCCACAGGCCGGCCCTTTTTTCAGCCACTGAGCATTACCAGTCTCGTACCACAAGGGTAGCAGAGTCTATCCAGGTCTCCATGTCAACTTCCCCATTAGGAGTAGGGAGGATGCCAGAGAACACCTTGAGCTTACAGTAAGGGTCATGACTACCTGCTGGCACAGAGGCAGGTACAGAAATGTGTGAAAGAACAGGTGCTGGGACTGGTGTGGACAGTGGGGAAGGGACACTCCCAGGTGGCAGGAATAATTTTTTTAAATCCTCCACGGTTTTACTCTCCTCCAGTAACAACTTGGCAAACTTCTCCTCAAAAGACTCAGATAATGGTGGGGGCTCATCCTCTAAGGGATTCTGACTATCTTTAGTTATCACCCTCCAGGCAGCTGGGAACCCCTCTGGGACGATAGTCTGGGGTGCCTTTGAACTGTCAAGGGGGTCACTATACTCCATACAGGCCATGAGAGTTTGGGCAGTTAAATCAGCCTGTCGACCCACACTATAGCTTTTTTCAAACATTCAGCTTTGGAAGGTGCCCCATCAACAGTGTCCTTACTAGTGTCCATCGGTATATCCAGTATTAGCAAGGTGTTGTGGGGGCAATCTCCTGCTCCATACACCACCCGACCAATTGGTGTACAGCCATTTCTACTGGAGTAGCCATTAATCTTCAACAATAATGCTTGATTTTGGCCACTGGGGGGCACTAATCCCAGTGGTAGCCTCCAAGATGTTACCCATAGGTGGTGCTATCCTAAGGGCTACTACCCCTGCCTACATGATTAGTTGCAGGTTAAGGGGCCTGGGTACTGAAAACGGATGCCTCCACCCAGAGGACAGGGATGGTGGTAGCATAGCTGACCTGGGTACAGCTCTCCAGGACACTGTGACCCCCCTCTTTCTCCTCTAGTGGCCTAACCAATGAACAGAATACACAGGTACAATAGCCCCCAAACAAAAGTGATATCCCCACTCTGATTGCACTTACCATCAGGACTGGTTCCACCTGTTCTGCCCTGGAGACCCCCTGTAAAGTAAGGTTAAACACAGCAAACAATAGTACCACAGTGCTAATTGTACAGAAGTGCACCATAGGCTGGTTAAGTGCAAAAAGATTCAGATCTGATTTATTCCGGGGAAATGAACAAGGAAGGGGAGTACCAGGTTGATTGGTCTAGGTACTGATTCAATCAGGCTACAGGGCATGCATTTTAGAGTCCCTCAACACAGTCACACACAGTCTGGGTACCCAGTTGTGAGGTAGGTTAGCCTGACATGTTACCCAGGGTAGGCCAGCATTGCAGCTGGTCGAGGCCCTATGATGGAAAGACAAGTCATGCTCAATAACCCACAATTTGTAATCTGTAGCCTGGAGGCTTAGTTTGTGATGATCAGACAAAAACAATTAAATCAGATGACACACTTTGACTTGAGCTGTTGTTGCAGGGAGCTACCCAGTACAGGACACAGGAGGGACGAAATGGGGACTGCAGGATGACTTGCTGGTTTGCCAGGAGAAGCAAGGCCCACACGATTCACCATGTTGTTCTTGTTCGTGATGTTGAGCAGGGGGCTGATCCCCAGGCAGGCCTCTTGTCAATGGTCTTCTCTGTGGCGTGAGTAGTTGGCTGGGCCAAGGTGGCAGGGCTCAGGCAAGGTGAATAATTCGGATGGCAGTCCAGTAGTGCTGGATTCAGCTTCCAGCAAGTGTGACACAAGCAAGCAGTGGGGAACCAAATTGTGGCCCACTAACACCATTCAGCACACTTATAGTAAAGCAAGGTAAATACCACAGTTCAGATGACAGTCCGGTTACAATCACAGTGTCTCTGTGCAAGCCACATGCTCTGTGGAGGTTTCAGACTTCCTGACAGGCCAATCGTATGGAGCAAATCTTCAGTCCTCTTCAGGCAATAAGGCAGTCACAATTCGGTAACTCTGGTCACCATTGGTTCGGATTTAGTCCAGTTTAATTTCAGGCTAAAGGATTCCCTCACGAGGGACAAGTAGGCAGACAGGCCAAACACAGCCTTTCCACCAGTTTCCCATGCGACTATGCAGGAGCAGCTGCTTGAATGTCTCGAGCTGTTCACTGTCTCTTAACTCTAAACTCAGACTGACTCTGCTGTAGGCAGCACCAGGATTTCCTTCTGATCCAAAAAGGGTTTGGTTAGTGGATTCATCTGTCTGTCAAAGCAAGGTCTCCCCCTTCAGGTCCATTTAGGCGCCAAAGTGGAAAAACTACAATTCCTACAGAAATTCACTCCCACAAGACCCCTAGGGATGTACTCTGTTCTAGGGTCCCCAAAAGGTACTGACTGGTGCAATACAGAAATGTCCATGCTGCAAAGAAAGGCAGGTTAGACGAACTATATCATTATTATTAGAGCAGCTAATCATCAAACAATTACAAGTTCCAACAGAGCTCCCTTTGCACAATTAGCAAAGGCAGAATGGAGCAATATTACTGCAGCTCGGGCTGGACTTGAGCCTGGAAACACTCATCCCCTACCCAGATTAATTATACACTACAAAAATAATGTCTCTTAAAGAGACAGGCATGCGGGCTAATAGGGCATTTGCATGCAAGCACTTTTAAAGCTGTAAAGACACATAGTGTCAGCCTGGCAGTGGGCATTAGGCAAGCCCAGGAAGACATTTTAGGAACCCCCATTTGTGGGGGGGGGTTACAGCAGATTATTTTTGGTGGCAAAACAAATCATCTCACAAGCCCAGACATGTGCCATTCCAGGTAGAAGTACTACAGAACACCTTATTCTCCTGAGAGAATTGTTTGAACATGGCAATAGAAACAGAGAGGATGGTTTAATTCTCTCTCTAGATCAAAAACAGGCATTTGACTCAGTTAGTCACACTTTTCTAGGGAAAATATTAGAGAAATATGGAATACACACACAGTGCATAAGCTGGCTTCAATGCCTATATAGGACAGCTACTGTCACCCCTATTGTCGGGGGATGGAAGGGGACAATGCTATCAGTACAGAGGGGGGTTAGGTAGGGTTGTCTTTAAGCCCCTTGCTGTATGCATTCTGCATAAAGCCTTACTAAGGTTACTTAATAGTGCAGCTATGTTGAAACCCATTGTGGTAAATTCAGTTCCCCTAAGACATCGAGCCTTGGCATATGCTGATGATCTTTGTATTCTGGTGGCAGATGAGGAATCACTTAGGGGGGCACTACATATATATGAGACTTATAGCACTTATTCAGGTACAGGTTTGAACTTGGCCAGATGTGTAGGCACCCAGATTGGCTCACCTACCCAACCCCCTGTAAAGGTAGGGGGGGATAAGTCTTTCAGCTAGTCATTTGAAGGGTCTAGATGGGTTTTTGGCCAGGGTGATATGGGCATGTTGAATTGGGAGTCTCGAGTATAAGGTAGAGCTTTAGTCGCTCATTGGAATAACTGGAAATTAGGTAAATTAAAAAGAATACACCTGATAAAAACCTTTCTTATGCATGTGTTTCTCTACATTAGCTATATTTTCCCCCGTCTCCAACAATTAGAAACTGCTATATATAGTCTTTTTTTTCAGGCAGTCTGGGGCAGCAGACTGAACTCTATAAAATGGAATGTAGTGTATCTTCCATTAGAACAGGGTAGGGTGAGTTGGAGATGGTGAACCCTATTTTATCTTATTACAGCATATTTATGTATGCAAATATACCTCTGCTATTCTTTTTAGATCAGAGCTGGGTGTTCTTGTTTATTTTAAATTGTGAAACATGGTATAAACAATGGGACGGGGGGATCTAGGCCCACTGAAAAGATCTCTGAATGTGCTGACCTATTTAAGAGAGACATTTTCCTATTTTAAGAGATGGCAAATAACTAGTCAAATGCTGCTGTCTAAACAGAGGAAGGATACTTATGACTGGGTAATGATAATCCAGTTTAGAGAAATAGACACCTTTCTGAGTTGCCCGAGCCAGCAAAGTGAGGCCCTATTGGTTTTATTAAACACCCCCTGGATACCGGACAAAATGAAAGATTTCCACTGGTTAAGCTGTGATGATAGGATCAGCATTAAAGCCTAAACAAGCATATAAGCATAAACAGCTAGATGAGCATCTTTGTATTAGACCCAGATGTATACAGCAGCTGAAAACAACTGAGCACCTATTTTTTACCTGCACATACATTATATCCTTCTGGACCACACTGGCTAATACCTGGGGGTCCTCATGGTTCCAGACTATCACAACAGATGCCCTCATGAGGGGTACATATACAAGGGTACACTGATACAATACACAGGGTATTATTGGTAATTAAGTGGTTTATATGGAATAGTAGATGTTTAATTGCTTTGCAACAAAAACTGATGTCCCATGATGAAATTATACAGAAAATTACAGGAGAATTGCAGTCCCAGTATGATGAAGATGCTAAACAAATGCAATCTAGAGGACTGCTCAGTGTTTGGAGAAATATGCCCTGGATTATAGACTCAGATGTGCCTATCATATAAATATGCTTTGGGTAAAAAGCGCAGTTTGTACAGTTTGAATTTATGTGTGCTGATGCACTGTGTTCTTAGGGAGGTTGGATAGGGTTGGGAGGCTTTATTGATTGGATTGTACATAGAATCAAGCAGTATAATGTAAGAACCTCCTTTTGTTTTTGTTTCTCTTGGTCCCTTTTACAGTTTATTTTTTTCTTCTTTACCTTTTCCCTGTTCCTGTAGTAGTTGATGATCATGACTAGATGGTTGCTATGTGTATCATATATGTTGTGTCGGATATGTTCATGATAATAATGATCATCTTGTATTTACTGTTTTATTTTTTCTCGTCTCTTCTTATTACTTCTCGTTTGTATTTGTTTCCTTTTCTTTTAATCATGGTTTCTTGATTCAGTGTATGTATTTCATTTTGATGATCTTTGTGATTTGTGATGTGATTATTGTATGATTTTTTGTTTCCCTCAATAAACTCCCCTACTCTTATCAAGAAGTACACTGGGATCTTTAACGTCCACCTGGACAATCACCAGAACAGGCAGATGGGACCTTGTTATAACATCTCATCTGAAAGACAGCACCTCCGGAGTGCAACACCACCACCCCCCCCATGCACTACAGTGTCAATATTGGGATTTATCCTACATTCCCAGTGTGGGGCTAGAACCCACCACCTACCGATCTTCCAGCCTCAGAGCCAAGTGTGCTACCTGTTGAATATCCCACTCCAGCTCTCAGGCGTGTCTCAACAGTGTGTATCACTGCCACACTGTACGTGTAAACCCATGTGCCAGCAGCATGGAGTTCAACTGACAACACACACAGATTGCCGGACATGGATGACAAGATCCCTGTACATGTATGCTGCATGCGATCATGTTTGGTGGGAGGAACCACAGTAATGCCACATGCACTTGCTTGGTACAACCAGCACACATAGGCATCATGGTGTCAGGTACTGTCCCTGTGTCGGCCTTTTTGTCCATCTTGTACATGCAGTGCAGTACATCATTCATGGCATTGGGCTGGAAATGAACATCAACATCACAGGCTGATATGACACACATCTGTTGCCCCCCGCATCTGTGAGAGTAGCTTCTGTGCTCCTGGTATGTTACTGCCTGCCCACTGCATGATGTTGGTTGGGTTGTATGTGTCACGTACATACCAACATTTGTGTGGTGCTCCACATTGGCCATATGTGGAACAATTGTGGCCTTTGGCAGGCTGGTAGTAGGTGTTGTCTGACCACACCAACACAGGTACATGGTACACAACAATGCTGCAATGTTGGTTCAGATTGGGGAAGCATACACACACACATCCTACTCACACATCAGGCACTGACCACTGTCTGATAACCTTCTCAAACAGGTACCTCTGGTCAAGGAGAGACTGCGGACATACAAATTCTCCTGTGAGGAGTTTAAAGCACTAGCTGAGGCATATCTCTGTATCTCTGCTGACACAAAGCCATGCCACAAAAGCTGCTGTCAGGCAAGTGTGGGAGGCGATCACTGCAGTCGTCAATGTCATTGGTGGCCAGTGTCAACTACTGGACACAGTGTGCAAACACTTCACAGACATTCAGCGCCATGTCAAAGAAAACATGTCTTCATATCACCATGTACAATGTACAACTAGTGGTGGACAGTGGCCATCGGTCATTACAAGACCACTTCACCCTGCAGAGGAGGTGGTGGCTTCCATGCTGTGGCTGGTGGAGGTGGCAGGGGTCCCTGGGGGGGTGCTTTTGAGTCCCAGATTGTGTCCTTCTAGATATGTAAGTACATGGCTGGGGCACATCCTTCTGTGCATGGGTACACATGCAGATCCTGCAGGTGTTGGGGCACACTGTAGCCATGGCAATAGCACTCATGTTGTGTGCTTTCCTCAGCCCAGTGTGCTCTGTGACATGGGCTTCTGCTGTGTTTACTTGGTGTCCAGCACAGAAGCTTCTGCCACAGACAATCAGATGGTATTTCCTTGCACATAGATACCTTTGCATTTGCTCATGCACATAGGGTGCGTGTCACATCTGCCCAGGTGATTGCTGCTTGTGTTGGTGCATGCTGTCACTTGTGCTGTGTGTGCCACTGTATGGGAGGTTTTTGCATTCACTGTGGGTGGCAGTGTGCACATGTGTGGCATGTGTGGGATACATTGTTAGTGGGTACTGTTATGCATGCAAGAGCTGAAATCAGTGGGTAGCTGTGTGGCCAGTGTAGGTGCGGTGTGGTTTGCATTTTTAGTCACCAGTTGCATGACGACCATAGGCAACAGAGACTGGACCACTGGGGCATGCATAAGACATCACTGGGACTTGACAAATGTGTATTGAGTGACACACTGACAGTACACTCCTACAGTATCTCTACAGTGAAGGATACATCATCTGGGGAGGAGGAGGAGGAGGAGGAGGAGGAGGAGGAGGCTGGGCCATCCACCAAGGTGAATCCCCCCTCCCGAGACAATGCCAAAGAAGAAGGAGGAGGAGGACCCTCTGAACTCCTTTGTGGAGGAAATGGAAGATATCAATGAGGACACATACTGTATTGTCAACACATCAACATCTGGAGGCCATAGCTGCTCTGGGAGGGGTCTCAGCAACCCTGACTCCGCCACCTTTCTTTCCTGCCAGTGGTGCCCTACAGTACAGACACACCTGCTGATAGCCAGACCCCTATGAGTGGGATGGTGTTTCCAGGGACAGCAATGTCCAAGGAGACAACCACCACCTCCACCAGCACACCACCACTAGATGGCCTCCACATCCTTCACCTCCCACACCACTTGCCCTGCACAATGGGTGGATGTAGGCAGCCATCAGAATACAATGCCATCCCACACCTGCCCTGTGCATGCCACCACATCAGCAGAGGCCCTGCCACCTCCACCACCCACTCCTGATGTGGTGCATGCACAGTGTACCCAGAGGCAGGCTCCTTCTGACTCTCAGCAGCTGGTGTAGTCTGCCATAGAGTTGCAGTCAGCTGCACAGTGTAAGCAGTGGCAACCCCATGACATACAATGACCCAGCAGAGTGGTAGATTGAGGTCAGGCAGCACACCAGCAACACCATCATCCATGGGCACTCCCTGAACCTCTGGGTGTGACTTGGACATTCCATCATCCAGTTAGAGGCATGCATAGGCCATGGTGATCCCATCCCCATGGGCATCACCCTTCTTCCCCTGACCATGGCCCATGATCCCTACAGACAGGGGTCATGGATGTCAGTCCCTTGCACACATGCGGTGAACAGTGAGCTTGATCTTGGAGACCACCTCTGCCTTTCCCACTTATTCCCTGTCTCCTTCCCATATCCTGGATTTGTTTTCACAGGTATCCCCGCCACCCTTAGCCCTGTCCCATGTGTTGCACACAAGGGTGGCCTTCTGCCCTCTCCTCTTCCCCCATGGCCTGTTCCATTAGGAACAACATGTAAGTGTTGAATATAGCCATTTCTGCTCTGACTGCAGTGTCACTGCCCACCTCAGGGGTTTGCCCAGAGCAAGTCAACCATTCTTTAGGCAATATTTGTGCCGCACAAACATGTCACACAACTCACTTTGTGCACTGAATATAGCATAGTGCCTGTATTTATGCCCATGCCTCTCTCTTTTTTCTTGGAGTATACATTATATATTTGCCCAGTGCTATTCCATTTCGCCCACACTAATCAGGCTTTCGAATCTAGCACAAGCTTGCAAATGACATGCAAAGAGCATGCAATCTGTTTGCCCACCAGGTAAAGTTTTGAATACTGGGCCCCACTTGATTTAGTCTTAGTATTTCCTTCATAGACTCTAACATTTTCCCTTGTAAATCCTACTCTTATACCTGTTAGATAAGAAAGTGATAGAAGGACTCCACAATATGCAGTAAGTATGTCAAATGGCTCATTGTTATACAATGTCTGAAATATTACAAATACCTAATCAATAAATTCTTGTTAAATCTGTTATAAGAGGCTATCCTCAATTATTTACTTCTGCAGTTCAAATGTACATATGATGTACTATGTATATGCTTGCTTTAACAATCAAGGGACTTTCACTGCTACCCAAAAGACAGGAGTCCTTATGTCGATTTACACTTAGAATAAGCCTCTACATTCATCAATGTACACAATTACTAAATGAAAACAATTTAGATTTTCCTTTCCTAGATGGCGCCCCACAGCACAAACTTTTAAACCAATTTAAACCCACCCACACCCACTGCTAAAACATTCTTTACATGTCAAGTAAATAATCAAGACTTGATTGCCAGTAAATATATAAATATGAGCCTTATTTATCATGTTTTTGCTTTTTATTGTACTGTATAATTTAGATTATTCTACAGTATACATCTTTGTAAATAAATTTTAGTACGTGTACAGTAAACGGACCATAAGGCATCAGCACTGCCAACAGGATACCTAGGATTTAAAACAATACTGGGCACGGTTGAAAGGAGCTGCTAATTGTTTGCCAATAAAGAAATCAGAGGAGAATGGCAGGAAAAGTCCAGAAAGCTAAATAAGAAAAGCAAGTTTCAGATCTGCCAATTTACCTTATAACAACAGTAAAGGCTAGGACACAATTTATATCTGCTTGCAGATTGTGAACCCTTTACAATAAGGTAGAAATGACTGAAAGAAATGTACAGTAGCTCCAGGAAAATGTTACTGTAGATCCCCTCCACTGCTCCTCAGGTGGGTGTGGCGCTCAGCTAGTCTATGGAAATTATGTTGTGAATGTTCCCAATTGCAAAACATTTTAGGCCCATACAATGACTTCCAGGATGAACATAGTGCTCCCACATTCTGAGGCAGAACAAGTATAAATGTTTCCAGCATCATTTTGCCATGCTTAAGTCTCTGCAGAGAAGCAGCTGGATATGATGATGGTTAATATAGCAACAGTGGAAAACAGCTGCAGAAATGTTCAGATACAGCAGAGAAAGTTAACCATAAACATAATGCATAAGAGAGGGGCCTATAGGTCACTGTCCATTTCCTATCTTGTTCCTATAAACTCCATTAAATGGCCATTATGGTTGTACTGTCTTTCACTGTAATTCTATTAAATGACTGTTGGCAGCTGTGGTATCTTTCACAAGCTTTCAATGTAATTGGTTTATAAAACATTCATAACTTTGACAATTTGTTTCTGGTCGGCAACTGCTTTTTCATGTGGCAGTGTCACTCTGTGTCTCATTGCAGTTTAACAGATAATGTGCCTTATTAATCCTGCTGTACTTTATGATGAGTACTGCCTGACCTGTATCACGAACGTTGTCATTATGTGTTATATATTTCGGGTACAGTAGCCTGATTCAGAAATGAATACTGCTGGAATTTCCATCCATATTCATCCCATCAATGTCAGAGAATCCCCATCAGATGCAGAAAGGACATGTCAGTTATGGTCTAAGGTTAAGCATTGCCTGCTGCTGTGGAAGGTGAGTTTGTAGGGAACACAAATTGGGGACCACAAGGATAATGAGCATATGCTCCATGTAGAATCTCAGCATGCAGGAAAGGGCCAGCTGGGGGATATACGGGCAGTGTTTACGAAGTAAATAATTTCTTCAGAGCCCACCAGGATACTACCCAATTCAGGCATTGCAGGAAACAAGGCATTTTCAATGGTAGTTAATCCCTTTTGTCATGTAGTAATCTGTAACCCTACATTTCATCTCAATGTCTTGATGGGCTACACTGTACCCCAACATCTGCAGTAATTGGTAACCACCTTCAACCCTCAGAGAACTATAGCTATGTTCCTGACCACAGCACTGCCTGTGTTATGGGACCAAATACTACAATCACTGGCAGGTTTAGGAGGTTATTAGTACCTGTGCTGTTAGGGCCAGCCATCAATCTACTGCTGAGAGTATCAGTGATGGAGCCAAATCCCATGCCCAGTAGCCACTGTGCCAGTTTCTGTATCAAACAGGGACAGACGAGACTCTGAATGGGCTCACAAATATTCATGAGCTGGCACGCAGTGCAATGCATGACAGACCTAGCACTGCACCCTACTATTGAGAGCCCAGTATGTGTATCTAATAGTAGCATGCTAGCACTAGATTAATCAGTAACATCAGCTCTGAGGTTGGAATTCCTGAATCCAGTCCAGTACTGTGTGTTTACCTTTGTTTTGTGTGTGGGTACTCATTTTGGTGAAGCTTCCTGGGAATTGTAGTCCATAGATCAATCAGGAGCAGTGATATGCAGAGCCATAGCCAGAAGTAAAGAGTCCCCATAGTGCAGTGTGGTGAGTGGTGATACATAGTGAGTGCTCACAGACTGTGGTGGTCAGCAAAACAGAGCAGCTTGATCATTCTGTGGAGAGAGCTGTTCATCTGGAGAAACACTGTACAACTTAAGAGTGCCAGTAGTGCAAGAAAGCCATCCAGAACCTATTCATTGATGCCTGGGGTGGATCCAGTGCTATTCCCAGTCAGGACTGTGTTGAATGCCACCACAGCTGAGGTTCGCCAACAGCTGAATGGTACCCTAGGAAAAGGAGGACTACATGAATTGAATTAAATCAGAAGGAGAAAATTGCTTCCAGTAAGTTACAGGCCATTGAATTGGCTGTCCAGGTGGTGGTGGCAACTGAGGGAGATAATTGTGCAGGATGGGTAGTTATTATTTGATTTTGATTTTGGCCACACACCAGGTGCACCCAAGTAAATATTTTAAAACATTAAAGAAAGATGTATGTAACCCCTTTACAAATAGGGGTTCCTATAATATCTTCCTGGGCTTGCTTAATGCCCACTGTCAGGAAGATGTTCTGTGTCCAGATGTTTAAAATTACCTGCATGAGAGTGCTATAGTAAGCCTCCGTGCCTGTCTCTTTAAGAGAACCATTATGCTGTATGTGAAAATTAGTCTGTGCTGGGTCAGAGTAACTAAGGCTCATGACCAGCCAGACAGTTCGTATTTCTGCTCCATTCTGAAGTCGCTATTTGCACAGAGAGAGCACTGTTAAGGAAAATGATTATGTACTGTCTGTTATAATAATAATGCTGTAGGAGTTTGTTTAACCTGTTTCCATTTGCAGCATGAACATCTGGATTGGAGCCACCATTTTGGTTCTGGAACTGCCAGTGTTGGACCAACTGGAACCTCAGGGGACCTAAGATGGAAACTGTCCCCAGAGGGGATTGAAATCTGTAGGAATTGTAGTTTTTAAGGTTTGGCACCTAAATGGACCTGGAGGGGGAGCTCTTACTCTGACAGACAGCTCTAAGCCAACCAAATCTTTTGGATAACTGGGAAAGCCCCAGATCTGCCTGAAGTAGTGTGTCAGTTGTGAGTTGGAGTTTAGAGAGTAAACAGCTCAAGCCATCAAGCAGCTGCTCCTTCTAGGAGCACGGGAGAATAGGCGGGAAGGCTCTGCTGGCCTGCCTGTCACCTCTTCCAGTGTGAAGTATTGCCTTGAAAGTTGTATTTATCCAATTAGTGCATCGAGACCTGAACTTTGAAGAGGAAAGTGTATTAATGCTACTTGAGAGTGGACTGAAGACTTGCTCCGGAAGCGATCGGTCTGCCCAGTACTGAAGTGAGCCACAGATCTAAAGCTTTGCACAGAAGAAGCTGCAATTTGCAAACGGACTTCATCCGAACTGTGGCAAGTTACTTTTAAGTGTTGTGGATGTGTTGAATGTGTTGTGTGGGTCGCAATTTGGTTCCCCACCATGAGTTCTGTTATGCCAGCTGGAGGCTGTTCCAGCATTTCATCACAGACTTCATCCGAACCACCTGCCATCTTGGCCTAGGCTGCTGCTCGTGATTCAGAGACATTCTCAGTGAAAGATCAGCTTGGGGATTCGGCCCCCTGATCTACACCATTGAACAGGTAGTGACCACCATGGTGAATCGTGTAGGCCCTGCTTCCCCTGGCAATCCAGTATAACATCCTGAGGTCTTCATTTCTCCTGTCCTGCATCCTGGTCTGGGTAGCATGAGTACAAAACAGGATAGCTCCCTGCAACTAAAGCTACAATCATTTGTGTGTCATCTGATTTACTTGTTTTGGGGTTTATTGCTATAGACTGGGCCATCCAGCCCCAGATCACAAATCTTTGGGTTGAGTACATGGTAATTGTTTTCCTTCCTAAAGGCCCCAGCAACAACTGCAACGCCAGCATACCCCAGGCAACGCTTCAGGCTAGCCTGTATAACAATCTGGGTACCCAGGGTTGTGGGACTGTGTCAGAGGGACCGCACTGTGTACTCGTTCAGCCTGAATTTAATCAGAACTGCCAATCATTTGCTTGATTTATGCCCCATCTTTGTTCACATCTCCCTGAATAAATCAGATTGTGGTTGTTCACATTTACTCTGGCTAGTGTGTACCTTTTTGGTGGGGATACAGTACTGCTATTGTATTGCTGCATCACTGGTCTTATTTTCCAGGGGATCTCCAGGGCAGTCATAGAGGATCCAGCCCTGGTGGTAAGTGCAAGGGGTGTGAGTATATTATTGCTGTCTTATGGTAAATGTGAATGTACTGTTGCTGAACTGTTTAGGCCACTAGAAGGGTTGGTGGGTGGTTATAGCATTCTAGAGGGCTATACCAACAGCAGCTACACTACCCCAAAACCATTCCTACAGGTGGAGGCACCTGTTCACTGAACTCAGGCCCCTCAACCTGTGCCTAGTTACGCAGACAGGGAAAGTAGCCCATAGGAGAACACAATCTAGGGGTTACATTTACAAGAAATGTCATAAAATCTCTGTGTATTAGCCAGGGTTGAGCTTGCTAAATCATTAACATTGCACTGCTAAAACCCTTGCCTTGTTATTCTTCCTCATTAAGGTTTTTAGTTTTGCCAATTCTACCAATTCTGGAGGGCCTTTTTTTGTTTTGCTTCTAAACATGTTTGCCATTCACTGCAAACAGTCTCTACTGACTCAGCATGCCTTTATGCCTACCCAAGCAGGGGTGTAAGCAACCCCTGTAAATATGACAACCTCCTCCAGCCAGGGACAGACAGCACTCCCTGAGTTGCAGGACATCACATCATTCCCCCCAAAGCAGTGAGCCAATCAACACCACAGCGTTTAGTGAGTGACACTACTGAGTTCAGTAATTGTTTTCTAAGGACTGCCATTCCTAAAATGTAGTGTCGCTCAACAGGATATTTATGTAGTACTTCTCTGACCACCAACAGAGACATTTAGAGGTTTTATTGCTAGCTCATTAAAGATGATTCCTTGAGAAATCCCTGCTCCAGTGCCTAGATTGTATCTGAAGACAGAGCAGCACAGTCTGGGTAAGGAACTGCCTCATGTTGTGCATGCCCGCAATACACTGTCCTCATGCCAGGGCAGAGAGACTGAGTGCCACCCCATCAGAAATGTAGTCCCCCATAAGTGCCGGAACCTGAGCTGAGGCAGCTAGTACTGCTGTCACTTTAACATAAGAGTGCCCTCAGGATACTGAAATCTAGTGAGTAAGAAAAGGTACAGTAGCATTTCTTCAAAAGCTGAGAAATTCTACCCCTTAGAGTAAGCAAAAGGTAAATAGTGAAGGAATTAAGCAGGGGACTCTTTCACTCTTCTTCCTCATATTCATGACTGTATTAGTGAATAAGAGAGCCCTTGCCAGTGAGGAGGGTGGCCAGACTACGGGACACAGTGGAGAGATGTCTGGGGGAACAAAAGAGTAGAGGATAAGGGTGATCTACTTACAGTACAACTGTGGTACCACATTGGTACAGTAACACACCAATGGAACTGCCTGCTGTAGTCTCAACAAAGGTAAGTTCAACACCACATAATAATGAGTAACTTTCTGTTAGTGGGAGGTGATATAGGGACAGTTTGTCATAAAATATTCGACTCTCAGCCATAGACACATTACCAAGTATCAACTGTCATGGTTCCTCCTTTAGCCTTGGATACTTTTTCTGTAAGCTGAGGTTAGAAGTTTTGTGGCTTTATGCAGGCAGTTCATCTTCTATATCTAATTCTAAATCTTCAGCTCTCAGTCATCAAAAGCCATTTCTTAGACAGTTATGGCATATATTTGCTTACCTGCTTGCTTTCTGCAATTTCTATCATGGTTATCATCCCTTGTCAGATTACGACCTTGTTTTTTCCTGTTCCATCAAGCATGACAGGTGTTCTCAAAGTGGCACTGTCCTGATAAAAATTTAACAAAATTTGCAAAATTGGGTAGACTATGTTACTTGGTAATACAGTAATTTAAGGTTGGAAGGATCACTACTGTAGGGTTATCAAATCCACTCCTCACCAACTTCATAAATGGGGAATAAATATGCTGTTTAAATGCATAATTATTTATAGAGGTTTCTCACCTTTCAAACTAAGGTTCACTGCTACCAGTGCCACTTAGTGCCCATTTTTCCACTTCGATGTGTGTGCTGGCAGCTGTTTTTGCAGAATTCTTGATAATGTCATGTTGTTGTGAGGTGGGCAATCTTAAGAGAGAAAAATTTGGTGGGGGGGGGAGACTTGAGAAATATGGGACATACAAGAGAAACAGAAAAGTAAGTGTGTGTATATGTGTGTGTGTGTGTGTGTGTGTGTACATTGGAGTGGGAAGTAGTATATTTAATTTGTTTGGAGAGGCTGTTTTATCTATTTTTCAGTAAAACAGACAATCAGAATGGCTAATTTTTAAAATATTTCTTCAGATGCTACATACTGAACTATAATGGCTAATTTCCAGATGTATTCTGGGGAAATGGTACAGTAAATGCAGCACCGGATGGGGATCTGTGTTTCTCTGCATACAGTGGCTCAAGAAATTACCAGGAAGACCTGTGTTCTTCTAATACCAGTTTTAAGTGCACCTATACCAGAGACCAGCCATCCACAACCAAATCCAAGTTGCACCTACACCAGAGAGCTGCCATCCACAACCAAATCCAAGTTACTAGAAAACAAGAGATTGAACAATCTCTGCATAGTAATCAATCATCTTTATCATTATTTATTTTACTACCAGAAATCAACATTTCACCAATCCTAGCTTAATCATGATCGGGTTTTCTGTGTTTGGATCTTTTCATAAAGCCATAGAATATATAGATATCACCCTAGGGGACTTCAACTTAAATTGGCTCTGCCTTGATTCCAAGCCTACTCTCCACAAGATTAAGTTCCTGAACTTTACAGAGCTCATTACTGAGCCCACCCAACTTAATTCACCCTCTCAAAACCATTCCCTCCTTGACTGGGTGTTCTTTTCACACCCTCACTGCATCATTGCTGCAGGCATTCTCCCAGACATCTTCAGCAACCATTGCCTAACCTACTGTGTTAGGAAAGTGTGTGTCCCTAAGTCTGCCCCAAATACATTTAGTTTGGTCCACTCAGGCCTCTTGACACTGATGTCCTCCTAAACAACTTTGGTGCCACTGACTGGTCCCTGTCTACTCAGCAACAGATACTGATACTGCCCTTTTACTCTTCACTGCCATTTTTAAAAGGATCTGGAATACTCACGCCCCTTAAAAAGGCCCATGTAAAATGTTTCCACCACCCTTGGATTATGGCTTACCTCACTCATTTGTGCAAGTCCCAGGACCATGCATGGTCTTGCATCAAGTCCTTCCAATTTCTGTCTGACCTCCAACACTACAGGTCTCTCAGGGACACTCGTACTAAGGCTATCCACACTACAAAGGCCCACTACTGCAAGGCTCACCTCCAGTGCAATCTAAACTTCCCCTCTAAATTTTGGAAGGTTATCCACTCCCTATTCGATCTCTCTACCCGGTCCACAACCCCCCCCCCCATCCTCTTGGTGGTTTAGGAGGAACCACTCTACTATCTCATCCCTTCTGCATGTAACTGATACTATACTCTCAGGGATGGATTAAGGACACATCACCACCACCATCTTCATTGATCTATCCAAAGCTTTTGACTCAGTGTCCTACCCACTACTCCTGGATAAACTGAGTCCTGCTAATCTGTCAACTTCTGCTATGGACTGGTTGCACTCATATCTTATGGGCTATCAACAGTCAGTTCAGGTTGGTGATGTTCTGTACCTCCCCCCATCCATGCAGGAGACCCAAAATGCTCCATCCTAGGCCTGGTTCTATTCTCATTTTCCTAAATGACCTCCCCTTGCGCATCCACATGTATGAAGATGACACAGTCATACACATTTCTCACCCATCAACCCCAGCTGCAGAGATCCCACTCCTGCAAGACTTCTACAGTGTGCTGTGCTGGTTCCAAGCCAACCAACTCAAGATTAACACCAATAAGACTGTGTCTATTAACTTTGCTCCACCCAGAAAATGGCAAAGCTCTCGTCTTCCCCTGTCTTCTCCACCTTGAATAGCTCCCTCCTTGAGGCTCTCCTCACCTTTAAGTACCTGGTGGTTTGACTTGATAGTAAGCTTTACTTTTCTGTCCAAATTGATGCCATCCATGCCAAACTTTACCCCAAACTTGGTGCTTTATACTGTAATCAGTATTGCCTCTCCCTCCAGGATTGCCAGTAACTGGTAACAAAAATTGTCCTCCCTGTTTTTGACTATGCTGAAATGGTCTATGGTACCTCTCCCTCCTCTTCCATTGCCAGATTGGACACCTTTGTAATGCCTTCTGTCTATTCGCCACTAACTCTCCACTGAGCACTTATCACTGCTCACTCTATTCCTAGCTCTCTCTGTCTTTCCTCTACCTCTACATCACCAGTCCCTCTGTACCTGCTTCTTTGCTAAATACTGCATTGACTCCCTTCCCTTCTACCTCTCCTCACTCCTCTCCACTGACCCTTCCTCCTTCTTCTCTTTGCACTCCAGGGACTTATGCACCTTTTCCAGTCCCTGTCCTCACTCATGTGCTGGGCAAGCTGTCTTCTCCTACTGTCTACCCTCCCTCAGGAATCTACTTCCCTTTTCCCCTCAGCTCACCCCCCATGCCTTAAGATGCTTACTACAGCATACTCTTATTCCCTCCTGTACTTGTCCCTCCTCCTTCAAAACTCCTGCCTCACCTCTCCCAGTCTCTCCTATACCTCCACTCTCCCTCCTTTCTCTCCCCTAACTGGGCCACCTGTGCTACTGGCCCCTACTCAGCATCCTAATTTGATAGGTACTGTACATATTCTTCTGCACTCTTGTATGCTTTGATTACTGCAGCCATATCATGAACCTGTGTACTATTTGTTTCTCAAAGCTAGATATGCTGTTGCTAGGTTAAGTGTTGTATCCCTGCCTATTGTTCACCTTACCTCTACTGCCAATGTATTTTGTATAGCACTTGCAATGGTTTGTAATTGCTTTTATAAACATACGAACATACAAAATTTGCCAGGAGATAAAGGCCTAGAGGTCTATCAAGTCTGCTCAAATGTGCAGCTAGCACCCCTTATTCTGCAGCTGCCCCTCCCTTCCACCCTTCCCCTTCATTAACCCTCCCCCTTGTCCTGTCCCATCCCCTTTTGAAGCAGTCCACTGTTCTGCTGGATACCACTTCTGCAGGTAACGCATTCCAACACTTCTACAGTTAACATTTTCATGACTGTACTCCCCTTCCTCTGGGTTGCACCTGGAAAAATGCATTGGCTCTGTGTGCCTTTCCCGGTTACAAAAATTTTAAATAAATAAATAAATTATTTGTTGCTTGTAGTGGTGCAGATTTTCATATTCATCTACAGTATGTGCGCTCATTGAGGCTGGCCACAAATGGTACAGTATCTCACATCCCTGTAATGTGGCTGACTGAATGACTCCATGTAGTTGTGAATAAAACTTGTACCACTATGGGCAACAAATAATAACCCCTCACACACCCAATCCCCAGTACCATTTTATGTAAATTCCCTGGTGTTCAGTGGTTCTCTCATTTTTCATTCAGTCCACATTGCCATGTTACATAACTTCCAAGTGTCAAGTGGTACCCTTCCTTCACCCATTCCCCACTGCCATCTTCAGTAACTTTCCTGGTGTCTGCTGGTACCCTTCCCTCATCTGATTCCTTTTTTCATACTATGTTACTTTTCTGGTATCTAGTGATACGCTCCTCCCTAACTAAACCCATTGCCACATTAAATGGCACCCCTCCTACCTGATCCCTGTTGCCATGTTAAGCAACTTTCTTGGTGTCTAGTAGCCACTCCTTTCTCCTAGTAGCCTCCTATCTCCCAGTGATACCCCTTTCCCCAGATATTGGCTAGCACTTACCCTCCACTCACCTCCCTGGCTGGCCATCATCCACCCAGCACAACACCTATATCGTTATTCGCTGCTGTATAGTAATACAGAACTTGTGGTCTAAAAATCAATTAAGTCCACATAATGTTCTCCTGTGCATGTATGGGCCTTAGTTGATTTTCAACAATTTTCTGTATTTTTCTTACTCTGGTAAAGTCCAAGCTTTCTTCACCAAACCTGAGTAAAAGCTTTTGACCCCCACCACACCCCCATGACCACATTAGTAGTGTGTATGCTGATCACACAACAAAACATCCTCAGTGAAGACCATTACAGTGACAGAAATCAACAGAAATTGGCAGGTTGCTGTAATGGTCTCTGCTGACACCAGCAGTACATCTCCCAGTGTTTTGCCCCCTCCCTGAGACAACTCCGATTTTGAGTTGGATAATTAAGTACTGGGAGGTTTGGAGGTGCAGCCCCTCATAGCAAACACACTGACATCCCCAACAGCACAATGCTGACACTCAACATTGTATCTGTCGATGTTGGGGATGTTGGCAGTGTTACTGTCATCGCAGTATAGGTAAAGCTTAGTCTTGACATGCGACTCCCACAAAAAAACTGGTATTCCATGGGTAAGGGGCCAAACATCCATTTTGCAGTGAATTATGTGTCACCACTAAAGTGGTCATGAGGGTAGGATTTCTGAAAGCTTGCACTCAAGTCTGATAAATACAAGCTTGGACCAGGAGCTTGGACTTTGATAGGGTTAAGGTTAAAAGAAGAAAAATTGTTGAAAATAAACAAGATTTGTGTGCTTGTGCAGCAGCAATTTATGTAAACTTAGTTCATTTCCAGTACACACGTCCTGTGTCACTAAACCAGCTATCTGAATTTTGCAGCCAGTTTTGAACAGCTGATCTATAGTGCCCAACCGCATCTTTTGTTCAGCCAAAACAGTAAGCAGCAGCAGGGTGGTGATTTCTGTTACAAAACTATAACTATTTATGGGATTTTACTAAGTTTATGAAATATTTTAGCTAATGGGAAGGGGATTTAGCAGTTGAGAAAGATTACACAATGCAGTGAAGTTGAGTGTGGGAAGAGAAAGTGTTAAGAGTTCTGGACAATTTTACCGTGTGTGGTCCTGACAACTTCCCCACTCCCTCAGGAGGCTGTCCTACATGGTTGACAACATAACCCACAGCAGGCTTACAAAAAGTGGTAGACAGTGCTGTCAGACAATACTCAGCAATTTGCTCCACTTATTTTGTATTACAAGTACTGTCCCTAATGTTTTGCAAAGGGAGATCACAAAAACAATTTCTGAGTACAATTACAGTGGAGCTGGTCTGCTTTGGAGCTCATCCCTAAATAACAAACAACATAACAGACTTTTCTACAAGACTGTTCAGACTGCTGTTCATCTCAACTCAAGCCATGCCATCACAATACCCACATTTTTCCTGTTCTGCAGTTTTTTCTGTTGCTCCACTGGCCTCTGTTCCCCCACCCACATTTAGCTACTGTATCTCAATCACGCTCTCTGTTACTGATCCCAGCCCAGTACTTCCATGTTTCAGTCTCCAGCATCAGCTGCTTTTTTACAACAGCTCAAGTTAAAAGAATATCCACTGCCAACACCAAATCACTACCTCTCCCAGAACTGATCACCTGCTAGCTAACCCATTAGCTGACCACCCCCTCCCACAAATACACTCATTTACTTGCTTTCACCCTAACCTGCCTTCCCACCACTCTGCTTCCCTGGGCGGCAGTCTTTAGTATATGTGCTAATATCTGGCTTACAATGGTTCAAGTTTATTTGTGGGAAAACTCCAATGAGCAACGCTCATTTATAGTAGAGACCAAGAACATTTGCATATAAAGTAGTTACATTCACTATTAATTACAGACAAGCAGTCAACATATAATATTAAATCACACTTATATTTGACACTTAGTTGCCCTTGCATATGTATGGTGGCTGCATGTATGCACATAGAAGATGTTAAATATCCATTCAGTTTTCAGTGGGCCAGGCTAAAACAGCACAGATTTCAACAAGGTTATCGTGGGATGGTAGGGCTACAATATCTAAGGTTGAGAAGTCACTTCCATACGAAACATTAATTTGTGGCTGCTTATATTGTCTATGCAGTTGTTAGGGCACCGTGATTAGGGTGCTGTCATGTGGGTGCCACAACAAAGTTGTAAGTGACAGGGGTGTTCTGGATTTTACAGCGTCCAGCACTCATACCATGTTCGGCATCTCCACAATTTCCCTTCCCTTCATGGCATGCCCAACTTAGAGTTTGTTATATATAGTCTAGGAGTGTGAGGGCACAGCCCCCCAAATGACGGGGGTGTGAGGGGCATGGCCCTCCATAGAAAATCATGCAAACACCATGTGCAGTTGGGCTGGCTGGGGTGCCAGTTCCATGCCACTCACCTGTCAAGTTGCCCTTTTGCCTGTGCTCTCATTTACCAAGTGCTGTTTGTTTGCTCACATGCATGGGTGAACTACTTATACCTCAGCTGCCTTTTGACACAAGAATATGAAATTTGTAAAGATTATGAACAGTTTCATGATCTCAGGACTTGTCAGTTTTGGTGGAATTTGGTTCAGTGCTTTTTATGCTGAGGAGTGCTACAGTATTTGTGCTAAGGGCAAAAAAAAGAACATTTGAAAAAATGCTTTTCTTTCTTTGCTCATCAATAACTAGTCAGGAAAACAGCATTAACTGGAGTACCACGGCAACAGTAATCATAACATAACAGTAAGAATACCTTTATAGGACTGAAAAGGGCACTACACAAATCAGAACAGTGGCATAAACTGTGGGACTCTGTCCACACAAGAAGGTCTATATATACTCTGTGTCATTAAGACTGATACTCATGCTACCTCTGCTGCTGACTCTATTACTGCTGGCACTGCTGCTGCTTGACTACATCACAAGAGCTTATTCTCTATCCCATGATTTTACTTTGGTCTCTACTGCTGATGCAGCCTGACTCTATTGCTATTCTGTTACACTCTTCTTCAGTCTTCCTCATGCCAGTCTTACTGCAAGCTAAGTACTGTCTGAGGATGTCTGCCACCTTCATCACTGACTGCTGGCAATGTCACAGAGCAACACAAGGTCTAACCAATGCAGGATATTACAAATTGTATTCAGTTTGGTGCAAAATTCAGTAAAGCATTAACTAACAACAAATTGACAGCAAACATTTGCCAGGTGATGCATGCTGAGTAACAGTACAGGAAAGCGCTTCTGTAAAACTGGATGCTTTTCAGAAAGGTCTACCAAGCCAAACAATGGAAGAAGCACTCCAAGACTGTGTGTAACTTGTTTACCTTGACTATGCCAAGGAGTAGGGTTCTATTTGTATCAAAACCAATAAGTTTGATGTAAACACTTGTAAACCAAGTGGGCCAAAAATATTAAAGACACAATACCTGTTGCACATGACTGCACAACACCACACCAAACTATACCACACCACATTAGAGCCCCAGAGCTTCGTCAACAGCTCCGCTTCCTCAGGAAATGTAGCCTGTACCATTGGGGTCATCCCTATATAACTACATTTGGTCATACGATTGTTAGCAACAAAGGGGTTTTAATGTATTATAACACAGTTATAATTTATGAAGGTCAATTAACGTCCTTCCCACATCTTGTACCCAACTACTTGCTTCCATATTACTACAACAGAAAAAGGCTGTCTAGTTTTCAGCTATAATGTTCTGTACTTCCACTGTATCAGTAATGGTATAACAGTTTAGCTGTGTAGCTCTAAAACTGTGGTGCACTAGAGCAAACACAAAGAAAGTAGTAAAATGGGGTGCAAAGATGCCAATCTGTAACAATAATTAATGATCCACTATGTTACTTGGACCACAGATGATAAGTAGAAACCCATTACTACATCAAATAGCCAGACCATTTTGCAAACAAAGGAAAAATGAGGGGACCTAAACCCAGTAATCCTAGATTCCTAAAAGCAAACCTGGGAAAAGATTAAAAAAAAGAAGGAAAAAGGAGTGATTAATAAAATAAATAAACAAATGAGTGAGTCACCTGTTGCAGGGAAACAAGAACAAATATATAGAAGAAAAATAATCTAAAAACAGCTAATTGTAACCTGCCTATAATAAGCTGCATGTGATGCCAGATGAATCTAATAGATTTCATTGACAGGGTGACCAAAGTAGTAGATCTGGGAGGGGCTGTGGACATGGCCTACCTAGACTTTAGCAAGGCATTTGACTCAGTCCCACACAAAAGATTAATATACAAGTTAACCAGCCTGGGAGTGGGTCCCAAGATGATAGCCTGGGTAAAGAATTGGCTGGAGAATAGGACACAGAGGGTAATAGTAAATGGAGTCCACTCTGAAGAAAGGGGGGTTATTAGTGGGGTGCCGCAGGGTTCAGTATTAGGACCAGTCCTCTTCAATGTCTTTGTAAGTGATATTGCAGAGGGACTGGAAGGAAAAGTATGTCTCTTTGCAGATGACACAAAGGCCTGCAACAGAGTTGATGCACAAGGTGGGGTGGAAAGGATGAGAAGGGACTTGACAAGGTTAAAGGAATGGTCAAATGTATGGCAGCTTAGATTTAATGCTAAGAAGTGCAAGGTAATGCACCTGGAAACAAAAACCCAGGGAAGAGTACACAATGGGGGTGAGATACTAACAACAACAACAATGGAAAGGGACCTGGGGTGGTGATGTCAGATGACTTAAAGGTGGGCAAGCTATGTGAAGGAAAGGCAGTAGGGAGGGCTGGGGGATGACTGGGATGCATAGGGAGAGGCATCAGCAGTGAAAACAGGAAGTTGTTTCCCTCTATACAGACAGCTGGTGAGACCCCATCTGGAGTACTGCGTGCAGTTCTGGAGACCCAATCTCTGCAAGGACATAGACAAGATGGAAGCTGTCCAGAGGAGGGCACTAAATGGTGCAGGGTCTGCACCGGAAGACATATGAAGAAAGACTAAAGGAGCTTAATATGTATAGCCTCGAGGAGAGGAGGGGGGGGACATGATAGAAACTTTCAAGTACCTCAAGGGAATCAACAAAGTCCAAGAGGGTAGCATCTTTCAAAAAAGAGGTGTGTAAGAACAAGGGGACACAATTTGAAGATGGGGGGGGTGGCTCAGAGGTAATATAAGGAAGTATTTTTTTCACAGAGAGAATTGTGGATGCATGGAATGCTCTTCTGGAGGAGGTTGTGGAGTCAAAAACAGTGGTTGAATTTAAGCATGCATGGGACAGCCATAAGTTAATTCTAGGTGGTGGGGGTAGAAAGAAGTAGGCTGCTGGTTAACTAGGATCTGCAGCTTATCCATTAGGTAGGGAAATGGGCAGACTGGATTGGCCAAGCGGTCCTTATCTGCCGTCAAATTCTATGTTTCTATTATTTATTACTTTAGATCTTCTAATGATGGACATTGATAAGAGTACTTCATCTTATCATAAACGTAATCTGAATTATTACATCTTAGTAGAAAAATATATATGAACATATGAAAACTATTCAGCAGAAAAGGGCCTTATGTTCTACCTAGTCTTCTGGAGTTTGCAGACCCCTCGGTAACTACTGAATGATCTGTCCCCCCCCCCCACTATTCACTTTTCCCTCCCTTTCAATGGGTTCCATGTCAGAATATCAACAACAATGTTGTCAATATCCCTGAGAGTGACAGGAACAATGCCGACTGTCTGTATCGTTTCTGTCAGGAACAAAGTGTTTTTTCCAGTGGGCTTTGCCCCCTGCACCCCATCTCTAAATAATCAACTCCGAGCTGGAGTTGGTTTGGGGTGGGGGCATTACGCCAGGAGACAGAGTACAGGTATAGAGCAGGACCATCACCACGACCAGGTGAGATTTGTCACAGTGATGGTCTTCCCTGTAAAGCAGTCTGTGTGCAGATGGTACACCCCTTCAATGTCCCCCATACCTTCCTCAATCTCTATGCAATTTTCCCTTTTACCCTACCCCAGCATCTCTTGAAGCTGTCTAAAGTTTTCAGGGAGACAACTTCCTCTGGCAGCATATTCCATTTTACAACCACTCTCTAAGTGAAAAAGTGTCTCCTCAATTCTCTCTTGAAGCACTCCCCCACCAGTTTGATGCATTACCTGTAGTGCTCCTTTTCCCACTAAGGTCGAAGAGTCTCTCAGAGATCACTTTGTTGAAACCCCAAGTATTTAAAGGTTTTGGTCATGTCACCACTCTCCCTTCTATCCTCCAGGGAGTGTATAGTGAGGTCTCTGAGTCTCTCCTCATATGCCCTGCCTTGTTGTCCTGGGATCATCTTGGTCACCCTTCTTTCTACCATATCCAGTAGGTTGATGTATTTCTTTAGATTAGGACTCCACTGTTGCAGACTGTACTCCATATGTGGCCAAACCAGTGACCTGTACTTTGGCAGAATTCACTTTCTCACTGGTTATACCTCTGGCTATACATCCCAACATAAAATTTCCTTTGGCCACTGCTTTCTTGCAGTATACTGAGTGCTTCAGGTCACATGTAATGATCACACAGAAACACAGAAACATAGACTTTAACATCCATGTCTTTCTTCTCCTCTGACTTCATAACTTGCACGCTTTGCAGTCAATATGTGGTCTTTGGGTTCTTCACTCATAAGTGCATTACTTTACACTTTTTGGCATTAAATACCAGCTGCCAAATACCTAACCATCTCTCTAGTTTAGCGAGGTTCTCCATGGTGTCCTGTCTCTCCTCTTCTGTGTCCACTCTCCCACACAGTTTTGTGTCATCTACAAAGAGGCATATTTTGCCTTTTACCCCAACTGCAATGTCACCGATGAAGATGTTGAATGCCCATGGGCTGAGCACCAAGCCCTGTGGCACCCTGTTGATGACTGGTCTAGCTTCCAAGAATTCATCCCAGCCACTTTCTTCTGGTTTCTATCTTGCAGTTAGTGTTTTATCCACCTAGCCAGATTCACCCTACACCCAAGTCCTCCATCTTTTGAATTAATCTCCTGTGGGGAATACAGTATGCCCACTGCTTGGCTTTTGTTCACTTTGCTGGTTACTCTGCCAAAGAAATCAGTCTGCTTTGACACAAACTCATGCTGCCTATCATCAAGGAGCCCATTTTCATCCAGAACGTTTACCAGTTTTTCCATCGGCATGGTTCTCATGTGCTTCCCAACTATTGTGGTCAGACTGATGGGCTGATAATTACCAGATCATCCCTCAGCCCTCTCTTATGTAGTAGCACTACATGTGCTGCTCTCCAGTCCAGGGGTACTACTCCCATCTTTAGAGAGGTGTTAAATAAGTCTGCCAGGGAACACACCTGCACATCTCTATCTCCCTCAGATCCCACAGGCGTATGCCATCTGATCCCAGGGACTTATCTACCTTCAGGGCTTTTAATCTTTTCTTTATCAATTTCAATCTCCTTGTCTGTGACTCCTTCCCGTTACCTCCTCCCTTCCTCATCTGTGGTACTGGGCCATCCTTCTCCTTCATGAAGACTGAACAGAAATACTTAAGTTCCTCTGACTTTTCCATACCACCCTCCACCCACCCCTTCCTTTCTCAAACTTACTATCCAGTCCTTGATATCCCTCATCTCCCTGATGTACTGGAAGAAGGTCTTCTGTCCCATTTTCATCCATTCTGCCAACTGCAATTCTTTGGCCAATTGTACTGCTTTGCTCACTTTCCTTGCTTTATTTCCGTACTCCTACCTTATATTCATCTCTCTGGCTGCAGTTTTATTTTTTGCTTAGACTTATACAGTAATAGAGTCCTTTATGAAATCAAAGTCCACAAGGTACATTAATGGGCATCTATTAGTCCATATTATTGTCTAATTTCTTGCTGTGAAGGTGGCATCTTCTGTTGACAGCAACAGGATGGTGGTTCAGACCTAAAAAAGAAATAACAACTGGGAGAAAAATAAACTTAAGAATCCTTTTGAATACAATTTATACAATCTTTTAAAGCAAGGAGTTCCAGTCTAGTTCATAACTGAATCCACTGGGAATCAAAGCATGCAGCTTGTAAAACTATTGCAACCCCTTCTGCAACAGGAGTCATACTCTATCATCCCCTCTCAGATTCCTTTTAACAGATTCTGTTTCCATTCATTTTTTAAAACTCCTGTTTCCATTATGCACATGTTTCATATGTTTGTCCATAGACTACTCATTTTTGGTGCTGTTCAAAGCTTTAAAGTATTCTTGTATTTGGGGTTTAAGTGATCTTATTGTCCACTCTACATAGGGATTAACACAGGGATGCCAGAGTACATATACAATAAAATCAGTATTTCATGTTTAGAATCGTCTTATATCTACTTTTGGACTAGTCTGCTGGTTGGGCAATTTCAGCTTTTGCCTGGACTTCCCTGTTTGCAGATGCTTCAGACTTTGCAGGTAAAAAAAATAAAATCCATTGGTTTTAATGGTAGCCAGGTTTGTGTGTTAACAGTGGGGGTGTAGTGGTTATGTGTCATGATGTCACCAATACTCCGACCTTTGCTGAACTCTAAACAGGCTACTTCAGTGATCTGATCATTAAGATCAGGGTCCAGCAGTAACAGAGAGGGGCTGTACTTGCCACTTGGAGCTGCAGCGCTGTTCCTGGGGGCTGCAGCCGGGACCGGGCGGTGGTTCAGCGGAAGCACTGGAGGGGCACTAACTTGAGGCGGTGTGCATTTTCAAGAGGCCTTAGTGCTGATCACTGTTGAGGTTGGTTGCCAACCTAGAGGGCGAGATATGCCACTCTAAGCAGGGGTATGGGGAGAGTCAAGCAAAGCAGCATGGTCTTTTGGTGATGACAGGGTTTATACCATAGATCCTTGTCTGGTGGCCTGTTTTTCCTCTGACGGCAGAATCCTTGTTACCATGGGTGAGGTAGTGAGAGAACCTCTGAAGATTGCTTGAACTGTACTAAAATCAGTATTGCTGGTACTGGAGAGGAGAAGATAGCAATTTCCAGATCATGAATGTAAGAAGAGGGTGAGGGTGAGAGCCTCACTCACCTTAAAACATCTTTCTTGAAGTTTTTGGAATACTTCTTGCACCTGGACACTGGCTCTATACTGCGGACTATTTGGCACTTTTTAAGTTTATTATAGTTATCTGGTGGGTGGGATTTGTTGGGTTAATGTGGGGTGGGTTAGCAGGTTTGGGTAACTGCTTTTTCTTTTAGAAGTTGTTGGGGGGGATAGTTAGTTTTGTAGGATTGGGGGATAGTTTATTTTGTTTTTATTAAGTTAACGGTGGGTTGGCTCTTTGGGTTGGTGGGGGATCATGTGTTGGTGGGCAGATCTCCCTGTCAGGTGCTACTCCTGCATTGAACTCCACAGCCTCTGCCCCTTTAAGTGTCATCCTTTGTCTGCTGATGATTTTGGCCATTGTTGAGCATTGGGGATAGTAGAGAGAAGGCATGGAAGACCGGGTCCTCAGAAAGGAGAGGAGAGGACTGGGGTGATTGAATAGAGGTAGTTGGGGCAAGAAGATGCCCTGGGGCAAAATGGAGGCTGGAGAGAGGTCATCCATGTCTGGTCCACATACCCAAGGGCTCTACCTTGAATGGGCAGGTGGTGCTTTTTGCCTCAGAGTCCCATCCGACACGAAAGGTGTTATGCAATGCCAGGTCCATTAAGAACAAGACGGCAGTGATTGCCGATCTTGCTGGGTCAGTGGACCTGGCTAGAATCACTGAGACCTGGCTGGATGAGAATACTAGTCCAGTTTTGGAGGCAGCAGTTCTGGCTGGGTTCTCAGTGATACATTGCCCGAGGTTGGATAGTAGGGACTGGGGTGTTGCAATTTGTTTTAAAATGGATTTGGGCCTGATAGATGTGCCAGTAGGAGAGACCCAATCCTTTGAGTGTATCCTGGGCGCAGGTTTGGTGTGCAAAATTCTTCTCATTTACCGTCCACCCAGTGATGGGAAGAAATTATTGCAGTAAATCATGGACTTCATTGTCAACACAGTGTTGGTGTCTCCCAGAGTGATGGTGCTGGGCGACTTCAATGCCTGGATCAATGACAAACTCTCACACTTTAGACAAGATTTCCTCCAACTTGATGTATTCATTGGGATTCACACAGGTGGTTTCCTCTGTGACCCATATTTTGGGTCATTCATTGGACCTGGTTTTCCTACTGGGTATGGAGAGCACTGACCCAGTGGTGGAACCTGTTGGATGGTTGGACTATTGCACTATCAGAGTCAACTTCCAGGCACCCCTTTATAGGTCTTCCCTTTTGGAGATGGTCCAGTACTGCTCATTAAGGGGTTTGACCCCAGAAGGCCTGATGGCAGTCCAGTCCTATCGGGGTTTCTGGGTGCAAACTGGGACCCAGGAAACCTACTTCAGGTCTATAACAAGGCCATGGTGGTGGCTCTATATTCCATTGCTCCAGTCCATGTTCACCCTCTTCTCCACTCTTTCACTTTCCCCATGGTTTGATGGGGCTTTAAGGGAGATGAAGAGGGTTGAGCAAAGGATGGATCATCGCTGGTGGAAATCTGGCCTTGATGCTGACAAGCTTAGATTGATGGGCACATTATGCAGACTATCAATCTGTGATCTCATGTAAGAAGGCAGAGTTCCTGTCTGGTGAAATTACGGCTCCACAGAACCAGCCAGCCCAGCTCTTCAGAACTGTGGACAGACTGTGCAATCCAGCCTGTCTGCAGTTATGGGGAGCATTGTCACAGGAAAATGTGACAAGTTTGCTTGCTTCTTTGCAGATAAGATTGCTGACATCAGGTCAGAAATCAGCCAAGCCTGCTCCAGTGGGAGTGGCGGTGATCGGTGGGAGGTCGCAACACCTCAGGATAGTTGGTCGGTTTTTAACCAGGTGGCCATCTCAGATGTCATGATGGTCATCCAGAATATCCGGGCCGACTTACTGTGGTTTGGATCTGGGCCCTACATGTCTCCTTGTGGGATATGTGGATGTTATCGGCCTGGTCCAAGCTGAGATAGTCCGATGTTCTTTAGAGACTGGGGAGTTTCCTGCTCCCAAAAGGAGGCAGCAGTGATTCCACTCCTCAAGAAATCCTCTCCTGACCCAGACTGTCTCACTAACTACAGGCTGGTCTGTAACCTTCCCTTTGCATGGAAGGTTATTGAGAAGGTGGTTGCACTGCAGCTGGAGGACCATCTTGCCATCTGTGATATCTACGATCCCTTCCAGTCAGAATTTAGTAAGAGGCACAGTACTGAAACTGCCCTTGTTTGGGTGCTCAATGACCTCCTTATAGTGAGAGATTGGAGGTGTCGGTCCATCTTAGTCCTCCTGGATATCTCTGCAGCATTTGACTCTGTGGACCATAGGATATTGCTAGAGCACCTGCTGCTGATCTGTGGACTGTTGGGTATAGTCCTCAGATGGTTTCAATCCTTCCTCATTGGCAGGCTTGCTGACCTACAAAGCCCTACATGGTCTAGGACTGCACTACCTGCAAGAGCTTCTGTGCCCCTACTGCCCCTCCCGACCACTCCATTCCACTGACGAGGGATTGCTAGAAATTCCAAGGGTTCAGTTGAAGTCATCTGGTGCTCATGCTTTTGCTTATGTAGCCCCTACGCTGTGGAATTCTCTACCTCATTGGGTTTGGGAGTGCCTGATGGAGGAGAGCTTCAAAGCCACACTGAAAATGTGCTTATTTAATCTTGCTTTTTTGTAATCAGTTAAAGGGGGTTTTAGTTACTGTTATCAGAATTTTTAATTATTTAATATTTATATTGTCTGTGATGTATCCTTTATAAAGTGCCTTTATATTTATGAATTGTGCTATATAAATAAAGTGCATTATAATTATTAATTCTGCAGGACCACTTTTTTGATTTGTGTGGAAAGTGCATTATACTGTGTGACAAGTGTCACAAATTAGTCATTATCTGATGTGATGAGATGTTATGGTGTTGCAGTAGGTCCTCCCTGTTGAGACTATGTGTCTTAGCGATGCAATTTACAGACTCTCCTCTCTGTAGCCCTACTGTGGAGTCAGTTTAATTAGTCGTGTGCTTCAGTTTCTAATTGTTCTGTTTCAGAGCATATCCAGCTCAACTGTAATAGCTGACCATAGGGTGTGCTGTCAATTAATGGTTGCAGGTGAGGACTATGTGTGTGCAGAAGAATATTCCTCACTTTTGCCTTATGGTAGAGCATTATTTCCACTCTTTCCCCTGATGTACTCTTCAATGCCACTTCCAAAAACATTATTGTGTCTGTGTTAAAATATGATGTAAAACTGAGACCCAAACTGTTTGTGTTAATGTAGTCTAAAAAGTTTCCCATTTCTTCCATAATGCTATTCCACACATGAAGTATGTCATCTATACAATGAGTACAATGTATGAGATTGTCGTGGAATTTGTTGCTGATTTTATTAAAAATAGTGTAACCTTCCCACTTCCCCATAAATATCTTGGGATAGGATGGTGTGATAATTGTGCACATTGCTGTACCCAGCATTTGTAGGTAGTACTGGCTGTCAAGGAAAAAAGTCACACAGAAAAAGTTGAGATTAAGCACCTATTTCAGATCATACAAAATCAATTCCTTTGGAAAATGTAAGTTAGATACATCCAACATGGTTTCTATTGCCGTAAGTCCTCATCTGTGCTCAACAGACATTACAAAGAACAAATGTCTATGGTCAAGAACCTGTAGCCTGGCTGCCAGACAAAATCTTTAAATGCATTCAGTAGCTGGGTAGTGTCTTTTACATAGGAAGGTAACATGGAAAACAATAGTTTTAAACACTGAGCTGTGTATTTGAACAGATTTTCCATGAGTTCCCAAAACAATTGGTCCACCAGGAGGACTTGCCACATCTTTCTGTAGTTTAGACACATGGTAGAAGGTAGCAGTCACTGGTGTTTCAGGAAGGAGAGCCTTGAATCCATTTTCTGACCACCAACCCTCTCATGTAGTGAATTCTAAAAATCTATACAGCCATTTTTTAAAACTAGCAGTGAGATCATCCAATAGGGTGTGATAACTGTTCTGGTCTGAGAGCTATAGCTTTGCCTCTACCATGTAATCATCCTTGTTCATAGTAACAATATTCCACCCCATCCCCCCGCCATTGTCTGATTTTTTAGAATTATACTTTTACTTTTTGCGATCTCCTTTAGTGCTGTTTTGTCAGCTGCAGTCCTGCTGGAATAATGCAATGCACACAAATAATGTGTACTATTATGCTGTAATTGATTATCAGTTTGTATAGTTACAGCTTCCTGAAATGCTTGAATGGCTAGACTTGCTGCATCTCCTAGGTTGAATGCTGATCTTTTCTTGATGGAAGGTCAGGTCATTCATTCCATGGTCAAATCCTCTATTTTATGGTCATCCAGTAATTAGGGCTGGATGAAATCTGAAAAGTTTTGACCCTTACTAAAATAAGAACTGGAACATGCTGGGATTCTGACTATTTCTGATTATTTATAGATATTTTAATAGATGTGTTGAAATACATAAAAGCCGGCAAACTCTGAAGTTTTCAACACAGAGGTGCAATGGGAATACCTTAAATCATGATTTGTGTGAAAAATAAGGTAAAACTGCTAAAGCGGATGGGGACAAACAAGCCCAGGCACCCTCTAGAAGGGGACAACTATGAAACATACAGGTAGTTAGCAGGTACAGGCAGCCAGCACAACACCATCTGATCTATTGTTTTTTCTCTCATTCACTCAGTGTCTCCCTAATCTGCAGCATTCATTTATTTATTTTTTGCAGCCTGCAGGTAGGTGCAGGTAGCCAGCACAGTGCATGCACACACACATACACACACACACACACGCACACACACACACTGTTGTCTTCATCGTTCTCTCTTCCTCTTTCTCTCTCTCTCTCTCTCAAATCTTCTGTCATCCCAACTTCCCCCCTCCCAAAAAAACAACACAGAAGTACCTGAGAAAATATAAAAGTCTCTTTATGTAATCTGCTTTTTATGGCTGCAGGGTGGAGCGCTGCAGACATTTTACTGTCACATGGAAAAATGGACCTCAGCAGATTGCTAACAGACTTCTTTAAACTGAGGTTTTATAGCAATCCCTCCACTCAGTAGTCTGCTTACCACACTATTTTGTCTCTGTTAGTCAGTGTTTCCCAGTGAGACATGAGGTTCACATTTCATTCAGATCTACACAGCATGAAGTGTTATCACTGCATGAAATCTGCAAGAGACAAAAAATAGGCGGTTGTCTGTAACTATGCTACCCTGCAGTGGTTAAGAAGCATTTTTTTCTTTCACTCTGATAGTGTTTTTAAGTTTTGATGGAAATAATAGTCACAATAACAGTACATGTATTTCAATTTGTGCATAACAGGACTTGTGTGATAACATGGTTACTAGTCTCAGCTTGTTAGCCATTCTCGTCATGCCTGCTTTAAGTGACCTGAAAGCTAGTGTCTTGGTGTAGGCACAAAGGCAACTTATTTGTCCAGTTTGTAGCCACAGATGTACCAGGCATTTCTAAAAAGAAACAATCAGAAGTCTTCATATGTTCACTTGCTGTCTTGCTAATTTGATCTTTTTTTGTGAACTTTGTTTATGCACCTGACTTGTGGAACTCTCTCAGGCAACCTCTAGTGCCCCCAACTCTGCCTCCGTGCCTGAGAGGCCTCTTGCTTCCTGGCACCAGCCTGACTATCCCCTTGGTTCTAAGCCCCCTTGTTAGGGCCACCCTATCTGCCCAGGGCTCTCTATCTGAAATTCGGTTCGGGCTGGGCTCGGTCCAGGGGACGAGTGCAACCAGCGGTGGAGTGCAGTTGGGTGGATGTGGGTGCCTTCACCTATCCACAAGCTGGGGGGTTTTCTATTTTTTGTTGCTTCCCTCATCCCTCCCCCATCAGAGTTTTTTTTATGGTTGTGCAATGACTTCACTATGTCCACTGCAACTCCACCTCCCTCTACTGTAGTGCCCAGACGTGCACACATCCTCCGGTCTCCACCAGGTGATGCTGTTGCACTGGTCATTCCCTGGATCCCTCCCCAGAGAGAGGAGAGGAGAACAGTCTATGGATGCTCAATCTTCTATCTCCCCCTCTGACCCCCGATGCCCTGGGCTTGTTCCCGAACCCATGTCACTGGCGTGGCGCAAGGTGTGGCATCCAGTACCTCAACCCTCAGCACCCCTGGGCTGGCTGTTAATTTGATTTATTATTGAAATGTGAGTTGCTAGTCTTTGGAACCTAAATAATTTATTGACATAATTTGCCATAGAGCAGCAAGTATTTAGAGGAAATTCCAGAAGAGTTTCAAATTACTTTATATCTCTCCCAAATATGTGTGTGTATGGGGTGGGGGGGCACAATGATTTATCTTTTCTGAAGGGCTGCTTTACAGTAAGTTAACCCTTTCAGGAGTTAACCAAATGCACTCCACAGCCTGTCCTAAGGGTAATATCTTGTACTGGCATTAATACATACAGTAGTCTCTTGTAAGAGGCATGCACAGATAAACCAAAAGTTAACTGACTGAACAGAATTGCAGCCATGTTACAAGAGATTTCCCAAAAATGAATAAAATGATTAAAAAAAAAACAAGGTGTCAAACTGTAGGAAGCATCATTGACTGTGTGCTATTGCTGTGTAGATAATGTCAGGGTTATTAAAAATAAAACAAAGATAAACAAAATCCCACATTGTAGATTATTTAACATTAGTATATAGCTGGATACCATCATAATACAGTAATTTCATAGAGTATGTACCTATCACAGTGTCACCACTCTGTGAGTAGTATATTGCTTCACACATGTTCCCCTTGATTTTTTTCTCCCTTGCTAAGTGCATATATCATTACATAGACAATGGCAGCAGAAAAAGACCAAAGGTCCATCTAGTCTGCCTTGACTCCCCTATCTGCCCTGGGACCTATTGTCCATACAGAGAACCCTCTGCTCCCCTCCTTAATGCTGCTGACCTGGGCACCACCAAGCCATTCAATCCATCCCAGGCATGCTTGAAACCATTTATGGTCTTGGTGTCCACCACCTCTGCTGGCAGACTGTTCTATAGCTTCACCACCCTTTCCATAAAATAGAATTTCCTCACATCCCTGTTAAGCCTTCACCCCTTCAGTTTCAAATCATGACCGCAGGTTCTTGTTTGTCAAAACATGTTTGTTTACAGTCCTTGGTCAACTCCCACTGCATCTTTCCTGGACTTGGGCCCCCCTCTCAAATAAAACATCATTACACAGCAGTGGGAGGGGAGGCTAATATGGCATCATGAGTGGCTGCATTGTTTTGGGGTGTTCCTAGAGTTCCTAAAGTTCAGGGAGTATACTGTAAGAGTAGGTCAAAGATTTGAAACAAAACAGCTCTGGGTATAGTAACACCACTAGTATGCATTTTAGTTCTACTATGAAAGCAGTAGATAAAACAACCAGCAACATTAATGAATTTTAGAAAAGGTAAGCAATTAGAAAATATGGGTTTTCATCTAGAAATAATATGATGCAAAAAGGGCTGACAGTGACCCCTTTCAAATAAAAATTAAGGAAAAAAAAAGAGAGAGGTCCCATTCCGTATCCAACTGCCACACCACACCAAAGCAGGCCGACAATGTCACATCCATCAATATGTATGGCCAGCTGGTGACATGCCAGAGCAATTTTTTTGCCTTCACAAAAATCATGAGCAAAGCCTGCTAGAGAGTGCAAGTTCACCCACTGCCTCTTGAGAACATGATGTCTGTCAGTCCAGTTTCGGCAGCAAACAGTGCAGAACCCCAGGATGTTTGGGTCACAGAGACAGGAAAGCAGCATCAGATCATGTTTGTAGAGTGGCTAATTCAGTTCACAACTGGCTAAAACACTGGGTGCATTTTAGCCAGTGGCTAATTTCTAGACCCTAGCATTTACTCAGCTGGCATGAAGCAGCACTGGATCCTTTGCTGGATTTGTAAGGGAAATATTTTGTACCCTTCCCCATTTCATATACTTTTACACTTTGGAACTGGAAAATACCAATTTCTTATGGTTCTTTCTTCTCATCACAGTCCTTTGTAGGAATAAAGAACCTAGAGAAAAGTAGACACATACAGTATATGCATAAGGGATAATGAAATGATCATTTTACATGATTATGAGACAACTATATGTGGATGTATAACGTCTCCTGTTGTCTCACAATTCCTAGTAATAACTCCCAAGTATTAGAGAAAACAGCTTTGTAAAGAGGAAAACTATAAGCTCTAATCAATTTTTTTTACCTACAGTGTTGTGTAAAGGCATGGCATCAGACTGTACATGGCTGGCAGGTATCCAGGCATCCCTCTGCACTCTGTCCACAGAAAAAAACATGTGACCAGCTGTCACTGAGTTGTAACACTTAGCTGTCTCAACTCCTCTATCCTCCATTACCCATTTGATTATCATGTCTGTGTAGCATAGTACAACATGAATTATGTGTGCCACAGTTTATAGTATTGATTTTGCACACATTAATAATTTTACACTGCAGCCATTTAAATCACATGACCTCTCACACATAGAAACATAGAAACTGATGGCAGATACTGACTGCTGGGCTCATCTAGTCTACCTGTATTTATTTATGTTCACTTCTGCTGCAGACCCAACTTGATCTATAGCACTGTCTCTTCCACCTCCTTCTGTCCTCTAAACCAAAAGTTAATGTGTTAAACAGAATTGCATTCACATTAGAACTGATTTTTCCAAAAATGATTTAACTAAAAAAAAGGTTGCAAATTGTAAAGAGCATCCTTGGCTATCTGTCATTTCTGTGTATACAATGCCTGGATTATTAAAATTAAAAAAAAAAATAAATAAATAGAATCCAATATTGTATTTTACTCAACATTGGTATATAGCTGAGTACCATCATAATAAAGTAACTTCATACAGTGTCTACCTATCATGGTGTCACGACTCTATGAGTAGTATAATCCTTCACACATATTCTCCATGATTTTTTTCTCCCTTGCTCAATGCATATATTATTATTGATTTGATTATCATGCCTGTGCAGTACAGTACAATATGAGCTATTTGTGCCACACAGTTTACAGTAGCGACAGTGTGCATAATACAGAGAATAAAGTATGGGTCTGGGTGTGTAATGAGAATTTACACACACCCGAGGGGTTTATCGTAGCAGCATCAAACCCGAGGGTGTGTGTAAATATATTTACTCACCCAGACCCATATTTCATTATACATATAATTATTGGGTTTTCTCTTTTTCACCTCAGCAATTATATCAATTATATAAAATAAAAAAGGCTGCTGTGCTGCCTCTGTCGATCGTCCAAGGCGTGCAGTCAAACTCATTTTTCCATAAGTTTTTTTCCCCAAGAAGTCTAGTTGGAATCCATTTAGAATATTTCAGTTAAATTTAAGTTACTTACTGCCGAGTGTCCATGGCAGTTTCTTCTTGCCATAAGGGAAGTGTTTCCGGTTCGGTAAGCAGAAAACGATCAATGAGTTTGAGTATGTGCAGAGTGGGAAAAACCGTGAGGATGTTTGCCATTATAAACGCTCCTTTCTAATGGCAAATTATGCCACGGCTTCCCTATGGGTAAAAAGAGGAAGCTATTAATTATAATAATTTCACACTGTATGCATTTGAATCACATAACCCGTCATACATAGAAACATAAAAACCAACGTCAGATAATGACAGCTGGGACCATCTAGTCTGCCCTTTTTTAATTATGATCATTTTTGCTGTAGACCGAACTTGATCTACAGCACTGTCTCTTCCACCTCCTTCCTTCCTTCAAGGGTTCCTTTGTGACTATTCATGACATATTTAAAATCAACCACTGATGTCACCCCCACTGCCTCCCATGGAAGGCTGTTCTAGGAATCCAACACCCTTTCTGTGAAGAAATACTTCCTCACATCTCTCCTGAATCTACCTCCTTCCAGCTTCATATCATGACTCCTTATTCTATAGTACCTTTTTCTCTGAAAGCTACCTCTCTTCTGTACCTTATTAACCCCCGTGAGGTATTTAAAGGACTCCATCATATCCCAACTCTCCCTCAGCTCCTTTTTCCAATTGTTCCTCCTTCCTCACCTTTCTTCTTTGACTGCTTCTTTCCCCCCTTCTTCCTTGGCTAACCATCTGTTTGGGATCTCCCTACTCCCTAGCTCAGCCTGTGGTGGCCCACTTTCTACCTCCCAATTTCTTCCATCAGCCCCCTCAGCTACTTTAAATGTCCATAAAAGTAACATTTGAGCCATGCACTGAGGACTATGGTTCCTTCCTTAATGGAAGCTGGCCATCACCTCAGTATAGGCTCTTATCCTTCCAGGTTGGTCCTTAGTCCCCATTGTAGCCATATCTCTCCTCTCTGTGCCACTTCTTCTACAACAACTTGAAGGCCTTGGTATGGAGCTCCCTCTCCTTCTCCACATAGTATAAGACACACTCACCTCTCACATTTTAAACACATGGGAAACACAGGATCAACCAGATAAATGATCTAACTTAACCGAAAAATAAATTTACATACAAAGCTGACAACAGCAATTCATCTTCACATTTAAGCCCATAAAACACCCTTATGAAGTTAATGCTTTAGTAGCTGTAGTGGCTCTGACCAGAATGTGTTTAATTTGCTACCAGTATTTTCTCATGTACTTTTGTATTTTTTGGAAGCCCTACCCTGCAAGCACAGGCAGCCTGTGTGGTGACAGTACTATTCTGATTTCTCTCTTTCACTACTAGTACATTTTTCTTCTGCAGTTCTTTTTAGCTATCGGCACTTAAACACAGTTACTGACAGGGTGAGACACCATACTCCACTCACTGTCTAATCACTTGCTTTTTTCTGTCTCCCAGCCATGATCAATTCTCTCTCTATCTCTCTCATCCCTATTTTGATGATTATCCCTTCTCCTTTCGCTCCATGTTTACTGGCCTAATAACTATTTGTGTGTGGTTTTTTTTATAACTTTAGTTCCAAAGCAAGCCCACACTCAGCTCATTCTCATCTCACTCTCATTCTTTTCCTCTCATAGTCTCTCTGTCTCTCTCTCTCTTGCCCTCCTCTAAACTCTATCTTCTGTTATAGTGCTGCTCAGTCACATGATTTTTTTTGTCAGTAGTCAGGATAGGCTGATGAAACTCTCAGTCCTCACCACCAGTGCCAACACTGCTTGAAGTGTAGTCAGTGCACCCCAGCACCCAAGTGGTGTGTGTGATCATTTTCGCTATCATGTAGCCAATGCACAAATCCAGAAGAAATATTCACCACCTGAGTGATGTGTTTTCTGTCTGTTCTGCCCCCATTATGCAGCCAGTGCAAATGAGGACGTGACAGCTATGGACTTAGAACTGGACTTTACTGCTTAAGTTTATTATTTATTCAAGTCTATGAGTGAGTCATGGATCAGGTGTGGGTTCTGATTTTCAGCAAAACAGTTTGGCCAGCCCTGCCAGTAATGGTTGTAAAGTTGTTTTATCTAGTTCATCTAGTATATTTGATGTGCTATCAGGTTGGCTCATATCTGTATATGCTTGATTAAAACCACTTTCTTCCACATCATTTGTTGATAGTTGTCGAGTGGCTGGGAAGCCCATTGTTGGCCCTGCCATGTAGAATTCTTCCTTCACTGGCACAATGTTCTGGCTATTTGTTCTGGTGATGGTTTTCTACTTATCACTTATGGTCCGAGTAACGTAGTGGCTCTTTAATTATTATTCTAAACTGGTGTCATTGCACCCCATTTAGCTGCTTTCTTTTCTATAGGCTCTGATGCACCCTTACTTTTAAAGCTACACAGCTAAACTGTTATAGAGGTACTGACACAATGGAAGCACAGATCATTATAGTTGAAAACTAAACAGCCTTTGTCTATACTAATGTTATGGAAACAATTAGTAGGATACAAGATGTGGGAAGGAAGTTTATTGACTTCTACAAATTATAACTGTTATGCCACCTTAAAACACCCTTGCTGCTAACAATCATGTGACCAAATTTAGGTATACAGGGATGACCCCAAATAGGACAGTCCATGCTCCCTAAGGAAGAGGAGTTGTCCTTGAAGCCCTGGCCTTGTGCATGGTGTGGTCTGGCATGTGCGAATGCAACAGCAGACAGGTATTGTGCCTTCAATATTTTTGGCCCACTTGGTTTAGAGATTGAACGCAGTGTGTTCACAATGCTACAAACAAGTGCTCACATCATACTTGTTGGTTTTGATACAAATAAAACCCTTCTCCTTGACATAGCCAAGGTAACCAAGTTGCACTGTCTTGGATTGTTTTTTTCCTTTGTTTGGGATGCTTGCTGAATGACTGCAGTGCACTCTGTGGTAGGGGTTACACAGTACTCTGAGTCCGTAGTTGAGACAACTTTAAGTGTCAGCAAACTAACACCCAGGAGGCAAAATTTCCTTGGAGACAATTGTTCCACATCAATACTGCAAACCCTACTCCTGACCAATAAAGTTTTATTTAAGTTTATTTATCAAGATGACACATTAAAGAAGTGCTGTTTTAAAGAGTGTCCCAAATTAGGCAATATAGCCCCATAGTAATACATTAGAACACCACATAATATGTATATAAGCCCCCCTCCCTAGTCTATGGAACTTCATGTGTCCATACCACAAACATTTGTATTTCAGTATCAATGGGACAGAATTGGGGGACTAACTGCTACATTGAGGCCTAGGTTCTTACCCTTATGACCTTGATTCTTCGCTGGCCCCTGTACAATCTTTCCATGGGGTGCCTGGGAATCCATTTGGTTCCCGATGATCAGCATACTTTGTCTTTTCTTTGACTCAGGTTGTCTCCATTGCTTGAGAAAAACTGGTTAAGCTTTCAAACATCAGGCTGGAGTCAGGATTATGGTTCATTTTACATAAGGTGTAATCATACTGTTTTTAAATTTCTGATACTGATACTCAGTGGTGTGAAGGCATCTGTCTCCATACACATGGTTTACTTCTTGGGGCATACCGCTCATAATTCACATTTAACACAGCAATTTCCAATAGGGCACTCTGGTACCTCTCTCTTTATCATAATGGCAATCAATCAGGTGACACTACAATGTATATCTTCACTCAGCTTGGGCCTTTGGGACGCAAAATATAGTCCTGTTACACTTTGATTATCCTGACTTGGGATTTACCTTTTCCATATCTAAGAATATCTGGATGAAAGCACCTCTGCAAGGGTGTGTATGATCCTTTTGGATCACCATAGAAACATAGAAACTGACAGCAGATAAGGGCTTCTTGGCCCATCCAGTCTCCTCTTTTTCATTGTAATTGCTTTTACTGGAGATGCTTGTAGGTCTACAGCACATTCTCTTCCACCCCTTCCCATTCCCTTATGACTTCCTTGTGTCTATCCCAGGTTTTTTGAATCTCACCACTGTTTTTGCCCTCGCTACTGTACCTCCACTGGCAGACTGTTCCAGGCATCCACCACCCTTTCTGTGAAGGCATATTTCCTTACATCTCTCCTAAACCCAGCCCCTCCAGCTTCATATCATGACCTTTTGTTCTAGAGCACTCATTCCTCTGAAAAATACCTTCTACCTGTCCTATGAGGTATTTCAAGGTCTTGGTCATATCCCCCCTTCCTCCTCTCCTCCAGTGTGTAAATGTTTAGTTCCTTTAGCATCTTCTTTTAGGGCTTTTGATGCAGACCCTGTACCATCTTGGTAGCCCTCTTCTGGACTGCCTCTACTCCATCTATGTCTTTCCTGAGATGTGGTCTCCAAAACTGGATACTATACTCCAGGTGGGTCTTACCAATGACCAATATATGGGCAACACCACTTCCCTCTTCCTGCTGGTAACACCCCTACCTATACATCCCAGCATCCCAGTAGCTCTCCTGACTGCTTTGTCACATTATCTGGCCACCTTCAGGTCATCTGACATGATTACCCCCAGATCCCTTTCCTGCTTGGTCATTGCAGGTATCTCCCCACATGTTGTACTCCACCCCTGGGTTTCTACAACCCAAGTGAATTATTTTGCACTTCTTGCATTGAACTTTAGCTGCCAAACGTTTGACCACTCCTCCAGCCATTTTAAATCTCTTGCCATCCTTTGCACCCCCCCCAGAGTATCCACTCTGTTACAAATCTTATTGTCATCCACAAAGAGGTAGACCTTCCATTCCAGTTCCTCCACTATGTCACTAATGAAGACATTAAAAAGAACTGACTCCTGTACTGACCACTGAGGTACCCCATCAGTCACTCTACACTTCTCAGAGTGAACTCTATATAACACCACCCTCTGTCTCCTATCTCATAACCAGTCCCTTACCTAGTTTACCACCTTATTGCCCACCCCCATGCTATCCAACTTGTTTACCAGCCTTCCTATGTGGAATGGTGTCAAAGGCTTTGCTGAACTCCAGGTAGGCCTCATTCACCTCCCCTCCTTGATCCAACACCATGGTTATCCAGTCAAAAAAACTGATTAGATTTGTTTGCCATGACCTTTCCTCTATGAAGCCATTCTTCCTCAGGTCCTGCAGTCTGTTGGATTCCAGGTATTCCACAATCCTTTCTTTTGATAGTATTTCTATTAATTTCCATACTGCAGAAGTTAGGCAGACAGGCCTATAATTTCCTGCTTCCTCCTTACTACAACATTTTGGAAGTGGGACTACATCCACTCTTCTCCAGTCCTTCAGAACCATGCCATTCTCCAAAGAACTGTTAAACAAGTCTGCCAGAGGTGCAGCCAGCACCTCCCTGAGTTCCTTCAGCACTCTTGGATGCACCTCATCTGGCCCTATGCCTTTGTCCATCCTCAGATTAGTGAATGCTTTTCTGACCCTCTCCTCAGAAAAGAGACTGCTGTCCACTTCCTTCCCCTCAAAAGTCTTGGTGCTTATTTGTGGTTGTTCCCCTTTCCCTTCTACTGTGAACACTGGGCAGATATTTTTGTTTAAGATGTTGGCCTTTTCTTGATCCTCCTTTGTACAGCCCCACACCCCTTTTTTTACCTGTACAATCCCTCCCTTTTTCTTCATTTTCTCATTAACGTACTACAGTACCTGAAAAATGTCTTGTCCTTATTCAGTACTGTCTAGGGCCATCCTTTCCTCAGCTTGCACCTGTGCAGTACTTATTTCTTTGCCTGCCTTCCTCTGTTTCCCCAGGTACAAGTCTCTATCCTCCTCTCTCAGGGTCTCCTATACCTTCTGAATGCCATTGTTTTTGACTTTACCTTTTCTGCCACCTCCCTCGAGAATCATAACAGTCTCCTCTTCCTTCTGCTTTTGCTTACTTGCTTGATGCACAGGTTTGTTGCTTTTGCTATGCCCACTTTTAATCTTGCCCATTTATCCTCCACCCCACCAGGATATCTCCCTCTGCCAGGTCCTTTCACAGGCATTCTCCCATCTTTGTAAAGTCAGTCATTCTGAAATCAGGGACCCTCGCCCTTTTGTTGTTGGATTCCACTGCTGTTCTTATATTAAACCACACTATGTGATGGTCACTGGTCCCCAGATGATTTCCCACCCAGTTGTTCACAACACTGTCCTCGTTAGTATGCACCCAGGTCCAGTATTGCCCCACCTTAAGTGTTTTCCCTGACTAACTGCTTGAGGAATGCCTCTTGCAGGGAGTCCAGGATATCTCCACTTCTAGCTGCTGCTGCTGCAGGGAGGCTCCAATCTATATCTGGCAGATTAAAGTCCCCCCCATCACCGCCTCCCCCTTCTTTGCCTATATCTTCCAACATTTCTCTTTGAAGTCCTCCTCCTGTGCTGGAGGCCTGCATACCACTCTTACCCAAATAGCAGCTCTATTTTCTGATTTGAGGTTGACTCACAACACCTCAACCCCACCATAATTCCCTGTACATAGAAACATAATTCCCTGTACCTCCATTGCTTTTATGTTTTCCTTAACATAAAGCACTACTCTCCCTCCTTTCCTTCCTATCCCGTCTCTTGTAAACCTCGTGTAGCCAGGTATGACCTTTTCCCAGTTATGGCTGTCGGTGCACCATATTTCGGTAATGGTCACATATCCAGGTCTGCCTTCATCATGGTGGTCTCCAGGTCTAGTATTTTATTTCCTGGACTTTTAGCATTGAAACACATGGCTGACCAGATTTTGTTAGTCCCTCTCCTGTTCCTCCCCACTTTTTCTTGCTGTTCCCCCTTCCTCACATTTTTATATTGCCTGCTTCTCTTCTCCCATCCTCCATTGTTAATCCCTTGTTACTGTATCTTGATTGTCTTGCATTCCAGTGAGAATCTTTTCTCTTGGGATTTCTCTAAACTGTATCACAGCCTGTTGGGGAGGACAGTTGTTGCCTCCTCTTTGCCTTCCGCCATCCCCTTCAGCTAGTTTAAATGTCTATCAAAGTAACATTTAAACCATCCATTGAGGACTGCTGTTCCCTTCCTGGATGGATGCAGACCATCCCCCTGGTATAAGATCTGATCTTTCCAGGTGAAGCCCCAGCCCCCTATGTAGCCATACCTTTTCTCTTTGCACCATTCCCTCAACCCTGAGTTGAAGGCCTTAGTGATGCTCTCTCCCCTTCTCCCTGTTGTAGACAGACAGCACTTCCATAAAGGCTACAGGGTGTGCTACCTGCCTAAGACCCTTCCCAAGCTTCTTAATCTGATCCTGCACTGCCACCACCCTGTCCAAAGCTAGGTCATTTATTCCTAGGTGGACAATGACATCCAGCTCCCCCTAGATTCCTATTGCCCTTGCAACCCATTGGATATGCCTCCAATCCCTCTGAGCCATTGCACGAGGTAGGCACTTATCCTCCCTCTCAACCCCTTTCCTTTTCCCATCTCTATCCCCTTGACAATACAGTCCCCCGCCAAATGTTGCTTCCTGCTTCTCTGTGGTCCTCCTGCCCCTGGGGACTCCATTTGGGTGGACCCCAACATGCTCATTGTCCACTACCTCAGGCGCCCCTTCTTGGCAGTCCTGCCCCACCAGAATGGTGTAGGAATTTTTCAGTAACACTGGTTGAGGATTGTGCCTATGACAAGCTCCTCCCAGCCATCCAGATCCTACCATCCCTACCCTGCTTGAGCCCACTGTAGTCCAACCACTCCTCCCTTCTGGCATCCTTTGAGGTAGTGGCATCTGGCTAGGTGGTCCCTGAGTGGTAGAGATAGCCCCCCGCCTCCTTGCCAATGCAACTTTGAGTCTAGTGACATTCTCCTGACTCTCAGTCAGCACCTCCTGGAGCTTTGAGACTGGTTCCCTCCACCCAGAGAGGCACACATAAATAGAAAAGCACTGGAGATGCCAGAATGTCTCCCTGTAGACTGCTGCCCCACAACCACTGCATTGCACCAATCTCCACATTTCCTTTTTTTCCTATTCTTCTGGTGCTTCCTGTCCTCTTGACCAAGAACCCAGTAGGTTTATCCTGCTACCACCCAGTAACTACAATCCCCTAAACCCTGAAGCTTACTAATATCCAGCAATCATTTTAAAGCATGTCTGTACCTTCTAAAATACCCAGCAACTGTTTAACAGTAAGCCCCTGATTCTGGAAACACATCAGTACCTAGCAGCAGTTTACTGGCAGTCCCTAAAACCCAGAAATACACTAATACCCAGTAGCAAAAAGCAAGCCCCTAAGCCCACTATCACACTTACCTTCAAATACTTAGCTAGCCTCCAAAGTACAGCCGTCCTACAATGAAACACTCAACAGGCATACCTGGGATTTGATGGGTAGGGATCCACATGGGTCAGTGGGGAAGCAGAGTGGCCAGCTGCCTGGTGGACAGACTCTAATGTCCTTTGCACATGGGTCCTACATGCAGAGAACCACGGTGGGGGGGGGTCTTGTAGGCCTAGTCCTTTTGTAGTAGCAGGAAGGAACCTGTCCTGACAGACAATTGCCATCAATTGGTGCCCTTTACAGCAGGAGGTGCTGTCTCACTGCTGATTAGCTCCTGGATAGAGCCTTCCTGGAGCTTTCAAGCTTCACCAATTCTGTTTTTCTGCTCTTGCTGCCAGGAGAAGAGTGCCACTGATGTGAACAAGGACCGCCTCTACTGAGTTACTGGCCATAGGGTAGACTTGGGCAAACTGCCGGAAGGAGTGGTGAAGGCATAAGTAGACATGGGTGTCTGTTGGTAAATGGGCAGGGAGGTTAGCAGAAACCAGGTGGGATTTGCAGAGATGGATTCGGCAGGGGTCATCTGAGTGAACTGGGTAGGTTGGGTGGTCCTTTTGTGCTGACAAATTCTGTGTTTTACTCTGGTCTCCCACATGCTCCTCCTTATGCAAAGGTGTGGACACTTTGAAGACCCCATGATCCTATTGATATTCATGTTCAACTTTGGCATCTCTTCTCACTCTGTAGCTAGCAGCCATGCACTGAGGCTCACCTGCAAGGGTCCAAGCACTCAATCCTTGTGTCCTTGAGTCCAGGACTCCCAGTAAAACCCTTCATGAGTCTCCCTGGGGACCAAGCTCCAAAAAAGTAGCTACTTCCCTTTTTATTGCTACTATTATAAGCAGAAACCTTAAAGGTGACAGTAAATGATTTTTACATAGTTGACTGCCCTTCCATTTTCTTTTCTATACCAGTTATATATTCTGATAGGTTTTTGACTAATTTTGATAAATAAATAATCTAGCTTTGTGGTACCCTCAGATCTGCACAGAGCTCCATTCTCCTCATAATCTGCTGCTATTTATTTTCGTATACTTAAGACATTCCATGACATCAATTGCACCATTATAAGCTAGTCATCAAAATGGTCTAGAATAGTGTTACTGATGTCATAGACCATTCAGGCAGTATGTAAAAAGAGAACAACAATTGCTTAGGAGAAATGGATTCTGAGTAGTTACAAAGGTAAAAACGAAAATATTAAAAACATTGAATATTGGATAGATACTAAATGGAAAAGGTGGGAATCTAGAGGAGGAAAAAAAAGCTGTTTCCTATCAAATTTGCACCTTTTGTGCCCTGTACACTGTCTGCACTGTTCAATTAGCTTTCTTGAACACAGAGGCTGGCCAGTGACCAAGATTCAGGAACTGACCAGGATCACCGTGGGTCCTGCCAAGGGAAGGAAGATCAGCATCCATTGAGGGCTCTCCTCTTTTGGGGAGGGTGGACAGCACAAGTCACTGCTCAGTTACCACCTAGAAAAGGATGGGTGGTATGGCAGCAATAGACTCCTAATTGACTGGGGGTGGGCGTTGTGTTTATGTGGCATCTAAATAGCATACACCCACACCATGGCATGTCAGCCACACTAGAAATGGGAGAAAGAAAAAAGAGGAAAAAGAAATGTGCCCTGCTCAATGTATATGATGGTGCCTGGGAGCCTACAGACATCTCTCCATGTAGAACCCCACTGGAGTGACAGTGGAAGAGGAGTGGTGGTTGCAGTTGGGGACACTGGAAATGCTCGAAGTAGGCATAGGTGGCCACTGGAATGACCAAAGTGATGTATGAAGAAACTCTCACCCTAGTGGAGAGGAGGAGTATTACATATACATAATGTACAATAAATTAATAAAATAAATGATATAATCATAACTACTATAGGAAGCAAAACTGTAATTTTGGATTGACTGGCTCCCCATACAGTACAATTATTTGATGAACCAAGGATTTATGTTCCTGTAAAGACTTTCTAAATGATTTACTTGAATTTATGGTACATAGCTAGGTAGGTAATGCATTTCATGTTACAGAGGCACTAACAGAAAAATATGTTGGGCCCTGATTTGACAGAGATCTAGGAACTGTTAACAAGCTTGAATGAAACTTTTGGGTAGGATGACGCTGTAAATACCATTTGCAAATTAAGCGAAAAGGTTTGACAGGGTGTGCTTTATTCAGGGATACCAGTACACTTTGGGTGGCTTGAAGCACAACAACAAAGGCCCAGTGCTTCTGCTACCTGAGATTTTCCATTAATCCAGCATCAAACACACCCTGGAGTGCTTTACTGCAATTATGAATTAGATTTATAAGAATGAGTAATAAAAAAGGAGGGAGTTAGAGATTTGGGAACAGAGATTGGAGGGGGATGCAAAGGGTGAGGTTATGAGTGGTATTAAAAAGATGAAACTGCTGATATTCATAGCACTAGTTGGAAAGAACTTGAAGTGAAATTCTCTCCTAACTAAAACTTTGAGTAGTATACACTGTAGTATAAATTATAAGTATCTGTAATGTTTAGATTACATGATAGGTTGGGTGGGCAGACTGAATGTGCTGACAGGCCTTTTTCTCCTGTCATTATCTATGTGAAAATCCAGGTCTCAACAATAGCACAAGCAGACTTGATATTCCAAGTGGTCTCCTTCTGCTGGCAACTTTCTTATGTTCTTATGTATCTAAGATTCCATCCCCACCATGTTTTCTAGTTGCCACACTTTATTTTTGGATATGATTTAATATAAAAGAAAAAACAGTTCTAATAGCACAGTGTAATTATACAGAGAGTAATGGATGGGTAGCGAGTTATAACGAGGATTTTATACACCCCTGATGGGGTGGGATGCCACTTCGCACTTGGGGTTTATGGAAGGCATCCCACCCCGAGGGGTGTATAAACTCTGAGTTTTAACTAGCTACCCATCTTTTATTTTGTACAATTGCTGGGGATAATTTTTTCACCACAGCAATTACACAAAGTAAATGTATCTGTTTACAAAACTGAGCTGAGGACTGTTGGAAACCTGTGGTAGATAGCTGTCAGTAAATGGTAGCAATGTTTAGTTTTGTTTTTGTTTTAACTCAGATGATGGTTTGCTGTGATGAGAGTTATTTTTTTATTTAAAATAAAAAGCTTACTTCTGACAACTTCTGTCTCATAGTACTGCAGCACTGAGGCCTCACGATGGACAGCGCAGAAAAGGGGAGGTTTGCAGTAGGCGCGTGTGTGAAAGTAGGGAAACCAGGTGTGTGAATGTTGTTATAGCCAGCCCATTATAACACTGGACTTACAACCCAGTTTCACTATGGGAAAAATCTATAACCAGTTATTATATATACATAATGTTTAGGTTTGGAGCTAATAAATGTAACATTTGGAAAGTGATATACTCACTTTATAACCACTACTAATGTGCATGTTAACTATTCTATATATGTAATATGTGTGCATTGTGTGAATTAGGTATAGTATGTGGATTAATATTAGAAACAACATTTATCTTAAAAAAAGAATAAGTAAAAAAATATGATGTGAGCAGTTATTAGGTAGGATGCAGATGGGATGGGCTAAAAGGCCTTTTACTGGTGTCATTGTCTATGTATCTAAGATTTTATCCCCACCACATTTTCTAGTTTTAAATCTTTATTTTTGGCTATGATTTCATAAAAAAGAGAACACGTTTTTAGTAGTGCAAGGTAATTATATATACTTAATGTTTAGGTTTGGAGCTTAAAATGTAACATTTTGAAAGTGACATACTTACATTATAGGAGCAGTAGCTGCTCATTGCTGCTTTTAAATTGATTCTTGTTGATTTCACTTGATAGCAGGTGATTTTTTTCTTACTTCTTAAAAGGGGTTAGCAGGGAACTGTTTTGGAGCTGCTGAAACTTTGAAACCTATTTTGGTGTGCCTTAAGTGGGGCTGTTACTTCTTTAAATTGGAGACCTGTTTCTTTTGATTTCAAACCTCTTCTGGTGTGCTTTCGGTTGGGCTGTTTCTTTGAATTGGAAACCTATATCTTCTAATTTCAAGCCTATTTTGGTGTGTTGTTGGTTAGGCTGTTGTTTCTTTGAATTGGAGACCTGTTTCTTCTGGTATCAAACCTATTTTTTGTTATTTTAGTGGGGTTGTGATTTTCTTTTTTTTTTGCTGTCTTCACTAGCTGCAAAGTTTAGTTCATAGTGATGGAAGGGTGCTAATTGTCTGGCTGGGGGCTCACTCAGCTACCTGATAACTGGAGGCAGAGCTGAGTCAGATTTGTCGTAACAGGTTGCTTTTGGCTTCTCAGAAGAGGCTAGAAGGAGAAGGAATCAGATTCATGATTTCAGTGTAGTAGCTGTTCCTTGCTGCTTTTAAATTGTTTCTTCTTGATTTCACTTGGTAGCAGGTGATCTTTTCTTGCTATTTATGAGGGGCTAGTGGGGGCTGTTATTTCTTGCTGTTTCACTTGGCAGCAGGCTGAGTTTTTCGTTCTTCTTAAATGGGGTTAGCTGGGACCTGTTGTGGAGCTGTTGAAACTTTGAAATCTATTTTGGTGTACTTTAAGTGGGGCTGTTATTTCTTTAAAGGGGGCAGGGAATGGGTGCTAATTGGCAACAGCTAGTAATGCTCATGTTTACAGAAATGAAATTCATAACCCAAATGAGGCATATTTAACTGCAACTGAATAAGCACTGATGTGAAAAATGACATTTTCAATTGTTTCCTTTTTATGAATAGCATTCTGTTATAGTGCTCTTCTTTGGAACCAGTAATTTGGAGTTTTTACTATGCCACGGTCTGTGTACAGAATGCTACATATGAGGTATTGTCCCATCAGAACCATGTTCAGAGTTCTGAGCTCAAACCATAACATAGTTAAAATTCCAGATCACAGGTTCTATGAAGAGAACTGTAACAGAATTCTGCCCATGAAAATCAAAACAATGGAAAATATAGCTTTTCACATCAGTTTTTATTTAGGTACAGTTACATATGGATAATTTAGGGGTGTGAATATCATTTCTGAAACTAGGAACATTATAAGCAGCCAATACTTAAAAATAATTTCCTGTCTTCTTTAGATTGGAAGTCTGTTTCTTCTGATTTCAAACCTTTTTTGGTGTGTTTTTGGTGGGGCTGTTTCTTTGAATTGGAAATCTGTATCTTCTAATGTTAAGCCTATTTTGGTGTATTGTTTCTTTGAATTGGAGGCCTGTTTCTTCTGATATCAAACCTATTTTTTGTGCTTTTAGTGGGGTTGTTGATTTTTAGGCAGTCCGATTGTAGCTCTAAAACAGCTTTTCATGGACCTCCCTTTTTAGGCATTTGGATGTATTCCTCCACAGTTGCAAAGTAGTGCATTTCCCCTCTGATTTTTGCTATTTGCTGCTGTATGTTAAAGGCATCTGAAGGGAGGGGGATGTTACTGTATTGTGCCTTAGAACTCCTCAGGATATTAACAAAACTGCTGTTTCTATCATCTGCCCAACTCAGTCTAATAGATGTAATCTATTTCTTTCAGCAACCTAGGGGTTAACTCATTATATGATGCCTGTAGTCTAGAGTGTCAGATGACAGACAGCGAACATGCAGTCTGTGAGCTATTTCATTCCTATGGGCAAACATACTGGGGGGGCTGTAAACCCATCACTTTTTTTTGGCCTGAAGGGTCTTGCCCTTTAAAAAAACAAACAAACAAAAAAGTAAGTATAAACTAGTGTGACACAGTTAATTAAGTCCACCTGTCCAGGCAGAATCAGAGGGGGAGGCACTGGAAAGAAGAAAGGAAATTCTACCCCCTCTAAAAAAATCAGGGTAGTTAGTGAGGTAAACACCAAGATAGAGATGTCGATAGGAAGAAGGGCAGGGGTAAATTGAGAAAACAACAAAGGCAGTAAGAACAGGGATGGGGCAAAAAGGGGTAAGGCCATCACGAAATGGAGGGTAATGAGTACCAATGCCCATAGTCTGGGCAACAAGCTCCCTGAACTGGTAGCCTTGATGGAAGAGGGATGCCTGGATATTGTGGCAGTCACAGAAATGATTGTACACAGAGAACCATGACTGGGATGTTAACATACTAGGGTACACAATCTACTGGAGAGACAGGGAGGGTAGAAGAGGGGGAGGAGTACCTCTCTATGTAAGGGAAAGGATAAAAGTAACTGAACAAAAGAGAAAACAGGGAGGAGAGGAGGCACTGTGGGTCACCTTAGAGACTGGAAATGTCACCAAAATCCACACAGGGGTTGTATACAGATCCCCATCTCAGGGGGAGGGAATGGACAAGGATATGATAGAAGGGATACTTAGGATGGCAGAGAAAGGGGAGATACTGTTGATGGGGGACTTTAATATGCCAGATGTTAACTGGAACACCTTTGCTGCAGCCACATCTTAGAGCAGAGCCAGTCTTAATGTCCTACGGGGACATGCCTCAGACAGCTAGGGTTGGAACCCACTCGGGAGGGAGCAATCTTAGACCTCATACTCTCAAACAGGGATAGTGAGAGGATCTCAGATCTAGAAGTGGGTAGTCTTCTAGGAACAAGTGACCACCAAACAGTGTGGTTCACTATAAACTCAGCTGCAGAGTCAAGTCATACAAAAGTGAGGGTACAGGACTTCAGAAGGGCTGACTTTGTCAAAATGGAAGAGTTCCTTAGAAAAGCACTAGCAAACAAGCAAGAAGGAGGGGTGGAACAACAATGGGGAAACATCAAAACTGCCATCACAGAGGCAACAAGCAGTTGTGTGAAGCAAATGAGCAAATCAAAATGAAAGAAAAAGCCACTATGGTTCTCAAAAGAAGTGGCGGGGAAGGTTAGGGAGAAAAAGATAGCATTTAGGAAGTATAAGGAAACACAGAAGGAGCAGGACAGAGAACTGTACCAGTTAAAGCAGAAGGAAGCAGGGAAGGCAGTCAGAATAGTAAAGGCCCAAACTGAGGAAAAGACAGCCAACTCAGTTAAGAAGGGGGAGAACATCTTTTATAGGTACATTAGGGAGCATAGAAAGACAAAGGGAGGGATAGTGAGGCTGAATAGAATGGACGATGGGTGGGTGGAGAGGTACAGTGAAAAAGCAGGGATACTGAATGAATACTTCTGCTCAGTATTCACAAAAGTGGAGTAAGAGGAGGTACTTAACCAAATTAACAGAAGCACTCTGGATAGGGGAGTTGATCCCAGTCCTTTCACAGAAGAATAAATTGTAAAAGAACTCCTAAAACTGAAGGCGGACAAAGCAATGAGGCCTGACAGAATTCACCCCAGAATTCTAAAAGAATTAAGGGGAGAACTAGTGACACTACTGACTACCCTTTTTAATGAATCATGGGAGAATGGTGTGGTACCCGAGGACTGGAGAAGGGCAGATGTGATTCCCCTTCACAAAAGTGGGAGCAAGACAGAGGCAGAAAACTACAGACCTGTCAGTTTGACCTCTGTGGTAGGGAAAATGATGGAATCACTTCCGAGGGAAAGAACTGTTGAGTACCTAGAGGCTAGTGAGACACAGGACCAAAGGCAACATGGATTTACTGCAGGAACATCATGTCAGATGAATCTAATCGATTTCTTTGACTGGGTGACCAAAGTAGTAGACCAGGGAGGGGTTGTAGACATTGCCTACCTAGCCTTTAGCAAGGCATTTGACACAGTCTCAGACAAAAGATTAATAAACAAATTAGCCAGCCAGAGAGTGGGTCCCAGGGTGGTAGCCTGGGTAAAACACTGGCTGGACAACAGGACACAGAAGGTGATAGTAAACAGAGTTCACTCTGAAGATAGGGGGGTTACTAGTGGGGTACCGCAAGGTTCAGTACTTGGTCCAGTCCTTTTTAATGTCTTTATAAGTGACATTGCAGAGGAACTGGAAGAAAAGGTATGCCTCTTTGCAGATGACACAAACATCTGCAACAGGGTTGATACACAAGGGGGTGGAAAAGATGAGAAGGGACTTGGTAAGGTTGGAGTTACGGTCAGAAGAATGGCAGCTTGGATTCAGTGCAAAGAAGTGCAAAATAATGCACCTGGGAAACAAAGACCCAGGGGAAGAGTACTCAATGGAGGGGATGGTAGTAACAACAATGAAAATGGAAAGGGACCAGGGGGTAATCATATCAGATGACCTTAAGGTTAGCAAGCAATTTGAGAAGGCAGTAGGAAGGGCTGGGGGGATACCAGGATGTAAAGGGAAAGGCATCACCAGCAGAAAACAGGAAGGTGTAATCCCTCTGTACAGACAGTTGGTGAGGCCCCATCTGGAGTACTGCATCCAGTTCTGGAAACCCCATCTCCGAAAGCACATAGACAAGATGTAGGCAGTCCAGAGGAGGGCAACTAAAATGGTGCAGCATCTGAAAGAGAAGCCACATGGGGAGAGAGTAAAGGAACTTAATATGTATCTCCTCAAGGAAAGGAGGGAGAGGGGGGACATGATAGAAACGTTTAAGTACCACAGTGGAATCAACAAAGTCCAAGAGGTAGCATCTTTCAGAAAAAGAGATGTGCAAGAACAAGGGGACACAATTTGAAGATAGATGGCTCAGGGGCAAAGTGAGGAAATAATATTTCACAGAGAGGGTGGTGGATGCATGGAACCAAGTTCCTGATAAGGTTGTGGGGTCTGAAACTGTGGGAGAATTCAAGAATGCATGGAACAGACATAAGGCAATTCTTGTGGGGGTAGGAAGAAATAGTATGTTGGTTAACTAGGATCTGCAGCTTATCCAGTAGGTAGGGAAATGGGCAGACTAGGTGGGCCAAGCAGTCCTTATCTGCCATCAAAGTCTATGTTTCTGTGTTTCACACATAGAACAAAAGAGGTGCTTCGTGCTTGTTTGCTGTTTCTGGAGTTGGAAGTGTCAAGTGGAAAGTGCTTTTAAGTGTGTGAGAGTGGGTGTGTGTGTGTGTGTGTGTGTATACAATCCTGCTTTGGGATGGGTCACGTGATGCAGACTGCTCATCTCCAGGGTTTTATTTAACTCTGAAAATTGATTAGCGTTTGCTCATAAAAGTTCAAAAACATTGTGAAAATGCATAGCACTTGCCTCACTGTGTTTAACAAACATAACACTTCTAGAAAACCTATATAAATGCTTTCTGTACAATTATTATTGTCCCAAGGAAAAAACTGCTAATCAATTATTTAAAACCCTGCATCTCTTATCTAGGATTTACAATATGAGGCTCAGCTACACTGTTTGAGTGAGCATTCCCTCCTGCACAGCATAAGGTCACTGTAAAATTAAACTAAAAGGGAAAAAAATAACAGATTTACAGAGAGGGACAGAGTACTTAAATGGAAAACATAGAAACGTAGACTTTGATGGCAGATAAGGACTACTTGGCCCACCTAGTCTGCCCATTTCCCTACCTAGAGGATAAGCTGCAGATCCTATTTAACCAACAGCCTATTTCTTCCTACCCCCACAAAAATTGCCTTACGTCTGTCACATGCATTCTTGAATTCTCCCACAGTTTTATACCCCACAACCTCCTCAGAAAGGCCGTCCCATGTGCCCACCACTCTCTCTGTGAAAAAATACTTCCTCACATAGCCCCTGAGCCATCCCCCCTCTATCTTCAAATTGTGTCCCCTTGTTCTTGCACATGTCTTTTTCTGAAAGATGCTACCCTCTTGGACGTTGTTGATTCCACTGAGGTACTTAAATGTTTCTATCATGTCTCCCCTCTCCCTCCTTTCCTCAAGGGTATGCATATTAAGCTCCTTTAGCCTCTCCTTGTATGGCTTCTCTTGCAGACCCTGCACCATTTTAGTTGCCCTCCTCTAAACTGCCTCCATCCTGTCTATGTCCTTGCGGAGATGGGGGTCTCAAGAACTGGACGTAGTCCTCCAGATGGGGTCTCACCAACTGTCAGTACAGGGGATAACAACTTCTTGTTTTCTGCTGGTGATGCCTCTCCCTATACATCCCAGTATCCCCCCAGCCCTCCCTACTGCCTTCTCACATTGCTTGCCAACCTTAAGGTCATCTGATATGATTACAGCCAGGTCCCTTTCCATTTTTGTTGTTGTTACTACCCCCCCAATTGTGTAATCTTCCCCTGTTTTTTTGTTTCCCAGGTGCATTACTTTGCACTTCTTTGTACTGAATCCAAGCTGCCATACTTTTGACCATTCCTCCAACCTTGCCAAGTCCCTCCTCATCCTTTCCACGCCTCCTTGTGTATCAACCCTGTTGCAGATCTTTGTGTCATCTGCAAAGAGGCATACTTTTCCTTCCAGTCCCTCTGCAATGTCACTTATAAAGACATTAAAAAGGACTGGACCCAGTACTGAACCATGCGGTACCCCACTAGTAACACCTCTTTCTTCAGAGTGGACTCCATTTACATTTACCTTCTGTGTCCTGTTGTTCAACCAGTGTTTTACCCAGGCTACCACCCTGGTACCCACTCCAAGGCTGGTTAATTTGACTACTAATCTTTTGTGTGGGACTGTGTCAAATGCCTTGCTAAAGTCTAGGTAGGCCATGTCCACAGCCCCTCCCTGGTCTACTACTTTGGTCACCGAGTCAAAGAAATCAATTAGATTTGTCTGACATGACCTTCCTGCTGTGAACCCATGCTGCCTTGGGTCCTGTGCCCCACTGGCCTCTAGGTACTCAACAATTCTTTCTTTCAGAAGTGATTCCATCACTTTCTCTACCACAGAGGTCAAACTTACAGGTCTGTAGTTTCCTGCCTCTGTCTTGCTCCCATTTTTGTGAAGGGGAAATCACATCAGCCTTTTTCCAGTCCTCAGCTACTGCACCGTCCTCCCATGATTTTTTATAAAGGGTAGTCAGTGATGTCACTAGTTCTCTGATTAATTCTTTTATAATTCTGGGGTGAATTCCTTCTGGCCCCATTGCTTTGTCCACCTTCAATTTTAGGAGTTCTTTCAGAACCCTTTCTTCTGTGAAAGGACTGGGATCGACCCCCATCTCCAGAGTGCTTCTGTTAATTGGATTAGGCACCTCCCCCATTTCCTCTTTTGTGAATACTGAACAGAAGTATTCATTCAGTATCCCTGCTTTTTCACTGTCACTCTGCCACCCACCGTCCATTCTATTCAGCCTCACTATCCTCCTTTGTCTTTCTACACTCCTGATATACCTATAAAAGGTTTTATCCCTCTTCTTAACCAAGTTGGCTATCTTTTCCTCAGTTTGTGCCTTTGCTATTCTGACTACCCTCCCTGCTTCCTTCTGCTTTAACTGGTACAGTTCTCTGTCCTGCTCCTTCTGTGTTTCCTTATACTTCCTAAATGTTATATTTTTCTCTCTAACCTTCACCACCACTTCGTTTAAGAACCATAGCAGCTTTTTCTTCCATTTTGCTTTTGTTTATTTGCTTCACACAAAGGCTTATTGTCTCTGTGATGGCAGTTTTGATATTTCCCCACTATTGCTCTACCCCTCCTTCTAGCCTGTTTGCCAGTGCTTTTCTAAGGCACTCTCCCATCTTGCCAAAGTCAGCCCTTCTGAAGTACAGAATCCTCACTTTTGTATGGCTTGACTCTGTAACTGAGTTTATTGTGAACCACATTGTTTGGTGGTCACTTGTTCCCAAATGGTACCTGCTTCTAGATCTGGGATCCTCTCACTGTCCCCATTTGGGAGTACAAGGTCTAAGACTGCTCCCTCATGTGTAGGTTCCAAAACTAGCTGTCTGAGTCATGCCACCTGAAGGGCATCAAGAATGGCCCTGCTTTTGGATGTGGCTGCAGCAACGGTGTTCCAGTTAACATCTGGCATATTAAAGTCCCCCATCAACAGTATCTCCCCTTTCTCTGCCATCCTAAGTATCCCTTCTATCATATCCTTGTCCATTCCCTCCCCCTGAGATGGGGGTCTGTATACAACCCCAGTGCGGATTATGGTGTCATTTCTAATCTCTAAGGTGACCCACAGTGCCTCCTCTCCTCCCTGTTTACTCTTTTGTTCAGTTGCTTTTATCCCTTCCCTTACATAGAGAGCTACTCCCCCCTCTTCTGCCCTTTCTGTCTCTCCTGTAGGTTGTGTACCCTAGTATGTTAGCATCTCAGTCATGGTTCTCTGTGTACCATGTTTCTGTGACTGCTATGGTATCCAGGCATCCCTCTTCCATCAAGGCCACCAGTTCAGGGAGCTTGTTGCCCAAACTACAGGCATTGATACTCATTACCCTCCATTTCTTGATGGTCATACCCCTTTATGCCCCACCCCTGTCCTTACTGTGTTTGTCACTTTCTCCATTTACCCCTGCGCTTCTCCCTATTGACATCTCTATATTGGTGTCTACCTCACTTAGTACCCTGATTTTTTTTGGGGGGGCTAGGATTTCCCTGCTCTTTTCCAGTGCCTCCCCCCTTGGCTAGTTTAAATGCTTGCCAATGAAGTATTTAAACCAATCACCTAGGATCCTGGTTCCCCTCGTGGACAGATTCTGGAGGGTTTGAGGGCACTGAGGATGGACAAGGCACCATGCCCAAATGGCATCCACCCCAGGGTTCTGAAGGAGCTGGCAGAGGTCCTAACGGGATCTTTGGCAGACCTGTTCAATGCATCACTACACTCAGGATGTGTACCTCAGGACTGAAGGATGGCTCATGTGGTGCTCCTACACAGGAGCAGCCCCAAGGATGAACCGGGGAACTACAGACTGGTGAGCCTCACATCCATCATGGGTAAGCTGATGGAGACTATCCTGAAGGAGAGGCTAGTGTCCTTCATGGAGGCCAAAGGGCTACAGGACAGCAGGCAGCATGGCTTCATAAGTGGCAAATCCTGCCAAACCAACATGGTGGAGTTCTATGACTGGGTAACTAGGCAATTGGATGGAGACCATGCAGTGGATGTCCTGTACCTGGACTTCAGTAAGGCATTTGACTTGGTGCTGCATGGGAGGCTGGAAAGTAAGTTAGAAGGCACAGGGGTGGGTGCAAAGCTGGAGGGATGGGTAGGGAACTGGATTCAGGGAAGGCAATAGAGGATGTTGGTGGGTGGGTGGGGAGCTCTCGTCCCCAAGGGTAGTGACAAGTGGTGTTCCACAGGGCTCGGTGTTGGGACCAGCGTTATTTGGGATAATCACTGCAGACATATCATTGGGCATTAAGAGCAAGTTCAGTCTGTTTGCTGATGATACCAAAGAGGGAGTGGTGATGGAGGACCTAGGGGGATGTCAGGGGTTGCAGGATGATCTGGCAAAGCTGGAAACCCAGACACCTGGCAACTGGGGTTCAATGCCAAAAAGTGCAAGATGCTGCATTTTGGGATGAAAAACCCAAGGAGGAGTTACCAACTGGGGGGAGTGCAGCTATCTGAGACAGGAGGAGTTGTATCTAGGGGTGCTCATTATGGGGTCAATGAACAACTTGGCAGAATGTAGGAAAGCAGCTGCAAAAGCCAACAAAATGCTGGATTGCATTACAGGAGGGGAGTTAATTCTGCCACTGTATAGATCATTAGTTAGACCACACTTGGAGTACTGTGTGTAGTACTGGTGCCTGTGTCTGAAGAGGGACATTAAGTTACTGAATGGGGTGCAGCACAGGATGACAAAGATGATCCAGGGGCTGGGGGACTTACCATATGAAAGGAGGCTGAGTGAGTTGAACATGTACTCGGTGGAGGAGAGGAGGGATGGGCGGATATGACTAAAACCTTCAAGTACATGAAAGGAATAAACAAGACAGGTATGGAGGGGCTGTTCAAAGTAAAGGAGGGGAGAGACACCCAGAGCCATGGTATGAGACTGGATGGAGGAAGATTCAGGAGGTAGATGAGGAGACACTTTTGTTATGGAGAGGGTGATAGTTGGGTGGAATGCATTACCAGTGGAAGTGGTATACAGCAGAACAGTGGGTTGCTTCAGAAGGGACTGGGACAAGACAAGGGGAAGGGTCAAGGGAGGGGGAGGGTTGGGGGCAGCTGCAGAATAAGGGGTGCTAGCTGCACAGTCAAGTAGACTTGATAGACCACTAGGCCTTTATCTGCTGGCAAGTTTTGTATATTCATATGCACTAATCTGTATGTTAAACTACTGTATGTATGTAATATGTGTGCATTATGCAAAGTATGGGTCGTAGTCTCAGTTTCTTGGTTAATGAAGACAAAAGAAGGCCAATGGCCTATCTAGATTGTCTCCCACTATCAAGTGAGTTATTGTACTGCCCTTGAGTCAATAATGTATTTGTCAAGTTCTTTCCTAAAGCTGTCTAGGGTGTTTTGATATACAACTAAGTCAGGCAACAAATTCCAACTACAGGCAGCTTGAATGGTAAAAAAATGTAACTTTTTATTGGTGGTTGCCCCCGTGACAGAAATGGGAAGGAAAGAGTTAATGGTTTGGATTCTCTAGCCAGGTTTTTTTTTTTAGCAGTTTGGAAAAAAAAACACACAAAACACACACAGGCTAAAATCCACTGTCCAACAGCATCCAGCTTGTAGAATTCTCAGACCTCCCTAGCTGCTTGATAAGAGCTGGGTCATAAATATTGAGTTCACATCTCCACACACACACCCACACACACACACACACACACACACACACACACAGACCTGTCGATGCACACACCGGCCAGCTTGAATGGATTGGTTCATTCAAATATAAACTTAAGGTTAAAAGGGAATATAATTGGTCACTGATAGGTGTTCACTCTGATTGGGACAATTAAATACATACATGTTAGTTGGTTGGTGCATTCAAAGGGGGAATAGGCATTACCTGTTCCCAGGAGAATATATAAGAGGCTGAAAGACAATAAGAGTGTTCTTCTTACTTTGAAGCAGGAGGAAGAATCTAAGATTAGAGCCTACCCTTCTGGCTAGGTCTGTGGGAGCTGGCAGTTAGCATAGGGTGCAGTGGTCACTTGAAACTACAGGGAAGGGCACAGTAAGTTTAGTACTAGCATATTTCAGTAACAGCCTTCTTCTTTTGCCATCTGTTATTTAAAACATTTATTTAGTCTTCCTCTATGAGTGTTATTCTCTTGTGTTGTAAATATATATCCTGTAAATGCTCAGTGCACGTTCTGTTAAGTAAAAAGCTATTTATTTGCTTAACAGTTGTGACTGTGATGTCATTTTTCTTAGGTAAGATTTGCTTTCTACTGGCTGAGGTAAACTCTGTGTAGCATCCACCACCCGAGAGAGACATGCTACCAGACTTTAACTTGTGCAATTGCACATTTAATTATTCAAGTTTGTAGACTTGAAGGTGGTGCTGGAGACAGTCCAGCTAGTGGCAGCAAATGCCTGAGGACCGACACCTCTCTAAAAGCTGTTTCAGCCCAGAAGGAGAGGTGGGTTGTCACACCCTCTGCACCACAAGTTACCTGCTATGTGACCTTAGTTGTATATTTCTATTATTATGCCAGAATCCGAGCTGTTTCATCAAGTCTTTATTCTGTAATATTTTGTAAAGAAACAGGAGATCCCCCCTGAGTCTCCTTTGTTTAAGACTAAACAGTCTCAGTTCTTGAAGACGATGATCATAATCCATACTGTCCATTCTACGTAGACAGCTAGTCAATCTTCTCTGTGGTTTTTCTAATAGAGTCACATCCTTATTCAAGTAAGGAGACCAAAAAGGGGAACCATAATCATAGTGTAGTATAACATAGAATAATGCATGGGTGGGTGGTTTAATGAGATTTTACATGCACCCCGAGGTGTTGGATGCTACATTCTCTCTCAGGGTTTCTTTAAGCATCCAACACAGAGGGATGCGTGTAAAATCTTGAGTTAAACACACCACCCCATGTTTTATTTTATATAATTGCTTGGGAGCATTTTCTCATGACAGCAATTATATAAAATAAAACAGCCGTGGTCCCAGTGTGGATGAAGAGCAGTCTGTCTGTGGCTGAGTGGCTGTTAAAACTTTTTTTTTTAGGTTAGATGAGTCAGCAAAGTCAGCAGCTGAGAGGCAATTTTCTTTTTTTTTTTATTAACTTACCACTGAGTGATACTGGCAGTGTCCAGTCAACAGTGGTGAAATGTCTGGCGGGAGCACTGCTGTAAATGGAGAGGAGAGAGCGGAGGCAGACACATGCATGGAACATTGGAAACCTGGCACATGTTCACTGTTATAAACCACAGGTTAAAATGGCGAATTGTAACCCAAGTTTTTTATGGGAGAAAACACTCCCCAGTTATTATAAATGTTTTATATACCTGCTAAATGCATTGTGGGTCTCTTGTTACAAAAAAACGCCTTATTGCCTTAGTCAAATAGTTTGCTTTTGTCATCACCTGTGTGCAATGATCAAAGTGGGATAAAGTATCGTTAACAGTTTTTCCAAGATCTCTTTCTTTATAAACTGATACCAATGGGGTCCCATCCATAAGGTATGTGTACCCTGGATTATTTTTGCCAAACTCCAACACAGTACATTTCTCAGGGTTGAAAGACATTTCATTTCTAGTGGCCCATTTCTGAATAGCAGCCAAATCAGCACACAGCATATAATGTTGTTTGAAAGAATCTATCCCCCAGCCCCGATTTTCGTATCATCTGCAAACTTGGCAATTTGACAACTCACTTGAAATCCCATGTTACTAATAATTAATCCAAATAGTACAGGACCCAGAACAGAGCCTTGGGGCACACCACTGCAAACCTTCCCCTCACTTAATAACTCGCCATTTATTCATACTCTTTTTGTTCTGTGTGACAGCCATCCTTTAATCCAAGAAACAACACTGGTACTTATGCCCATGTCTTGAAGCTGAAAAACTAAAAGATCATGTGGGCCAGTGTCGAATGCTTTGCTTAAATCTAGCATAATTACATCATATGACCTGCCCTCATCTAGGGTCTTGCTGACATGCTCATAGAAAGAAATTAAGTTTGTATTATATGAAAGGCATTTTTATGCCCATGTTGTGAAACGTCTTATAGATTTAATTGGACAATTTCATCCTCAGCTGGCTGTTCCAGCAATGTTGCCATTATTTTACAGGATATGGAGGTCAGACTAATAGGTCTGTAACTTTCCATCATACTTCTGCTGCATTTTTTTTATGAATGGGAATGACTACAGCCTTCTCCAGTCATGGGGTACAACACCACTTCTAAATGACTCATTAAACAAGATTGACAATGGGGATGCTAGGCTATCAACCACATTTTTCTAGGAACCAAGCATGTAGTTCATCAGATCCAGGGGAATTATTACAATTTAAATCTTTCAAAGCATCTAAAATGTGTTTTGATGAACGTTCTATTATAGAGGAACAGTTATTTGATAAGGGAGCTCACTGCCCTTCCTCACAATTAAATACTGAGACAAAATAATCATTGAATAATTCTGCCATTTCTTTTGGGTCAGATATGTTAACATTATTATGAGATAATGGGCCAATAACTTGGGAAAAAGTTTTGTTATTATTTACATATGTATAAAAAGCCTTATTGTTATCTTTGGAAAGGGCCTACCTCTGTTCCAAACTAGAGCTCTCATTCTTTATTAGTTTTTTGAGCTTTCTTAACTCCCTTTTATAATTATTTACTTTTCCTACTGTGGGATACTTTTTTGATTTTCTATATAACTTTTCTTTTAGCTTGATTTGTTTCTTAACTAATTTTGTTAACCATGCAGGTATGCATCCCTTTTATTATATTTCTTGATGAAAGGGACTTATTGATCCTCCAGATGCAGGATGATTTCTTTAATAGTTTCCAAGACAGTGTCAGTATTTTTGTCTATAAACAATTTCTGCTTATCAATGCTATTAAGTGAATTTTTTATATGCCCCATTCAGCTTTGTTATAATCCCTGAAAACTGTTTGATTAGTATAATTGTACTTTCGTGCTTTAATTGATCATCTAAGTTTACAATGGTCACTTGTGTCGAGGGAACTGAGTATATTTATGTCAGAAATACTGCTACCCAGATTGGTAAGAACCAAGTCCAAAATGTTAGTTCCCCTAGTAGGATTTCTTACATGTTGGTCTAAATGACTACAGTTTACTACCTTAAGGAACTCTTTTTTCAAATTCTGTGAAACCAAGAAATTCCTCCCAGTTTATACCTGGAGCACTAAAGTTCCCCACTGTTAGGACATCTCCTAGATTGGAGGCTTCCTCAAGTTCTAATAGTAGGGCATCATTATAATTTTTCCAGTTGCCCTCTCCAGCATGACATCCCGACAGCGAAAGTGGAAAACAGACCATTACAGCGACAGTCGCTGTAATGGTCTGTTTTCGGGTGATGCTTTTCTCCTGGTGCTCTGCCCACCTCGCTGGAACAACTCTTGCCTGGAGTTGATTATATAGGAATCCAGGGAATTCTGAGGAGAGCCCCCCACATGGGGGGTGCAGGGGGCATAGCCCCCACAAAAAAACACTTCATTTTTGGATGCCACAATACTGGTGTCGATATTGTGCTGTTGCTATGTGGGAGGTCAGCAAATTCACTGTGTACCTCCAGTGGTGCTTCCTAATTTTTTGTGCTGGCCAGGGGTCTGTAACAATTATCTAGGATCAATTTTCTCCTGTCCCTTAACCTAAGTTTAACCCAAACTGTCTCAGTATGAACTGTAGATTCACTTCTTAAATTGATCTCAGAGGAGTAGATGTAATCCCTTGTATAGTAACATACACCTCATCCTTTTTTTCCATTCTGTTTTTTTTTAAAAGCTGGTAACCGTGAATACCATTCATCTAAATATAAGGTTCATCCCACCATGGTTCTGTAATCATGGCTATGTCAATTTTATGATGTAATAGAAAAGACTCAAGTTCCATTTTTTTACTCAGATTTAGGCTTCCGTCATTCATAATTAAAAAGAACAAAAATGAGTTTCAACAGATTCAGGATTTACATGACAGATTTTCATATCCCAGCCCCACTGTGAATCTAGTTTAAACAATCAGTAAGTATTTTTTCCAACTTCTTCCCCAGAACTCTAGATCCCCGCTTATTTAAAAGCAGTCCATCCCAGCAAAAAAGGCTCTGATTGCCCTCAAAAGTTTTCCAATGTGGGATACAAGTATATCCTTTATTCAAACACCAGGTTCTTAGCCATTCGTTAATGCACTTAATCTTTTTGGCTCCCCAGTGCCTTGCTCTTGGTACAAGCAAAACCTCAGATATAATAATTTTGCATTCTCTGTCCTTGAGAAACCTACATAATTCTATCTAGTTCTTTTTGATCTCCTCGGTCTCAGCCACATTAATATAATTTGTTCCAATGTGCAGGATGGCTTCAGGATGTTCCCCAGCAATCTTTAGAATGGTATTAATCAAAGATGTTAGGTCTTTAATTCTAGTCCCCCTGAGAACTACTGCAAGTGTGGTTCATTTTATCTGAATTACATATGATTTTATCAATATGCTCAATGATTGAATCACCTAGCACAAAGAATTGTCATATACTTCCCTGAAAAGGTGATGTATCAGCATCACTGGTAGTTGGTATACACAGGTTTGTATTGTTGTTTCCTGATTTAGGGGATTGCTGAATGTTGCAGCTGGTAGAAGGGGTAACATCCATAAGTAAATCTTGTTCTGGGCTTACAACAATTTTTGAGGGGGGACCATACTGAAGTTTTCAGATGGAATATCATCCATTAATAGGTCTGGGGATTGGTTTATAGCTACTGCAATTTGAATTCACAAGTAGTAGTTCTATTTCCTGAAGCAGGATCTTCTTCAATCAATATACTGTTCTTGTTGCTAAACATTTCACTATTATCCCTATTTTCCTCCATCCTAGTATCAGCCAACTTTACATCTGATTTATTTGATTGTTTTTCATGCTCTAAAGATGATTACTCATCTTCCTCCAGGTTAACAAAGGGTCATAACTATTTCTAGTATGGATACTAAACTGCATGGCTTCCCTTCTTTTTTTTTTTTAATTTCCTATTATAACTGACCAGTTCCCAACTGTCTAACATATTTTCATCATTGTCCACCTCTTGTCTGCCTCTTTTGAGACCAGCACTGTGATCTAAATTATATCCTTGTGTGTAATCCACTCCCCCTTGCCAAACTCCTTTAACTTGTTGGTTGATGATGTTTCAGCAGTATTGATTGCCCTAATTTTGGCAACCATATCCACCTCATTCCTCTCAAGTATGGCTAGCTTACTATAAAAAATGTGCATGTCTTCAGCAGGGACGCTATTATTTACAGACTTGTCACAAATGAAAATAGTACTGGTTGGAAGGGTTGCTACCAATTTATGCATTTCACGACCAGTACATTTACAGTAATTCCCATCTCCCCTTCAGTAGTAATGATCTTGTCAGTCATTTTACTTGACCACCCAGCCAGGACTAAGTGCATAACAATTTTGTCCCACTTTATAGTACTTTAATATGTTATGATTAAACAGGAATGGGTCCACCTCTTGCTCCTTGCGCTCTCCTCACTAAATAAAGGTTATGTAGGATATATTCTGTGACCTGAAAGTGACAACCAAGGTCACAGGATACTTCCTTGCACCTTACAGGACAAACAGTATATTAAGCTACACCCACTAGAGTTCATAGACAAGGCAAAAGCTTTGTTTGGGTATAAGGGCAACAACAAGGGCATGTAGTGTTTTAATTGATTAGCTACTTTTCCTGCTAACTATTAGTTTAACAAGCAAAAACACTCTTACCTCGCAGTAATAAGGTGTGTGGTCCTTTCTCCCCTTTCCCCCACCTGACACGCCAGACATGCACTTAGACACGTGTGTCTCTGTATGTGTCTTCGCATGTGTAGATGCCTGCTCTTGCCGCTCAGAGAGGGGCAAGATCTTATATCCCTTGGTGACCCAGAAGTTACTTCTGAGGTCAGACAGCACCTACTACAAAAAAAAAAGTTTAACCCCCTAATAAAATTACTACCTAAAAGCAGAAGTATCTAGTGCAGGAGTACAGCTGCTAAACATGTGCCAACTACAAGAAACTGCTGTTCCTTGAGATCTGTAGTACGATTCTCTTGTAAGCTTGGAATACATCTCCCATTTAATTTCCTTGTGGAGCTCCTAGCAACCGAGGTTGTGGATTAATATGAGAAACAACATTTATCTTAAACAAATTAACAAGTGAAAAAATGGTCAGAAGGAAGAGTGGAATAGAGTTTTCAGAGCAGATAATGGGAGGGGGCTGCAATGGGGGGGCAGACTGTGGATGATCTGAACATGCTGTGCATGGCTTGGGTTTACTTTAGTTAACTTAGTTTATTACACACAAATTGCTTTAGGCAAATGCCTATTTTCAATGGATCTAGGGCCATGAGTACAGACATTAAATTTACCTACAAAAGATTATGTGTGAGACGTGAGCATGGTGCAGTATTGCGTTACTAGTGTTAAAGTAATCAGTGCAGTATAAGCAGACTACATTGACAGGACTCCTCAAGATCTTAAAAGAAGTTACAGGTACTGGAAGCATTAAGTATAGCCATAAGTTGTGTTTTAAAGGATGCAACTGAGTCATACTCTTTTAACAAATCCATGGAGGCACTCCAGGATTTAACAAATCTAAAGAAGACTTCTGGCCCATAGAAGATTTCCTGAGTGGTACAGCAGTAGCAGAGTGATCTGTCATTCCTCTGGTAGCATATGTATTACCTACATAACTTAAATGTGGACTGCAGTCCAGGGGAGAGCAGTTCAAGGAGTGCTTTTTTGCTCAAGACCATAATGTGGAAAATGTACCATTAGTTAAAACTGAGCCAGTTCAGGTTGTTATACCACACACATGCATAGATATCTTGTCTGAGGTCAAGAGCAAAGTAGCAGGCCCTAGTCATAGAAACAGAAACATAGACAATGATGGTTGAAAATGACCAAAGGTCCATCCAGCATATCTGAGTTCCCTGTTTAGTCCTGGGACCTATTGTTCCTCTGAGGTCCTTGCCTCCCCACCCTCCCCATTCCCTCCCTGATTCTGTTGCCCAAGCAACCACTCTACCCTTTATTCTGTCCAACCTATGTTTAAAACCACTAACAGTTTTTGCACCCACCCCCTTGGCTGGCAGCCTGTTCCACAGCTCCGCCACCCTTATGTAAAATAGTATTTTCTCATGTCCCTCCTGAACCTCCTTTCTGTTAGCTTCCACTCATGACCATGTGACCAAGAGTTGTTATTCCAAAAAAATAGTTGTCTGCAGTTCACACTGTTACTTTCTTTTAGGAATTTGAAGGTCTCTATCATATCTCCCCCCTCTCTCTTCTCATCTCCAGTGAGTGCATGTTCAGTGCCTTGAGGTGCTCCTCATAGGATATACCCTGGTGACCCTGAATAATTTCTGTTACCCTGCACTGCACCATCTTGAGCCTATCTCTATCCTATTTGAGGTGAGGATCCCTGGGCACAGCATTCCAGGTGTGACCTCACCAAGGATCTACATATCTACCTTTTTCTGCTATCAATACCCCCCTCGATACATTCAAACATCCTATTTGCCTTGATATAAGCTATTTTACTCTGATTTGATTGCTTTATGGAGTCACTGATGATAACTCCAAGGTGTTGTTCCTCAGTCATAGTGTTGAGTCTCACTCCACCTATCCAGTATTCTGTCCCGGGGTTCTTGTTCCCTAAGTGCAGGTTCAAATGTCCTTCGACTGGAACAGTACACTTTCATTTGTCGATCCTTAAAAGACAATGCCATGGTCAACAACACTACTGATAATGCACTGGACCAGGAACTTTTCAATTTCTGGAAGGAAGATTCTCCTGTGCCAGTAAAGGAAGTCAATTATGGTATTTAAGACCTTAGACAGATGGTTCACATGGTCAGTGAATGATAGAGTACTGTTAAGAATTAAACCAAGGTATTTAAAATTGTCCACCTGTTCAATGGCAGCACCTATGGAGGTAGGAATGGTCATTGCAGGGGAGAGGTTAATCTTATTGCTTGTGTTACATGGCATACTTTTTATTTTCTTTTAATTCACAAGTAGATTTTGTGTGAACCAAGCCTAAATTGAATTAGATCCTGTTGTAGCTTTAGTCTTACTGTAGGTGCTCTGGGTTTTTGTCACTTGAAAAGATTACAGCATCATCTGGATACTGGATTATGTCAGTTGATAGGTAGCAGATGGAAAATTATTAAATAACACTTCCATACTTGGCCCTCTGTTCAACTGCAGAGGACTAAGTATGGATCCCTGGGGTACCTCTATGAAGACTAACCTGTCATCAGAAAGAGGCCTCCTATATCTTACAGACTATGTTCTGCAAGACAAGAGTCTTTAAACCTGTTCACCATATCCATTAGGGGCGTGTGAGTAATGAATATTAAATCCTGAATATAAAGAATAGTGCGGTACTCAGGAGCCGAATACCAAATATCGCAGCTATTCGGTGATATTCAGTATTCGGCGTTGCTGTGGGATTTAAAAATCTTGCAGGGCATGCTGGCCAATCACGGAGTGTCTGCCAAAGCTAGATCACATGACAGTTCAACACTGCTGTGTACTAGAGAGAGAGAGAGAGTGTGGTGAAGAATGGAGAGAGCTCTGTGTCAGCAGAGATTAGGAATTGCAAAAACTAATATTTCCATCACAAAACCTATATTTTTCTGTTCTGTACCATGTGTCTTTAATGCCTAGTACCAGTGGGAGCACTGGGAGTTTTTTTTTCCTGGATAAATTATCTGATGTACTGATTTTTTTTTTTTGCTAAGAGCTACAGAGAAACTAGTACACCTTCATTTCAGGGGCCTATCGTAACTGGTGGAGAGATCATAGTGGAGAGTGGAGAGACAGAGCTCTGAGTCAGCAGAGATTAGGAGTTGCAAAAAAATAATTTTTTCATCACAAAACCTTTATTTTTTTGTTCTGTACCATGTGTCTTTTGTGCCTAGTACCAGTGGGAGCACTGGGAGGGTTTATTTTTCCTGGATAAATTGTCTGATGTAGTTATTTTTCTTTCTGCTAGGAGCTTCAGAGAGAAACTAGTATACCTTCATTTCAGGGGACTCTGTTTGCTGGGCTCTGGAAGGGAAGGAGTAGTGTTTCTTCTTTTTTTAGTGCCTGCCTGATAGTGGTGTGAAGATTTTTGCATTTTCCCCAGAGAAATTGTATGATTTATTTTCCCAGGAGGAGCTGTAGAGAGACTTAAGTTGCAGTTTACCTCCTTAATTATAGTAGCTCTAACTTCTATAGTGACTGCTGTACTGTACTGATTTTTTTTTAAAGTAATCTGGTGGTGTAAGTAATAAGCATTTCTGGGGGGGGCTCAGGTTTCACAAAACCCAGTAGTAGACTAGCCAGAAATCTTGGAGGGCAGTCAGCTGACTGCACTCCCACCCCCCATGGTTTAAGGCTAGGCAGTGACACTCGCAGTGTGCGCACACCCTCACCAGTCCTGAGTGCGTGCTGCTTGCAGTCATTTTTCTCTGTGAAAATAAATCAGTACTGCTGCTTGCAACCATTTTTTGTACTGAAATACCACAGAACTTCTGTGTATTTACAAAAAAAAGGGAATTGCAGTAGAGCTGCCATAGAAATATCTGTAAGAAATATTGTGGTGTAATCTGAGTTTGGGCTGGGGTTTCACAAAAGTTAGTAACCGCCAGTAGTCTCTGAGGGCAGTTGGCTGACTGCACTCCCACCCTCTGCAGTTTAGGGCTAGGTAGCAAAGCTTACAGTATGCACACACCCTCGCTTACCTGTGTGCATGCTGCTTACAGTAATGTTTCTGTGCGAAAATAAAGCAGTACTGTTGCTTGCAACCATTTTTTGTACTGAAATACTGCAGAACCTGTGTGCATTTACAAATAAAAAAAGTGAACTGCAGTAGTTCTGTGTAGAAATCTCTGTAAGAAATATTTGCGGTGTAATCTGAGATTGGGCTGGGGTGTCACGAAAGTCAGTAGCCTAGCCGCCAGCAGTCTCAGAGTGCTTGCAGTAATATTTCTGTGTGACAATAAAGCAGTACTGCTGCTTGCAACCATTTTTTTGTACTGAAATACAGCAGAACTTGTGTGCATTTATAAAAAAAAGTGAATTTTTAATTTATTTATTTATTTTATTTAAATGTTGTTGACTGGATAAACCCACTGGACCTCAGGAGTCCATTTTTGAGGGGCAACCCAGGATTAATTACAAAGATATATACAGTGTCAGGTTACAATGAGCAATTCACAGTCATAAAATACATGGGATTATTTAGAGGTTTAGACTAAGGTACAAGTACATACTAAACCGGATTTATTTTTTAAAAAGGCAAATAAAAACTATGAGACCAGGATAGCCATGCAGGTACTAGTAACCCTGGTGTCTGAGACATTTACAGTGGCCTACTAGATCCTTGAGTCTTCCTATTCTTTCTAGTTAGCTGCTGGGAGGTAGATCTTGTAGGAGTCATGTGTAAGCAACTTTGGCAGACCTTTCACTGGCAGGAGTTGCAGGAGCCCTGATCTAATAAGTGTGCCTTTAGGCCTTTCTTGAAGACTGCCAGGGAGAAGCTTTTTAATACCTTGTCAGGCAGGGCATTCCAAATGCTTTGGGCTGCTATGGCAAAAGACCTTGACTCTGTTTGGGTCCTGGTATGGGGGTGTTAATGAAGGGTCGACTTGATAATCTGAGAGGGCTCCAGTCTGGCTTGGTCATTAGCAGATCTTTGAGGCTTGAGTGGGCTTCACTGTTCCTGAGCTTAAAGGCTAGGGATAAGTCAGAATATTTCATTTGGCCATCAAAGGAGGTCCAGTTAAGGGACTGGAAGACTCGACAATGGTTCTCCTAAGGAGGAGCTCTAGCGGCAAACCACCCAATAACATGGTATGAGGAGTTGAGTTTGCCCTGCTCCATGCTCCTGATTGTGTGCAGGATAGGGGAACCATAGAGTAGAGTGAGCAGGAGAGTACAATTGGCCATTTTGAGCCGTGACTCACTGGTGAGGAAGGGACTTAACCTGTAAAGAAGCCCCATTTTTTGGTGCAGGGTCTTTGTTAAATTGTCGACATGGACTTTAAAGGAGACATCTTGGTCTAGGAGGACTCCCTGTTACTTGGTTGAGTTGACAACCTTGATCTGGCTGCCATCTGAGAAGGAGGCATGTAGTAAGCATTGTCTCTGGGGGCCTAGACTCTTTGGTCTGAAGAGCATGGCATTTTTTTTTTCCTGTTGAGGGACGGTTTGTTGCTGAGTAGCAAGCTCTCCAGTATGGTAATTGCAATAGTTCTGCCATAGAAATCTCTGTAAGAAACATTTGTGGTGTAATCTGAGTTTGGGCTGGGGTTTCAGGAAAGTTAGTAGCCACCAGCAGTGTCAGAGGGCAGTTGGCTGACTGCAGTCCCCCCCCACATGGTTTAGAGCTAGGTAGCGATGCTTGCAGTGTGTGCACACCCTCGCCTGCCCTGCATGTGTGCTGCTTGAAGTAATTTGTTTGTGTGAAAATAAAGCAGTACTGCTGCTTGCAATCATTTTTTATACTAAAATACAACAGAACTTGTGTGCATTTACAAATAAAAAAATTGAAATGCAGTTGTTTTGCTATAGAAATCTCTGTAAGAAATATTTGTGGCATAAGCTGAGGTTGGGCTGGGGTTTGACAAAAGTCAGTAGCCTAGCTGCCAGCAGTTTTGGAGTGCTTGCAATAATATTTCTGTGTGAAAATAAAGCAGTACTGCTGCTTGCACCATTTTTTACTACTGAAATACAGCAGAATTTGTGTGCATTTACAAAATAGAAAGTGAATTGCAGTAGTTCTGCCCGTAGAAATCTCTGTAAGAAATATTTGTGGTGTAATCTGACTTTGGGCTGGGGTTTCACAAAAGTCAGTAGCCACCAGCAGTCTTGGACTCCCACCCCCCCCATGGTTTAGGACTAGGTAGTGACATTTGCAGTGTGCGCACACCCTAGCCTGCCCTGTGTGCATGCTGCTTGCAGTCATTTTTCTGTGCGGAAATAAAGCAGTACTGCTTTTTGCAACCATTTTGTGTACTGAAATACAGCAAAACTTGTGTGCATTTACGAAAAAAAAGTCAATTGCAGTAGTTCTGCCATAGAAATCTCTGTAAGAAATATTTGTGTTGTAATCTGTGGTTGGGCTGGGGTTTCACAAAAGTCACCAGCTTAACCAACAGCAGTCTCGGAGTGCTTGCAATAATGTTTCTGTGCGAAAATAAAGCAGTACAGCTGATGGTGCTGCTTGAAATAATTTTTTGGTGCTACAATAAAACAGAACTTTTGTACATTTATGAAGTATTAAGCACTTGAGAGTGTTTAGAACTTGTTCGCATACAGGCAGAGGTGGAAAAAACTACTTGGTCCAGCCCAAGTAAATCTACAGTGGAGGAACAGGTCGGTGATGTTGAGTCTGAACGGGAGTGACAGTCAGGCCATCTTCGATGCCCAAAAATGATTCTTTACCCCTTCCAAGCCTATGTCTTCCAGTAATAGTAGTGCTATGGCTGGAGCAGGACAAAGTGAAACAAGAAGCACAGGCAGAAGGACACTGTTCTTGACTCCCACCACAACAACCAATGTGTCCCCATCTCTCACCAGTACCATCACATCTGTCATTACCACCACCACTACAGAGATCCTGTCTTTCTCTTCCACAACAATGGGCAACATGACTACTATAGCCAGTCCTGTAACTGTGACTGTCACTCCATCTACTACTGAAACTATGAACCCTACCAGCACTGCCACTGCTGTAACAGTATCACCACAGCCTGGTAACCCTGCCACAGTGCATATTACCAGTATGAACACTACAGTTGATACAATTATGCATCCTGCTTCTCAGCTTCTCAGCACTCCTGAAAAAGTTGTAGAGAATGACCAGTCATCTGGTTCTGAGTATTTCCCTCCACATGATGAATTGCCTAGTAACATGTCATCTTCTTCAGCACAGGCATATGTGAGTGACTTTGAAGATGAGGCAGAGTATGCTATGTACCTTGAGGGCAGAAAAAAAAAGGCGGCTGGTAAAACAGCCTCTAGGTGGAGCACTACTAGCAATGGTAGTAGAAAGTAAGGATAAGAATCCCCCTTCCTTTAAGAAGACCAAACAAGCAACACTAATGTTTCTTCGGCAGGCTCCATCACAGCCTGAAAGACATCCAAGTGATGGCAGCACTGGTATGACACCATTAGGGGCAGTGGTCACAGGGCAAGAACATCAGGACAGGACATGAACATCTGTTGAAAAAACAACTGAGGGATGTGATGCTAGCAGAATCACTGGTAACCACAGTGTTAAAAGTGCTGTGTGGCTGCATTTCACTATGTTAAAGGAAGACACAAGGAAGGCAGTCTGTTCTTTTTGCAACACCACTATAAGCTGAGGGAAATCACTCTCTAACTTAACCACAACATCATTACAGAACCACTTGAAGCTTAAGCATCCTCAAGTGTATTGAAACTCACCTGGGTGTGGATAAGGACCCTTGGTTTCACCAAGACAAAACCCCTCCAGTGGACAGGCATGCACAGTTGACAGTGGTCGTGGTACCAATGATAGATCTGATTTTGAGCAACCCAGTGGTCAGAGCACTCCTTCCCCCTCACCAATGCAGGGTCCTGCCTCTACTCTGGTGGTCACTTCCAACTCCATTGATACTACAAGGCACAGACAGTCATCAGCACTTCACACACCACCGTTGTTGAAGCAGTCCACATCAATGTCTCTCATGGCAGTTCCAGTAATGGAAGCTCTGCATGCACGAACAAAGTATCATGCTTCACATCTAACAGCACAGCAACTCACAAAGCTGATTGCTGAGATGATGGCACTGGATCTCCAGCCTAAGTCAGTTGTGTAAGATACTGGCTTCTGACAGCTTCTCAACCATTTGCACCCATGTTATCAAATCTCATCTCATACTACATTTTCTTGAAGTGTATTGCCATGACTGTATGATGGTGTTTAATCTGCTGTTGCTGCTCTGCTTGCAGAGGCTGTTGGTGTTGCCTTGTACTGTACATCATATATCTGGACTAGCAATAACTCCCTGTATTACTATCTCTCCTTTACTGCACACTGCAGTGCGAAACACCCTGCTGCTGCTGCTGTTTCTGATGCATCATCTTGTGACTCACTCTTGGCCCCCCCCACAATCTGATAGTCTAATTAGGTCAGCTTTGCTGAACATCGGACTGATGGAGGAAGACCACAGAGCACATAATATTTGTATGTTCCTGCAAGACATGTTGCGATCTTAGAATGGTGTTAACACCAATTTAAAAGTTGGCTTTTTTGTTACCGACAATGGCACAAGCATGGTGAAAGCCATCAATGATGGCCATTTTGTGAGTATTCGTTGTTTTGCACACACACTAAATTTAGTGGTGACTCATGCACTGCCATAGCAGCACTAGGACCAACAATTTATTATCCACAGTCCATTTCATCTTCAGACATTTCCATCATGCTGTAAAAGCCACTAATAAATTACGAGAAGTTCAGGATCACCTTGGTCTGCCCCAACATCATGTAATACAAGATGTTAGCACTCTGTGGAATTCTTCATACCTGATGCTTTCACAACTCTTTGAGCAGAAGCAGGCTCTACATGAAATGTCTATTGAGGCAGACATTGGAGGGATCCTAGGACATCATGATTCATTAGTTCTTGAGGGCATGGGGAAGGTTTTCGCACCATTTGAGATGAGTACATGTGATCTAAGTGCTTCCACAACCTTGCTTAGTCAGGTTATCCCAGCTGTGCATAGTCTCAAAAGATCATTGCAATGTTTTTTGGCTGACAGTACACTCACTACACAAGCGGTCACTGACCGTGTTAATTAATCATCTTGATGCAGCTGATGCAAGGTTCACCACAGTCATGGATACCTGCCATCACATGTTTGCTACCACGTTGGACCCTGGGTTCAAAGGCAAGAGCCTTCATATCGCCATGGACAGACACAATGTGACTCATTTTAGGCAACAGCTGAGTGAAAAGTTAAATAGTGCCATGCAGGCAGTCAGATACTCAGAAGGGGGAGAACATACTCCACTTCAGGTTCCTGAGGGAGAGAGACAGACATGTAGTGGTTTGGAATTGGATGATACTGGAAGAGATGGGGAAAGGTGGCATAGTGGCAGTGAAGAGGAGAGTGACTGGGCATTACTCAGCCCATCATTGCATCAACAGCAACACAAACACTCACAGTCTCAGCCTCTCTCTGCAGAAAATTTACTTAATGGCTATTTTGCAGAATCAGTTGAGTCATTTGATTCAATGAGAGGAAGATGAAGAGGAAATTCAATGAATGGTTGAAAATCTGGTGTGGAGCTCAGGGTTTTGGCTTCATTGGGGACTGGAGAGCCACCTGGAGGGATGCAGACCTATACTGGTGTGATGGTCTGCATCTGTCCAGGGGAACCAGGATCCTAGGTGAGAGGTTTAAATGCTTCATTGGCAAGCATTTAAACTAGCCAAGGGGGGAGTCACTGAAAAGGAGCAGGGAAATCCCAGCCTCCCCCCACAAACAACAATAATTAGTGAGGTAAACACCAAGGTAGAGAAGTCATTAGGGAGCAGGACAGAAGTAAATGTAAAAAAAAGCAAAGGCAGTAAGGACAGGAATGGGGTTAAAAGGGGTAAGGCCATCAAAAAGTGGAGGGTGATGAGTACCAATGCCCATAGTCTGTGTAACAAGCTCCCTGAACTAGTGGCCTTGATGGTAGAGGATTGCCTGGATATTGTGGCAGTCACAGAAACATGGTACACAGAGAACCATGACTGGGATGTCAACATACCAGGATACACAATCTACAGGAGGGACAGGGAGGGCAAAAGAGGAGGAGGAGTAGCTCTTTATGTAAAGGAAGGGATAAAAGCAACAGAACTAAAGAGTAAACAGGGAGCAGATGAGACATTCTGGGTCACCCAGGAGACAGGAAATGGCACCACAATCTGCATGGGGGTTGTATACAGACTCCCATCTCAGAGAGAGGGAATGTACAAGGAAATGATAGAAGGCTTCCTTAGAATGGCAGAAAAAGGAGAGATATTGTTGATGGGGGACCTGAATATGCCAGATGTTAACTGGAGCACCTTTGCTGCAGGCACATCCAAGAGCAGGGTCATTCTTGATACCCTACAGGGGGCATGCCTCAGACAGCTAGTATTGGAACCCACTCGGGAGGGAGCAGTCTTAGACCTGGTACTCTCAAATGGGGATGTAGAAAGAATCTTAGATTTAGAAGTGGGTAGCCATCTGGGAACAAGCGACCACCAAACAGTGTGGTTCACGATAAACACAGCCATACAATCAAGCCATACAAAAGCAAAAGTATTGGACTATAGGAGGGCTGACTTTGGGAAAATGAGAGAGTGCACTAGAAAAGCACTAGCAAACAGACAAGAAGGAGGGGTGGAGGAACAATGGAGAGTAATCAAAACAGCCATCACAGAGGCAACAAGCCTTTGTGTAAAGCAAATCAACAAAACACAACGAAGGAAAAAAACGCTATGGTTCTCAAAAGAGGTGGCAGGGAAGGTTAAGGAGAAAAGGATAGCATTCAGGAAATATAAGGAAACACAGAAGGAGAAGGAAAGAGAACTTTATCAGTTAAAGCAGAAAGAGGCTGGGAAGGCAGTCAGAATAGCAAAGGCCCAAACTGAGGAAAGGATAGCCAACTCTGTTAAGAAAGGGGATAAGACCTTTTATAGGTACATTAGGGAGCTAAGAAAGACCAAAGGAGGGATACTGAGGCTTAATAAAGGGGAAGGAATTTGGGTAGAGGGTGACAATGAAAAAGCAGGGATACTGAATGAATATTTCTGCTCAGTATTCACAAAGGAAGAGGAGGGGGAGGTACCTAAACCAAACAAGAGAAACACTCTGAAGACAGGGGTTGATACCAGTCCATTTACAGAAGAAAGGGTTCTGAAAGAACTAATAAAATTGAAGGCAGACAAAGCAATGGGGCCTGATGGGATTCACCCAAGAATTCTAAAAGAACTAAGGGTAGAACTAATGACACCGCTGACTACTCTCTTTAACAAATCATGGGAGGATGGGGTGGTACCTGAGGACTGGAGAAGGGTGGATGTGATTCCTCTTCACAAAAGTGGGAGCAGGACAGAGGCAGGAAAGTACAGACCAGTTAGTTTGACCTCAGTGGTAGGTAAAATGATGGAATCACTTCTGAAGGAAAGAATTGTTGAGTACCTAGAGGCCAGTGAGGCACAGGACCCAAGGCAGCATGGATTAATGATGGGAAGGTCATGTCAGACTAATCTAATAAATTTCTTTGACTGGGTGACCAAAGTAGTGGACCAGGGATGGGCTGTGGACATGGCTTACCTAGATTTTAGCAAGGCATTTGATACAGTCCCGCACAAAAGATTAATACACACATTAGCCAGCCTTGGAGTAGATCCCAAGGTGGTAGCCTGGATAAAAAATTGGCTAGACAACAGGATGCAAAGGGTAGTAGTAAATGGAGTCCGCAGTGAAGAAAGGAGGGTTACTAGCAGGGTACCGTAGGGTTCAGTATTGGGACTGGTCCTTTTTAATGTCTTTATAAGTGACATTGCAGAGGAACTGGAAGGAAAAGTATGTCTCTTTGCAAATGACACAAAGATCTGCAACAGGGTTGATACACAAGATAGAGTGGAAAGGATGAGAATGGACTTGGCAAGGTTGGAGGAATGGTCAAATGTATGGCAGCTCAGATTCAGAAGTGCAAGGTAATGTACCTGGGAAACAAAAACCCAGGGCAAGAGTACACAATGGGGTTGAGATACTGACAACAGTAAAAATGGAAAGGGACCTAGGTAATTATATCAGATGACCTAAAGGTGGGCAAGCAATGTGAGAAGGCAGTAAGAAAGGCTGGGGGATACTGGGATGCACAGGAGAGGCATCAATAGTAGAAAACAGGAAGTTGTTATCCTCTCTACAGACAGTTGGTGAGACCCCATCTGGAGTACTGTGTTCAGTTCTGGAGACCCCATCTCAGCAAAGACATAGACAGAGTGGAGGCTGTCCAGAGGAGGGCAACAAAAATGGTGCAGGGTCTGCACCAGAAGACATATGAAGAAAGACTAAAGGAGCTTAATATTTATCCCTTTGAGGAAAGGAGGGAGAGAGGGGACATGATAGAAACTTTCAAGTACCTCAAGGGAATCAACAAAGTCCAAGAGGGTGCCATCTTTCAGAAAAAGAGATGTGCAAGAACAAGGGGGTACAATTTGAAGATAGAGGGGGAACAGCTCAGAGGTAATGTGAGGAAGTACTTTTTCACAGAGAGGGTTGTGGATGCATGGAACAGCCTCCCTGAGGTGGTCGTGGAGTCAAGCACAGTGGGGAAATTCAAGAATGCATGGGACAGACATAAGGCAGTCCTAGTGGGGTGTAGGAGGAAGGTAGCTGTTGGTTAATTAGGATCTGCAGCTTATCTGTTAGGTAGGAAAATGGGCAGACTAGGTGGGCCAAGAGGTCCTTATCTGCCATCAAATTCTATGTTTCTGTGTTTCTATGTTGATGTTGATCCACTGGGTTACTGGGTTCAGAAAATGAACTCCTCTCCTCACCTGGCACAACTTGCTTTAAAATACCTAAGCTGCCCTCCTACAAGTGTGCCATCCAAGAGGATGTTTAGCACTCTGGTGATGTTGTTGAGTCACACTGTTCCAAGTTGGACCCTCAACACGTTGAACAGCCAGTGTTTCTTAAGCTAAACTTACCAGTAATTGGCTACAAATATGATCTGTCCACATAAAACTGATCTACAGTACAGCCCTCAATCTGCCTAATGTTACAAAAGTGTAATGTTACCTTTTTTTTGGCTCACCCTTTCTTTTTTCTATCATGTAAAATATTTAAATAAAAGGGTAACTGAGTCTCCACTCCCTGGCATATAACTGAAGGACCACCATGAGGCCACTGTTAAACTAGAAACATTTAAATAATGTATCATGTTTTAATGACCTTACTATTGTGTACTTTAGGTTACTAATTATCTTTTGGTAAAAGACTGTTTGGCCCATACAGTTAGCCCAGATTTTCCATCCCTGCCTTATTGGTCTCATCTGCAGACCCTAAAGCAACCCTGATGTCTCCTTGCCTGTTTTCAAATATACCCAAGCCCTATGCATATCTCATGCATGCTTGAAGTCCCACACTGTTTTCGGTGCCATCACTTATGCCTGCAGTCCATGTCAGTCACCTACCATACCTTGCATGAATGTTTCTTCACATCTGTCTTGATGAATTCCCCATTCAGCTTCATCACATGCACCCACTGCCCCTGGTACTTGTGCTGTTTCTCATTTAAAAGGGACTCCCCTTATGTGCCTCTTGAAGTTACGAGCGTGCAAGGGAACTGCACAACACATGCTTGTAACACAGTAATTTTTTGGAATTTTTTCACCAGATTTGCAACATAGGCTTTTTGGGAGCCCAGCTCATGAACAGTGACACAATTGTTTCATTAATTGATCCCAGAAGGTGATTCCATGCAGAGACCATGAAATCACCTTTCAGGACTGAATAATGACATAACAGTGACTGAGTTCATGAGTTGGGGTCCCAAGAACCCCATGTTGAAAATTTGAACCAAAAGAATCCACAAAAGTGGCCTAGATAGCCACCTAAATTGATCCCACCCATTTATGTCATTGTACAGTTTACTGGCATTTCTTCAGTTCACAGTCTGCTTTGAAGAGTGCAGACATGTTTCCACTCCACCGAAGATCATTGCGCTGGACTCCGGAGGTAAGTATGGGGTAGGAAAACATGGGGTGCACAAAGGGTGGGTGTGGGTTGGGGCTGGGGACCCAACAGCAAGTGACCATTTTCTGTGTTTCAGATTATAAAAAAAATAAATAAATAAGCACCATGGACCATTTTCTGTTTTTAACAGGTGTAAGAGTTTTGGGGGTCAGGTTAGCCACACTGGGGTGGTCTCCCAGTGTGGCACACAATGAGTGTGGGGTGGGGGCAGGAAAATGGTGACACGATGGTGGGGGGGTTAAACATGCTGACAGGAAGACTGAACACCCCACTGGCAAGCGTGTCTGTGTTTGGGGGATGATGCCAAGGGGAATTGGGCACACCCCTCAGCCGATTGGGGACAGGGCACTGAAGCCGACAGGGATTGGGTCCCCCATCAGCAAGCATGTCTGTGTTGGGGAAGGATGATGCTGAGGGGGAGTGGGCACCCCCCTCAGCAGACAAAACACAGCAAATGGGCACATGTGCCAATGGAGATTGGGCTCCCCATCAGCAAACAAACTGGGGAAGGGGCATGCTGACAGGGGAATTGGGCACCCCAAAATCAGCTTGCTGGAGACTGTGAGAGGCAGACAGCAACAGCCACCACCATGTTTATTGAAATGTTACACCAGGCAAGGCACACACTGCAATTAGGGGGTGGTCCCTCATTGCAGCGGCAAAATCCTTTCAAGTTGGTGGCACACTTGCAGGCTACTGTCATTGCCAGTGTGCTCCTTCATTGGTGGCACACAGACAAGACCCAAAAAGCAGTGGCAGCACTGACCACAACACTACCGCATCTGCTTCTCCAGAAAGCTGCTCATGTGTGCAAGCAAACATAAAAATAGGATGCAAAACTTCTTACTGATAAATTCAGAACAACAAACAAAACAATCTGTACTAACATTACATGGACTAGAGAAGTAAAATGATGAAACACATACTGAACTCATGAAAAGGGTTTGTTATATTATGAAGGAAATCCTGGAGATAAAACTGTGGCACAAGGGAATACTCTGGGTTCATAGAGAACAAAGCCTTACAAATCAAGACCAAATAACATTTGCTGTTCATGATCAAATCTTATACCACTTGTCTCTTTCTTCATACAGTAAATTGGATAGCATGGGCATATTACTATGTGACTGGGCAGATACAGAACTTGTAGCATCCCAGGATAACATAATTCCAGAATGGAACACTATAATAAGCAAAACCTGTATCCCACATAAGTCCCTCCCCATCCATACAAATTTCCTTCATCCAATCGACTAACCATTACCAAGTGTTAGCAGATAGATCACAGGACTGACTGAATCATGTGACAGCATGGATGGATCAGAACCCCACGTCAGAGGAAAAAGATATAAATTAAAATTTGTTGTCTTGGAACGTTGCAGGTTTTCCTAAGAATGTTGCTGATCTAGAATTTAAGAAATTCATTTTAAAATATACTATAGTCTCCTTACAAGAGACATGGGCACTAGAAGATCTACATTTGGAAGGGTTTACCTCAATCACTGCTCAAAGGAAAAATATCAGAAAAATAGAAGACCAGTAGGAGATTTATCCATTTTTAAGGTGCAAAAAAAACCTTCAAAATGTAATCAATATTCATTAATAAAACAAACATTCTGATGATACTTACTCAATGGGTCCTAAACATGTTTTATTTAATAAACACCTACATTCCACCTCAAAATACTAAATATTATAATCTAGATATCGGGTGTGATCTAGAAACTTCTCTACGTAGTGCTAGGAACACTACACCAGAAGCAGGTATTATTTTAACAGTTGATTTTAATGCCAGACTAGATCCCTTGGCAACACACATATCCAGTAACATGTCAATCCAACAAAATAAACCTATGGATAAAAAAAATATGAAAATGGTAGAAAATTGAAACACTTTTTAATGAACCTTTGTCTGTTTGTCATAAATAGAATGTTTGAAGGGGAAAACTCATCTTATTAAACATATCTACAGTATCTAGCAAGGGTGCAAGTATTGTGGATTACATATGCACATTACCTTGGCAGGTACATTTATACTCAAATTTTAACATTATATTAAGAGAAGTGAATGACCACTTTCAACTCGTCTTAACATCTAAAAATTTGGTGGACACTGAAAAACAAAATGTGAACACCCCACAAATCAAAACTAGAAGCAAAAGAAGAGTACTCTAGTCTCCTGAAGTGTAAGAGAAGATATCCACCATCCTTTTGAATCATTAAACCATGGGGAAAATAAATAGCTTAACTAAGAACACTCCTGCCAAGGTCATGTATGATACTATACAAGATATAAACAAGGATTGTCTGCCTTTCTTGTATCATTCCAGGAAAAACATACCAAAAATACTGGTTTAATAAGGACTGTATAATATATAAAAAAAAACTTGTGGCAAAGTTAGTAAACAATTACCAAGAAACTCAGTGGAATAAAATATACAAGGTAATAAGCACGGGTGACACAAATACATTTTGGCATATGGTTGCACTAGGAACTGGCAAGCATGCCACAGATATAACTGCTCACATACATCCAAATGATTGGGTAAAATAAATCTAATATAGAGCAATCAGAAATAGACTGGGTTCCTACAGATTTGCACTATCCTTTAAATATAACACCCCAAGAAATCAGTGAGACAATCAATCAGACAAAGACCAATAAAACTCTAGAACCAGACAGAATCCACCCATTTGTATATAAATACATCTAGAGTAGTGGTATAACATATTGGCAATTCAATTCAACAAAATGATTGCAGAAAATTATATATCATATTTCTGGAAAGGTAATATTATAATCACAATTCTCAAAAAAGGAGATCCTCACCAGCCTAACAATTATCAACCAATCAGCTTATCAGATTCTTTGGGAAAAATTTTCTCAAGACTATTAATGTCTAGGATCAACATTTGGTTAGAAAAAAATAATATATGAAATGCTATCAGGCAGGTTTCTGGAAGAAACACTCAGCAACCAACAGTGCTTTATAATGCAGCACATTATAGAAAAATATTATGTTAAAAACCATCTGCCATTATATTTCACATTAGTAGATTTTGAGGGTGCCTTAGACAGAATAGATACAGGCCTTTTATGGAATAAATTAAATAAACTTGAAATGGACCACACAATACTATGATTAATTATTAACTTATACTCCAACAACTGGACAAAAGTAATATATGATTTACCAGGGAACCTCACACAATCTTTTTTATCAAACTGCGGAGTAAAACAAGGATGCATCCTTGCACCGTTATTATTTAATCTGTTTATCAATGACTTACCGAGCAAATTCCTGAAAATCCCCTCACACTCACCAGCAGTAAACGGCACTTCGGTATGTGAGTTGATTTATGCAGATGACCCGGTAAGTCTTTCCCTAACCCCCGTTGGATTAAGCAAATATCTAAAAATACTTGAAAGCTATTGCACTATACATAAACTCTCTGTAAATAGAAATAAAACCCAAGTAATGGTGATAGGCAAACGTAAAGTAAAACATACCTGGCTTTTAAATAACATTCCCATAGAACAACTAACTACATATTGATTTCTAGGTTATCATATACCCTCTAATAATAAAAAAACAAAACGTATGAATTATACATTACATAGGTTACAATGATTGAAAAACACCATACTTGGATTTAACCTATAATTCGGGGGCTTCTTCATATTATCTACACTACATGCAACAGAAATTAAATTGACTCCCATTGCACTCTACACAGTAGAGGTTTGGTATAATAATAAAATGGAGACCTTGAAAAGCCAGTCACTCAACTATATACATCTCTATTGCAGCTCCTGAAATCCATATCATCAAATGTAGTGAGAGCAAATTTTGAGAAGGGTACAGCTAAAATATCTAGCAATAGCTGCAAAGTTAGCATATTGGACAAAAGGAACCTCGTGGGATCCAGAAAGACTGGTCAAAAAATGCATGTGAGAAAAATTAAAATGGATAAATAAAGGAATCAAAGCTCAATGGTTAGACCAGATAAAGGAAGTTCTCTGGACACTTAATTTAAAACATCTGTGGGATGATGCAACAAAGGGAATAGTAATTTCGCAATCCTCTAATAAAATCATAAAAGAAAGACTAAAAAAAATTGCCCTTTGAGGAAGACATGGCAAAGATAAGGCAATCTAAATTACACACATGGTATGCAAAAAATAAAATTAATCATAATTTATAACCATACCTAATACACCTTAAGGAGAAAAAAAAAAGAATGAAGAATGAATGATCTTCCTTAGGTTTAGCCTGTAATTATATGCAGCTAAATATCTTGAGTATCTTTACACAAAAGAAAAGCAACAGGAGAAAGATATAAATTGTGAATGTGCTATAGGAGGTCTTGAAACCTTGCTATATGTTTTACTTCACTGTTCCAAATACCAAACAATGAGGATCATACTGTATATCTCACATAGTACTTTCAAACAGAAATAGTTTCTAAAGAAGAAACTTTACAAATTTTAATGTCATCTCAAATTTTCAGATTTTCATTACTAAGGACATGATCTTATATATACAATGGGTATACAATCTTATGAATACCAAGAAATCTATAATATAATTTTTTTGGTTATTAAATGTCTCTCCTATTTTAAAACGTGAACTGTTATAATCATTTCCATGGTATATATTTTTTCTGTTCTTTTTTCTTTATTTTTATTGTATCTTTGTATGTGTTTTTTTACATAATGCATACGCATGTATCATAACTTCTGTGTACACTCTTTTATAAAGATGTAAAAATCGATCCAATAAAATATTTTTTAAGTTTGAAGTGAGAGGGGAGATGAATACCTTAATCTTTACTTCTTTCTTCATTTTCTTTAATTTGTCAGTCTGCTCTCACTGTTGCTGTGCTCTCGCTCCACACTTGCAGCATTTGAGTATCACCTCTCTCTCCACTACTTCCCCAACACAAAAATGGTAAGCTGTTGCTTTTAAAATTAAAATTATTGATGAAAGCTCTACAATTTCCCCAACATCACCTTTCTGTCACTGTACAGAGGTGTCCACTCTCGCTAAGTGGTTCCGCCATCTTCAGTTAACATTTTCTCAAAAACCCACTTGCTCAACCAAACAGCAGGGACTCCATGATGTCAATGTGATGTTGATGTACAGATGCAACATCCTCAAACACGGCCATAGCAACCAGGCTGGCAAAGATGAGGAAGTCAACCGTTTTACCAAAAATATCCCCAAGACTTTTTATGACTTAAAAAAAAAACTGCAAATAATTAAAACATAATAACCTATCACACAAGCTCCTAGCCTATTGCATAAATGAAATATGTGATGGGGAGCTTGTGTGATACATCATTTATCTGCACTTGACCAGTTTGCCCTCGGGCACATCACTCATGGTGTTAACCGCTCATGAGGGTACCCAAGGATAAGCTGCCCTTGTGCAGATAAATGATGTATCCAACAGCCCCCCATTGCAAGTCCCTTATTTTTTATGTATGTTTCACTATGATTTAATATACAAAAAGCTAAAAAACTGTAAAAATATCATAAAATTTAAAATGAATAAAAGGGCGAAGGAAATTTCTCACTCATTACATACTATGGTAATCTGTAAATATGTACTGTGTATGAAAACAGAGCAATTAATGTATCCAGTAACTTCAAGGTTTGAAAAAAATGGTGTTTTATGAAGCTCATTTTTTTTTCTTTCATGTATAACAGGCACTGCAAAGCATGTTTCCAGTGCAGACCACACTAACTATATCTCCAATCTTACTATGGAAGGTCAAGGATCAGGTAAGTCCTTTTCAACAAATATCAGTAACACTGTATATTAAAAGTTTAGTTACATTTTCATGAGACAAACTCCATTTAAGCTTGGCTACTGGATCAGTAGTTAATCCAACGGACATAACCGATCCTGCTGCCAAACACACATTGTATGGTGCAGTACTGCTCATTTCAAGCACTCAGCTTACAAACTATAGTAAAAGTAAGTACTGCAATACTGCAAAAACAAACAAACAGGGCTGTTATTGCAATAAAACTTACAGGCAGATGTGGTTATTTTTGGGCTGGTAAGAGGTGACCACATCCAGTTGTTAAATTTCCAGGAATTTGGGGTCCGGCCTGGTGGCACTGAGGGTTGAATTGCTGGATGCCATGACTCATGCCATGCCAGTGACCCAGGTTCAGGAATGGATTGGGTCACTCGGGGACTGGCAGAGGTGAGGAAGGATCGAATGTTGGTAGACAGCTCTCCTTCCTCAGGGAGGGTGGGACAAGGCAGTATGCTGCTTGACTGACACCCAGTAGTGACTGGATGTCAGTGCAAGCAAGCTGCCAGAACAGTGAGGGCCCCATGTCCAGGGTGCAAGGCTGCCTCCATGAAGGTGGAGTCCAGCCACTCAGCCTATTGCACATTCATGGGACCCCAAGAGAAAACATGAAAAGGGAGCTAGCAGGCTCCATGATGGCCTGAGCATCCAGGACTGGAGAACGAGCCCTCAAAGAAGGGCCAGAGCTCCCTGCTAGCTCTGCAAAAAAAATAAATAAAAAATAAATCTCTTGGAATTTATTAACTCCTTGGATGTTAGTGTAACAAAACTCTTTGGCCCCATATTCAGTCATGGCCACTTGCACTATGCAAACAATACACTGTGTGATCATCTGGGAGCCATATTCATACAGTCAGTGCACTATGTCTGGTGCACAGTGTCTGCATGACTATAGGGCTGTGGTAGCATTACACGAACTACTGATGTGCATTGCGATATAGACATCTCCTGGCAACAGACATCCAGCAGCAAAGGGGGAAAGGGTGATCCAAGCAGGATAGTGGCTATGCTTCTGGATGCCATATTCAGAGAATGGTATGCTGATGGCCACATATGGGGTCCTATGCACAAAAAATGGGTGGGTAATACACACCAGAGGTACATTACCCACCCATGGCATTCCGCACCTGTGGACAGGTGTGCACCAGCTGGTTTTCACTAATGGCTGCCACCTGTCCGTTGCCCCATCTCCCTGGCACCCAGATGCGTGGGGACATTTCTGCAGACTGGGTGTACATCCAATAGGATGCCTGGACCCAGTCTGCTAATAAATGCCATGTGCCATGGTAAGCAAGAAAACAACAGAGGGCGTGATGTGCACAGCCAGCTCGAGGCAGGTGGGTGCCCAGTCAGCCACCCCAGCCCTCTTTGATGATCCATGGGCTGGGGAAGCATGTGGGGGGTCTGCAGTGCCCCCACATCAGTGCCGCTGCAGGCGGTGACAGCATCCGGGGGGTGCATATATCTCTTATGGCTGGGTGTTACAAAGCATAATGTGCACCTCCTGCACTCTGCACCTTTGTGAATGGTGTGGAATGTGGGCATGCCCCGACATGCCCCTGACATGCTCCCCAACCGCTCCTGCTGTGTTGCTATCTGCGCTGCCGGGGGATTGGGTGCCATGGGGCTGCAAGCCCTGATTGATGAATTTAGTGCGGGGCACATTGGGTGCTGAGTGGCTATGCTCCACAGATACACGGCGTGTAGCCACTCTGCACAATAGTGCATAGGGCCCCATGAAATGCAAGGTATTAAGGAGCCACTGACATCTGCAGGAGAGCTTTGAAAGACATAATATTTGGTGGTGAAATCAGTTTATATTTCTCATGAGCTCTGTATGTCTTCTTGCCATTATTTCTTACTGAGGGCAAATGCATGAAAACAGGATCTCTGTTCCTTGAGAGTTCATCTGCTCCTATTGCTTATTCCCAACCTGATGCCGTATTGCTCTGCTTGTGATGTCATAACTATTTCTATGGAAACCAGCTGTGACGTCACAACAGAACATTATAATTTCAAGTAGGGAATAAGCTGTAGAGGCAGATGAACTCTAATAGATTATGATCCTGATTTTGTGGGAACTAACTCAGTAATAAATAAAATGGAGAAGAAACCTATAGAAGGTAAATGAAATATAAGCTGAATTGTTTCTAAATATTATTTCCAAAGTTTTACAGGAGATGTCAGCAGCTCTTTAAGGGTCCATCTGCAAGCCATTAAGTGTCCATTAGCAGCTCTTTGCAAAAACTCTGTGCATTTGTATGCATGAAGGCATCATACAGAGCCTTAAACATTGCCCCTACCCTCACCTGATCCCCATTGCTGGCAGTCTAGTGGTACTCCCCTCCACACTCCAATCACCACTGTGTAAAGATGTAACTTCCTGGTTGTCCAATGTAACCCCCTTCTGCCACAGTTTATGTTACGAAAATATTGAACTCCCTGGCAGTCTAGTGGTAAAAAACTCTCCCCTGATCCCCACTGTGTAGAGATTTAAATTCCTGGTAGTCCAGTAGTACCCACTGATCATCATTGTAAAATGAGACCCCTTCCCAGGTCCAGCCACTTCGCACCCCCATCAGGCACTTGACTCACCTGAATAACACTGCCACTGTTGGTGGACACAGCTGTGGGCAGAGAATAGCATTGATCCTCCTCTCACCTCCTTGGCCAGCTGCCATCACATGACAAGGAGCAATCATGCATAATGTAAAACAACTGTTTTTACAGTATGCATGGGTTGTATCAAGTGGGTCTAATGCCGAATGAGAGGGTGACAGGTGCTGAATGAGTGGACCATGGAGGAGGATGCCTTATTTTACAACATTGATCAGGGCAGGTGGGGCGTACCACTGGCTACCAGGGATTTACAGCTTTACACAATGGGGATCAGGCATATAGGAGGTACCACTTGAATACCAGGGATTTAAATCTGTATGCAACAGGGATTAGGGCAGGAGGAGAGTACCACTGGACAACCAGAGATGTAAATGTCTACACAGTGGAAGTCAGGGTGGAAGGGGGTTATAACCAGACTACTACGAAATTACAACTGCACACAATAGGAACTGAGGTGGGAAGCAGTGCACTGGACTACCAGGAAGTTGATACTTTACACAGTGAGGATTATGGTGGACAGGGGGAGGATGTCTCTACAATGCCTGGCAAAAGTGTTGCTGAAGGTAGGGGAAGGGTGTTGTGCATCACTGTGTGGTAAGCACAGGGTTTTGCAAGCAGTAAATGATGTTGCCTCTGCAATCATTTAGCACTTCCAAATTCAACTAAATACACCCGTATGTGCTGTATGTGAGCAGGTTCCTTCATTTGCTTAGGTCCAGTGGTATAATAAGAGTGATCGCACTGTTCTTTGTGGGCCACGCTATGGGGCTATGTATGGATAGTCTTGCGCTAGTCGTGTTAACGCAGCACTAACATTCTGTATAAGTGGGCCTTTATTTCTCATTGCTTTTCCAATTAATTCAATACTCTATTGAAATCAATGGCCCACCAGAGGTGGCACTAAAATTTTCTGTGAGCTAAAAACAGGTTGGGTTAATTTACCACACATTTTTATTGCATTTGAATGGCTAACACTTTTGCACTTGGAAAATATTGTTCTCTCTGATTTGAGGCTATAAAAACATCTTTGTTGATGTCTACACCCCAAAGAAAACCATGAGAGTTTCCACATCTCCCTACCATAGGTCAATGAGTAAATTTGGATTTGTCCATTTAATACCCTGGATAATGCCCCAGGTGCTTAATTTCATCTAGTTTATTTATGTTGCTCTCACAGATTAGTCATTCTTTTCCCATGCATGTTTGACAGATTTTTACAATAGACATGCAACTCAACCCCCCCCTTGGGCCATCCCTACCAAACTGTCCCTTGGTGAGGAGGGGTGCTGACAATAACCTTGGAGATGACACCAATGTCTAGGGGTATTGAATGGTACAGTCTCATCAGGAACCAACCTCTGTGTAGTGTACTGCTCCCATGTGTAGACTCGACCCATGCCACTGTCCATAGATTCCCTGTGAACCTCTGCAGGAACTACTGTTGCCACACTACTTATGCCCCTTCAAGGAAGACCAACTTATATTTCTTCTTCTACTTGGCCTCCTCCATTTGTTGTACCTCCAGGGTCCCTCTTTGTTCTGATATGGGTGATTAAGGATGTCCATTGTGAAGCATGCCATCAGAATATTCAGTGCAACAATGATGTCTTCTGCTCAACTTCTTCCTTCTCATAGTCCTCATATCTTTAACATCTCCTTGGCTCGGGGTTAAACAGAGCCTCTTTTGTTAGTCAAAAATAGATTTCATTTTGTACTTTTCACTGTACACTTTACCATCCCTACATGCAACTTAAGGCACACTGAACTCATTTAAACTAAACCATAACTGTATATACATTGCCTAGCTGGTGGGCACTGTATCCTCTTAGAAACCTCTCAGCCACAGGGCAAGACACATTAAGCAGTAAGTTGCTTACAAAACTCCAAGCAATCACAGTAGTTACAAAAGCTAATGCACTTAGCATGAGGATTTGACAAGAAGCAAGCAGCTGTCGCCCTGACCAAATGTCCTATTTTGGACCAAGTTTCAGTTTAGCATTCCAAATCAGTTATCACATTCTGCATACAATAATTTGACAATAATCACTGTTATTGTACATGTCCCAGACCAGCTGCCACAGGTTCAATTCTCATAGCAGTTCAAATGGCTTTCAACATGTACAATTCACATCACCATTCCCTCCACCATATTACTTTCACTTGTATTATATTTCAGTGAATCATTTCCATGTTACTTAAGTGGTTACACACAGGGATATCAACAGCTACATTTAGGGCCCCTCACAGCAGCGAGTAGGAGAAGAAGACATCAAGGTGTACCCATCTCTGACTATCATAGAAAGATAGTGACACAGTGTCTCTGTGGGAGGTGAAATGAAGGAGTGTACCCTTCTGAACACAAACACAGCAAAATGATGTACAGGCTACCTCAGTCACTCTGTCCCAAACCCAGTGTCTCCATGGGGGTTGGAGTCAGTGCCCAGTGTGGTCACAGCAACAGTGGTTTATCATCCAACTGGGTCTGTCCCTTGCCCCTGTATTTAGAGCCAAAGCACCAGCTGCCCTGATCTTCTACCTAACCCAAAGACCCCTCACTCTAGGCCATAGTCCCCTGACAGCTCTTGATTATGCCTGCAACTTCATCACCATCACAGGAACAGAGAACAAGTGGTACAGAAGCCAACAGGAGACAATCCTTGAGAATGAGCCCCCACCAGGCCCCCACTGTCTCCAATCTCAGAAACTGGCCTGGCCTGCACCTGAGCCTCCAGAGACCTGCAACAGAGGTAACAAGTGCCACACTGACCCAGGAACCTTGCCACCATTCCCAGGCCTGCAGGCCCTCTCCAGACAGTCACAGCTGGAGAAGTTCACATTGAGGCATATATGGCCAGATTAAAAGACGTCATTATGTATACACTGGAGGAGAGGAGAGAGCGGGGGGAAATGATTCAGACCTTCAAGTATCTTAAGGGCTTGAACAAGGTGCAAGTGCATAGGTTCATAGGTTCATAGGATGTTACGAGTTAGGGGAACCGAATGGTCCATATAAAACTCGCCACCTATATAGGTGGAGGAAAGAAATCAACAGCAGCTATTTAATAAATGATGTTTTTCTTTTACCCGTGTAATAATCAAGTCTATTTTTAAATATTGCTAAACTATCACTGTTTACAACATCAGAAGGTAATAAATTCCAAGCTGGAATTATTCTCTGAGTGAACCAGTTATTATGTCTGTTTGTCTTATTTGTATTCCCTTTTAATTTTAAATGGTGAGATCTTTTGCAAAAGTGGTCAGTATATCTGACTAGCCCTAGGGTTTCCATTAGATAATCATTTTTAATAGCTTTATAGGTAAAGCAGAGATCTCCCCTAGTTTGTCTATATTGTAAGGAATACAATCCCGAGTGTTCCAATCTTAGTTCATAATTCAAGTTTTTTACAGTAGAAATGTGTCTTGTGATTCTTCTTTGTACTCCCTCTACTAATGTTTTACATTTGACTGTGGTTGGAGCACATAAAGGGGTGCAATATTCAAGATGTGGGCAGACTAATATTGAATAAAGTGTTATCATGACCTTGGGATCCCTACTTTTGATGTTTTTAAATATACAAGAAATTATTTTACGACATTTTTTAACAGCTGTTTTGTTATGCATGTCAAAGGTTAATTTATTGATTATTACTCCCAAGTCAGATTCATTATTGATTTCTTGTAATTGTGTGTTTTTTATTTTGTAGATATATTTAATATTATTGTGCCCTAGGTGCATAACCATACATTTTTTATTGTTGAAGCTCATGTTATTATTTTTTGCCCAGTATACAAGATGATTTAGATTGTTTTGCAGATTACTTGCAGATGATACTTTATTAACTATGCAGCCCAATTTACAATCATCTGCATATTTGACTATCCAGGTGTCACCTGTAGATTGCATTGATGAAATAAATATTTTAAACAATGTAGGCCCCAACACCGAACCTTAGGGTACCCCACTTGTTACGGATCCCCATTCAGATTGATATCCTCTTAATACAACTCTCTGCCTCCGGTTAGTGAACCATGAGCAAATCCAATTCACTATATTATTTTGTGTTTTAATTTTAAGAAGTATTTCAATCAATATTTTATGTGAGACTGTATCAAATACATTAGAATAGTCAAGATATATGACATCCACTGGCAAACCATCATCAAGGGCTGCACTGTTAGGTTCGAAAAAATGCATTAAGTTAGTCATACAGGATCTCCCTGGTTGAAAACCATGTTGGCTAACATCAACTAAATCGTTTTGAAGAATATGTATCTCCATCCATTTTTGAGTAAGTTTCTCTAGTGTTTTGCAAATGACAGAAGTTAGGCTTATGGGCCTGTAGTTACTAACATCTTTTTTGTTACCACCTTTAAAAATGGGGGTCACAATAGTTTCATTCCAGATAGGAATAGTTTTCCCTTCTTGTAAAGAAATATTAAAAAGTAAGGTAAGGGGACCTATTAGAACCTGACTTAGTTCTTTAATCAATTTAGGGTGAATCCCATCTGGTCCTGGTGAACCATTTTGTTTTAAGTGAGAAAAAGCTTCCATTATTTCGTTTTCTGTAAAGGGAATCCATTCTAAGCTGTTACATTCTGGTGGAGTAGATATTAATTCTTGACAATTGAATATACTCAAGAATTGTTTATTAAACTGTATTGCCATTTTGGCTTCATCCCTAATAATTTCATCACCAGTAATCTAAGGACCAATGTTAGTTTTATCACCATGCAGGGACCCTATGTAATTATAGAAGCTTTTTTATCTGTTCTTTTTGTTGCTAAGTGTAATTCTAGGCTACATTTAGAGTTCCTTATAAGTTTTTTTTACAGTAGTTGCACTTTTTTTTATATAGTTCCCAGTTAACATCTGAAAACACTTTTTTTTGTAGTGTTTCTTTTTCCTATTAATGGCACTTTTAATTTTCCCATTACACAAAATCAGTACTCTCCGGTTATTTTTATATTTTGTCCTGTTTGGGACCCATTTGTTTATGCAGTATTGTAATTTATCCCATAGTAAGTTCCATGTCCTGATCAAATCCTTATTGATAAGTTATTTTTCCAATCCCAAAGTGCTAGATATTCTCTTGTACTTGTATAGTTAGCTTTATTGAAGTCTTTCACAATAGTAGTCCCACTAATATGTGTTTTAGAGGTAATTATGCTTAATTTGATCATGTTGTGGTCACTGGTGCTCAGGGGTTCAAGGATACATGGGGTAATAATATCCACATCACAATTTGTTAAGACCAAGTCTAACAAACTGTTACCTCTGGTATTACCCTGAACTACCTGTTGCAGATTTGAATTAATTGTAAAATTAAGAAATTTGTTTGCTAAAGATCCTGAGGCGTTTAAGGTGGATCAGTTAATACTGAGAAAATTAAAATCACCCATCAGGATTTAGTCTGAACATATTTCCGTGTTCTCCAAAGTAGACAGAAATCTATCATTTTCAATATGATCCAAATTGGGGGTATGATAAGCTAAACCAATTGTTAAATATTTACTTGGTAAATTAATATTTACCCATAAGGTTTCTGTTTCATAGTATGGGGCTATGGTAGTATCCAAAGTATGGGATTTGTATTTTTCTGAGACATATAGAGATATCCCACCTCCATTCTTGTTTTGTCTTTTTTTAGAGCATCTATTGTAACCTGGGATATCAGTACCCAAGCCATTGTCCTTTAACCATGTTTCTATAATACCACATATTGCAATAGCTTGTTCTGTTAGTATATATTTGAGCTCAACAATTTTATTTGTTAAGCTTCTAGCATTAGCTAATAAAATATTAATTTCTTGGAAATGAATATCAGATTTACTTTTATTTGATTGTGTATTTAAAGCATTGTTAAGAGTTGCAGAGTCTGTCTGCCTCTCCCCCAAAGTATTCAGTTTAAAGTATTATTTATGAACATGTTGAATTGTTTCCCAAGAACAAGGCTGCCTCTTCTACTCAGGTGTAAACCATCACCGCAGTATAGTTCTGGGTGATTCATAAATTCCTCGCAGTGTGTGATGCATTTTATCCCCTGCTTGCAACACCAGGAATGTAGCCATAAATTTATATTTTTAATTTTAGTATTAATAAATTTTGAAGCCCTGGGTATGGGAAGAATTTCTGAAAGAGCAATAGTACAACCCATATTTATTAACTTATTTGTGAGGGCTACTAAGTTTTGCTTTACTTCCAGTACCGAATTATGGAAAACATTATTTGCTTCTTCGTGGATAAGTACTACAGAGGAAGTGTCATTTATGTTGTCTATATTATTGACCATTAGTGTAATATCTTCAATTCTTGCTTCACTGAAATGAGATAGAGTTCAATTAACCTTGTCGGTATTGCAAATAGCCCTATCCAGGTGTTTTATTATTGAGTCCCCAAGTACGTAAATTGATGGTGATATTTGAGAATAAGATCTGGGGCCATCAATATGGGTACATAAGGTCAATAGGTTAGTTGAAGAAGTGTCAATGTGGTTTGATTCCCTAATACCTTGATTAAATATTATGGTTGGGAGATCACTGTTTTTGGTTTGTTCCTGTGATGAATTACTTATGTCAAGGGATGTTGTTGCTGTACATTTCAAATCTCTAGTGTGGTTTATAGAATTATTATTACTGGACATTTCTATATTTGGATCTGATTCAGTGACTTGTATAAGTGGATCAAAAGAATTGAAGAGAGAAATATTAAAGGTGTCTGCCCTCCTTCCTTTTTTTGGTAATTTTGCATTCTGAACTGTGTACCATTCCTCTTCTGTGGTTTCAGATGTATCTATTTCCCTAGCTCTTTTTCTGTTAATGTCTGCATTTGGTGTATCTGTAGGAGGGGGCATGCAGTTTGATAGTAGTATTGGGATTGAGTTATTCGTTTGTCTTGCAGGTGCTAGAATAGTAATAGGTGTTTTATCTAAAGAATGATATGGATTATTAAATTCAATATGAAATCTAGCTGCCATTGCCTTTTGACTGTTTTCCACATCAGTCATTCTAGAGTCAAACAAATTTATTTCGTTAGTGAGGCACTCAATTTGTTCACAATTACCACATCCAGATAATGTGCAAGTATTATCTGGTAGAATTTTGTACATATCACAGGAAATGCATTTCTAAGCAAATCCCCCATTTACAATCTGTAGTATTTCTGCCATTCTTATAATACAGATTAACATTACATTACCTTGCAGGTACACTGGTAGTAAACCAAGTAGGGTTACAGAAGGTTGGAGCAGCACGTTTTACAAGATAGTCATAAACTAAATAGTTTCACTTTATTATGCTTATTGTACCTTCTGTATTCCAAATGGATACCTTAGAGACTGGTTTTAAAGTTAATAGATATGCTATTCCATGCTAAAACATGCAAAAACATGTGCTTAGATGCACGTGTCTTTGTGCGCGTCTCCGGGCACAGCAGACATGTGCTCACCCCTCTCGCCGAGAGACAAGCTAGAAATATTCTCCTGTGACCCAGAAGTGCTATCCAAGGTCACCATTTCCCCAGTGTAATAATTGTGCAAATTAAGTTTATAAAATGAGAATACAAAATAAAAAAAACACTCATGCATGGCATAAAATCACAATCTCTGCACAATAGTTAATTTTGAGTGCCAAGAACTGAGTTGTAGTCCCCAAGAATATGTGAGGGAACTACAGCTCCTCTTTCTGTATTGAATTACAGGGCTCCATGCCTTGAGAGGAGTGGGAGACATTTTTCAGAACAAGAGGCGTACAAGGATGAGGGGACATAATATGAGACTGGAGGGGGAAGGAAAAGGGGAACTGTGAGGAAATTCTTCTTCATAGACAGGGTGATTGATGCTTGGAATAGCCTACTCCAGGAAGTGGTGGGAGTTGGCACAGTGGGGGGGTCAAACATGCATGAGATAGACATAGGGGAACCTTAGATGCAGGGAAGAGAAGCAAAAACCAATGACCATGTAGGGTCAATGGCCGCTGTTGTAGGCAGGGAATATGGGCAGACTAGGTGGGCCTAGTGGGCCTTATCTGCCGTCAACTACTACCATTTGTTTCTACTTACTATTGAGGTATTAATCTGGATCTCCTAAGCTCACCGGCATCCTGGATTGGGAACCCCAAAAACAGTATAGCATAGTGGTAGTACTAAGGAGGCAGTATAGCATAATAGTTAACAGCATTGAGCTGCAAATCTGGAGAACTGGTTTTGAATCCCACAGCTACCACTTAAATACTGTGTGATCATGAGCAAGTCACTCAACTTCCCTGTGCTCCCAGGATGCACCTGGAAACAAGCCTTTGCTTAGTGTGTCTTTCCTGTACAAAAAGTTAATAAATAAATAAACCAGAAGAACTAGAAATACTTTAGGTGGGCTAAAGTCATTATTTGTGTGCCTATTTATGTGCCAATAGTGAGTGGGCAAGCATTGTATGGGAACCCTTCCAACAAATAAGCAATTGCAAGTGCAAAAACCCTGGCACATACACTTATTGTCACTATGTAGAACACACACTGCAAAACAGTGTAAACAGGATATACCTTGTCAACATTTCAGAACACTGCACACCACAGAACCCAGTGCAATAATTAACTTTATATATGCACTTTAATCACTGGCACATTACTGTAGCTTATGCAGGCCATATATCCCATAGAAGAAAATGTGCCTAATGCTCAACTGTCTCAAATCACCAATGATTAATAATTTTTCAATGATTCGTTAGTTTTCCTTTGGCTGAAATTATTACTTGCAAATGAGTTAGTTGCTAACTCCTTGTAGAATAAACTTCTAACTAATTCTTTATCATTTGGCAGTTAGTCATTTACTAATCTGTCTCCTGCTTAAGAATTAACTAATCCTTATTAACTGAGTACTGTTTTGCCATTTATTATTAGATGAGATTATGTAATGGCTCAGTTATTTTCAGTTAACACTCAAATTTTTAGCATTAGTTGATAATTATACCGATTCCACAGGTACAATACATAGTTATTAGTTAAGAATAACTAATTTCTCAGTTTCCCAAAATGTGTTCTGTGTCAAAATGACAGATCTGCACTATCCTCTCTCTCTCTCTCTCTCTCTCTGTCCTGGTTATGCACTCGATTGCAGTAGAGGGAGCCCCTATTCCTGTGAATGATCAGGGGAGCTGGTAGACATAATTTGCTCCACATCATGTACTGTATCAGGATTCACTAAAATAATACTGGATCTGCAGGGGTTGGAGGGCTGTGGTTTCTTAAAACTTCCAATTAATTAAAGCTGCTGAAAAAAGTATATTTTTGTAAGCAAATATTATAAACATAGAAACTGTTGGCAGAAAAGGACATCCTGGCCCACCTAGTCTGCCTAAAGACCCTACCTACTGTATCACCATAGACCCTAATTGATCTCCAGCCTTTCCCTCCTCCCCAGCCTTGATACAAAGGTCTCCTTGTATCTATCCCATGCATGTCTAAAACCTGTTACCATTTTGGTACCCACCACCTCTGCTGGGAGACTGTTCCAGGCATCTTCCACCCTTAACATGAAGAAATAGTTCCTCACATCTCCTTTAAGCCTCTCCCCTGCCAGCTTCATATCATGCCTCCTTGTCCTTCAGCATATCTTTTTGTGCAATATGCCACCCTCCTGTACCTTATTGATACCCTTTGGGTATTTGAATGTTTCTGTCAAGTGTTCCCTTTCTCTCCTTTCCTCCAGTGAGTACATACAGTATTTAATTCCCTGAGTCTTTCTTCATAGAGCTTCTGATGCAGGCCATGCACCATTTTGGTTGCCCTTCCCTGTATTGCCTCCACATGGTCTATGTCCTTCCTGAGATGGGGCCTTCAGAACTGGACACAGTATTCCAGGTATGGCCTCAACAATGATCTATAAGATATATAAATTGCAAAAAATGGTGTTAATGCTCTCATTAGGATTAAAGCCACAAAAGTAGGGAAATGTGGTTTTAGGGTGTTCAACCCTAACACCCCAGCCCCACCCTCACATACCAACAGGTATCAGGGTGTGTCTTGGGGTTGTCAGCCCTAACACTCACACCATTCCATAAGTAAATAAGCTGAGATGGGTACAGTATAGGAGAATGGGATTTGCATGAGGGCTGACAATCCCAAGGCACACCCCCATCACCTGTTGGTGTGTGCAGGGTGGGGGTGGGGTGTTAGGGTTGGAAACAATAATGCCACATTTCTCTGCTTTTGTGGCTTTAACCTTAACTAGAGCATCAATGACATTTTTTGCAAATTATTTTCTTACTTTTTGAGATAGTATAATTGTATCGTTATCTGAATTTGGGAGCGCATGGCCCTCTGGACCCTGCACTCCTATCCCTCCATAGATGCATATACTGTATGTATGTAGCTGTAGAAGCACAGGGTCCTCTGGGCTCCTCACTTCCATTTACAGGACAAAAGTGACCAAATTGTCAGCATAGCCTTCTTATTACCCCACCTCATGTACCCAGTACAGAAAAGTTTCAAATCCATGCCAAAACATAATTATGGGCAACTGCAATGCCATTCCACACCACAGGTGCGAAAACATGTTTTGGCCAGGATTTAAAAATGACAGCTGTGACATACATGAGGTGGGGTAATAAGAAGTCTACCTTGAAAATCTGGGGTCAAAATATTTGACAATTTCCAAAGTTACGAATGTGAGTAGTGAAATTGCAACAAATGGTCATAACCTTGCCATTTTTAACAATTGTGACCCCAAATTTTCAACATAGTCTTTTTATGACACCACCTAATGAACAAAGTCATGAAAAATTGTCAAATCTTGCACAAAAGGTGATTTTGCCAACTCACCATGAAATCACCTTTTGGGTAGGAGTTACATAATGACAGTCATATTGGTCATGTGATGGGGTTCTCAAAAGGCCATGTTCAAGATTTGGGGTTAAAATCTCAAAACATAACTAAATTATGCAAAAAAGTTGACCCTCCCATTGAAATACATTGAACCGCATTTACCTTAGTTTCTCAAATTGCAGACACCAGTTACAGCAGCAAGATGTGTCTTTGATCAGAGAGTGGGTGCTGAACCTGAAACCTGTACATGTGAGTGAATGTGTGTGGGGATGTACTGGGGAGTGTGGGGTGTTAGGTGCTGAGTGGGAGATGGGGTTGGGGGCCTGATCAGTGAGGGACCATTTTATTTACAGGTTTACAAAAAAATAACATCTAGGGACTGTTTTCTTTATTACAGGTTTTGCCTGCAATGGGAGGGTGGCAGGCACCATAGAATATAAAATTGAACAATGGGGATGATGATCCTAGGGTGGTGGTGTGCCACTAGACACATGGGAATATATGACTAAATAACATGGATGGTGATCAGTGGGTAGAGGTTGCTACTAGACACCAAGGAAGATATTTAGTTATTTACAGGACAATGATCTGAAGAGTGGGGTTGCCACTAGACACCAGGGTTATAATTTATAAGGATATGGGAGCATGGAAGGGTGCCACTAAACACCAATGCTTTAACTAAATAAATCCTTTTTCACCAGCTGATTTCCTTTTTGCAATGACAAAAAAGGATTAGAGTAAAATGAACTTAGTGAGTCACAAAAAGGGATTTAAATAGTTAAAAAAATGTTCATAGGCCATGGGAGCTACAACAAAATGCTACGTGAAGCTCATCAGCTCCAGATGAGCAAGCTAATGTACATATTTGGATATCTGTAAAATAAGTCCCTGAACAGTGTTATGACATTTTGTGTGTGTGAAAAAAGAGAAAACAAGATGGCAGCTCACAAAAAAGGATTTTTTTCTGGTGAAAAAGGATTGGTCCCTTACAAAAAAGAATCCTTTTTTGTGAGACTAAAATCCTTTTTAGTTTCATTCTTCTATCCTAAAAAGTGAAATGCCCACTGAAAATAATGGGACCTTAAAAATGCAATAACTTTGGAAAGGATTAATATTTTTGCACCAAACAAGCGCAAGCCTTTTTTGTAACCCAAGCTCTATCTATCTTACAAATTTCACACTAGAAGTCTATACTGTCTGCATGCAGGGTGATGAGAAAAAAGTGCAAAAAAGGGCACATTTTAAGATTTTTGCACTATCTGGATCTCAGAATCTGCATATCCAGCTGGAACAAAATTCTGAACATCAAGAGATCTACCACATGAGACAGCACATGCCAAATGTTGTGCAAATCTGTTGAATGGTTGCAAAATGATTAAAGTGCAAAATTTGAGGTTTAACATTAAAGTGCCTACTCAACCCTAACTACAGGAGAATGGCCGTGTCCGTATATTTGATCTGTTTGTCTGTCTATCTATCTATCTAGCTATCTATCTATCTCTATCTATGCAATGTTTGTGAGGATAAAGTTTGTCAGATATTCCTGATTTCCTGATACCTACAGGGTAGTTAGACCTAGAGTGAGAATAACATGTTTATCCTCACTCTAGGTCCTCATGCCATGACAAATTTATTCACACTGAAGGTTGACATTAGCTGGAGCTGGCAGTATGAGCTGTAAACTCCAGCCAGTCACTTTCTCTTAAACACCTTTCAAACCCATCAGTAGTGCAAGCAGTTTCAAAACCCCTGCTCACTGACATGCCAACTTTGCCTAAGAGTTTCACTTCTGTGCTGCAGCTGCAATATCACTTTTCTGCATAGAAAAGTGTTATATTTTTATGTACAGATATTTTTATAACCCCCTTCTTTTATACATCTTCTGCCATTTACATAACTATGTCTGCTCATACCTGCACTTGTTTTCCCAGACCCCAATCCCCAAGCATCACTCACATTCTTCACCAGCTTCTGGGTCCTGTAGCCCAACTGCACTTTCTGGCCAGCTTCAAGCCACCACCACCTGGCTAAATCTCTAAAAAGGTTCTGATGTCCCACACAGCCGCAACCTCATATGCTTGCTCCCTAGAGGCAATGACTGCTGATGTACAGCATCATGCACAAAAATGAAACTACCACTCAGTTTTAGTGATCTCAACATCTGAGAAAGATATAAAAAAAGCAATTAAAATCCTAAAAAGGAAATAATTCATAAATGACAATGGTCTTGCATAAAAGAGATATGACATGGCTAGGAAATATCCATGATATTCTTCCCTTATGCACCTGGACCTCTGACATCATTCATGGCTCCTCCACTCATGTTGTCATAAAGTAAAGGTGCACTTGAGGAGAATATTATTGATAGTCCCAGTCAGACCATTACATATCCAGTATAGCCTACAGTGGATAGAATAATGAGCTGTGAATGAGACTGGTACATTCAGCAGACCAGGGTTTGATTCCCACAACCTCCACCTGCATAACATGTGCCCTAAGCAAGACACCTATCACTCTTGAGTGACCCCTGAAAATGGGCTTTTTGCCTAATAGGCCATACCTAGTTACCAAAAATAAATACATATATATTAGAGGCAAAAAACTCCATTTAATGCATCAGTTAGGGTTGTTCCACAGCAACAAAAGTGAGGAAATTTGATATTAGGGTTGAAAACCCCCCTTGGATCCCCCAGCCAACCCCCCAACTGGCATTGGGGTGCACATTGGGGTCATCGGTCCTAACTCTCACCCCATCACATGTGTAAAGAAGCAGAGGTATAGGAGAATGGGGTGAGAGTTAGGACCAAAAACAATGCACGCTGTCACCTTAATCGCACCCAATGCTGGTTGGGGGTGGAAAGAGGTCCAAGGGGGTTTCAACCCTAACACCGAATTTCCTCACTTGTGGCTGTGGAACAACCCTAACTATGCGATAAACAAATTTTGCCTCTATTCCCTCTTTTGAGAATGATAATGAGAAATAGTGAGCGTAATATGGTGGTGAACCGCAGGGCCCAAAGGGCTACATGCTCCTATGATGTCTTGTCACATAGTAACAGGAACAGCAATGCAAACAGAAGCTCTAACAGTGGTGCACATGGTAATGCAAGCGTGAATGAGAACAGAAAGGATAACACACATGGTGGCGTAGACGGGAACGGTCCGCCATGTGATGTCTTGTCACATAGTAACATGGTGCCCTCAAACGCAAATGGTAATGACCATGGTGACGCAAAGTGAAACAGAAAGAGAAACAGTACTGTAGACACAAATGGTAAAAATTAACGGAAATGCAAGCGCAAATGAAAGTGCAAAGGATAACGCACATGGTGGCGTAGACATGAACGGTTAGTGAAACGGGTACGGAACTGCAAGCGGAAAGGGCAATGGTAACAGTAATGCAAGCACACAGGCTGGTTTTCCCCAAAAGCTTCAATGAAAAAGACAGTGAGTACAAGAATGTATGCATAATAATGGATCTCAGAGCAGAAAATGAGGAGTTGGAATAGTAAATTGCTTATATCCAGTGCCCCGATTTTTCTGCAGCACATCGGAGCAAAGTTCTGCAGCAGGGTTCTCATTTGTCACAGAACTTCTGCGGCACTCAACACCAATTTCTGCGGCAATTCTGCGGCACATTTTTACCCTTAATTTTTTTCCTTTTTTTGTTTTTTTCGCCATATCTGACACAATGCACGCGTGAATACAGTCATTTTATGGGTGTTTGTCACCAAATTTTCAACATAGCCAGTTTATGACCTCTGCTCATGAACAGTATCACTGTGATTTTATTAATCTGTCCGGAACATTGATTTACGCTTACGACTCGCCATTCTGCGCTACAAGGGTGGAAACACATTTTAGGTGAGATGTGAAAAATGACAGCTGTACTACTCATAAGACAGTGTGGTGAAATGGCAATGTTGAAACTCTGGAGTGAAAATATTGAAATTTTGCAAACTTACGAGCCTGCGTAGGAACTGCGCAACGCACGTTCGTTAAACAGTTATTTTTTGGAATTTTTTCACCAAATTTTCAACATAGCCATTTCAAGACCTCTGCTCATGAACAGTATCACTGTGATTTTATTAATCTGTCAATAACATTGATTTCGCACACTGACTGCGCCATTCTGCGCTACAAGGGTGGAAACACATTTTGGGTGAGATGTGAAAAATGACAGCTGTACTACTCATAAGACAGTGTGGTGAAATGGCAATGTTGAAACTCTGGAGTGAAAATATTGAAATTTCCACGAACTACGTGCCTGCGTAAGGAACTTCGCAAATGCAGCTCGATAAACAGTCATTTTGGAATTTTGGCACCAAATTTTCAACATGGGGGTTTTGGGTCCCGTTCTCATGAATTATGTCACTGTCATGGTGGTATTCAGTCCTGAAGGGTGATTTTGCAGTCACTGCACAGTCACTGCGCGAAATCACCCTTCAAGCCTGAATAACGCCATGACAGTGACATCATTCATGAGAAGGGGTCCCAAAACCCCATGTTGAAAATTTGGTGCAAAAATTCCCAAAAATGCCTGAGATATGCAATAAAGTTGAACCCCTCCTATCTAGCCCATTATACAGCTTACCGGCATTTCCTCAGTTCGCGGTCGCCTTTGAAGAGTGCAGACGTGTTCCCGGTCCACCGAAGATCATCGCGCCGGAGTCCGGAGGTAAGTATGGGGTGGTGGGGTGTGGGGAGGCTGGGTGCGCAGTGGGTGGGTGCAGGATGTGGGAGGGGCTCAGGAGACGCGCCGTGGGACAGTTTTGTTTACAGGGAAAAAGACATGTGGGACGCTTGCCACACTGGGGTGGGCTCCCAGCATGGCACAATGACTTTGGAGGCGTTCAGCCGAGGGGATTAGGCACCCCGTCGGCAAAAAAAAAAACAATTAGCACGTTTGCCGCTGAGGTGGGCTCCCAGTGTGGAACAACAATTACCACAGGAGGCGTTCAGCCGGCCCGAGATTGAGCACCTCCGTCAGAAAAAAATTATACATTTGCCATGTTGGGTGGGCTCCCAGCGTGGCATATACGCATTTGGAGGGGGGGGACAGTGAAGCCAACGAGGGATTGGGCACCCCCATCGGCAAATGAAGCGGACATTTGTTCCACGGGTGGCCGAATTCCGTGGGTGAAGGCAAATTCCGAGGATATTTCCGCGGTTTTCCGCATCCGCGGAATCGCGGAAAACTCGGGGGCCCTGCTTATATCTCAGGAACCGTACGACATAGAAAAAAATGTACAAGTCATATGATTTATGACTTTCCTGGCTAGTTTTGTATTTAGCCCCCATTAGGTTGCTAGAATGTCCCAAATTTAAATGCCTAGGGGGCTAAGCATTAGGGGGCTAAGCATTTTTCCGACGAACAGTCTGTATCTCGCACAGTTTCCGAGATACGGGCCCTGAAATGAGCGGCAAACACCGTAATGGTATCCTATGGGAAAAAAAAGAGAAGTTCAGAGTGCCATAACTTTGGCTCCCAGTAATATTTTTTCACCAAACCACTAAAAGGCACATCTGTGGGATGTTGGCTATCTTCCCTCCAAATTTCAGCCCAAAAGACCAAATTGTTATTTTGCAGCAGGGCGCCAAAGTATTGCTGCATGCATCGGACGCTGTAATGTTATCCTATGGGAAAAAGCATCAAATTTGGAGTGCCATAACTTTGCCGCTGTATAATATTTTTTCATGGAAACAGTGAAAGGCACATTTGATAGATGTTTGCTACATTCCCTCCAAATTTCAGCCCAAAGCACCAAACCATTCTTTTGCAGCAGGGTGCCAAAGAATTGCTGTCAGTTTCCCACAGCCTGGAAAAGTACTGTCGAACTTTGTGAAAGTTTTCACAAATTCTTTCGACAGTGTCGATATGCAGTACTTTGTGTGAAAGTACTTTTTCCAGAAATTTGAAAAACATATTTCTGGGGTGTTTTACCCCAAAATAAAGACATGCCTAGCATCCTCAGGGTCCAACTAGGTGAATACAAAAAGAATTAGGTTGCTAGAGGGTCCCAAATTTAAATGCCAAGCATTTTTCTGATCACCAACTGAAAACAAAATGGTGGATTTGCGACAATAAAAGGGCAATTTGCGAAAGTAAAAACTTCATTTGCGACACTGTCAAACTTTTTGTTAACTTTTCCCATTGACTTATAATGGGAACTTGTTTTTTGAATAACTTCTGAACCGTTCAATATTTTTTCATGAAATCTTCAAAAGGCACATGGGGGACCCTGGCCATATGTTCCCTGAAGATTTTGGACCAGTCGCACAAACCGTGCAACCTGTAGAGATGACCGTAGAATTCCAAAAAAGCATAAACATGTGCGCGGATCACACTTAATAACTCCACAGCCATATAAGTGACCAGTAGGAAACTTGGCAGATCCCAAGGCATATGGGTCATGATTATGTATTCCAAATTTCAGGCAAATCCATCAAACGGTTGCAAAGTTATTAAGATGCAAAATTTTGGGTTTAACATGTAAATGGCTCCTCAACCCTTACTATTGTAGCACTACCGTGCTACAATAATATATATATATATATATATATATATATATATATATTGCAAAAATCATTGTTAATTCATCAGTTAGGGTTGATTTCACACTAACAAAAGTCTGGAAATTCAATGTTAGGGTTTCCAACACTATCCCACCACACCCTCACCCTCCACAGACCAACTGGTGCCAGGGTGTACCTTGGGGTCATCGGGCCTAACTCTAACTCTGGGCTCTCTGCTCCCACCTACACATAAGTACAGACACATAGCACAGGCCTAGAGTCATTCCAAGGAACCCTCATAATGCTTATTTGGCAATGTCTCAGTAACTGTAGCAACTGTGGAAAAACAATCTTTTGCAGTTGTATTCATGACCTAGCCACCTCCCACACATGTTGTACACCTGGAGGTGTACTAAACTGCTATTAGGGAAAATCCATATCTTGAAGTGTTTTCAAGATATAGGCACCGAAAGATGCTGCAACTGCCACAATGTTATCCCATGGGAAAATTTGCAACTTAGGAGTGCAGTAACTCTGGAACTGGTATGTTTATTTTCACCAAACTAGCAAAAGGCACATGTGTTGTGCAAGGGCTTGCCACACTGCAAATTCCAAACTGTGTAGTGGAAGTGAGGTAGTAAAAAAAATGGTGGTTTTGGTTGACGCCACAGTGTTATCCTATAGGAAAGATTCACAATTTCAGAGTACTGTAACTATGGAACTGATGTAAATGTTTTTACCAAACCACCAAAAGGCACATCTGAGGTACAAGGGCTTATCACCCTGCAAATTTCAGCCCAAAGGTCCAAACTGTGGTAGTGGTAGTGAGGCGGCAAAGAAATGGCAATGTTTAAGGCAGTACTGTCACAAATTGCAACACTTTCGGCAAATTTGCAAAAGAACGGTGCAAAACATTCACAAATTTGGCAAAGGTGTCACACCATTCTTTCACAATTTGTTAAAGTATGGTGGTGTAAATAAAAAAAAAGACGTGTTTCCAGAGTTTATTTAAAAGAAAAATAATGGCAGCATTGTGTTCCTCTGGCCCCGATTAGGTAAACACAAGTGTCAGTGTTTACCAAGGGCCAGTACAATTTGAATTACCAAAGTTTTTCTCTTCCGATGACTGAAAACAAGATGGCAGCAGTACAACAGTACAGAGGGCATTTGCAATAGACAAAGGTGCTTTCACAGACAATCTGTCACTGTCGCAAGGAAAATAAATTTTTCCCCCCATAGGATATAATGGGAAATTTTAAACTTTAATAACTTTTGAAAAGATTAATATTTTTTCACCAAATCTTCAAAAGGCACATTCTCCATATACCCTGAAAATTTCAGATGAGATGGACAAATCATTCAGGCTGTGGAGACGAGCAAAGAATTTGCAATAGTTGAGGATTTTTCACACTTTTCAACACTCTGCAGCTCCGCAACCACATATTTGACTGGAATGAAAATTTCTATATCCAGAGACCTACAGTACAACAATGTGCATGCCAAAGTTCAGATGCATTGCACAAACAGTTTCAAAGTTATTAAAGTGCAAAACTTTGGTTTAACATAGAAGTGGCCCTGCAACTCTGACTATACCTGCCCTACTGGGCAGGTATTATATATACACACATATATATATATTTATAAATACACACATATTATGGTAGAGTAGCCCTTTTAAGGTTAAAGGGTCAAACTTTGCACCTTAATAACTTTGCCACCGTTCAATGGGTTTGCCTGAAATTTTGGAACGCACAATCAAGAACCATACATCTTGGGATCTGCCAACTTTCGTAGTGGTTGGATATACATCTGCAGAGTTATTAAGTGAGATCTGCACGCATTTACGTTTTTTGGTGAATTCTTTGCTCATACCTACAGGTCGCATGGTTTGTGCTACTGATCAGAAAACTTCAGGGAACGTGTGGCCTGGGTCACCGTTGTGCCTTTTGAAGATTTTGTGAAAAAATATTAAACAGTTCAAACGTTATTCAAAAAACAAGTTCCCATTATAAGTTAATGTGAAATGTTAACAAAAAGTTTGACAGTGTCATAAATGCACTTTTTAGTGTCGCAAATGGCCCTAGCAGTGTCGTAAATCCACCATTTTGTTTTCAGTTGGTGATCAGAAAAATGCTTGACATTTAAAACTGGGACCATCTAGGGACACAATTCTTTTTGTGTTTACCTATTCAAGCCCTGAGAATGCTAGACATGTCTTTATTTTAGGGTTAAACACCCCATAAATATGTTTTTCAAATTTCTGGAAAAAGTAGTGTCGCAAAATAGTGTCACATTCATGACACTTTCACAAATTTTTGCAAAAGCTTTTGCAAATCATGACACTACTTTTCCAGGGTATGGCCAAAATGACAGGAGTTCTTTGCCACCCTGCTGCAAAAGTATGGTTTGGTCTTTTGAGCTGAAATTTGGAGGGAAGGCAGACAATATCTCACAGATGTGCCTTTTAGTCTTTTGGTGAAAACATGTTACAAGGATGCAAAGTTATGATGCTCTGAAGTTGATGTTTTTTCCCATAGACTAAAATGGTGGCGTATGCAGCGCCTTTCGGGGCTTGTATCTAGAAAACGGAGCGAGATACAGAATTTTCGTAGCCAGGAAAATCATGAATCATATGATTTTTTTTTCTACATCATACGCTTACTGAGATTTAAGCAATTTAGTATTCCAACACCTCATTTTCGGCATTATGCGTACATTCTTTGTACACACTGTGTTTCTCTATGCAGCTGTTGGGGAAAAACAAGGTATGTGCTTCTGTTAATGTTACAGTTACTGTTTCCACTTGTGTTTACGTACACGTTTCCATCACCGTTACCCTGTACATCAACTTGTGTGTTACGCTTTGCATTCTTGTTTGAGCTTGTGTTTGCATTACTGTTATCATTTGCATTTCCACTACTTTTTTTGTTTGTGTTTCAGTTTGCATCACTATGGGTATTGGCATTAGCATTTATGGCAGCCTTTTCCTTTGCATTTGCGTTTATGTTTTGTTTTGCGTCTTCGTTGCTGTTACTGTTACCATTTGTATTTCCTATTGCATTACTGTGCCCGTGCACATTACAGTTTGCGTTTCCATATGTGCTTGCATTTCCTTGTGTGTTTCTGTTTCCTTTGGTGTTATTGTTGCTTTTACCATTACCATTTGCGTTTACAATTGCTGTAACGTGACCGTCCACATTACGGTTTGCGCTCGCGTTTATGTTTCTGTTTTCTTTGGCATTATTGTTCATGTTAACTTTACCATTTGCATTTACAATTGCAGTACTGTGCCCGTGCATGTTACGGTTCATGTTTACGTGCGCATTTCTGTTCGTGTTTTCATTTCTGTTACATCTGGTGTTCTTTTTGCTGTAACAATTAACATTTGTGTTTATAGTACTGGTGCCGTCACTGTGCGTGTTACCAGTTGTGTTTTTGTACATGCTTGTGTGTCTGTTTGCATCACTGTTCTCTTCGGCGTCTCTTTACGCTTGCATTTCTATTAACGTTTGCTTTACCATTTATGTTTGCTTTACCATGTGCGTAACCATTGCCGCTTGCATTTGCTTTGCAATTCCTACCACATTCCATTCACTATTTATTGTCCTCATTCTCAAAAAGAATGGAAATTAGAGGCAACAAACTCTGTTTAATGCATCAGTTAGGGTTGTTCCACAGTGACAAAAGTGAGGAAATTTGGTGTTAGGGTTGAACGCCCCCCTTGGACCCCCCAGCCCACCCCCCACCCAGCATGGGGGTGCACGTTGGGGTCGTCGGTCCTAACTCTTACCCCATTCTCCTATACCTCTGCTTATTTACACATGTGATGGGGTGAGAGTTAGGGCCAATGACACCAATGCTCACCCCTATGCTGGTTGGGGGGTGGGCTGGGGGGTCCAAGGGGGGCTTTCAACCCTAACACTGAATCTCCTTGCTTTTGTCACTGTGGAACAACCCTAACTGATGCATTAAACTGAGTTTTTGCCTCTAATTCCCCTTCTTTTTGAGAATGAGGTTGATAAATAGTGAATATATTGCAGTGACGGGAGGGCGGGGCACTTTGGGCCCCGCGCTCCCACCACGTGATGTCTTGTTACATAGTAAAAGGAACTGCAAAGCAAACACAAGTGATAACAGTTATGCACATGATAAAGCAAATGTAAATGGTAAAGCAAATGTTAATAGAAATGCAAGCGTAAAGTGACACCGAATTGAACAGTAACGCAAATGGATAAGGAAGTGCGTATGAAAATGCAACTGGTAATGTGCACAGCGATGGCACCGGTATTGTAAATGCAAATGTTAAGTGTTACAGTAACAAGAACGCCAAAGGTAACAGAAACAGAAATGGGAATGGAAGTGTGCATGTAAACATGAACCATAACCTGCATGGGCATTGTACTGCAACTGTAAATGCAAATGGTAAAGTTAACATGAACAATAACACCAAAGGAAACAGAAAAGTAAACAGGAATGCAAACGCGTACATAAACGCAAACTGTAACGTGCATGGTCATGTTACCGCAATTCTAAATGCAAATGGTAATGGTAAGAGCAACAATAATACCAAACAAAACAGAAACGCAAAAGAAAATGCAAGCTCATATGGAAACACAAACCATAATGCGCACAGGCACGGTAATGCAATAGGAAATGCAAACGGTAACAGTTACAGCAATGAAGACGCAAAACGAAAGACAAACGCAAACATAAATGAAAGGGCTGGCGTAAACACAAATGGCAATGCACACAGTGATGCAAACTGAAATGCAAATACAAAGAGTAGTGAAAATGCAAATGGTAACAATAACGCAAGCGCAAGGGCAAATGAGAACACAAAGGGTAACGCACACGGTGGTGTACACGGTAACGGTACCGCAAACAGGTACATAAACACAAGTAGAAACAGTAACTGTAACATTAACAGAAGCGCATACCCTATTTTTCCCCAACAGCTGCATAGAGAAATACAGTGTGTACAAAGAATGTATTCATAATAATAGGCCTCTGATTTGAAAATGAGGTGTTGGAATACTAAATTGCTTATAACTCAGTAACGTATGACGTAGAAAAAAAAATTCACAAGATTCATGATTTTCCTGGCTATGTTTTCACTGAATGTGTAGCCATAGGCTATGCATTGTCATGATGAAAATTCCGTATCTTGCACCGTTTTCAAGATAAGAGCCCCGAAAGGCACGGCATACGCCACCATGTTAGTCTATGGGAAAATACACCAACTTCAGAGTGCTGTAGCTTTGCAGCCATGCAATATTTTTTCTCCAAACTACCAAAAGGCTCATCTGTGAGATGTTGGCTGCCTTTCCTCCAAAATTCAGCTCAAAAGACCAAACCGTTCTTTTGCAGCAGGGTGGCAAAGAACTGCTGTCATTTTGGCCATAGTCTGAAAAAGTAGTGTCATGATTTGCAAAAGCTTTCTCAAAGATTTGCAAAAGTATTGTGAGTGCAACACTACTTTGTGACACTACTTTTTCCCAGAAATTTGAAAAACATATTTCTAGTGCGTTTAACTCCAAAATAAAGACATGCCTAGCATCCTCAGGGTCCAACTAGGTAAACACAAAAATAATTGTGTCCCTAGATGGTCCTAATTTTAAATGCCAAGCATTTTTCTGATCACCAACTGAAAACAAAATGGCAGATTTTTGATACTACTAGGGCCATTTGCGACACTAAAAAGTGCATTTGCGACACTGTCGGACTTTTTGTTAACTTTTCCCATTGACTTATAATGGGAACTTGTATTTTGAATAACTTTTGAACCATTTAATATTTATTATATATATTCACGAAATCTTCAAAAGGCACATCGGGGACCCTGGCCACATGTTTCCTGAAGTTTTTGGACCTGTCACACAAACCATGTGACCTGTAGGTGTGAGCAAAGAATTCACCAAAAAACGTAAATATGTGCGCAGATCTCTCTTAATAACTCCACAGCCATATATCCAACCACTACAAAAGTTGGCAGATCCTAAGAAGTATGGTTCTTGATCATGCTTTCCAAATTTCAGGCAAATCCATTGAATGATGGCAAAGTTATTAAGGTGCAAACTTTGACCCTTTAACCTTAAAAGGGCTACTCAACCCTAACTAGGGTAGCACTGTAGTGCTACCATTATATATATATATATAGTATATATATTGTATATATATATATATATATATATATATATATATATATATATATATATATGAAATAGTGTACAGTAATTATAATATAGATGGGGTTGAGTACCCATTTGGATTAAATTTGAAGTACACCCTAATAACTTTGGCACTGTATGATGCATTTGCCTGAAATGAGGAATGTACCGTCTAGTATGATAGATCTCTGGACCTGCCAAGTTTTGTTACAGTCAGATGTATGGTTGCAGAGCTACAGAGCACCAGAAAACACATAGGCCTGGATATTCAAACTGCGCCCAAAAAGTGCGCAACAGCTAGAGCAAGTGCAAGTCCACTACACCCATGCACAAGAAGCGCGCTATTCAAAAACTGCACAGGCCAAGATGCGCCTTCGGCACATGACTGAATATCACACCACCTGCACCATAGAGCAACCAGGGATGTGCAGTTGCACATTTCAGATGCGCCATAGCGCAACAAGGGATACCCCGTGAAGCAGGGCAACAATGCAACAGCACAACCAGAGATGCACAGGGACAGGATGCAGGGGCCCACCACCCATGCCACAGATGGGCGGAGGAGCACACAGCAGAACAGACATCACCCCCACACCCCATGCACTGCACAACTGGTGGAGAGCTGGAATAACCATCGGCCCATGGATACCAGCAACCAACCCACAGCTGGGGCATGGTGCTCCAGCACACCCCCTGGCAGGCTATGACTGGCACACAAGGAGGGCTGACCACCCTGTGCAACACCATCCCACCAATGCAAAGCACACCCTGCACCATGATCCCCATACACCCTTCCCAGGAGTAGTGCCCAACAGTGCAGGACACCCTATGCATGCCACCACCCCCACTGTGACAATGCAATCCTGTGCACCATGGAGCCATGCAAGGCAGCCCCACCATGTGCACCCTGCAGTGGGCGGCAGCAGACAGCGATGTAAAAACTGCATACACAGTGCAACCCTGCACGTCCCCCCGAGGTACAGCTGAGAGACTGACCATGCGTCAACACATGAGGTACCCCACATGCAACAGGACATGCCTCGGACCACACCACCAGCAGTACAGCACCCTGCACACCCTCTCAAGGACACATCCCATCCCAGCACTGGCCACAACAGCCAGCACAGACACACACAGTGTTGCATGGAAGCATGCACCACAAAAGGATGCAACACAGTGAATGGACAAACACCCACCCATACCCAAGGGCACACCAACACAGGGACACAGTAGCGGGTCAACCCAAGCCACTGGTGTGTGGCCACAGCAGCCATGTACACATGACCAACACCCCTACATGGCACAGGTGTGCCAGCCAACCTGCGCAGGCACCATGGAGCTGTATGCCACCAGCATGAGGCCGGAGCACAAGTGACAGACACTGGAGCACATCCCCTGCAATAGACACAAGTGACAGCATGGAGGGGGGAACAACAACAGCGGAGGCCACAGTGCCACCGGAGGCAGACGTGCACCATACTGGTGATGGGAGGCAACCTGGCATTGTGCTGGGTACAGTAGTTGTCCAGCATAGACAGCCACCACTGACATGCCAGCAGACCATGCATATCACAGACATGCAAGGGTGTCAGCTGCACAGGCCATGGATGGCCTGACAGGGGTGCCATGCACACAGTGCATGCACCATGGACCACTGCACACAGGTATCCAGTGCACAGAGAACAACACACAAACCACAGACAGTGACTGATCCCCCCACCCACACCATAGGCAGTTCCCTTCCAGACACACACACGCCCATGCATGTACCACCCCTGATGCCATGCACACTACTGCAGCTGAGCACCTGTAATCCACTGCAAATAAGAGACCACCACAGCTGTCATAACAAAACAAATGTATTAAAAAGAGGTAAGCAACAAAACTATTTACAAATATTTACAATGGGGGGAAGGGCCACATATCAGGTGGGGGCGGGTAAGGGGCAGGGGTGAACATATAGGAGAGGGAGGAAGGGGTGTGATGGTGGGTCCAGGGGGGTGAGATGTTTCCAGGGGCATGGATGGCCTATCATCCACCCCGCTCATCATTCATGTGGCGCAGATGTGTCCCCCACCTCCTGACCCCCAGCCAGTCCATTCTCTGGAGGATCTCCAGGGATGCCCTCGCCAACTGCAACAACTCCTGCAGTACCCTCTCTATGGCCAGTAGTTGCCATCCACCTAGGACAAGGGAGCAGAGCCAATACGTGTGACTGTCCAGCCCCTGCAGCCCACCCATTGTGCATGGCATACAGCCATGTGCCATGCCCTTGTGATGGTGTGTGACCACCCACAGTGACCTCGTCCAAAAGACCTGCCTACACAGGCATCCACAGCCATGCGGACCACTGCACACACCCACCGCCCATGTCCAGCACAGCACCACCATGGCCATACAGTGACTTGGCTGTGCGGTGTGAAGGCAGTGGCACAGCCATGTACCTGGTGCATGCATGGACCACCATTGACACATTCCCAGACATGCAGTGCAACTGGACAGTGCTGACTGTAACAAGTTGTGTGCGTGGCAGTGGTGTCAATGGATGGTGGCCATGCCTCGCTGCCTGCCCTATAACACAGCATGCAATAGTAATCATGGATGTAAGGCACTCACCATCATCAGGCTGGTCCCTGCGCCTCTGTGGACCTTATTCCCTCCCTGCTGGTCCTCCTGGCGGCGCCTCCTGTCTCTCACCCACCGGCACTCCTCTGGGCAAACATGGAGAGAGGTGCAAAGGTGCAAACATGGAGAGAGAGGAACATCAGTACAATCCGGTAGCAAAGTCCCCCCACCCCTATGTGTGTGCAATCCCACAAAGCCATACCTATCCACCCCCCACCCCGATACCACCACCGCAGCCAACACTATATGGGCCCCCCCATGTGCCGGACTCATACAACCGTGATACCCGTATGGACGTTAACAGAGTATGGATGGGGCACCTACCTGGCCGTGGCACTGTGCCCCTCCTAGCATGTCCTCACAGGCGGGCAAGCATGTCCAGGTCCCTGCGCCGGAGGTCCCCATACCTGTGGTGACACTGCTCAGCTGTGCGCCTGATTCCCATTGCCTCCTCCAGCGCAACCGCCACCTCCTCCCAGACTGCACTCCTGGCCCTGTCCAGGGGGTGCATCACCATAAAGTGCCCCAGCATGGGGCTCTACAATGGCCACCAAATTGGCCAACTCAACCTGGCTCCACATAGCAGCCCTTCTCCGTGCCATCTCAACAGCTAGTTGGAGTCAAAATGGCACTCGGCAGTGCGGTCCACCACATGCAGATGCTGTGCGATACAGCACTGCCATTCTCTATTGCACTGTCACTGAACAGCGCGATAGTGGTGTACCCATGCGGACGCATGGTGCCTAGGGAGCAAAGATCGGGCACAGAGTCAAGGGTCTCTCATGCACGGACAGCCTCAGTGTGATTGAAACCCAATGTGTAGTGCGATTGGGTGCCTGTGTGCCACCTCCTGTAGCAGCCTACCACGCTGTGGCCCCAGTGTGCCTACGGCACCCCAGTGCCACAGCATCATATATGTGAATGACGCAGTAGCACCACTGGCACAATGATGGCCGTGCCCTGCATTGCCTCCAGCACACTGCACATCTGCAGCATGGCAGGCATCTGCATCATCACCCCGGGCATGCACAGTTTGGTGTGTACTGCGCATGTCACAGAAATGCGCCCTTGCCTGAGCACGTTCAACACAATTGCGCAAAGCGCAACAGCACAATATTCAGCCGGCATATGAATCAGCTAATCAGCCATTCAGTGGTGCAGACACTGCATTTGCATCCACTTAAAAATGCGCCTTGCCTCATTTGCATGCGTTGCAATATAAAAATGCGACATTGGGCTGCACTGGCCATAGTCGGTTAATGCAGTCTATTGTGGTGAGTTGCATGCTGTTTGGGAGTGTGGACTGTGGTGTGTGGGACATGCATGGGACTGCACAGTCACAGGTAACACCTGTCTTTCTCACAGGATGAATAATGACTGATCGTGAGGTGGAGGAAGAGGAACAGAGATGTGGGTGGAAGAGGAGGCCTAACTTCACCAAGGCAGAAACAGATGCCCTGTTTGAGACCTACCTTGACCAGGAGCTGCTGCTCAGAGGATGCCAGGGAACACCACAGGCTTGTGCTGCTGCATGGGAAGAGGTGGCACGTGCCGTCAACCTGCATGGCAGCCACCAGCGGTCCATGCAGGAGTGCAAAAAGAAGATGGGCACAGACAGGTGGAGGATTAAGGAGAAGGTGGCTGCCATCAGGGCAGCATGGTCTGCGACCAGTGGGGGACAGTTGGACATGCAACGCCTGACCCCACAAGAAGAGTGGGTTGCTGGCAGCATGCAGTGTTGTGCCATCGAGGGTGTTCTGGGTGGTGGATTCCAGATGGGTGGTAGCCCATCACTGCATGGTAGGTCCTGGTCTGTCAATGGGGGGACAGGGTAGGGCAGATACATGAATGCTGCTGTTTTCCCTTACAGCTCCTGAGCATCTACATGGGTCAGCGGTGTTGGGCTTGTCCACTGAGGGCGGTAGCATGGAGATAGAGGTGGGCCCGTCCACCTCCATATGCATACGAGGGTCAAGGCAACAGTGGGCCCGCCTCAATGTCTGGACTGATATTGGTGGAGCAGGTGCGGAGAAGGCCCTGCCCGTGTCCCAGCATGCCAGCATCCATAGATGCCAGCATGCTGAGACTCGGGCTGGTGCTGAATCCATCACTTATGATGATGGAGCTTAATTCATGAACAGTGATACATATGGGCCACAGGATGACCTCACAGCAGATGACATCACGGGCATGGTCACGGGTGGTGCCGCTGTGGAGGCCTGCATGACATCACAGTCCCAGCCTGTACCTGTCTGCACCAGTGGAGCAGCACTAGTGTGTGTCCAGGACAGTGGGGATGTTGTGGCTACTGTGGCGGCACCATTGAGCTCTGGATAGCGGCAGCCGGAGGGGCAGTGTCAGCAGTCGACCAATGGCCATGGGGGTACAGTGTCAGGGGGCGACGTGAGTGCACCACCTGTGGACATGCCCAGGCCTGGCCCTGGTGTGCAGAGCCCACCCTCAAGGGGTAATGACCATTAGGGCCATGAACACCATGAGGGACAGCATGCCGATCAGGAAGATGACCTCTTAGATGAGCACACCCGTATACTCCAAGCATTAGTCAATCAGCAGGTGTGGCTTGTGACAGTGGTGGATGCACTCAGTGTGGCTCTGCACCAGGCAGAGGAGTGGCACAGCAGAGACACCACTCTGCTCCTGGCAGGGATGGACCGGATACAGGAGGATGTGACCACTGCCATTGACAGGCAGACACAGGCAATCACTGCTGTCATGGCCACAATGGGCACACAGTTATTTGCCCATGTGTCGCAGACACCACACAGTGCAATGTCCACCCCCTGTTCCCAGCATTGTGCAACACCCTCCTTGTCAACACCGTGTTCAGCTGTGGGCATCCTGAGCACGTCTGGCGCAGGCATGTTCAGTGTGCTGCAGACCCCTGCGCAAGCACAGTTGTGTTCACGCAGTGGAACACTTGGGAGACGGTCGGTGCCACCCCATGAGGCTATTGGTCAGCCTGTCACTGCCAGTGGGTCTCAGCGGGGCCGCCCATGCATCCGTGGTGGCCATGGCACAGTGGCGTGTGACTGACCTCTCTCCCAGCATGGCTACTGTCTGATGCTGCCCTGTGTGCATTGTGTTGTTCAACGTGCAATGCACGGGTGGGGTACCCAGCCCTGCATGCACACACATGTTCCATCTGCACACCCTCCTGGCTGCTGTCCACTGTGGCATGTGCATGATGATGCCTGCATTGCGCTGTCTTCCACTGTGCAATGGTGCCCAGAGTCTGACACACGGACAATGACTGGCACTGGGTGTGGTGGTCTGTGGACGAGTGTGGCTAGGGGTGGCTGTCGGGATCGGCGTGCCTCCTACCCTTTGTGCATGTCTTGTGAGGTGTGTGTGTGTGTGTGTGTGTGTGTGTGTGACCACTTGCCGTGTTAGACCTTGCCCATCCCTGACATCATGTGTGGTTCCATGCTCGGCCAATTCCCTTAACGACATGCACCCCTGGTGTTTGTCCATACATATTTGTGGATTGTGCCTTTGCCACTGGTGGTTGCACATGGCCCCTTGACTTACCTGGGTTGGTTGAAGTGATCCTCTGTGATGGTGTCCCAGTGCAGCTGTGCCATCTGGATCAGTTGGGGGTCTCTTCGACCAAGGGGGGGTGCCATCACCATCTTCACCAGCTTCCTCATCGTCCCTATCGCTGTCCCCCCTTTGACCTGTATGACTATCCAACAGTCGTTGGCCTTGTCGTGCAGGATGCAACAGGCCAGGAATAGCCCACAGACCCTTGAGGGGCTGTACTGTAGGGCACCGCCAGATGTGTCCAGGCAACGGAAACGTGCCTTCAGCATCCCAAACACCCGCTCAATGACATTGTGTGTGGTGGCATGTGCCTCCTTGTAGCATTGCTGCAATGGGATCACAGGCTGCCGGTATGGTGTGAGCAGCCAGGGATGGAGTGGGTATCCACTGTCACCTGTGTGTAGAGGGTGGACATTAGTTTGGTCATCAGCATCACCCTGCCTTGGGCCATCTAGGCCAATACCCATGTCAGCTCTGACTATGCCCCTCCCAAACTCCATGTCTTTCTGCATGCTTTGCATACTCATCCACTAGGTGGCCAATGGGGATGTCCCCACTCTTGAACCTGTGGCACAGTGCTGACTGGTGCCAGATGAAGGCATCATGTGCTCCCCCTGGGTGTTTGGCACAGACATTGATTATGCACCCCGTGGCATCGCATACCACCTGGCAGTTGATGCTTGCATACCCCTTCTGATTCATGTATGCAGCCCCTTTGGTGTCAGGTGGTGTGCGGATGGCACATGGGTGCAGTCTATTGCCCCGAGCACACCAGGCATACATGCTTCTCTGTGGAACTCCTGTATGTTTGCTGTGCGCTCCGCCGGTGTGCTGGGGAAATGGATGTGGAATTGGGTGAGGTTTCGTGACGCGGCCGACAGGGTTATGCCTGTCGTGTCCCCTGTTGGTCTCTGAAAGGTACCCGTGGCAAGCAGGCACATGCAAGCTGTCACTTTGGTCTCCACTGACAGAGCATGGCTCTGTCGTGTGGGCGCCTGCATCACATCACTGCACAGCTCACAGAGCCGCCTCAGAATTGCCTGGTTCAGGTGGTACCAGCCCACGATCTCAGTATCAGTGTACAGCTCAAACCTGGTGTGGGCTCGGTACTGCCTGTTGGGGGCATACCACCGATGGGCCCTTCCACAGCTGTGCCCTCCTGCTGCCTGCCTTCTCACCCCCCTCATAACTGCCTCCATCTGGATGGTGGCACTGGTCATGTCCCTGGCTTGTGTTACCCCCCCGGCAGCTATTTCTGTGTTCCCTTCCCCACTGTCCTTGCTGCTACTTCCCCTGCACCGAGAACACCTCTCTGTAGTGGCCTCAGTGCTGTGTGGCACTTCCCCCTTTTGGACTGCACTGTGGCAGAGGATCCCCACACCTTCCCTGTTCCTGGGGGTTCCAGGTACTCTGTCTCTGTCCTGCCCTGTCCTGCTCCCAGTGTTTGGTGCCTGTGTGGCTGCCTGCCTACGGCTCAGCAACATGTGCCTTCCCTGTAGTGTTCTTGCACCTCTCTCTTGTTCCTTTTTATTTTTACTCATTTCTGCTATCGCCCCACAACTAAGCCGATCCCCTATTGCGCGCGTGGCATGTTGTTGAATATCGCACTGCGCCATTTATGCATGGTTCCTCCCCCTTCAGTTGTGCATGCATTCATTATCATTGCGCTTTTGCACATTGTGATTTAGGGGGCGCATCTGTCTCCCACTGAATATCGCAGAATGGCCCATTTTCAGACTTGCCCTGGCGCATCCCTGTTGCGCGTGGCACAACCCTTTTGAATATCTCGGCCACATATCACAGGGTTTTGTGCATTTCTTTGCTCATACCTGCAGCCCACATGGTTTGGACAATCAGTCCAAAAACTTTAGGGAAGATGCAGCCAGGGTCCCCGATGTGTCTTTCAAAATTTGTCGTGAAAAAACATTAAACGTTTCAAAAGTTATTCAAAAAACACTGAATCCCATTATAGACTATGGGAAAAGTTTAACTAAGAAAGTGTTACAAATGCAATTTTTAGTATCGCAAATGACCCTTTTACTTGGACTGGCAGTATAGCCTAGAGGTTAGAAGAACAAAGTGTGAATGAGCTTGGTGCATCCAGCAGACCTGACTTGAGTATGACTCTCACAACCTCCACTTGCATACTGTGTGACTCTGAGCAAGTCACTTAACTGCCCAGTGCTCCCAGGTCACCCCTGAAAATAGGCACATGTCCTTAGTTGGCCTTACCCAATTACCAAAGACTAAAATAAATTAAAAAAATACTTTTGTGATTCAGCAATTTTTTTTCATTTGATGGTCAGAAAAATGCTTGGCATTTAAATTTGGGGTCCTGTAGTGACACAATTCTTGTGTTCACCTAGTCAAGCCCTGAGTATGCTATCCATGTCTTATTTGGGGGGGTAAAACACCCCAGAAATATGTTTTTAAAATTTTTGTAAAAAGTAGTGTCGCAAAGTACTTTCGCCTATGCAACACTTTCTTGATTTCTTTTTGCGAAAGTGTTGTGATTTGCGAAAGTAATTTGTGACACTAGGCCCAAAACAATAGGAAATCTTCGCCACCCTGCTACAAAACAACAGTTTGGTCTTTTGGGGTGAAATTTGCAGGGAAGAAAGCAAACATCACACAGATGTGCCTTTTGTGGTTTGGTGCAAAAATATAACACGGCTGCAAAGTTACAGCACTCCGAAGTTGAAAATGTTTCCCATAGGATAACATCACAGCGTCCACCGTGCCTTTTGGGTCCTTATCTTGAAAACAGTTCGAGATGCAGACTTTTCTTTGCAAAAATTCTTAATCCCCCATTGGGAGCTAAGTGCAAAACTAGCATGGAAAGTCATAAATAATATGAGATTTAAATTTGTTTTCTGCATCATACGGTTCCTGAGATATAAGTAATTTAGTATTCCAAGTGCTCATTTTCCCGTCCGAGGGCCATTATTATGCCAACATTCTTTGTATTCACTGTGCTTCTGAGTGCACCTCTTTTGAAAACAAAGCATGTGCATTAGCATTACTGTTAACGTTAGCATTTGAGTTCACATTTGCGCTTGGGTTTCTGTTATCATTTGCTTTTGCATTTATGTTTGTGCTTGCATTTCCATTATCGTTTGTGTTAGTGTTTCTGTTTGCATTACTGTTTGCATTTGCATTACCATTTGCATTTCCATTTATGTTTGGTTCACTGTTACCATTACCGTTTTCCAGTCCGTTATCGTTTGCACTTTCGTTACCATTTGTGTTTGCATCACCCTTACTGTTAGCGTTATGATTACCATTTGCATCTGCTTTTATGATTGCATTTGTTTTACTGTTTGTGTTTACATTTGCATTTGTGTCATCGTTACCGTTATCATTAGCATTTGTGTTTACATTACCATTACCGTCTGTGTTTGTGTTTGTGTTTGCACTTCCATTTACGGTACCATCACAGCTTGCATTTACATTATCATTTGAGCTTGTGTTACCATTTGCATTTGCATTACCAATAGTGTTACTGTTACTGTTTGCATTTCAGTTTGCACTTGCATTTACGTTACTCTTTACATTTGCATTTACATTAACGTTTGCATCACCGTTAGCGTTACCATTAGCGTTTGCGTTTATGTTACCATTTGTGTTTATATTACCTTTTGTGTTTGTGCTTGCATTTACGTTACCCTTGCCATTTGCATTTCCGTTACTGTTTGCACTTGCATTACCATTTGCGTTTCCATTTCCTATACCATAAATGTTACCATTACTGTTTGCATTTGCATTTGCACTTGCAGTCGCACTTCCGTTTGCATTACCGTTTCTGTATGCATCACTGTTAGATTGTCATTAGCATTTGCATTCATGTTACCATTGGCATTTGCGTTTGTGTTTACGTTACCATTTGCGTTTTCATTTGTGTTACCATAACCGTTAGCATTTGCGTTTCTGTTCATGTTTGCATGGGCATTACCGTTCCCATCAATGTTTGCTTTTCCATCGCCGTTACCATTAGTATTTGTGATAACATTTGCATTTATATTTCCATCACCATTTCTTTTTATGTTACCAATATCTTTTGCGTTTTCACTTGCGTTTACGTTTGCGTCACCGTTACTGTTACTGTTTCCACTACCACTTCCATTTCCATAGCTTTAGCATTTGCATCTGAGTTCACATTTGCATTACAGTTACCATTAGTGTTTGCATTTGCGTCACCGTTACTGTTAGCATTATCCTTACTGTTAGGATTATTATGCACAAATGGCCAGCATGGGGGGAGCATGGGGCCCAAAGGGCCCCTCTCTCCCACCACCACATGCCATTCACTATTTATATTACAAATTCTCAAAAAGAAAGGAAATTCATGGCAAAAAAATACATTTAATGCATCAGTTAGGGGATGTTCCACAGTGACAAAAGCAAGGAAATTCGGTGTTAAGGTTCAAAACCCTAACTGCGCATTTCCCCCACCCTCACCACCCCCCCACACACACATACATGCAAATGGGGAAGGATCAAATCAACACAACCAATCACATTAAACCATTTGCTTGCAGGATAATGGCAAAGAAGTGCAGTCAAAAAACTGAGTTTTTTGCCATGAAGATATATATATATATATATATATATATATATATATATATATATTATGGTAGCAGTAGTGCTACCATAGTTAGGGTTGAGGAGCCATTTACATGTTAAACTCAAAATTTTGCACCTAAATAACTTTGCAACTGTTTAATGGATTTGCCTGAAATTTGGAATACAGAAGGCAGTGGACTTCAGGGGGGCAGACTTTATGGGCATGGGAAATATTCTCAAGGATCACTTGAAGGGAATTACCTCAACGACAAGTGTGGAAAGGAGATGGGAGGTCATAAAATGGGGACTTCATGAGGCAGTCAGGATCTGCGCTAAGTTGAAACGTAAGGGAGCAAGGTCACATAAACCATGCTGGTGGTCCAGTGAGGTCCAGGTAGCAGTCAGAGAAAAGAAGGTGGCTTACAAAAATATAAAACAACAAGAGGGGATAGGATAAGGAAATGTACCAGCTTGCATCTAGAAAAGTCACCCAGTATGGTGAGGGAGCAAAGTCCAGTAAAGAGCAAATGGCTGGCACAGGGGATACATGGAGGGAAAAGGGTTCTTCCGGTACATTGGGGAGCGGAGAAAACTAAGGGCCATCTCAGCAGATTGAGATCAGAAGGAGGGTGGGTGGAAGAGGCAGGGACCAGGCAGAAGTATTTAAGAGTACTTTGCCTCTGTGTTCACTAGGAGGGGGATGGGATATCTACAAAGCAAGGCACAAAGGATAGAAGGCAGGAGTGGATCAGGGAGCAACAGAAATGGAGCAAAAGGAGGAAAGGTACCCCAGGGGTGTCACATCTGGATAAGGATAAAAAGACCAGTAAGGTGGAGGGGATGGATGATGCCATCCCCGCCAAAAGGGTGTGGTTTGCCCTCAAGGCCCTAAAGAAAGACAAATCTCCTGGGCCGGATGGCATTCATCCGAGACTACTATGGGAATTGGCGGACATACTGGCTGCACCCCTGGCGGAGCTTTTCAGCAGGTCACTTGAGACAGGGAGGGTACCTAGGGATTGGCGAGAGGCACATGTGGTACCAATCCATAAAGGGGGGTCGAAGGAAGTACCAGGAAACTATAGACCCATAAGTTTAACCTCGGTGGTGGGAAAATTAATGGAGAGTATACTAAAGGAACGATTGGGGGTTTACTTGGAGGAGGTGGGAGGTCTGGATAGTCGGCAGCATGGGTTTGTGCCAGGTAGATCATGTCAAACCAACCTTGTGGAGTTCTATGAATGGGTAACATCAGAACTGGACAGGGGTAAGCCTGTGGATGTATTATTCTTGGACTTCAGTAGGTGTTGACTCTGTCCCCACAATGGTCTGGTGGAGAAACTGATGGGGTTAGGAGTAGGCCCTTTGATGGTCAGATGGATTGAAAACTGGATAGCTGGACGCACTCAGAGAGTAGTGGTCTGTGGGGAGCTCTCGAACCCTACAGAGGTTGGTAGTGGGGTACCACAGGGCTCGGTCCTGGATCCAATCCTGTTTAATGCATACATATCGGACATCAGGGATGGTATAGGGTGTGAAATGAGTCTCTTCACGGATGACTCCAAGATGGGAGCAGTAGTTGAGGGAGAAGAGGGGAGGTTGGCCCTGCAAGGGGACCTGGACACCCTGGAAAGCTGGGCTCACACATGGAAATTAAATTTCAATATCGCCAAGTGCAAGGTGTTGCATCTTGGTCGGGGAAACCCTAAACACAGGTACACCCTGGGAGGGAGGTGCTGGAAGCCTCAACAGGGGAAAAAGACCTAGGGGTCATGGTGGATACATGTATGAATAACTCTGAGCAGTGCAGGAGAGCAGCTAGCAAGGCAAACAGGATGTTGGGATGCATCATGAGGATCACCTCTAGGAGCAAGGAAGTGATTCTGCCGCTGTACAATGGACTGGTTAGACCACACCTTGAGTACTGTGTACAGTACTGGAGACCACACACTTAAGAGGGACATAAAGCTCCTGGAGAGGGTACAGAGGAGGGCAACAAAGATGATCTGAGGGCTGGGGATTTGACTTACGAGGACAGACTTGAGGAGCTCTGCCTGTTTTCATTGGAGGAGAGGAGAGACAGGGGGGACATGATTGAGGTCTTCAAGTACCTCAAGGGAATAAATAGGGTAAACATGGATGGGATCTTTAGACTAAAGCAGGGAGGTATCACCAGAGGACATGGTTTGAAGTTGGAAGGTGGAAGGGTGAGGAGGGAAAGAGGAGGAGGTTTTTCACTGAGAGGGTGGTGGACCCTTGGAATGCACTGCCTGGTGAGCTGGTTCAGAGATCCACAGTGGAGGGCTTCAAGAGAGGGTGGGACAGACACAGAAAGTGGATGTATCAGACGATGGCCTGTCCCAGGGGGGTGGGGATGGATGATAGGGGTTTCTGGAGCACAAGGGATGGGCGGGTCTCGGCACCCAACTAAGGATCTAGGTTCGAGCAGACTCGATAGACCATAAGGCCTAATCTGCTGGCAAATAGTATGTTAGTATGTTAGTATGTTAGAATCAAGACCCATATGCCTTGGGATCTGCCAAGTTTTGTACTGGTTGGATATACAGCTGAGGAGTTATTAAGCATGTTCTGCGTGTGCGTTTATGCTTTTTTTAGAATTCTACGGTCATGTCTACAGGTCACATGGTTTGCACGACTGGTCTGAAATCTTCAGGGAACATGCAGCCAGGGTCCCCAATGTGCCTTTCAAAGATTTCATGAAAAAATATTAAACGGTTCAAAAGTTATTCAAAAAACAAGTTCTCATTATAAGTCAATGGGAAAAGTTAACAAAAAGTTCAACACTTTCTCAAATGCATTTTTACTGTCACAAATGGCCCTTTTACTGTCGCAATTCCACCATTTTGTTTTCAGTTAGTGATCAGAAAAATGTTTGCCATTTAAAATTGAGACCCTCTAGCAACCTAATTCTTTTTGTATTCACCTAGTCAGCCCTGAGGATGCTAGCCGTGTCTTTATTTTGGGATAAAACACCCCAGAAATATGCTTTTCAGATTTCTGGAAAAAGTACTTTCACAAAGTAGTGTCGCACTCATGAAAGTGTTGCAAATTTTTATGAAAGCTTTCACAAATTGTGACAGTACTTTTCTAGGCTGTGGGAAAATGACAGCAATTCTTTGGCACCCTGCTGCAAAAGAACGGTTTGGTTCTTTGGCCTGAAATTTGGAAGGAACGCAGCCGACATCTCACAGATGTGCCTTTCAGTATTGTGTTGAAAAAATATTACACAGTGGCAAAGTTACAGCACTCCAAAGTTGACGCTTTTTCCCATAGGATAACATCATGGCATCCGACGCATTGCAGCAATCCTTTGGTGCCCTGCTGCAAAATAACAGCATGGTCTTTTGGGCTGAAATTTGGAGGGAAGACAGCCAACATCCCACAGATGTGCCTTGCAGTGGTTTGGTGAAAATGTATTACAGGGAGCCAAAGTTATGCCACTCTGAACTTCTCTTTTTTCCCCATAGGATAACATTACGGCATTCACCACACTTTTCAGGGCCCGTATCTCGGAAATGGTGTGAGATACAGACTTTTCATTGGAAAAATACTTAGCCCCCTGAACTAGCCAGGAAAGTCTTAAATCATATGACTTTTTAATTTTTTTCCTACGTCATACAGTTCCTGAGATATAAGCAATTTAGTATTCCAACTCCTCATTTTCTGCTCCGAGACACATTATTATGCATACATTCTTTGTACTCACTGTCTTTCTCTATGCAGCTTTTGGGGAAAACCAGCCTGTGCGCTTACATAACTGTTACCATTGCCCTTTCCGCTTGTGGTTCTGTACCCATTTCACTTACCGTTCATGTCTACGCCACCATGTGCATTATCCTTTGCGTTTCCATTTGCGCTTGCGTTTCTGTTATTTTTTTCCATTTGTGTCTACAGTACTGTTTCTCTTTCTGTTTTGCTTTGCATCACCATGCCCATTGCCATTTCCATTTGCAGGCACTATCTTACTATGTGACAAGACATCACGTGGCAGACCATTCCCGTCCATGCCACCGTGTGTGTTACCCTTTCTGTTCTTATTAGCACTTGTGTTACCATGTGCACCACTTTTAGTGCTTCTGTTTGTGTTGCTGTTCCTGTTACTATGTCACAAGACATCATGTGGCGGGAGCTCAGGGCTCAAAGGGCCCTGCGCTCCTGCATTACATTCAGTATTTCTCATTATCATTCTCAAAAAGAAGGGAAATTAGAGGCAAAAAACTCCATTTAATGCATCAGTTAGGGTTGTTCCACAGCGACAAAAGTGAGGAAATTGGTGTTAGGTTGAAACCCCCTTGGACCCCCACCCACCCCCAACTGGCATTGGGGTGCACATGGGGTGTTTGGTCCTAACTCTCACCACATTCTCCTATACCCTGCTTCTTTACACATGTGATGGGGTGAGAGTTAGGCCAATGACCCCAATGCGCACCCAATGCCAGTTAGGAGGTGGGCGGGGGTCCAAGGGGATTTTCAACAATAACACCGAATTTCCTCACTTTTGTCACTGTGGAACAACCCTAACTGATGCATTAAACAGAGTTTTTTTGCCTCTAATACATATATATATATATATATATTATATAGGGGATATGACATGGCCTGACTGAAGATATCATATTTATCTTCACGAGGCCAGTGACATGATATCTCATGAGTGGCAAAGCCACGGGTGAGATATCTTGATGTCACTGGCCTCAAGTGAAGATAAATATGATATCTTCAGTCAGGCCATGTCATATTCTGTTTATACAACATATGTTTTGTCCCCAACACAACCAACGACATGCTCTCTCAGTGCAATGGGCTACATAAAGGTGATGGCCCTAGCAATACAACCCCTTACAGAAAAGCTGAAAAGAACAGATGTAATTTGTTGTTGAAAAATATCTGGTGTGTCCTAGTTTTTATGGTTATTTTTAAAAGAGTTATCTGTTTTTTATGCCATGCCCCCAACAGAGTTCTCCAGGCCCCCCAAACATAACAGATTTTATACAACAGATTATATACTATTTTGAAATTTCTGGTTGATCCTGTCATTTCAAAATTATTGAAAATATCTGGTTGATCCTGCTATTATTTTGTAAAAAAATAATATTTTAAATGCTTATCTGGTTGATCCTGCCACTCTGAGCACTTTCACCATCCCAGTAAATGTAGCGTGGCCGAGCACTATTCACAGTGATGCTTGTTATATTGAAAGTCATTTTGTAGGAGTTATCCTGGGTTCAGAAAGTCAGAAAAGGTGCTTTATGCAGAGCTTAGTGTGATTTGTTGAAAAAAAGCTGCCTACTGCATACAGAGTGCAGTAACTGAATTTGTGGCTTTAGAACAGTAGAGGTAAGTGCGAGCCTCTGTTGCTTAGCAACAGAGGCTCATGCTTTCTTTTACTGTTCAAAAGCTGCCGAATCAGTCGCTGCAGTCTGTGTGCAGTCAGCATTTTTTTTTTCAATAAATTACACTAAGCTGCGTATGAAGCACAGCGTTTTCTGTCGTTTTGAACTCAGGATAACTCACAGAAAATGACTATCAATATAAAAGGCATCAGTGTGAATAGCGCTCGGCTACATTACATTTAAAGGGACTGTGAAAGTGCTCAGAGTGGCAGGATCAACCAGATAAGCTTTTAAAATATTTTTTTCTATCATAATGGCAGGATTAAGGAGATACATTTTGTTTCATAAAAATGTGGAGAGTTAAGATTGAAATGGCTGTTTTGTTTCTTTTTGTGCAGAGCATGTGTTATTGTAAATGTACGTAGACAGCATGAGTTACAAGAAAGTGAAAGTTCCATAGCACAGTAGTTTCCGTATGACGAGATGGAGATTATGACATCTTCACAAGTGAAGATGTCACTGATATCTCCATGACCTGCTGAGATATTACTTTTATCCTGTCATTTATCCCAAAACATGTGTTGTATAAATATATATATATATATATATATATATATATATATATATATATGCAATAGGAGTAGGTTAAAAACTCATTGAATTAATCCATTTATCTTCACAGTCATTGAATAAATAAAATTATACCATGGGCATCCAACAACAACCAATCAAATCAGCAGACTGGCACCTCACTACCATTGTAAATCCTCTGATAATCACCACAAAAGGTGCCAACCTGCCACAGTCCCATGCCACCCTAACACTAAATCCTTCCAATACCCTAGCCGACTTCAAAAAGGTGCCATATTGTCTACCGCTAACAGTAAATGCTAACCTCGGCACCTATAAATAAAAAAAACAGATGGATACCTCTTTCAAAGTAATAGATAATGTGGAATTGGATGACATATTCCACAGACTAGAAAACACATTCAGTGAAAATCAGGGCTGCCCCCAAAACAAGATACCTGTAGTAAGTCCAAATTTGGCACCAGTCCAGTCGAAACCATGGTCATCTATTTGTCCACAGAGCTGCACACAGCAGCAGCACCCGCAGAGCAAAACTTGAACTTGGCAGGCCTCAGCATCTCTCCTCAAATGTCCAATCCTACAACAGGCTCACTAAAGCAGTGTGTTGTGTGTCAACTAAGCAGCATCATGCTGCAGAAACAGAGCTAGGACTATTTTCTGTCATGCATCAAAAAGATAAACAAAAAACAATTCAAAATGAAAGAAAACAAAACTTTGTTTTATTTTTTTTTAAAGGGACCTAGGGTATAATTGCAATAAACCACTCAAGCATGTGGGTTATGGGGGGATTTACTACAGCTGGTGAGGATTTACCCACTCAGCACCACGCTAGCCATGGTAAACCCCCCATAACTCACACCCTTTTGTGGCTTATTGCTTAATTTATCCATAATTGTAGCTATGTCACAGTCACTCCAGAACTCATTTAGAATGTTCAGCCTCAGTAGCAGTACTGACCATATTCAAATGTGAAAAACTTTAAAATGAAAAAAGATAGCATGGTACTGTAAGCATAAAAGTTGTTCAGCACAAAATTATCTACAAAATGAGTTGTGTGTCATTTATAAATACCTTATAGATTTTTTATAATTAGCAAAAAAGAGCAGAAATTGCAATTTTTTGTTCACTTTTTTGACAAACATATTCAAAAAATAAACAATCAGAAGCAAATGTCCCTTCACTGACAGAAAGCATCACTATTGCATAAATGAAATAGACAGTACAAGTCACATTAAATTGTTCCATCAACTCACTGGTGTAGCATTTTTTTTGTGTGATGCTACTGGAGTGGCAACTCAAACTGTTGAAGCTTTCAACTATTTTCTAACCATCCTTCACTGCCTATTCAACTCACATGTAACTGTCTAGTGAAATGGCAGTAGCTGCATTTTCATGGCATTGTTTATAAATATCACAGCATTCGTTAAGAGTATTGTTTATAAATATCACAGCATTCCTTAAGAGCATCATTTATAAATATCACAGCATTCCTTAAGAGTTGTTTAGTCTGCCTTCTGAAATGAAACTCATAAGCAATCAGCTAAAAATAAAGCTTACAGTACAACAGCTAGATGCAAACCAGTACTAACCTTTTACTAATTCATTGAATTAAACCCTGCACAGATTAGGAAACTCATTAAACAATGCTACACCAGTGACTTGATGAAACAGTTTAATGTAACTTGTACTGTACAATGGTGAGCTGTCAAATAAATGATTTATCTACACTTGCACTGTTTGACCTCAGACATCTCACTCGTGGATTATGCCACTAGTGAGGTTACCTGAGGTCAAACAGCACTTGTGTAGCTAAATCATTTATCTGACAGCTCACCATTGTATATCCTACACACACACACATATATATATATATATATATATATAGAGAGAGAGAGAGAGAGAGAGAGATACTGTATATATATATATATAATAAAGGCGCGGGCACTCCCCTATAGTTAGGGTTGAGTAGGCACTTCAATGTTAAACTCAATATTTTGCACTTTACTAACTTTGCAACCATTGAACAGATTTGCACAACATTTTGTATACATCTTCCTGTGGTGCAAATCTCTTGATCTGGCAAGTTTTGTTTCAGTTGGATGTGTGGTCTCTGAGTTACAGAGAGGTGAAAAAACATGTTCAAACAACATGAAGTCTTGCTGTATTCTGACATTATGCAGTTAGCCCCAGCACTTGAAATGCTTTAGAGAGGAAAGAGTTAATGCCAGATCACAGAATGTTGAGCTTGAGCTCAGTTCAAACCTCTGTCAGCAGCACTTTGAAGTGTAACTGTCAGATTCTTTACTCTGTCTTACTGAATAGTCACTCTGGAGATCTCCCCATTGCTTTCAGTTCAGTACAGTAAAAAAAACGTTGGTTTAAACCGCTATTTTTCCTTTTTTTATTTAGGTTCAGATCCTTGTATGTGGTACAGTAAGTGCTTAGGTAGTGGACTGAGTGTGAACTGTGTCTGGAAATTGTAAAAAGAGTTTTTTTCAATCAGTTTGGCAGAACCGATTGTCTGGTTACTTTTCTAAGTTTATTCTTTTACTGTATTTAGTGTGAGGTACCAGTCCTTAACGGTTCTAAAAAAAAAACATATTTAGACTTTTTTCAAATACCTATAACACAGTTAGAAACTGATAAGGGGGTCTTGCCTGGCTTTGCTAAGTAAAGGGTAAGTGTTGGGATGGCTTCATCTGAGAAACCCCCCAAAAAACAGGCCCACTGGGTTTCAACACTGCAGTGAGTATGAGGAGGCCTTTGATAAGACTGATCCTCACACCACCTATGTTTACTGTCTGGGTTTTGACCACCTTGATTCAGACTGCCAAATTTGTAAAAGTTTCCTAAGGCCACCTTAGATAAAAAATTGGGCAGGCTTAGGGAAAAGGAGGCCGAGAAGTCCACTGACCTGGATGGCCAGCCCAGTTCGGTTCCAACCGAACCTGAGGGAGAGCCCACTGACCTGGGTGAGACTCCTTTGGGCAAAAGGAGAGCCAATCCTGAGGGGTCAGTTCTGGTTAAGAAAAAGAGAAAGGAAAAATCGGCCAATTTGAATCCAAAACCGCATCGTCCAACCACCGAGGAAATTGCCAGGGTGGTTAGTATTGTTGAATCACTCCATCCTGTTCCAACTGATCCGGCGCCTCTCAGTAGGCACTCAGTTCGGTCGGTTCCTCCAGTTCTGGACTATTCCCCAGCAGAGTATTATGAACTGGATCTGGAGGGAGATGAAGACTATGATGATGACAATGATGATGATGGTATTGAAGGTCTGGATGAGCCTATAGAACCAGACATCTCCCCAGACAGGCCTTCTAGTGTTTCCCCTCCTAGGCTTTCTGAGTCCCCTTCACACTTTTTGTTTTACAAAAAGGTGGCAGAAATCCTCCCGCTCCCTCTGGTTGAAGCTGTTGAGGAACAAGAAGAGCCTGACTTTGTGGAAATGATGGACATCCCAGAGTCAAAAAGATGGTCTATTTCCCTCCATAAATCCCTGAGGAAACAGACACAAAGACCACTTAAAACACCAAATTCTTTACCTCCTGTGGACAGACGAATGGACAAGAGGTACATGTTGTCAGGCTCAGGTACGGAGTTCTTGTACCAGCAGTGCAGCCATGTTGGGGTTGTGCAGGTTGCAGCCTGTGATAAGGCTAACATACCCTTGGCTTCACACACCCCAGATAAAGACTCCAGGAAGCTAGATGCCATGGCTAAAAAACAGTACATGGCATCCTCCTTGGGACTCAGACAGGCAAACTACATGGCCTACACAGCCAAATACCAGAAGTCCAGATGGGATACTGTTCTGGAACTGGCTAAACAGGCTTCCCCCCAGCTGGCCAAGGAGCTGGAGGAGGTGACAGCTGATGGGATAGAGGCATCTAAGATCCAGTTTCATGCTGCTGTAAACTCTAATGATGTATCATCATGAGTCATGGCTACATCTGTGTCTCTTTGGAGATTGGCTTGACTCAGATGTACTAGCCTCTCACAGGACACCCAGGCTAAGGCCATGAATTTTCCTGAGGTGGATAATTCTCTTTTTGGGGAGCAGACAGAGAATTATATGAAGAAAATGGATAAATACAGGACCACTTATAGGAGTGAACAGGCCAAGGAAAGGCAGGCAACTCCTCAAAAGCAGCAATCTAGGGGCAGAGACAGACCTTTTCACATGCCTTTCTACCAAGCACAGGCCTCCTCTCCTTTTCCTCAGAGGGGATTCTTCAGAGGGAGAGAAAGAAGGGGGATAAGCAGGGCTGCATCCTCCTCTCAGTCCAAGGCTCCTGCCAAGCAGACACCCTGATGTGTTAGATGTGTCAACTCCCCCTTTCCAGTAGGAGGCAGGTTGGCTTATTACTTCCAGGCCTGGAAGTCTGTTACCTCAGACAAGTGGGTCCTGGAGGTAGTAAGCAAGGGACTGGCCCTCAGTTTTAAAAAATTTCCAAAGCTGAGGGTCAGGTCTTTTCTACCTGCAAACATTTCTGAAACCATTGTCCTAGAGGCAGAGGTTTCCACTCTGCTGGTTCTCACAGCCATAGAGAGAGTTCCTACTACACACAGGGCCAAAGGTCTGTACTCCAGTTACTTCCTTACCCAAAAAAAGACACGGGAGTGGCTGCCCATCTTAGATCTAAGATACTTAAACAAGTCCCTAGTAAAGCCAAAATTCAAAATGGTGACTCTGGGAATAATTCATCCCTCTCTAAGGCCAGGGGATTGGCTAGCCTCCCTGGACCTCAAGGATGCCTATTTTCACATTCTCATCAGGTGCTCCCACAAAAAGTACCTCAGGTTCGAACTGCCTTCAGGCCATTATCAGTTCATAGCAATGCCCTTAGGCATTAACATCAGCACCAAGTATGTTCACAAAATGCCTAGCAGTAGTAGTGGTCTTTTGAAGGAGACAAAACATCTCCATATTTCCATACCTGGAAGACTGGCTCATTGTGGGTCAGTCTCCAGACCAAGTCAAGTCAAGCCCGCAAGTGACCTATACAATTGCTCACTTCTCTAGGATTCCCCCTCAATCTTCCAAAGTCAGTTCTCAAACCAGTGCAGATCTTGACCTTCATAGGGGTAGAGTTGGATACTGTCAAAGCAAGAGCCTGTCTCCCTCTGGCAAGGGCAAAGGCCCTTATAGACCTGGATTCTTCCTTTTGCCTCCTGGTGTCTTGACCAGCAAGGCATTTTCTTCAACTCCTGGGCCACATAGCAGCTTCCACTGCAGTGGTATAAGGGGCCAGATTTCAGATGAGGGACATCCAGTTCCATTTGAGGACTTTTTGGTCTCAGAAAAAAAGATCCTCTAATCAAACTAATTCTAGTGACTCGGACTCTGTTCCAGGCTCTCCAATGGTGGTTGGATCAGGACCATCTCAGACAAGGAGTCCCATTCATCACTCAGTCTCATTCTGTGGTTCTAACCACAGATGCTTCTCTCCTGGGGTGGGGAGCTCACTTGGGAGTCCTCACAGCACAGGGAGTGTGGTCTCCTCAGGAGTCTGTACTTTACATCAATCTTCTGGAGCTCATGGCAGTATACCTGGCTCTACAAGCTTTCTCAGACTCAGTAAAGAACAAGGTGATTCCGATCAGGACAGACAACACCACCACCATGAGGTACATCAACAAGCAGGGAGGCACTCGGTCTATGGCCTTGTGCATGGAAGCTATGAAGTTATGGTCCCTGGCTTATTCCCTACAGACGTCTCTGGTAGCAGTCCACCTTCCAGGGAAGGACAATGTGCTATCAGATGCATTGAGCAGGATTTCTCAGCCCCATCACGAATGGTCCACTCCACAGACAGATCTCTTTGCAGCCCCAGACAATCATCAACTTCCTGTCTTCTGTTGCAGACCTCCAGTCTTGGGCTCAGTCACCCTGGATGCTCTATTCTGGATTGGGAGGGGAACTTTCTGTATGCCTTTCCCCCCTTTCCTCTATTATTCAAAGTTCTAGTCAAGATAAGGTCACAATCTTGCAAAGTGCTCCTGATTGCTCCAGACTGGGCCAGGCAGCCTTGGTATCCTCTATTGCTGTCCCTAGCAGTCCATCTTCACCTTAATCTTCCCAAGAATCACAATCTATTAACCTCCTCTCAGGGAAGGATTTGGTACCCCAACCTTTGGTCTCTCAATCTCAAGGCATGGCTCTTGAAAAGCTAGAATATGCAAGCCTGCATTTGTCTCAGGGGGTTCTGGACATTATCAAAGCCTCTCGAAAACCTGCTACTAGAAAAACATATAACTCCAAATGGAAAAGATTCAGCATTTGTTGTTCCAATAAACACATATCCCCAGATTCTGCTGACATGGCTACAGTTCTGGATTATATGGTTCATCTTAATGGCTTAGGCCTCAGACCAGCTACCCTGAAAGTACACTTGTCAGCTGTTTCTGCATTCCTGTCAGTGGGGAAGGCCTCCTCACTGGCATCTCATTCCATTTTCTGTAAATTCTTTAAAGGATTGCTCCATTCCAATCCTCCTTTTAAGGATCATACTCCTGTTTGGGGTCTTAATGTTTGCATTGCTCAACTTATGCAACCACCCTTTGAGCCTTTGGCCTCAGCAGAACTTAAGTACTTGACTTGGAAAACTGTGTTCCTGGTAGCTATTACCTCTGCCAGGCGTATCAATGAATTACAAGCTCTGTCAGTGGAGCCTAATTTTATCTCATACCATAGAGATAAGGTGGTCCTTAGAACCAACAGGAGGTTCTTACACAAAGTGGTTTCAGATTTTAAACTGAACCAGTCCATGTCTCTTCCTGTGTTCTTCATAGATACATAGATACATAGATACAAAGACAGTGTCGGCAGATAAGGGCCTATGGCCCACCCAGTCTGCCCATTTGAGCTTGTAAGTTCAGTTCGTTTTCCTAGAAGTCTGTTTCCCCTTACCCCTGACCTCTAGAATTCCTTTATGTCTATCCCATGCATTCTTAAATCCCGTGATTGTTTCAGCCTCCACCACTTCCTCTGGCAGGGTGTTCCACTTGTCCACCACCCGTTCTGTGAAGAAATTCTTTCTCATGTTTCCTCTGATTCGTCCTCCCTCCAACTTCATCCCATGCCCTCTAGTCCTGGAACATCTTTTTCACTTAAAAATAGTGTTTTCCTGCACCCTGTTTCTCCCTGTAAGATACTTGTATGTCTCTATCATATCCCTCTCTCCTCCTCTCCTCCAGGAGTACATGTTCAGTTCCTTCAACCTGTCTTCATAGGACTTGTGATGCAATCCATGCACCATCTTTGTTGCCCTCCTCTGAACCTTCTCTACCCTGTCTATGTCCTTACGTGAGGTATGGTCTCCAGAACTGTACACTGTACTCCAGGTGGGGCCTCACTAGTGTCTTGTATAGCGGAATTATGACCTCCCTTTTCCTGCTGGTGATGCCCTGCCTATACATCCCAACATCCTATTTGCTTTACCTGATGCCTTGTCACACTGTTTCCCTACCTTGAGGTCATCAGAGATGACAACCCCAAGATCCCTTTCCTGCTTGGTGCATGCTATATCCTCGCCCCAACTGATATATTGTGGCAGGGTTTTGTGCCCCATATGCATTATCTTGCACTTCTTTGCATTGAATTTCAACTGCCAAACCCTTGACCATTCTTCAAGTTTCTGCAGGTCCCTTCTCATTCTGTCTACACCCTCTGGTGTGTCTACTCTGTTACAGAGCTTTGTGTCATCAGCGAACAGTGAAATTCTGCCTTCTAGATCCTGCTAATGTCACTGATGTAGATGTTGAATAGGACCGGTCCCAGCACTGATCCCTGTGGTACCCCACTGGTCACTCTTCCCTCTGTGGAGTGACAGCCATTTACCACCACCCTCTGTGTCCTGCCACCCAGCCAGTTACCTACCCACCACACTACTGTCCTGCCCACACCCATATTCCCCAGTTTGTGTAATAGTCTTCTATGTGGCACAGTGTCAAAGGCCTTGCTGAAGTCCAGATAGGCCATGTCCACTGCCCTCCCCTTATCCACCTCCCTAGTCACCCAGTCAAAAAATTCAATGAGGTTGGTCTGACATGACCTCCCCCTGGTGAAACCATGCTGCCTTGGGTCCTGTAGTCCATTGACAACCAGATGTTCCACCAATCTCTCCTTCAGTAGTGCTTCCATGATCTTTCCCACTACCGAGGTGAGTCTGACTGGTCTGTAGTTCCCTGCTTCCTCTTTGTTCCCACTTTTGTATAAGGGGACTACATCTGCTATCCTCCAGTCTTTGGGTACCTCCCCTGTTTCCAGTGAATGGCTAAACAGGATAGCCAGAGGTTCAGCCACCACCTCTCTTAGTTCTTTCAGGACCCTGGGGTGCACCCCATCTGGCCCCATTGCTTTGTCAACTCTTAATACTTCCAGTTCCTTCAGGACCCTTTCTCATGTAAAGGGACTTGAGTCCATTTCTGCACCATTCTCACCCTTGTACTCCATTCAGACCCATTACCCCCTCTTCCTCAGTAAAGACTGAGCAGAAATACCTGTTCAGTATGTCAGCTTACTGTTGTCATCCTCACGCGGCTCCCATCCTCCCTTAAGTCTCACTATCCCTCCCTTTGTCTTTTCTTTTTCCTTATGTACCTGTAAAGGTTTTGTCCCTTTACCCACCGTTTTGCAATGTGTTCTTCTGTCTGAGCTTTGGCTTCCCTTACTGACTTCCTGCCTCCCTTTGTTTCTCCTGGTACTTCTTCCTATCCCTTCTGCCTGTGTCTTTTGTATTGCCTGAATGCAATCTTTTGGCTTTCACTTTCTTTGCTACCTCTTTGGAAAACCATAATGGTCTCCTCTTCCTTTTCCTCTTGCTAACCTGCTTAATGCATAATTCTGTTGTTCTTATAATCCCCATTTTAAATACTGCCCACTGTTCCTCAACCCCTGATTCCTGTCCCATTCCCCTTAATGCCTCTTTCAAGTATCTCCCCATTTTCCCAAAGTCTGCCCCCCTAAAATCCAGGATACGTGTTTTTGTGTGGTTTGGTTCTGCTCTTTCTGTGATTTCAAACCACAATGATCATTCTTCTTCAGGGGAGAGAAGATTACACAGTTTGGATGTTAAAAGGGCACTTAGCTACTACATTGAGTGTGCTAAGGCACTTAGGTTTGACTGTCCTCAGTTGTTTCTCACTTATGTTGAAGAGGGAAAGGGTAAACCTGCTACTAAGAGGACAATTGCCAGCTGGATTGTCTCTTGTATACAATTATGCTATGAAAAGTTAGGCAAAGTACCCCCCTCAGGCCTGCCAGCTCATTCGACTAGAAGTACAGCTGCTTCTCTGGTTGCTGCAAGATATATTCCCTTACTAGAGATATGCAAAGCAGACACCTGGAAAACAGTCCATATATTCACCAAGCATTACTCTTTGGATATCCAGGCTAGGGGTGTTGCTAGGTTTGGTACAGCAGTACTGCAGACCCTATTCCAAAAATAGGTTTGGTACCCTCCTCTATGAAGGTACTGCTTGGTAGTCTGCATAATGTCAGAGTACAGCAAGACTTCATATTGTTTGAAGAAAAAAAATACTCATCTTAGTAATTGTGTTTCTTCTAATGGAGTCTTGCTGTATTCTGACCTCCTTCCCTGCCTTCCCTCAGAACCTGTTTTTTGGGAAGTGGGCCGGTAGGTGCAGTGTTGCACCTCAGGGGTGCACTTGGCACTCTCCCCTATATTTAGAGGGGGAGTGGGATAGGTTATATATTTTCTATAGTTATGTTTTGTTCACTACCTAGTTTTTGTTTAGGAGTTCTCGACATAAGTTTTTTGGGGATCCAAAATATTTGGTTGTCCTTTGGCTAGTAGATTTTACAATTTCCACTTACCAGATGTAGTTAGTATTAGTTCTTAAGAATCTGATGGTTACACTTCAAAGTGCAGCAGACAGAGGTTTGAACTGAGCTCAAGCTCAATGTTCTATGCTCTGGCATTGAGTTAACTCTTTTCTCTCCAGAGTAGTTCAAGTGCTGGGGCTAACTGCATAATGTCAGAATATAGCAAGACTCCATTAGAAGAAACACAGTTACTAAGGTTAGTAATTTTTTCTTTTTACCCATTGACTTTGCTGAGATTTTCCTTTGACCTTGACTACAGCCCAGAGGGTTTGTTTGTATGGTACGAAATTTGAAGGATAGAAAGGGACTACTCCACATATGTGCCTTTTGCTAGTCTGGTAAAAAAAAATTAGTTGTTTTTAAGTTATTGCAATTTAAAAAATTGAAAAAATCATTTCTGAGCATGCTCAGTAGGCACTTCAAAATATCTGGTTGATACGAAATATATATATATATATATATATATATATATATATATATATATATATAATAGATATACCACTCTGAGGTGTGTGGTCATGCTCTGATATACACACGCTTTGGTGTGCATTGTACACGAGGCCACAGGCCGAGTGCATCAACCGCCCAAGGCGTGCATATATCAGAGTGCGATCGCACACCTCAGAGTGGTGTTTCTATCTTACAAAATGTCAAAATTATTTTGAAGGGGGGTAAAAGTGCAGGTGTGTGGTTGCGCTCTGATATACGCATGGTCATGTGATGCTCATCATCCAATAAAAGAACAACAATTTCCCTACCCATTTTATAAATATATATATATGTACATTATAGGGGCGCGGTTGCGCCCATATTTTTAGGGTTGAGTAGGCACTTCTATGTTAAATTTGAAATGTTGCTCGTTAATAACTTTGGACCCGTTCAACAGATTTGCATGAACTTTGATATACACGGTGGGGCATGGTAGATCTCTTGATTTGCCAAATTTTGTTTTGGTTGGGCTTACAGTTTTTGCACAACAAAAAGCTGAAAAATGCACTTTTTGCCAGTTATGCATACAGTTTTTCAGATTTTGTTTGTGGCACTGCATGGCTGTTGTGTAGTGTGCTCATCTGTGACTTGCCTCATCTGAAAGAGCTTGGGTAAAGAAACGTGCCACTTTTCATTTGGTGAAAAAATATTAATCCATTCAAAAGTTATTAAACTTTTAAGTTCCCAATGAAAGTCAATGGAAATACTTATATGGTTATTTTGCAAAAGAAGAATGGGGTTTTGGCCATCTTGTTCCTCCTCATGGTCAAAGAATTTGCAGGCTCACGATCAAAGAATGTTTGATCACGACAGCCGCCTTCTTGTTTTCATTTTGCCATTGGAAAAATTCAAATATCTCGGCTCAGGGGTCACTCCTGAATTAAAACTTGGATGGGTTTTACTCGGGGGGCTTAGCTTTATCGAACCATGGTTGTGGTTTGCTTCAAAATGGTCCAAAAATAAAGTTTTAAACATTTTTATTCTTTGATCATAGCTCGCTAAGGATCTTTGATCACGAGCCTGCAAATTCTTTGGTCACGAGATTCTTTGACCGCGATCTTTGATTGTGAGGGCGCGACTAGATGGCCAGTTGAAAGAATCAAATTTGTCAGCTCAGGGGTGGGTTATTAACACAAATGAGGGTGGGTTTTGCTCAGGGGGCTTTGTTCTATTGAAGCATGGCTGTTGTTTCATTTACTTTTCTCTAAAAATTTAGTTTTACCATTTTTTACTTTTTGATCATAAGCCTGCAAATTCTTTGATCACGAGCCTGCAAATTCTTTGATCACGAGATTCTTTGATCGCGAGGGCATGACTAGATGGCCATTTGTAAAATTCAATTTTCTCAGCTCAGGGGGTGTAAAAATTGAGTTTTGCCATTTTGTATTCTGTGATCATGAGCCTGCAAATTCTTTGATCATGAGATTCTTTGAGCATGAGCTTTGATCCCGTGGGAGGGACTAGGTGGCCAGATTTGAAGGGACCAGATAGCCCAATTTTAACAATTTTTTAAATTAAATATCTCACAACCCGTTTGGTCGTTTTACTTGAAATTTGGAGGTGTTGACGGGATGTCCTGTAGATGTCAATTATGGTGTTTACATGTTGGACAGTATATTTTTTGTGGAGATATTGTGTGGCAAAGTTTATATTTTGCGGACAGCGTTTTCCATTGTGTTACTGGCTTCAAATTTATATGGTAGCTATCGTTTCTGCCATGGATGTACTTTTCAGTTGTTAGGTGCATAAAATGTAAACAGGTGCAGAATTCTGCACAATACTGTAAGTTGGTGGGAGTAAATTGAGAAGGGCCCAAGACTCCTACCTCAACTTTTTGTGACTTTTACTTTTATATTCTTTCTCAAAAAGTAAAGAAATTCTATGCAAAAAAACTTTGTTAATGCATCATTTAGGGTTACAACACAAAAAGTAAGGAAATTAAACATTTAGGGTAGCCCCTTCCCCCTGTGGACCTGCCCATCATCCCAAGATTGACAGCTGACGGGGTGTGTAATATGGGTTGTGAGGCCTAAATTTCACCCCATTCTTCTTTACTGTGGCTTGTCAATATGATTACACATGGGATGGGGTGAGATTTAGGCCTCACAACCCCAATGACACAGAGTGTTGAAGTCTTCATCCACAGGTCTTGGGTGGAAGTCTGACTCCTGGACCTGGACAGGTGAGACATGCCTACACAGATGGACTTTGTGAGTAGCCCACTGGGCAGCTCCAAGACCAGAATGTGGCTGCACCAGTCAAACATGGTCTCCGCTATCTCTCCAGCCTCCCCAGATGAGGGATGGCAAGAGGCAACACAGAAAAGGGGCCATGGCAACACCAAACAGTGGGGTAAGGGGAGTCAATCTAGGGATCCGGAACCCCCTCCCTGAAGAGCCACAGTAGAAACAGGGCCACCTTCTCCGGGAGCGCAGATGGAGAGGCCTATTTGGAATGCATCCCTCTGACTTGGCCAGCTGATGCAGCCCCCAGACAACAACCAAAACCGCAGAGACAATGCCTCCTGAATTTGCAAACTGGAGCAAAGGGCTCCAGTGAATCATCCTCTTTGGCTGAGGCCTTGAACAGAAGTTCCATATTGCTCCAGTGGCCATAGTGAGACTTACGCAGCTGCAGTTACAGCCTCCACTGCATCTGTGAGCCCCGCACCATCAAAGGGTTTGGGGTGATCCTGCCCAGGACACTATCCAGTGGACTCTTCAAACTGACAGAATAGGCTTGTGTCTACGTTCTCAGTAGACCAGGCCCAGATGTTTACTCCAATCTGGCCCCACCCACCTCTGAGCTTCAAAGGCACAAACCCCTGCTTTCTATGCCTTTGCATGGCAGAGTTCCCCCTCATCCTGAGAAAACAATGAAGGGGCGCTCCCCTTGTATCCAAAGGCTGGATGATTTACTGCCAAACCACATTTTCCCCCATGCAAAATGAACTAATTAGCATGAATGGGCACAGGTATGCCCCCATTTCCTGGCAGATGGATTAAGGGAAGGGTCTGTAATATAATTGCTGCACTATGTGGGACCTTGCAGCCAATAGTATTTCACCCTATAGCACTGCAGCATAACACAGACACTTAATTAAATGGTCTGCTACATGGGATATACCTTGGTAGACCCCCTACAGTGGCTCTAAATATAGAGCAAGTACTCCCACACCCATACTGCCAACTCATTAAGCAGGGCTTGAACCAGGAGGGAAACGCACCTAGTGGGGAATTACCACAAGAATGCTCCCCTCCTCACTGCTAGGGTACGAAAAAATGGCACCATTCTCTTCCTTCCTCTCCTGATGGTTCATTCACCAGGTACACCATGGGCATTAGGTTTACCTGCAAGATTTAAAGGTTTACATGATTGAGTTGTTATTTGTGTTTTCTTTATTCTTCCTTGCCAAGCACTAAGGGTCAGTGTTGCTGAGCATGTCTGAACTTTCACCGAGTCCATGCACCCAATGGGGGACTAGAGAAGCACCACTGCTCTACTTCTGTAACAGTTTCCCCTCTCCTCCTGAATATGGAGACCTGCTTATCCCAGACTATGAAGCTGGTCATATCACAGATCCATGGAGTACTATATCCCCCCACACTTCACAGTCAGCTTTGCAAGGGTAAGATGAGAGCCTCATCTAGCAGAGCCAGATAAGCACATATCAGTGGCACTCCCCCTCCCCCCCACCAGGGGCATGAACCTGGGTTAATGGGCTACACATTTCCCCCATTGTTGGCCCTCTCCAGATATCACCAACAGAAAAGCCCTCTCCCAGGGCATATGCCAGGATAACGAGGGATGGCGATGGCTGAGCAATAATAGCACCACAGGTGGGGCAATCGCATCAGACACCTTACCTAGACCAAAATACCCCCATCCTCCCCCCCAATGCCCTATTTGCTAAATGGGAGCAAACCTTCATGCACATGTCTATTCCACCCCTTTCACCAAAGAAGTGATGCTGCTGGTAAAAACCTCTCAACTGAGGGTTGTGTATAACTAATACCACCCTCTTCTAACAAGAGAGAGACAAGTTCTATATCCCTACCTCTCTCCTACATGAGGGCAGAGAGCAGGGATACCACACCAGAGCAGGAACCATGTCCATTGTGCCCCTGAAGCACTGCAACATCCAGAGCCTGCTCTTAGAAAAACAAGTGAATTTAAGTATCTGTCAAGCACCTAGATACTACACATGACAATGGTTTTATGTAAATACAGTAGTTGCCCCAGTTGGGCCATAGGCACTAAGATGTTAGGGCATAAGAAAGTTAAAGGTACTAAAGTGTTCATTTACAGTCTGACTGTAAATGTCACCTCATCATGGTGGGAGTGTGCCTCCTGGGGAGCTGCTGCCAAGTTCTTTAGAATGCATAGATTCCATTACTCTAAATTTGGCCCCAAATGTCAGACATAACTCTCACATCTTGGAATGTCAGAGGTTTGAATTCCCCTATCAAACAAAAGTAGGTGCTGTCACATTTAAAAAATTGCATACTAAGGCAGCTTTCCTCAAAGAAATGAAATTCACATCTAGGGGCGAGGAAACTGAAAAAGGCAATGGATGGGAGTGGAGGTGCACAGCACCCACATCTCAGCAAAAAGAGTGGTCTCCATCCTGATTCACAAAACCCTACCATGGGTACTAACAAGCACCCAAACAGATAAGGAAGGCAGATGGGTCTTGACTAAAGCAATGACACCATAGGGCCCACTGGTTTTATTGAACCTGTATGGCCCCAATGCAGATGACCCTGAGTTTTTTGTACAGTTCTCTGAAGCCTTGGCAGGCCACATGTCACAACAAACTCCCATTCTGGTTGCAGGAGATTTTAATGTCACGCAAGACCCCCAAATCGATCGATCTGGTAGAGCACATGAACTCCATGGGACAGCGGTAGCAGCCCTGCTCCACTTAAAGAGTATATCTAACCTACTAACCCGGAAACTCTTCCCACAAGCACTCAGGTCCTCACATCTCCCAATGCTGGGTCTGCCCAAGACTTGCCTAGTTGTTGGAAGAAGATCCTTCTCCTTCACAGTACCACAAAAGTGGAATGACCTCCCACATTCACTACTATCATGCAAGACCATTAATCTCTTCAAAAGGCAATATAGGGAAATATTTTACAAGCCTCCTGTCTGTAATGGAAACTGTACCTAATCTTCTCTAAACTGCTCCACCTGCTGCCTATACTCTCCTGGTGTGTGTGATCAATGTCTAGGGCTATGAGTCTGTACACAGCCAATTGTCTGTACTCTGCACTTATGCGCTAATTGATTCTACTACTATTATATTGTATGCTCATATCAGCCTTACTGTTTGTTCACCCATGTTGCAATTGACATCTGTAATTTGTACTGTCTCCCAATGAATGGGATGGCTAGTCTAGTCCATGAATGTATGTATGAACTGTCCAATGATATTTGTACATAATTATCTGTATCTGTACTGATTTCTTGTGCTTACAACATTTGGCTCCCCGGGTCACCCCTGAAAAAGGGACTTGACTGTCTCAGAGGGCCCACCAGGTCATCAAAATTTAAATTAATAAAAATAAATAAGTACAGAAAGAACATGGCCTTACTGATATCTGGCACTTATTGAACCCCCGAATCAAAGACTACACATTTCAGTCCAGGGTTCACCTTACACATAGTAGGATAGGCTACCGGCTATCCAATTCCCTCACCACCCCTGCAATTATGGATGCCCAAATACACCCTATAGTTATATCTGTTCATGCTCCAACTTCTAGCAACCTTAACTGGGGACCCCCATCAACAGGTCTGTCAACTGGTGACTAGATCCTTTCCTATTAAAAGATCCCACTTTTATGGATTGGGCAGGGCAAGAAATATCCCAATTTCCTGACATTTAATGATAAAGCTGTCAATAACAGTACCCTGTGGGAAGCCCTCAAGGCATATCTAAGAGGCAAGATTATTAGCTTCGCCACCCACAGACGATGAACTAGGGCCTTAAAACAGCTAATGCTGAGGCTAAACTTAAGAAGCCAGAGCACAAACATAAGGCCAACCACCAGGCAGATCCTAAAGAACTGCTTGATACCAGAGCAAGACTAAACACTATGTATGCCAGGAAGGCAGAGCTTGCACTGATAATGCACACTTTTTTGGGATGGGGTAGAGAGGACTAGCAAATTATTAGCCTATCAGCTGAGAAAACAACAAGCTGAAAGACATATCCCAGGCCTAAAGGACACTCAGGGAAGGGTATGCATATCTCAAAAGGACATATCCAACATTATGGCCACCTTTTATGCAGGCCTATACAGCTCAACCAACCCACCTAACATTAAGGACACCTCTATATTTCTGCCCACTCTCAACCTCCCACAGATATCCCACCAACAGCCCCAGGAACTAGATCAACCTATAACCACAGAAGAGATATCTGAAGCAATATTGGAGCTAAAAAGGAACAAATCACCTGGTGGGGTGGTTTCCCAATTGACTTCTATCAGCACATTCATGGGGAAATCGCCCCCCCCCTCCTATAGTGTACACTCACTCCGTAACCACACAAACCCTACCACCCAAGATGAAGGAAGCAGTAATAAATATTATCCCAAAAAAGGGCAAGGACTCCCTCCAACCTGCTAGCTACCACCCTATCTCACTTATAAATGTGGATGCCAAAGTGCTGGCAGAAATCTTGGCATGGAACTGATCCTTCCTAACATCATTCACCCCTCCCAGGTAGGCTTCCTAAGGTGAAGACTTAGTTCAGACCACCTCAGAACATTTGTCAACCTCAGCCTGCTGGCTAAGACTATCCCTACCCCCGCAGCAGCCCTCACAATAGACTTTGAAAAAGCCTTCTATTCTGTTGAATGGAAGTACCTCCTTGGGGTACTGCACCAACGAGGAACTGGCCCTTACTTTATAAAGTGAATACAAACCCTGTACAGCTCTCCCACAACCACAGTCCTCACAAATAGTGCCCTTTCCCCCTCCTTCCCCCTAGCCTGAGGAACTAGGCAAGGATGCCCACTATCACTGCTTCTATTTCTCCTAGGCATAAAACCTCTAACTGCTGCAATACGAGCCAATCCTGTAATCTTGGGCATATTCGTAGGGCCACAAGAATACAAGTCCTTATCTTACTCTGATGACCTGCTTGTTGTCCTCAGTGAAGCCCCCAAGGCCATCTTCCCCTTAAGCCACACCTTGGATACTTTTACCAATATATCCTGCCTAAAGGTAAATCATAACAAGTCAGAGGTTTTATCCCACAATACTTGATGCCAGGCCAACATTTTTCAAAACACCAACTGGAGATGTGCTACAGAGGGCATTACTTACTTAGGAATCCACATCACCCCCAACATGTCTGAACTGGCCAAAGCTAATCTGTCACCTCTAGTACACCACCTCTCCCTCACGGGCTGAATTACAGCACTAAAAATGATGTTTTCTCCCAAACCCCTGTATGTACTGGCCCATCTACCTATATTTATCCCAGATAAATGGTTCTCACTCCTGAACAAAACTTTGGGAAACTGTATTTGGGAAGGGAAACACCCATGCATCAGCTGCCCCAAACTTAGAAGGCACTGGACCAATGGGAGATGGGGTCTATCGGATTTCCATAACTACCACAAAGCATTCATTATGGCCCAAGTGTTGGAGAGAGCACCCCCGCAGTGGGTGCAGATTGAAGGTCACACAATAGAAGCATGGTCCCCTGCTTCGTACTATACAGCATGACCATCTTTAACTCTCACAAACTCCTTATTCTACATATTTCCCTACTATACTGGCACAAAATTAAAAAGGCCTTTAACATCATAAATTTCCTGTTACCTCTAATACCTTTATGGGACAACCCCATGGTTACAATAAACAAACTCCCCATACATTGGCCCATGTGGCAACGACAAGGAATTCTTGTAGCACAAGACATATGTCTCCCACATAACACTGTCCTGAAAACCTTCCAAGAGCTATGCACTGAATACCAGCTCTCTTCCCTCTCCCCAATGACTTCTGGAAATACCAGCAATTCAGGACAGCCATTCAAGTGCAGGTATGATGCCAGACTACCCTGCAGCACCCACCTACAACCTCAGCCATCAGGATATGATTTAATGCAAAAAGAGGATGGACAGGGCAGATCTACAGAAGCCTCAGGGTTGTAGACCCAGATCCCACTTTACTTTGTAAAACACAGTGGGAACAGGAGCTAAACACCAATATAAGTGATGAGGAATAGCACATGTGCTGGTAAAGTGCATACACAGTGTGCAGAGATACTAAAGCTCAACTAATTTAACTCACAATCCTGCACCGCTGGTATAGAACCCCCCAGTTCTTGCACCATAGAGGCATTCTCCCAGATGATAGGTGTTGGGATGCAATGCCCATCAGGGCTCCCTCTCCCACATCCTATCATCCTGCCCACTCTTCCAAACCTACTGGGACCAAACCAAATCACACAGTTTTGTTAAAAACTCCTCCCTGAAAACTTTACTATTAATGAGGTGGTTGCCATACTGGTAAAACCAACTCAGTATACCCTCGCAATAACCCAGCTATACGATGGTGCACCAGAGCCATGACAGCAGCCAAGAGACTTCTGCTGAGGAACTGGTGCTCCTCAAATGTTCCTTCCTTTAATGAATTGCTAGCTGCAACCAGACAAGTGGCTATGATGGAATGCCTGTCCCACGTGGCCCTGAACCAGATGCAGCTATATAATGACACATGGAGTCCCTTTCTTCACCAGCTGGATCCAAATGGATGACTATGATAATAACTAAAATAAACCAGGCATGAACTGGCAAGGATCCAGCAGATATCGGAGGGACCTTCTCACTCCTCCCCTTATTTGTGGCAAGTACCAACACGCCTACTGCCTTTACTGCCTCTTGATGTATTGTAATTATTTGGACTCAGCTGTAAACAGTTTGTTACTCATGTACCTCTTGTATACATGCATTGAATGTTGTAAAATTTAAAAATGTTTAATAAAAAGTTTAACTTTAAAAAAAAAGGTGATGTCCTTGGAAATATGGCAATAATAATATAAAAATAAAAATAAATTATTTCCTCATAGTTTATAATGACAATTTTGCTACAGGCCAAAACTGTGACAAAACTGTACCTTGGTTTTACCTTGTGACCTAATTGTAAAAATATAACCTTAGTGTCAAATATAGGGTTTGCAAAAGGTAAGACATTTGGTTTGGTGGGCTTGATATTCAAATTTGTCTTCGGGTGGCATTTTGCGCAATACCTAGTCAGCTTGAAACTGTGTTACAATTAAATCTACCCAGCTGCCAGCAACAATCTCAGTGCTTTTACTCTCCCACTGTTCTGGTTCCTTGGTAACTGGTAGTCTGACTTACCTGAGACTGCCATGCTGGTACGTTTGCTGGTGAAGATGGTTAGCTCACTGATTTCTGGCATTGGCATCCTTTCTGGCCGGCAGGATACTTCACTATCTGGCAGGATGGTTAGGTTAATGGTTTCTGCTGGAAAATGGGAACAATGATTAGACCCTGTGCTACTCTGTCCATGGCATGAGGTCATTCTCGTGGCAGAGGACCTTCTGGGTTGAGTTGACCTGGTAGCAAGGTAGGTGCTCTAGACAATGAGTAGTCACCTCAGTTCTTAGGGTAGGCATTCTGTCCCACACAATTGTCATTCTCATCCTAGGGTGGGCATAGACAGTGGATATTCTGGTTCAGTGGTGTTAATTCTGGCCCTACAGTGGTCATTGAGGCACAAAAGATGGAAATTCCAGCCCTAAGGTATGCACTGAGGAACAAAAGGTGGGTATTATGGCCAAGGGGGCAGGTATGCTTGCCCAAGGGTGGACACTGAGGTGCATTAGGGGGCCATGCCAGCCCATGGTGGACATTACATCCCTAGAGAATGCATTTAGGCACAGATGCAACCACTCCAGCCCCAGGATGGATTTTCTGACCCCAAGGTGGTCATTCAGGCTCAAAAAGTTGGCATTCCTGCCTTAAGGCTGTCATTCTAACCCTAGGATGGGCAGTTTGGCCTTAGAGTTGGCACTAAAGTAAAGAATGTGGACATTCTTTCTCTAGGGTGGGCACTGTGGTTGGCTGGGGAGGACAGCCTGCTCCTGGGGTTGGAAGGGTGGTCCATGTGAATGAAGGCTGGTAGTGAGGTTGCCTGGTCCAGGGCTGTGAGATGTTCCAAGTGAAATGAGGCTGGTCAGATGGGGAGGAGAGTCTGGTCTGGGATCTGGAAGAATGGTCTCATTGCTGGGAGGAAGGTCAGCTAGGGGTAAGAAGGCCAGTCTGGGTGCTGGTAGATCAGTCCTGCTAATGGAAAGCTGGCCATATGAAAAGAGTAGGCTAGAATGGAGCCTGCAAGGGTGGTACAGGACAGGTTAACAGCTCAGATGAGAGGCTGGTCCAGGGCTAGGTGATTCAGCTCCTGAATGGAAGGTCAGCTAGGAGTAGAAGGCTGGTTTGGAACTGTAAGGGTCATCCTGCTGCCAAGAGGATGGTCAACTGGTATGGGTAGGCTGGTCTGAGGCCTAGAAGAATGGTCTACATGCAGTGAGGCTGGGTTGGCTGGGGAGAAGAGACTGGTCCAGTGGCTGAAAGAGTGGTCCAGCTGCTGGGAGGAAGATTGCTAGGTCAGAGGACTGGAAGAGTGGTGCTGCTGCTGGAAAGCTGGTCTGGGGTTTGGAAAGGTGGTCCAGATGATGAGAAGCTGCTTGGCTAAGGAGGAGTGGCTGGTCCACAGGTTGGAAGGAAGAGTAGTCAGCTGGGGTTGGAGGCTGGTCCTGGGGATGAAAGGGTGATCCAGGTGCTAGGAGGGTGGTGACTGGAAATCATAGGCTGGACCAGGGACTGGAATGACAGCCCATGTTCTGGAAAATTGGCCTGCTAGGGGCTGGAGGATGGTACAGGGCCTAGAAGGGTGCTCCAACTGCTGGGAGGCAGATTTGCTTGGATGGGAGGCTGGTCCAGTGGCTAGAAGGGTGGTTTCACTGCTGTTCAGCTGGTGAGGGTAGGCTGATCCCAGGCCTGAAAAGGAGGTCCAAGGGCAGGGAGGCTGGTCAGCTGAGCAGCAGGGGATGGTCTGGGGGCAGTAAGAGTTGTCTCCTGTTCTACTGTGCTTACCTGTACTGACGAGGAACCTTTGACTCAAAGGTATTTTCTGAATCCTCAATAAATAAATAAAAATAAATTGCTGGGATGAAGGACAGCTGCGGGTGGGAAGCTGGTCTGGGGGTTGGAAGGGTTTTTGGCTGTGGGTTGGGGGTTGGTCCTGTTGCTGAAAGTTTGTCCCAGCTGCTGGGAGAGTGGTTGGTTGGGAATAGTAGGATGGTACAGTGGCTGGAATGGTGGTTCAGGTGCCTGGAGAGTGTCTGATGTGGGTCAGTGGCCAATCTGGATGCTAGACGGGTGTAGTTTGTACAGAGTTGATGGTCAAATGGGGTGGGGCTGGTTCAGGGTTCAAGATCCTTAAAAAGACTTTAGAGGGTCTCACACCCTCCATTAACCCCTAGGTGAAATCCAGACTAACTAACTTGACTGTGAAAGCTGCACCCAGTCCTGGTGTTCTGGTTGAACTAGCCAGTATGGGTGTTACCATTTTGTCCAGAGTCTGGCAGGTTGGATTTCACCATACTCATATTTATGTCTGTGTGACTAGAAACTGTCATACCTGGCTTATTCGGTGGGGATCACTTAACATCTTTTATGAGATTGTCCAGAGGACAGACTAGGTGGAGTGAGACCTGGATTATGAACATAATTCCAATTTTCAGCCATGTGCCAGAGCAGCCTCAGGGCATGGTGAAGGCAGCACCTCAGATTACTGGGGAGGTTCTTGCCTTCCCAGCTTTAACAGTAACTCATGGACAGGTGTCAAGAAGACATCCAACATCACAGGGGTGACATGACATCAGTCCTCCATCTTTTCATAGTTTAGCCCATTAATGAAGGAAAGGATTAAAAAAGTCAAGACTGTAATAGGGATGGCTAGGCTGAATGGCATCCATGCTCCCTAATGTGCCTGTCCCAGCTCTGGTCATCCTGCTGCCCCCCAGCACCACCACCACATTGGATTCTGGGGAGGTATATTCGCTGTGGAGGTGAAGCTTTAGGAGTTTGTACAGAGCCTTTGCATCATATGGAGAGGTGTCAGGGCAGTACCCCTCACACTCCATGCACACCTCCTTTCCATCTGCCTCTGTTTAATCCCTTGTCATATATCACAGCCCTATACCCCTGTTATACAAACCCCCCAGTGCTGCCCTCTTGCCCTCTTCACAAGGCCCACAGTTTATCCGTTCCACAGTATAGGCCCCCACCATCTTCCTCCTCCCCCACCAGCCAGGCACACCACTTCCCACTCCCCTTCCCCTCACCCCTTATTACCACTACACCTGAATTTAATGTATAGTCTGATTAGAATGTATCCTTAGACTGTGTGTATACTGAATATTCTATGTAGTATCCTAGAGTGTGTGTATATTGAATATTTTTTATGTATCTATGTAAATTGAACCTTGACCTTACCAGGTCCATCTTGCAAATGAGTTGTGCTCAATGATGTTCGCCTGGATAAATAAAGATTTGATTGATTGATTGATTGATTGATTGAGTAGTGGATACAGACTGAATTTGTAGGACCACCCAAAAAGATGAAAAGTCTCAAATATTAAAAAAAAGCATAAAGTGTCCTGCGGAGTGGAAAAGGGGGTGGAGCAAAATCCAGCACCAGCATAGCTCACCATCGCTTACAGCAGCATTCTGGTCCAGATGCCAGAAAACTAGCACCTGGACTGGCATGCCCCTGTAGGAAACCAGCATGCTGGGTCTGAAAAAAATCCTTTTAAGATGCATTTTAATAGCCAGCCTGGTGGCGCTGAGGGTTGAATCACTGGATGCCACACCTCACACCACGCTGGCAACCCGGGTTTGGGAATGAGCCCGGACCGCCAGGGGTCGTTCAGGGGAGGGTGAGGATTGAGCATCCAGAGGATGGCTCTTCTCTCCCTGGGGTGGGTTCAGGGGCTCCTCGGTGCAGTGGTGACACCTGGTGGAGACCGGGTGTACTATCTGTGCTTGGAACACAAGGGGAGGAGTGTGGCGGATGCTTACAGCTTCTCTGTGCAGGCGTCACTGCATGTCCGGCTCCTGGGGGTAGCTACGTAAAAATCCTCTCCCGGCAGCAGCATGAAAGCCACCAACAGATGACCTGATCAAGTGGGCCAAACAAAGCCCAACAGTTGGGGATGAGGGCTTAGGGTGATGCGGTCTCCTCTCCCAGTTCCCCCTCGCTGGGGGAGGCCCCGCCGTGGGGGGCAAGCCATGGTCCTCCTCACTTTGGTGGTTGTGGCAGAGGCAGGCTCCACCTAGATCAGTTGAGTGTCAGCATACATGGCCTGAGTGGGGGTAAGTACACCCCAAGCTGCAGTGGAGTGTATAAAGAAAGTAAAAAAAAAAAAGATGCATTTTAATTATTTCTTTAACTGCCACACTGCAGGCAATGACAGCATGGGTCCCCCTAATCAACAACTGTCTGATTGTTAAAATAATTAATGTTTCTCTATCATTGAGTGGTTCCTGCTCCCTCACCAAATCTGCAACTGCTAAGCTAATTTGTTTCCCTGATGTGTGGTTGTCCCCCTCTTTCATCCAATCCACATCTATTTTCACCAGTGTCTGGCACTCCTGCCCCTGCCGAGGTAGCCCCCTGCCCCCCCCTCATCTTCCTGGCTGTCTGGCCATCACCAGCCACACAAATATCCAGTATTGCTATTATACAATGCTATATCTGACACAGAATCTTTGTAAAAGAGCCTGGCTCAAAGGTACTTGCAATCCTAGTTATAATAAAATAAAATAAAAAAATAATAAAAAAGTATAGTAACACAAAGCAAAGCAAACTTTATTTGTAAAAAGCGCCTTTCTAACAATCAAGGCACTTGTACAATACAATAAACATAACAATGATTAATAAATACAACAGTTTAAGAGTCAATAAATAGAACAGCAGCTTAATAATCAGTGTAGACTAGGCTAAATAAATAGGTTTTAAGAGCAGCTTTAAGACTCTGGACGGTCAGGCAATCTCGCACCCGATGAGGTAAAGAATTCTACAAGGTCGGGGCCATAAAACTAAATGGCTGGGCCCCAGATGTCTTTCAATGGATCCTGGGAATCTCTAGCAATCCCTCATCGATGGATCGGAGAGAGCAGGAGAGACAGTAGGGGTGAAGGAGATCTTGCAGGTAACCAGGTCCCTGATCGTGTTGGGCCTTATAGGTCAGCAACCGACCTTGAAGGTGATCTGCAACTGTATTGGCAGCCAGTGCAGTCCACGGAGCACAGGTGTTATATGACTAGACCTAAAGGTACCAGTCAATAGCCTAGCTGCCGCGTTCTGCACTAGCTGCAGATGGTGGATATCAACCCCCGGTAGCACTAGGTAAAGGGCATTGCAGTAGTCAAGGCGGGAGGCAACGAAGGCATGGACCAATGATGGAAGATCATCAGGAGGAACCAGATGTTTCACCCGGGCAATATTTCTCAGATGGTAAAAAGAGGTTTTGACAACTGCTGACACCTGAGATTTAAGGGTCAAGCAGTCATCAAAAATAACATCCAGGTTCTGCACCAGGTCTGTGGTAATTAGCTGAACACCCCCAAGCCATAGTCCAGAGGGTAGTCCCACCAACAAACCTGCCTCCCGATGAACTGGGTCCACATCCAACACCTCAGTTTTTTTCTGGTTTAACCACAGTCAACTCACATTCATCCAATCCTGGATCTCGGTAAGACAGTTGTTAAAAACTGAGACAGCATCATCTTGACCGGGCACAAAGGACATGTACAACTGAGTATCATCTGCATAACAGTGAAAACTCAGTCCGTACCACCTAATAATCCCTCCCAATGGCAGCATATACACTGCAAACAACATGAGTGACAAGATGGAGCCCTGCGGCACCCTGCAGGATAGGGGGAGTGGTGCTGAGAAAAAAATCCCAGACACCACTCTCTGAGTCCTACTCTCAAGGAATGATCGAAACCACCTGAGGACCATACCAGACAGTCCACAGCTGAACCACAGGCACTCCAACAGCACACCATGGTCTACAGTGTCAAATGCTGCAAAGAGATCTAGAAGGACCAAGATGGAACTGGTCCTTCGATCTCTTGCTATTAAGAGGTCATTTAGTACCCAGACAAGGGCTGTCTTGGTACTGTGTCTCTTCCTAAATCCGGGCTATAGAGAATCATAGACATTGTGGCTGGTCAAATGATCATCCAGCTGTGACGCAACCACCTTCTCAATAACCTTGCCCACAAAGGGTAGGTTAGAGACAGGCCTGTAGTTCTCCAAGCAGTCCAGGCCCAAGGAGGGTTTTTTAAGGAGGACCCGAACCATGGCCACCTTCGGGGGATCCAGAAAGATCCCCCTTTCCAAAGACCTCCAGACTATCTCGGCAAGGACCGGGCCGATTTTATCCACACAGCCTACTAAGAGGCGTGTAGGGCCTGTATACACACTACAGTTGGTTGGTCGCAATAACTGGATGACTATCACAATGTCACTGATTGAGGGCAGGCAAAAGTCACACTAGGCAAACTGGGTGCCCAACATCTCCTGCCGACCACCTCAACTCCCATTACAGTGGGCCAAATGGACTCCAGACCTGATTGTGGTAACCTTATCTGTGAAAAATCGAGCAAACTCCTCACACGGTTTTTGTGAAAAGGCACTCCCACGCTGGAGACAGATTGGATTGCACAATCTGTCGACAGTCCAGAAGAGCTGGGCTGGTCAATTCTGAGCAGCAGCAATTTCCCTGGACAGGAAATCTGCCTTTTTACAGGTAATTGCTAATTGATTGACCCTATAATGGTCCATCAGGGTGTTGTCTGACAGTAAGAACATAAAGTGCCAGCAGAAGGGGACTGTATGATCTATCTAGTCTGCCTGTGTAGGCTACCCCCCCCCAGTCTTTTTTCCTTCCTAAGTTTCTGCAGTGCCTATCCTATGCTAGCTTGAACGTTCTCATTGTCCTTGCTGCCACGACTTCAGGGGACAGACTGTTCCAAGGCTCCACTACCCTTTCAGTGAAGAAAAACTTCCTGATGTTGGATTTGAATCTACTCCCTATAGGCACATGCTGCTCCCCCTTATTTTGTGTAGACAAGCTTTCTCTGAAAAGGTCCGGAGTTTGTACTGAGTTAATTCCTTTGAGGTATCTGAATGTCTCAATCGTATCCCCCCATCCCTCCTCCTTTCCAGTGAGTACATCTTGAGATCGTTGAGTCTTGACTCATAGGGTACTTGATGAAGTCCGTGAATCATCTTTGTAGCTATCCTCAGAATGGTTTCCAGACAATCTCTGTCTTTCTTGAGGTGTGGTCTCCAGAACTAGATGCATTACTCTAGGTACGGCCTCTCCAAGGACCTGTAGAGTGGGATTATCACCTTCCTTTTTCTACTCATGATACCCCTACCTATGCATCCAAGGATGCTGTTAGCTTTCACTGCCACCTTTTTGCATTGCCTGGTTGTCATCAGATATGAGTACTCCTAGATCCCTCTCAACCTTTGTTTCTGTCAATTGTTCCCCTTGAAGGGTATATTTCCTTCCCGGGTTCTTTCTCTCCAGTTACATAACTTTACACTTCTTGGCACTGAATTTCAACTGCCATTGTTTTGACCATTCTTCCAGCTTTTTTAGATCAGAGTCAATTCCTGTGGCCCCCTCTTGTGTGTCTACTCTGTTGCAGAGCTTAGTGTCATCTGCAAACAGGTATACCTTTCCCTCCAATCCATCAGCAATGTCACTGGTGAATATGTTAAATAGAACTGGCCCCAGTACTGATCCCTGGGGGACTCTGCTGGTTACCCCACCTTGCTCTGACAGGTTGCCATTTACTATGACCCTCTGGGTTCTCCCCTGGAGCCAGTTCCTAACCCAGCTATTTTATGCCCCACTCCAGTGTGTTCCAACTTGTTTATTAGTCTCCTATGTGGAACAGAGTCAAGCGCCTTACTGAAGTCCAGATACATTATTTCATTTTCATTTTTATTTTTTATACTTGTAAACATGATGAGCAGAACTGCCCGTTTTCACATGTGACAAGTCTTGCATAAAAAACATCAACGCACAGACATACAATCATACATACAAACAATTTAACGAATAATACTAATATAAAGGGAACTAACATTGCATCTAATGTGTAATAAAATGGGTACACTATGTCTACTGCTCCATCGTGGTCCACTGTTTTGGTCAATAAATCAAAGAAATCAATCACATTTGCTGGCATGACCTCCCTGCTGAGAAGTCATGCTGCTTTGGGTCCAGTTTTCTATTTGCTTTCATATATTGCACTATTCTTTCCTTCAGTAATGTTTCCATGATTTTCCCCACAACTGAGGTGAGGCTGACTGGACAATAGTTACCAGCGTCTTCCCTGCTCCCACTTTTGTGCAGGGTACCGCTGTGGCTTTTTTCCAGTCATCTCAGACTCTGCCACTCTCCAGGGACTTATTGAAGAGGACTGCTAATGGGGAGAGAAGTTTCTCTGAAAGTTCCTTCACTATTCTTGGGTGGATACTGTCAGGTCCCATTGCTTTGTTGTTTTTTAATTTTTTACTGGTCTTTTAAGACACTTTCTTTTGTGAAGGGGATTTGAATCAGCTTTACTTGTAGGGTGTCCTTCATTTCCTAGTACCGGCCCACAATCCTGTTACTGTTGTGTGAAGACTGAGCAGAAGTATTTGTTCAGAACCTCTGCCTTTTCTTTATCAGTCTCCACATTCTGCCCCTGTCTGGTGGTCAACCAAACTATACCCCCTTAGCTTTTTCTTTTGCCCATATATATCTGTATAAGGTCTTGTCCCCCTTTTTAATCCTTTAGCAATTCTTTCTTCTGTTCCTGCTTTGGCTATCCTAATCGCCTTCCCTGCTTCCTTGAGCCTTGCCTTGTATTCCTCCATGTCTCCGTCCATCTTTGTCTGTTTACACCTTTTGAAAGCTTTTTTTCCCTCCTTTATACTGAAAGTAATCTTAGCAATCCAAAGAGGTTTTATCCTCTTCTTAGTTTTACTGATCTGTCTGGTGCATTCTGCTGTGATCAGAGCTATTGCATCCTTCATGGCTTTCCAGCGTTCCTGCAACATCTTTGTGATTTTTTTTTGTTTTAAAATCTTGTATTAGTCAGGTAAATAACATATATGGGATAGCATGACAGGCAATAACATCTTCCAGCTTATGAGGGTGCTGTTCTCAACAGTTCTCTTAATACATTCTGAAATCAAGTATCACATTGCCCATTTTTATGTTGGTGTGCTTGCGCAGCCAACATCTTGTGGTAGTGGAGATTTGGAGGTGCAGTCACTGTTGGGCGAATGCAGGGCACACACCACTAGGTGCGTCCCTCATTCCCCAATCAGCCTGCATGCCGGCGCCACACCATGCATACTAATGTGGCATTCACATCAAAGGAAAGGTCCACTGTAATGCGAGCAAAGCTCGTCAAATGCAGTGGACCTTCCTATGTGCTTCGCCAGCTACAAACATGACGGCACAGTGGCTGCTAAACTGCCAACTTTGGGGGTGCCCAATCTCACGGTCAGCTTACTCTGCCCCTCATGAACATGCTGACAGGGGAGCCCACTCCCCATTGGCATGATGTCCCCCCCTTCTTCTATGCTGAGGGGGTGCCCAATCCCTCTCAGCTAGTGTCCCCCACTCCCTTTGTGCCGATGTGGGTGCCCAATACCCCATCGGCTACTGTATCTCCCCCAATAAAAAACACCTGTAAAAAAAAGAAAACCACCCCAATGGGTTTTTACCACCTGTAAACAGAAAATGGTCCCTTGTAGTCTCCCTACCCCCACCCGCACCCACCCACTCGCACCTTGCCTTCCCACACCCCTCACCCCATACTTACCTCCAGCTTCTGGCGCGATGATCTTCAGTGGACCAGGAACACATCTGCACTCTTCAAAGCCAACCGCGAAATGAGGAAATGCCAGTAAGCTGTATAATGGAATAAACAGGTTTTTTCAACTTTGATGCATATCTTGGGCATTTTTTGAAATTTCTGCACCAAATTTTCAGCATGGGGTTTTTGGGACCCCTCCTTATGTACTTTGTCACTGTTATAATGTTAATCAGTCCTGAAAGGTGATTTCACAGTCACTACATGGAATCACCTTTCGGGACTGATTAAAGCAAGGACAGTGGCACTGTCCATGAGGTGGGCCCTCAAAAAGCCTATGTTGCAAATTTGGTGAAAAAAAACAAAAAAATGGCTGTTTTCAATTCAATTCAATCTTTATTTGTAAAAGGCACCTTTCTAAAACCAAGGTGCCAATACATTGCATCATAAAACAATAAATGATTAAAACAATATTAAAATAGACCTGACAATGGCATTTAGAAATCATTATATGCTAGGCTAAAAAGGTAAGTTTTTCAAGCTTCCTTAAAACTTTGGACAGTCAGGCAATCACGCACCTGACAAGATAGAGAATTCCACAGGGTTGGGGCCATAAAACTAAAAGATCTGGCCCCTGAAGTTTTTAAGTGAACCCAGGGAATCTCTAGCAATCCCTCATCAGTGGATCAGAGAGAGCAGGAGGGACAGTAGGGACAAAGGAGATCTTTGAGGTAGCCAGGTCCCTGGTCATGTAGGGTCTTATAGGTCAGCAAACTGACCTTGAAGGTGATTAGCCAGCAAATTGGCAGCCAGTGCAGTCCACGGAGCACAGGCGTTATATGACTGGACCTAGAAGAACCAGTCAATAGCCTGGCTGCCGCATTCTGCACTAGCTGCAAGTGGCGAATCGCAACCCCCGGCAGCCCAAGATAAAGGGCATTGCAGTAGTCAAGGCGGGAGGTAACAAAAGCGTGGACCAAGGTAGGAAGATCATCAGGAGGAACCAGGTGCTTCACCCGGGCAAGGTTCCTCAGATGGTAAAAAGAGGTTTTGACAACTGCCAACACCTGAGATTTAAGTGTCAAACAGTCATCAAACACAACGCCCAGGTTCTGCACCTGGTCTGAGGTAGTTAGCTGTACACCCCAAGCCATAAACCTGAGGGTGATCCAGCCAACAAGCCCACCTCCCGGCGACCCTGGTCCACAACCAAAGCCTCAGTTTTTTCTGGGTTCAACCACAGCCAACTCACATTCGTCCAGTCCTGGATTTTGACCAGACATTTGTTAAAGACTGAAAAGGCATTATCTTGGCCGGCACAAAGGACATGTACAGCTGAGTATCATCTGCATAGCAGTGAAAACTCAAACCGTACCACCTAATAATCACTCCTAATGGCAGCATGTACACTGCAAACTACATGGGTGCTAAAATGGAGCCCTGCAGCACCCCACAGGATGGGATAATGATGCAGAGGAAAAAAAAACAGACACCACCCTCTGAGACCTACCCTCGAGGAAAGATCAAAATCAACTGAGGACTGTACCAGACAGCCCACAGATGACCCTCAAGCACTCCAATAGCCCATCATGGTCCACAGTGTCAAACTCTGCAGAAAGATCAAGGAGGACCAAGATAGAATAAGTCCGTCGATGTCTCACTATTAGGAGGTCATTTAGCACCCAGACAAGAGCTGTCTCAGTACTATGTCTTTTCCTAAATCCAGACTGGAGAGAATCATAGACATTGTGGCTGGTCAAATGATCATCCAGCTGCGACGTGACCACCTTCTCAGTAACTTTGCCAAAAAAGGGCAAGTTAGAGGCAGGCCTGTAGTTAGCCAGACAGTCCGGGTCCAAGGAGGACTTCTTAAGAAGGGGCTGAACCATAGCCTCCTTCAGAGGATTTGGAAAAATACCCCTCTCCAAAGACTTCCAGACTATCTCGACAAGGACCGGACCAATTTTATCCACACAGCCCACTAAGAGCCGTGTGGGGCCCGGATCCAAACCACAGTTGGTTGGACGCAATGATTGGTTGATCATCACTATGTCAGTGATTGTGGGAAGGCTGAAGTCAGATCACACAAACTGGATATCTGACATCTCCTGCTAACCATCACAACTCCCATTAGAAAGGGTCAGATGGATATCCAACCCGATTGTGGCAACCTTATCTGAAAAGAAGTGAGCAAACTCCTCACACCATTCTTGAGAAAAGGCTCTTCTGAGCTGAAGACAGATTGGATTGCACAATCTGTCCACAGTCTGGAAAAGCTGAGCTGGTCTATTCTGTGCAGCTGCAATCTCTCTGGACAGGAATTCTGCCTTCTTATGAGAGATTGCAGATTGATAGACCACGTAGTGGTCCATCAAACTAAGTTTGTCACAATCCAGGCCCGACCTCTGCCAGCACCTCTCTAAGCTTCATCCGACTCTCCTCAGCTCCCTCAGAGTCTCATCAAACCAAGGAGACCTGGGGCAAAGAGTGAGGGATGAACACGGACAGCAACAATGGAATCCAGGGCCCCTGCCACCACCTTATTATAGGTGAGTACCAAGTCCCCTGGATCCATGCAATCTCACGGTAAGCCCAATAGGTCCAGCACCACCATCAGGCCATCTGGGGAAACACCCCTCAAAGGGCAGTACCGGACCATCTCCAGAGGGGCCGGCCTACTAGGGGTGGCCTCAAAACTGAACCCAATGGAGTGATGATAAGACCATCCGACTGGTTCCACCACCAGCTCGGATATCTCCATCCCCAGTAGGAACACCAGATCCAATGAATGTCCACCAATATAGGTCGAGGAGGAAATAACCCGTGTGAAGCCCAGTGATGTCATTAACTGGCAGAAGTCTTGACCAAACTGCGAGAGTTCAACATCGACCCAGGCATTGAAATCCCCCAGAACCAACCTTCTGGGGGATCCCAATGTCAGGTCAACAATGAAGTCTGCTACTTCCCGCAGGAAAGCATTCCCATCACCTGGTGGATGGTAGACGAGAAGTATCCTGCACCCCACACTCTCGCCCATGATACATTCAAAGGAGTTGGTAGTTCCCACTGGTACGTCCACTAGGTCCAGTTCTGATCTAAAACAGATAACAACACCCCCACCCTTACGATCCATCCTTGGGCGGTGTATCACCGAGTATCCAGCTGGAATTGCTGCCACCAAAACTGGGCCAGTGTTCTCATCCAGCCAGATCTCAGTGATGCACACCAGGTCAGATGTTCCAACAGAATCAGCTATAATAGCAGTCTTGTTTTTGATAGACCTAGCATTGCACAACACCGGCCGAGTAGGATGAGCAACCGAGGATGACCATGCTACCTGCTGACTACAAGCAGAACCCTTGGGTATGGGAACCAGACAGGGTGGACCCCTTTCCTGGACCCATTTCACCCCAGGGCATCTCCTTGTCCCCACTATCCCTATCCACCCACTCCTTTCCATTCCCTCCCCAGGCCCAGCCCTCGTTCTCCTCCTTTTTCTAATAATCCCCAAAGCCCTACACCACTTGCATACTTCTGGCAATAGGTGAAGACAAGAAAAAGGGCAGAGGTCTCTGAACCTGGAGGGGGAATAATGTCCAACTGTCCTTGTAGCATCCCAACACATATTTAGCACCTTACACAAATAACAACAATATAATCAAAATTAAAACACAAAATAAGTCCTAAATGTTGATTTAAGGGCTCTCACCCCCCAAACACAAACACAAAATATAACACAATACAACAAATAATCACTTAATTCCCCTCCCCACCCAGTCGTCTCACCACTGGGGAGAGAGGGCAGCACTCTCAATGCTAAATAATAATAATAACATAAGCAACAAGTCCAGTAAACAAAATAAATAAAATACATGGACATAAGGTCCTCTCACCACCCGGTTGTCCAAATGATAAAATTAATAATCCGATTTCATCAATCCAAGTTCAAATAAAAAAAAATCAACATCAAAATCACAGAGAAACCTTCTCACTATCAGCACGAATGGGCCTCCGCTGCAGCAAAGCAAAATAATTCTAATTCTTCCAACTAGTCAAGGATCCTCTTCCAAGCCTTCAGTTCAAGCCTCTATCCAAATCTTCAGATTTGAGCCTCTTTTCAGAACTCTAGCCCAAGTATCAGAAAATAATCCAACAGGCCGCGGGGACCTGCCAGCACTCCCCAGTCAACTACACCTGGCTTTACCAATGACCCACTACTTCAACTCCCCATCAAGTCCGCCTACCAGCAGACTCAGCAAGGGGTCTAGGAAAACAGAAACACAGGGCCAACCCTCCAGCAAGCCCCACTTCCCACCCCTGTGTGGATCGCTTACCGAGGGAGCAGCTAGTCCAGAAATTTGCAGGTCCGCACAGTTTGAAACACTTCACAGCAATAAATTCCAATTCCAATGGCCGACAAGGATCAACATCAGGAGTAATCCAAATTGAAATATGGCAACCCGGCATCCGAACCGAGCCCACAGTATATGCCCGACCCTGTTCCCCTGAGCAGCAGCTCTCCCGAAAAGGCAGATCAGGCAACAATCCACTCCTTCACTCTCCAAAGATTTTCAGCTCTTGTAGTCCATGTTCAATCCTCCAGGAGCTGCTTAAACAAGCTTGGATCAGGCCTACCATGCCACAGAACCAAGGGCAATGGCCAGTCAGCTTCACAACCTATTCTAAGGTCTCTCTTTGCCTCCTTCTTTCAACGGAGGACACTCCGTTTCCAAAACTGCAGTGGGACCACAACACTTCAGGCTGCAGCTACAGCAAGTAGCCCGGAGTAGAACTACAGCTTCTCTGTAGCAAACAGACACGGAAGACACAGAAGATGCGGAAGCATGAAAGCAATAGCAAATGTGCATTGCGCAGTTATTATGCATGCTCATAACATCATGAGTTCGCAATATTTTCATGCCAGATTTTCAACATTGTTATTTTTCTACACTTCCTTGTGAATAGTACAGCTGTCATTTTTCACATCCTGGCCAAAATGTGTTGCCGCGCTTCCGGCGCACAATAGTGCAGTCGCTGTGGGAAATCAGTGTTCAGGGCAGATTACGAAAATGACAGTGACACTGTTCATGAGTAGAGGTCCTAAAATGCCTATGTTGAAAATTTGGTGACGATACTCCATAAAATGACTGTGTTACAAGCGTGTGTTGTGCAGTTTGCACGCACGCTCATAACGTTGTGCATTTGTAATATTTTCACTCTGGATTTTCACCACTGGCATTTTTCTCCACACCACTTGATGAACAGTATAGCTGTCATTTTACATGTCCTGCCTGAAATGTGTTTTCACACGTCCAGCACAGAATAGCGCAGTTGCTGTGCAAAATCACTTTTTGGGACAGTTTGAGGAAATGACAGTGACACTGTACATGATCAGAGGTGCAAAAATACCTATGTTGATAATGTGGTGCCAAAAATCCATAAAATGACTGTGTTACAAGCGTGCATTGTACATTTCCCATGCACCCTTGTAGCTTCCCAAATTTGCAATATTTACATGCCACATTTTCAACACTGCCATTTTTTTACACCTCCTAATGAACAGTACAGCTGTATTTTTTTCACATCCTGCCCAAAATGTGTTCCTGCACTGCACTACCAATGCCAATGCCAGTGTGATAACATTCAGCATTGACAAATGCTTGTTATTCCACTTATAGTAGTAGTAGTCGTAAATTTTATTGTTTGACAAACAGAATTGTCAGTACAATTAAAAACGTCATCACAAATCTCTCACATTAATTCACACATTTACATACTTATATCAATAAATAAAATACAACATTTATTTAAATACACTATTAATTCATTGTTGTTCCTGTTATCATCATAATTTATAATTTGATCACTTACTAAACCTATCATTGTTGGTTTATTTTTTCTTAAAATCACCATCTTTAATCTTATCCACCTCTTCCTGGTACCAAGTCAATTTTTTTTATTTCTTAAGTGTTACCAATTCATTTATTTACCGCATCTCTTCTAGTTATATGCTTTTTCCCTTTCAATACAACTTAGAAACGTTGCCAATTTCTCCAATTGTAAAACATTTGTGCTTTTGAATAAACTATTCATTTGAGATATGGGAGCCATATCTAAATTTCCCAAGATATCTCCCAAATGCATATGTCTTTCAAATCCATACAAAGGCCAAGTATCAGAATGTGTAGCAAGTCATCTACTCCTAATTCACATTCATATAGGCCTTCTTTCTGCTTTGCAAATATACCTCTCAACTTCTGAAAATCAAAGTATTCTTGTTAAAGAGTTCCTTTTTTTTGGATCTCTTAATAATATTAATTACGTTTCCAATGATAAATTTCTTTTTTTGTTTGTAGTCAGGCAATTGTTAATTTTTGCCACTCAGCTAATTTCCATCTCTGATTGAATAAATGTATCTTTAATTTTCTTTTTATATATATATATATATATATATATATATATATTTCTCTACTAGGAATTACTAGGCTATTAGGCAAGCTATCCAGAAGGCCATAAGGTTTTATAATATTTTCTAAAATGTACAATCCTGGACATATAAACCCCCTATATTTATAAGCTATAGATTCTTCTAAACACATTCTGAGCAATCTTTCTTCAGTCATTCCAAACACTTTAATCCAATAGATTGCTAATCTCTGCTCAATATTATACCTTACAGGTAGTTGTCCCAACTCCAATCTAGTCAATGCAGAAGAAGCCCCCAATGGTAATCCTAGGACACGTTTGTAGAATTTGTTTAATGTCACTTCCAATCCCTTCAGTTCCACTTATAAAACAACCTAACTTTCTTTTAGTTAATTTCTCCCCTCAACTATATACAAATTTCATCACTTCTGTGTATGTATGCAGTTACAATTCTTAAACCATTACTGCACACTTTCATAATTGTGTTTGCCTGGCACAGGCCACAGTTCTCTTTTGTCTTGTTGTCAGGACAGAGGGCATCCCTCGAGTACTTATGCTATTCCTTGTCTTAGCATCATTGCTTCCCCTATTGGCAGTGAGCTAATATACATCCCCCATTTAGTCATAAATAGTTCCTCTCTACCATATCTTTGATATGTAAGCCTTTCCAGAGCTAAATTATTAAAGACCAGGGTTTTCCATTTCTCCTTAGATGGTCGAACATGCGAAACCCATGTATTTTGAATACATTGCCTTGCCATATTCAGCAACACTCTGATCTGTCTGGGGTATGCCTCCCACTCCTCCCCCCTCCCGCATCCTCCATCCCAAACAGTAGGGAAACTGCAGTATCTGCCACTTGTATGCACATGGCATTTGTCACTGTCTGGGCTATCTCAGTCCAGAAGGGTCTTAATTGTCTACATTCCCAAAAATAGTGAATGTATATTCTGCTCACCTCATTGCATCTTCCATATATTGGGGATATAGTATGGTGGAATTTATTAACTACCACCGGAGGTCAGTATAGTCTATGCAAAAACCTATACTGTGATTCTTTAAACCTATTACACATCAACAGTCCCATGTGTGATTGTAGGACCAGTGCTCAATTTTCCTCCCTGATCTGGATTCCTAGGTCTCTTTCCCACCATTCTTTGACCTTTAGGGATCTGTCCAGGAACAGGTCCCTATCCTGTCTTACTGCCTGGGCAATTAGACCCTTGGGGTTAATCTGTGCAGTCAATATTAGATCCTCCAGTGGTTCTAACATGGAGACTCCATCTCCTGTTCCACTTCTGGCTGCTTTAAAATCCCTTATTTTAAAGTACTTGTACCTATGCGTGACTGATATAGTATATCTCTCCCTTACGTCCTCAAAGGTTTGTATGTTTTCTCCTGTAGATAAGTCTCTGAGACATCAAAACCCTCTCTGTTTCCACACTTCAAAACCTCCCCCCTCTAATTCCAGTAGAAAGGCTGGATTTCCCACTACAGGCATCAGCTCTACCCCCTCTCCTCTCCTTCTCTTATGGGCCTGCTCCCATGCCTCTAGTGTCCATTCTACTAGGGGTTTCTATTTGTTAACCTGTTGTATGCCCTTTGCCTCCCTGGGTCTAAGTATGGCATTAAGTGAATATTTCTGCCGTCCCCTTCTAAATCAACCCAGCTTGCTTCTGGGTCCCAGTGTATCCAGTCCTGAATATATCTATTCTGCATGGCAATTGTGTATCCCCTGAGATCCAGAAAATTAAGACCTCCCTTTTCTGTCTTACTCTTTAGTCAAAGTAAACTCATTCTGAGCCTCTTATTTTGCCAGATAAATCTACTGAACTCTTTCTCTGTATCTTTATAATTCCCCCTTATAAGTCCCATTGGCAGCATCTGCATTAGATACAGTATTCTCAGGGGTACATTCATATTCAGAAGATGGATACATCCCAGCCATGAAATCAGGAGCACCTACCATCTTTCCATATCTGCTGTAAGTATACTTAGCAGGGGTCTATAATTAATCCCATACAATCCTGCCAAATCTCTGCCTATCCTTATCCTTAGGTAGGTGACGTTCTCTTTTACCACCTTAATTCCCCAAGCACTGTCGCCCTCTCATATTCTTGGGCCAACCACCCTAAACAGCTCCAATTTATATCCCAGGAATGCTGCAATATCCTACACCACTTCTAGAAAGGCTGGGATAGTTGTGTTCAGCTGCGTGGTGAACATCAAGAGATCATCCACATACAGCGTTAGTTTGTGGTGTGTTCTAGACCTACTCACCACCCCTTGAATTGGGGCATCTTCTCTTATTTGATTAACCAAAGGCTCAGTTGCCAAGGCAAAAAGAAGTGGGGATAGAGGGCACCCTGTCATGTTACCCTGTATAATTTAAACATTCCAGAATGCCCCCATTCACCAGGACTTGAGCCTTTGGAATCCTATACAGCATTTGGATCATAGCTATGTAGGTGTCCCCCAAGCTGAATCTACTCAACACCTCAAACAAATAGTGCCATTCTATATGACTGAATGCTTTTACGACATCCATGGACAGCGCCACCACTTGTCCTAGATGCTAATTACCCCAACTGAGTTATGTTTAGGAGTCCCCTCATATTGTGATAGCACTGATGACTCTGTATAAATCCCGTCTGGTCTGTGTGTACCAGTTGGGGAAGCAGCCCTTCTAGTCTACATGCCAAGACTTTCACAGATATTTTACTATCACAATTCAACAGTGAAATGGGGCAAAATGAATCACACTTCCCTAAATTCTTTCCAGTCTGGGATTACACATATCACTGCCTGCAGGCTAGTCACTGGTAGCCCCTCCCCCTCTCCCACCTCCTCCAACATGCTGTCCATTGCCCACGCTAACTCTCCCTGGAGTTTCTTGTAGTATTCCATTACAAACCCGTCAGGCCCTCCTGTTTTCCCATTCATTGATGCCATTGCCCCCCTTGTCTCTTTCGCTGTTATCTTCACTCCAAGTTTCTCTCTCTGCTCTTCTGAAAGCTCTGGCAATCTCAACCCCTTCAAAAACCGTGTCATCAGAGGTTCAGTACCCCCACATTCTGTTTTATATAGGTCTTTATAGAAAGTTGCAAATGCATCTCATGTCCCCTCATCTTGTGTTTGTAACTGTCCCCTTTTGTCCCTTACTTCAGTTACCATCATTGTCCCCATCTACCTCTTGCCAGTCTAGCCAGGATGGCCCCTGGCTTGTTCCCCCACTCATACAATCACTGTCTGGCAAAAAACAGGGATGTACTAGCCTCACCTGTCAGTAGCAAATTAAGGGCTCCCCTGAATACCAGCATTTCCCTTCTGAGCTGTTCTGAGGGCTAGGCAATCATTCTCCTTTCCACATCTCTCAATTGATCCTCCAGTTCCTGTCTTTTAAGCATTTGCTGTTTCTTAAACTGGTTCACATATCCTATGATCACCCCCTGCATGTATGCCTTCCTGGCCTCCCAATAGATCACCTTTATGGAGGCAGTGTGTTCATGTGCCTCTTTATATTGATCCCAAGGTTGCTTCAAAAATTCCCTGAATTTCTTTGATGTCATCAAGTAAGTGGGGAAGTGCCATCCAGAGCACGGGTGAGCCCCTTCCCCCAGAAACAGTCTCATTATCACCATTGCATGGTCCAATATGTGGATAGTCCCATGTATGATGTCTCAAAACTTTCCATACCCCTCTCTTGTAACATATATGTAGTCCAGCCTGGACCACATACCATGTGGGTTGGAGTAGAATGTGTATTCTCTAGCCCCCGGATTGGCCGCTCTCCATACAGTCACCAAATCCATATCCACCATCCCTTGTTTCATTGGTTAATTACCCTCTCATGTCTCCCCGTTCTCTCTGAGTGGTCCAGGCTAGGCTCCATCACACAGTTCAGATCCTCTCCTAAGCAGAGAGTAGGGAATTGGTCCCTGATCATAACATCAATCCATTTTTTATAAAACTCTGCATCAAATATTGAAGGGGCAGATACACTGGCATACGTTATCTGTTCTTCTTTCACTTTACCCTGTATAAATATATACCTACCCTGGTCTGGGTCTGCTACCACTCAGTCCACCATGGCTGGGTAGTTTTTATGGAATAACACCACCACTCCCCTTTTGTATGAGTTATATGGCACAGCATAACATCTCCCTACCCATCCCCCCACCAATTTCTTGTGCTCCTCTACACTGAGGTGCATCTCTTGAAGCAGTGCTACTTGGGTCTGGTGGTTTTTCAGGTCCTGTAATACTTTCTTTCATTTTATGGGGTTGTGGAAGCCATGAATATTTCAAAACACAATTACCTTTCCATTATCCATTTGAAACCAAGTGTTTCCCTTGGCTCTGAGTCTCAGCCATTTTATGCACAGTTTTCCACACCACACAGCACATATATACATTGACATTATTCCTTTGCTGTATCCATGTTTCCCTTATCCCTTCCCCCACTCCTCTACTTTTCCAAAAACTCCTGGAACCGGCAGGATATCAACCCACACATAATAACAAACTTGAACATAAGATAAAACTTCATTTATATTGTTCTCTGTCAAATCCCATTTCTGTGTTCATTTAAACATGATCTGCATTATCCTCCTATATCCCATATCTTCTACTTGGATCTGGAGGATGAGAACCCCTCCCTCCATCCTTCCTCCTATCTATGTCTCTGTAGAAATTAGGTAGTATAGGTGCAAAACCCTGCTCCCCTCATCTCCACTGTTTCTCTGTCCTTCCAAAAATGTGGTTCTTGACCCATATTTCCCACCTCCCTGAAGAGTTGGTGGATTTCCTTGAATCCTTCCCTCATCACCCATTTCTTATGGTCCCTTTGCTCCCCCACCTTCTCCTCTTTCCCCCAGTTTGGCTCCCCTCTAGCAAGGTGCACACACATCCCTGCCTCTGAATATCTTAGCATCTTCTGGCAGCTATCTTGGCTCTCTATCCTCACCTGTTATTTCTACAAGGGGGGAGGGCAGTGAGTCACCTGTGTTCTGAAATAGTTCTTCTCCTAATGGGTCATCCCCCTTTGGTCGCTTCTCTCAAAACGTCCAATATCTTTCATTTTGGGGCAAAACCCTTCTTCGTTTGACTAGAATCCTCCCCATGTCCAACTCAAAGCAATCCATAATCCCTTATTCATTTGGGCCCCCCTCCCTGTGTGCTGTCTTTCTGGTCAGCCAGGGCTGGAGGTGCTACCCCCCAATTCTACTCCCTCCCCATAGTTCATACATAGACAACCTTGGTTTTACCTGGGGGAGCACAGCCCCCACAACCTCTTCTCCATCCCCACTGATGCCATGCTTTTCGTATGGGCCTATGTCTTGCCCATACCCAGCAGGCATTACATTCTATTCCCATAACTCCCAGGCTTCAGTTTTAGGCATCACGCTGGATTCCTTGTATTATATTCAGGCCTTCACTTCCTGGGATGTCATCTCTCTCATCTCGTATTCATGCAGTATTCCTTATGGCCCTAGTCCTCTATAGAACTCAAAGCCATACCCCCCAGGAGCCCAGAGGCTCTTAAAATCTCCAATCCCCCCACAATACAAAATATAGTGCAACATAAACATATATAGCTGTTATGGGAGACAGCAATGCCACTACCCTAGTCACAATCCATACCATGAACATTGCTCTGGGAAGGTTTGTCCCCAACTTGAACTCCCCCCTTTTTCATGCCTTTTTTACTAATATCAGGCAAAATCAAACATTATCGCAGTCAGGTGTCAGACTGGAAATTCCATTTGCTATCCAAGAGCTTGCCGCAAATGCAGTTTTTGTATATCCCAGTTGGCAAAAGTCATTATTTCAGTCTTACGTGTAGGCTGTCTTCTACCTCTTTCCAGCATGAGACAAGCCACCATGCACCCCATCTCCCAACCTTAGATCAGAGTCTCAAGCTTCCATTTACTACAACACACGTACCACATGTTTATGTATCTGGTCTAGATGAGGGGTCTGGGGACAGTTCATGCGTGTGAGCACGTTCCAGCTCCTGAAGAAATTGCTTCACTCTTTCCACCTCACAGAAGAAGACTGTTACTCCTTCTTTGCAGATCTTTATCATTGCAGGATAGAGAAATTGAAAGTCTACTTTATTAGCCCTGACAGCATCCAGTACCAGGTTAAACATGTGTCGGCTTCTCTATAATAATTGTGAGAAATCTTGATGCAAGAACAAATGGGCCCCTTGATGTAGATCACCTCCTTTTGTTTTTTAAATGTGAACCAGATAGCCAGTCTGTCCCCAAAATTATGCAGGTGGAAAATCAACTTTTGTGGAGGTTGTCCAGCTGGTGGTTTTGATGCCAAGGCCCCGTGCACTCTTTCATTGTTGAATTTCCCCCCCTTCAGTTGTAGCCTCAGGATCTGTGGGAGAACTGTACCATAAAATTCTTCAGAGGAGTTCCCCTCATTACCCTCAGGAAGGCCCTGGATCCTGAGGTTGTTGCAAAGTTGTTATTTTTCCTGGTAATCTAGCTGGTTGCGGAGCTCTCCTAGCTCCCTGTCTCAGGTAGCTGCTCCATGTGATCCTCCAAGGCAGAAATCCTTGCTTCTGTCCCCAAGACTTTAGCCACTTGGCCTGTAAGTTGCTCTTATAGTTCTAAAATTTTGGTAGTTATTATGTCTAACTTTGAGGAAATTGCAGTGAGTACTTGTGCTGTTAGTGTCTGCCAGACTATCTCCATCTCTGGGGTGGACAGCGTGATGATGTTTGAGCCTTCTGATGTGCTGGACACCATGACTTTCTTCATTGATTTAGCTCCATTACATGAAGATTTCCCCATATTTGAAACCAGATACTCATCCATTGTGGTTTCCTCCACCACCAGTTGTCAAGTGATTTAATTTTCCCAGTCATTTTTACCACTTTTATCATCCTTAAATGGTCTGTGGAGACAGACCCGGATTGTGTTTTCTCTGGTGGGTGACTCCACCAACTGTTTCAGTCCTGCCCCTTTTAGAGCTATGAGGAATTATCTGCTCCTGTCCAATGAAGCTGTGCAGGAGGACCAATCTACATCAGGCAGATTGAAGTCTTCAATGAGCAACAAGATGCCTTTATCGGCTTGGCTTGAGCTGCACTTATTATGTCCTGGTCGGTGCCTATTGTCTTGTGACCAGTTGCAGAACTAGCAAGTGATGGGGAGCAGCAAATGCTACCCCTTGTGCCACAGTGGGTGTGACTGCCCTCTCCCCTTCCACTAGTTTAAATGACTGATAAATAGTTTGAACTTTGGGCCAAGTGTATGGGTCCCCTCCTTTGTGAGGTGTAGGCCATCAAACCTAAAAAAAGTAGCTAAGTCTGTATACAGAGCATCCATGTATGTGTGTGGACTAAGTTGTATGTCTGCAATGCATACTCTCAGACCCGTAACTCAGCCATGGTACACTCTTTTGTCCAAAATTTGCATAATACCTTCCAAACCAGCCCCTCAAGGCCACACTAGTGATGACCCATGCCCCCCAAATTGTTGTTGGAACACTGTGCATTTCCCCTTGACACACTTGTTCAATAGGTTACTTCTAACAGATGTTGTGCCAGAGTACTGGAGAAGAGTGGCTGTGGTCCCCTTGCACAAGGGGGGAAACACAGAAGAGGATAGCAACTACAAATTGGCCAGCCTCACATCTGTAGTGAGAAAACTTATGGAGACCCTAATCAAACAGGATCTGGTAGAATACCGTGAAAGGAATGGCCTGCAAGATATCAGGCAGCAGGGTTTGTGGCAGGTAGATTGTGATATACAGATCTCCTTTTGTTCTTCGATTGGGTGACCAAAGAATTGGGCAGGGGTCACCAAGCAGACCTCCTGTACTTTAACCTCAGTAGGGCATTTGACTCGGTGCTGCACAACCATCTAATGAAGAAGTTGGAGAACCTTGGCACCACTGAGACCATAATCAGGTGAGTAAGAAATTTGGCTCAGAGAGTGGTAGTCAACAGAGTAAGGTCAAATGAGGGAGGTGTCACTAGTGGTGTGCCCCAGGGCTCAGTCTTGGGTCCAGTCCTGTTTAATATGTTCATTAGTGACGTATAAGTAGGTATTAAAGGCAAGCTTGAACTCTTTTCAGATGACACAAAACCAGGTGGTAGGATTAACAGCATGGAGGCAGTCAGGGACCTGCAGGAAGACTTACAAAGGCTTGAAAGGTGGTCCAATACCTGGCAGCTTAGGTTCAATACAAAAAAGTGCAAGGCATTACATCTGGGTAAAGGAAACCCCAAAATGGAGTACTGGCTCAACAAGTTACAATTCAGCACCTTGCAGATGGAGAGAGACCTTTGGGTCATTATAAATTACGCCCTGAAGCAGTCAAGTCAATGCAATAAAGCTTACAGCATGACAAGCAGAATGTTGGGGTGTATAGGAAGAGGAGTTGATAGTAGGAGAAAGGAGGTAATCCTACCACTCTACAGGTCCTCAGTGAGGCCTCACTTGGAGTACTGTGTCCAGTTCTGGAGACCACACTTTCAGAAGGGCAGAGACAGACTGGAGACTGTGCAGAGAAGGGCAACCAAGATGGTACAGGGTCTCCAAGGACTCTCATACAATGAACATCTGCAATCACTGAATATGTACTCACTGAAGAGTAGAAGAAAGAGGGGTGATATGACAGAGACATTCAAATTCTTGAAAGGTATCAATAAAGTTACCTGTTCTGAATTATTCAACAGGCTAGATGGCTCAACCACTAGAGGGCACAAGTGGAAACTCTGCAGAGAGGTAACTTTAGAAGGGATGTAAGAAAGTATTGCTTTACAGAAAGGGTCATGGGCCCATGGAATAGCCTGCCAGCCGAGCTGGTAGGGGCATGGACCATGTTAGCATTCAAAAGGAGTTGGGTTATGGCAAGGACTCAGATGGTAACAAATGGGCCAAGAGCAGTCATAAGCTGGGAGGGAAACCAGGCCCAGAGGTCAGCAGCTGATTTTGGAAACTCTAGGGCAGACTAGATGGACCATTGTTCTCCTTTAGCCGTCACCTTCTACAATGGAGTCAGCCACAATGAAGCACAGTAACATGCAATAATGACATGTCTCAAAATCCTACATGACAAAAGGGCTTAATTGCCATTGACTTGCAATGGCCCCTGCAGTAAATTGCAGCATTCTGTGACATTCTGCAACATTTCTGCATTGCATCCTAGCTGTCACATCTGCATGTTTCTATGTTTCATTATGCAAACAACTAATCCAAATGTGAGTGGCAGCATATTGTCTGTGCAACTACTAACATGCTGGGTTATAACTGCAACAGAGGTGGGACTATGGCATAGCACCAGGAGCCTAGTTTGCATGACAAGATCCATGCAGCAGACACCTGGCACTACTGCCATAGTCATCAACACAGCCCCCAAAGACTTGTACCTTTGTGCATGCTACATGTGAATATCCAGTATGAATTTTAATGTACCTCTATCAATCAATCAAAATCTTTATTTATCCAGGTGAACATCACTGAGCAAAGCTCATTTACAAGATGGACCTGATTAAGGCCGGTCAAAATAGAGTTACTTACAACAGTGACAATATATCATTAAAGGGACACTGTCAACCCCTTAGGTCTCAAAGTGTTTCTAGTTTAAAAAACATATTTTATGATTGCCAAAATTCTGTAAAGATTGTTGATGTAGCTGGTAGTTTGATTCTGACTCTTATTTATAAAAAAAAGTAAAAAAACAGACTCCCCAACATACTGGTGTTATCACACCAAAACAATTTGTTTACATTCCTTAATCAACTCTAAATGCATCTTTCCTGGACTTGGGAACACCCACAAAACAGTCTTGCCCCTCATGATGCATTGAGAGATTAGGAGGCTACTGTCTTATGAGTGACTGCAGTGTCTGTGTGTGTTTCTAATGCTCAGGACATATGCAATAAGAACAGGACCATGATTGTAGTGTCAGTGGCTCAGTAGGTAGCACACTCGCCTATGAGGCTGGGAGATCAGACGGCTGTGGGTTTAGTTCCCACATCTGGCACTTGGATTAATATCCCAGTACTGACACTGTAGTGCAGCATGAGAGGGGTGCTGCACTTCTGAAGTGCCGTCTTTTGGATGAGACGTTAAACTGAAGTCCCATCTGCCTGGATTGGTGGTAGTTCAGGTGGATGTTAAAGATCCCATCGCACTTCTTGAAAAGAGTAGGGGAACTTCCCCGGTGTCCTGGCCAAATTTCCCTCATTCACTAAAAATACCACCAATAGCTTAATCTGGTTCAAGGTCAGTTGGCATTCATCTGTATCCCCTTCCCCCGGGTCGTGTCTGAAAATAGGCAGGATTTGTCTAGTGCACTTACCCAGTCAACAAAAACTAAATAAATAAAATTGTAAACAAAAACAAGGTTGTTTATAAATATACATTGCCATGCATTTCAGTTCTACTAAGCAAGGCTACAGACAAAACAAACCACAACATCAATGAATTTTAGAGAGGGTAAATAATCATAAAACGTGGGGTTTCCACTAGAAATAATATGATGAAAAACAGGTTGACTGTGTCCCTTTAAGGCAACAAATAAATACAGAACTCATTTACAGGATGGGCCTGGTTAATACCAGTACACAATAGATTTATATACAAATAATACAAGGTAGGTGCTCAGTGCAGCGGCAGAATAAACAGAAGGGAATAGTGAGGGTGGGGAGCTGGGAGGGCATGGTGGGTACGGGAAGAGCATAAGAGAGGGAGGGAGGTAGAGGATCTAAGCTGGAAAACAGGAAGCTAGCATGCAGTTTCAACCTAATTGGGCAGAAAGAAATTAAAGGGTTTGCTCACAAGATGAGACAGAGCTAGCTGAGAGCTGGGTGCCAAGGACTCAGGGTAGGTTATGGAGCGAGGGAAACAGTTACAGTGTTCCCTCACAATTTTGGTAAATAAGGTCTTTAAGGAATCCAAGTTGATAGGTATGTTTAGTTTCAGAGATTTTTGCAATTTATTCCATAAGGTGGGCAGTTCAAAGCTAAATGCTGCTCTACCAAAGCGTGAAGAGACCTTGAGAATATAAAGTGTGAAAAATTAGGCACTTCTAAAGGCATAAGTTCCTGGCGTGCTTAGCAGCAGACAGTCAAAGATATATTGGGGAAGCTTTTTTGTGACAGCTTTAAGAGTCCAAAACACTTCATTTCTATTTCTTCTAAACATAAGGGAGGACCACCCTATGGCAGCATACAGCAAGCAGTGGTGGGTAGAAAGGGGAAGGCCTGTTATAAATCTGATAGCTCTGTGATAAAGCATGTCCAGTTTAGCAAGGGAAGCTTTTGGGCACTGACTATATAAGAAAGTCTGGATAGTCAACCAGTGATAGGAATGTTGATTGGACGAGGCGCTTTTTAGCATCTGTGGTCAAGAACTGGTTAATCCTAAAGAAGAGGTCCAGCCTAAGCCTTAGTTTCTTAAGCAAGTCCTCGATATGCTCTGAAAATGAAAGATTTTGGTCCAGCCACACTCCCAGGTATTTAAATTTTGTGACAAACTCCAAGTTTTCTCCAAGGACAGTAGTGATGTGAGGTAATGATCCAGCACTAACCAGGTTCACAGCATGACTGTAAGGTGAGAAAAGCATTGCTTTTGGGTTTTTTTTGGCATTTAATAGGAGTTTTTTGAAGAGAAGCAAATTCTGAAGACAGTTGAAGTCCTCCTGGAGGTCTGCACAGGTGGCTTCAGGAGTTGGGTGACTAAGGTACAGAACTGTGCCATCTGCAAACAGATGTATATTTGCCTTGGATATGCTATCATTGATATTAATATAGATAGCAAATAGTAGGGGGCCAAGTATTGACCCCCGTGGCACTCCCCTCTGGAGAGGTTTTAGTAGGGAGAGTTCACCCTTAGCCTTAATCTGCTGGAACCATCCTGAGATGCAATCAATGAACTAATCCAGTGATACTGTGTCCAGACCTATACTCCTCAATGGTGAGAGAAGCAGGCTGTGATCCACAATGTCAAAAGCCTTGCTTAGGTCTAAGAATATGGCACAGATGAATTTTTCACAATCCAGATCACAGTACCAATTATTGGTCACTTTAGCAAGTGCTGAAATAGTACTACATCTTGTTCTGAAACCAGATTGCAAGGGATTTAAGAATTTTTTTGATTCTAGATAATTCCTGAGCTGGGTACTCAATATTTTTTCTATAAGTTTTAATAGAACTGGTAAGAGAGATATCGGTCTGTAATTGTTCAGATCACAAGGGTCTCCTAACTTGAATAAAGGAAAGACATGCACAATTTTCCATATTGAGGGAATAAGCCCTTGTGACAAAGATAGATTAAAACGGTGAGTGATTGGCACAGCTAGAACATGACATGTAATCTTAATGATGTAGGGATCTAGTGAATCAGCACCAGCACTTTTCTTCAAGTCTAGTTGAAGTAGAAGGTCTTCAACCTCTTTCAGAGATACAGGTTGGAAGGAGAAATCAGGAGCAGGGACATCAGAGTCATCATCTTGTACTCCTAATTGAGAATGTGCCAAGTATGCAGGAGAGTTATCAAATGCAAGACCAGCTGTAGCAAAATGATTGTTAAAGAGGTCAAGGATCCCCTTTTTCTCACATGGTAGTATTCCCTGAGATGATTTTTGTAGGTAGGGAGTTGCCAGGTGTGTGCCCCAACATTTCCTTAATAGTACTCCAGAATTTAGAGGGGGATTTTGCGGAGGAGTCCAGGTCATTACGGTAAAAAACAGCCTTTGCTTCTCTGATCATTTTTGTACATAAGTTCTGTGCCTTCCTGAACTGGCACCAGTCTGCGTCCAACTTGGTTCTACGAGTCTTTTTCCAGAGTTTGTCTCTTGATAGCAATGCAGCCTTCAGTTCAGCTGAAAACCAATGACAAGCTTTGTTCCTAACACGAACTGTTACCACCGGGGCATGTCTGTTTAGTACCCTGACCAGAATTTCATGAAGTATATCATATGCTAAGTTTACCGTGTTGGCTAAGAAGAAGTCTTGACAGAGTAGAGTGTTTCAGGTCACTGATGTATGCAAACAGGTCGAAGTTCTTCCGTGACCTTTTTGTGTTAAATTTAGCTGATGGTACTGTGTTATGAACTGATCTAATACCAGCAATGAAACAATGGTGGCTGACATCAGAGAAAAAAGTGCCAGAATGAGAGAATAGGTGGGGCTTATTAACTAGTATGACATCTAAAAGGGTACTATTATTTGGATTCTTTTTGTCCGTGCATGTAGGCTCACTAATTATTTGTGTCATCCCATGAGAGTCACAGAAGGTATTCAGTGGAGTTGAAATCTTAGATAGCCAGCTGAGGTTGAAGTCCCCTAAAATAATTGTTTTGAGGTTATCTTTCTCTAGTAAAGATCCAAGATAACTTAGGAGCTGCAGTCCAGCTGAAGGTGGTCTGTAACAACCTATTATCCAGAGCACAAGGAAATTGACTAGCTCAATGTTAATGGTCAAACATTCAAATTCGTTTTTGACAGTAGCTGAGTCAAGACAGGATGCAGATTATTTATCCTTGACATAGATTGCCACACCTCCTCCTCTAGTCAATCTATCTGCTCTAAAGAGAGTGTAAGAAGGGATGTTGACCTCACTATCAGAGGTAGCAGGCCTAAGCCAAGATTCAGAGACTACCAATACGTCTGGCAAGATATGGCTAATCCATGCTTGGATCAAGGTAAACTTTGTCAAGAGGCTACAGATATTAACATGCCAGAAGCTCATTCCTTTCAACTTTTCAGTATCGGAGGGAGATGACAGGGCTACAGGAGGACCAGGATTCAACTCAATGTTACTGGAGCATAGTAGAAGTATGAGTATCCTGGAAAGGGTAGCAATTGTTAGTCTGAATATTTTAGCCATGGTTCACCTGTGCAGTTTGCCAATAACTGAATGCAAGACGTTTCCCTTAGGGGTGTACTGACCCAAGGTTAGGGAGACCAGTACTCTGGGAGAGAATTGCAGGGAAAGACAAGTGCCAAGTTGCTTAGGACAGATAGCTTGAAAGGACTGTTTGATACAGGTACAGCCCCATGGAATACCCTGGTGGTGAGCTACAAGATGAGGAAGCAGAATCACACAAAGATATCTGTAGTTAGACTTATTTAGCAGTAGGCATTCAGGAGTGAGCACATGATTGCCAAGTTGTGGAGGGAGTTTGGGCCCATAGAGCATCCCTGGTATGAGGGAAAGGATAAACAATATGAGGCATGCAGAGATTCCCTGCATGATTAGGCTTACAGCAGCACTCAGACTCTGGGAATACCCGGGACTTTTGTTAACAAAAAGATCCTGTCAGGTAGAGACCTATGACACTGTCAGTTATAAGCCTATGACAGGCATCCTGCAAGGGATTTCAGATTTCAGCGGTAGAAGGGATCTTCTGGCTCAGAGAATGATTAGCAGTATCAGCACTTGTGGAAAACTGATATTCAGAACTAGTGGAAAAGTATTAATCAGAACTGGGGGGAGGAGCAGGGATTTGTCAGGGTTGGGTGGGAGCGAACCCAAGGGGCGTTCCTCAGAAAAAGAGCGGGACAAGTGGGTAGAGGATTGCAACCTACATGTGTTGTTGCCCTCTAGTGGCTTTACAGTATAATTTGGAAATGGAAAAGTAGACACTGACCTGAAATGTTTGGTGCCAGGTCATTAGAGGCAGGTCTAGTATCCAGACAGATTAGAAATGCAGAAAAAAAAGGCTTAAACTTTAAAAGAAAAGTTCAGAAATTTTCATCAGCAATCTAATACACAATGGAACCACTGTACAACTTGAAATTAGTCCTGAAAATCAACTCTCCAGTCCATTTAAGGAAACCCTAGTAGCAGGATTGCTTTAAATAATGCAAAAAAAAACAAAATCAACAAATCGCTGACAGGCCAACTGAGTGAATTGGCAAGCAGAAAGATCAGGACTTCTCTACACAGCTGCTAAACAAAGAAATGTTAAAGGTCAGTGTTTCTCAGCAGTCTTATGCCCTAGTCTGATGATTTCAGCACTGGCTTCCGATTTGGGCAGGAAACCAATGTCAGTGCTCTGGGCCATCTGGAACTTTTCAGCTCCCACTGGGAGTAAGGCTCAAACATTCTTTTTCTCTTGTTCGGGGTCCAGGACCAGATGTTACCTTATGGGCCAAGAAGGAGCATGGGCAGCAGGAGCCTTCTTGGCCTGTCCTAGGCAGGTGGGTTGCTTGTAAAGGGGACCATGTCAGCAGTACCAGCCCAGTGGTCTCTGATCAGCCTTATGGGCCAAGGAGGAGCGTGGGCAGCAGGTGCTTCCTCGGCCTGTCCTAGGCAAGTGGGTTACTTGTGGAGGGGACTCTAAGGTCTAACCTGGTGGTCCAGTGGCCCCATATCAATTGACGGCAACTGTTTCCTTCCTGGTATGCCAAGGATACTCCCTCCATAGCCCCATTCTCGAGCATTCCAATGTTCGGCAGCCCTGTGTACCAAATAACTGTTCCTCTTGCTTTAATAGATGTTCTGGCTCACAAGGTAGCAAACCATTGTAAAAGCACTTATAGTACTTCTTGTGATCATAGAATATCTGTGTCTTGTGTACTGGGTGGTGTGGGTACTGTGGAGACATTGTGTAGGGCACATCATGGACTTGCATACTTGCACTATTAATCACAGGGCCTTCCCTGCCCCTTACCTGTACTGTTACATTGACCTGTGCAATAGTGCAAATAAAGACTGGATAGCCCTTTGTGTTTTTTATAAAAGGGGTGGAATAAATGGGTTATGTAAAAGACACGATGACTTCCATCAGTATGGATACCCACTGATTTGAGGGATAGTGAACATGCTATAGCTTCAGATTGGGTGGGTATTCTAGTCCCACTGTGTCCATTCTGGCATACAGGGTGGCTATTATGCCCCTCTGGGAGGGTATTGCTTCCCTAGGGGAGGCATTCTGATACCCAGGGTGGTCAGTCCTCCACTATGAGTAGACATCCTGGCTAGCAGAGTGGGTATTGAGACACAGTGGGTGGGCATTCCAGCCATCATAGCAGGCATTCAGCCCCCAGGGAGAGCATTCCTGCTCCCAGGGTGGCCACTCCATCCCTAGGGTGGGGACAGAGATACAGAGGATGGTTATTCAAGCACCCAGTTTGATATACTTGGGAGGGGAGACTGGTATGAGAGCTGGAAGCATGGCTAGTTAGGAGAATGGAGGGTGGTCATGGAAGGGAAGTCCTGCTGCAGAGAGGGTAGTCAGCTGGAGATCAGAGGCTGGAATAGTGGTTTAACTGCTGGGATATTGGCTGGCTTGAGGTTGGAGGCTGGTTTGGGGGCTAGAAGTGTCTGGAAGATGCAGTGTGGGCCATTCAATGGTGGAATGCTGCTATGCTGCTCTGGGGGTCAGGCACCTTTTAAACACTTTGGAGGGTCCCTATGGTCTTCATTAACCTAGTGCTGAAATCCAGAATAGCTGGAATGGCCAGACTGTGCATGTTTTGCCACACCGGCTGGTCTGTCCAAACTAGGAAATTAAGTTTTTACCACCGAAGTCTCGTCCTGGTTTCACCAGTACACTTGGGACAGAAGCAAATAAACCAAAGCATTACTTATCATCACATTGGTGCTGCAAAATTAAATGACTATAAAATTCACACCACACACACACACACAAAAATAATGTCAGTTTATTTTATTGATGTTTAATCCACAGCACCCCACCACCACCCACACACACACACACACACCCCTTTTCATATGCACTGGTGGCAGCATTAACAAAATTATATATTCAATTACATAGAAACATAGAATTTGACGGTAGATAAGGACCCCTTGGCCCACCCAGTCTGTCCATTTTTCTACCTTATGGATAAGCTGCAGATTCTACTTAATCAATAGCTTACTTCCTCCTACTCCCCACTAGAATTGCCTTATGTCTGTCCCATGCATTCTTGAATTCATCCACTGTTCCTGACTCCACAACCTCCTCAGGAAGGCTCTTCCATGCATCCACAACCCCCTCTGTGAAAAAATACTTTCTAACATTACCTCTGAGCCATCCCCCCTCTATCTTCAAATTGTGCCCCCTTGTTCTTGCACATCTGTTTTTCTGAAAGATACTACCCTCATGTACTTTGTTAATTCCCTTGAGATACTTGAAAGTGTCTATCATGCCCCCCTCCTTCCTTTCCTCAAGGGTTTTGGTGATCCAGTACGCTAACTCCCCTTCCCCCAACAAAGTCATGATTTCAGGATATCAGTATGGCTCAGTTGGTGGCACAACCACAGCTAGGCCAGAAGGTCATAGGTTTTAGTCCTGCACAGGGATTGGGAACATACCATAAATGCCAGCACCCAAGTGCAGTACTAGTGAGATAATGTATGGTCAGGCTGCGGCGTCCTTCAATTGAGGCGTTAAACTCCAGTCCAGGCCTTCCAGCTCTAGAGCAATTCTGGTAGGTGTACAGGTGGAAGTAAAAGAACCAAAGGCACTTTTCACAAGAGTAGGGAATTTTTTTATTTGAAAGAAAGTAACATAATAAAGCAATTTATAATCTTGAAGGGAAGGAAACAGTACAAGCTGGGTCAGACAACAAATTACAATTTTTCATGAAATAATATCACAAAGGAAAAGGAAACTGTGGTGAGGAAATCCAAAAATTATAACATTTAAGAAACAGTTTAACATTTACAGTTGTTTTAGCTGTTCAAAAACCAAGTACACTGATTTCAACACAATGTCAGCGTAGAAGGTGGTACCTCATGCCTTTCAGCTCGAAAGACTGAGGTTAAACCATTTTTAATCTGTGACAGTATTAGTACCTCACTATATACTTTTTGTTGCAACAAAAAGGTGCGTCAAGCTTGACACATATAAAATCTATTTATTTATTTCTGTTTTTGGTAACCAGGTAAGTGTATTGATCCAGTGGACCATTTTCAGTCACAACCTGGGCCACAAGGTGGCGATGGAGTAACACAAGCAGTGGACACAATTTACAGTTTGGTATACAGACATTTACATTTTGGTATGCAGATGATACAAGCACTCATGGAAAATAAAAACAGACAGTATTTACCTATTGTACAGGCATGGTAAAATAAAGATATAACAGTAATACAGGTAGTAGTACAGAGGAAAAGTAGATTAACATTTGCACAAACTAAACAAGGTGCATCTTGAAAAACAGCAGACTGCTGACATCTAGTCTAGGTAAACACACCTGTCCTGGCAGATAGCTGGAGCAGGCCAGGATTGATAAAGCAAAGTGCAAAAACAATTCTTAAGGTACTAGGGTGAAAGTTTGCCAACCTTGTGGGATATACTCCTAAAATGCGCATCTCATATGTAACCGGGGATAGACATCTGTCTCCCTGTGTCCTCAAAAAGAGACAGACCAGAAAGACTGAGAAAAGGGACATAACAGAAAAAATGTTCCATATTTTCCAAAATGTCCACACAAGTGAAATGAGGGTACATCCTTTCAGTAATAGCTTTTTGATTATGGGAGCCCCGGACTCCAAGTCTACCATGACAGGACTGCCAGGTAATATCCCATTATTTAAGTGGGATTCATTTGTCAATTAGTTGTTTGAAAACAGTTTGCAGAATTTCTTCATCTCCTCCCATAATTTGGGGGACTTCATAAAAATGCTTCTATAAGACAGGTGCATACAATTTTTTTCTGGAATTCAGCACAATAAACTGGGTTGTCAAGTTCCTCTGTCTCAATTTGGTATAATACTGGGTGCAAAAACTTAAGGCAGGTCTTTATTCGCCCTTTCCTGAACTCCTGCTATCCAGTTGAACAAAAGACTGTTCCAAATAGTAAAAACCTCCCTTCAATAATGGACAAATATTCCAATAAATAAATAAAGAGGCTGTGGAAAAAAAGAACGGGTGAAGCATCCTGATGCCACCATGACTATGATACATGTAATTCCTTTAAATGATGTTGAGCCCACTGCCCCAGAAAGCTTGGAAAAATAAGTCTGTGACCTTAACTTCAGATGCCAAAAGGATAGGAAAAATGTGAGCTATGTGAAGAAATTAAGTATTAATGTTTTTAATAAAAATGCTCTTTTCCATTTTGAAATAGTTCTGTGTTTCCAGAAATTTACAATACCTGCTGCCGTTGAGGCTGCCAAATTCCAATTTAACGATTCATAGTCAGGACTGCCAAATTTTAGGCCCAGAATTTTTATAGATTTAACTGAAATGGGGAGATTTGCAAAGGACAAGTTCTGGCCTACTGAAGAATTTAGTAACAAGCCTGTATGCTTTTGGTAATTCAGTTTAGACCCAGAAATGGGTTCAAAAGCTGAATTAATGGAAACTAAAGCTAAATCTTTAACCTGTGTTGTGGTGCAAATGCAGATATCATCTGCATACACTGGTGGGGCTGTCTTTCCATTTGAAAGATACAGTATAGCCTAGATATGGCAGGGGTTTCTAAAATGTTCCTAAGAAAAGGATCTGTTTGTAGAACATATAATAGGGGGCTTAAGGGGTATCCTTGTCTAACCCCTCTTTTCCCCCAGAAAACTGCTTCTGGAATGTCATTTATGTACGGTTGTATCCACGTACAGTACAAGTCACATTAAACTGCTCCTCCAGCGCACTATTGTATTGTTTTTATATGCTGAAAATGCAGTGGCAACTCTAAATATTTAACATCCAAACTCTGTTTCAACCATCCATCACCTCAGAAGCAGCTCACATACAATGCACTCTCAGCTCCCTGATGCAGTCTCCCAGTACTGCAGTAAACTACATCTCCCAGCAGCTCATACATGAGCTTTATTTTGCTTTATTTAAGGTATTTGCATCCCCTCTTGCTCCCCCCTCATGTCTCTGGACCCCAATTTGCTTATTTGGAGGTCTAGGATCACGGGGGGGGGAACGGGACCTCTGATTACCCATTGTATTGTAGTGTTTTCAGCCCAAACTCCCACTGACTCGCACATTTCAGTGCGTCCGCACAGTGGTTCGCACCTTCTCCTCCTCTGGCCCCACTTTCACTGGGAACACATTGTGGGGACCAGTAGGAGATTCAAGGAGATGATCCCCAGGACCTGGGCTGGTGACTTTGATAATTGGGGAATCCATGGTACAGTAAGCCCTACACTTTGGGGGGGAGGCGCTACATAAAGAAGCAGAAAGATTACTTCTGAGGGCTTTGCTTGTATCTTACTACTCTCAGTTTCAAACAATTACTGAAAGCTGGATACAGTCTACCCATTCTCATTGCACTGCTGTTTTAAATGTCAGGGCAGACTTTTATCCAGCTGTCAGTAGTAGTAGTAGAGAGTAGTAAGGTGCAAGTGAAGCCCTCGTAAGCGAGGAAAAAAACATGGCAGTGGGGGTGGGAGTGGGGGTTTCTATCTGAATACAGGACCACAACTAATTGAAGGAACAGTTTAATGTGACTTGTATTGTATTTCTGTAAAGCATTTGTACAGGACACAGATTTCTGTGGGACATGATAGGACTTTAGAACCTGAAACAGGTAATCATGATCAGCCCAGTCGAATGCTTTTTCTTGGTCTAGAGAAATCAATAAACCTGGAAGCTGAGTCCGGGAACCATCCACTACCAAGTCCTTCAAAAAGAGGAGATTATAGAAAATGGACCTACCTGGAACTGCACAAGATTGTATGGAGAAGACTATACTTCCAGCTGCTAATGTTAGTCTTTGTAACAGAATAGTCACTGGAATTTTATAGTCCACATTTAAGAGACTAATAGGTCTCCAATTTTTAAGATCAGATCTGCCCCCCTTTATAAATAAAAATATTACCAATGAGTGTGCCATCTGGCCAGGTAACTGTTTTTTTTTTTCTTCAAAAATAGCATTAAAGACTAAGTTTAAAATAGGGGCCAAATAATATATAAATGTTTTATAAAATTCTACCGTCAGTCCATCTTGCCTGGTGATGACATGAATTTTAATTTTTTTTATAGCCAGTGGTTTCTTCCGATGAAATATCTACCATCTTTTTTTCCTGGATGTCTTACAGAATGTTTGTGATATTCAAATCATGAAAATAATCAGGCTCTCCCATGGCAGGTGAGGGAGTGCCAAACCGAGCTTCTAAAAAACTGGTATCCCATGACATTGGCGACCACGATTGGGTGCTTTCAAAAAAGGTGACTCAATCACAGCACCTGTCACCATGGCTACTGAGAAGGGAGGGTGACCGAATGGGGGGTCTGAAAAATAGCAACAGGATGTCACTATATGTAAGGTGCATGGGGGGGAGTGAGAATGCCTAGAAACAGGTGGAAGGGGAGGGAGGGTTTGTGTGGTGTAGTGCAGCAGTGGGCTGCTGAGCTGGCCCGTGGCATGGTGGGTGGGTGGGTGGGTGGCAGGCTAGGGTTGCGAGGATGCTGAATTCGGGTCCAGGCACATGTGCATTTTGTTGTGCCTAGCCCAAAATTTTTTCCCCATTTTGCACCCGCCCGACTTACAGCCCCTGGGTTGAGAATTCTTTAGAAGTAAGTCCCGCCACCCTTTTGCTGTGCACTGGGAGTGTACGTTGCCGAAACTGATTGTCGGCAATGTACACTCATCCTAATGGCGATCGCCTTTCCGTGATAGCCATTATGACATGGAACCAAAAAACTCTGAGCAATCTCCAATATATTCCTTGGATCAATATGGATCTTATTCTGAATGGGGTCTAGTACAGTCTACAAGTGAGTATTATGCACTCTATCCTTACAACCCTTGAAAATATTCAGAATTGGTTTATGGCCCTGTGTACCATATTGGGCCTCCATTTTTAGAGACTCGGCTCTGTCATATTGGTGCAACTCCAATTTGGCTTTAATACCTTCAATGTTAGATTTAAGGTTCAATTTATGGCCGTGAACTTTAAATATTAAAGAAAATAATATCTGCCTTAACTTATATTTAAAAGAAGTGGACTGACTTTTATGTTGGGCAGTCTTCAGAAAAAAAATGTTAAAGTCAACTTTGCAGTCCTACCACCAGTAGAGATGGTCGAAGTGGCCTCAATTTGCTCCGCAGAGTGATTTGCGGAGTGAAGGTGTATTCGCAGAGTGCTCTGCAACATGAAGCAGAGTACTTAGCGTTATAATGGGTAATGTGAAGTCCATTGAAGACAGTGATTTCAAGTTACTCCTCCTACCCAAACCACTACTCCACCAAATTTTAAGGTGAAGTACATTGAAAACAATGTACTTCGCCTCACTTTGACTTGTTTTTCAGCTCGAAAGGCGAATTTTGCAGTGATTTATGGGATTTCAGGTCACATGGGCGGTAGATTGTTCTGCACAGCCTCAGTTCAGGGTAGTATGTGTAGGAGGCTGTAGGAGACAGTCTGCTCTGAGAGCTCTCTGTGATTCAAACCTTCTAAAAGCTGTAAAAAAGGCCTTTTTGAGTAATTTTTTTTTTTGCTGAAACTTTAGTTCATTGATTGTAGGAAACCCTCCTGTGCTCATATCATCGAGCATTTATTGTTTGTGTGTGGACTTTAAATGTTAATGTACAACATTCAGTCTGTGTACTGAGATACAGTGGAAGTGTGCTTTGGGGAAGGGGTGTATCTGGTGTAGGTAGATTTAAGTTGGAGAAATAGGGAGTTCTTTGTGTTTTGGTTATATTTTTCTTGTATAACTGACTGTGTTAATGTACACACAGTAATATTTTCAGTAATTGTTGACATTGTTTTGCTGATTATGTGTGTTGTGGTCTGGACCTGGTGCAGCATTCACAAAAGAAGATGAGGAGTTACCTAAACCAGACAATAGAAGCAGTCTGGGTAGGGGGGTTGACACCAGTCCATTTATAGAAAAAAGAGTCCTGAAAGAACTCTTAAAACTCAAGGTGGAAAAAGCAATGGGGCCTGATGGGATTCAACCCAGAATCCTAAAAGAACTAAGGGAGGACCTAGTGATGCCACTGACCACACTTTTTAACAAATCATGGGAGGATGGGGTGGTGCCTGAGGACTGGAGGAGGGCAGATGTGATTCCCCTTCACAAAAGTGGGAGCAAGGCAGAAGCAGGAAACTACAGACCTGTAAGTTTGACCTCAGTGGTTGGGAAAATGATGGAATCACTTCTGAAAGAAATAATTGTTGAGTACCTAGAGGCCAGCAGGGCACAGGACCCAAAGCAGCATGGATTTACAGTAGGAAGGTCATGTCAGATGAACCTAATTGATTTCTTTGACTGGGTGACCAAAGTAATAGACCAGGGAGGGGCTGTGGATATGGCCTACCTAGACTTTAGCAAGGCATTTGACACAGTCCCACACAAAAGATTAATAATCAAGTTAGCCAGCCTGGGAGTGGGTCCCAGGGTGGTAGCCTGGGTAGCAAACTGGCTGCACAACAGGACACAGAAGGTAATAGTGAATGGAACACATTCCGAAGAAAGGAGGGTTACTAGCGGAGTACCTCAGGGCTCAGTGCTGGGTCCAGTCCTCTTTAACATCTTTTTAGGTGACATTGCAGAGGGTCTGGGGGAAAAGGTATGCCTCTTTGCAGATGACACAAAAATCTGTAACAGAGTTGATGCACAAGGGGGTAGAAAGGATGAGAAGGGACTTGGCAAGGTTGGAGGAATGGTCAGACATATGGCGACTTAGATTCAATGCAAAGAAGTGCAAAGTAATGCACCTGGCAAACAAAAACCAGGAGAAGAGTAGACAATAGCAGGGGAGGTACTAACAACAACAAAATGGAAAGGGACCTGGGGTAGTCATATCAGATGATCTGAAGGTTGGTAAGCAATGTGAGAAGTCAGTAAGGAGAGCCAGGGGATACTGGGATGCATAGGAAGGGGCATCACAAGTAGAAAAGTGGTTATCCCTCTGTACAGACAGTTGGTGAGACCCCATCTGAGTACTGTGTGCAGTTCTGGAGACCTCATCTATGCAAGAACATAGACAGGATGGAAGCAGTCCAGAGGAGGGCAACTAAAATGGTACAGGGACTGCATCAGAAACCATATGAAGAGAGACTGAGAGAGCTTAATATGTATACCCTTGATGAAAGGAGGGACGGGGGGGGCATGATAGAAATGTTCAAGTACCTCAAGGGAATCAACAAAGTCCAGGAGGGTAACATCTTTCAGAAAAAGAGATGTGTAAGAACAAGGAGGCACAATTTAAAGATACAGGGGGATGGCGCAGGGGTAATGTGAGGATTTTTTTTTTTCATGGAGAGAGTGGTGGATGCATGGAACTGCCTTCCTGGAGAGGTTGTTGGGTCTAAAACAGTAGGGGAATTCAAACATGCATGGGACAGATATAAGGCAATTGTAGTGGGAGTGGCAGGAAGTAGGCGTTGGTTAACTAGAATCTGCAGCTTATCCAGTAGGTAGGGAAATGGGCAGACTGGGTGGGCCAAGTGGTCCTCATCTGCCATCAAAGTCTATGTTTCTATGTTTCAGCAGTAAGGTTGTTTAAAATACGTTGTATATTACTGAAGTTTTAAATTTGCTATGCATTACTTGTAGACAAATTGTGTGTGTGAGTGTGTGTGTGTGTGTGTGTGTGTGGTGATGTGACATCAAATAATACACCTCTTATTGTGCCACAGTGTAATTGCAGGTGCAGCAGTGTGAACCTGCTATCCACTGCAGCTGCATGATTTTGTACTGCCATTGTGGTATATTTTCTTGATTTTGCACTGCCATAATCTGCAGTCAGTGCCCCCTCCACCTGCAAACGGTATTCTTTTCCAGATTGGATTGTTTGTGACTTGAGCACACCACTGGTTAGTAAAGGTGTTGTTGAACTTGTGACTTTGTGTCTGTATCTGTTTTTGAAGCCACAGTTGTTTTTGGCTTCACATACAGCGTCACACCCCGGCCCCCACCCAGAGTGAACATTCCAAAATCTAAATTTGTTTAGAATATTCCTGTTGATCCCTCAAAATGCCTGCAAAGTGGCATGAAAGCAAAGCTGTTTCTTGCCATAGCACTGCTGCCAGTGGTAAGATTGTCTGTGAGTGTGTTAGGACTATGCAGTCACAGAAGTGCATTGCTGATGTGAGGAAAGGTATTTCTCCTTCATTGTTTTTTACAGCACAATCAGTAGCTTCACTCATAGTTGGAGGAGATGATGTTGTCCCAGCTGGTGGTGTTAGTGCAGTTGCTGGTGGTGGTATGAGTATTGCTGTCTCAAGTTCCACTTCTGATCAGTTTACTGTGTCCAAAAATATAGTGGAGTGTGAAGCAGTGGTAGTGAGTGACAATGTAGATGATGTCATACTCCCCAGTAACATCCCAGTAACTGAACATGAGGATTCTGATCATCATGTCAATGATAGCACACAAAGTGACATTTCTTCCACCGCAGTTCAGGTCATGCATTTGCCATGCAGTGATTCACAGTGTGCTGAAAAAATTTCGGGTGATGGTGGTGCTGATGATGATGATGTTGCTGTGGTTGCAACATGCAGTCCATATGCCAGCATCCAAGCTGAAGATGTGGATAATGTTGATGAATATGATGATGATGTCAGTGACCCCTGTTGGGAACTGGAGAAAAAGAAACTCAAGGTGGCTGTGTCTGGGTCTGTTTGCATTCCCCCTTCCCCCATAAAAAGTTGTGATTTACCAGTTTCAGTTGATGATGATGACAAAGTAATAATGATAGGTATTGTGGTAGTCAGTTGCAGTCCAAGTGTGTCCTGCTTGAAAAATCATGTAGTACAACCCCCACTTCATGGCTTAAAAAAACAGAGTCCAATAAGCAGCATCAGGGGGGACATGTTAAAACTAGAGCATCAAAATCTCTTGTTTGGGATTTTTTTGTGGAAGATGCAAATGATGAGTCAGTTGCAATCTGCCAGGTTTTCCAGATGCATGTGAGTTGAGGTAAAAACTGGAGCTGTCTGGGCACAGGGGGACAGCATACACATCTTAAAAATAGGTACATGGCACTGTGGACCCAGCACAAGATGGCAGCTAATACATGTACAACAGTGGAGCATTCACCCTTGTCATCAACCATAATGAGCATGTTATCCCCTTCCATGACTGTAGCATCAAGTAGAAAATTAAATGTGGCAGAGAGGTTGTATGAACAGTACAAAGCCATCTCAGAATATTTTATCATGCACACTAGCCATGGCAGTTCCGGGGCCTCAATGTCTGTGATGACTGAATAGTGGTGCCTCATGGACTCTGTAATAACAATCTTGAGGCCTTTTGAACATGCCAAACAGGCACTGAGTGGTGAGTCTGCCTCCATTAGCCAATCAACTCCACTACTGCGGGTGCTGAGGCAGACATTGCTGAATGTACAGCATAGCCTTAATGTTGCCAGAGACAGTGCTAGCAGTGTGTTGCTGAAACACATGCTGACAGTATTGACCAGAATCGTCACATCTTAAGTTTCAGCATAGTGACAACTTTGCAACAGCAACAGTGCTGGACCCATGATACAAATGTGGAATTGCCTCAGTACTGGAGGGCGGGTCTGAAGAGGTAAAAACTGTCAGTGGGCAACTGGTGTGCTTGGTTCATGGGGCACAGAAGTCACGTGCCAAGGTCAGGAAACCTGAGCAGCATTATCAGGCTGAAGGTGGACCTGGAGGAGTAGTATCAAACATATCCTGTAGGGGAATGGGACTGCAGTTCCAGGTGGTCTGTCATCAAAAGCGGATGGTGTTAACCCACTTTGGGAGGCTTTGTCTGAAGTGGGGATTTGTGCCATAAATGATGCCAGAGAAGCAGATGATGCATCATCCACTGGACCTAGAGCAGTACAATGAATGGTTGAGTCATATGTGTCTAAAAACAGGTATCTGTCAGTCATTAATGATCCTTTTTTATACTGGAGTGGAAAGGATAGTGAATGGCCAGAGCTGACCATTGTGGCACTGAAGTACCTGACATACTCACACTCCAGTGTGAGTGTCAAGAGGGTATTCAGCTCAGCAGGTGCAAAAGCTCGGGATCATTGTACAAACCTCTCTCCTGCAAATCTCAGTTTGCTGACATTCATAAAAATGAATGAGAGGCACATACCAGCTCAGACTGCAACCTCAGTATTCATACTCCGACATACTCATGGTTTTACTGATGTTGAAGAAAGGGACCATCCTGGTGGCAGTGACAGCATGAAGTGGCCTACCATTGATGTAAATGATAACACAATGAAAAAATAATTTTCCCATGATCAGAATTCAGATATAGAAGACTGCGAGTGCAGCTTTCTTTATGAGGATGATGATGAATGATGATGAGGTTAATGTTGGCAGGTTTTAACTTAAGCGGTTAAAAGGCTGTCACATGTCTTGTATGATACATGTTTTCTTTTTTTATAAAGTTAAACCACTGTCCCACTCATAGTGAGTTAAATTCCATATGTCACATCACATTTATAACACAGAGCACAGTATATCCTGGCCCCCGGAATACCACCACCATAAGAACACTGTTCGCCACTGCCACCATAGGGAACATGATCGTGTGCCCTCCCATAGTACCACCACCGTAAGACTGCTGTTCACCACTGCCACCATAGAGAATGTGACTGTGTGTCCCCCCGACTACTACCACCACCATGAGACCGCTGTTTGCCACTGCCACCATAGAGAATGTGACTGTGTGTCCCCCCAGACTACCACCAGTATAAGACCACTGTTCACCACTGCCACCATAGGGAATGTGACTGTGTGTCCCCTGTACTACCACCACCATAAGACCGCTGTTCACCACTGCCACCACCACCAGATGCAGAAAGATGTGAGAGGGAATGTCATCATGTACTGCAGCTATGACCACCACCACCCACCACCAGTGCCATTGTGACAATGTTTTTCCATTACATTGACCTTGCCAAGGCAGAGGGAGTTGAACAGGAGACCACATTCATCAGCCACAGGCACAAGACTTCTTACTATTAAAACTATAAAGTGAGTATGTGTACTAATGTTTTTCATGCTATTCAACTACCTTTAGCTGTGTGTTTTGTTTTGTGTTGCTTTTCTGAGCTGCAATGGTCAAACACATACGGTCAACTTATTTGTTTTTTTACAGGTTAACAACAAACGACTCTCCTTCGCTGATGGTCTGTATCAATGGCAGCAGCAGCACTGTCTACAGGAAGCTATGGGATATCCATTTCCAATCCATATTGATAAGTATATCAATTTTATTTAATCTGTTCCTTTTTGTTTCATAAGAGTGCAACAAATCTGACTGATGAATCATAAACTAGGTGACACGTACGTCACAAAAAAAAAAATTTGTGCAACAGATAGCATGCACTGTATTCCAAATTTGCAGCTGTGCAGCCATGACTGTGTTGAAAAAGTTGGACCCAGGTAGTGTTACTTTACATGATGTGGTTTTAAAATGTAACTTGAGTTGAGATGCAGGAATAGTGACACAGTGTATTTGTTTCACAGCCTGGTACTAAATTAAATTGTGATCTGATGATTACAGTGGGACAGCTTGCTATCTGTGTTAATCCAGATACCCATGGTGGAACAGCCATGGCTTAAACATAATGTCTTACTGCTGCAATCAAGTTGTAATAGGTCCTTCATTTCTTTTTTTAGGAAACTTCTAAATGCTTTGTTGTGTCATAGTTGCCTTATCCAAAGAACTTCTTCAACATCATGCTCCACCCAGGCTGGGGCAGACATGCACCAAGCAGAAGTTGTTTCAATCGATGACCATAACCATTCATTACAGGACTGGAGAAAGATGCAGATGAAATCTGTGAAGAAATAACCAAAAAATAAACCATTAATGAGACCTACTTGCAAATATACTTACCTTCATTGGCTTGAGAGTATTCCATTTCCAAGTTCAACACCTGAATGTCTCATCAAGCACTGCAATGTGCACACCAACAGTATGTGACCTGTGATTCAAAACAATACAATGAGTACATGTATATATATGTCAACCCCACCTAGAAAAGACATATATATACATATACATATATAAACTCACCAAGGCTACTAATAGTGTACACACAAAGGGCACCCTTCCATCCAGTTGAGGTGATCGCATCGCATACATTCACAGGAATTGCAGCACACTTAGGACCAGCAACAGTTCTTCATTATGTTCATCATTTCTGATGGAACACTGAATGGATTCATGTCATGTTATCCCTTCTTCACATGGTTTGGCAAGACACTGTGCATCATGGTCATGACATCATCATCACAGTATGTTACTTCTCTGGACACAAGACAGTTGCATTTTGGGGATGCAGAAAAATTCTGGGGACTCTGTGTGACCACTGTGCGCATGAGTGACTATGCAATAAATTCTGGGGGACTGCATGTGGTGTACCCCTCCCATTTCACTTTCTCAGCACTTGGGAATTTTCTGGACACAAGGCAGTTGCATTTTGGGGATGCAGAAAAATTCTCGGGACTCTGTGTAACCACTGCATGCATGAGTGACTGCGCAATAAATTCTGGGGGACTTTGCATGTTGTGTACTGCTCCCATTTCACTTTGCCAGCACTTGGGAATTTTCTGGACACAAGACAGTTGCATTTTGTGTGTTGTGATTGTGAGCACATAATGTCATAATTAAATTATAGATGAAAGCAGCAGTGCAACAATGTGGTGAACATTTTGACCTATACTTTTTATGCTATTTTAGATTGCCAACCACTAGATACATCTTGACTTGTATGATACCCATCTTTTCACAATTTGTGTCTGCTTTAATACTTTTTCTCATGTCTGAAAATATAAAAGGAGCATGTCTTTTAATATGACTCTGACCAGGTTTTCATCACTATTTGCAGCTGCCTTTGAACAAATATTGTTCTGTGTGGTCATAAAACACTGCCTGCTGCATAATTGTTAATTTTACAACAGAAGTAATATATAAACAACTCATGGAGAAAAACAGCAGAAAATACTTATGAAGACCTAGTCCACATTGTTTTAAAAGGAGTGCTCCTTTTATTATTTCAGACATGAAAAAAAAGTACTAAAGCAGACTCAAATACTGGAAAGAATGATATCTTACAAGTCAGGAGGTAAGTAAAGTGGCAATGTGAAATAGCGTAAAAAAGTATAGGTCAAAATTTTCACCGTATTGTTGCACTGCTGCTTTAATGTCTGTTTCTAAAAAGAAATATTTATGTAGCCTCAGTAATGTTTACTTTGTGTCAGGACTCCTGAAGTGTTTCACAAAAAGCAGGACTGAGCAGTGCAAGTATATTGTGCTAAACTGCATGTGTGCCATCAGTGTTCTTTCCTGTGTGTGTAGACATTGTCCATCTTCATGCCAACATATATATGGTGTGACTTGTTTCAGTATGTAAAGAATAAAGATAAGAAATAATATATGATGTATATTTTATTTGTACCATCAGCACCAGCAGAGTAAGTGATATGATATTTTTTCAGTGGTATCGGGTCACTGTGCACCTCAGTCACTCACAGTGCACACATGACTTTGCAGACATCATAGCACAAAAAACACATGCTCTACTAAAAGGCATGTGTGCAGTATGTGACTAAGATGCACTCTGGCCAGACACCTCTAAAAAAAATTTCATATCACTTAGTCCGCTGATGATGATGGTGACAGTAAAATATACATTATATATTCTTATCTCTATTCTTTATACCATAAACACTGCAACAGTCAGCATATATATGTTTGCAAGAAGCTGGACAATGTCTAATGTTGCACACACCCAGGAAACAACACTGACCGCAGACATGCAATTTAGCACATCATACCTGCACTGCTCACACCTGCTTTTCCACAACCACTCCACAACAGAAAGTAAACATTACTGAGGCACTGGATTATAATAACAGGGCAATAAGGAGCATGTATGTCTGTATGTGTATGTATATATGTAAAGGGAAGCAGTCAGCAACAGGCGCTCCTGCCCCCTGCAAAGCTTACCCTCCGGTTAAGCCTTCTAAGTATGTTGCAGTGTTTTTCTTGCGCCGCAGCATACTTTATTTTAATAAAGAAAAGTCAGCAACCTGGAAGTATGGCGGACACTATGATGGCTCCATTATGTATAAAGGTGCTGCAGTGATGCGCCATGCACTTCAATACTTTTGTATTGAAGCGCATGATGCGTTGCCTGAGTCTCTGAGCTTCTGGTACCCATATGTATTGATGCAGGTTCATCCAATGACAAGTGATGCATACCTTGGATACTAGATGCAGCTTTTGTATGTACTTTTGGGATCTTTTATGACCAGAAGAGTATTTTTTGAATGTTGGTAATGGAGCGGCTTTCAAAGAAAAGCCTCCTTATGTAGCTTTTCTATTCATTATGTCTCCAGCCAAAACTGGGCCCGGAGATCTCCAGCTATCCTCCATAGCAGTCCGTTCCTACTCAGCTGCCTCCAGCATGTCCATTGGATTCCAAGCTGGGTCCCTGGACTCATTATAGTCACTTCTTCCTTTCTGTAAATGTAGAAAAGCATTTGGCAGTTCTCTGCTATCAGGAGCTGCCAGCTGTGAAGCATTACCTTTGATTTATGAGAAAATATCCCTAATCTGCGAGGGGATTGTCCAAGACTCCACTGTATTTGAAATGGAAGCACCCAACGTAACTGAAGCTTCTACTGTGTCCTCATGTAATAATTGAAACAAGAATGCTTTATGCGTTTTCATGACCTTTCTTAGTAAATCTTCTTGAGTTATGTTTTGCACAGTAGGAATCAGTGCCAAGACATTGCCAGCAGAATGAGCTGCAGCATTTTCCATAGATGTTTCAGCAGAAGTTATAAAAGGTAGGTGTTGCACTGGGTGAACTTGAGCACTCACAGTCATTGTAGAATCCATAATTGTGTCCATATCTGTCACAACAGAATCATTCAGAACGACGTTGGCCTCTGCAGAATCAGTAGCACAATCTCCAAGCTTCCCCACTACTCCTCCTCCTCCACCTCCTCCTCCTCCTCCTCCATGCTCTGACATGTCAGCCATCTTTGAGATGACTAACAAGATTTCTCCCTACTGGCAAGAGTAGGAGATTTTCCACAGTGTCTTGGCCTACATTCCTGTTCCCATGAAACTGGTTCATGCAACTGTCCGAGATTGTGTGGAGGTGTTAATGTGTGAACTGGCTGCCACTACACATTTGCAGTCACTGCACTACATGTCTCTCATCACTTGTAAAGTGCTTTATGGTAGGAATGTGTATCAAAAGTGATTTATACAGTAAATGCTAATTGTTTACACATGGCAGCTGCCCCATAAACAAAATTATGCCCCCCCAGCACACTGGCAGCAACATTAATAAACTTATATATTTGAATTTAGTGATGCAATGCACCTCCCCCCTTTACACATGCTAGATGCAACATAAAAAAAATTACATATTCAGATTCAGACACATTAAATGCTAATTCCTTGTTTAGGAGCACTATTCACCTTGTCAAGCTTGTTCCTATAAAGGCTGCATACTAAACTGCTGGCAATGCCAGTCCACAAATGAATGCTCAACACTCTCTTAGCAGAGTGGTGTGTCAGACCACAATGGAACTTTCCACCCCCACCTATTTCAGGGTACACTGGACTTTGAGCAGAACAGCATTCTGGTATGCTGGAATGTTCTGCAACCACTGCAGCATCTTCCACAGTCTGAGTATAAATTATGTGATGTCCATCTCATAAACATGCTTGCACTGATGTCATGAAGCAGAATGATGCTAGTATACAAAGCAGGACAGGGATACTGACTCCCCTCCCCTTTTCATGCAAAGCAGCAATGATCCAGAGCCCCCCCTACAGCAGCAACAACCCAGAGCACATGTACCCCCCAACCCCCTTCACGCATACTGGCTGGAATGACACAATAGTCAAATTCTGGATTTTTTAATCAATATTGTCTGCATGATCCATAAACCACCCTCCAGCAAAAGTGTTCTAAGGCACACATACACCCCCCCACGTACATTGACTATAAATGGCAAAAAAGACAAATTCTGTTGTTTTTTTTATCAATACTGTGTGAACAATCCAGAGGCCCTCCATCAAAAGCGATCCAGGGTACATGCGCACACCCACACACACACACACACACACACACACACACATGACACAAGTCATATTCTGTCTTTTATTTATTTTTTTAAGCAATACTGTCCAATGGATTCAGACCCCCCCCCGGCATATGCATTCCCCCACCCCCACATGCTAACTTGAAATGAAACAAAGTCCTTTTTTTTTTGTTAATCAATACAGTCAAATTCTCTACATCCAGAGCTCTCCCTTTCATCCACACTGACTAGAAATAAAAACAACAGTCAAATTCTTGGGAACAGCAGTGATTTACAGTACATAAAATATATCAGGAGACACTTGTGAGGGTCACATTCTGGGACAGATAATTTAACAGTGAATATAGTATAGCACAGAAACCAGTGTTTACTGACAGCTACCCAAACTATTTAATAATTAAAAACATTGATTCACTCCAATGTGTTCCTTTCTATACAATATTATTATACCTACAAATGCTATTCTACTGTACATGTAAGCTTTGTATAACTACAGCAATTACTATTTCACGAGATTTGAATCAAAAAGGACACACGTTTTGATCAATAATTTGAGAGAACCACTTCTGAGATTTGTGCTTTTGGTGGAAAATAGAAATACATTAACAAACACTGATGCTGTATCTCCCCACCCCATCCATTTGACTCAAATATGTGTGGTCACAAAATCCTTAATGTGCTTAAATTTAGTTCTACTATGTACTTAATGCACTCTACGTCAGATGAAAACTGCAGAACTTTGCATTTCAGTAAGAAAATAAGAGCTTAGTTAAATTTCTTACCTAGCAGAGACGCATTTAAATTAAGGGAAAAGTGAATCCATCCAGTCTGAATGTGAAAGTACTGTTAACTGTTCCCAGATCCAAACAGACCTAGCAGCAATGCAGTCTGGTTAGGTCTGACACAGAAAGCATCTGTTGCATTGTGGAAGTTGTAGTTGATAATATTTTAAAGAGACAGAGCAGATTTGTATTCAGTGAGTAATACCGTTGCAGAAATTCAAGTGACAGCCATAGGCATGCACATGACCCACTGTTGTAAACTGTTCTCTGTAGGCAACCAAAATGCTATACAGACTTATACTTTCTTTCTTTCTTTCTTTCTTTCTTTCTTTGGGAAAGGCATACCGAGGCAAGGAAAAAATGTACTCCAAGGACCTAATATCCTTAAAAGAATCTTAAAAAAGGCAACAACGGGTGGGTGAGTGAGTGAGTAACAAATAATACTTCCCAAATGCCACACATAATGCACTATTCCTGTCTAACCTATTTGGGAAGTACAATATTAAAAAAAGAAAAAAATCAAAAGAAACAGCCCCTCTCCATACCCTGTATGATATACAACCCCCATCCTCCCACCATCTCTTAGAATCCATCCCCCCTTCTCCCCCAGAACTCACAATTTCCATTAAATTGACTATATTTAAAAACAAATTGTCCATGATGGGCAGCCGGCACAACCTGCCTGCCTCCATGGCCGGCTGCCATCTTAGAGCACTTATTTGCATGAATTCAAATATGACTCCCACCCCCACCCCCATAATGTCAATACCATCCTCCCACCCTTAACCCTCTCCCAGAACTTAAAAGCTGATGACAGATGTCTATAAAGAGGAAGAAGGCAACTGATGCAATCCACCCTCTTCTATGGTCAGCTGCCTCCCTCTGATTGAAAGCACTTGCACACTTGCTCATAGTTAAACCAGCTGATCATATGACCAACTAGATGGATGTGCAGGGGGTAACCACTGGGGTTTGTTTTAGGGTAGAGTAACTAGGCTGTGCTTGGTTTAAAGAGGCCCAGTGGGCTGGGCTCAGGTACCAAAGGAGACCCACTGGAGTGGACCTGGGTGCAAGAAGAGACACATTAGGAAGGGCTTGGGTGCAGTGGAGAAACCACCTAGATTGGCTTGGGCACTGAACAGGAAGCAAGTAGGCTTGACTTGTGTGCAGGAGGATGAACCAGAGGAGTGGACTTGAGAGCAGAGTGGCACAATGGAGTGGGCTTGTTTTCAAGAGGAGGACCCAGGGGGCTGGGCTTGGGTGCATGAGGGGTCCCAGAGTGCAGGGCTTAGTTGCTGGAGGGGAACCAAAAGACTGGGCTTGTGTGCAGGAAGAGATACCGTGGGTTGAGCGTGGGTGCAGGTGGGGACCCAAAGAGCTAAAATCATGCAAAGGAGGAGTCCCAAAGGGCTGGGCTTGGTTGCAGGAGGGGGACCCAGTTTGCTGTCCTCAGACATAGAATGAGGTCCACTGGGCTGGGCTTGGGTGCAGGAGGAGGATTCAGTGTCTGGGCCTGTGTATGGGAGGAAATCCAATGGGTTAGGCTTGGGTGTAAGAGGGCACCCAATGGGCTGGTTTTGTATACAGAAGGGGACAGAGTGAGATGGGCTTCAGTACAGGAAGGGGACCTAGTGAGCTCTGTTGGGTGTAGGAGGGAAATCCAGCTGTTGTCTCTTGTGTCCAGGAGGAAACTGAGTGGGTTGGGCTTGGGTATAAGATGGGACCCTGACAGGATGGGACTTAGTAGGTTGGGCTTGGATGCAGTGCGGCCCCTTGGGCTGGGCTTGAATAGAGGAGGAGACCCAGAAGGCTGGGCTTGGGTGCATTAGGAGATCCAGAAGGCTGAGCTTGTGTGCAGGAGGGGGGTCTAGTGGGCTATATTTGTGTACTGGAGGGGACCTAGTGGTCTGGGCCTCTTAGAAGGGAGGGACCCAGTGAGTTGGGCTTGAGTGCAGAAAGGGACCTAGTAAACTGGGCTTGTTTATTGGAGGGGACCCAGTAAGCTGGACTTGTATACAGGATAGGACCCATTAAATCAGGCTTTACATATAGGAGAGAGAGAGAGACCCAGATGACTGGGATTGGGTACATGAGAAGTCCCAGTCAGCAGGGCTTCTGTACTGAAGGGACCCCGCAGTGTTGGACTTGTGTGCAGAAAGGGATCCAGTGGATTGGGCTTGGGTGCAGGAGGTGACCCAGAGGGCTGGGCATGGTTGAAGGAGGGCAATCCAGTGGGCTGGGTTTGGGTGTAGGAGGGAAGCCAGTGTGCTGGGCTTGTGAGCGGGGGGGGGCTCATTTGGCTTAGCTTGTGTGCACTGGAGTTCTGACATCATTCATAGTTGAGAATATCTACATTACTCTGAGGAAACCCAAAGGGGATGTTTTACATGTCTATACTTTGTCATTTTCAGGCTATATAGGATCAGATGTATAAGTCTGTTTAAAAGATGATGTCTGTTCTGGCAAAGCCTTGCCAGCTTGACTTGTACAAGGAGTTGCATTCCCTCAATGTCTTGCTTGGGAAATGAGGCTGAAGAGTATACATATTGCATATGGTTTTGAGAGATGCACAAAAAGCAAACTACTTGGATATGTCTTCTCTCCTAGCATACTACAGTACAATACTGCTTTCACTACAAGCTACTTCTCTAGTATGATAAAGTGATAAAAACCGCAGAAAAGAAATCTAAGTTTAAATCTCCAGTAATTGATAACTGGAAAATTTTCTAAGTTTTGAGTCTCAAGTAATTAACGACTGAGATATTTTTTAAGTAAAAAAACTCATAAGCTGTATTATGTTTAAGCTGAAAAATGTAATCAATCCATAACTATAGTATTTTCAAAGTCTGCTTTCTCAACAAATGCAGAAGAAAAAAATAGTTTATTTACTAATGGCTAGATAACAAGGATTATAGATTAGCTGAGTAAAACTCCTTAACCAATGGTCAAGCTTAATGCTCAACTTATTAGTTACTGTAGTTGCTCCATATTGAAGAGAGAAACATTAGATATTTGCATAATTATGTTTATTTCATGAGATCACAACCACAGTGTACCACATAATCATTTTACACTGTATGTGGGCCAAGGTAACCCTTGTTATAATAGTTAGGTAACAATCAAGAGTTCATTTGGTTATGAAAATGCATCTGCATTAAAAATAGTGATATCTGGAACAAGTGTGAACATTTTGAACACTCTATGGACATTAAAGCAGCAGCACATGTCTACAAACCTCAAGTGTTGTCATTTGTATTTCTCATTAATATTACAGTTTTACATGCTTGATGTTAGTACTGCAAGTTTTTGACTCATTAATATTATTGTTTTACATGCTTGATGTTACTAATGCAAGTTTATGAACATTTTTTCCCATGTTTTTGATTTTCTTGCCTGAATATGGTTGTCTTACAGAAACAGAACTTGTACCCCTTAGACTGGTGGATGGGAATGGTACCTGTGAAGGAAGACTTGAGATTTTCTATAATGGTCAGTGGGGAACAGTTTGCAGTGACTTCTGGGATATCCGTGATGCAAAAGTTGTTTGTAAGCAGCTGGGATGTGGACCTGTGATAGCAGCACCACACAGTCTTCACGATGGAAAACGCTCTGAATCTGTTCTGCTCAACAGAATGCGCTGCAATGGAAATGAATCACACCTGAGGCAATGTGACTCTGACCCCTGGGGGCACAAAGAATGTGGAGTTGAGAGTGATGCAGGAGTGATTTGTTCAGGTAAATAGTTCTGATTCAATTGGCAATTACTGTAGCAAGAGCAGTTTTGCCATTCTAAACCTAAGCAGCATTGTACAGATTTCTCCCTTTCCTGAGTGAGAAAGAGGCACATTCCTAAGTCAGGAAAAGTCACAGTCTGACTCTCAGCTGACATCCTGGTTTAACAGCTGTCTCTTTGGATCATATGAGATGAGGAAAAGAAAATCCAGCACACACCAAAACTTTAGTAAATCCAAAGTTTATTCCAGTAAACAAGTGAATGGGTGTATTCACTTGTTTTCTGGAATAAACTTTGGATTTTCTACAGTTTTGATGTGTACTAGATTTTCTTTTCCTCATCTTGTAAGTTCATCTTTTCTGAGTGACGTACTAATCCCTTGAGTACATTTCTTTTTGTTGTGCTCCCTCTGGACCATATGCTCAGCTGTACAGTGTCCTATCCTGAAAAATTTGATAGGCATAGTGTTTGTTCAAAAGGTTTTTGCTAGGGTGTGTGACTAACAAATATTTCCCAAATGTCACAAATAATTGCTTATTTAGGCACTGTTTATATTTGGCTCAGACCCCTTTTACAAACATGTAGAACATAGAAACAAATGTCTAAACCCTCTTCCATAAGTCCAGAGCTAGTCCTGTACCTGTCTCAGCTCCACTCAATGATCCCCCAATTCTTCAATATCTTAAAACAACATTTACCTTGTTTCTTGCCAGCTATCATGATGCTATATTTTAATATTCACCCCCTAACCTCCCCCAGTAATCCCGTACCTTATATAGGACAAAAGACCTCATGGTCTTCACCCTAGCATGTATCAATGAAGAGGGGAGCAAAAGACCAAATCCTGACTGCTCAGTCAGAATCCTTCTCCCTCTTTCACCACCATTAGTCTGTGAAGAGCTGGTGAAAGGGGAGAAGTCTACCTAGAGTAGCGTAAATGGGTGGTGCATCAATGGACTATAATAGACGATCAGTTTGAAGCACATTGGTCCAGTACCATATATAGATACTATAAGCACTGAGACCACTGTTAATCTATATCCTACCTAGTGTCATTCATTGAAGTCACTCTAAGTAATGCCCCCACCATCTGTGTGCCTCAGAGGTGCTACGAGGAGGGGGATTCTGACAAAGCAGATGGGATTTGATATGATGTTCCACCACAGTGGATCTGGCATCTGGGTGGTGAATGTAATCCAGGTAGTGGTGAAGACATTAGGGATCTGTGCCCATTGTAAGATACAGGGTTCAGGGAGACAGGAAGATGCTTTAGATGTTGTTTGGGGACAGGCCGACAGAGTCCAAGATGAGTTAAACTTAACCCATTTGACATTGAACCTCTTGATTGCCTTCCCAGAACAGGGATCTAGATGTGAAGACTTCAAGGACCCGTACTTTATTTAAGGTACACAGTTGCGAGGCAGGTTAGGGAAGGCCTATCAGAAGATAGTAACAGTTGACGTTCTGTCAGGATGCCAGGTGTGTTTAACTACACCTACTGGATTTTGGAACTGTTTCCCACCACCTGCTGTGAATCTGGGGAGAGGGCAGAGAAGACATTTACAGTGGCCTTTGTTCCATCAGTAATATGGAACTAGCAGGGTCAGGCTATGGAGGGCACTTATAAAAGGCAGTGTTGGATATGGGGAAGAGCTGCCAGAAGTTGAGATAAAGATTTTTTTCAGGGATTGGAGAAACACAGAAACATAAAAACATTAAAAGATACAGACAAAAAAGGATCCCAGGTCCAACCAATCTGTCCAAGATTCTTAGCTACTAAGCACCAGGGAGAATTGGGAGAAGTGAGTCAGGGCATGGGAATAGCCATGACCACCTTCGAAGGGGGAGGAACAGCCAGCTGGGTATTGAAGCAGAATTGTTGCAAAGCACAGTTTACAGCCAAATAATCAATCTTCCTGAATCTCAGAAGGTCTAATTTACTATTATTATTATTTTGTTTTTGTTGACCTGGAAAGGAGTGATAGATAATACTGCTTATGTTCATAAATACAGATAATATAAATATTATTTTCAGAAACTATGTTAAGATAATGTTAGGGCCATGGAGAAGCCTCAGAAAGCCTGGAAATGCTGAATTAGGGTCAAAATGATCCAAACAAAGCATGTTCTGTGTAAACAACATGGTAGAACTCCATGGTAACACGTTAAAATAGCACTACAAGAATGGCACTAGTCAACTGAGTGCTAGTCTGGATAGCACTTCCACAGGCAGCAAGGAGGGATTTACAGCTCTTGCAGTAAGTGTTCCCTTGGTCCATGGTGCTGACAAGGAACAATGACACCACAATCCAGGAGGCTGATCAAGCTGCTCCCATAGTGTGGAGAGCTGGGGCACAGAGCAGCTTGGCTAAGTGGCAGTGAAGACCAGGGTTCTAACCCAGGTCTCCTATGATTTTTCTGTGTAGGGACTTTTTTTTTACAAGGGGTCATGGAAGCAGTATTCCACAGCCTCACAAATTTCAACTTGCCCTGTGATCCACTCTTCCCTGGAGTGAGAATCTAATAGTAGGGGGTGTGGGGATTTGAGCCCCCTACATTGGGGGGTGCAGGGGTGCCAAGTCCTCACAAAATAAAGTAATGGCATTATTGCCACTTGGTTCTTGACCGTGCTATTGTTGTTGGCAGTGTTCCAGGCCAGTGCCGGGTTCCGTATATCTGCTACCTGGATCACTGACTCTTCAGTTCTGTGCAGAACCCAACTAACAACACTATAGAACTCTACTACCTTCCTTACACAGACTATGTGTGCATTTATATAATAACATAATGAAGGCACTCCAGGGGTTGGGTCACCTTTTGTTAACCTAACTCTGAAAGATTAAGACACTTGAATATGCCATGTGTCTCATGGCTTAGAAGCATAGAACATGATGGAAGAAAAACTCAGTGGCACATACAATCTGCCCACCCTGAACTAGTTGCTCTACAAAGGACCTAATGGCCATCCATCCCTCTCACCTCTGCTCCTTTCCTCTTATTATGGGTATGTGCCTCTCCCACCCTACTTTGAATCCCCTACTCCTACTGACTTGGATTACACCACTTCTTCTGGAAATCTATTCCACTTATCCACCAATCTTTTGGTGGAAAAGTGTTTGTAGATGACCTTTCTAAGGTTAGACTTACAGATGGTTCTGTATCCTAGTCATGTCTTAACAATTAATTATATTCAATAATCGTAAGACTAAAATGTATCTGATTCAGCATAACATTGCTAATAATTTCATTTAAGTAACATGTCATATTTTACTAATAGAATCTAACTAAGATGATGCATATAGTTTAGGGTTTCATATGCAGCTACCCTAAAATAGGCAGGTTTTGAGTATTTTTTAAGTTCTTTTTATTTTGAAAACATGATAGCACTTTCTGGATGTATAATGTATTATTAGAACGATGGTAGGAGTCAAAGAAATACAACAACTCATCCCAAAAATATAAAATAGCTACTTTATTTCTATTTGCTATATTAGACACCTACTGGCTATATACAGTATTTGGTTCATCAACCTCATCAATGTTTCACAGATAGATGCACTTCATCAATGCCAGTAGTCATTGCAAATGCAAATGATTTTAAATTTGGGTTGTTTCTCAAACAAGCCTGTACAGTTCTACTTTTATCTTGTACTTGAGTTCTTAACATTTGTCTTCTGGCTGTCTATTGGCCATATATTTAATGTGAGATTGCATTTACTAAGGTGCTGACACCCCCTTCCTTATGATGTATTATAAAAAGGTTAAGAAAAATCAAGCAATGTGATTGATCAAATGTGATCATATCATAGTACAAGTTTTCAGCAAAACAGCACAGGTCAGAAATGTTGTAGTAGTAGTAGTAAAGATATTTTTTTACAAGATTAAACTGTTAGGGCCACCATTGTCCTATTTCCAAAATTGTCCTGTGTTAAGGTATAGTGTGTCAATTTACAGTAGTGACACTTTCAATATAAACGCAAGATGAGTTACGTTGGTTCCAGTAGTTACAGTAATAGTATAAGCATTTAGAACATGGGTAGAGAGAAATCTTCATTCTAATTGGCTAAGGCCAACAACCAGCCAGCCTGATAGGTGATAGAGACTGCATCTCTGAAACCTAATTACATTCTAATACCACTGTGCCCCATGGAATCTCAAAAATGTATAGCAGCCATCTTTTTTGTCACTTACTCAGTGAGAGTTACCAACTGAATTTTAAAAACTAATGCTAGCTGCTGCTAACCAATCCCTCCGGTGCTGCCTGCATATTTACTAAGCTGTGCAACCCATGCCCAGTCATCTGTGTGCTGTAGAGCTGTGCAGAATATAAAATTCCATCCATGGAATGCCCATGGAATGACATTCCGATTCCATGGAATGTCATGGAATTTTTACGAAAATTCCACAGAATTTCACCAAATTTTAAATTTCAGTTATGTTGCTATATGAACATACAAATATATGAAAACACCAGCAGAAACAGGCCTCACAGTATATTGAGTCTGCTCAATTATGCAGCTAGCCCTCAACTTGCAGCTGCCCCACCCATCCCTCCCTCCTTACAATTACCCCCTCTCACTCTGTCCCATTCCCTCTTAAAACCATCTACAGTGCTACAGGTTACCACCTCCTTCTCTGGCAGAGTATTCCACTTATCTACCACCCTCTCAGTGAAATAATGTCTCCTGACTTCCCTCCTGAATCTTCCCACCTCCAATCTCATCTGGTGCCCCCTAGTGACCCTCCCCCTTCTAATCTGGAAAATCCGCACTTTACTAGTCTTGTTAACCCCCTTTAAATATTTAAAGGTTTCGATCATGTTCCCCCATCCCGCCTCTCCTCCAGGAAATACATGTTCAGGTTGCCCAGCCTCTCCTCTTAGGAGTATTCCTCTAATCCCTGGATCATCTTTGTCACCCTCTGCTGTACACCTTCCAACAATCTGATGTCCTTCTTCGGGAATGGGTGCCAGTACTGCATGTAGTATTCCAGGTGTGGCCTGACTAGCAACCTGTAGAGGAGCAGGATCACCTCCCTATTTCTGGAGGAGATTCCCCTCAATGTACACCCCAGCATCCCATTGGCTTTTGCTGATGCCTTCCTGCACTGAGCTGAGTTGCTCATACTCCCCATTATAAGCAACTACAGTGGCGTGAAAAAGTATTTGCCCCCTTCCTGATTTTCTCTATTATTGCATATTTGTCACACTGGATGTTTTCAGGTCTTTAGACAAAATATAATATTAGATAAAGGGAACCTGAGTGGACAAATAACACTTTTTTTTTACTTATTTCATTTATTTAATGAAAAAGTTAACCAACACCAACTGGCACTGTGTGAAAAGTAATTGCCCCTAGTTAAATCAACCCAATTAAAGGGATAATTAGAGTCAGCTGATTGAACACAGCCAGGCTTGATTACAGCCAGCCCTGCTCAATATAAACCTCTACTTATTTTGGCCCTTACCATCAGAGTCACATTGCCAGCACAAAGATTCAACAAGCACATTATGCCATGATCAAAGGAAGTTCCTGAAAGATCAGAAAAACATTTTGTTGCCCTCATCAGTCTGGAAAGGGTTACAAAGCTATTTCTAAGGCTCTGGGACTCCATTGAACCACAGTGAGAGCCATAATCTCCAAATGGAGAACACTTGGAACAGTAGTGAACCTTCCCAGGAGTGGCGGCCTGCCAAAATTACTCCAAGGGCGCAGTGTAAAATCATCCAAGAAGTCTCAAAGGATCCTAAAACAACATCCAAAGAACTGCAGGCTTCTCTTGCCTCAGCTAAGGTCAGTGTTCATGACTCCACAATCAGAAAGAGACTGGGCAAAATGGGGGCTTCATGTGAGAGTGTAGGAAACCACTGCTAACCAAGAAGAACATAAATGCTCGTCTCTCATTTGCCAAGAAGCACCTGGATGATCCACAAGCCTTTTGGGAAAATGTTCTATGGACAGATGAGTCCAAAGTGGAACTTTTGGACAACATGGATCCTATAATGTCTCGCGTAAAGCAAACACAGCATTCCACAGTAAGAACACCATACCAACAGTCAAACATGGTGGTGGTAGTGTGATGGTGTGGGGATGCTTTGCTGCCTAAGGACCTGGATGACTTGCCATAATTAAAGGAACCATGAATTCTGCTCTGTACCAGAAAATTCTTAAGGAGAATGTCCAGTCATCCTTCCGTCTGCTGAAGCTGAAGCGTAGTTGGGTCATGCAGCAAGACAATGATCTAAAACACAAAAGCAAGTCCACATCAGAATGGTAAAAAAGAAGTAAAATTAAAGTTTTGGAGTGGCCTAGTCAAAGTCCAGACTTAAACACAATAGAGATGCTGTGGCAGGACCTGAAACAAGCAGTTCATGCTTGAAAACCTACCAAATGTTACTGAATTAAAGCAGTTCTGCGAGGAAGAGTGGGTTAAAATTCCTCCACAGCGATGTGAAAGACTGATATTGAATTATAGGAAGTGTTTGGTTGCAGTCATTGCAGCTAAATGTGCCGTAACCAGTTATTAAGTGTAAGGGGGCAATTACTTTTTCACACAGTGCCATTTGGTGTTGGTTAACTTTTTTTCATTAAATAAGTGAAATAAAAAAAACAAGTGTTATTTGTTCACTCAGGTTCCCTTTATCTAATATTACATTTTGTCTAAAGACTGAAAACATCCAGTGTGACAAATATGCAATAATAGAGAAAATCAGGAAGGGGGCAAATACTTTTTCACACCACTGTATATATCTTTTTCCTCTTCAGTGCATTCTAGCTGTACAACCCCAAGCTGATAACACCTCCCCTGGTTGTTAGCCCTGAAGTGCAATACCTTGCACTTTTTGGTGTTAAATCCCATCTGCCATGCAGCTGACCACTTATGTAGTTTGGTCCGGTCCTCCTGCAGCCCTCTCCACCCTTCAATGTCATCTACTATAGCACCCATCTTTGTGTCATCTGTGAAGAGACTGATCTTACTCCAGGCCCTGTGAGAGATAACAGCTATGAATACCCCAAACAACACCGGTCCCAAAACTGATCACAGAGGCACCCTGCTCATCACATCCCTCAGTGATGAGAGTTCCCCCACTACCACCACCCTTTGCTGCCTTCCCTTCAGCCAATTGGTGATCCAACTTACCATCTTTGTTCCTACCCCTGTATATTCCAGCTTCCCCCCAGCCTCCCATGTGGCACTGAATCAAAGGCCTTGCTGAAATCCAAATATAGGATGTACATTGCATGGCCTTTGTCCAGTTCCTTTGTCACCCAGTCATAATACTCAATCAGGTTTGTCTGGCAGAACCTTCCCAAGACAAACTCATGCTGCTGACAATCCCAGAGATCACTGATCTCCAAAAAGGTCACCAACCTCTTTTTTAGGTTGTCTTCATGAGTTTCCCTACAATTGTTGTGGGGCGTACTGGTCTGTAGTTCCCTGGTTCATCCTTATAATTTTAAAAATATGCGTCCAATTGATACCAAATGTATAAAGCAAACATTACCCAGTGACATACAAAAATGTGCCACATTTCAGATTCATAGGTTGAAAGGGATGGAGTTATTTGTGGTCACACATTTAATCAAAATAACATTTTCAGCTATTTTGAGATAATTTCAAAATTTATTATCTGAATTTCTCCATGATGTCTGGATTTAGAGAAGCACTCAACATGAGTATATACACCACATTTTAAGTCTAAAGCTTCAATGGGAGCTGAGTTATAGGTAGCCAAGCATTTTGCCAAAATTTAGATTTCTGTAATTTGAGTGTATTTTTGATATTATTCATTGAAATGTTACAAAATTTGAAAGGTATATAGGTTATCACTACATTTGTATATGGCATTCATCAAGTACTTTATGCAGCCTTGTCAGTTATGCAGGAAAACCCTCTCTACAAACTAGTTATTAAAATAAAGATAAAATAAATTGCGTGAAAACTGCCTATATCCCTCGTTTTGAATGGTCCCTAATCCCTGGAGTGTGTCACATGAATTAAATAATCAATTGAATGTGCACTTTACATCCTTAGGAATGCACATCAAGATGGGACACATATGGGGGTAGCACAAAAGGGACCTGGCCGCATGTCTGTTTTGTTTCTGGTTACTGCATGGCATGTGGTTTCTCTCTGTTTTCATGGATATGTGTTTGTGTGTGTTCTTTTTTTTTTCTTCTCCCTGCCTGTCTGTCTTTTACTTGTTGCTGACACTAAAGATCCACTGACGAGGGATTGCTAGAAATTCCCAGGGTTCATTTAAAACCATCTGGTGCTCTTGCTTTCTCTTTTTCAGTACCAACCCTGTGGAATTCTCTACCTCGTTGGCTAAGAGAATGCCTGACTGTCGATAGATTTAAAACTGATTTAAAAACATATTTATTTAGTTTAGCCTTCCCAAATGATGTCTAACTTATTGATAGATCTATTTGGACTGGTAGTATAGCCTATAGGTTAGAGGAACGAGGTGTGAATGAGCTTAATACATCCAGCAGACCAGACATAAGTTTGATTCTCACAGCCTCCACTTGCATACTGTGTGACTCTGAGCAAGTCACTTAACCGCCCAGTGTTCCCAGGTCACCCCTGAAAACAGACACTTGTGCCTAGTGGGCCTTACCCTGTTACCAAAGACTAAAATAAAAAAAAATTGTTTTAATGTTTTTATGCTATGTTTACATTTTAATGTGCAGCACCTTGGTTTTGAAAGATGATATAAATAAAGTTTGATTTGATTTGATTTAAAGCTGACAGCTGCAGCACAGCCCATTGCCACTCACAGTACACATTGAATTGGTACTAACATCTTGTCCATTCATATTGGGAAAGCTGAAAATACAAAATTCAAAATTTAGGAAGCTATGTGTGCTGAAGAACTGGAAGGTTCATTTTCTTGATCTGTGTCACTCAGTGTGAAAATGGCTGCAATGAGTTTTGAACCTGGACTTCCTGGTTGATAAGCATACATTGTGGCCACCAGACTTCACTTCTTATTCATTCCCTGTGATACTTTCTCTCCAGACCCCCACCACACTCTCTGTAGGCATACATAGATTGATTTGGTTTGACATTTCCAACAGTGCTTCTGGCAATATGTGGACTGACTAGAACCAAGGCAAGCTATATGGCTCTCTTTTTTAGCTCAGTGAGGAGATCAGAATGTATCACTGTAACACAGTGCAGTATTCACTAGCTTTTGAATGTTTTTTGCTTGAATGTTTCTCCTTCCTCTGCTGGCCCCTACCCTCCCAGGCTTGTGTCCCTGAATCCCCTGGATTTACCAGCTCTTTCACCATGGCTTACCCACTGTGGCATGGTGCCAGATAGCCTTACTTGATACCCATTTTTAGGCATCTGATGGAGCAATGCTAAAGTAGCCAACAGAGGGTTTGTGAGGCATTGTGAATAATCCTGAAAGCTAGGGGGATTTGCTCCCAGTTTCCTTCTTTGTGGCCATGTGGTGTGCAATGCCATTCAGGGATGTCACTGTACATGCTGCCATATGTAGTTCACTGGACAGCTGCTCCTCCTCTGCTCCCCCAAATTGCAGTCCTTGTGTTCCATCCCACAGCCACAGTTAGGGGTTAGGATAACACCAGCTGATGTGCCATGACATACCCTGCAGGGGCAAATAGTCCCACCCACACCTAGGCTGAGGGCATGGACCTGGGTCACTGCCATCACAAGTTGTAGCTCTACAACTGCCCAGACTGGTCAGTCCTAGCTGGCTGTCAAAGTGGCACAGAAAACTACTACAGGATTACTGCTGCTATATTTGGGGCCCTAAACAGACTGGGTACTGCCTACTTTCACATTATGCTGACATCTTACTGGCCAGAAAGAACACTCCATTCAGAGGATCGGGGCTGCTGATGGTCCACGCTCATCGTGTAGGTTATCCTGTTAAAAAAGCCCCAATTATGATTTAGTGCTTGCTGTAAATGCAAACCGCATAGCATTGGCCAATGCAAGGGGGTTCACTTCACTTGTATTACTAGCAGTAGTATTAGGGCATTTAGAGGTCTGTGATCGAGCATCAAGTGAATATAAAATAAATGAAAATCTGCCATTTCAGACACATGCTAGTTCATGCTGAAATCAGTGCCATTCTTTTGAAGTTGCAGAAAATTACTTTGCAGAGACAGATACCAAAGTTAGTTTCTAGACCACTGATAAGAGGAAGTAATAAAATGGGAAAAGCATTTCAAGCAATCTAATTGGTTGTTAACCATGTGTTAAAGTGTCTAATATAATTTTTCCACAGATAAATGCTTTCTTGATTTTAAACTGAGGTCAAGAGCTTCTGATTGAACAATCTTTCCTGAGACACAAAACTGTATTTCTTCCCTAAACCTTGGCAAGGTACTAACCCAGCAGAAACCACATGTGCCCTGAAAGTTTTGTGTGTGATTTCCGTACAGTGTAGCCTGTATTGGAGAGCAGAAAAAGAAGAGTAAAAAATAAAGGTGTAAAACAAAAAGTTAAATACATGGAAAAATGCGACGTCTTTTCAAAATAATGGATACACCATTATTGGAAACTGCTCACAATACCTTAAAAACATTCTCCATATTTTTTGCATCCTGGCACGGCCCTGAGAAGTGCTAATCAGTGGTTTATTCTGCCAAACCCAACCACAGTTATTGCAGTACACAAACATATGGGATATGCAATGGGCTCACTCAAAGTATGCAGTTTATCACCACCCTCTATTGCCTATCTCCCAATCAATTCCTTACTAAGTTTGCCACCTTTTGAACCTACTCCCAGGTTGTCCTGATGGTTTACAAGCCTGTCATATGGAATGGCAACTAAAATGGCGCAGGGTCTGCACCAGAAGCCATGCCAAGAGAGACTAAAGGAGCTTAATATGTATACCCTTGAGGAAAAGAGGGAGAGGGGGGACATAATAGAGACTTTCAAGTACCTCAAGGAATCAACAAAGTCCAAGAGGGTAGCATCTTTAAGAAAAAGAAATGTGCAAAAATAAGGGGTCACACTTTGAAGATAGAGGTGGGACACCTTAGGGGCAATGTGAGGAAATATTTTTTCACACAGTGGATAATAGGTGCATGAAACAGCCTTCCTGAGGAGGTTGTGGGGTCAAGAACAGTGGGGTAATTCAAGAATGCATGGGACAGACATAAGGGAATTTTGGTAAGGGGTAGGAAGAAGTAGGCTGTTGGTTAACTAGGATCTGCAGCTTATCCAATAGGTAGGGAAATGGGCAGACTGGTTGGGGCAAGTGATCTTTATCTTCCATCAAAGTCTATGTTTCTGTGTTTCTAATGGTGTCGCAGGCATTACTGCCAACTAGGGAGGCAACATCCACTGCTTCATCATGATCTAATTCCATGGACACCCATTCAAAATATATCAGATTTGTTTGACATGACCTCCCCCAATGAAGCATTGCTACCTCAGATCTAAGCCGTTGGATTAAAGGTAGTCCAAAATAATTCCCTCTAGTAGTGATCCAATTAATTTCTCCACCGCCGATGTCAGGCTGACTTGACTGTAATTGACAGCCTCCTCCATGCTACTCCTTTTGTGAAGTGAGACTACATCTGCCCTCAGTCCTCAGGTACCACCCCTGTTTCTAGTGTGTGGTTAAACAGGCCTGTCAGAGGCGAGGCCAGCACCTATTTGATCTCCTCCAATTTCCTTGGATGCATACTGTCTGGTCACTTTGTCTTAACAACTTATAGATTTGAAAGTTCAGATAGGACACTTTCATCTGTAACTTGTGTACTGTCCACCACCTTTTCTTCAATAATACTGTCCCTTTTCTGAAAACTCTAGCCTTACCCTACCTCTCTGTGTACACTGAACACAGATATTTTTCAGGACATCTGCTTTTTCATAGTCACTTTCCACGCACTACCCCCTCCATATACACACACACACCTTCTTCCCCAGTCTTATAATCCCACCCATGGTCTTACTCCTTTTACTTACATACCTAAGAACTGCCTTGCCCCACACATTTCCTGCATGTGCTATTTTTTCCTACGTTTGCAGATATGAGCTCCAAAATTCTTTCACTACCTCCCTCTGCTTCCTCCTGATACACCTCCCTATTCCCTTCCCTATGTGTCTCCTTTTGCCTATCTTCTGCTAACATTTTTGCCTTTACCTTTCCAATAACCTCGCTGGAGAAACCATATCCTTCATTGTTACACAGACAATACAACATCCTCAATTAGGAGCAGAGGATGATGTCAAAATATTATAGCAAATGGACAACACAATAACAAGGAAAAATACAAAGCAGGAAAAAAAGTTCATAATCAATTTGCAATAAGAGCCACTATATTCACCAAAAGACAGGTTAAGAACAACTGGTCAATGAAAAAGGAATAATTTGGGTTGAGCCAAAAACAGACCATGCATGGAATTTTATGATAAGTAAAAAAATTCCTGTTGTGACTTTGATTCCTACTTAATATCACAAAATATTGTTGGCTCTAAAATAGATTACAGTAAATATGAATCACATAAAAATCCTATCATGTTGTTATATTTAACATATACATAGTTCCATCATATACCCTTTTAGCAGTGCTGACAACTAAGCCTTTTACATTTTCCCTTTTTGCATTTTACTGTCTTGAAACCAGATTACGAGATACAAATCAATTTCTCAATTGTTTCTGTGAAAAGCTACAGTACTTGAGGGCAGGAGCCAATGAAAAAGGCTACTAATATGCAGGGAGAATGAGTGGGAAAAAAGAATGCAAATAAAAAAAATTGGCAATAGATAAACATAAATAAGTACTACTTTGCACACATCTGAATTAATGAAACAGTGTTTGCTTCTGAAAAGGAGTTCACTCTGTCTTTGTTGTGCTGCAGTGTTGCTGAAATGTAACCTATACCGAGAAAAGTTTTCTCAATGGAGGTCAAAAAGTTCTGCAAAAGGTCAGTTAAACCATTAGTATGTATACAATTGGCTCTTTTGAGACACATAAAGCTAATTAAAACAAGGACTTTCAGAGAAGAATCTCCAACATTTCTGTTTATGTTAAAACTATAACTTTAAAATTGAGCACATTCCTTCCAGTAGCTGTGGATCCCATAAGTACTATCATACATAAATTCAGGCAGACAGGAAAATAAAAATAATTAAAAAAAATAAGAAGGGACAGTAGCATTTTTATAGAGTGCATAACGTTAGTCTGGGTAGGCTGATTAGACAAAAACAAGTTGTGCTTTCACTGGAGGTCAAAAGAGTTGTTAAAGTTCAGCTGACAATTGGGGTTGTGTCGAACAGTGGAATAGTGCAGAATATAACAAAATTTGCAGGTAAGTTCCCTCCTCAGAGAGTGAAATACAGCTAGTCAGATATATTCCCTGAAGATCCACTATCAGAGACATAAATATGGATGTTTTCATCAATTTTAATATAGCCCATTTTCAATAAGTTCATATATGCATATGGAGCCTTCTGTAATCTACATTATTTTCTTATAATTAGTTGACAACCACAAAGTAACTAAGATTTGTTTTGACATGTAGATATACTAAGGACATTTGAAACTCAACAAACCCCTTTTTGTTATGATTGCATTTGTGAGATGACCTTTAGCAAGTATTGTGACCTTCTCTGAATGCACACCTTGGTTTTCTAATCATGTTTCCAGGTTTAAATGCATGCACTCTATGACAGAACTACTGTACCAACTCTAGTTTTTAACATGGGTTTCATTTCACATCTAACCATTTTTTTGACCTCGCCCTTTTCCACATAATAAGTCTAAACCTACCTATGTGCTACGCTCCAAAAAAAAGCACACGTATTATAGTCAGTTATGGTTGCATCATACAATGCATTTTTGGGGGGAAGAATCTTTTAGAGGATACTCTATTTAAACATGTATTACATCATTTAAAAGGAGCATGATGTTTTCACAGATTTACATTAGGCAGCAATTTGAAATGTCCATTGTGAAACATTTTCTGGCTAGAGTTTCCATATCAGTAACCTTTCTACTCTCAGAGGAACATGCAAAACCTTTGGCAAAATCAACCATTGATTATTGTGATATTCATATTCCAAATGGTACTACTCATGGCTTATTTCCCCCTTTTATTTTACTTTTTATCACCCAGTTATGTGGGCAATGGCTATAGAAGCATATTAGCCATTCATTTTATTCCATCCTGCACCTACATTGCCTCCCATAGAAATAAACATAGAATCACTTTGTAATGGGGGGGGGGGGCGACTAGAAGAATGGACAGTGTTAAATTGTTAGAACTGTTAAAGGGCCACAAAATGAGAGTATGACGGTTTGAAATATTACAACAGTCTAGAAGGGGTAAATGATTCATCTTTACACTTCTGAAGAACCCAATACATGAATTAAAAAAAAAAATCTTAATGTACACCAAGAATAATCTGTAGACATAAGGGGGAAAGGAGTGTGTGTGCGTGGATGGGGGGGGGCCCAGCAGAGATGAACAAGTACTCCAGTGCATGGGCCACACTTACTACCCACCTGTGGCAATTAGATGTTAAGCATCCTGCATGGAGGGTAGAGGAGTGCATATCACAGACTATCCGCTGAAATATGGGACTAAGCATACAAGATTGAAATGCAGAGTAAGTTTGCAGAGAGGATGATGACAAGTATAACAAGTACACAAGAATGTGCAGGCACAAGAGAACAACAAATGAAACGGGACTATGACTGGCATCATAGGATTCAAGACACAGTCATCTTTAATCTTGTACACACACAAACAGAATTAAATATGTCAGTACAGAGCTAGCATAATGATTAAGGGAATATTTTTTAGCATTGTGCCACACATGTATCGGTGCTCATTCATCAGTACTTACTCGCTACTGAAGCAGACTGTCTCAAAGCACTGAGGAGAAAAACCTCAGGTAATCGTAAAAAAATGTTTTTTTTAAATGAAACCTTTCAGTAGCGATCGTGGTCATCACTACATGTATACCTAACTGAAACAATGAGAGAGCATGAAAAAACAAGAGTTAGCATCTGATATAAAATGATTCCCCAGCAGTAAAACAAGTCAATAGGCGCATGGAAACTGTCAAGATGGAAAGGTTCACTGACAGCTCGCTCTGCAGATGCTGCTTGAGAATGTGCACAGACAGTGCATGAGCATGGGAATGCATCGGTGGCATGGACAAAGGTAAACATAATGGCAAGTAATCTGTTTTTTGGAAAAAATATAAAAAAAACGCATCGTTTACAAAAAAAGAAAAAAATACTCAGGATGATTCCAGGTCTCAAACTCTATGACCCTGTAAGAAAAAAAAGTACTCACAAAAATAAAGAAATTGAGGTTGACAGTGTCCCTTTAACCACTCTGGTAATCTGTATGTCTTTTTTCTAATAGGGCGAGCATTCCTTGTCACTATTACGTGCTTGACCCCTTTTGCTCGTCCTGTCAATGTGGTATAAATACTTTGAAATGTCTTTAGTTAGTTACAAATTTCTGCGGTTTGTTCGGAGGTTAAGGAAATATTCACCTTTACAGCATTAGCAGTTACAGTTTGTTCCAATCTGTCATAAACTATATCAATATCTTCTTAATCAGTTTCTGGTAAAACAAGCAAAGCAGGCTTTGGTGTTTTTTCAACCCATTTTTTCAGGAAGTTTGCGTGGTATATCTTGGTAGGATTTGTCCTGTCAGGGGTCTCAATTTCATAGTTAACTGTGCCAGTACATCTAAACACTTTATAAGGCCCTTGACACTTCATTAATAGTTTATTTTCTGTAGTGGGTAACAGCAGCAAGACCTTTTCTCCTGACTTAGAAACTTTTCTTTTACCCAATGGTCATAATATGCCTTCTGCTGGTTTTGGATCTCTTCCTGATTACTATGGGCAATTTCAACATATTTTGCCAGCTTCCTTCTCAGGGCACACATATAAGATGTAATAGATTGTTTTTGAGTAAGGTTATCTTCCATGTTTCTTTTATTACATCTAGCGGGCCTCTCGGTTGTCTCCAATACATCATTTCAAATGGTGAGAAACCTGTTGAGGCTTGTGGCACTTCTCTGTAAGCAAATAGCAGTTATGATAAGTATTGGTCCCAATATTTCCCTTCCCCTTTTATTAACCTTCTTAACATGCATTTTAGGGTTTGGTTAAAATGCTCAACCATTTTTCTGAGGGTGATAGGGGAAGGTTCTTATGGCAGTGATACCTACTAGTTGGTACAATCCCTTCAGTAATGCAGCACCAAAACATGTACCTAGATTAGTAATAATTTCTTTAGGTATGCACACCCTGCTGAAAATTTTGGTAAGCTCTGCTGACACTTTCGGGGCTGTGACAGTTGGCATTGGAACTGCTTCTGGGTATTGAGTAGCATAGTAACATACTACCAGAATGAATTGATTTCCCTTTTTACGGTGGTGTGGGTGGAGCCTGCAGCTGTTTTGCCATTGGTGGCTCTAAACACGTCTGACCATGGCACGCTTCCATTTTGGAGTATGGAAAGTGTAGCCTTCTGACACTCCAAAACAATGAAAACAGTCTGCGATGGTGAATGCAGTGCAGGTGACAGGACCACACTATTTTTTTGTGCCGTCCACCACTTTCGCATTGTAACGGAACTGCGCATGTGCGAACATCGTGCATGCACAGTTCAATAAGCGCTGCCATCTTGAGAATGGCATTTTGCCATTCCATGAACTGCAAATTCATGAATGCCATGCACATGCAGTTCTGTTGCTCTCACCATCTTGCTGATGTCATTTACCAGCACTCGTTCCCACAGCACTCAAAAAAGCTTGCCACAGCCATATCGGCCCTGGCTAGAGTTTGTTACTTTTGTCTAAAGGGCCAACCACATCCATTGTAATTCTCTCAAAAGGCACATCTATCAAGGGTAGGGGCACCATGGGCACCTTGATTTTTTTAGTCACTGGGGCTGCTTTCTGACATTCAGCACAACTGCAATAGGTAGTAACATCTTCTTGAATTCCAGGCTAGTAAAATCTGTACACCAATCTGGAAAGGGTGTGATCTCTCCCTGAGTGACCAGCCATAGGACTATCATGTGCTATCTGTAACAACTCAGAGCTATTCTTTTGAAGTATAATCAATTGTTCTATCTGTTCCTATGTCTGAAGTTTAACACAAACTCAGCACAGTAGCCCATTACATTTTTTAAACATTGGTTCAACCTGTTTTTGTTTCACCCCCAGCTGCTTTAAATAACCTTGGAGAGAAGCATCATTAGTTTGCTCTGAAACAAAATCACAATCAGTTATCAGTTTAGCTTCTGCATTTTCATATTTTAACCCCTTATGTCCAACTATCTTTTGTTGACACTGTTGTTTCAGACATCTACTTTCTTTCCTGGACTTCCAGATCTTGGAGCTGGGCTCAAACAAGTCTGCATCAAAGTCACCGAAAGGAAAAGTGTCCCTACCATCTAAGATTTTCTTTGCCTGTGCTCTTGTTACCACTGCTGCTGAAACTACATGGTTCGGTTCCTCTGAGATTAACTCAGTGAAACCTGGACAGGCATTTCTAATAATCATGGGTACAGGTAACATGGGTACTACCCTCACTTTCATTTGGTACAATAACCCATTAACATTCAGGGTCACTTATTTGGTAGAATAATATCGTGTGTCCCTATGGATGCAAATGACACCAGTACCTGGTCCTTTTACATTGTGCTTTCCCAGCACTTCAACATGCACTAGGGTCTGTCTGCTTCCCGAATCAGTAAGTTCCTTCACAGTTGTATCTCCCACCTTGACATCTGTTAAATACTTGCCCCAATTTGCTAAAGCCAAATTGGCTTCAATGTTACCCTACTTGTTTTTATGGCAGTTTCTTGTGATGTGGCCTGGCTTGTTACAGTTATAGCAAATAAAGATTTTGGGTGCAGATTTGTTACCTCAGCCAGAGTTTTTATCTCATCTGGAGTTAAATCAGGAAAAAGAGGGTCTTACCAGTGCTTGGCTGTTACCTCACTGCTGCATGGTCTATCTGGCCATCTAGTAGTCCTCGGCCAAAGAAAAAGCCTTTTTCCCACTTTCAGGTCGGTGTTTCTTCACCCAAAGCTGCACATCTGCTGGTAGGATGTTGATGAATTGCTCCATTGCAGTTGTGTCAGTGATCTGTGGGACTGTTTTGCCCACTGGTTGGAGCCATTTAAAAAGGAGTTCTCTGAGTTGGGTGAAGGCTTCTAGAGGATTGTCAAATGAGTTGTACTTCAGGGATCATAATCTTTGCCTGAAGGTCTCTCCTGAGATGTCGTATCTTTTCAGGATTTTTCTTTTCATGAGGTCATAGTTTTCTGACTGTAGTGTCCATACTGCTATAGGCAAGTTGGACTTTACCTGTCAGGAAAGGGACCAGTCTGATTGCCCATTGCTGCTTTGGCCACTGGCAGGCTCCAGCAACCCTTTCAAAAGTTGTCAGGTACAGTATGCTTCAATATCATCCGAGGGACACAGCTTTGTAAGTTTAATGTCTTTTAAGTTGTTTGTGCCTTGTTGCTCTACTGTACCAGTGCTAGATCCACCAGCTTTGATAACTTGCAAGGCATCCATCCATTGCTGCATCTCTTTTCTTCCTTGCAGCTCCCGTTGCTGTATCTCTTCTCTTCTTTGCTGCTCCTGTTGTTGCATCTCTTCTCTTTTCTGCTTCTTGAGTTGCTGCATTTCTACTTTTCAGTGCTTCTTGAGCTGTTGCATTTCTTCTCTTATCTGTTTCTCTGTCTCTTTTTGTTGTAGAGCCCACTATTTGAAAAAGGCAGTCAGGCTTCCAGGTTCTGTCACTGCCTATTCTTTTTTTTTTTTCCATCACTGGTGCTGGCTGTACAGTATCAGCTTGGACTCCTGTATCTGCTAGTTTGGCTGCCATCTTTCTGGTAGTGACTGCAGGGCTTGCTTCTGCAGAATCCACACCTTTCTGCTATGCTTTCCTGGTACCAGGTCTAGTAACCATGCACAAAAATCCTGGCTTAGAGTATGCATGGAGTAAATTCCATTTAGGCTGACATCATCTGTCATCAAGGCATAGGTTAGGAAGCATAGCAAGACCAGGAGCAGATATCAAATTTGCAAGTAGTGTTTTATTTTGCAATACAGTAAAATAAAAAATAAAATTGTTCAGTATAACTATTTACAAATGCAATACAAACAGAGAAAACAAAGTTCTTCATCTGAGGGAATCTCTAATTCCAAGTTTCAGTTTCTCAGTCTTTTTCTCACTCTAGCAAAAGCATTGCTGCTCTTATTTCTGCCTCCTAAGCTTGTTGAGAGTATAGAACTTTGTAAGTTTCTTTCATTGCAGGTGCAACACAATTAGAACATGATGTCCCAGAACTAATCTCCTGTTGACAAATCTGCAAAAGAGCTTGTGCTGTATTCTCAAGGTTAGCCCCCTAAATTCCAAATAGCTTTTTACAATCATTTCAACAGTATAACTACATACAGTTTCAAACTAAAGTATTCCAGTATCACTTACAGTTTCACACAAAAATTCACATATATTTTTATAAAAGCAAATACACAAGGGGAAAGAAAAGACAGAAATAGCAAGTGAAAACTGAGAGATAGTGAGAGGTGGAGAATGATAAGACTGTCAGAGTGATCTGTTCAGACAGAAAAGCAGAGGGCAGAACAGATTCTTTCACTTAACTCTTTCTGCATATCAAATGGGATAGGGTCTTATTCAACCCTGTCACACTGGCCACCAACTTTTCCAAAGTAAACTATGTGAATCACAGAAATACTGAATCAGGTGGTGGAGCTGAGGATAGCTGCAACAAGTTGTGGATCTCCACATCGCATCAGCCATGACTTTTGGCATCTGGTCAGCAGTGGAGAAATTACCATGCTGACAAAACAACAAAGCAGATTAAATCAATGTCTGGATCACAGGAGGTTTCTATCTTTAAAAATTGGAGGCAGTATAGTGCAGTGGTTTAAGGCTCTGAGCTGCAAACCTAGAGACCTGGGTTTGAATCCCACAACTCTCACTTGCATACTGTGTGACCCTGAGCAAATCCCTTAACTTCCTTATGCTCCCAGGTAGCTTAGTGTCTCTCTTCTGGTAAAAAACAAACAAAAAAAAACCTTTAAACAACAGGGATCCCATGGGCAGGGTGTGGGAAGCAGGCCACAAAGGAAAAAGCACAGACACAAGGCTGAAAAAAGCTTTATTCATAACAGCATCACCCTCTTCTGGCAGGTATACCAGAGGGATTCCTTTACAAGAACATTTTCTATTAGTAAAGGAAAGGGGACCAGCACCTGTCTAGGCTCGTGGTAGTAAAATATGACAGTCCGTGTTGCAGTTCCAAAATATTAGCTTAGTAGCTAGAGTAAAAAAGACTCACCAAAGATCATGTATTTTGCAAAATAGTACTCCTTCTTTATGTAATGTGGTGAATCCAGATAAAATAAATACAATGATGGTGCTCAACTTAAAATCCCTGCTCCCTCATCCAACATGTACTTCCTCAAATGTCACACTTGAAGCATTTCACACATGCATGCTTTATCAAAGGTGTACTGTATATGGTACCTGTATCACTATCCTTAAATACACCAAGCATTTAAAGTGGTATACACATCTATACAGACATGCAATGAGTTTTCTTAGTCTCAAACATAACTTTCTTATTAAAATAATTTTAAAAACAAAGAGTTGTATGAAGAGACCTTAGGTGCAAAAGTGCAAAACATCCTGTGAAAATAGTGTATTAACCAACCATTTCTTTACGTAGCCATTGAGGTAATTATATTCTCCTCAACATACACATTGACAGAATCGATGCAACTATCTCATAATCCTTGAGCGAAGACTGCCCACTAGAGACCAGACCATGAATTAACAACAATATAAATATTTAAAATCAAACCTGAGATTATTTATGTTAAAAGTCAGAAATAGGTTGCATGAAGTTTGCTTAAACTTGTTTAGTAGGAGAAAGTGCTGGTGCACATCTGTACAGAAAAAGAACAAGAGAGAAAAGCTTAAAAAATTATTTACAATGTATACATTGAAAAGGAACTGCACAATATTTATATGCAAAACATGTAACATTGTTTTTACATTATTTTGTCTTCAAAAATGTCTTCACGTCTATTTTTTCATTTAACTCTTTCCCCTTCATGGCCTTAAAAGCATAGATCCAATATTGTTCCCACTTAAGGAGTAGATTATTGTCTCCCCCTCTTCGTGACATAAATGACTTTTCAATTCCCAGAGAGGTAAATACATATTCAGTTTTATTTCTGTTTTTAAAAACATGTATCACTAAAGCATTGGTCAAATCTTCATGTTCAATAGCCCTTTCATGCTCCCCTATTCTGGCTTTAAAAGCCCTTTTGGTTTTTCCTACATAGAACCGTCCACATTTACAGCTAGTAAGATATATAAGGCCGCATGTGCTGCATGTAATAAAGCCCCTAATATGTGTGTTTCTACCTTTCAATGGGTTAATTTAAACCTTAGTGTCATATACCTTGGGGCAGTATTTACAATTGCCACATCTTCTGCAGTTGCTTTCCCTTTTGGGTAACCACATATGAGGATTTTCTTCCAATGGTTGTAGGGAATGTACAACTTTGTCTCTTATGCATTTCCCTATTCTGTGTGCTATCTTGGGTCCCCCCTCCAAATCTTTAAGTCCTGGGTCTTGCAGGGCAATGTGCCAATGTTTTCTTTTACAATTTCTACAATCTGTTTGGATTGGGGGTTTTAAGTACTGACAAAAGTCCTTTGTGGATCTAACTTATTTGCTTTGTTCTCTCTCCTGTAGAAAATTGGCCTTTGGTAAATTATCCACAGCCTGTCTAGCTTCATGTATCACATCTGTAGCCTATCCCCTCTCTTTTAATCTTTTTGTCAGTTCCTCTACTCTCTTCTGGTAGAGTTTCAGAGCCACAGTTATGTTTAGTTCTTATATATTGCCCCTTTGGTATGGCTTTTATAACATGAGTGGGGTGACTGCTACTGGCCAACAAAAAGGTGTTACTGTCTGTAAATTTATGGTACAAGTCTGTAATGAGACCACCTTCTCCATCTTTTTTGATTATCAAGTCTAAGAAGTTTGTTTGGTGCTACAGGCCATACTGAACCTAAGGTTAGGATTACTGTTTTCCAGGTATTTAACAAAGCTGAACAATTCCTCTTTATTTTCCTTCCAAATTAACAGTACATTATCAATAAACCTTCTCCACAGATCAAAACTGTGGAAGACAGGGTTCCTGACATCACAGATTACTTCACTTTCCCATTTAGCCATGTATAGGTTTGCCAGACTGGGGGCAAAACTTGCTCCTATGGCCATTACTTTTTTTTTTTAAGTAGTAATCCCTTCCATAAAAAATGTGTTACACTTCAACACAAATTCTGAAAGTTGCACTAAAACCTCTGGGGGGGGGGCAATACAGTTCTGGTATCCAGATTGTTTTCTAGGGATTCCAGACCTTCTTTATAGGGAATATTAGTATAGAGTACTGTGACATCTAATCTTATTAAGTAACTACTTTCTTCAATCTCAATATCTTCCAGCACTCTTAATATATCCCCAGTATCCTTAACATAAGAAGGTATGGTTTTAACTAGGACAGCAATATAGTGGTCAACACATTTCACTAAAGACGCCATCAGGGAATTATTCCCCAAAACTATGGGTCTTCCTGGAGGGTCAACAGTATTCTTGTGTATTTTGGGATGGCAATTAAACGTAGCATGTACTGGAAACTCAGCAGTGAGACAGTCAATGACACTTGTGGGTAGTCAATTTCTATCTCTCACCAAGTTAAGATAGCTATCTATTACTTTGTTGTATTCCAGTGTAGGATCCTTACTTAGCTTTACATAAAACTCACTATCATTATGTTGTCTAAGGACCTCTCTCTCATATCTATCAGTGCTCATAACAACAATGCCCCTTCCCCCTTTGTCGGTCTGCTTTATTGTAATGCTGTGATTTTCTCCCAGCTTCTTTAAAGTTTCTTCCTCAGATTTACTAAGGTTATAGAAAAATCTATTATTGGTTTCTTTAGCCAGTTTGTCAATATCAGCCTCATTGCTTTTTAAAAAGACTTGTAATGCAGGAGACATGGGAAGGCAAAATAATGATTGTGTTTTAAAAGTGTTTCTGCCATCATAGAATTCAGTTTCACCCGTCTCAGTCTCCCTGGTTTCAGTCCTCATATCCTTCTCCTTTCTAGTGAAGAAAGACTTCAGGCTCAGGTTGTGGCCCAATTTATTTATATCTATGATGGTCTTGAAAGGATCAAATTTACATGAAGGCGTGAATGACAGCCCTTTGTTGAGGACAGAAATTTCAGTTTTGTTCAAATTGTAATCCAAGATGTTCACAACATTAACTGGGAGGGTCCTTCCCCGGCCCCAGCATGCTCACCACAGTCTCCCCCTGTGTGCATCTGCTCTTCTTCTTTCAGTTCCTTTTTGTCCCTACTCTCCCTGTCCATTTCCACTTCTTGGGTTCCATCAAGTGGTCCACTGACTGTGTCAGGGTCCCATCTACACCTGTTGGGGGTGTGGGAAGCACATACCTCCACCTCTTCTTCTCCTAAAAAAAAGTCTTTGCCTTGATCCTACTCATTGGGTACACAATTATTGGTTACTTCAGTAGTTGCACAGTCTCTTGGTTCTTTATTATTACTTAGAGGCTGTTCCTTTTTCTCTGATATCCAATCTTCTTATAGTCTCTATAGTCTCTTTCATCACGTTCAAACTTGGGTTTTTTACTTCATTTTCTCCATGTATTTTCTCAAGTTCTTGGTGAAACCTTCCAAGAGTTGTTTGTGATGGGCCCTATGCATGAAAGTGCACCAGTGTGTGCAGCCATATGTAGGGCTGGCATGTAGGTTGCTACATCTCCCTGGTGTGCACACCACAAGGCTATGGCATGCATGATGTGGATGTAGCCAGTGCACAGAAAGATTCATGTACACACCATGGTGCACCTACATGTGGGTGTGGCCATGTACCACCATGCATAGGGCAATGGCTATGTGCTTGCACAAACCAGCATGTGACAGAATGCCATGTCAGTGGCACCAAGGAAACTACACCATGGATAGGGGTGGCACAGCAATGCGTGGACAGCCACCACCATACCAGCATGGGGGAATGTGCTATAGGGCTGGCAGCCTGTCCCAGAGTATGCCAGGGCACAGCCATGCATGGTCAGAGAGGGATACCATCTCCCATGCGTGGCCACGTGAGCCCATGCAACATGGCAGTGACCACTGTGCCGAGCTGCATCAGGCACTGGGCACCACCCATGGGCAAGGGCACATGTGGCAGCCACATGTGCTGGGAACATGGGAGCATACCCACGCTGTGGCCCCTGTGGGATGGCATATGTGTGACACTCTGGAGCAGCAGGAGCTGGACCGCATCTGCCAATGTCAAAGTGTCACTGTGCTAACAGCAGCATGTCCCACAGACTGGGCACCTGTGTTGCAGCACTGGCCAGCACCGTGACACAAATGGGCACACTCTTGTGGGTAGGCCACCCCATGAACAAGCATGCCCCCATCCATAGTCCCACGGCCCCCACCCTAGGAGACAATGGACACAGGTGCACATGAACATAATGTTTATTACACAGCATAGATAGCACAGAAGTGTGAAGAGCCCCTCCCAAAACACACAGCATTAACTGCCCCACCAGAAACATGCTCATACAGGCCACCCCAACACACAGTGCCCCCTCTGCGAGACAGTTCCTGCCCACCAACATGGCCCTGCCCTCAGATGGGCTGCACCTGGGCACCCCCAATGGCCCTTGCCTGAGCCAAGGACTGGTGGCACTGGAGCTGCTGCTGTCCTCTTTGTCATCATCCTGCATCTCGTCCAGCCTGTTCTTCCCAGGGTAGCATAGCATCATACACTGTACAGGTCCCTGGTAACACTGCAAGACAAGGAAAAACATATTCGGACACATGAACAGGCCAATCCCACCCCACCTGAGCCAGTCACCCTGTACCTACTGGAGATGGAATATAGATCTCCCAGCTGCCATACTCCATGTCCTTGTAGAAGAGGGAAGGATCTGCACCCTTCAGGATCATGTAGAATGGGAGATCCACCCTGTACTTGGCATTATAGCTGTGGGGGTCCACACAAAGCACTTAGCCCCATCAGGCTTGATTTGCAGGGTCAGCTCAAGCCACGTTGGCCTCCCTTGCTGGTCCTGTGGGGAACAAAGGGTACATACCATCGGTCACCATAGTGTGAGTAGACAGTAACACACACTGTAACACAAGTATCCTGGCAGGCAGCCAGCAGGGTACCACCTTATAAAAGGCCCAGACACACTACAGGTCCCTGTGTCCCCATCCATCAGTGTAGTCCTCCTCAGCCACCCTCCCCAGGTGCTGTGGGAACATGCCCTTCCTCTCAAGCATCACTTCTGCCATCACACTCTGCATGTGCCAAACACCAAATGACTGGGATAGCAACTGTGCAGGCACGTGCCTCCGGCACATGCACAGGCATGGCATGGTGCTGCATGGAGTGTTCTCTTAAAGGCATACACAGTGCCTGGCAGCACTATATAGTGGGCCACTGTGCATGGTGCACTTCCAGACAGGAAGCAATACTAGTGTTGCAGGATGTGCCCCAGTGCTCTACTGCATGTCCACCTCATCACAGACCTAGCAGAATGGAGATGTAGGAGAGGTCTGCAGCCCCGGGTGTTCCACACACACACATCAATGTGGCAACATGGTTGGACATAAACTGCATTGAGCAGTTCCGATTCCCATGGGACACCATAGTGTGACTGTGTGGCAGTGTCTGAGACACAGTCACCCCATGGACATGCAGGACACAGGCCATATCCATGGAGATGAAGGTCCTGTGTGCCCTGGCATACTATGCCACAGGTTCCTTCCAGCAGGTGACAGGTGAAACTGTGGGGGTGAGCCAGTTATCCATGTCCCATGCCATCGCACAGGTGATGAACACCCTCCTTGTGCATCACGGGGAGCACATCACCTTCCCTACTGTTGCGGCAGACATGAGGGAGACAAAGGTCACATTCTGCACAATTCATGGGATGCCCAATGTGTGTGGTGCCATCGATAGCATGCACATTGTGATCCTGATGCCCATGTTGCATGAGGAGGCATATTGGAACCATAATGGTTATCACAGCATGAACTGCCAGATCTCATGTGATGCAAGGAGCATCTTCACAGATGTGTGCACCATGTACCTTAGCTCCATACACAATACGTACATCCTGGACTCATTAGTCCTTACAGCCATGCTGTATGCCAGTCAGATGGATAGGTGGCTGCTTGGTGAGTAGCACCCCTTCGCTTGTGTAGACATGCACCTGCAATGCCAACCAGCATGGCACTGACATACTGTGTTCCCCCGCGCAGGTGACAGCAGCTATCCACTAACACCATACCTGATGACACCTACATTTGTGCCTGTCACAGTGGCTAAGGTGGCGTACAACATGGTGCACAAATTGACCAGGAACATTGTGGAGAGGCAGCTGAAGATGCGGTTCAGGTGACTGGACCATACAGGTGGGAGTATCATGTTATCACCCACAAAGGCCTGTAGGGTGTTCATGGTGGGTGTTATGCTGCACAACATTGCAAAGTGTGGCAATGTGCCCATGCCATGGGTACCTCAGGATGAACCATGGGATGATGGGGAGGATGAAGTGCCTGGCCAGGATAAATGGATGGCTAGTAGGTGTGCAGCCAGACAGGCACTCATCAATGGCATGTTCCAATGTTAAGGCTGAACACACTGCACAACAACACAGCAGCAAGGGCATATCCCGCTCAGAGCGCAGGATGGCATGGCCGTACATCCCTGTCACCTGTGCCCACCATGGTGGTGTTGTGTGCATGGGCTGGTGCAGTGCATGGCCTGTGGGAGGCTGCACAATGATGACACATGCTAGCAGCTACTGAGTGCACCAGGGTGTGGGTGTGTGGGGTGGCGGGCCCATGCCTGGCATGCCAGGGGTGTGCTGTTCAACGTGTAGATATGTGTGTGTGTGTGCGTGTGTGTGTGTGTGTGTGTGTGTGTGTGCGTGTGTGTGTGTGTTGCTGTCGTACATAGCTGGTGAATGTGCATGTTGGGGGGTGGTGTTCATGTAGAAGCTGACTGTGATTGGTGCACAGTTGCACATGGCTAACCTGTCCTGTTGCCACCGGTCTTGCCCAGTAGCTGTGCAGATGTCCTGCTCCCAAGCCGTCTAACCTGCACCCGTACCCTTGCTCCCAGCTGGCCCCTGCATGTGCCTGTGGAGGTATCCAGTCCTCATTGTCTGTGGCCTGACCTACTGACACATGCTGTGTGCCACTGCTCTCTGCTGTGCCTAACTCACCCTTGCCTGCAGGGGCAGCACACATTGGCAGTGTCAACAGTATCTCTCCAGCATATGCTCACACTGACATGGGTGGTGTGTGTACTGTGGGTGGCATGCTCACCACCTCTTATGGATCAGGACATGGGGATGGTGGTGAACACTGGGTGCCCATATCAGCTAGGGTCACGTGTGTGTGTGTGTGTGTGTGTGTGTGTGTGTGTGTGTGTGTGTGTGTGTGTGTGTGTGTGCCCCCCCTACTCTGCTGCATGCTGGTGTGGCCCGTATCTGTCTCTGTATGATGTTTTCCAGTGCCACAGCACATCTCAGGATAGCCATGTGGATGTCCTATGAAACCCCCATGGTGGCAGTGTGGTGCCTTTGCACATCCAGCCATTTCCACTCCAGCTGCTGTAGCATATGGTACTGGCCCTCCATGTAACTGTGTGCACTGTCTGTGCACCATCATCTCGGGGGTTGTGGGGCCCGTCCCCCATCACCACTTTCTTTTTTTTTTTTGTTAGTACTTTTTTCCCTGGCATCCAGTCTGCCTTACCTCTCATCCAGGCATCCTCTCAGTCTTGGTCTCCAGACACCGTCCCAAGGACTCCTCCTCTACAATTCAGGCCTTGCAGCTACCCCCGCAGCTTGCCCCCCATGGTGGGAAGGTGGAGAGCTCTGCTCTGCCACCAGGACCAGATCCAGTACTGCTGCGCACCCACAGAACTGAGCAAGTCCCCCTCAGAGACAGCCATCATGCTGCCATGACTGGTGCCCTGTTTTCCCTGTTCTCCCCTTGCTTTGGTGTGAGAGGCATACAATGATGCCAATGGACAGGAGCGTGCATGCTACTGCACGCACTCCTTCCCAGCGTCAGCCCCAACATGTCCCCCAGAGACTGCCTGTGCACTGCAATGCCTCCAGCCATCACCAGAGGCCACCAGCACACCGATGGCAGCACACCCCCTTCCCCAGAGACGGAGAGCAGTCCTACAGATGCTCAATCCTTCTCCTCCCCTGCCAACCCCTGATGACCCAGGCTCATTCCTGAACCCACATCACCGGCGTGGTGCGAGGTGTGGTGTCTAGCCCCCATCACCACTTTCCTGGCTGTGTGTGTGCTGCTACATCAGGCGATGCATGGTGTGTGCCATTGTCATCTAGCCCAACGCCACTCGCTGCAGCTGTTCCACCAGCTGTTGCTGTCATGGATGTACTGGTGGCCTTGGCATGTGCAGGTGTGGTAAAGGACACCGATGTCATCTCACTCCCTGATACCGTGTCCTTCTCATGCAGCACTATGGTTCTGGCCTCTTTGTTGTCCATCTCTGCATGGATCTCCGTCTCCAGCTCTGCACCTGTTGGGAAACAGTAGGCATGTTACAGGGTCATGCTCCTATCATGGGAAAGCCCCAGCCACTCCCCCCAGGGTATGCATACTACCTGAGTGCTCCGGTTGTGGGGTGCTGGTGATGGACTGTGGCTGGGCCACGGTCTTGGCTGGCTGGTCCCTGGTGGCCATTGCACACCTCTGGGATTTGTTGGGGACACCTGTGAGTGCAGGAGAACATGGTTAATGCTGCAGCAGTGCATTCAGCCTGTGTTTCACCAAATGTTGGGTGGCTCTACCTGCAATGGTGTCCACACCATCCACCTGTCCATGGACCACCACACTGGTGAGCATCTCAGCCACCAGCTGCTCCAGGGACATCATCTGGGTGAGAGTGCTGGGTGGTCCTCTGCCCATGCTGAGCCATGCCCTGGTGCTGGCAGCCACCTTTTTCTTCACTGCCACCTGTAGGTATCACCACTTGTGCTTAATGACCATGACTGTTATGTCCTCAGACCCAGTGGCATTTACACCTGCCTGTATGTCCAGCCACAGCCTGGCCTTCACCTCGGGGGGGGTGTTAGTAATAATAATGATAATAAAACTTTATGTATTGAGCACCTTTCAAATGCCAAGGTGCTTTACAGTATTTAAGAACAAATTCCATAAAAATTTAACTATTAAAATTAGACCATTAAAATCATGACAGTTCATAAAGAGCTTGACTCCACAAAAAAGTCTTAAGTGCCTGCTTAAAGCTGCCCATGGTCATACATTCCCTAAGCTGATGGGACAGAGAATTCCAGAGGGTTGGGGCCTCAAACATAAAAGCACGGGCCCCAAAAGTTTTCAAGTTAACCCTTGGAATATCCAGCAACCCCTCATCAGCTGAACGGAGCTGTCTCACAGGGGTGTAAGGAATCAGAAGTTCTTTCAAGTAGTCAGAACCAAGTCCGTGCAGAGCTTTGTAGGTCAATAAACCTACTTTGAAGGTGATCCGCCATTGAATCTGCAGCCAGTGCAGATCGCGCAACACGGGGTGATATGCGATCTTCTAGACACCACTGTCAGTAGTCAAGCAGCAGCATTCTGCACTAGCTGCAAGCAGTGGATATCAACCCCAGGAAGCCCTAAGTAAAGGGAGTTGCAGTAGTCAAAGTGAGGGGGGTTGTCAGGGCCTAGTCACAGTACAGGTGGCTGTAGTTCTGCCTGATGTCTATTACCATGGCAGCAACCTGGCTGCCTGTGAATTTGGGTGCTCATGGGCACACCCCACCGCATGTGCAGATCCATCCACATCCCCCAGCTTACAGCCCCTTTGTCTCCACCCTTCTGCTGCAGACTGCCCTCTGCATTGTCCTCTGTGTCCTCCATCACTCACTCCACACTGTTGCGTGGCATTCACAGCACTGCCAGTGCTCAAGGGGTGTTCCTTGTCCTTATATTACAGGGTCATGGGGTGTTCCTGCATTGCCCACCACTACCCTCTCTGCCTGCGCATTATGCTACATGCCCCTGCTGGCCCCGCCCCCGGCATGTGGGTGGTGTGCCTTTGCATTGATGAATGCTGTGTACTGCAGGGGTGCTGCATGCCGCGTAGCTGTGCAGCGCTCTTACATCAATTTTCAGCACACATTCCGCACATTTACGCATTGTGCTGTGTTGGAAAATGTTTTTAATGTTTCTTCTTTCTAAGCCAGTTCTTCCTCAACCTCCTTCTGAATTACTGCATTTTCTGAAAGAATCAACTCTATATACTCTCTGCTGGCTCGAAGGCTGATCTTTTGCCACTCGTCAATAAAACCTTCTCAATCTTTGCACAATTTGCTTTTTAATAATGCGCAAGCCATTTGGCACCCTATTGACTTCTAAATAAGCCTATAGACATTTCTTCCCACTGGAGCCATTTAATTTTCTGTGCAGGCCTTTCAAACTGGAGAAAAGCTTGCCTTGTATTGAAAGGTCCTGGTACAATGCTTGAAGTGTCATTAAGTACACTGATGTAGCTTGTAATATTTTTCAGTGTTTTTTTAAAACAAATTCTTTGAGGGAGCGGCTCTTGTTACTGCACTGCACCTACAGTAGTTCGGCCATTAAGCTTCAGTATAAACCACATTTAGCAGGAGTGCTTGAAAGATAATAATGAGAGTAAATTCCAAAACTGCTGCTGTCTTTTGTGTTTAACCTCTGCAGTCACAAGTAGAACTATGAATAATTTGTGAAGGATGCGACTGCACCAGGCGTGACCGTACACAAGTCTAAAAATAAATACAAGTAAAGGAAAGGGGACCAGCATCTGTCTAGGCTCATGGTAGTAAAATATGACAGTTCATGTTGCAGTTCCAAAATATTAGCTTAGTAGCTAGAGTAAAGAAGAATTACCAAAGATTGTGTATCTTGCAAAATAGTACTCCTTCTTTATGTAATGTGGTGAATCCAGTCAAAATAAATACAATGATGGTGGTCAACTTAAATTCCCCGCTCCCTCATCCAACAAGTATTTCCTCAAATGTCATACTTGACTCATTTTGCAAATGCATGCTTTATCAAAAGTGTATATGGTACCTGTATCACTATCCTTAAATACACTAGGCATTTAAAGTGGTATACACATCTATACAAACATGCAATTAGTTTTCTCAGTCTTGAACATAACTTTCTTATCAAAAATAATTTTAAAAACAATGACTTGTATCAAGAGACACTAGGTACAAAAGTGCAAAACACCCTGTGCAAACAGTGTATTAGACAACCATTTCTTTATGTTGCCATTGAGGTACAGTAATGATATCCTCCTCGACATACACAGTAACAAAATTGATGCAACTGTCTCATACTCCTTGAGCAAAGACTGCATTCTAGAGGCCAGATCATGAATTTAACAACAATATAAATATTTAAAATCAAACCTGAGATTATTTATGTTAAAAGTCAGAAAGAGATTGCATGAAGTTTGCCTAAACTTATTCAGCAGGAGATGTCAGGTTTGATTTTATGTTTTTCACTTTTGCACCTAGTGTCTCTTGATACACAGTGTATTTAAGGATAGTGATACAGGTACCATATACATCTTTGATAAAGCACACATGCGTGAAATGCAGCCAGTGTGACATTTCAGGAAGTACCTGTTGGATGAGGGAGTGGGGAGACCACCATCATTGTATTTATTTTAACCAAAGACAAATAGTACCCACACTCCAGATCCAGGATATGAAACTGTGCTCCAGTGAAGTATAAACCAGACCAATTCAGGAATTCTCATAAAAGTCTGATGTTGTCTAAATTAAATCAATTTAAAGCAAGTACAAATACTGTGAGCGTTTAGCTCCTCCACAAAATCAATATTCCCCGGCACTTCGCCACATAAGGCTTCATCAGGGGGCAAGTACATTTAGTAGACGACAACCTTTTATACATCTCCAAATCCATGACATCATACACTAATTATTTAAAGAAACAGAGAACTTATTCATACTACAAAACAGTATGTAAAGACATGGATTAATAGGCAGCCTTATTGTTATGATGAATCATTACAGTATCTATAACTTCCATATTACTGCCTAAACATAAAGCAAGATAAATAAAAAATGTTCTGCGAAAACATTATTAAAAAAGCTCAACAAATTAGCCGAGGTTTCTTGTTTAAGGGTAAACATTAGAAGTCCTTTAAAGTGTTTCACACATGATAAACTCTGTATGGACTAATTTCAAATTAAACAAGTATCCAATAAAACATGATCACACCAGAAAAGACATTTAAGCCCTAAAGTTTACTCTTACAAATACTATGAATAACTTTTATATGCTTAATATTAAGCTAAAGAGATTTATGACCTTGCTGAAATAGTTTAATTGCAAGGGTCATATCTAACTAGGTTTGGCAGTGCAGGAGTCGGGAGCAGTTCCATGTGATCTGAACAGAAAATAGCCCAAACAAATGTGGTAGCCAAAAATGCCATTGCTCACTCACCATGTCCAACTGTAAGGAAATAAAGAAAAAGTAAGAAAAAACATGGCAATAACATTCCAGATATTACTACATTTCTTTTAAGTTTATCAGTTTTCTTATTTCCATATTTTTATGTAATGCAGTTTATGTAGTAAGTCCCAACCCTAAATACAACTCTATTTCTTACAGTTATCAAAACCTTTTGTTACAGTGAGTGCTTGGGGGGGATTATGATATGAGGGATTTTTTTGAGATGGATTACTAGAGATTAGGTGTCAGGTCCCAGTCGTGATTTAATCCTTCTGGTGTCAATGCATTCAAGGTAAATATCCAGAAGCTTTCACATTGAGATAATCTCCTCAAGTGATCGCCACCTCTATTGCCCACCTTAACCTGCTCAAGGCCAGTGAATTTAAAAGTGTTGGGGTAATTATTACAACATTCAAAAAAATGCATGGCTACCGGGCTCATAATATCCTGGTTCTTAATATTCTGACATGCTCTTGAATTCTGGTCTTCAAGTTTCTAGCTGTTCTCCCTATATAGAGCATATTGCAGCTGCACCACAGAGCATATATTACATAAGTAGTTACGCGTGAAATTAACTGATTTATGCTTACTGTTCTGTGGATAGTAGGTGCAGCAAAGCTCCTACCCTGGCTGCAATAAGTGCACACATTGCAGTTACCGCATTTGTACATACCACAGGGTTTCACTGGTAGCCAGGTGTTTGGTTCATAGCCTCTTTATAAAATTGGCTAGTTACCAATAAGTCTTTGAGATTTTTTCCACGTCTGAACGTGATTTTTAGTTTATCACCAATTTGGCTTGCTAATGCCTTATCGTTCTTTAGAATTGGTCAATATTTTGTGACCAAATTTTCCCAGTTTCCCTGCCAAATGGTTAAATTCAATCATAAAATTAATCTTATTTTCTGAGTCTCTGTGTTGAATGCTAGGTGTCAAAAGGGTCTCCCTATCCAAGTCATTTGCTTTTTGTAAAGTCTGATCTAGGATTTCTGGATCATAGACTCTGGCTAAAAATCTAGATTTTAAATCTTCAGCTTGTGTCAGAAATGTTTCAGTTTCACAACAGTTTTGTCTCACTCTGAGAAATTGTGAGTATGGTATGGAATCATTTAAGGATTTGGGATGTGAACCAGATGCCAGTAACAAAGTATTAGTTGAAGTTGATTTTCTGACATTTCTAGTGATTATCTTATTATCTGTACTTCTAGTTAACAAAATATCTAAAAATTCTATCTCCACTGGATGGCATTTAAATGTGAAGTGCAGATTTTGGTTATTGATATTTAACCAGTCAACAAAATGTTTTGCTTCTTCTTCACTACCAGACCAGATACAAAGTATGTCATCTATAAAATGAGCCCATTTTGCAATCTGGTGTCTGAAAAGGTTACAGTTCATGTTAAAAATAATCTGTTCTTCCCCCAATCCAAGGGACAGGTCAGCATAAGAGTGGGCCTTAGCTGCTCCCATTGCTGTGCCACATTTTTGTAAATAAAAATCACCATTGAACTCAACATAATTGTGGCTTAACACAAACTGTAGCCCCTCAGAGATCAGTTGCAATGGCATCTTGTTTTTCAGAGGGTCCTGTGAAATAAAATGGTCACATGCTAAAATCCCATCTTGATGCCTAATACATGTATTTAAAGACTCAACATCTATTGTTAACCATTTCATTCCTTCTTGCCATTCAAAATACTATTACTGCTTCAGGATGTGCATGGTGTCCCTTGTATATAACCCCAGGCACATGACACTTCTTTTCAAAAAGAAATCCAAAAATGAACAGAGATTGTTGGTCAGAGAATCAATTCCAGACACTATCGGTCTGACAGGAGGGTCTAACATATTTTTGTGCACTTTTGGTAAAGTGTAAAGGGTTGGGGTAATGGGAAATTTGGGGAATAAAAAACAGAATTCACTTTCTGTTATTTCTTCCCATTCTCTAGCTGACTCTAAGATCCTAAGTAATTCTACTTTAAATCTTGGTAATGGATCCCATTTAAATGTCTGTAATTTTCAATATTTGTCAATAAGTCCATTACTTTTTGCTTATAAAATCCCCTGTCCATGATAACCACATTCTCCCTTAGCTGCTTGTTTTATCACAATTTCATTGCATTCCTGTAATTTTTTTATAGCAGATTTCTCTGCAAAAGACAAATTATTTTTAAAGTGCAAGTTCTTATTTTTTAGTAATACATATACCTTGGTCATCACCATTCTTTTGTAAGTACTGTATTTATGGTGGGATTAGAACTTGATGGACAGAACTGAGAAAAGGGCTTGAGAAGTCTTTTCCTTATTTCTTTTAAATTCCCTGTATTGACGTCATACAGATTAATGTTGAAATGTGTATTCCTCTCAGTTTCATTTTCCAAAAGAAGTTCCTCTAGGATTTGCAGATGTTGCATGTCCAAGTTATGCATTGTTCCATTTAAATCTCCTTCCAATAATAGTGATTGCTCCCAGTCCCTCATTGTAGGTAAAATAAAAGTGTCCCAGTTTGTAATGTCATTGTCCAAATTAAATAATTCTGTGAAACCCATAATTCCAATTAGTGGAGTTGTCCAAGAAAAATAATCCTTTTGTTTCAACTTTCTGAAGAATTTTTTGAGGTCAACAATAATATCAAATTATCTGGGTCTAGAGCAGGAAACAAAAGACAGGCCTTTAGACAGTGCTTTCACATGAAATTCACTTAGTTCAACTTTGGACAAATTAATTACTTGCTGCTCCTCATATTATATTTGGAAGTGCTTGCTGTGACCCCCCCCCTCACTTTTTTTCAATTTTTTTTGGTCTCTGATTCAAAGAGCTTGGGGGCTGAACTGTCTCAAAGAATCTGACTATGTTCTCTGTTTGCAAGCTTGTGGTTTCCTTATTTATTTGCTGTGTATCTCCTGAATTATTAATAGCCCCTTTGCTCTTATTTGTATAGATGTGTATACCTCTTTAAATGCCTGGTGTATTTAAGGATAGTGATACAGGTACCTTATACACTTTTGATAAAGCACATATGTGTGAAACGTGTTAAGTGCGATGTTTGAGGTAGTACCTGTTGGATGAGGGAGTGGGGATTTTAAGTTGACCACCATTATTGTATTTATTTTGACTAGATTCACCACATTAGATTAAGAAGGAACACTTTTTTGCAAGATACATGATCTTTGGTGAGTCTTCTTTACTATAGCTACTTAGCTAATATTTTGGAACTGCAATATGGACTCTCATATTTTACTTGTATTTATTTTTAGATTTGAGCATGATTACTCCTGGTGCAGCTGCATCCTTCACAAATTGTTCAAAATGTTCTATTCATTTTAACTGATTTTCTTTGGGGGGTTCACGTTTAAGTATTTTATTAAAAATTGGGTCATGCCTGAAAGCGGTCCTTTGGATCAGTTCACCCAACTGGTTATCAAAGACATAAATAAATAAAATAAATAAATGCATTTCACAAATAACCCATTTTCTAAGCGCAATAACACCCTCCAAGCTGGGGAGTATTGAGCTATACCACATCTTTGCTTCAATCCTTAGGCCTCATTATGGGCAGTCCAGTATAGCTCAATACTGCCCACTCTGTCAGGTATTATTGCTTTCATAAATGTCAGAAAAAGAGGGAGAGGGAGAGACAACAGTACCATTAGAATGGCTTTCCAGTGGCTGCATTTGGGGGGGGGCTAGTGATTCAGTGGGGTTATGCACCCAGTGTTCCTTCTGTATTTATATTATTTAGGGCTAGATCAGCCCCTGCCTTGGAGTCTGTTAATTCTATTGTTAAATAAATGCACATGTTGTCTGAGTAAGCAAGGTGTTGGAGTTTCACAGTGCTTTAGTTGGGTTCTGCATAGAACAGAGGTGTTAGTAATTCTGAAACCAGAGATGTGAAAGCCTACCATCTTTGCTTACACAGACTATGCTAGGTTATGGTCATTTTGACCCTAACTCAGCATTTCCAGACTTTCTGAGACTTGTCCATGACCCTAACATTATCTTAATGTAGCTTTTGAAAACAGTTTCCTTACTTTTAAAAAGGAAGTTTATTTTGTTGTATCTCAAACAAAGTCTGTGGGGTTCAGTGGCAGCTCCTCCCTCACTCTGCCCCAATGAAAATTCTTGATGTACAATAGACCCCCTTCCCACCCTTCCCCAAACAATGTCTGAGAATACAGTGGTACCCTTAATCCTCATCCCTCTAGACAGCACAGCAGCCAGTCTAGTGGCATCCTCCTTTCACCACTCTTATTTTTTTATTTAGTACCCAAAAGTGTTAGACTGAAGTAATGCCTCACCATAACCATTCTGTAAGTGGCATGCTGTTCCAGGATTATCTGCAACTCTGATATTTCCACAAAACTAACAGCAGGCAACCAGAGGGATCCTCAGCAGCAAGAACTTGTTAGGTGATGGGGACAAATTATGGATCCCATGTAGATAATCAAATTGTAAGTGCACATACAGCCATTGCAGCTCATTGCTTGCCAAACAGTCATGATATAGATCTGGCACTCCTTCAGCCCAGGGGAATTCAGAAAAGGTAAGGATGTTAGGCAATATAGATGAACCTTGAGTCATTTTCTGCCATCGTGCATTCTATGTTTCTATACCATTCCATGTCATGCCACTTATTTACAAAAAGGCCCTAGTGAACTGACAAAGCCTGACTGTTCTTGAACTCCCACAGGACAATGTAATTCAGTTGCCTTAAAATACAGCACTGTGAGCCTTACTGTCCTGAGAAACCACTGGACTTCATAGGTAGCTCTTCATAATCAAAATAAAAGCCCTCCCTCCACCCGCACACCAGACCTGATGTTTAATGTTAAATATTTTTAAAATTAATGAAACCTCACACTCCCCACCCCATACACATAATTTACACTTTTACACTTTTCTCAGTATGCCTACAACAGAAAAAAAATCCTAAATACCAGCAAATGTATGATAACTCAGACTGATTGCCAATGGCCAAACTCTGTTTTTTAAACTTAAAGAACAAATGCAAATGTTTTAACATTTTATCTCCATTTTTTTTTATTTCCTAGGTGCCTGCGGAATGAGAATTTGACACTAATCACAAAACATGTCACCTTTTTTCTTTTTTAACTATATACATTTTAATATTTTAAAAGTGAGTCCGAACCTAAAAAGTGGTTTTAGTTTTTTCAAGAGTCAGCTCCATTTGAGTCAGTTCATGATATCAAACAAGGCGTGACATCTAATATTAATGCTATGATTTATCTTGTGAAGTATCAGTACCTGCTGCACAAGGGAGCATCATATTTGACTTCCTGGTTAAAGACAGGCTGAACTTTGGATCGAGCTATCAGACACAGGTCACATCATTAAAACCATTTGTAAATCATCACTATATTTATAAGGCAGGCTAATACACCAGATCTCAATAAAACAATATTTTTTGCATCCACAGCTGGAAAGCATGCATCACTCACACTATTAGAAATTTAAAAATTCAATATAGAACACAAGTAAATAAGCAGACAGCAGTCCAAAAATAGGAACGCACGTGCTCATTCATTCAAGCATTCAGTCACACTCAGTCAGGCTGCTGGCCGTGGAGGTGAGTGGAGGGCTGTGCTGGTGGCCTGAATGGGGTACTGGGCGGAGCTGGGTGGGTGCTGCTACCTAATGATGGGGTGGGGGATCCACTAGACATCAGAGAGTGGAGGGTATTTTTTTTTTAAATAAAACACATGGAGGTGGCAGGGTAACTTTGAGGGGGGAGTGCTTATTTAATGCAATTACAGCTGGTGATTGGCCAGGGGACCACTAGACACCAGGGAGTGAGGGTTATTTTTTTTATTTTAATAAAACAAATGGGGGCCAGGGTAGCTTGTGTGTGGGGGGGTCAGTTTATGGACTTGTTGTGGCCAGTGGCAGTGGGTGAAATTGTGACATTTTATGAAACATTTTGCCCGGTGAAATTGCAGATTTTGCCACAGTTTTACCAAATAAATTTTATTTTGTTGCATCTCTAAATATGAACTTGAACAGTGTAAGTGAAGTCAGATGTGTGCTGTACTATTGTCAGTGCCATTTATTTGGGTCTCAGGATGGCAGTATTCCTCCCCAGAATTTAAGCCTGGATTCAGGAAATAAATATAAGTATTCTCTGTAAGGGACACTGACTATCGAGCTTGACCCCTAGAAAGGAAGGGTCCTGGGGCACAAAGACTAATGAGTGGGAGACAATTAAATGGGCCTTGGCCTACTTTGTCTAAACTTACCAAGTTACCAAGGTGCCCATCAGCCTTTGAGTGCTCTCATCAGGGCATCACTGGACCAGTAGATTGCAGATCAGAGGGTTAAGCCTACAGGGTGACAACCAGGCATTCTTCTAGTAAGAAGGATGCAGTACACATGGTATCCATACCTCCCTTAAATGCAATAAAAAAGTCTTGCAGCCAGGTTGATTTGATTTGTTTTGTTTATTTAAAATCTGGTGAATTCATGAGCACAGAGCCTGTTTTCATGGGCTACCAGATAAAACGTACCAAAAAAACCCACGTAAAATATAATTAACATGAAGTCTTAACATTTGGCACAGTAAACTTTCTCATATATAAATAACATTAAATATGTACAAAAGCCTACTCTCACCCACTGCCCATCATTTGAAAACATAAACCAATGTCGCTGTATATTAACTCCAACCCATCAGTACCACACACACCTAATATATTTTAAATAAAAATTAAAATCCCTACTCTTACATATTTTCTCTCCTTTTTCCTCTTTGACTTCCATCAGGCCTCTGCAGCTCCATTACCCAAGTTACTAATTTCCCAACCTGTATGTTGCAACTGGTGCTCACTCTCCCATTAATCCCCTTCCCAATTGCCCAGTCATTCATTCATGGTTGATTCCCCCCCAACAATTTTCAGAATAATACTCCCATGTACAATGTGTCCGCAATTCCCTACTCCAGCGGACAGCAAGGCAGCTACCACAGGCTTAGCAGTTCCTAAACTGGCACAGACCATGGACAACAAGCCAGCTACCACTGAGCTGGCAATTCTTAATAAACACGTCCTCCTCAGCAGGCAACAAGCCAACTACTCCTGATTTTGGGGCTCTTAATCAGGCCCCTGCAGTGAACTACAAGCTAACCACTACTGATTCACTGGTTCTTCTTTAAAAGGCTGACTCTAATAAACAATGAAGCAGTCTCTGTGAATGCTTTGGTGTTTAAAAATCAAGCCCTGTCACTGGACGATGAACCAGCATATAAATCAAAAAATACCCTGTAACCCAAAAATATATCTGGCAGGGCATAAACAAGCTAGCCCATTCCTCTACACATTGTCCTTACAGCACCTCTTGTTGATATACCATACGCAGCAGGACCACTTGATAATTACCAAATAATCAAAAAACAAAGTGATGGTGCTAGATAGCAAGAAGCACTATAAAAGATTATTGTTAGCTGGTAAACCACTGGAGTTTTTTAAGGAATTCCCCTTATTTGTACATTATTTTTTCCAATAATATACAGTGGAATAAGCATATTAAAGCTATTGCTAGTAAAATGCAGAATACAGCTGGTGCTATAAAGAGATTCAATTGGATCTATGGAGGCACATCTGTCACCCCTATACTCAAAGCCATTAACTCAAAACTAATAAACCAGGGGTTATTTGCAGTTGAGGTATAGGGAAGTGCTGATCTCACTAAATAGGACACAGTACTAAACAAACTGTACAAACAGATGCTGAGGCTACCTAATGGAACACCAAATACACTGTTCAGAACCCAGATAGGACAAATAAGCATCAAATACCTAGCACAAATAAGAACAATTAACTTCTGGATAAAGATTCTCTCACAACCAGCAGGATCAATTCTGGCCAACTGTTTGAAGGAAGAAAGAACCTTATAACTACTCAAAAAAGAGAGATGCCTGACCAAAGTATACAGGCTCTTAAGTGAATATAATTGTAGACATCTAAGTAAACTATAGCAAGAGCCAAAACAGTTGCAAAATAATGGTATTGTGGGCAGTGAGAAATGTGTAAACTAGCAATTTTTGCACTAACCATTGAGCCACCTAACTGCATTTTCTAAATGCTGTGATACACACACACATACACACATTAATACATGTACACATATATGCATATATATTCCAGTGTCCCATAGCAGTGCACTGTCTACACATACTTTTACAGATAAAAAAAAAAGACATCGAAGGACAGTTTCTTCTTTTCAGGCTCTGAGGGATATGGTAGGGTGGGGGGGGTTGCCACTAGACACCTCATTTTAATCAGCAACAATATGCATAAGGCTGACATTGATTTAGATAGTAGAGGAGTATAAACTAGCAATTTCTACACTAACCACTGAGCCACCTAACTGCAATTTCTAATTGTTGAGATACATATACACACACACACACACTGACTAGTACATATACACATATATACATATATATTCCAGCATAACATAGCACTGCACTGTGCACACACAGAGCTTTGCCACACACACACACACACACTAACACACATACACTGAATTATATGGCATTTATTTACTTATACATTTAACCCTAACTTTTACTGTGTTTAGGATAAGCACTGTGTTTTGCACTAACTCATTGTGCTAATCTATGGCATGACTGAGTAACTAAGGTAGAGGACCAGGGAGGTATGGTGGATGTGGCCTATCTGGACTTTAGAAAGGCCTTCAACACCATCCCCCATAGAAGGCTGATTACCAAACTGTGCAGCCTAGGGGTGGACCCTAAAATAGTTCAGTAGGTGGAGAACTGGCTGAATGGCAGGAGTCAGTGGGTTGTGGTAAACTGGGCGTACTCTGAAAAGGGAGAGAGAGAGGTGAAGAGCAGGGTGCCACAAGGGCCTGTGTTGGGGCCATTCCTCTTCAATGTCTTTATTGGGACATTGCAGAGGGACTGGAGGGGAAGGTATGCCTCTTTACAGATGATATAAAGGTATGAAATAGGGTGGACATGCCAGTGGGTGTTGAAAGAATAAGGGACGACCTTAAAAAACTGGAAAAATGGTCTGAAGAATAGCAGCTGGGATTCAATGCAAAGAAGTGCAGGATCATGCACATACTGTAGGGCACAAGAACCCAGGGGCAAAGTATGAATTAGGTGGGGAGGTACTGACAGTCACAAAGCATTAAAGGGACCTGGGAGTTGTCATCTCGGAGAATACGAGAGAAACCAGGCACTGTGATAAGGCAGCTGGAAAGGCTAGCCAGATGCTTGGATACATAGGGAGGGGTATCACGTGTAGAAAGAGGGAGGTCTTCTGGCCCCTGTATAAGACACTCATGAGACCACACCTAGAATACTGCATCCTGTTCAGGAGGCCTCAACTGAGAAAGAACATAGACAGGATAGAGATGGTGCAGGGGAGGGCAACTAAAATGGTGCAGGACCTGCAGGATAAGATCTATAAGGAAAGACTAAAGTAGTTAAATATGTATTCCCTAGAGGAAAGAAGGGAGAGGGGAACATAAGTGAGACATACAAATATATCACCGGTATAAACAGAGTACAGAAAGGAAGCATCTTCCAAAGTAAGAGATGCTCCAAGTCAAGGGAGCACAAACTGATGTTAGAGGGGGAAGGCTCATGGAAAATGTAAGAACATATTTTTTTCACAGAGAGGATGGTGGATGCCTGGGAAAGCCTACCAGAGTGGGTGGTTTGGGGCTAAAATGGTCACAGAATTTAAGAAGGAGAGTAATAGACACAAGACTATCCTGGAGGCAACTAGAACAAAGTGCCATACATATGATACACAAACTAACACGCATGCACTGCTTCATATTCTGATCTGTACAATTCTAACATACAGCATTACAGCCATTTGCAAGCTGACTAGGAAAAGGTTAATGTACCAGGAAAGGGTCAACAGAGTGGCACAGGCACAGGCACACACATCCCCCCCCCACCACACACACATATTAACTCTTGCAGATCACTCTTCTGAACTGATAACAAAACACAAACACAGCTGTTAATACACTGAGCGCATCCACTAACTGTAATTTGAACTGGCATGAGTATGCTCCATGTAAAAGAGATTTATGAATGAATCAAACAATTTCAGCCAAAATACAGGGTTGCCACCTTTGGGTGATGTGAAAATGAGACAATAAACCAAGCCTCAAACCCTCACCCCTAGCTCCACCCCTTTTTATAAGCAATAATAATTCAAATTCTTAGGTTTCATATCCTTCAAATGGCTATATTCGGCCATGGTCTACATTGCCCAGTGTCACTATTTTTGTCATGCGCCCTTGGATGCCTCCCATTATGGCAATAACAAATTGTACTGTACAGATGGTGATGTTTGTTTATGATTTATTTATCCAATCGTGTCTTGCTGCTACCCATTTGATGCAAGGACTGGAGCACAAAGAGGTTAAGAGATTTGCCCAAGGTCACACAGTGAATATTTTGCTCTAGCAGGGTTTGAACCTACAATTCCCTGGTCCCCAAGTCAATGCTCTAGCCACTACACCACAGGCATGTTACAGTGTACAAGCTTTGAGACCACAAAGATCCTTGCATCAGGTGCCTGGGATTATTGTCCCACATGCTTAAATGCTATGTACAGTCTCTATTATGTTTTTCCAGTAAACTGTGTCACACTTCTCAAGTACAGTATATATACATCAGCTTATCAGAGACCACTACTGATACACACATTCTAACAATATTTCACTACATATGAGGTTTATTCTATAGTTTCTCAAATGTGATGACTAACTATAACCACCAACAGGATTTCAAATCAGGAATTTAAAGCAGCTTCCATATGCACTAAAAGTCTTATTTGCCATTTGAAGGGAAGGCCATCTCCTTCACCATGAACAATCTAGGCATTTCACTTGACTGCTATACATACAGTCAAAAAGAAAGTCCTATTCAACAATTTTGATAACATGCTCTTAAAACTCAGAAGGTATTTGTATAATTTTTGGTAGCCTTGTTGTATAGTCCATTACCCTATTGCTGGGACCCTATTAAAAATTAGCTGATAGGCAGCTCACTAGTTATTTTTCCCATTCAAATGCTTTTATGCATTGAATGAATACATTTTTAAAGATTTCTCCAGATTGTCTTAAAAGTACAACAGATTGCAGCATACTGTAGTTCTTGGGCATTCCAAACTGTGTAGGGAGGTCACCCTTTTTATATACACCCCAATTCCCTACCACACACATTAAAAGCTCCACTATCATCTGACCCCTTCAATTCCACTGTGGCTGTTGTTATGTGTATGTACAGATCACCATTCATGGGGCAGGGTGTCACTGCTTTAAGTAATTGAAATAACTTTAGATAATAAAGTAGGCAATAAACTCTCCTCTCAGACTTGGAAGGCCACAAGGTGTGTGTGGGGTAGTGGATCTGGTATCAGTTATAGGAAACGCTGCTGGTTTCTCAGGCTGAGCTGTGTGATTGTGTGAGTTGACAGCCCAGGCTGAAAAGAGTTAAGTAGTATAGCTCCAACCCTGTTTATCTGGCTCTGCAAAAGTGGAACATTTGATGTCCCATTGATACTTGATATGTGTGACTGGATGGGAGTACTAAAAATGGGACTGTCTGCATGAAATGGGACAGGTGGTAACCCTACCAAAATAGTGTGGAGCAGGGAGACACCAAAGTCTAACTGCTCTAGTGTAGTAATTCTAAGAAAACTATAATTTTATGAAGTCCATTAGGGATCTTGCAAGTTCTCTCTCTCTACTGTGATTGCTAAATGTCTGCAGTACTCTGCCTGCTGCAGCCATAAAAACTGGACCGATCAAGATTTATAATTAAATCTGTCCTATACTAAAGTTATTTCTAGCATAATATATAAAAGGGCTAAAGAGGAAGATTTAAGCTCAGTTGTAAACTTGAAAGTCTCAGAATGGCTAATTAATAATATTAAGGAACATTCTTTAAAATTCTATTTACATTCAATACAATCCCCAGAACACAGAGAGCTACTTACTCCTTAAAGAGCTGAAGCATTTCCCAGCAATGTTCTTGCACATAGATATAAAAAAGAAGATCCTATAACAGCAAATTGTAACTGTTCTTTACAAGAAACGGAGGACCTGATACATGTGGTATTACGATACCCCTGGTATAAACATACATGTGATAAACTACTGGGTAATGTCATTGGATCTCTCTATGTACCAACCAGATTTATTCTTGACCTGTTGTTTAATGTGGAAGATTTGGACATTTTAGGGAATCTTGCAGTTTTTCTTCAGAATGTTACTAGGATTAGAAAACAACATTACCAAGATTAAAATGACAAAAAAAAAAACATGAAATGCACTGGAGTGGACATTGGCTTCTAAATTTTAATGTGCCCTGAATTAGACTTTTAATCATTAAGCAAAAAAAGAGGGAATATAGGTATACAAGCATTGTTGTGGTTGTATATAACTAGGTCTGAATCTAACAAATCAGTTTATATCTATACTGAACAGATTTTTTGGCATATGAGTTATTTAAAGCTCTGAACATACAGCCCACCCCAAATATGGTTTACCAATATAGTTGAGCTGGCTTTGTATAAAATGGTCAGTTCAGTTCTATTTATTTGGGACCAGGAAAAAACTCCATTTAGCAAGCTAATTTACAATGAGGTTCTGGAAGGACTATGCAATACAAAGAGCAACATCAGCAATGATACATAAGAATAATTGTACAGCAATTAAATTAAATGAGATATAATATAGAATGCAGGTGGGGGAATAGAAATATACACTAGACATGAGGGGCAATGAGACAATAACAACCAGTCAGGAAAATTATAAGCAGGGTTAGACTTACAAAATATGAAGATGTTACTGGTGATCAGAAGGAGATACACTTGTCAAGGTAGAAAGAGCTGATAAGTGATTTAAATACAGGGTAAGTAACAAGACTAGTGAGTTTGAGCACCTCCTGGAAATTATTCCAAAAGGCTGGAAGGGCATAGCTTATGGATGCCTTCCGATAGTGAATGTGAAGTCTAGGTATATTGAACATGATATAAGAATTTTTCCTGAAGGCATAACTACTGGTGGAATGAAGGAAGAATTCTGAGATATAAGATGATAATTTATCTAATAGGGCCTTGTATATCCAGAGCAGCATATTCTTTTCTCTTCTGATTGCCAGGGAGGTCCATCTGATTTGAGAATATAGTAGACAGTGATGAGTTTTCAGAGGCGCATTGGCACTGAAATGGATAGCTCGATGATACAGTACATCTAATTTATGGAGAGAGGAAAGGGGGCCATTAGTATAGATGAGGTCAGCGTAGTCTATGAAGAGAAGAACTGTTGCTTGGACAAGTCTGTTCCTGACATCAAGTGAGAAGAGGTTTTTGTTCCTGTAAAAGAATCCCAGTCTTGATTTTATCTTTTTGCAGAGGGCCTCTATGTGGTTGGAGAAAGTAAGGTTATGGTCTAGCCAGGAGCTAGGGTATTTGAATTTATCAGAAATCTCTAATGATTCTCCGAGCAAGGTTGTAATTAGAGACAAAGCTATGAATGAGCTATGATTTTTTTCTATGGTAAAGAAGAGTGAAGAACATGACCTTTGTTTTTATATTGTTTAGTAGGGCCTTGGCCTTGAGTAAGTTGGATTGAAGTTGAATTTAATTCACTTTAAAACGCCAAACTGACACCAGCTGTGGAGAGTTTTGAACAGTATAATACAGTGTCATCAGCAAAGTAAAGTTTTGCATTTGTGGTGCTGGAATTTATGTTGTTAATGTACACCATAAAAAGTAAGAAGCCTAATATTGAGCCCTGATGGACTCCTCTAGTGAAAGGAAAAAAGGAGGAGACACACTAAGCTGGAAGTTTGTTTACAGGTGTGAACTGGGAGCACAAGGAAGTTAACTGACTTGCTCTGGGTCACACAGTATGCAAGTGAAGGCTGTGGGAATCTAACCCTGGTCTCCAGGTTTGCAACTCAGAACCTTAAACCATTATGCTATACTGCCTCCTAAATTTAATTTGTTGAAATCTATTTGTAAGATAACTTTTGAACCAGGTTAAGGCTTGTGCATCCAGACCTGTGTCATTTAGCTTATTGAAAAGAATGTTGTGGTCAACAGTGTCAAAGGCCTTACTTATGTAGCTTCCCCACCAATTTGGGGGCTTACTTTATGCCTATTGCTCCCGTTCTGTCTTCCTTTAAAGCTCCTCATGGCTGCCTGCCATTTCTCCCTCAGCAGCCCAAGTTCCTGCTGTGCCCTTGCTGCCCCCAAAATAGTCCCAGTGTGATTTTAGCCCATTTGGGGGCTCCAAAACCTTAAGCCACACCTCCCCACTTCTTGCTCTGGCACTCCGGTGCCGTGGGGATCATGCATACACAATACTATGCTTTTGATCTCCCGACCGTTCAATTTGCAGTTGAGTGGGAGAGTGTTCTACGGTCCCGGACCCCATGTTAGGCAGAGTGGGGATCAGTGACCAAAACATGGGCCAAGAGAGCCCTCTTCTGAAAATAAATAAAAAGTTTCACAGAGCATTTGTGATTGGGGCTCATGATTATTATTGAGCCACAGCCCCGATCACTATGAATATTAATAAAGGTACCTCTGCCCTCAGAGAAACAGCATTTTTGGCAGCTGCTGCAAGAGAAAAAAAATGCCAATAAATAAAAAGCAGCAGCTGCCATTAGGACACTAGAAGGGAATATTGTGAATGGGTAAAGATTTAAATAAATAATTAAAACGGCTGTACCAGTAGTGTTAGAACTCAGATTAACAGTTTGTCAGCTGCAAGACTGGGGTTGCAAAATATTGGCAGCAGCGAGAGGCCCAGGACTGAATGCACAAGCTTAAGCTGGGCAGCAATCTCAAGGATACACTTGTGGCTATTGAACTGTGAGGCAAATGGGCACCTAAAATAATTATTCTGGCTGCATCAGTACTTTACTTGGGACTGTGTTAATTCTGCTTCAGGGACTGTGCGTTTAGCAGCCATTACAGAGCAGCAACAGCCAACTGGAAAGCTGGGATTTTTAAGCCAGGACTTGTGGGACTTTTGCCAAAGCTCACTGGAAACTTTCAAGTGCTTATGAGGAACTGCAGGGACCTAAATGCAGGTGCCAAAACACAAAACCAACTGTGCATCAAGGAGGCTTCATGAATAATTCATTTCTGTGAGTGACAAGCACTTCAGCCAATTGGAGCAGGAACAACCAATTGCTTCAGCCAACAGGGAGCTTCAGGAGAGCCCCATAAAAGACAGAGTTTCAGCAGTTTGAGCAGATTCGAGCAGGAACCCCATGCAGGGGTGGGGTCCAGACCCTCAGTAAACCAAATGGGTTCTCGTGATCCAGTGCAAGCCTCTCCATAAGGGAGAGGGCCTTCTTCTTCTTCTTTGCCAAAAGGAAACCAAGTGGCTGTCTAAGCAAAACCTGCTAGCCTGGTGGTTGCCAGAAAATGCCATCTAGGACTAGATCAAATCCTTTCCATGTTTAGAGGAAATGTGGGTCCTACAACTTAATGCCAAGCCACCTATGAAAAAGCTGAACCTGCCACTGCAGTGAGAGTGCTGATGTCTTCAGAAACCTCGGATGAAGGAAAGCCATTTTTGTAAAGATGCCTGAGTGAGTAACCTAATATCTGCAAGAATACAAAAGCTTAATAGGGCAGCAAAGCCCTAGAGAACTGTGGGAAACTGTTTGTTTGTCTGCACCCTATGTTTGTTCAAATGCTCACAGGGTAGACATCTGTCGGGTGAATGATTGTGGATGATCTTGTGGTTATATATAAAAATGTGTCTGAAATGTGTCTGAATTGCTAAGTGCCTTCAGGACTGGAAGAAGAATACTCAAAGCAGGGGCTCTTTCTAACTTTGCCTGGGGGGCCCAGTATTTTGTATGTGGGAGCTGTAAAAGCCAGCAGGAAGCCACAAGGGATTGCCTGTTGAATTTGAGCTTAGAAAGTTACTGAAACTGTTTGCAGCCAAGTGCAAGTCTGTAATGAAATAGCCCAGTGAGCTACGTGGGAACCTTTATTGCCAAGAGCAAGGTTTGTGTTGAAAGGGGCTACTGCATCTGTTTGATAGCCAGCAAAGTCTGGAAGATGGTATTGGCCTTTGCCATAGCCCAGTCAAGTGTCAAGATTCTTATTTGGCAGCAAACCTAGCATTAAGCTTGAATCTATTGTGGTCATAAAATGTTGTACCATAAGCTCCGACTCTACCTGGCCAGGGAAAGAAAAGATGTCCTAGGAAAGGATAAATGTGCTGAATGGGTAGCAAACAAGATATAAATGTGCTAACTGTGGACTTAGCAAGATATAAATATGCTGGATGTGTACTTAACAAAATATAAATGTGCTAAATGTAACTTAACCGGCCTGTTCATATCACAAGTGTTCTCAGCCTAGAAGAGGAGCTCAGTCTTCCAAAGTTAAAATGTTTCCATCGTCAAGTTTTAAAACCTTTGCAGTCAGTTTGGGGCACACCTGACTGTTGGTCTGCCCACAGGTTAACCTTCAGGGATTGTGTCCGCTTGCTGAGAGCACTTTATTTCAACCCCCTCACAGAGAAGCTTTCTGTGGGTAAATTGCAAGGCCTCCCTTGCAATATGTGAAGGAACTGTATATAGTTCAGGTGTTTAATATTTCAAACTAAGCCTTAATCTACCTAATTAGCTGGCTAACGTACAGCTGCACCATCTTCAGGGCTGCACCATTTATGGACTGTGGTTATTGGGTACCCAGGTTAAGGCTGGGATTGTGGGGTATCATACTAATTATGGGGACTGGTACCAGTGTGGGTGATAATGATATTTGTATCAACTGATTTATTGCAGCCAGTTTGATAGCCAGGGCTCTGGTTATTCTAGAGGTTGGTGGGAAATGTGATTAATGTGTGATTTAAAAGGTAAACTGTTGTCCTTAATCCAAGCCAAATCAAAACCATTGAACTAAATGTAAATATTGTATATAGTATAACTTCTATTCCATTTTTCACCCTTCCTAACCCCTCCACATGAAAATAAACATTATTCTTGTTTTGCAGATATCTGGGTCATGAGCATATTATAAGGATCCAGCTATTAAATGGTAAAATGTATGGAACATGGGGAAGTGCTATTGGGTCATGTCTGAGGTGGTTCATTGTTAAATGTGGGTGGGTACAGCTTCCCAGAGGGTTGTACCAGGTTAAAGCTAACCAACGAAAAGCTATACTCTGGGTGGAGGCACTGTGCAAATGTAATGTCTTGAGTAAGAACCAGTTTAAAGTTATTCTTGGGAACCCAGGCCCCTCAACCTTCTACAGGCCCACAAGGCAGGGGTAGTAGCCATTGGAGATAGCGCTGCCTAGGGTTTGCACTTAATCCAGGAATCTTGCCCCTGTATGGTATTTGTTATTGAGGGTGATGAGCCAGTCATTGGTCACTTTTGCTAGAGCACAGACCGTACTGTGGTTAGATCCGAACCCTGATTGAGATGGGAGGACAAGGTTTGAGGATTCCAGATAAGCTCTTAACTTGGAGTTTACTACTTTTTTGAGAAGCTTGCTTAGGTTGGGCAGTATAGAAATGGGCCTATAATTGTTTACATCGCAGGGATCGTCATATTCAAATTATATAACCATGGAAGTCTTCAGTTAGATGTAATCTCTCCCTGCTTATCATGAAGAATAACATCTATGTTAATTTCCTGTACATGAGAAAATTGTTAATAAGCCTTCTAAATTCAAACACATAGATACATAGAAGCTGTCAGCAGAAAAGGACCTCATGGCCCACCTAGTCTGCCTTAAGTCCCTGCCTATTGAGCTACCACAGACCCTAATTGATCTCCACCCCCCACCCTGTCTCTAAGGTCCCCTTGTGCCTATCCCATCTGTGTCTGAAACCTGCTACTGTTTCTATACCTACCACCTCTGTTGGGAGGCTGTTCCAGCCACCCACTGCCCTTTCCACAAAGAAGTATTTCCTCCAATCTCTTCTAAGTCCCCCCCCATTTTATTTTTATTTTAACTTTATTAACTGGGTAAAGACACTGGGCAGTGCCCTTTTTCAGGTCCGACCTGAACAGTCAACAACAGAGACAACACAATCACTTAACAAACAATAAAACTAACAATTGCAAACATCTACAGATAACAAATTATGTTTAAATTTAACCTTAAATCCTGTTGCTGAATTAATGGATCTAAGAGAAGAAGGTATATCATTCCACAAGCTGGCAGCAGATGATACAAATGAGTGAAAACCAGAATTACACTTATTTACAACTGTTTTCAAGCTAACTCCTTCATTCGAGTGTAAGTTAGCTTTAGAATCCCTACATTCCACCAAATCAGATAAAGGAGATATATTCCCAGCATAAATAGCATGATGGATCAGGTTGCCAAGCGCATAGGCAAACTTCAATTTGGGAGATAGCCAGCCCAAAGAAGAATACAGAACACAGTGATGTGTTAACAAAGGGGCACCAAGAACAAATCGACAAATATTATTATAAGCCACGCTCAAAACCCTACTATCCCTTACACCCAAATTGTAATATAATGGAGAAACATAATCAAGGTGTGGCAATAAGGTACCCATAGCAATTGTTTTACAAGATTCAATTGAAAGGTGAGCTTTAAATTTATATAACATACCCAATTTAGAATTAATTGTCCCACTTACAGTTTTAACTTGGGGGGGAAAAACGTAAGCTATGGTCTAAAAGAACTCCCAGGTACTTAATTAATTTACCTGTTCTAATAAATCACCAGATCTGTCAAGTATATGTAAACATGGATTCAGCTTTAGTCGAGGTGCACTCCCAAATACCATGAACTTGGTCTATTTTACATTTCAGACCATTTGATTGGTCAATAACCAAAGATCAAGTGTATCAAAGTCTCTCTGTAACCCTACATTAACCTGCTCAATTTTCGATTCCTGATTATATAAAATTAAATCATTCGCATAAAGAAGGCAGTGACTATTTGAAAAAATAGAAGGGATTTGATTTATAAATATTGAAAATAACAGGGGGCCAAGAATGAACCCCTGTGAAACACCCCTAAGATTAGGCTGTAAGTCAGATAGAATAGGCTCAATGGAACCTTGCTGAGATCTGCCTTCTAAAAACTCCTCAAGAAGGATACTGCCAGACTGGAAGTACCCATACCTTTTAACTTCTGACAAAGCAAAGTATGAATTATTAAATCAAAGGTTCGGGTCAGATCCACGAACACCGCCCCCACAAGAAAACCTCTATCGTAGCTGAGGAGGACGGTGTTCGTGAACCTGATCAGAGCTGTACCTGTACCCCTACCCTTTCTAAATCCATGTTGTTCCGAGCAGAGTAAACCACTAAATTCAAAAAACATCAGTAAGCTGTTTTGCCACTAACTTTTCTAAAAGTTTACTTACGGGGATTCAATATTGAAATTTGACAAAGGTCATCTACAGTATCTTCCTTTGCCTTTTAGGAATGGGCACCACTCTTGCAACTTTCCATGCAGATGGAAAACTCCAGGTAGACAAACAAAAGTTAAATAATGAACAAAGCGGGTCAGCAATAAAAGGGGCAACCAGTTTTACAAACCTTATATCCAGCCCACTTCCGCAGTCACCAAACTTATTAGGTAATTGACATAGCAATCTCAATACCTCAGATTAATTAATACTACTGAAATGAAAGCTTGACAAGCCTTCAGGTAGGTTGGGTGTTGATGAAAGATTAGAATTGGTATCACAATTACTAATACCTCTATCAAAGCCACAGACAGTAGGAATAAGATCAGAAGTACTCGTAAATTTGTCATTTAGCAAATTAGCCATTAGAAGAGGGCCGGTTACCATACCATCCAAAGAATTGAAATGGGAAATTGTTGACCTTTCTTTAGGAGAGAGATAGTTAATGGCTCCCCCAAAAGCTCTTTGAGTCAGAGGAAGCTACCTCAATCTTATGTCGATAATGATCAATTTTTGCTTGCTTGATTTTACTACAGGCCAAACTCCTAGCAGACTGATAAGCCTGCAATAAAGCTTCAGTAGGAGATTGCTTGAAAGCTCTCCAAGCCAATTTTCTGTTTAACAAGCAGTTTGAAATTAGATGTAAACCAACCATTTAGGGCACCTCTCACCAGTAATTTGTGCAGGGGAAATAACTTTTCTTGTAAATCCAACAACTGTTGCCAAAAAAGGCCAACAGCACAATCCGGGTCTGGGATAGAGTCGAGAAATGACCAGTCCAAAGCATAACATTCCTGATACACTAACTGATATGGAACCTTCTTAAAGTTCCGAGAATATATTATTCGAGGAGGCAACCTAGGCGCCTTAAAATTTAGTACTCCAAATATTGCCTGGTGATCACTTATCGAGTCTCCCAAGACCCCAGAGTATGTTACCATATGTTTTTTATTAGTTATAATCCAATCTAATATTGAATGATTATCAGATGAAAAATTCAACCTAGTGGGCTGAGTAATTAATTGAGACATATTATATGAATGCAATAGGTTTTCATAGCCTAAGGCATTGGCTTTGGCCCAGTTTAAATTAACATCCCCCTCCAAAACAAAATCCCTATTAGACAGACTGCAGGCAATGGTATCAAGAAATTCTAGAAGGCCCGCTTTTCCACATTGAAGTGGATTATATAAACATCCCACAACCACTTGTTTTGCACCTCCCAAGAGCAAATTCAACAACAGCCATTCATTTTGTGATGTACAACTCTGACTAGTTCGCAACAAGGAAGCATCAAAATAATCCAAACAATAAACAGCTATACCCCCCGCCACAGATTCTTTACCCTAATGATCTGACCGGAACAATTTCCAGCTTCATATCATGTCCCCTTATCCTTGAGCATATTTTGCTGTGCAATAAGCTACCCTCCTGTACCTTATTGATACCCTTGAGGTAGTTGAATGTTTCTATCATGTAAACATAAGGTTCAAGAACATATTATCTGCAGTGCCAACTTTCCTATTGCTTACCAGCATCAGATTAGTAATTAGGAAAAGAGGGTAACTTATACAAGTAGAGTTTTATATAGTAATACCTTTTATGATATATTTATTTACAGTGAAGCTTGCCAGGAGTAAACCCAATTCTGCAGCATGTTGCAGTAGAGTTACTGCAGTAAAAAAATCAGTTTCAATGGGAATTAGTCCCTTCTATCATGCAGGAAACTGTGACACTGTGTTTCATCCTGGTGGGCTTCACTGTATGTTGTTTTCATATTTTAATGACAATTTTGTTGAGCGATAAACCATTCATTCATTCACTTTATAATTATTATTGCAATCACTTAAAAAATAACTATTTTTAAACTTTAAAAATATATATGTTTAAATTGAGCCACGTTATCCATTTTATATGCCCATTAAGACACTCAAGGACATCAGCTTTTATGTGAATGCACTTCAAGGTGCTTGGCACATGGCCTCGTGCCTCACATTCACACAGGCATGGGTTTATCACATAACAAGCAATGCCCTGTCATGTCTTATCACTTATGATCTTGTTTTTTTTTTTTTTTATTCTTTCTTTACTCCCCTGCCGCCAGCTGCCAAGAACCTCTGCCCAGTCATGGGACACAGGCTTCAACCCCCCCCCCCACATGGCTGCAACCTTCCAATACCTCCTGGATTACCCCCAGGGTGGGGTTGCAGTGCCAGACTTCCCCAGCACTGCAGACAATGGGATAGGGTAGAGGGCAGACCTGGGGGGCTAATTGAAGTCATGGCAGGCTTCATCAAGGGTGGCCAGCAGCTGCTCTGTTCCCTGGTTTTCTAGGGGTGGGGATGTGCAATGACGTCCTGAATCTGCCCCACCCCCTGAACGTGCTAGGTGCTAGTCACTGCGCAGCCCCCGGCCTCTGCCAGGGGTCCATCAAGCACTGGACACACTCGACACTCTCCCCCCAGAGAGGGAGAGCTGTCCTTGGGATGCTCCATCCTTTTCCCCCGGCCAGCAATCCAGTGACCCGGGTCCATTCCCGAACCCGGGTCACCTGTGCTGCAAGCGGAAATCCAACCTCTGCACCGACGGGCCAGCATCACTTATGATTTTGATAGACTGCTTATATGGAAAACTGTATTACATTTGATGCATTAAAACAAAAAGAAAAACCAAAAAATTAAATGATACTACTGGTCTGGCTTGACTTAATTCCTGCCACTCTGTATCCAGTGATATACACATGGACTTCTTTTGGTGCTCCCTACCTCAGTTTGACAGAAATTAACCTGGGCATAATAGGTCCCTATGCACTATACCAACAAGCTGCTAAAACCGGGTGCATTGGCATAGATACGTGGTAATGTCACACAGCAGGGGTCCCACGGATCCCTGGAAGCATTCACCATAGGTGCACTGGCCAAGTGCGCACCTACATACCCAGTCATGTGGGCATCTCCATAGCAGGGCGGTCCAGGGGGAGGGATGGGGTGTGCCCACACTACGTGCTATGCACAAAGACATGTAGTGTTGTGCACAGGGGGTGTGGAAGGGTGCAGGTTATGGCAGAGGGACCCTGCCATAATTGCTTTACATGCTCAGCCTTGTGTATGCAGAACTCCCACCTGGCCTTAGCAGCAGTATGGGAATCCCCCACATACACACCAGAACACCCATCCCGGTCCCAGCAGTAAAGTGCAGACCTCCCAACATGACTGATTTCCCACCCCAGTCCCATATGGCAGCCTACCCCCCAGTACACAGTTGAGTCCTGGCCACAAGCGGTGTTATGAGAACCCCTACACACACACACACACACACACACACACACACACATCAGCCCCATCCCCATTTGCCCAGTAGTCCCCACCTGTACACATATCAGCCCCATCCCTGTTTGCACAGTATCTCTCCCCCACATGCATCTGTGCCTCATCCATGTATTATGCACATACACACACCCAAACCAGAGCCCCTCACAGTGGACCCAGCCCAGTACAACAGTACCTGATCACCCCAACCCCAGTCCCAGCACCCCTGCCCCAGCAATGGTGGTTAGTGGCTCCCAAGCACCCAGGCAGCACCAATAACACCACCCCCTGTCCCCTGTACCTGCCAGTCAGTGCTGCCATGATGGATGGCCAACAGCACTTCCTTCCGCATACCTCCTCAGCCACCAACTGTCCAAGTGATGCTAGGCAGCACACACTCCCAGCATCACTTGGACAGCTGGCAGCTGAGGAGGTGTGTGGAGGGATGTGCTGCTGCCCTTCCTTGCAGCAGCACTGACTGGAAGGTATAGGGGATGGGGAGGTGGTGTTGTCTGTGCCAACGGGGTGAGGGGGAGCCACTAACCACCATTGCTGGGCACAGAGATCGGGGGTTGGGTCAAGGGTCAGGGGGGTGAACTGTAAGGCATCACAGTAAAGAGGATGCCAGGACAGGACTATGGTTGGGGAGGGGTGGACATCACTGAATATCGGACTGGGGTGGGGCTCTGTGGGACCTGTCAGGGGGCCTGTTGATGCCGGGACCAGGTGAGGGCAGACATGTGTGCGGGGGGGGTTGCAGGCATATAGTGATTGGGCACAGATGTGTCCAGGGGGTGTCTGATTTTATGGGGACAGAGCACCAATGTGTTTGGTGGGGATGCAAGTACAACTACAGGCATGGGGAAGACATGTGGCGGTGGGATGGCATAAAAGCCCCAGGCAGGGGTCCTGCTGGTAGTGGATTGGCTGGGTGGCAGCAGTGCCACAGGTCCTCAGATAGGGGTCCACTGGCCAACAAGGCCAGACCACGCAGATCCAGGTGCCTGCATTAGCTATTCATGTACCCAGACCCGTGCCTTCCCATGCAGGTGATCCACTATGGGACCCAGGACGGCATTTGATTGGATGCCCCCCTGGGTCTGCAATTCTGCCTTCGGCTACCCTGTACAGTCCTGGAGAGCCAGGTGGTCAGACCCGCAGACAGATGGCCTGCATTAGTGCATAACAGCATGTTTGCACCTGTGCATGGGCATGTAACTACGCAGGCAGGGTACGCACCTTTGGCACATGCTTTCCACTTATTAGTTCATAGGCACCATAAAGACTAGTGCACACTATTTGAAAGGTTTACCTTGGTAGGCATTTGACATATGTCATGAAAAATTTGTCCAAAAATATTTTTTTCAGTTGAGCTACAACTAGAAATAATGAAAAAATTGTAGGAAAACATAATGATTTTTTAAGGGCTCCATCGTAGTAAAGTCTTGTTTGTTTGCTTAAATAGACCCTAATCCTTATTTTCAGCAGTGCCATTAGAGTTAAATAAGTCTTTGGATTCTAAATATTTAGTAAAAAATATTTTCTGACCTGGGGCTCATCTGTGACTGTTAGATGGTTACATAGCACTTTCTTCATTTTCAGAAAAGGTGATCTACTGTATGTGCTATAAAAAGTGGTAAACCAAACACCACAAGGCATTTGACTCTGTTGAAAAAAACTGGAGTTATCAGAAGCTACTCGAACTTTGATCTTGTGGTTTATTATGTAATTAGAATCCCATGATGGAATCATAGCCTTGTCGTACATGGTTTGCTATCTAACATTTTATTAATACTCTACAACATTTTTGGCACAGAGACCTACAGTGTATACATCCTGTCTGGCATAAACACATCAGTGCAGAGAACCACAGATCAGATAATAAAATAGTTCTAAATTCAGGATTCACTTTCAACATGTACACACTCCATAATATATTACATTGGTTTAAAATGTTCTTCCTCTTAATAACAGAGCTTAAATTACTGTCAAGATGTTCTTTTACTCGTGTACTTTTACCTGTAGGCTGTATTGACTCAATTTCCAACAGGCCAGAGGCCATCGAAAGTCCCAAACAGGCTACACATAATGTATTGTACTAGGTCTACATTTTAATAGGGAAGTCTTTAGGGTCATCCCTTTCCTAGAGTTAACCCTGATTCAAACATGGAATCTGTCTAGCAATAGTTTTAAATGCACCATTTATTTTTCCTGGATAGCTTAACAGTATTTGTTTGTTTTCCTTGGAACACGGTATGCCCCCGCTACCCAGGAAGGCTATACCCAGAGGCGACAGAAATCTGTGAGTGAAAAAAGGCTGGGTTATCAGTGAATTAAGAACAATGTGGTATGTTTCTTATGATTTAGTAGCAAGCTAGAGAAAATATGCTACCACTGAAAATGATGTCTCTGTTTCAGCCTGATGGGCTAGTTTGATGCTTATTCACTTGTCAAGTGGGAGCTGTTGGGGTTTAGGTTTCAAGCCCAAATTCCCTGTTGCATCAGTGAAGAGGCCTAGTGCAGTCTGGATGGATGTGTAATGTCTCAAGGAGGGTTTGTGATATTTTTCTCAGTAAAAAGAGATTTTAGCCATACTGGTCCTTGGAAAACAGGAGTCACTGGCAGGTTTAATACATTTTTATTGGACCAATATATGTCTTGAACAAAAATGATATAGTACACAAGCTTCCGGGGCCCCACAGGTCCCTTCTGTAGGTTAATAACAAACTGAGCAAAATAAGCAACAGTTCTATACACTGTCATGAAATGTTTCAAAATAATTTATGACAGGATAGTGAAAAGATTTAAAAGGAAGGGTAAGATGGACTTAACAGGAAGTGTGGGTGGCAATGAACAGGAACAGGTTTATAACTGTAAGGGTATGATTACCAGGAGGTGCTAAGATATTTGTAAGATAGGCTGAATGGGTGCCTAAAGTGTTAATTTGAAAGATATCCTGACACGAACACAAAATGGTAATGACCAGAGATACACAAAGTAAGGGGGGGGGGGGGTCACAGACAGAAAAAAACATATCTCTGTAAAGTAACATATAGTATTAGAGTTTTCCATAGTGTGTTGTAAATCCAATGTCACAACTGAGCCCGTTACAGTTTGAATTAAATTGTCTGATCTATTTTAATTCCCATGTCCTTCACTCCTGTGAGTTTTTGAAGTTACCCGCGTGGCCTCTTAATATTGGTACAGACAGATCTGAGAGGGAATGGTCTGATTGAGAAGAATGATGTCCTACTGGTTTGCTAATAATATGGTTTACTACCGTGTGTCAGCAGTGGTTCATTCTGGTTTCCCGTGGTTGCCTTGTGTCCCCTGCATCTTGCTGTAGGACAGTTCAAAGCTCACCAAATGGTTTCGTACAGTAGTAACATCACTATTATACTACAACTTTTCCCATGAAGCTTGTTTCAACAGTGTTTCCTCATAATGTTCCCCCTGCCCCTCCCAACAACACTCAAAGCACAAATTTACCATTCATTTTTTTTTCATATAGATTTTATACTCCCCACATCCAGAGGGGCAGCTCATCAGTCCAGTCCCCGCTCCTTCCATACGGGCAACCTACCCACCTGGTCACCTACCTGGTCTAAGTTCCTCATGAGCTTCCCCCTCACAGCACAGCCAAGAGGGAAAGGCCATCCTCCCCACCCCCGTACAACAAATCTAAACAGGACCAGTTGCAACCCGCAGTGGTGCAGGCACAGGCGCGGCCTTGCTGGGCTACATTGAGCACCTCAGATGCCATTTTTCTGCTGTTTCTCCTTTCCCACCATGGAGCATTGGGCGCATGCATGGAGTCGCACTTGCCCAGTGTGCCCCCACAGTTCCCTCCTGTATTGTACCTCCCTGGCACTGCTCTGCCTCCAGGCCTCCACCTGGGGGTAGCCTAGATTGGGCTGATAGATTACCCCTCACCAGGAGAGGACAGCAGTCCCTCAGATGCTCAGTCCTCTGTTCCCCAGCTGACCCTTGGCCACCCAAGTCCATTCCCAAACCGGGGTCACCAGCATGGGAATAGATAGGGCACAAGGCACCTCAGCCCTCTTCACCACTGGGCTAGCAGCCATTGATGTTTTACCTTGTAGATTTTAAAAGTAATTTTTTTTTGGTTTACTAAAAACAGATATAACACAGCCCACTCCATTTTATATTCTCATATAAAATAAAACCCACTTACTATAAACAAGCATTTGTCAATGCCGAACATTCGCTTGCAGGTATTTGCAGTGGTGTTTGACATGTATGGTGCTTTACCCTAATGCCCTGTGCGATTGCTGGTATTTGCACAATAAATTTTCAGCATGACCTTTTTGTTACCCCCATTGTGCGCTACATAGGCGGAAACACGTTTTGGGCAGGATGTGAAAAATGACAGCTGTACTGCTCATAAGGAAGTGTGGTAAAATGGCAATGTTGAAAATCTGGAGTGGAAATATTGAAAATTCGCAAATCTACAAGCGTGCGTGGGAACTGTGCAATGCACGCTCATAAAACAGACATTGTCAAGAATTTTTTCACCAAATTGTCAACATTGGCATTTTAAAACCTCTGCTAATGAACAGTGTCACTGTGATTGTCTTGCTGTGTGCCATACATTGATTTTGCACACCGACTGCACCATTGTGCACTACATGGGCGGAAACATGTTTTGGGCAGGATGTGAAAAATGACAGCTGTACTGCTCATAAGGAGGTGTGGTAAAATGGCAATGTTGAAAATCTGAAGTGAAAATATTGAAAATTCGCAAACTTACGAGCGTGCGTAGGAACTGCACAATGCACACTCGTAAAACAGTTATTTTAAGGAATTTGTTCACCAAATTTTCAACATAGCCATTTTAAGGTCTCTGCTCATGAATAGTGACACTGTGATTTTCTTAATGCGTCCCATACATTGAGTTCACACAGCGACTGTGCCATTGTGCGCTACATGGGCGGAAACACATTTTGGGCAAGATGTGAAAAATGACAGCTGCTCTGCTCATAAGGAGGTGTGGTAAAATGGCAATGTTGAAAATCTGAAGTGAAAATATTGAAAATTCGCAAACTTACGAGCGTGCGTAGGAACTGCACAATGAACACTAGTAAAAAGGTAATTTTTATGAATTTTATCACCAAATTTTCAACACACCCATTTTAAGACCTCTGCTCATGAACAGTGTCACTGTGATTTTCTTAATGTGTCCCATACATTGAGTTCACACAGACTAAGCCTTTAATAACTTCGCATGAAGCGGAGACATGTTTTGGGCAGGATGGGAAAAATGACAGCTGTACTGCTCATGAGGAGGTGTGGTAAAATGGCAATGTTGAAAATCTGGAGTGAAGATATTAAAAATTCGCAAACTTACGAGCATGCGTAGGAACTGCGCAACGCAGACTCGTAAAACAGTCATTTTAAGGAATTTTTTCACCAAATTTTCAACACAGCCATTTTAAGACCTCTGCTAATGAACAGTGTCACCGTGATTTTCTTAATGCATCCCATACATTGATTTCGCATACCAACTGTGCCATTGTGTGCTACATGGGTGGAAACACGTTTTGGGCAGGATGTGAAAAATGACAGCTGTACTGCTCATAAGGAGTGTGGTAAAATGGCAATGTTGAAAATCTGGAGTGAAAATATTGAAAGTCCTTGAACTTACGATCTTGCGTAGGAACTGCATAGCATGCTAATAAAACAGTCATTTTTGGAATTTTTACCAAATTTTCAACATGGAGTTTTGGGACCCTTCTCATGAATAATGTCATTGTCATTGGCATTGGGGGCCCAAATGGTGATTTGCACGTGACTGTGAAATCACCCTTCGGGCCCGAATAACGCCATGACAGTGACATCATTCATGAAAAGGGTCCCAAAAACCCCATGTTGAAAATTTGGTGCAAAAATTCCAAAGAATGCCTGAGATATGCAATAAAGTTGAAACCTCCCTATCTAGCCCATTATACAGCTTACCGGCACTTCCTCAGTTCGTGGTTGGCTTTGAAGAGTGCAGACGTGTTCCCGGTCCACCAAAGATCGTCACGCCGTGCTCCGGAGGTAAGTATGGGGTGAGGGGGGGTGTGGAGAGGCAGGGTGCGCCAGTGGGTGGGTGCGGGTTGTGGGAGGGGACTGGGAGACTACATGGGACTGTTTTTCTTTACAGGTTTAAAAAAGGACTACGTTGGCACATTTGCCATGCTGGGGTGGGCTCCCAGCATGCGAAAGATGGCTGGGGGCGAGGGAGCCGGCCAGGGGCTTGGGCAGCCCGTCGGCAAAAAATGGGATGTTTGCCATGCTGGGTGGGCTCCCAGCATGGCAGAAAGATAACTTGGGGGCCTGGGAGCCGACGGGGATTGGGCACCCTTAATAGCACACTATCTGTCCACACTGGGGTGGGCTCCCGCGTGCACCAAAGCTCTGGGGGGCGTGATGCGGGGTAGTGCGTGATGAGGGGTGGCGTGGTCGTGGTGCTCGGTATGACAGCCGTGGTTTTCTGAAGCAGAAGACCACCACTGTCATACAGAGCTCCCACACCCATTGGTGCAGGACTGCCACGCCTGCTCAATGGAGCACTGGATTGCAAGGGAGAGGCACACCTCCAAAGTGTGCTACTCTCCCAAAACATTCCTTGCGCATGCGCGCAAGTGAACGTAAAAATGATATATGAGCAACCAAAATACCAGTCAACATGGGTTTCTATCTCTGAGTTGAGATGGCATCAGGGATCTCTTGAGCTTTGCTCTTGAGGTCCCTATGAAGTCATCTTAACTCCTCATTGGAAACACAGGCTTCCTATGTATGGTTGTCTATACATTATTTTATACTGTACATATACATATATATATTAAAGGGGCACAGTCGCACTCCTAAAGTTAGGGTTAAACATTCACTTCTATGTTAAACTCAAAATTTTGCATTTTAATAACTTCACAACTGTTCAACTGATTTGCATGATATTTCGTATGCACCATCAGGGACTGAAGATCTCTTGATGTGCCAAGTTTCGTTCTGGTTTGATGTATAGGTGTGGAGACATGAAGTGTCAAAAGATTTGAAAATTACCTTATTTTGTAAAAGTCTTTCTCATGCTGCTGTGCAAACATGGCTAGGAATTCTGATCTGAAATTTTCAGGGTAGAAAGGTCTTAGATCACAGATGTGCGTTTGAAGATTTCGTGAAAAATATTAATATGTTTAAAAGTTATTAAATTTTTAAATTTCCCATTATTTTTGATGAGAAAATAGCCTCAAAACAGGATTCTGCATCGCAAATGAACAGTCCTGTGTCGCAAATGGGTAATCCTTGTAACAAATGGGGAATTTGTTTTTCATGCTGCTGCCATCTTGTTTTTTCTTAGTGAGGCAAACAAAGTTAAAAAACAGAAAACAATGTTTTTTGAAGTAACCAACCAATGTGTTTTGTTAATTGGGACCCGTTCTATAGGATTCTGCTGTTAGTTTTTTTTTTTTAAATCACTTGGAAAAGCATTTTTTTAAACATGCCGAAATCCTTTTTGGCAAATTGCAAAAAAATAAATCATGAAAAAGGATCCTGTTTTGCAATTTGCGAAAAAGGATTTCCTTTTACCACAAATTGTGAAAAAGGAACAACAGAAAAAGATTGTTTTTCGCAATCTGTGAAAAAAATGACTGCCCACGTGGTACCTCCCCCTCCCCCAATATCCCATTGCAGCCTCATATTTCCCTGGTAGTCTAATGGTCCTTCCCCCTCCACCAATGTCAAATCGCCATCCCCATATAAAAATATATATTTCCATAGTAGTCCAGTGGTTCCTCCCCTTCCCCTGACATCTGAACTCCGTCCCTATATAAAAATATCTATTTTCCTGGTAGTCTGGTGGTCCCTCCCCCTCCCTCAATGTCTCATCACTGTCCCCCTATAAAAATATCTATTTCCCTGTTAGCCTAGTGATCCCTTCCCCCTCCTCCGATGTCTGATCGCTGTCCCATTAAGTTAATAATAAAATTGCCTGGTAGTTTAGTGGTCCCTCCCCCCTCTTCTGATGTCTGATCTTCATCCCTGTACAAAAATATCTATTTCTCTGGTAGTCTAGTGTTCCCTCTCTCCTCCCCCAATGACTGATCACTATCCGCTTATTCCCAAAAATATTCTTTGGTAGTCTAGTGGTTCTATCCACATCCCCAATGGCCAATCCTCCTCCCAGTATTGTTTTTATTTTCCAAAGTTCCCTGGTAGTCTTGGGTTTGTCAACCCTAACACTCACCCCATTCTCCTATACTGCACCCATATTAGCTTATTTACTCATGGAATGGGGGTGAGCATTAGGGCTGACAACCCCAAGGCACTCCCCATGTGTCTGTTTCTGTGTGCAGGTGGGGGTGGCATATTAGGGTTGGAAACCCTAACAGCACATTTCCCAGCTTTTATCACTGCAACCCTAACTGATGCATTTACAAAGTATTTTTTTTTCCAAAGAGTTATACAGGCATGGTAGTGCATGTATATTAGGATTTAGGAGGCACTTCAATGTTAAACCTCAATTTTTGCACCTTAATAACTTTGGTCCCGTTCAATCGATTTACATGAAATTTGGAAAACTCAGCCTTTGTTCCAGGATCTCTTCATGCTGAAAATGTCATATAGATTGGTTCAGTTGGAGCAAACTTACAAAGGTGCAAAAAATGTAAAAGTCTCCATTTTTAGGACTTTTTTTTTCTCATCAATAAGTTAAAAACTAGGGCCCGGATATTTAGAAGGGTTGCACATGGTGCAACACAGTTGCACCATGCGCAACCCACTGATGCACTCAGGCACAATATTCAAATGGGGATTGAGCCTGGCACAAATCCCAATGTGCAGAAGCGCATCAGTAATGTATGCGGCTCAGGTTGGGGGGGCATGCCCATGCATACTCTGCACATCCCAATATTCAGCCCGGGATGTGCTGAGCCCATGCATGCGTAACCCCTACCTGTGCTGCACACAAGTGAGCTAAAATAAAAAGGAGCAACAGCTGGCTGCCCACAGGTGAGCTGCCATATTGCAGGGCGCAACACGGCAGCTGTCACCTGTGGGTGGCCACTCGAGCTCCTGCTGCACCTTCATGGCAAAGCCCCCCATACCCAATCGTGGGCATACATAGACAAAGGATAGTCCCATATCCCTGGTGGTCCAGTGGACCGCTCGCAACCCAATCACAGGCAGAAGTTGTAAAAGTAATTGTCCTATATCCCTGGTGGTCCAGTGGACTGTGTCCAGCCCAATCACGGGCAGAAGTATGAACAAAACCCCTCCAATATCCCTGGTGGTCCAGTGGACCGCATCCAGCCCGATCGCGGGCATCAGTGATACAATATCAGACACCAAGCCAACCCTGCTGGTCCAGCGGTACCCCCTCCCCACCTGCCCACTGAGCCCCACCACCCCACTCCCCCTGGTCAGCGGCGGGTGGCAGGTCCCCACCCATATGCTGCCCCACCACCCACCAACTGACACCATACAGTAGGGCTGTACACTCATTGGTCCACAGCGTGGGCCAATGGGTGTGCAGCCCATACTGTACTACACAGTCCAGAATTGTGATTGGATCCATTCACAGTTCTGGACTGTGTAGTATGGTACAGGCTGCATGCCCATTGGCTCCCACTGTGGACCAATGGGCATACAGCCCCACCATACAGTGTCAGTCGGCAGGCAGCTGGGCGGCATGCAGGTGGGGAGCTGCCGCCTGCCGCTGACCGGGGGGAGTGGGGTGGTGGGGCTCAGTGGGTGGGTGGGGAGGTGGGTATCGCTGGACCACCAGGGATGGCTTGGTGTCTGATATTGTTATCACTGATGCCTGTGATCTGGCTGGACACAGTCCACTGGACCACCAGGGATGTAGAAGGAGTATTTGAAATGTACTCCTGCCCGTGATCGGGCTGCAAGAAGTCCACTGGGCCACCAGGGATATCGGACGTTTTCATATTCTACATATGCCCATGATCGGGCTTGCAAATGGTCCACTGGACCACCAGGGATATTGGACGATTATTTTATTCTACATATGCCTGTGATCGGGCAGTGGGGCACATTACCGCGATGTGCGGGGGCATCGGTCCCCGATGGCGGCTGCCTGACAGGGCGCCAGGCGCAAGTCACCAGGGATCAGTGCAGCTGCATGCAAATGGGGCCACAATGACATGCAAATGGCCCCATTTGTGCCTTGCATACATTATGGCCCCATTTGCATGTGCACTTTTGAATATTGCGGTTGTTGCGCCTAGCGCAACGGAACTTGCGCTAACGCATCCCATTGCTCCACTCTGGTCACTTGATCTGACGCATTGTCACTGCGCCATGTGCACTGCGGGTGGCCAGGATGCAATATTCAATGATACTGTGCCATGGCACAGCTCCGTTGAATATCATCCCATCAACGCCCCTGCGCAGGCAAGTTGCGCTGCACTCAAGCTTGCGCCACAGCCTGGCGCAGTCTGAATATCCGGCCCTAGGAGGATTTGAACCCTGAAACTTTCAGGTTTGATAGAGTTTTATTCAAGATAGATGCTTTTGTGCTTTTTAGGTCTGGCAGTTAAGTACTGTAGCTTTTAAATTATTTAAGAAAGAAATCCATTTATAAGCATCTGCAGTTTAAAAAATCAGCTTTCTCTAGATAGCTGAATTTCTGTGACAACAGCCAGTTGCACTATATATCACGGCTGCCATTTAATAACAAAGTACAGCTGTGTCATATAGCAACCTCATGCTGTGTCATGACTCATCTGGACCTGCTGACTGTGCTCTGCCGTATAATAAAATGTATCTGCACACCAGGGACCCCAATCCCCGATGACATTTTGTTTAGTTAGTTATTGGTTAGCTAGTTAGTTAACTAGTTAGTTAATTATTTTGTATAGTCCTTCCTCCACTGCCCTTATCTGCACACTGGGGGGGGCCCAATCCCCCCAATCCCCAGTGGCAGTTTAATTATTCTTTTTTGTGTGTGTGTGTAATCCAAAACCGGGATGCCCACCTCCGGTGTTGGATGGTCCTTCCTTCAATGCCTAACAACTATCTGTACAATGGGGGCCCAGTCCCCGGTGGCAGCTTATTAAACAGTATGTATTTATATATATATATATTCTCCTGTTGTTGCTCCCCAGCCCCAAGCTCATTTTCATAGGTTGTTGCTGACATCAGGGGTGCCCAGTCCTCTGTGTTGGTGTGCCCTCACACAAGTAGTGTGGGACACTTGGAAGCCCACACCCGGTGTCCTGAAGTGAGTTATTATACCTGTACCTGCAAAAAAGAAAATGGTCCCCCAACATCTTTTTTTACCTGAAAAAAAGAAAACTGCCCCTTGTCATCACCGCTGCCCCCCTTCTCCAATCCTGACCCTCCCGCTGAGTACCCACCATCCCACACCCCCTAACCTTACCCTGTTCTTACCACCGGAGGTTGAACACTGTCATCCTCTGTGGACCGAGACATGTCTGCACTCTTCAGAGCTGAACTGTGAACTAAGGGAATAAAGGTAAGTGCCATATAAATTTTTTCAATCATGATTGAACTTATGTTCATAACTTTGCCATTTTTAGGAATTTCTTCACCAAATTTTCAACATGGCCTTTTTGGGACCCCACCTCATGCACACAGGCACTGTCATTTCATTAATCAGGCCTGGAAGGTGATTTTGCAATCGCTGCACAAATTCACATTTTCGGATCAAATATGGAATTTCACCACCAGTGTTCATGAGGTGGGGTCCCAAAAAAGTCTATGTTGAAAATTTGGTGAACATATCCCAAAACATGGCTGCGTTACATGCATTCATTGAAATTTTTCAACACATGCACATAACTTCAGTAATTTTCAATATTTTTACTCCAAATCTTCAGCATAGCCATGCTTTCACACCACCTCATTAACAGTACAGCTGTCATTTTTCACATCCTGTCCAAAATGTGTTTTTGTACCTATGACGAGGAATGGCTTTTCAGCGTGGATTTGAAAATGTTCTCCTATGGGGTTTTTGCGGCGGGGTCGTAAGAAGACTACTATATTTGTCGACCTCGCTAAAGCATTCAACACTGTCTCCTACCCCTTGCTAATAACTAGCCTCTCGAATGCCGGCCTCACTGTCTCAGCTACTAAATGGTTCAGTGCCTATCTCTCAGGAAGAACACAATCAATAGGAATTGCGGATGCTACATCCCCGCTTCTCCCCGTGACTACTGGTGTCCCCCAAGGATCAGTCCTTGGCCCCATCCTGTTCTCAATTTTTCTCAACAACCTGCCTCAAATCTGCACAACTTCATCTATACACATGTATGCCGACGACACTGTCCTGTTCGCCTCTGGCTCCTCCCCGGATGTAGTAGCTTCCAACCACCAGGCTGATTTCAATAAAGTTCAGCTCTGGTTCAGTTCGCACCAACTTGCACTCAATGCTAAAGAGACTGTTACCATGTCCTTTGGCATGCGACAGAGGCTGTCCCAACTCCCCTCACTCCCATCCTTCCACACACTGGATGGGACTACCCTGGAGGACGTTGCTTCCTTCTGTTATCTAGGGGTATGGCTCAACCACCACCTTACATTCTCTGATCATGTTGATGCTATCATAAAACAACTATGCCCCAAGCTAGGTGCCCTGTACAGGAACCACTCTTGCCTCCCTTTCTCGGTTAGGTGGGAACTAGTGCAGAAGATGATCCTTCCCTTGTTTGACTACTGTGACATAGTATACAGCACAACACCTAAAGCCACCTTATCTAAACTAGACCCCCTTTTCAACGCCTTCTGCTGCTTCACCCTCAATGGCGCCCCCGCTCCCACCACTGTGATCTCTACCATTGCTTCACCTTCCCCTCCCTCGAAAATCGACACCTACTGCACTGCTCCAAGTTTGACTCAAAATTCTGGATTGGCACCCTCCTCTCCTACCTCTCCTCCTCACTGTTGTCGGCTTCCACTCTACCTCACTCACACCGATCCCTTGACACCTGTCTACTAAATATTCCCAGTCATAAGACCTCAGCTGGAACAACAACCTTCTCGTACCATTTCCCAAAACTCTGGAATGCTCTCCCCCTCAAATCCATCACTCCTCCTCTTCTACCTATTCCTTATTAGCTGCACTGGCTAACTACCTCACGGTAAACTGTGCCTGCACTCCTTAATAAATGGCTCCCTTCCCCTACCACTTCCCATGCCTACCAGCAGCATGCCCTACACTGGAAGCTGGCTTATACATCCAAAGGCACTTCTCACCTCTTGCACTTCTGCCTCTCTCTGTCCTGCCTAGGCTGTAGTTTTCTGCAGCAATCTGTGCTCCAAGTAGGTAGGTTGTATGTCTGAACTTGCTGTATACACTGGTGTATGCTTTTTACTGAATGTTTCACCAGTGCTGTAACCAAGCAATTCCAAGCTACAGTACATCTGTTTAATGTATCTCAATTGTGTAAGTAACTCTGTACATCTATTTAATGTATCTCTATTGTGATAATCTGCTTGTTATCCTCCCTGTGTACCCCTTCCCCCCAGGTCGCATGGGGAGATGAGCATAATTTTGCTCAGTGTGCCTTTCCTGGTGAAACAATTATTTATTTGCTTTTGGTAACCGGGTAAGTGCACTAGGCATAGAGATGCCTATTTTCAGGCATGACCTGGGAGAATACAAATGAGAAAAAAAATACATAAGCTGTACAATGTGCGCAGCACAAGGAAGAGATAATTAAAATGGAATTTAGTGCAATACAAACAATTGACAATTGCAATAAATAAATAAATGTTGAAAGTTTGGGGTCAAAATATTAAAAAACAAAGAATTTATTAAGTAACATTGTTTGCAGGGATGTCCGTTGCACCACTGGGAAACATGCTGCTTTACCATGCCAGTGAGCTGAGTTTAGGTGTGAACTCCATGAGCCAGATTAATGGGGCAAGGCTAATGGGGAAGGTACCACAGCATGCAGCACCAGCCCCAGCCTGGGTAAGGATGGAGCAGTGTTTTGGTGCAGACGCCACACCCTGTGGTGGGTCAAGGAACCTCACCCACAAGAAATTGACATGTGTGCCGGGGCCTGCTGGGCCCATGCACTGGGTCAAGATTGTCTTTAGTATTGTATTTATCTCATTCAGCACAGGTCCTAAAGGGACCTGTGGAAATTAGGATACAATTTCACTAGCAGAAAAAGAAGGGAAATTCTTTCCAAAAAAAAAAAAAACTAGGTTAATGCTGACATTAGGGCTGTGAAACACAAAGTACACAAAAAAGGGAAATTAAAAACATTAGGGATTTGGGTCTTGGGAGTATTGGCAAATCAATGATGGGGTCTTAGGGTTGTCAACCCTAATGCCCACCCACTCACCTGATCAGACAAGGTCAAATGTGATGTCCTCATGCAGAACCCATGGGGCCCTGTGTGAAGAAAGCAGCAACAGATTATGTTGGCCATACTGTACCACTATGAGGCACTAGTTTTCAGCTGTATCTTGTGCTTCAGACAGCAGGTTATGCACAGGGGGATGAGGTGGGTATTAGGGTTGACAACCCCAAGTAAAACCCCACCACTTGATTTGCCAAAACTCCAGAGACCCAAATCCCTAATCTTTTTCATTTCCCTTCTTTGTGTTCTACAACCCTAATGTCTTCATTAATGTAGTTTTTTGCAAAATATATATATGTGTGTGTGTGTGTGTGTGTGTGTGTGTGTGTGTATATATATCTATATGTGTGTGTGTGTATATATATATATATATATATATATATGTATTATGGTAACATGGTAGTGCTACCATAGTTAGGGTTGAGTACCCCATTTAAGGTTAAATTGTGACATTTTGCACTATAATAACTTTGCCACCGTTCAACAGGTTTGCCTGAAATTTGGCAGGCATGGGGCATGACCATGGATCTTGGGATCTGCCAACTTTTGTACTGGTTGGATATACAGCTGCAGAGTTATTAAGGGACATTCCGGAGCACAATTACGTTTTTTGGCACATTCTTTCTCATGCCTACAGGTTGCACAGTTTGTGCAACCAGTCAAAAGTCTTCAGGGAACATGGGGCCAGGGTCCCCGATGTGCCTTTTGAAGATTTCATGAAAAAATATTGAACAAGTTTTCCATTATAGTCAATGGGAAAAGTTAACAAAAAATTCGACAGTGCCGCAAATGCAGTTTTTAGTATTGCAAATGACCCCTGTAGTATCATGAGTCAGCCATTTTTTTTTCAGTTATTGATCACAGAAATGTTTGGCATTTAAAACCAGAACCATCTAGGGACACAATTCTTTTTGTGGTCACCTTGTCAGACCCTGAGGGTGCTAGGCATGTCTTTATTTTGGGCTTAAACACCCCAGAAATATGTTTTTGAAATTTTTGAGAAAAGTAGTGGGGTTTTTTTGTGAAACTGTAGCAAATCATGACACTACTTTGCAACACTATGGCCAAAATGACAGTACTTCTTTGCCACCCTGCTGCAAAAGAACAGTTTGGTCTTTTGGGCCGAAATTTGGAGGGAAGACAGCCAACATCCCACAGATGTGCCTTTTTGGGGATTTGGTGACAAAATATTACAGGGATGCAAAGTTATGGTACTCAGAAGTTGACGCTTTTTCCCATAGACTAACATGGAGACGTACGCTGCGCCATTCGGGGCCCGTATCTCGGAAACGTTGCAAGATACAGAATTTTCATCAGAAAAATGCTTAGCCCCCAAGAGGGCTAAGCACTGAGTGCAAACCTAGCCAGGAAAGTCATGAATCATGTGAAATTTTTATTTTTTTCTCATGCTGTAGGGTGCCTGAGATATAAGCAATTTAGTATTCCAAGAGCTCATGTTGTGGTCCAAGGCCCATTGTTATGTATACAGTACATTCTTTGCAGTCACTGTGTTTCTCTATGCAGCTGTTGGTGAAAACCAGGGTGCACACTCCAGTTACTGTTATGCTTAGCATTTCCACTTGCATTTCCATACCCATTTGTGTTAGCGTTAATGTGTACGCCACCCTGTCCGTTACCATTTGCATTTTTGTTTGCGCTTGTGTTTCCGTTACTCTTGCCATTTGCATATCTACTACTGTTTGTGTTTGCATTTCGGTTTGCGTCACCGTACGCATTACCATTTGTGTTTGCAGCTGCCCTTCCGTTTGCATTTCTGTTTGTGTTTCCTTTTGCATCATCATTGCTGTTACCATTACCATTTGCATTTCCAGTTGTGTTACCGTGCCCATGTGCATTACGGTTTGCATTTCTGTATGCACTTGCATTTGCGTTTCTGCTTCCTTTGGTGTTATTTTTGCTGTTACCATTACCATTTGTGTTTACAATTGCAGTACCGTGACCTTACGCGTTACGGTTTGCATTTCCATATGAGCTTGTGTTTGCATTTCTGTTCCCTTAGGTGTCATTGTTGTTGTTGCCATTACCATTTGCATTTACAATTGTGGTATCATGACCATGCGCGTTACCGTTTGCGTTTCTGTACACGCTTCCATTTGTGTTTCCGTTTCTGTTTCCTTTGGCATTATAGTAGCTGTTATCATTATCATTTGCATTTACAGTTCAGGTACCGTGACTGTGCACATTACAGTTTGTGTTTCCATATGCATTTGCGTTTGCATCTCCGTCTGCTTTACTGTTCGCTTTGGTGTCACTTTACGCTTACGTTACTGTTACCGTTTGAGTTACCATTTACGTTTCCATCACCATCTGCATTACCGTTTGTGCTTGCATTTCTGTTGTGGTTACCATTACTATTTGAGGTAAAATCACATGGTGGGAGCGGGGGCCCAAAGGGCCCTGCTCCCACCTTCACATTTCATTCACTATTTATAGTCCTCATTCTCAAAAAGAAGGGAAATTCATGGCAAAAAACTCCATTTAATGCATCACTTAGGGTTGTTCCACAGAGACAAAAGCAAGGAAATTCGATGTTTGGGTTGAAACTCCCCCTTGGACACCACCTCACCCCACCCCAACCAGCATTGGGGTGTGTGTTGGGGTCATTGATCCTAACTCTCACCCCATTCTCCTATAGTTCACCCCCTCAGCTTCTTTACACATGTGATGGGCTGAGAGTTAGGACTGACTACCCCAATGTGCACCCCGATGCTGGCTGGGAGGCGGGATGGGTCCAAGGAGGGTTTTCAACCCTAACATCAAAGTTCCTTGCTTTTGTTGCTGTGAAACAACCCTAACTGATGCATTAAATGAATTTTTTTTGCCATGAATGTATCTATCTATATCTATAACTCTCTCTCTCTCTATATATATATACACATATAGATATAGATTTAGATATAGATATAGATATAGATATAGATATAGATATAGATATAGATATAGATATAGACATATATATATTCATGGCAAAAAATCTGTTTAATGCATCAATTAGGGTTGTTCCACAGTGGCAAAAGCAAGGAAATTTGGTGTTGAGGTTGCCACCCCTTGCACCTCAAGCCCACCCTGTCTCCACCCACAGGCAACGGGGTGTGCATTGGGGTCATCGGCCTTAACTCTCACCCCATTCCATGTGTAAATAAGCTGAGGTGGTGCAGTACAGGAGAATGGGGTGAGAGTTAGGACCAACAACCCCAACGCGCACCCCGGTGCCTATTGGTAGGGGCAGGGTAGACATGGGGTGCAAGGTGTGGCAACCCTAACATCGAATTTTGTTGCTTTTGTCACTGTGGAACAAACCTAACTGATGCATTAAACAGAGATTTTTGCCATGAATTTCCCTTCTTTTTGAGAATATGCACTATAAATACTGAATGGAATGTAGTGGTTCACTGCGCAAAAACTGTATGACCGACTGAAATCAAAATTGGTAAATGAAGACAGATTCCATACCACAACACGTATAACAAATGTTATCTGAATCTGTTCAACAGTTGCACAGCGTCACACCAGGAAAAATGCGCAGGAGTGCCAAAAAGAACATTTTTGCCACTTCACTACACAAGAACCATATATCTGTCGGAACCAAAAATTGTTAAAAGAAGACATGTACCACAGCACACCATATGTCCAAAATTGTGTGCACATCCATTCAACGCTCGCACAGCACCATGTGCAAACAACATAACATGCACAATTCAGCAACCGTAAGTGACTGTGACCCCAAAATTGTCATGGTCAAAGATCTACTATAAATCTTTGTACTTTCTAAATGCCAGGCACATTGGACACACAATTCAAAAGTTATTGAAGCATAATGAAGCAAATTTTCATTCGTCGGAGTGGCATAATTCTGCACCTGTTAATGTTTTAGATACTAAACCACTGCAAGGCACCTCTGTACCACTAGAGCTACCTATGCTACAAATTTTAAGCCAGTAGCACCATGCAGAATGCTATGCACAAAACATTAACTGCATCACGCAATATCTCTGCAGCAAATTATTTTCCAACATGTAAACAGCATTATTCACATCTCCATAACATCCACTCAACACCCTCCAAATTTCATGTGAAAAGACCAAACCATTCCAGAGATATTCAATTTTTATGTTTCTGCACTTTTAAGAAGTCTTCCACCACAAAATGGTGGAAATCACAGCCTTAAATGCACTAAAATGGCAGACCTGGCAGCTGAAAAATCTGTAACCTAGAGGGAAGGCAACTTCAAATGGCAATAACTCTGGAACGGAACAACATTTCTTCACCAAACAAAACTTACATGTTCCCTGAACAAAGGTATTTCTACCTTGCAAGTTTCAGACCAATCAACCACACAGAGGTTGCACTATGTATCAGAGAAGACAGTGCAGAAAAATAGCAAAAACAATGTTTTGCACTGCACTACACAAACACATAAACACAAACAGTAACATTAACACAAACGGTGATGGCAGCAGTGAGCTAAAAGAAAATAGTAACACTAACAGTAATACAAATGCAAGTACAAACAGTAATACACATGGTGACGCAAACAAAAATGGTAACGCAAATGCTAACAGCAATGCAAACGCAAACGGTAATGAAAACAGTCATGAAAATGCAAATGGTAACACAAACGCAAACAGAAACACAAACAGTAATGGCAATGGTGATGCAGAAGGAAACAGTAACACACTTGACTACAGAAATGCTACCAAAAGTGCAAACGCTAAGGCCAGTGGGAAATGCAAACTCAAATGGTAATGAACACGCAAATGGTAATGGTAATGCAATTTGAAATGCAAACGGTTACAGTAATACCAGTGATTACACCAAAGGAAACAGTCATGCACAATTTATCAACCATATGTGCCAGTGACCTGAAAATTGTGACAGTCAAAGATCTATCATAAATCTCTGTATGTTCCAAATGCCAGGCAAATCACATACATGGTTCAAAAGTTATTGACACATAATGAACCAAATATTCATTTGTCAGAGTGGCATAATTCTACACCTGTTAATGTTTTAGACACCAAACCACTGCAAGGCACCTCCGTACCACTAGGGCTACCAGTGCTATAAATGTCAAGGCAGTAGCACCATGCAGAATGCTATGAGCAAAAAGTTAAATATGTCATGCAGTATCTCTGCAGCAAATTATTTTTACAATGTGTAAACAACATTATTCACATCTCCAGGACATCCACTCAACACCCTCCAAATTTCATGTGAAAAGACCAAACTGTTTCAGAGATATTCAATTATTATGTTTCTGCACCTTTAAGAAGTCTTCCACCACAAAATGGCGGAAATCGTGGCCTAAAATGTGTTAAAATGGCAGACCTGGTTGCTGAAAAATCTGTAACCGCGAGGAGGGCCCACTTCAAATGACAATAACTCTGGAACAGAGCAGCATCTTTTCACCAAACAAAAACTGACATATCCCTTGAACAAAGGTCTTTCTACCTGGCAAGTTTCAGATCAATCAACAACAGACTGGCTGTGCTATGCTTCATGGAAGATAGTGCAGAAAAATAGCAAAAACATAACGTTTTACACTGCACTACGCAAATGCAAAAACACAAACGGCAATGTTTATGCAAACGGTGATGGAAACAGTGAGGTAAAAGAAAATAGTAATGCTAATGGTAACACAAACACAAGTGCAAATGGTAACGTACACAGTGATGCAAACGGAAATGATAACGCAAACGGTAAGGGAAACGCAAGCACAAAAGTAAATGAAAACAGAAATGGTAATGCAAACGGTAATGCAAATGCTAACAACAGAAATACAAATGGTAATGAAAACAGTAACGCAAACACTAACGGCAATGGAAACACAAATGCAAATGGTAACGAAAACAGCAACAAAAATGCAACCGGTAACACAAACACAAACAGAAATGTAAACGGTAATGGCAACGGCAACACAGAAGAAAAAAGGAACGCTATCGAAAACGCAAATGCTAAGGCCAATGGAAACGCAAATGCAAATGGTAATGAACACACAAATGGTAACAGTAACACAATTGGAAACACAAACAGTTACGGTAACACCATCAATGATACCAAAGGAAACAGTAACGCAAACGCAAATGCAAGCACGTACACAAATGCAAATGGTAACTCACACAGTGATGTGAAAGTAAAAGCAAAAAAAAACAGTAACAGAAATGCAAATGGTAACAGTAACGCAAATGCAAATGCATGTGCAAACGCAGAGGGTAACGCACACGGTGTTGTAAACGGAAACGCTAATGCAAACAGTTATGGAAATGCAAGCAGAAATGCTAATGATATCAGTAACGCAAACGCACACCCTTTTTTTCCCCAAAAAGGTGCATTCAGAAACACAGAGAATACAGAGAATATAAGCATAATAATGGCCCTTGGATCAGAAAATGAGCACTTGGAATACTAAATTCCTTATATCTCAGGGAACCATATGATGTAGAAAAAAATTTAAACTCACATATTGTTTATGACTTTCCAGGCTAGTTTTGTACTTAGCCCCCTAGTGGAGGACTAAGCATTCTTCAGACAAAAAGTCCATATCTCAAACCATTTTCAAGATACGGGCCCTGAAAGGCACAGCAGATGCCGTAATACATAAATACATAGACAGTGTCAGCAGATAAGGGCCTACGGCCCACCCAGTCTGCCCATTTGAGCTTGTAAGTTCACTTTATGTTTTCCTAGAAGTCTGTTGCTCCTTAACCCTGATCTCCAGAATTCCTTTATGTCTATCTCATGCATTCTTAAATCCTGTGTTTGTTTCAGCCCCCATCACTTCCTCTGGCAGGGTGTTCCACTTGTCCACCACCCATTCTGTGAAGAAATTCTTCCTCACGTTTCCTCTTAATCATCCACCCTCCAAGTTCATCCCATACCCCCTAGTCCTGGAACATCTTTTTCACTTAAAAATAGTGTATTCCTGCACCCTGTTCCTCCCTGTAAGATACTTGTATGTCTCTATCACATTCCCTTTCTCCCTCCTCTCCTCCAGGGAGTACATATTCAATTCCTTCAACTGGTCCTCATAGGACTTGTGATGCAATCCATGTACCATCTTTGCTCCTTCCTCTGAACCTTCTCTACCGTGTCTATGTCCTTACATAAGTAAGGTCTCCAGAACTGTATACTGTACTCCAGGTGGGGCCTCACTAGTGTCTTATATAGTGGAATTATGACCTCTCTTTTCCTGATGGTGATGCCCCTGCCTATGCATCCCAGCATCCTATTTGTTTTACCTGCTGCCTTGTCACACTGTTTCCCCTACCTTGAGGTTATCAGAGATGATAACCCCAAGATCCCTTTCCTAGTTGGTGCATGCTATATCCTCACTCCCCAACTGATATATTGTGCCAGGGTTTTTGTGCCCCATATGCATTATCTTGCACTTCTTTGCAATGAATTTCAACTGCCAAACCCTGACTAGTCTTCACATTTCAGCAGGTCCCTTCTCATTCTGTCTACATCCTCTGGTGTATCTACTCTGTTACAGAGCTTTGTGTCATCAGCGAACAGGGAAATTCTGCCTTCTAGGTAATGTTAGCCTATGGGAAAAACTGTCAACTTCAGAGTGCCGTAACTTTGCAGCCCTCTAATATTGTGTCACCAAACCACCAAAAGGCACATCTGCGGGATGTTGGCTTTCTTCCTATCAAATTTCAGCCCAAAAGACCAAACTGTTCTTTTGAAGCAGGGTGGCAAAGATTCCCTACTGTTTTGGGCATAGTGTCTCAAGGTACTTTCGCAAATCATGACACTTTTGCAAATAAAATCATGAAAGTGTCAGATATTTGAAAGTATTTTGTGACACTACTATTTACAAAAATTTAAAAAACATATTTCTGGGGTGTTTTACCCCCCAAAAAAGACATGGCTAGCATCTTCAGGGCTCGACCAGGTGAACACAAGAAGAATTGTGTCCCTAGAGGGTCCCAAATTTAAAAGCCAAGCATTTCTCTGTCCACCAACTAAAAACAAGATGGCCAATTTGCAACACTACAAGGGTCATTTGCGAAAGTAAAAAGTGCAGTTGCGACATGTTTGAATATTTTGTTAACTTTTCCCATAGACTATAATGGGGAATAGTTTTTTTTGAATAACTTTTGAACTGTTTAATATTTTTTCATGAAATCTTCAAAAGGCACATTGGGGTCCTTGGCTGCATGTTCTCGGAAGGTTTCACACTGCTCATGCAAATCATGCAACCTGTAGGTGCAAGCAAAGAAACATGCAAAAATGTCTAATTTATGTGCCTTTGGTGCACTGTAGCTCTGCAACCAAAGAAGTGATCATAACGAAATGTGTCAAGTGCAGAGACCTTTAGTACAAGACCATGCATTTCAAATTTCGGGCAAATCCATCATACGGTGGCAAAGTTATTAAGCTGCCAAATTTCATATTTAACCTTAAATGGGGTACTCAACCCTAATTATAGTAGCACTACCGTGCCTCTATAATATATATATATACTGTATATATATATATATATATATATACACTCACACACACACACACATATATATATTCCATGCCAAAAAAAAACTGCATTAATGCACCATTAGGGTTCTAGCAACAAAAGTTGGGAAATGAGATCTTAGGCTTCTCAACCCTAAGAACCCACTTCCACCCTGCATGCAGGAACAAGTGTAAGGGGTGTGCCTTGGGACTGCAAACTCTAATGCTCACCCCATGCTCTTATTCTATGTCCATGTTAGCTAACTTAGTCTTATAATGGGGTGAGCATTAGTGTTTGCATCCCTAAGGCACACCCCTCACACCTGCTCCTGCATGGAGGGTGGGGGTAGGGTCTTAGGGTTGGGAAGCCTAAGATCTCATTGCCCGTTTGTCACTAGAACCCTTATGGTGCAGTAATGCAGTTTTGTGCATAGTATATTATATATACTGTGGACTGAAGGATGATAGGCTGCATGGCTTCATGAATGGGATGTCATGTCAGATGAACCTGAAAGAGTTCTTTAGTTAGGTGATGCAGGTGGCTGACCAATGGGGGGGCAGTGGACAGAGAAGCCAGAGAGTGGTGGTAAATGGGGTGCATTCCAAAGTGAGGGGGCAATGAGTGGGGTGCCACAGGGGTCAGTGCTGAGACCCCTTCTTTTTAATATATACAGCAGTGATTTAGCGGAAAGTCTGGAGAGAAGATTCCTTGGAAAGAAGAGCCCATTCACAGATGATATGAAAATCTGCAATAGAGTCAGCACCCCAGAGGGAGTTGAGACCAGGAAGCATGACCTGGAAATTCTAGAGGGGTGGTCAGAAACTTGGCAACTAAGGTTCAATGCCAAAAGGTGTTCTGTGATGCACCTGGGATGTAAAAACCTGTGAACAGCTTACACCCTAGGAGGGGGGATGAAATTAAAAAAACAGAGCAGGAGGGGGATCAGGGGATAATAATATCAAGCAAACTTAAGGTGGGTACCAGCCAGTGTAGCAAGGCAATGGGGAAGGCAAATGGAATGTTGTCACGCATCGGGAGGGGCATAACTAGAAGAAAGAGGGAGGTTCTGATGCTACTTTACAAGGCCATGGTGAGGCCACACCTGGAATACGGGGTCCAGTTCTGGAGACCACACCTATGTAAGGAACATTGAGGGGATGGAGAGGGTTCAGAGAAGAGCAGCCAAGATGGTGCAAGGTATGCAAGGGACACCATAGAAACAGAGGTGAAGGGAACTGTATCTGTGCTCATTGGAGACTAGGAGAGAGAGGGGAACATGATTGAAACTTTTAAGTATGTGAAGGGGATCAATGAGGTGATGGAGGGGAGCTTATTCAGAAGGAGGGGGGCTAGAACTAGAGGGCATAGACTAAGACTGGAAGGAGGAAGCTTTAGAGGCAATGTGAGGGGTTGATTCTTCACAGAGAGGGTGGTGGAGGCCTGGGATAAACTACCAGAAGAGGTGGTGGGGGCCAAAATGGTGGAGGGATTCAAGAGGGCATGGGACAGGCATATGGGGTTGGAAAGTGGGGAGATGGGAAGGACCCGAAAAAGTGGAGATAAGTAAGGAGAGGGGGAAAAAGGGCAGACTAGGTTAGCCGGTGAGGTCCTTTTCTGCCATCAGATTTCTGTGATTCTGTGGGATCAATTAATGAAATGAGATGCCAGTGTTTATGATGTGGGGTCCCAAAAAGCCCATGTTGAAAATTTGGTGAAAAAATTCCTAAAAATGGCCAAGTTACACATGATCATTGAAATGTTTCTATACACACATGTAACTGTAGTAATGTTTAATGTCTTCACTCCAAATTTTCAACGCAGTAATTTTTTCACACCACCTCATGAAGAGTACAGCTGTCATTTTTTCACATCCTGCCCAAAATGTGTTTTTGCTCCTGTGGTATGGAATGGTGTTTTGACATGGATTTGAACATTTTCACCTATGGGATTTACGAGGCGGGGTCATAAGAAGACTATGTTCAAAATTGGGGGGTCAAAATATGAAAAATTGCCAAAGTTACATTCACTGCAGTTTTGGTATGCCCACTCTTAACTTCCAAAATTTTAAATATTTTGACCCCAGATTTTCAACATAGTCTTCTTATTACCCAACCTCATATATGTCACAGCTGTCATTTTTCAAATACTGTCCAAAATGTGTTTTCACACCTGTGGTGCAAAATGCCATTGCAGTTGCACAGAATTATGTTTTAGTGATAATTTTATAAATTTTCTCTGTTGGATACATGTGCTGGGGTAATAAGATGGCTATGCTGATGATTTGGTCATGCATCTATGGAGGGATGGTTGCACAGTGTCCACTCCCACAGTAAAATAAGGAAAATCATGGAGCATGGGAGTGCAGAGCCCTTTGGGTCTGTGCTCCCACTGTGAGATAATGACAATTATAGAGGGTGGGAGTGCAGGGCCTGAAGGGGCCCTGAATTCACACAGACAAATAAGGATACTAGTAAACTATCTGAAAAAGTAAGGAAATTCATTGCAAAAAACTTTGTTAATGCATCAGTTAGGGTAGTTCATAAAGTGACAAAAGTAGGGAAATATTACGTTAGGGTTCCCAACCCTAACACCCCACACCCACCCTGAAGACACCAACAGGCATCAGGGGTGCCTTGGGGCTGTCAGGCCTAACACTCACCCCATTATCCTATACTGTACCCATCTCAACTTATTTACTTATGGAGTGGGGTGAGTGTTAGGTCTGATGACCCCAAAGCCCTCCCCCCATGCCTGTCGGTGTCTGCAAGGTGGGGGTGGTGTGTTAGGGTTGGAAACTCTAACGCCATATTTCTCTACTTTTGCCACTTTACTAACAACTCTGATGCATTAATGAAGTTTTTTGCAATGAATATATGTATATATATATATATATATATTTATTTATTATTATTATTTAGTTGTTTAACCAGGTATAGCACACTAAGCTGAAAGCTTTTTTACAGGAGCGACCTGGGAGCACAAGGAGGTTAAGTGACTTGCTCAGGGTCACACAGTATGCAAGTGGAGCTGTGGATTCAAACCCAGGTCTGGTCTGCTGGATGTCACCAAATTTGCAGCTCAGAGCCTTGAGACCACTGTGCTTACTGCCTCCATATATATATATATATATATATATATATATATATATATATATATATATATATATATATATATATATATATATATATAAATGATATACACACACACAAAAATGTATTCAATATAACGTTTCAAAATATAAACATACAAATATATACACAAACTAGTATCACCTCCACTATGGCCAACATACTGCATTTGTTTGTCAGCAATTAACTGATCTTTCTTTCATATTTCTTTTAACATATCAATAATAGACTAGTAGACAAAATCATAAAAGCAACTTACAGCCACTAGTGTTACAAACTAAACTGAGTAAATAGATGTTAAACTTAAATTCCCAGTGTCCTGTCACCACATATATTACCAGCATGAACACACAAACATCAAATGATTTGAAAACAAAACACATGTACTCGTGCTCATTACATAAAATATGAATTGAAACATTACACAGATATACACACATGCATTTGCACTGATTCCAATGTGTCTGTGAAATCTGAATTCAGCACTTCCTCCAAGTGAAATGCAGATCATAGTAAACCCAGGTAATGCACTCCTCAGACCGAAGAAAATACTGTGACACCCATATGAGTGTGTGTTTTTTTTTTACAAAGCATAGCATCTTTTTGTATCTTATTATATCATGGGCACCTAAAATACTACATTTTCATTGATCGAGATGCTTGTCTGGCCATGAGCAAATCTGCCCACAATCCATGCATCTAGTGCCAGCTGAGTGATGCACAAAACTGGCAATAACTATACTTTTTTAACTTTTGAAAACTCTGTTATGTCTGACACTTTTGTATTTAGAAACTAGCCTTGAACGACTTATATTTCAAAATACCAATTGACTTTAACTCTTGCAATGTTTTCCCTCACTAATTAAGCGATAAGGCACTCCAAGGTGTGTGTTGTTGTAATAATGTCAATCCGGGTAGATGAAGCACGAGCGAGTTTCAGGCTTCCACCACCCCAGAAGCAATGTTTTACACAATAACACACACCTTAGAGTGCCTTTTGCAATTATACAATGGCTCGATGTTATACAAAATAAAAAAAATAAAAAATATGTTTTTAGTAGGTTTTTTTTGTTTCTGAAGAGACAACAGTGATGAAAATGGTACAATAAGTCCATACAGTGATGTTACTGTGTAATGACATCACTGTCTCAGGCACTCACTGACCAATCAGAATACAGAAAATTTCCTTGCCATTGTATAATAAATCATAACCCACTGTTTCAATGCCATTCAATCATTCTGTACCACACATTTCTCAAAAATAAAATGAACAAAACTGCTTGCTGAGTTCACTGAAATGGCTCCCATGTTGCATATTTCTGTCCGTTCGCTCACCCGCACTGTTCTCCTTCACTTCACAGACCTCAAGCCCAAATAGCTTAACAGTATTGTACCTAAAATAAAATATGATTGATGCAAACACATCCTCCTAAAGCCAAATAATTGTGCAGTAAGATCTATATCTTGCACATAGCATCTCTCTCACTCACACTTGTCAATTTGTATCATGCACAGCCTTGCTCAGCCATTTACACTTGTTGCTTTCTCCCTCAGCTGCAGCTCTCAACACCACATTCAACTAACTAAAAGTATAGCACCAACATTATCTGCACAAGACTATTGTGGGTGGGGAGTGGCAAAACTTTGTTGCACTGTCCTGTCCTCAACATTGTGCTGTCCAATTCAAAAGCATGCAAAAGCTGACTGTTCTTCCTCACAGGGGGGTATGCTCCCACACATGGCACAGTATGAACAGCAGCAGAAACAGGCTGATCTCTCACTCTCTACATTCCTCATACTTACAATCTTTTAACAAAAAAAACAACTGCAGAACAGGGAAGGGGAGAAAGAAACAAAAAAAGACTTATGTTTCTTGACCTGGCTACTACAGCGGACAAGAGACTAATTTCTAAACAGTGGAAGGACATTTCAATAATATCAATAGAAAATACTTAAAAAAAAGTATGTGTCTATTTTTATTATTTTCCAAGATATAATTTTATAATAACAGTATGAAATCCAGGGTGTGGGATGTTGTGTGATTTATCCATTTCTAGTGTGGTGGCTTGTGGCCACATGACACAACACCACCAGATGTGGGTAAATCCTGCAACAACCCACACCCTGTTGTGCATTATTGCTTAAATATAGAAGAACAGACAAAATAATTCCTTGGCACAGGCAAGGAAGAGCCACTGGAAATTACAAAAGTATGTATGTGTTGCTGCCAAACACTAGAATGCTAGTCCACGTCAGAGACAATGCATGTGAGGGATGAAGCACAACAAAATCACCAGGATGCAGTCACTTCAAGTTAGTGATTTTTTTCTTTTCTTGTACTTCATGCAGGCTGATAGTAACCCTCAAGGTTTGTCTATTAATCAGAAGACATCTTCAGAAGATTGTCTAAATGCTGATTAAAAATACTATGGCCCAGATATTCAAAAGGGTTGCGCCATGCGCAATAGGGTTGCACCTGTGCAAGTCCAAAATTGCACCATTCTGCGATATTCAGCAGGAGGCAGTTGTGCCACTGAAAACATGCTGAGCAACAGCACAATGCAAATGAATGCATGCTGAACTGGAGGGGAGGAACCATGCATAAACTGCACAGCCTGACATTCAGTCAGGCTGTGCAGAGCTGTGCAGGTGCAACCCCCAACCTGCGCCTGCACAACTTTGAGCCCCAAAAAAAAGGATCAAGTTGAGGGCCATCCACAGGTGAGCTGCTGCATTGCAGGGCGCAACACAGCAGCTGCCACCTGTGGCTGGCCCTCAACCCACTCCCTGTTCCCCCCCTGCAACCTGATCGTGGGCAAGAGTGTAAGAAATGCCCCACCCCCCACTGGCCGAATCGCTGGCAGCAGAGTGTTTGCCCTCCCAACACATCCCTGGTGGTCCAGTAAGATAAGCCCGATCACAGGCAGCAAATGTTTAAACACACACCCCCAACACATCCCTGGTGGTCCAGTAAGATAACCCGATCGTGGGCAGCAAATGTTTAAACACCCTCCCCACCAGACACATCCCTGGTGATGTAGTGTCCCCACCCCACCCACCCACGAAGCCCCACCACCGCTCCTCCCCACAGCCGGGCGGTGGCAGCATCCCACCCGCCTGCCACCCCTCCGCTTCGCCGACTGATCAGCTGGGTAGGGCTGCACACCCATTGGTGCAGAGCAAGAGCCAATGGAGTGCAGCCCATACTGTACAAGGTAGTCCAGATTTGTGAATGAATATCGCTCCGGCCACACCCCTGCGCAACTATTTTGTGCAGCACAAGGGCTTGCACCACAAAATAGCGCAGTTTGACTATCTGGCCCCTATATATACAAAATAAAATGACTGTATTAAACTAAACTATTAAAAAATGCCAGTATGTGCAATTAAAAAGTATTTTTAGCACAAGGGAGGGGCAAACTAGAACTGCAGGCCACCCACATATTACTAGAATGGTCAGATTATCAGGAGCCCAGGTACATGACCAGGGCCAGATGGCCCGTACTAGAAGAGGAACCCACGCAGGAAGGGGGAGGAGGAAGAACAGGGCCAGGCAAACAGAGAGGAGACAATTGACCCAAACAGCCTAGACAGGGACCAAAATGGTACCAGTGTTCAACCTAAATTCAAGACATATGCCAGATACTGAAATGAATGTACTTTCAAAAGGACTTTCATTTGTTCCTACATCACTCTAAATATGTTTGGACTTGAATATGACATCCAGAAATGTGTCAGTATTAGGTCTTTAAAGTCTCAATTTCAAGAAGACCCATTAAGAGACAGCTACAAAAGAGACATTAAGAAAGTTTTAAAAATTAAATCCTCATATAAACCCCCCCCCCCCGGTGGGTAAGAATCCAATGGTAGAGACTTATGAAAATACCATCAGGGCAGAAATACAGTCATTATTCAGAACATAATAGGACTCCTAAAAAAGATAACATAAACAGAAGGGAAAGAACAGCATTAAATAACCTGCAATGGATCAATGTATCATTTTAAAACTAGTGGTGGTGGTATGGTAGTACTTGATTATGGACACTATCAAAGAATGTTTCATAGGTTGCTAGAAGATTATAAATATTGCAGACAGTTAGACAGGGAGCCAACACCAGAACTCAAAAGGGAATTGTCAGCATTGTTAGACAAATTGACTAACAATAACTAGTTTAAAGAACGGGAGGCAGATTAACTATGACAGGCCCAAGAATTTCTATTTTTTATACATAAGCCACCCCCCCCCACATCTAGCAGTACGGTGGTGAAAGTTCAAAGGAGAGGGGGCACTATACAGCAGAAAAGCCACATACCTGGTTGGTCTGTTTACCAGACCTTGGTGGAACTGGGGTGCCTTTGGACTTCTGGATTCTTAGCTGGTTGACAGGAAAAGTTAAGACCCTGTTCTTCACCTGCTTGACCTTGCCAACTTTGCCTCTGAGGCCTTTGCAGACAGTCTTCACCATGCAGACCTCTCATTGCCTTCACCCCCCCCCCCGGTCTTCCAGTTCTTAGGTCTGGGGACTATACAGAAGTGATACCCTAGACCCCTTTGCAGCACACCCTGGACACATAGAAACATAGGAGGGTCAGGGATGATGGAAGCATGCTGATGCAAGACGTTCATTCCAGGCTAGCTTGCTGAGAAGCCAGATCTCTCCTTCCTATGAGAAAGATGTATTGCTGTCGGGTTCTTCTAAAATTCATGTAAGTGCTCTCGCAGGACCTCTTCCACAATCTAACTCACACTTGAAAGCTGTAGAGTTGGGAAAGCCTTGGGAAAGTCTTGGTAAATAGAAAGCTAATTCAAAAGAGTGGAAAACTCTTGGCTTCCAGACAATTTTATGCATGCTGTGTATTAAGGGTGAAGTTGGATATGCCAGCAGGTGGAAAGCGATGGTTAGCCATTCTGCCAAAATTTTTGCAAGTGTGGGCATCTTCCGCAAGGTGAATTTTTTTTTTACTTCAGATTAGCAAAGTTGGAACAGCCTCGGCGAATAAATGAACAGTCCAAAAAAGCTAAAAACTCTTGGTTTCTAGACTGTTTTACTCTTTTTTGCATCGAGAGCAAGGCAGATATGCGACGGTATTGGAAGAAGAATGAATTCACCCGACCAACACAAACCTGTGTAGATGCAAACATGCTAGGCCACATCAAGCTATACCAGCCACACCAGAATTGTAGAGGTGGCTCAACTGCAATGAAGTAATTCTAGAAGACATCCTTCACTCTGTGAACTTGGACATTCACGCTGCTATGCGGACAGGGTAAAGTACAAGTAAAAGTTTGGTTTTCAATAAATAGGAACTGTCCGTAGAGATAAGGAGCTGGAACTCTTTGTAGACAAATGAAAGTTTGAGGCCGTATATTAAGAAAAAAGTGTGCAAAACCAGAAACATTTCTAAGACCTTGTTGATAGTTTTAAACAATAACTTTAAGAGGAGAGTCTGTGGCCATAGCACATAAATGAAGAAACAAACAAATGCAGGAAGCCTACCAGTCTCTCTATTCTCATAGTTTTTTTGGAAACAATAATGGACTGAGTGTTTCTGATGTTTCTTACTTCTTTCTGGTTTTAACAACAAATGGCTGTTAGATACATATGACTGGAGAATCTGTGGCCAACCATGTTGAGGTGTTATACAAATGTGCAAGAAGCATAGAGGTTTTCCCATTCTCTGTCTTAGTCTGGCTCATTTGCGTAGGAATTGAGTCTCACTATTAGATGGAGAGACCCACAAAGGTTGAGAACTGTCATGAATTGAGACATATAAGCTAATTTTGCATTTGGGTAACAAGTTTATAAAAATTACTTTGATGCTTCTAAATTTTTCATCCTGGAGTCAAGAAATTCAAGCAGGGGCATCCGGGAGCAAAATAAAAAAGAAATAGTGGACCAAAAACATCCAAACAAAAGGAAGGAGAGGACCTAATAAAACAAAATAGGTTGGCTAAGTTATTTAATAACTCTGCAACACAGATCAAAAAAGCAGATCAGGAAACTGTCAAAGAACTTCCTAAAGCCACACAGGGGTCAGGTACTGTCAAAAAGAAAATAAGACAGCATACATTACCATTTAAAAATTGTTATAAATTATCAGGCCTTAAAGGAATTAATATGGCTCCAAAAAGTCAACATAAGCAGGACAAAAAAAAAAGAAAGAAAAAGATAAAAAAGGTAATGATCCAGCAACTCAATATAAAAATGGACCTGCCACAGGAGATGAAAGCTCTGATCATAACAGTGGGGCAAAATCTGAACAAAATACTAATAAGGAGGCATGTACAGCAGGAACACCTCTAAAAGAGGGTCTGGGTCTGAGGCCTCCACATCCAAAGAACTACAGGAAGAAACTCCTTCCCCGTGGGCACAAAAACTCATGGATAATCTAACATCAGTTCAAACTGTGGTTTAAAAGTTACAACATGTACCAACTACACTAGAGGAAGTGAACTCTACAATGTCCAGAAAGGAAAAAAGCTGGAAGTAGAAGTAAAAAGGATAAACAATCTGGAAGCTAGACAATCTAAAAAAGAGGATGTGTTGTTACCAATTCAAAATCGCCTTAAAGGTTTAAAAAACAGCATAATAACACTAGAGAACAGATGAAAAGATCAAGAAAACACTCAAGATGGAAAAACATCAGAATTTATGGAATCTTAACAAGTTAGGAGAAAAATTCAAATATGGTAGACATTGTTAATGAACTGTTTTCCCTTTTACTTGGACAGGGACAATCTTTACCAATATTGGACTGAGTGCATTGGCTGTCATATAAAAAGGACAACACTTTCATGCCCAGTGATGGTCAAGTTTTTGACCTCAGCAGGAAAAGACAGTGTGATGCAAGCTTTCTGCAAAACTAAGAACTTCAAGTTTAAGGATCAGAACATTTACATAAAACATAATTTTTCAAAGAATGTATGGGGCATGAGAAGGCAATATTCAAATCTACAGCAATGTTTGTGGAAAGGAGGGGTGAAGGCATATATTGTGTTCCCTGTAAAAATAAAGGTGTTGGTAAATGGTCAATCAATAATGTATTGTGATGTGAATGAAGCCTTATCGAACCTCAAGATATGGTTACCAAACATGTTTGCCAAATATGAGCAAGGTTAAGGAGGTCATGGGGGGACACATTACATTAAAGGGACCTGGAAGATAAAGACTAGCCTGGGAGTGATTATTTGTACCCAAGAGAACCACAGAACATGCCAGAATTGGGTCTTTGGCATAGGAGGGGGTAGGAGAAAATATGAACAAAGGTAATAAAAGTGAAAATACATCTGGGGGAAGGGTGAGGGAAAGGGGACTTTTTCTGAGTGTTTATGGGGATCATGTCATGACAGGAATGTAAGATCAGATAGAGAACAAGAGTTAAAGAAGAAAATGATCTCTGGGATAACATAATGGAGGGATTAATTTTGTGTAGCTCCTGGAACTTAAATAGAATAAATTCTACTGTCGAAAGATACAGAATTTTTCATAGAATAAAAAAAATTAAACTAGATATAGTTTTCATACAGGAAATATTTTTTAGTGAGTCCGAAATTAAGAAATTTGAGAATATAAATGAAATCTCTAAAGTATTATATTCCATATGTAATAAAAAAAGGAGTTCAGGTGTAACCATTATTTTCAGTAATTTTTTTAAGGGAAAAGTTATTGACCAGATTACAGACACAAACGGATGAATCATCCTGGCCAAAATAGAATAGTTTGGGAAGGTACTAGTGATAGGATCTATTTATGCTCCATTTATAGGTTATGGAAATTTTATGGCAGACATTATGAAATTATTGAGTATTTGGAATACTCCATTTATTGTTGTGGGCAGAGACTTTAACGCAATGTGCGCAATGTGTGACCCCATATTGGATTGTTCTTCCCAACTGCTTAAATGGAACAAACACAAATCAAGACTGCTGAATAATTTTTTAGCATCTTATAATCTAGAAGATCCGTGGCATGTCCTGCATGGAAAAGAAAGAGACTATACCCATAAATCTGCAAGATATAAAACATATGCTAGATCAGATTATATTTTCCTATCAAAAGAACTTTTGATAGAATGTGTGGCAGTGGACGCAGTTATAGAGACTTTAATGATTTCTTAACACAATATGATATCCACTAAATTATATGTTGATTTTCAAAAGAAAGCTAATAACTGGAAATTCAACAACAGGTTATTAGAAGATAAGGTATTCATTACTAAAATAACAAAGGACATTCACAATTTTATAGAAGATAATTCAGTCCAAGAGACTAATATTATAAGCAGCTGGGATGCTTTAAAAGCAACCATTAGAGGGTGAATAATTTCAGAAACAACATGGAGAAAAAAACAAACCCCAAAAACCAAAAAGAAGTGGAACAAAAACTAAAATTATTAGAAATGGATATTAAAAAAAGAAAACTTAAATAAAAAAGATGAATATCAGGAACTAAAGAAACTTATGGAAAATTTAGATATAAAATACACGAAAAAAAGTTGGGCTCAGGCCAACAGCTTTTGGAAAAATAACTGTGAAAAAATAGGTAAAAGATTAGCAAACAGATTAAAGGCAACAGAAAGAAAAACAAAAATAGTGGCTATAAAAAATGCATCCCAGCAATTAGTTACAGACCTGGAAAAGATCAAAAGTGATTTTTTTTTTCAATTTTATCAAACATTATACACTTCAGAATGCCATATGACCACACACAATATTGAATATTATCAGCAATTCTGCAAATGTTCAATATCTATACAAGAAGCAGAGGGTCTTCTAATGGACATAACAGCAGAAGAAATTTTAGAAACCATACAGAACATGACAAAGGGGACATGCCCTGGTCTAGATGGGTATACCCTGGAATACTATATAATATTAAAGGATATTTTGATACCATTATTGGTACTATTGTTTAATCAAATACAAACAGAAGGGCTGGTACTGTACTCTTTTAACCAGGGAAAGACAATCTCAAAGTAGAAAACTATCATCCAATTGCCATATTAAACATAGATTATAAGATATATACAAAAATATTAAATAACAGATTGGTAAAACTGCTGAGTCCCCTTATTCATGTTGATCAAGTGGGTTTTATTCCAGGAAGATCTATCCAATCGGGAGTGTACAGGATCCAGTTTTTGACCGAATATTTACAGACTGTTCAAGAACATGCAATTTTTCTCTCTTTTGATACAACTAAAGCATTCAATATGCTGGAATGGAATTATTTGTTTAATATTTTTAAGGGTTGTAAAATTCCAGACAAGTTTATCAACTATGTAAGAACCCTGTACAGGTCACCTACAGCAAAAATAAAGATTAATGATTCTTATACTGATTTTTTTCAATTAAAAAGAGGAGTCGAACAACGTTGCCCCTTCTCACCCACTTTATTTGTATTGTCTTTAGAGATATTGTTAAATGAAATAAGAGAGAATTGTAATATTAAAGGCATACAAATTGGGGAAGAAACTATAAAAATTAACACATATGCAGACGACTTATTGCTCACACTGCAGGACCTAGTAAACAGTCTACAGTAAGAGAAATGAAAAAGGTGATTCACAATTTTTCTAAACTATCAGGATATCAAATTAATAAAACCAAATCCAAAATTATAATTTCTGGGAACATTCCCAGGAATAAAATCAGAGACAGTTGTAATGCCTCAATTAAAGACACCGGTATGAGATAGTTGGGCATAGAAATTACGAACAAGATTCAAACTTATTACCTTGCAAACTTTGAGGTAATATATATTACCTTAAGAGACAAATTACAAAGATGGAGCAAAATACCTATGTCCCTGTGGGGCAACATTCAGGTGGTAAAAATGTTGGCTATACCATTGCTTTCTTACAGGCTACAAACTATAATAACCCCTATACCAAAGGAATATTTTTTTAAGATCAATAAAATTATTTCACACTTTATTTGGAATTACAAACACCCAAGAATAGCATGGAAAAACTATGTCTGCCCAAAGATGTGGGAGGGATGGCCTGTCCTGATGTATGGAAACATTATCTTGCATATATCATGAAAATAGCAATTAATTGGTCTCAGATGGAATTATATCAAGTTAAAATAATAAATACATTAACTGGCCAGATAAACAACGCCCCATATGATATAAGGGTATTACTGCATTCTGCAAACAAAGGAAAAAATCTAAAATACAGTATATTCAAGAATATGGTAGGAATACTTATAAAGTGGGAGAGAAAATAGATTGTATTTTGCATTGTTCCACTTGGGCCAGAATATGGGAAACCTCTAATTATACATTGATGGGAAAAAGTTTAAAAAAGGAAAAATGGGAAAAGAAGGGTATTAATACCTGGCACATGTTAATAGACAATAGTAAATTGACAGCATGTGAGGAGATCAAGAAGAGATACAATTTAAAGAAGAAAGACAAACTATTTTATTATCAAATATGTAGTTTGTACAAAAAGATTATTCTGGGTGGGAAAAAGCCCCTAATAGTAAGAAATTAAAGAGGGAACTATATAAAATATTGGAAAGTAGTAAAAAAGAGAAACCCAAATTTTTTCAATAGATAATTAAATTACTGCCAGATCCAGTCCAAATGTTATACAAGGTGATGAACAAATGGGAAACTGAGTTGAAGGTGACTTGTACAGAAATCAGTGGTTACAAGCATGTAAATCTGTTCAGGATTATAGCCTATTAAGAGATGTCTATTCAATTTAAGATTCTTAACAGCGCCTATCACACACCATAGAGACTCTATAAAATGAATACGATTATGACACCATCTTGTTGGCATTATGGTTATTAAAACACAGATATGCTGTACTCCTTTTGGGAATGTCAACTATGTAGAAGCTGGTCGTCATAGTCCTTTACGTTTCTGAATCAGATAGGGGCCAGACTAACAAATTATAGTGATTATAAGATGGTATTAGAAATGTTTGGTGGTCTACATTTAGGAAGGCAACAAAAAACTCTATTAAAAGCCAATCTCATGGCTACTACAAGATTTATACTTAAAAACTGGAAAGAACCATCTTATATGCTGCCCTTCCCAAACTGGGAATGGAAACAACTTTTTCTAAGTTACTTATACAACAATAACTATTTTACAAGTTGGGAAGAAGTATGGACCCTGTATGAAAAGGAAATTCAGGACTGGGTTCCTGCTGATTTCTTATAGTAAGGGGGGGCATCCACCTGTAAGCTTTAAAAATACAATACAGTCATAACTTTTTGTTCTCGTTGTAATATCCTGATCATCTATGTACTGAAAAGATATATTTACATATGTATTTATGAGACATATTTATATATTATTTACACAATTACCTTACTTATGTACTCACCTGGTGCCCACCAGATGTATTGAGATTTATGCATTTACATTTCATTAAAATAAAAATTAAAACTTTTTCTCAAAAGAAACATAGAAACATAGACTTTTTTTTAACTCAGTGATCTTTTATTTATTTATGTATGTGAACATACTCAGTTACAATTTTGAAACATTTTCAACATCTCTTGCAACTGCTTACATTTCAGAAACTGATAATTTCTGAATAACATATTTTCACCATATTCTTATTACACTGCTCAAGGTGTGGACCTTTTTATAGGATGGTTACAGTTTTTCGCAGTGTCTGACAGTTTGATCAGATTACTCATAGGAGAGTGGTGGTGAATGGTGTTTTCTCTGATTGGGCTGGGGTTGTCAGTGGTGTTCCTCAAGGGTCAGTTTTGGGTCCAGTTTTATTTAACATTTATATTTCTTCATTAAAAATAGATTTACCAAACATTTGGTTGTCTAAATTTGCAGATGACTGCAGATTGGGAACAGTGGTTAATATTTTAAAAGATAACATTGCACTGCAGGATGCACTGAACTATATCTTCTCCTGGACAATACATAACAAACTAGAATTAAATATTAGTAAATGTAAGGTAATGCACTTGGGTTCAAAAAACAGGCAGTGTAACTATACCCTTAATAGTAACCCCCAACTGTAACTACATGTGAAAGGGATTTAGGACCCCCACCACCCCACCCCACAATCACAGGACTGCACCAACACCCCCCCACAGTCACAAGACTGTAACACCCCCTACTTCACAGTCACAGGACTGTACCCCCCATGGTCACAGGACTGTACCACCTCCCCTGCACACTCACAGGACTGTACCACCCCACTGACTGTCACAGGACTGACACCCTCCACCGACAGTCATGATAATGACCACCCACCTCTGGCAGTCACAGCATTGCTTCACACCCCTAAGAGTCACAACACTTTCTTACTATTTTCAACAGTCAAAGAACCTTGTAGTCACAGCAATGTCATACACCCCTGAGAGTCAAAGCACTGATCCCCATCCCCCCATAGTAACAGCACTGGTCAAAGCACTACACCCCACCCCTATCTTACAGCACTGATTATCCATCCCCAACAGTCACAGCACAGCCACCTCACCCCAAAAGCAGTAATTTCCATCCCATGACAATAACAGCACTGAGCCATGACTCCTAATGATCAACACACTGACCACCCACCCACAACAGTCACAGGATTGACCCCCACAATGACAGTCACAGACCTAAACCACTTCTTCAATAGTCACAGAATTAATACCATCCATGGTCAGTCACAGTGGCCACCTACCCCACAGTCACAGTACTGATCCTCATCCCCCAACAGTGACAGCACTGACCTCTACCCACAACAGTAACAGCACTACCCACCACCACTGTCAAAGCACTGTCCCCATACATCTGCAACAGTCACAGGGCTGATACCCTCCACAGTCTCATCAGTGTTTCACACCCTCAACAGTCACCACACTGCCCCCCCACTCCCAAAAGTAACAGCCCTGCCCCCTAACTGGCAGACATGGCACTGGTTGCCCACCCCTAACAATAACCACACTGGCTCCCCATGCTCAACTGTTACAACACTGACACCCCAACCACAAAAATCACAGAACTGACCCCCACCATTAACATAGCACTGCCTCTGAACCTCCCTCAAGAGTCATAGGACTTACCCTCCCCCTTACAGCAATGCAACTGACAGTCACAGCACTGACCACCAACCACTGGCAGTCCCAGCACTGACCACACCTCAGTCATAAAATCTTTTAAAAAATTGTTTAAGTACTGGCAAACCTTTGTCGAGAGTGCAGGGGTCAAAACTGGCACTGACCTGCCAGACAAATTCTGGTAGATATTGTGTCAGGCTAGTAAGATTTTCCTTTAACTAGCCCTGTAGACTTGTACTGGAGAGTGTAACCAATAAGTACATCAGCTGGGCAAGTGGAAGAGTCTGTGGGGTTAGTGAATTTCCTCAGTCACTAGTCCTGCTGACTAGTGGCTGCAAAACTTAACTTAGACCCCTGGAGTGGATCATGCCATCCACAAGCTTGCCCTCCAGACATTCTTGCCCACTGACTAGCCCTAAAGATCAGCATCCTGCTAGGAGTCAGAAAACCCACATCCCAGTCCCCCCTCACCACAACTGGACCACTCTTTCAGTACCAGTTCCTTGGCTTCTTATAATTCTACCTGGACACCCAAAATGACAGCAACAGAGATAGGTAGAAGGGACCTCAGTTTAATCCCTCATGCAAAGGACAGCACACCATGACAGTACAGCATTACTCCATATACTATATTTTGGTGCCAGTGTTTACAGTATGACAGTAAATATCCTAATAATCAGAATGCCCATACTGTATATGTGCTATTTCATACTTATTACAGTTCTGGAGTATGTGGGACTCTTGAATGTACTGCAAATGCTACATAACCAACAAAACAAAAAAGATACAGCTGTAAGTACTTCACAGTTCTGTTGTGTAAGATACACATAATATATAATGATTCTAAACAGACACCAAGCGGTACAGCACATGGACAACAAACTCTGTATATTGAACTTTACATTGCTTTGCTTGTTAAACAGGCTTCTGTAATGTATGAATTCACAGCTGCTTAAGTAAGGGATTTAAATATCTGTACAGCATGATGCTGGCATAGCAGGAAAATGCCTGGCTTTCTCAGTCCAGGCCAGAATATGTCCTAGCTCATCCTGCAGCCACATTTGTAACACAGAGGCATAGTCATTCTCCGATTGTACTGAATAGAAGGACAACTAATAGCAACTGCTATCTGTAAATGGCTTTGTTTACCTATATTTGTGGATCCTGGAGTTCTGTTTATTCCTTGTGTAAGAGGTCTAAACCTCACTTTCAGGTTCTTGGCAATATTGGGGATGCAAATAATCACAGACAAGTTGCATTCGAGTAATAAACACATTTATTACTACAACAAGGGATAAATCACAGTTGCCCTAAGCAGTTCTTACCAATACGAACCGGGAGCCAGTGCTAAGCGTTCCCTACACCTCGAGGTTTCTCTGTAGTCTCTTGGGATCTCTCGGGTCTCTGAGGTGTAAAGCCTGTGCACAACATTATATACCTGTGATAATTACTATGGTTACTAAAAGATAGAAACATTTCTAGTTACAGAGATGAGCCCTATTGGCTAAATTAGAGGTGGCTCCATGGTCCAAGATAACATTATATAATTCTGTAAAGTCATCAGTTTTAGAACAAAGACGTTCTTATACAAAGTTTTACATAACAAGGTGAAGTGGTGTCCATCTCCGAAAGATGGCAATGTTGCCTTACACATTATAATTACTTCAAGGACAGGTGTCTTGGCATCTGACAAGTAAGAAATAGACAGAAAATACATGGTATAATGTGTGTGCATTAGCAAGCAAAGTGAGTTACAATAATATGTATTCATATCCTGACATCTACTCTTATATGGTAGATGCCCTTAGCCCTATGTATTAGTATAGCCTATGCCTAAACATTAGCTGTCTACGGTGTACCCCTGAGGGTATCAATTAGGGTGCAGGGACCTCGTGTAACAATTCCCCCACTTGTTGCCTCAAAGGGCAACACAGGCAAATAGGAGGTGTGGACAGGAGCAGTGGTCCTTTACAATCCAGAGGCACGAGCCTTGTAAAGGAACTCAAGCTGCTTACGATGTTTATGTAGAGTACGTCGTAGGCAGCAAAGCATAATAATCAAAGTAAATATCAAAAATGCTTGTATAATGACAAAACCTTTAAAGGTGATTTCTAACCAGGTGTTAGTCAATGCGTTATTCATATCTCCATCATTCATCAGGTCAAGAATGGCTTCATTGGCTTTGGTTATATTATTGCTGATGTGGATGAGGTGTGTGTCCTTTCTATCTAAAAGTGATTTTAGTGTAAGTGTAAGAGGATCTATGTGTACATTAAAGTAGGGTAGGTATTCTTCAAGTGTGAGTAAATAATCTGGATTACCATCAATGATATCTGCTTCCATAAGGGGGACGGGGGTTATGACAGTATGTTCAATAACAGTTTTCTGATGGGGAACAAAACAGAAGTTGGGGTAATTAATTGTACAAGTAACAGAACCATATGAATAAGATTTCACATTAGTCACTATGCAATATTCTCCATCAGAGTTATACTGTGAACTTACAGTAGGCAGTCTCCATTTTTGCAACTGGACGGGGCATGTGTAGGTCGACTCCGAAATCCGTGTTGACAGGCGATGAGCTTCCTCATGATAGGACTGGTAGAGCTGATCTGGTGTCTGCGTTGACTCAAAAGAGTAGGTGCCATTATCAGTGATGTCATCATCCATAGTGAAAGTCCAATCAATACTGTCTGGAGAACAGCCAAAAACAGGGCGTATAACATCAAACACATCACATCGGCACAGGTAGATGTATTGCTTTTTCGCACAACAGTCCGTGTGTGGTGCCACCCAGGCATCCAGGAAGGAGTGGTAGACCAGTAGAGGTGGTAGATCCAGGCGTTCTCAGTAGATGTCTTCGTCCAAATGCCCTATAGAATGCGCCAGTGCCAGCTTGTTGAACAAGGCTGTAGTGGGATCAAAACGTGGTAAGGAGACAGTGAAGGAGTCAAACATGGTATCTGTTATAGAACATTTCTTACTGGAAAAACAAGGACCAGTATTTGGATGTCTGGTCACAAACCCCAAATTTCAAGCTGTGGAAAGAGGAATGGACAGTGTTTGTTGCATACACAGGGAAATGCAAGATGGAGATTTACATTTAGGACAATACCATTTAGATAGACGTCTGTCATGTATAATATCAGGAATTCTTCCAGTTTCTAGGTCTCTGAAAAGGTTGTTAATGGTAGTGAGTATATATGAACCATATGCAGAACAAAGTATTTCCTACCAATGTATTGTCTATCAGCTTCTCTATTGTTCTGTTGTATGAGTTAATCTTATCTTTGGAATCAGTGAAGGCTTTTGCAATGTCGTGCATGTTGTATACAGTGTATCTTTCTTCCTGACTAAGACCATCCACACCATGCAATAAAGGTGGTAAAACATCATTAACCAAACCAGTGGAGAACTTTGCAGAATGTCTCTTGATAGCAGTGATGTCTGCTTTGTTCCAAATGGACATAGCAGTACCAAAAAGACCTGTGGCAGTACCTGTGGCACCTGTAACATCAGAACTGTCAACTTCACGTCTAGTATGTTTTTGAGTAGAATTACCAGGAGGAGGTTTCCTCCTAAAATTGCCTCTGTGTTCGGTAGAATAAACCCCAGTAAAGGGATCCTTGGTTCGAATCTGAAATGCAGCTAAACTATCAAGCAATAAAGTACTATAAAATGCAGAGGTATTGGTATTGTGACACGTACCAAATTCTTTCATATTCCAGTAGGTAAGGTTAAATAAAACGGGTATATGCATAAACTGTAAATTGTTAATCAAAGAACCTGGGAGGGCAGTGGCTGTGAGACCACTACGGGGACCAGGGGTATGTTTTGGACATTCCAAAAGCTGTTTTTCGGTAGGAGGCAATACAGAAAGATACATGGCTGCAGACGCCATGTGGTGTATGGCACAGAATCTGCGGGCAGAATCTTTAGAAAGAGAATTACAATAGGAAGGATCAATCAAAACAGTTATATTATACAAACCAGAGTGTCTTAATGCAGTTTGCAACAAGGACAGTGAACCATTTGGGGATAATTTAGCGATGGGCCAACCCTGGAAAGTTCCCTTAGAGAGCTTGGCCACAGGGAGAACTTGTCCTTGTGATGTGGTTTGCCACCAATTTGAAGGGTGGATTTGTCAGAGAACGACCGAGGCAGTGAGGTATGCATCGGAACCTTCCTGACAGTAATCATAGTATCTGGAATTTTGATGGAAACTCCTCTGTAGGAGGTGCTGGAGGATCAAGATGTCGAAGGAGGTCCGCTATCGCCTTTGACGAAGGGATCACTCCTGCAAGGAGGAGAGATAGGAACAAGATAGCCATCTTGTCAATGTATCTGAAAAGGAAGATGAAAGATTAGTACATTAGTACAGTTCCGCCCAGTGGGGTTAGGAAGAGTAAGCTTTAAGCTCCTTTGTACAGTTTCAATTGGTTTGCATGTAACCACTTGTCAGTCAATTTATTGTTATGGAGGAGTCTAACTTGATAGACTGCCTGACTGAGCTTGTTGACAATGGGGTAAGGGTCTTCCCACTTGTTGGAGAAGGAGTGGGTGGGATGTGCAAATCGAAGTACCATTACCTGATCTCCAACCTGCCACGCCACTTCTTGTGTGTGTTTGTCAAATTGTATTTTGGACTGTTGCTGGGCCTTGCCCATGCAGTTTGCAGCATACAAGTGTGTGTGTATAAGGTCTTTTCTGAGTTTCTCCACATACTGGTCTACAGACACACGGTCTGCAGTAGGGGTGTGCAGGTCAAAGAACAAGTGTTCAGGTAATCTCATCTGTCTTCCAGTCATTACCTCGAAAGGTGTAAGCTGGGTAGTGGCTGAGGGTGTACCCCTAATTGCCATAAGGAGTAAAGGCAATAGGGAATCCCATGTCTTGAGATTGTCCTCAATGAATTTGGAAAGCATTTGCTTAATCCATCTGTTGGCTCTTTCTACTTGGTCTGAGGATTGAGGGTGATAAGGTCTGTGGAACTTTTGCTGAAACCCAAGGAGTTCAAGGGACTTTTTCATCAACTGACCTGTAAAACTGGTTCCTTTATCGGAGTCTACCTTAAGAGGCAGGCCCCACCTGGAGAAAATCTGTTCTACCAGGATTTTGGCGGTTGTCTTTGCGGTGCATGTCTTGGTGGAGAAAGCCTCAACCCACTTAGAGAATAAATCGGTCACTACAAGAGCATACTTGTTGTTTCTACTGGTGTTGGTCAAGGGACCAATAAAATCAATCTGAATGGCATGCCAAGGGCCAGTGTGTCTCTGTGGTAAAAGTTTGGCATTTCGTTTTGTAGGTACTGGGTTGTTTTGTGCACAAACAAGGCAATTATCAATGTATTGTTTAACATCTTTGGTAATCCCAGGCCACCAAGCAGTGGTTTTGAGGTGCTGGAGGGTATTTTCAGTCCCCTGATGTCCACCAGTAGGTGTGTCATGTACCTGGTGCAAAAATTCAGATCTCAAATGTCTGGGGACTACCCACAATTTGGTGGTGGTATCCTCTGGCTGGAACCAAATAAGTTTATCATCAGGTGATAAGTGTAATTTACCTTCATGTCTGCGATATGGGTTGTGTGTAGGGAGTCTTTCTTCAGTACCTTTGTCCAGGAATCTGAACACTTCTTTGAGTTCAGTGTCCAAATGCTGAGCTGCCGAGAGATCCAAGGGGGAAAAAGATTCAGATTTCTTTTTGAGAGCTGCAACCTGTACAGCTGCATTGGCCTCTGGATGATCCATCACCCAGACATCCCCCCCGGACCCCTTCCTTAGCAAGGGTGTCTGCCGTGTCATTAAATGCATAATAGGGATCATGTAGGGAGTGAGCTTTAACCTTGTGCACATAGAGTTTGTGTGGGTATTTCTCGGCTAATGCGTGTATGTAAATCACCAGTTCTTTGTATTTCACAGGGCTTCCATCAGAAGAGAGGAAGGAGTTCTTCCGCCAGAAAGGAAGAAATTCTGTAAGGGAACTACAAACCCAATTAGAGTCTGTGAAAATGATGGTATCTTGAGTTCCATGTTGGATAAACTCTAATGCACAGGCCACCGCTGCCATCTCTGTGTACTGTGATGAAGCTACACTACAGCTTTTAGATATCCTGACAGTGTTCCCGTAAGGATACACCACCATAATACCCATCCCTGCAATCTGTTCTCCCTGGTAGTATGATGCTGAACCGTCAGTAAAAATGCGACACAAAGAGGTATCTTCCAGTGTCTCAGGGGTGGCAGGGAAGAATGGACCCAGATCTGGGAGATCAGGTAACTGCAAAACACAGTCATGGGGTTCACCCTGAAAGAGGAGGCCATGAGCTAATAGAGATGGAACTTTGGTTTGATGGACCTGAATATCCCTATCCTGGAGGAGGAGTGACCAATGTGTCAGCCTAGTATTAGAGACTCACCCATCCTTCACTCTGTCTGAAAGCAGAAAGGTAGTAGGTGTATGATTGGTGTTAAGAATCAGTGGAGAGTACCCAATGATATACAGGAAGTGCTTGACCACCCAATAAGTGGCCAGAAGATTCCTTTCACAAAGGCCATACTTCTGTTCCACCGGGGTCAAGAGCTGCGATGCATATGCAATAGGCCTCAAGGTGCCATGCACCTTTTGGGCTAACACTGCTGACATAGCAATGTCAGAGGTGGCACACTCTAGATGGAATGGTAATGCTGGGTTGGGGTTTACCAGTGCTGGGGCGGAGGCCAAGGCCTGCTTCAGTGACGTCACAGCCTGGTTATGGACAGGACCCCAACTCTATGGAACGAACGTCCTTTTTGAGTAGATCATACAGGGCAGTGGCTTTTTGAGCAAAATCACAAATAAAATCCCTGGAGTAGTTTACCATACTTAGAAACCTCCGAAGAGTTGCCACACTGGTAGGTAATGGCAAGTATTGTAATCCTTGAATCTTTTTCCAAGTAGGGCTCCGGCCTTGGTCAGTTATTTTCAAACCCAGAAAGAGTACTTCTTTCTGACATAGTTGTGCTTTTGCAGGGTTACACTTCAAGCCTGCTCTCTGAATAAGAGTCAATAGTTCATCCAAGAGATCCAGATGTTGTTCCTGTGTGGCAGTAGCCAACAACAGGTCATCTACTTACTGTAAGAGACATCGGGGGGCTGAGAAACCTTGTAGGGCATCCATCATATGGAGATGGAAGAGGGACGGGCTGTTATGGAATCCCTGTGGCAAGCAAGTCCACGTGTATTGTCGCCCTTCAAAAGTGAAGGCAAACTTATATTGACTCTTCAGGGCCAATGGTAATAACCAAAAATCATTGGAGATATCCAGGGCACTGAACCATTTTTGATCTGGTGTTAAAAGTCGAAGCACATCTGGTGCTGACGCCACAGTTGGGGAACAACTGGGAGTGACCTGATTCAGTTTCCTGTAATCAATAGTAAGTCTCCAGGTACCTGTGGGTTTCTTCATGGGCCAAACAGGAGAGTTGGCAGTGGAGACACAGGTTCTGATTACTCCTTGTTTAAGGAGTGACTTGATTGTTTCTCGAAGAGAGGGTAAGGCTTCAGTGGGAAACGGATATTGCCTTTGTCTCTCATGTGCCGGGCCTGGCACCTCAATAACAATATGCATTCGGCCGCAATCATGTTTGTTAACTGCAAACGCTTCCAAATGTCGTTGCAGAATAGGTAGAAGATTCAGGAAAAGTTCATGATTCTTGAATAAATCTATGACGTCATATTCTTTGTTGTTAATGGATATCATTGCTACAGCATGTGAGTCAGGAATTAAGACAGTATGGTATTGACCCTGGATCTGTATCAGCAACATGTTTGCTAGATCCACCACACAGCCGTGTGGTGCAAGGAAGTCAGTCCCGATGATACTGGGTTGATCGTGCAACACCATTAGTTGAAAAGCATGTGAGGTCTTTAAATGGCCTAATTCTACCGGTAAAGGCAGAGAACGGTATGCAGGTAATCTAGCACCATCAACTCCTGACATATTGGTCTTCCATCCGGTAGACCATGGAGACGTTCAGGGTGGTCACAGAACACAGATACAGCTGCACCTGTATCTAACAAGACAATTAGTTGGCAGCCCCCGACCTCGGCCTCGGTGCAGGGCCTTCCATTTGTATCCAAGACCAGCTTGTTTACAATGTGGACTGGGGCCTGTAATTGTCAATCCGTATTGTTGGAAACATGCAGAGGTTGGGCCTGACTTGCATGAATGACTTCACCGTGTTGCACTGATGCAATGTAAGGAGGGGCTTCCGGGTTCAGGCTGGTATGGATCTGTGAGCCCATACTTCCGGTGTCTCCATGTCCAGTAGTGTCATGGGTTGCCGGTTGTACTGCTGCAAGTGTTTGTGCGGGAACAGCATCTGCTACAGAACGCACTTGCCCCAGGAGCTCCTGAAATTTTCGATTTTCTTCAGCTATTTCTTTATAGGAGGGACCCGATCTTTGTAATGGCTTCCCTTTGCCTTTGTGCCTTCTGTTTTTAGGCCAATTCCGGTTCCCACCCCATTGTTGCTGTTGTTGTTGTTGTTGACCCTGTTGGGGGTTTTGTTGGGTGCTAGCTGGAGGGGCTGCTGGATGTTTGGGCTGTTGTTTCTGGGCCTACCCTTCCACAGTGTAATGCGTTGTGGTCCCAGAAGCGGGTTCCATGGCAGCAACCTTTTTGGAACCGGAACCCAAATCATGGATGTACAGTTGATACACTCTCTTGTTTTTCCGAAGAATATCGGCAAACCTATCTGTATTTGGTATGTAGTTGGCTCTACTTTCTCTCTTACGGCTGGGATCATGTTTCTAAGGAACAGGGTCTTATACTCGATAAGATCTACATCCGCGGCTTCTTGTGCCAGATGTTTTCCTGCTCGATAGGCCATCCAGAGTCTCTGGTGGTAGATCGCTGGGCTTTCCTTAGCATTTTGCTTCATGGGGTATACTAGCATTACTCCAACCACACCAGGGCTGTGAGCAGAAATGAGCTCAGCTGCGACCTCGGCAAAGGTGGCGTTCCCATCCTGGTGAACTACTTCAGGGAGTTTGGCCCATAAACCAGGATCGATGGTCTGGCGTAGTATTTGGACCTGATATTCCTCGGCGAGGCTGAGCATCTCGCACTTGGAGTGCACCTTTTCCAAATGGCAGCTGAGATTGTCGAATGGGTTCATCTGACCAATGCTGTCAGCAATCTGCTGGACAGAGTAGGCCATTTGTAGGGGATTAGTTGGTCGATCAGGCAGAGGTAATGCGTCTCGTGCACCATCCAATGCTGCGCGAGCTGCAGCTTCAGCCGCAGTACGAATAACACCTTCCTGAGTGCCAGCTTCTTGAAAAATTTGTCGAATTTGACTTTTAATGGCTTTCATACTTCTTTCAGGATAAGGAACATTTCCCAATGCTCTATCAATCATGGTTTCAATCTCTTGCCTGTCTTCCACACTAATAACGGCTACTGGAGGTGCCGTCGGGACCAGGCTTGGGCCTGCTCCCCCCTATCATGGGCGCCGCCATGATGGCATTTCCCATGATGAGCATCACAACGTCGTCTACATGTGACCTGAGGAGTAGTGGGCGGGGACCCGCCATGTTGTGGATGGCTGGGTGGGGAATCTGGGCCATAGTAGGGGCGTGACTGGGCATTGTACTGTGAGATGTCATCGTTGGATGGTTCCCCCTCCGACGACGAGTGAAAGGCAGGGGCTACGCCTCCCATTGCCTTAACATGGCCAGTCAAAACCTCTTGCTGATGGCGCAGTTTATCCATCTTAACTTTACATTCATCATGATTCACACTTGCAACATCCATATCAACCTGATCCTGTTTCTGCTTCTGCAAAACACGGTACGCGGCACTCAATTCGCGATTGTCCCTATAAGTTGTTTCTAAGTCATTACGTACCTGGTTGATCTCATCCTGAAGTTCACCCATTTCATCACTCAACTGTGCATTTGCAGCACTCAACAAATCATACATTTGCACCACCTGACTCTTATCCTGTCTTAAACTTTCACACTCCTGTTTTAAAGTACACATTTCTTGTTCACCAGCCTGTGCGGAATGATGCAATAGTGAATCCTTTTCATTATGCAGAGATTGGAGTTCTGACTCCAAGTTCTGCTGTATCCGAATACATTCTGTTTCCTGCAAACCCATCTCCTGCTTAAGAGATGCGATCTGCAAGTCAAGGGTACGAAACCTCACTTCGGAGGCTTCCAAAGCTGTGTACAGAGCAGCGACCATCAACCCTTTAGCACAGCGCTTATTGGTTGACTGTCGCATCTCTGTGTACTGGGTTGAAATCCCCAGTACAGGGTTTTGATTGACTCGCCCGCTAGTCAGCCTCATCCTCCATGGAGGTAAGAAAGTTAGAGACATCGAGTCTCAGTTCTGCATGGATATCTGATACGGTGGCCATTGTGTTGGAGGGAACGAAAATTCAAACTGTGAAAAAGACTGCGTGTTGCGTATCAATCCACAACACGAGTACTTTAAACACAGCCAGGCTACTGTTTAAGTTGTAGGCTTGCAATTCAAAGCTGCTATGGAGTGGGTCGAGACGGCATCGACCACACCCAAAAAGTCAGCTAGACTTTGCAAGTATCTACAAATGAGTAGAAAAGATGGGAGAGCTTGATACGGGAGTGTACACCTACAGTCCCCATTGGAAAAGGGAAATAGATAGCAACAAGTGAAAACTTACAACACCCAATATCGCCTGCACGCGGTCGCCAATTGTAAGAGGTCTAATCTCACTTTCAGGTTCTTGGCAATATTAGGGATGCAAATAATCACAGACAAGTTGCATTCGAGTAATAAACATGTTTATTACTACAACAAGGGATAAATCACAGTTGCCCTAAGCAGTTCTTACCAATACGAACTGGGAGCCAGTGCTAAGCGTTCCCTACACCTCGAGGTTTCTCTGTAGTCTCTTGGGATCTCTCGGGTCTCCGAGGTATAAAGCCTGTGCATAACATTATATACCTGTGATAATTACTATGGTTACTAAAAGTTAGAAACATTTCTAGTTACAGAGATGAGCCCTATTGGCTAAATTAGAGGTGGCTCCACGGTCCAAGATAACATTATATAATTCTGTAAAGTCATCAGTTTTAGAACAAAGATGTTCTTATACAAAGTCTTACATAACAAGGTGAAGTGGTGTCCATCTCGAAAGATGGCAATGTTGCCTTACACATTATAATTACTTCAAGGACAGGTGTCTTGGCATCTGACAAGTAAGAAATAGACAGAAAATACATGGTATAATGTGTGCATTGGCAAGCAAAGTGAGTTACAATAATATGTATTCATATCCTGGCATCTACTCTTATACAGTAGATGCCCTTAGCCCTACGTATTAGTATAGCCTATGCCTAAACATTAGCTGTCTATGGTGTACCCCTGAGCGTATCAATTAGGGTGCAGGGACCTCGTGTAACACTTGCTACACTACATGCCATCCCTTACAAAGATGTCTTTGGAATACCATTGTTATATCTGTTCTTTACCATTGTACTACCACTGCAATTTCCAGTGTATTACCATTGTAGGTTTCATAAATGGTATCACAGTGGATTTGTTCCAGTTCCATTGTGATACCATTGTAACCATTATAACACCATGCAGACAGTGCTAGTTCACTGGTAACACCACCTTTGCTGGTACCACAGTGGTAACAATGTGCACCATTGTGATACCACTGTTTGTTGATATCACAGAGGTTTTGTTCCAATTATAGTGGGATACTATTGTGTCAACTGTGATACCATCAACACCCAGTGGTAGCACAGTGGCAAACTGTTGTTCAACGGTAGCACAGTGGTGAAGTAGCACAGTGGTGGAAACCAGTGTGATACCACTGCAGTTGGTATCCCAATGGATTTGTTTTAATTCCATTGCGCTATTATTGAGACTACTGCAGCACCAGGTGTCAGTAGTAGCACAATGAGTGCACCTGCAGTGGAACTACAATGGTCTCCTTCCATGCCTTATACTGGTGGTACCACAATGGTCATACAGCATGATATCACAATGACCTGTTTAGGTCACTGGTAACACATGGACCACATTGTAGGGGAAAACCTGCTGGCAGAGTGATCCAAAAGAATAATTAAGACACATCCAACAAGATCAGACTCCTAGGACTCAAACCCCTAATGTTTTTATGTGTGTACTTTGTATGCTTTGCATTCTTCCACTCTAATGTCTGCATTAACATAGTTTTTCTGTAGTAAATACATTCCTTTTGTAATAGTAGAAACTTAACAATATAGTGGAGCTATTTCAAATGCTACATCACCAACCACTTAACAAGTGAAAGCCTAGTGTCATAATACTTGGGGTATCACTGTTACAGGTTAGCATCCTAGCACAGATAAGAGATCTTTTATCTGGTTCCTATGGAGCCTGGGATAAGGGTGTTTCAAGAGAACATGGTACCTGTAAAACAAAAACTGCAATGGGGTCACAAAGTATCTACAGCTCTTTATGAACTATTACAAACAAGGTAGGGTAAACAAAAAACAATACTTATCTGATACATATGGTCAGTATCCTCCTACACCTGATCAACATCCTGTCAGATCTGTAGATATAAAAGGGAAAATGGGTCAATATAAAGAATAGAAATATTTATCAGCTACTGTAGGTCAGTTGTGAAGGACCCACAGAGGCTGAAAAATAAAGTGGGTTGTGTGTGTGTGGGTGGATGGAGGAGATACTGCATCAGAACCACACCAAGACTTTGATGTTAGAATAGACTGGTCACTCAGGGGCCATCATGGTGGGGAGGATTCAGTGTCCCTAGGAATGACCTCTGTTGGGGGTGGGGTCCATGTTGCTCCACCAATCAACCAGCACTGGGCAGGATGAAGACAACAGGGATCCAATATTCAAAAATGCCCAAAGTGGAGTGCAATAATTAGTGCTGTGCTTTGTGATATCACATATGTGCCAAACTGCTATATTCAGATGGATAACACATGGCACTATCCCTCTGAATATAGGGACATTGTGTCAAGGCATTAAGCTACTTAGTATCACCCGATAGCGCACTCAAAACTAGGCCCCACAATGGCTTGTGTATGGGCAAAATCTGCAGTATTCAAAAGTCCCCCTGCAGATTATCCCTTTGTGCATACAAGGCACCAAGGGTCATTTGCATGCCCATTATGGGCTCATTTGCATGGGATTGAGACTGCTTTACCCAGCACACACCCCAATTGCCCCAACCCAGTGAGTTGTCTCTGGTGCTAGTGGCATCCTTCCACCTTTCAACTCAGTCTCATGAAAGACAGATATATCCCTGACATCCAGTGGTACCCCCCATACCCAGTCCTGTAATGAAAGATTTATCTTTGTCATCCAATGGTCTCTCCCCCCACCCGAATGCAGTCCCATTCAAGAATGGAATATCCTGGCATCCAGTGGTCCCTCCCCACACCCAATCCTAGTCCATGTAGAAAAACAATTTCCTTGGTGTCCAGTGGTCTCTCCCCATGCCCAATCTCCATCCTGGGAACACCATCCCACCCAGTTTCCAAATGCCCCCCTCCTGACAGTCACACTGTACTTGCATGGCAGGTGCAAAAAAGTGCAAAGAAGGAACTGCTACTGCACTGAGGACCATAACAAAATTAAGCAGCCGGGTTGTAACAATCAAAGTAATTGACTGTTTGGTCAGGTCTTTCTTTCATATTTTGTTAATTCTACTGTCAACATATTTGTAAGGACTGATGCATGATGATAACCATGGCTGTAACCTGCTCACACACCTGAAACTAATCTGTAACCCAAGTCTTTCTCTGTATGAAAATATGTATTGTTATCCCGGGTAGCCCCTGAAAAAGGGACCTTCGGGGCTCAGTGGGCCTACCCGGTCACCAAATTTTAAATAAATAAAATAAATAAATCAATATTTGTAATAAATTCAATGCTACTGCACCAAGGACCATAAAAAAAGTAAGCAGTCAGGTTGTAGCAATCAAAGTAATTGACAGTTTGGTCAAGTCTTTCTTTTATATTTGGAATAAATTCACTTTGATTGCTACAGCCTGACTGCTTACTTTTGTTATGGTCCTGAGCGCAGTATCAGTTCGTTCTTTGTGCTCTTGTGTGTTGGTAAAGGCCTATAGCACATTCATAAAGTAGAAAAAATGTGCAGACTGGATGGGCCTGTGGTCATTATCTGCCATTATCTTCTATGTTTCTATGTTTCTATGCCCCAGGGTTCTGTTTTGGACCCCTGTCTTTTTCAGCTATTTATTGCTGATCTTACAAGACCATGCAGTTCTAATACTATCAAGTATGTGGATGATATAAAAAGCTGTGGTCTGTGTGCCAGTTCAGAACAAATAAATGCTCTCCAGCATGATTTGCACCTAGTGTCAGCATGGATCTATAAATGGGGTATGAAAGTGAACCACAACAAATGCAGGACGATACATTTTGGAAACAATAATCCCTCTCATGTCTATACATTGACTAATATAGCATTGACTTCTACAGACAGACAGAAGGATTTGGGGGTCCTGGTGTCTGATGATTTTTTTCCCTAGCTCCCAGATTAATGAGGTAATCCTTAAGGCAAACATGATTATATGGTCCTTTAGGAGGAGTATTAGATCTAGAGATAGAAATGTCCTCATACCACTGTATAGACCTTAAGTACACCCCCATTTAGATTTTTCCTCCCAGCTTTGGTCCACATATAAGAAACAGGATATTAACTTTTTTTTTTAATCATGTAATAGTTTTTCACCTGCTGTGGCACACTCCGGCTTGGGGCATCCAGCTGCCAGCTGCGCCTGCCCGGAGAACTGGGTAGCTTAAACTGCACCCAGGAGGATCCGGGATGGCCATCTTGCTATCCCATTGGAGGGCTCCCCCTCTGCCTCAGCCAGCCAGGACAGCCCTGGACCCTCCCTGACAGGACTCCGCCAAAGTCCTCCAGGTGGCTCAGAATGTGGCCATCAAGCTGCATGGTCATGCCCACCCATTTTCCTCCAATTAGTCCCTTGAAACGCGGACGTGCAATGACATCGGGCACAATGTGCTGACATCTGCCGTGTTACCCTCCAGTATCACCAACACTAGTAGTGCCCCTGAGCATCCCCAGGTGCCGCTACAGTGCGGTGAGATTCCCCAACCCAACTGAGGACGAGGAAATCAGTCTGCGGATGCTCAATCCCAGTCTTCCCCTGCTGACCCCCGCTGGCCCGGGTTTGTTCCTGAACCTGGCGTCGCTGGCGGCGTGAGGTGTTGCGTCCAACGCCTCAAGCCTCAGTGCCACCGGGCCGGAAGAAACAGGATATTGCTATACTTGAAAGGGTGCAAAGAGGATACACTAAATTGGTGCACAGGTTGAGAAATACCTCATATGAGGACAGACTGCGCTCCTTGAATTTGATGGCTCTTTTTAACAGGCATTTAAAGGGGGACCTATTGTTGTTGTACGATATCATGAAAGATCCTTACTTATTGACTAGTCTTGGATTTAAGTTTAAAGAGGACTTCTATGATCTTAGAGGTCACCCCCTTCAGTTACAGTCTAGAAGATTTAATTGTTTACCTCATAAATATTATTTTACACTTCATGTTACCAAACCATGGAATGCATTACCGCTTGATGTGATCATTAGCAGTTCCAAAGAAATGTTTAAGTCCTGTTTGGATAACTTATTTCTGTCTGGTTTTTTGCCATTATTATTATTAATACAGGAGTAAATATGGGCCTTTGGCTCTCTGGCTCCTTAAAGTTCTTAGTATGACTCTTAGTCTTAGTATGAATCTATGTTGGGCAGCCTGCCCTTCTAGCTGCTGCACCGACCTGCTAACACTGATCGCAGCACCTACCTCTGGGACTACATCAGGAGCAAAGAAGTCCTTCCCCCCAACAAACAAAGCCCTGTCCTGAACCATGAGCTATAGCAATAGTCGCTCGCGCTTATTTTCACTTCTCTGAAGCTGCCAACATGCCGAGTTGCTCGCTCTCTGTTCGCTTTTAACTGCACCCTATTTTTTACTTTGCAAGCACAAGAAAATTGATAAAAAGGGACTTCATTTCTATAATTTTAAAGAGGCAGTGGTTTGTTTTAGATGGGTGTGAGGTCCTCACAGTAAGGTACTGAAGCCGCTCGGTCACACTACAAATAAAGCATGTCTGGAATTAAACTGTTTTCGTGACACAGGGGGAGAAATGACAGGATCAACCAGATAACGTTCTCAACATCTTAATAAATTTCTAAAAGCCACAGAGCTTTTTGATAATTTACAAAGAGAGTTTTTTTTCTTTTAAATGTCTGCCCACTCCTCACTGAAAACCCTTTTGGTCAAGCTACACATTAATACTACAACTCCTCAGTGAGACCTGGAGGAATAACAATCAACCAAATAACTGATTTTTAATAATCATATCTTTACAAATTATAACAGGACCAGTGCAGGGGAGGGGAGGCGCCTATTCCTGCCTTATAATTTATTTGCAGTACTGTTGTAAGTGTCGTGTGGTCCAGTTCTCGGGGTGGGGCAAAACATATCTGGGGGTCATGTTGGGGGACCAGCACATAGATTGTATAAACCCGAACATGTTGTGTTTCACTGAAAATAATGACATCGGAGAGACCACCTTGGCTTCGCCACCGTGAGACATCATGATATCATTGGCCTCGTGAAGATAAATATGATATCTTCAGTCAGGCCATGTCATATCCTCTATTTATATATATATATATATATATATATATATCAGTGGACAGTTTGTTGTATCAAAGCCTGTTAAACAGATACAGTTTGATAAATAAATAAAAAAAAAAAACCTGGGAAGACACTTTAGGTGCTTTACCAATAGAACACATTTTCTTGAGAATAAATGGAACTTTGTGTGCCCCCAATCTGTATAGTTAGCTAGCCGACTGCCCTTTCCATGTCACCTCCTTTTCCCTATCCTCTGCACCTAGCCCTTCCCCCTCCAACTGACCCCACCTACTCGTTCCATCTGCTTATTGCCTTTTACTCTCCCCCTTTTTTCTTTGAACCTCTTTGTGACCAATAATCCTTATCTCGAGGTCTTCAATCCTTAGTCTGTAGTCTCAACTTGTTGCTTTGTCTTGAAACCTATGACACTATTAAAATGTATATACACTTATCATATTCTACCACCACCACCACCTTGCCACCTCCCCTTCTTTTTAGCTACTGTAATCCCAAATGATGCCCTAAGTGCTCTCCTCACCATCAACCCCTCTAAAGGTGCCTCCCCGATGGCCTCGACCCAAAACTCCTCTCCCTCTCCACTTCGGCCATTACCTACCCCCCTCTCTTTAATCCTAAATCTCTCATTCTCTACTGCCTCAATCCCTTCTTTGTGAAAACGTGCAGTAGTCCTCCCTCTACCCAAAGGGGTGACCCCTCATCCCCTGGTAACTATCACCCCATTTCTCTCCTCCCTACCCTTGCCAAGCTTCAAGAACAAATTGTCCTCTCCCAACTCACCTCTTTTCTATCTGACACCACCTTTTTTACTAGTTTCTAGTCTGGTTTCAGGAAAAAACACTCAACCACCACCTCTCTCGTACGATTCACAGACTCCATCCTAACTGGGATGGACAATGGCCAAATTACCTCTGCCATTTTTGTCGACCTGGCCAAGGCCTTCGACACCATCTCTCAATCCCTTCTCCTCAACCCACTGCCAGCAGGTGGCCTATCTCCCTCTGCCACAAACTTGTTCAAGGCCTACCTTATTAGCAGAACCCAATCAGTTAAGATCTTGGATGCCACTTCACCTCCACTCCCAATTAGCACCGGAGTCACCCAGGGCTCTGCATTAGGGCTCTTCCTATTCTCCATCTTCTTAAATTACCTTCCCTGTTTGTTCTCCCTCCTCTCCTACACATATGTATGCCAATGATACAGTCCTGTATGCATCTGGCTCCTGTCCTGTTGAGGTTGCAACCAGCCTACAGCAAAACTTTGACAAGGTTTAGTTCTGGTTTGCTAACCATCAACTTTTCCTCAACACCAAGAAGACTGTCTCCATGACCTTTGGTGCAAGACAGAGACTCTGTAGGCTTCCCTCCCTACCCACTTTCCACACCCTTGCAGGGACTTTACTTGAGGACACATCCTCCTTCAGGTACTTAGGTGTTTGGTTGGACCCATACCTAAACTTCTCTCTATATTTTGACACCATCCAGAAAAAACTGCACCCAAGCTTGGTGCACTGTTCAGGAACCATAGTTGCATCTCTCCTATGGCTAGGTGTGAACTTGTTTAGATGATACTGCCCATTTTTGACTACTGTGACATGGTCTATGGTGCTACCCCTAAGTCCTCCCTGGCCAAACCGAACACCCTGTTCAATTCCTTCTGCCACTTTGCCCTGGATGCCCCACCTCACATCCATCACTGTGTTCTTTATCATGCCCTATCCTTCCCCTGTCTTACAAAGAGGCATCTCTACCACTGTGCTAAATTCACCTCCAAGCACTGATTGGGTGAGCTCCCTTCCTACCTCACCTCCTCCTTTATAACACCTCTCCCACCCTCCAATTCCCTTACATCAACCAATTCCCATACCCTGGTAGTCCCCTGCAGATCCACCCTAATTGGCAAATCCGCTTACTCTCACCACCTCCCAAAAATCTGTAATTCACTCACCTTTTAATCCGACACTCATCCTCTGCAATCTCCATCAGCTCTGCCCTCAATAATTACCTTGATCCTAGCTGCTCCTGCCATGTCCCTCCCTAATTCCCTCCTCTAAGCACTGGATAAACCCTACCTCTCTACCATCATCTTCATTTTATCCTGTGCACCCCCCCATTTCTAGCTGTCCTCTTCTTCCCCTCAAATTGCTCCCACTTACTGGCCTCCCTTGTAAGAATGTAAGGGACCCCAAATGTGCTCCATGGGTCTCTCTCCTACCTCCCAGGGCTTGTATCCCTCATCTACTCCCCTTTCCCCACCATCCCTCCACCTCACCCTTCCCTCTCCTTTCCCCCTTTTCTTTCACATAAGCACTTGTTTACTTATTAACCCGGCACTTATTATTGTCCACTCTTTCTACATATTATGCTCAACACTGTTTTAATACTGATTGTAACACCTGCCTTACAACTATCAATTCAATTCAATGTGTTTATTGTTCAGCAATCAAGCCTTTACAACATTCTAAAAACAAATAATTATATACAAAAACAGGAAGGAATTAAAATCAAATACTACATTTGGATTTAAACACATAAAAATCCATCAACAAATTAGTTGTCATGGGCAGAAAGATGCTTTTCCTTTATATTTCATCACCTGATGAAAAAAATTTGAAACCATCTTAGCCTCCTCCAGTGTCTGAGGATGTAAAAGTATTAACAGAAGATCATATTTTGCATTTGCATATTTAATAAGAAAATCATTTAGCAAATTAAACAGTGGGGTTTTATATAAAGGGCATTGTACCGTAATATGATAGAGACCTTACAACTATATGTTAATGTTGATCCTGTAGCTTGAATTTAACTTAAACACAACTCTTCCCTTCCCCCCACTTCACCCTTCCCTCTCCTTTCCCCTTTTCTTTCATGTAAGCACATGTTTACTTACTAGTTCAACACTTATTATTGTCCACTCTTTCTACTTATTATGCACAACACTGTTGTAACACTGCTGGTAACACCTGCCTTACATCTGTATGTTAATGTTGATCTTGTAACTTGAATGTGTAATATTTCACTCCTATTGTACCCCTTCCCTCCAGGTCACACAGGGATATGAGTGGCTTGTCACTCAGTGTGCCTTCCTGGTGAAACATTTCAATCAAAAAATAAATTCTACCATATTTATGTATATTTTTATATCTGCTGTTGTTATATTGTCAATTGTTATCTTGTTTGCTCTCCATTTTATCGCACTGTGTTGTACTGTTTGTTGTATCCCTGGGTCGACCCTGAAAAAGGGACTGTAATTGTCTCAGTGGACTTATCCAGTCACCAAAACTCAAAATAAATAAATAAAAATAACCCACACCCCTTCTGCCTTAGCCATTCGAGAATCACCCATACCCTTGTTGCACACCTTCTCTGTAAGGTCCTCCTGGACACCAACTACTCAGACACCAGAGGCATGCATACACCCTTCCTTCTACACTGTCCCTCCATGTGCCATAACATTAGCCCCCTCCCTCCCTCCAAAGCACCTGACTGCTGCTTACCCACCTTCCAAAGCCCCAAACACTAGCGCCTCCCTTCCCCAGACACTAGCGCCCCAGCCCCCGACACTAACCCTACCTCCTTTGCTGGGGTCAAAACTGGCAACATCCCAATAGCAAATGCTGGTAGAATTTGTATACAGCTATTAAGATTTTCCTTTAGGTAACCCTGCAGCCATGTGCTGGAGAGAGTAACACTAGTAAGTACATCAACTGGGACAGTGGAAAAATCTGTGGGGATTTTCCCCAGTCAGTAGCCCTGCTGACTAGGAAGTGCAAAACTCAGTTTTGATCCCTGAATTTAATATGACATACCTGCTCTGTCCAAGTCACAGTGCACAGAGTTGGGTTCTTTTGGGTTTGGGATAATCTGTTGGAACCTAAAAGGAAATCACAGAGACGGTTGTGGAGATGTAAAGGGTCTGAGGTCCTAGAGGAGAGATTATAGGAGTCAGAATTTAAACAAGATACTTTTCTGAAAGGTAGACAGTCAACATCTAGCCAGACCTATGGGGAAAAAAGGTAAAACTAGGTAAGTATGAGGTACTTATAGTAGCGTGAGTAGAGATAGGGAGTGGAGAAATACAAAAGGTACTATACAGCATAGGAGTACGTTGAAAATGTAGTTAAAGAGCATCTCTGTACTATAATAAAAAACTTAAAAAACACCAGATTTATACCAATTGTGTTTTTTGTTTTCTAGTTATTTTTCCCCCATGCATTTGGTCTACTAAATACTGTAGGTAATGCAGCACTTTTTTCATTAAGTCTTTCAAACTGTATCTTACTCTCCCCTGCTAACCACACCATTCCTGTTTGTGATATCACAGTCTGTCATGGTGAGTACTAAAAACTCAAGGCACTGTGAGGTTAACAGGGGACAGGCAAATGTTTTCTATACAGACATTTCAGATGGACTGTCAAGATGTACTGCAAATTTTGAAAAGGAACATTGGCAATTAAAAAAATGTATTTTCTAGTAAACTGTAAACAGCTGGATCTTATTTATGATAAATCATGTACTGAAGTGCAGAGTTGCTCTTTAACATCAAGGTAACAGCAACAGAGATATGGTGATAGAGGCTAAAATAAAACAAAACAAAACAAAAAAGCAGCAACTTCCTGCAGTAGTCTTTGCCCCCCCATAACTCCCAGTCATGTTCTCTGACCCAGTCAGCTGTTCAAACCATTCCATCCCAAAAACTTAATATCCTTACTGGTCCACATTCCATTCATGACAGAGAGACTGACTGAAAGCTGCCTTGCTGGAGGACTGGCCTATGTGTCTCGGTGCAGAGCAGACCCCAACCAGATGATCAAGCACCGCCCCCATTTTCAACACTGGCAACACAAAATCCTCTCCCTCCTAGCCCCAGCTACACCAACTGCACATCCAGCACTCTCTGCAACCTCCCCTTCACCTACCTCCCTGCAACCTTCAAATCTCCCATGCATCTGATGACCTCTTTAGACCACTATTGGAGTTGCTACCGGAGTTGGAAGGCAAATCCTCCCTCTTCAGGCTGCCAACGATTGGAGGCTCAGGCTTACCCTCAAATTCAGGTTAAGCTCATGGTGCAGTGCCTCTGAGCTATCAAGGCAGCCTGTAACTAACCCATTTGAACATTTTCAATTTGCCTTTAAAAGAATTAAAGTAATGAGCAACAACAGACCAGTCTACATACCTGTAAGTATAGTTCTACTGTTGTCATTCCTTTTACATTCACACTATGGCAAAGGGAGGTTTAGTCTTTGGATTTGCCACTCACTGGTGCAGCCATTAAAATGGGAAAGGAATGGAGCCTAAAATGATAAAAAAAGCCTTGTAAGGGTAGCTATGAAAGGAGCCCGATCCTGCATGGAAGGCGTATACCATCAGGTGGACACAGGACTTAGGGCGAAGGAATGTAGGTGAGGCACTATGGGAGACTGCGATCTGGGTGGCTGGGACTTCAATACAGTGGCAATTATGAGTGGACAGGAAAGTGGGGCCCTACTGAGGTCCATCCCCTTAAGTGCAGGCTGGGGGATACTTATATTTATTTAAAGGGGGTGCAGGGACAAAGCCCCCCCTGCAATGGGGCCAACAAGCAGTTTGACCAGCAAGGTGTACAATGCACTTGCCAGGCATGCATCTTGCTGTTGCCTGTTTTCCTGTGCACTGATTGCCTTCGTCCAGTTTTGTTTTTACCCTATTATGGGTATCCCTATGTGAGGGGCAACAACTCAGCACTACGGCATGCAGCGCTTCACTCTCCCCAACCCTGCTCTAAGAAGAGACCATGAGATAGACTGAGGTCATGATGGTCACTTCTTCTCAGCTGCCAGCAGTTCAATGCTGGTTTATGGTACCCCACCTACCCCCAAACACATGGCTGTGGTTTGACCAAATGCTTAGGTCTCAACACCTCTGATACTGTGCTGCTACATAGAAGTGATAGATAGGCACCATTACAATGTTTTATTGTCCTGAGCAATCACCACCCCCCACCACCATCACCACCACCCAGAAAAATACAGACACTTGATCAGTTGGTCACTACATCCGTGCATGAATGCATCATGAAATATCATTATCTCTGATGGTGACTACAGCTGCTAGGATAGTGGAAGGCTGAAAATGCAGAAACATCAGACATCCCCAGCAGCACAAAACTACAACACAACTGGGAGGGTTCGCAAGCCCCTGTAGATACTCAGGACTCCATGTTTGGGCCTGAAAAAAATAAAGTAAATGCCTTAAAAGTCCCCTGGGTAGCCTAAGGTAAGTCCTTAAGTCATCCACCCTCTTCCCAAAGCAATCATTTCTCACCCTCCACCACAATCTTTTTTTTTTGTTGTTTAATAGGTTTGGTTCCCTGGCACTGCATGTCAGAAGTCAAGGATACCTCCAAACCCACCTAAACCCCTATAGTTTTGTGACCAATATGTCAATGGTGGGTCCCCTCCCCTCCTGACCTCTGATCCATAATTTTAGGGAGGTAGCAACAGTATATAAATTCTGGTTACCTTAAGTCTACACTCTCCCACAGAGCACCTGCTCCATTAAAGTTCAAAGACCCTGCACACAGGGGTGTGTGCCTGTGTATTAACCTGCCTTGAATTAAAGTATTTGGATTTTTGCAACTTGGCATTTTCAGTAGGTTACTACATCATGCTGTTCTGCACATCTATTCTTCCTTTCTTTTGTGTACAGCTATCTCTCCCCATGGTCACCTGCTCCATTAAGGCATAGTAGTAGTAACATGGAGCACCTGACGGGACTGGAAGGGCAGAGCAGTCTGCACACTGATGATACTGTGAGGAAGATTACAGCCCTACTTCCAGATTCTGCACATGCCTCTGCCACACTATAGCTTCTAATACCTTAAAGAAGTTGCCAAGCTGTGAGACACAGCAATCAAGTTAGCCAGAAGGTGATTTCCCTAAATCTGAACCAGGGGAGCACCACTGAAATTTAACTGGGATACTGAAGAGTCAGGGTTACTTGGAGATACTTCCTTTTTTAATACAGCTTTTAACCCCTCTGGTGTTGCACGCCCAGTCCTCTGGCTTTAGGGCTAACCCCAGTGGTAGAATTGACCCTGTCTGCTATTAGGCCCACCTGTTTCTCCACAGTGGCTGCCATAAATCCTGTTGTGGGTGCCATGGGGAGGGGCACTCTGAATGTGCATTCAAAAACTCAGTTACTGTAGCTTACCTAATTAATATCTAGGTGCTAGGCTACTTTTATGCACTCAAAGGGACAGCAGTCTTGGCTTCACCACGCAGACTGCCCAATGTAAAATATTAAGTCTTAGGCATCACAATTCTGTGGCAAAATCAACTTTATTAGAAGCAAAACAATTTAAAACCATCTACAGCTATGGTAAGACACCTCATCCAGTTTTACGGGACTATTGCATCATCAGGAGGGTGATGCCCCTCTTTAATCCCCCCATCGCCTACCTTCATTAACTGCCCACTTCCGCTTCCTCTTCTAGGATATCCTGTGGGTCCTGTCCATTGCCCCCACCTACCCCCTGTGCCCTGTTACTGCCACAACCTTCCCTCCATCCCCTTGCTACACCTTGTGCATATCACCACTGCTGCAACTACTATCATACTCACTTGTGCTTATTCTGTGCCTCTCTCTTTTCACTTTTCCTCCTCCCTATGGATTGTGTTGTGTGACTCTGTGATCCCCTGTATTATGTGCCTGTATTGTTTTATTGCTTTGTACCTAATTGTTTAAAACTGATAATGCCCTATGGCTGTGAATGTTCCCCACTACCTTTGTGGTTTTTTTTTTCTTTTTTTTTTCTTTTTTGTACGACGAGGATCCTTCATAAAGGAGCTCTTAGTTCAAAGGATATATTTCCAATCTCTAATAAATAAATAAAGTCCTGCAAAACCAGTAGAGATGAGGTGTTTTACCTGAGTTGTGGGCCGTTATGAATTATTCTGCACCATATAAAGCAGATTTTGCACACAGAATTTTGATACTTTTCTGCACTACTTATCACCAGGGATGCATCTAGAATTTTGTCAAGGGGCAACTCTTTCCCAAAATGTGAAGTATTACCATTTAAAGCTAAGATTAGGTTTAAACAGATTTTTGCTGGACTAATGAGGTTGTGGGTGCTACTTGTATACATAGCTGGATCCACTGGTACTGACCACCACAATATATTTGCTTTCCAGTACCCACACCATATTTTGCAGCCTGTTCCCACAAGGTCTGTCCCAGCCTACAGACCACTGCTGGAACCCTCAGTCTTTTTTCCTTCTAATCACACCAACATATCATCTCCCCTCTGCATTCCTTGTAAAGTATATCATCCCTGAATCACCATTGCCACCCCTCAGCATTGTCCTACTACTATTAAAACAAACATTACTGCAAACTGTATTGAAAGGTATTTGTTTTATGCAATTTTCTACTGTGAAAAGTTTTGCTGATTACAGCAGAGACTATTCTGGTATTCTTGGGCAAGAAAGCAGGGGGTTACAGTACTAAACTTTGAAAGACAGACCTGTTTTGAATCATGAAAGGAAACTATGTCAATATGTAGAAACAGTAATCTATGTGAATTTACCTGGAGCTGTATAAAAATGTAAGCAGTTTATTCCCGCGCCAGCAGCAGTTCACTGTAATGTAACACTGCATGACCAGAAATTCAGTCAACATCTGCCTTTGACTTAGAGTTGCCCAGGGTCCTATTGCCAGTCAGATCATCAACTGAGAGCAAAATAAACTTAGGAATGGGTGATCATATCCTGTGTTATTTCTTCAGTGCCCCCTGCAGGAGGGGGAGGGCAAGGGGGTGGTGAGGTCCATGGAAGGGAAGGCAGCAGAAAACCAATGCTAAGGATATGACTGTGGTACCATGCAAATACACACAATAACTGTCCTGCAAGTCCCTCTGCTAATCTACTTCATAGCAAAAAGACAGCATGGCTTTGCCATGTAACCTTAAAAATGAAACTTTTTTTACACTCAGCTCAGTATGTGATACACTGTCCATGCATGGGAAACTGGCAAAATATATTTTTAGATCTTGCCCTAGGGCCACATGAGCTCCCAACTCACCTTGTTAGTCAATATACCTATCTAATAAAAGGCCAGACCAGGCTGTGTCAGGAAGTGCATACATCACAGCTACTTATCAGCCAATAACTTTTGGAAGAGTCTTACAGACATGATAAGATTACTACAAGAAAGTGTTTTAAAGCAGATTTATCAGAAAAGCTAATATTCTTCAGGTGGACGCTATCTCTGGCTGAAAGCTGAAATACTGAACTTAGAATCTGCAAGAAAGACAGTCTTGCTCACAGCAGAGGGAGATGTAACTTACTTTACATTTTACAATTGTTCTCTGGTTTGTAGCAGATTCATCAGAAAAGCTAATATTCTTCAGGTGGAGGCTACTTCTAACTGAAAGGTAAAATACCGAACTTAGAATTATCAGGAAAGACAGTCTTGCTCACAGCAGAGGGAGGGGTACCTTTCTTTACATTTTACAATTGTTATTGTTCTTTTCAGTGAAGGGGCTTGCAATACTGCTTTGCAGATTGGGAGTTTAAACCCAGAGGGATTGAAATACTGTTTACTGTGTCTGTCCTTGTGCACAGCTGACTTGTTTTGGGGCTGATTGCTTTCAGAGCACAAATCACCAGGCTGTGTTGGGGCTGGGGAGGTTTACCTGTGTCTGACTCAGCTGTTTTTTTTTTCTCTATTTGATTAGCAGGGTATTTTCTCTGTTAAATTGTTGTGTAGGTCATCTTATTGACAGGAAGGTCAACACTCATCATAGTGGTGGGTCAGAGCTTTTAGCTCATTGTTTCATGAGGGCACAGTTTGGGCCCAACCCCCCCTTCCCCTCACCCTACCCACTCCAATACCATTTCCTTAATACCAGGGGTTCTGACATAATTTCAAGAGAGCAAGGAGCATACCACTGTCATATCCTTTCTAGCACACTGCACTGACAATATAAGCAAATGCATTATAATATTACATATAAATGCATATATATATATATATATATAATATATATATATATATAAAAACAAAACAATCACTGAAAAAAACATACAGGATAAACAGGAAGGTAGACAGACATGTGGGGAGTAGTGCCATGTACTGGCTGTGGGGCAGCAGTCTTCCGGGAGTCTTTCTGGAGGCTGAGATGCTGCCTTATTTGCAGGCAGCTCTCTGCCCTGAGGGAGGAGGTTGCCTGTCTTCAGGCCACACTGGACAGTAGTAAGGGAACCTCCCCCACCCAGGAAGCACCACAGCCACCACCACCACCACTACCTCAGAGATTGTGAAGAAAGCACAGCAGTTGGACCACAGTGGGCTCAAGGAGGGTGAGAGTGGTGGAACAGAGGCACATTCAGTCAGTTTTTCCACTCCACAATCCATACACCATTCTGGTGGAGCATTTTTCCCCTATGAATGTACCCACAAAAGACAGTAAGGTTGCGAACAACTGTCACAAGGGAACCCCACAGGAAGGAGGCAGAGGACACCACAGGGAAAGGAAGCAGCTCCTGGGGGACTCAATCTTTAGGAGGATAGAATTGAGGGGAGCAGGGAAAACTGAAGTAAGGTGCCTGCCTGGTGCCATGGCTTGGAGGGACAGGAAGTGCATCCTCAGGATCACGAGAACAGCTGCATGGGAGACTGAACTGGACATCATTGTCCACCTAGGGATGAATGACTTGGCTCAACATGAGATTAGAGCAGTGCAGGAGAAGTTTGTGGAGTTGGGGAGGGGCCTAAGGCAAGTAGCACACACAGTATCCTTCTCAGAGGTGCTGCCTGTATATGGCAAGGGTGAGGTGAGGGTACTTCACACCATGCGATTCAATGGATGGTTGAAAAAATGATGCAGAACACAGGGGTTTGGCTTCATTGGGGACTGGGGTTCCACCTGGAGGGATACCAGCATATACTGGCAGGATGGTCTGCAGCTGTCCAGGAAGACAACAAGTCTTCTGGGTGATTGGTTTAAATGCTTCATTGTCAAGCCTTTAAACTAGTCAAGGGGGAAGGCACTGATAAGTAGCAGGGAATTCCCAGCCTCCCCCAACAAAACAGGGTACTAAATGAGGTAAAGACCAAAGTAGAAAGGCCAGTAGGAAGCAGTAAAGAGGTGAATGGAGAAAGTAAAGTCAATGAGGACAGGGATGGTGCTACAAGAGGTAAACCCATCAAAAAATGGAGAGCAATGAGTACTAATGCCGGTAGTCTGGGTAACAAGCTTCCTGAATTAGTGGCCTTGATGGAGGAGGAGCATCTGGATACTGTGGCAGTCACAGAAACTTGGTACACACAGAACCATGACTGGGATGTAAACATACCAGGATACATTATCTACAGGAGGGACAGAGAGGGTAAAAGAGGAGGAGGAGTGTCTCTCTACATAAGGGAAGGAATCAAAGCAACAGAAGAAAAGGGTAAACAGGAAGGAGAGGAAGCACTGTGGGTCAATTTGGAGACAGGTAATGGCACCACAATCTGCACAGGGGTTGTATACAGACCCCAATCTCAGGGGGAAGACATGGACAAGGAAATGATAGAAAGTATCCTTAGAATGGCAGAAAAAGGGGAGATATTGCTGATGGGGGATCTGAATATGCCAGATGTTAACTGGAGTGCATTTGCTGCAGCCACTTCTAAGAGCGGGGTCATGCTAGATATCCTACAGGGGGCATGCCTTAGACAACTAGTATTGGAACCCACTTGAGAGGGAGAAATCTTAGACCTGGTACTCTCAAATGGAGATGGCGAGAGGATCACAGATTTAGAAGTGGGTGGCCATCTGGGAACTAGTGACCATTGAACAGTATGGTTCACAATAAACACAGCAGTAAAGTCAAGCCAAACAAAGGCAAAGGTACTGGACTTCAGGAGGTCTGATTTTGCTAGAATGGGTGAGGGCCTAAAGAATGCACTAGAAAATGGTCAGGAAGGAGGGGTGGAAAACAATGGGAAATAATCAAAACTGCCATCACAGAGGCAACAAGCCTTTATTGAAGCAAATAAACAAAATAAAACAATGTAAGAAACCACTATGGTTCTCAAAGGAGGTAGCAGAGAAGGTTAGGGAGAAAAAGAAAGCATTCAGGAAGTACAAGGAATCACAGAAGGAGCAGGACAGATAATTGTATGAATTAAAGCAAAAGGAAGCAGGGAAGGCAGTCAGAACAGCAAAGGTCCAAACCAAGAAAAAGATCGCCAACTCAGTTAAGAAGGGGGATAAAACCTTTTATAGGTACATCAGGGAGTGAAGGAAGACCAAGGGAGGGATAGTGAGGCTTAATAAAGGGAAGGGGGTGGACAAAGGGTGACTGTGAAAAGGCAGAGATACTAAACAAATATTTTTGCTCAGTATTCACAAATGAAGAGGGGGAGGTACCAAAACCAAACAATAGAAAGACTCTAGATACAGGGGTTAATACCAGCCCATTCACAGAAGAAAGGGTTCAGAAAGAAATCTTAAAACTGAAGGTGGACAAAGCAATGGAGCCTGATGGAATTCATCCCAGAATTCTAAAAGAACTAAGGTTAGAACTAGTGACACCACTGACTACCCTCCTTAACAAATCATGGGAGGATGGGGTGGTACCTGAAGACTGGAGGAGTTCAGATGTTATTCCACTTCACAAAAGTGGGAGCAGGGCAGAAGCAGGAAACTACAGACCTGTTAGTTTAACCTCAGTGATTGTGAAAATGATGGAATTACTTCTTAAGGAAAGAATTGTTGAGTACCTAGAGGCCAGAGGGTCACAGGACCCAAGGCAGCATGGATTGAGAGTGGGAAGGTCATGTCAGATGAATCTAATAGATTTCTTTGACTGGGTGACCAAAGTAGTAGATCAGGGAGGGGCTGTGGACTTGGCCTACCTAGACTTTAGCAAGGCATTTGACACAGTCCCACACAAAAGATTAATATACAAGTTGGCCAGCCTGGGAGTGGGTCCCAGGATCATAGCCTGGGTAAAGAACTGGCTAGAGAACAGGACACAGAGGGTAATAGTAAACAGAGTCCACTCAGAAGAAAGGGGGGTTATTAGTGGGGTACCGCAGGGTTCAGTACTAGAACCGGTCATCTTTAATGTCTTTATAAACGACATTGCAGATGGACTGGAAGGAAAAGTATGTCTCTTTGCAGTCAACACAAAGATCTGCAACAGAGTTGATACACAAGGTGAGGTGGAAAGGATGAGAAGGGACTTGGCAAGGTTGGAGGAATGGTCAAATGTATGGCAGCTTAGATTCAATGCTAAGAAGTGCAAAGTAATGCACCTGGGAAACAAAAACCCAGGAGAAGAGTACACAATGTGGGGGTGAGATACTAACAACAACAAGAATGGAAAGGGACCTGGGGGTAGTTATATCAGATGACCTAAAGGTGGGCAAGCAATGTGAGAGGGCAGTAAGGAGGGCTGGGGAAATACTGGGATGCATAGGGAGAGGCGTCACCAGTAGAAAACAGGAAGTTGTTATCCCTCTGTACAGACAGCTGGTGAGACCCCATCTGGAGTACTGTGTGCAGTTCTGGAGACCCATTCTCCACAAAGGCATAGACAGAATGGAGGCAGTCCAGAGGAGGGCAATTAAAATGATGCAGGGTCTGCACCAGAAGACATATGAAGAGAGACTTAAGGAACTTAATATGTATAGCCTCGAGGAAAGGAGGGAGAGGGGAGACATGATAGAAACTTTCAAGTACCTCAAGGGAATCAACAAAGTCCAAGAGGGTAACATCTTTCAGAAGAAGAGGTGTGCAAGAATAAGGGGGCACAATTTGAAGATTGAGAGGGGATGGCTCAGAGGTAATGTGAGGAAGTATTTTTTCATGGAGAGAGTTGTGGATGCATGGAGCAGCCTTCCTGAGGAGGTTGTAGAGTCAGAAGCAGTGGTGGATTTCAAGAATGCATGGGACAGTCATAAGGCAATTCTAGGGGGCGGAGCAGGAAGAAGTTGGCTGTTGACTAACTAGGATCTGCAGCTTATCCATTAGGTAGGAAAATGGGCAGACTGGGTGGGCCAAGTGGTCCTTATCTGCCGTCAAATTCTATGTTCTATGTTTCTATGTAACCTGAGAAGAGTTCATGGGTAACATGCTGAGCCCTTCAAAGTGCACACTGAGGATACACCGCTTTGAGCTCACCCCTGTAACTCTATCCAACTGTTGTCTAAAGATAGACAAAAGCTATACCAATTACATGATGCACTATCCAGGAAGGGGGTTCATTCAAGATCAGGAAAGCATGCAAGCTACTCACCCCTTAACCAGCTGTTTCTTTTTCACTTAACTTAGGAGAATGCTCTTATGTAAACTGTATTAAAAAAAAAACTGCCAAGGGCAATGAGAAATGGGGGGGTTGTTTTTTTCTGGGGGGGTTGATAAAGGGGTAGAAGGGATGAGATATAATAAAGTTATGGTAGCAAGTGAGAAAAAATAAGTTGGTAAGGGAATGAGGGCCAGGCAAAAAGATGGACATGTACCCTCCTATCACTATGCTATCATGACATACATCTTCCAGCATCCAACATCTGGTACTCTAGCTCCACCCACTAACTGTCAGAGGCTCCACCAATTGGTAGGCTCTGTGATTTGGTATTCTAGTAAACAAGCCTTCTCCCACTATGGGCAGGAGCGGATTGTCATGCAAGTAAATTCTGCTTTGGCAGACAAGCCAATGTATCAATATTGTACCTGTGTGAGTACAATATTGACATATTGCCTTATATGCAAAACCAGCATTTTCTTGCATGAGACAGACAGTGACCAGTAACAGCAGTGAGTAGGGCTTGGGGGTGAGACTCATCAACTGATATGGAACTGGAAAGTGAATAGCACTGATCAAGGGTGAGGGAGAGGAAGCCCACTAGATGGGACATGGGGTTCATTTTAAAATTACAGCCATGACTGAGAGTGAAAAATAACAAATAGAGAGCACACGCTGCTATTGCTGGCAAGTGATGTTTATTGATCACACATGTGGACAAACCACCCCTTTATTGAGCCTACTTAATAGGCTTCATCAGGGGATCTAAAAATGATGATGGGAGGACCAGTGGACTAGCAGTGACTGGGGGTTTTGTTCTGAGACCAGGCGAGGCTAATGGTGAGGAGAGACTGAAGGCAAGGACTACAGTTTTAACAAATATGTTACACCTCAGCTGGGCTATCCTGAGTAAATAAAAATAAACTATCCTTATTATTGACATGCCCACCAACAAACATTACATCAACATTATTTTATTGTTGTTAAATTAGTGACATTGTGTTATGTAAAAGTAATTATAACATGATTGTTCTCATAAGTTCATATGTTTGATATGCATGAATGCATTTGTCTTTTAATCTTGTGTAACCTTGTTGTACATGCCCTTAGTGCTACAATGGAAATTAGTTTGTACTTAATGTACTTTATTCTTACTTTTAAATAAACAAATACAATAAAATACAATTATAAAATGCAAATAAACATTATTGTTTTTTCTTCATCTAGGTTTTCAACCTACAAGCGGAGAGGAGTATACATCAGGAAAAGGTTAGCTCATGAAAAAATGTCTTTTATCTTAACAGTTTCTTGTAATCAATTTCAGTTGTAGATTACTACGGTATGGAAGATATTTTAATGCTTGTGGATATTACTGCCCTATGCCACTTTGTTTAAAATCTAAGCAGGAAGACATGGGGCTCAATTTTCAATGAGGCCTTAGAGTGATCCAATTAGCATCAGACAGACATCTTGTGTCGATACTGGTTGCGTCAAATGTCATGTGCCTGATTTAGGTACAGAAGCAGACTTGCATAAAAGTCCCATGAACTGACGCAAGACACAAGCTGTGCCATAGAAGTGGCAAATCAGGTGGGAATGATAGAAGCTGCATAAAAAAATGGTGCAGGGAATAGCAGAGCAAAGCAGAAAAACAATGATGGAGGGAAAAGCTAGTGGACACCAGCACAAACAAAACTTTACACAGGGGCCTGGATATTCAAAGGCGTTGCACCTGGCACAACGGAGTTGCACCGGCGCAACCCTGCATTGTGCGCTGGTGGGATATTGAGAAGGCTACCTGATGCAGCGCAAATCCCGATGCACGAGGGCGCAATGATAATGTATGCAATGCATATGCAGGGTGTGTGCCCCTGCATATGCGGCACATTCCAATATTCAGCCCGGGATGTGTGGCGATATGCTGGCTCACCCCTGCACTGCGCCTGCAAGGGGGCTCAAAGCCTAGCCTGCAGAGCAGGAACAAATCCCGCCACCACAGGTGGGCTGCCGCTGCATTGCAGTGCAACACAGCAGCCCAGCCATGGGTGCCCACCCACCCACCCAGAACACTGTCCGCCAACTCGCAACCCTGGTAGTCTAGTGGACCCCCTGCCTGTAGCCGCAATCATGTGGTATATGTTTATAATGAAATCCCTGGTGGTCTAGTGGCCTCCCCAGTCCCTGATTCCCTGATAAGTATGAAACATGACCATCCCTAACGGTCTAGTGGTCCCCCCCACCCGAGTCCCTGATTCCCCGATAAATGTCAATATGACATCCCTGGTGGTCCTGTGGAACCCCACCACCCCTCACTGAGATCATGGTTAAATCCCATGATGAATTGCCAGGTGATCAGTGGAACCCCCACCCCACCCACAGACCCTTGCCCACCCTGCTCTCCACCCCGTTATCAGCAGGCGCTGCATCCCACCACACACTGCCCAGCTGCCCTGAATGACAGGTACAGTATGGACTGTAAGCCCATTCATCCCAGTGTGGACCAATGGGCTTGCAGAGCATATTGTACTGGACAGTCCCAAATACGTGAATGGAGTCATTCACAGATTTGTAATCATCAGTACAGTATGCCTCTGCAAGCCCATTGGTCCACACTGGGGACCAATGGGCTTACAGCCCATACTGTACCTGTAATTCGGCGAGCAGCCGGGTGGTGTGTGGGCGAGATGCAGCTGCCCACTGATGATGGGGGGAAAGCGGGGTGAGCAGGGGGTTCTGTGTGGGTGGCTGGGGTGAGGGGTGCCACTGGATCATCAGGGCAATTCATCATGGGATTTAATCATGGTCACGGCGACAGGTGGGGGGGGTTCCACTGGACCACCAGGGATGTCATATTGACATTTATCGGGACTCGGGTGGGAGAGGAGACCACTAGACCACCAGGAATGGTCATGTTTCATACTTATCAGGGAATCGGGGACTGGGGGAGGCCACTAGACTACCAGGGATATCTTTATAAACTTATACCACGTGATCCTGGCTATGGAGCAGGGATGCCCTGGGATCCCCACAGCACACGTCATGCTGTGCAGGGCACCAGAAGCAAGTTGCTGGCCTGTCTTGTGCAAGGAATGCAAATGGGGCCATAATGACATGCAAATGGCCCCATTTGAACCTTGCATATATTATGGCCTCATTTGCATGCCCTGTGCTGAATATCATGGGTGATGTGTCTAGCGCAACTGCACTTGCACTGGCGCATCCCCGTGCTCCCTATCTGTGGCTTGCACTGGCATAGTGCCATTGCGCCATGTGCAGTTTGTGCACTGACCCTACCATATTTAATGGTGCTGTGCCACGGCGCAGCACCATTGAATATCACCTGGGCCTGGGCCTGGGTCTGGGCCTGGCCCCGGTGCATCACAGTTGCACTGTGTCCAGGCTTGCACCACTGCCTGGTGCAGTCTGAATATCCTGGCCAGGAGGTGCAAGGTACAAAAAAATTTATTGTTCAACAAATATGCCTTTACAAAAAGACTCTTACTGTCAATCATCATATCATTTAAGTCATCTTCATATAAAACAATACATAAGTCCATCCAGGATAAAAATGATCACAAAACAAGATTAAATTTACATTTCCTCATGTAAATCTCAAAGATTTTACAAATATAGCTTCTTTAAAAAATTTACCAACCTTTGTAGTAATTAATGTCATTTGTATTAAATAACTGACTTATGAGTTGTGGTCCATCATGTGATGTGTTATAGTCCTTCAAAACTGGTCCAATCTAGTATTTTCTTTGTCTTTCATAATTCGAACAATATAATAAAATATTCTTGAGGTCATCATTTGTTTTCCCATCACATTTGCAGAAAGGGGACGTTACTCTGACTCTTCTCTGGTTATAATGTATATAATTACACTTGCACAATTCTAGTTTAAATCTGGTCACCAATCTTCTATCAGCTGGTTTAGTTAACTTTAGTAAATATGGGTCAAGGCTGTGTTGCATTTTTATACTTTTAAACCATCTAAAATGTTTTAAATTTCTTATTCTTAGCATATCAGTTTGTAATGCAGAGTCACAGACCTTCTTGCCTGTTGTCTCACTGATGTCCCTGAATGGTGTTTGGTAAATTTCATACATGAGAAAACCCAACCCCAAGGGATAAATCAAACTCTTAATATCCTTGATTATAGGAGTAAGGAAGCCCTTGTGGTTACATTCAGTTACCTCTTCCTGGACCAGCCTGGGGAGTCTTGAATCAGATATCAAAAATAATTTCAAGATTTGTTTTACTCTTTGAATTTGTACTATAGCTACCAGTGAATACTGTCCTAGCTCTCTTCTTACTTTCTCAATAGGAACGGAATGGGGGACCCTCAAGATGTATAGATACAGTTTATTTATCACTACCTCGAGAATCTTCAGTTACCTCTTCCAGGACTAGCCTGGGGAGTCTTGAATCAGATAGCAAAAATATGTTCAAGATGTGTTTTACTCTTTGAATTTGTACTATAGCTACCAGTGAATACTGTCCTAGCTCTCTTTTTATTATCTCTGTAAGAACGGAATTGGGGACCTTCAAGATGTATAGATATAGTTTATTTAACACTACCTCAAGAATCTTGAATTGGCCATTAGTCCAACGCAGGAGGAAATGGACATACTTATTGAGGCAGTGGATTTACAGGTTGGACTCCTGATATCTCGAGGTAGGGAGAAGGAGATCAGGGACTGACAGAAATAAGCCTGGGACAAGGTGGCTACCAGGGTCAACAAAGTAGGCCCTGTGAGGCATTCCACAATAGAACTACAGAAATGATATCACATCAGATGGAGGTTCAGAGAAAAGATGGCCCATAGCAGGCAGTGCATGATGGCAACTGGAGGCATCCCAAGCCAGCTGATGCCCCTAAGCACACCTCAGCAGCTGCACCTTTGAGGGTGACAGCAACCTGGATCTCTTCTGGCTACAGAGTTCAGTCGATATGTAAAAGGACACAGTACCTTCAACAGTGGGAGCTAGGATGGCAAGCTCATAGCACAGGCACATGGTGAGGTACAGTGCCATAGGTGTGCACAGCACACAGTGACCCAGGGAGACTGTCATGCCTGCACTGATGCACAAAATATGTGGCGCTACACAAGGGTGGCTCAGGTGTAAAGGATCACATGCATGCTCCACAGCTGAGCATGCAGGTCAGGGTATGTGTCTCATGTAGCAGATGCACATGTCCATTACTGGCCATTTGCTGAATGAGTATAAGCCCTGACCTATGGCATGAACAGTGCCTGACACTAGCAAGTGGGACAGGACCGGTCTGCTAGAGTGGCATGTTGGACATGGCCTCCAGCTGTGCAGGATGGAGACAGAGCTAGACTGTTTGCAGATGTATGCTGGCATGGTGTCCCTGGTATAGCGATGTGCATCATGATGTATTCCACAGGCTGGTAGCACTGACCTGGATGGCAGGTAGAACAGATGTGTAGGCTGACAGTGGTCACAGGACACAAACACAGCCAACAACTGCAGCCAGACAAACCTCCGAGGCTACAAAGTACAGCATGGCAGGACAAGGTAATATGTAGGAAGCGTCACTGCAACAGACAATGTGAGCAGTGCAGATGGTGGGTGTCTGGGTCATGGATGGCTGACAGAAGTATGCCTGCAAAAGTTACAGACACGGGCCAAGCTGGAGAAGTTTCATGCATGACATAGGCATGGGTCACAGCCAGCGGGTGTGTTGGGTAGTTGCAGTGTGCCAAAGGGTACAGAATGTGTTGGGACAAAGGGGGGGGCTGTGTGTGTGTGTGTGTGTGGTTAAGACCTATGGGTGAGGGGTAGAGGGAGTGGCAACACCATGCAGACTGAGCAGTCTGCCCTGCAGACACACTTGCCACTGGTGTTAGCCTGGCCCTCCAGCACCCCACCCCTGTACTGTGGTATAGCAGCCTGCCTAGCAAAATGGATGGCACACATATGTAGCAGACACAGCAAGAATGGTGTTCTGGACATGCCACAGCACTTTCACACCTGGCACTGGAACCTCCATGGGTGGTTTGACAACCATATTGGAGTAATGCCTGCTAGCAGACAGCACACTGACATCATCACTGCCATGCTGATGTGTGTGCACCATGCCACTCTGTATGATGCCAACACAAGTGGGGGACAAGATGCCAAGGGTGTGTGTGTGGAAAGGATGGTAACCACCTTTGCCTTGAAAGTGAAACACATGCAGGCCATCGGTGCAAACACAAGCAAGGTGGCACACCATGCACAGGAAAGAAGGGCAGGTCTACAGCACAACAAAGGTTACACACTATGCCATGACACAGTCTATGCCCTGTGTTGGCAGCCAGGGCCCCAAAAGTGTAGAACATGATGCAGTGCAGTGCAATGCAACACAGTGCAAGCACTAGACAGTAATACACTGACATGACTGCACAACACAACTAGCAGTGGATATGTTGTGTTCCCACAGAAACCACTGGTGAAGGCACGGGAAAAGCAACACCTGGCACAGGCAGCATCACTGCACAGCCACAACCTGAAGCAGAGGGGTCTGCTGACAAAGACACAGGGACCACAGACACCATAAGGTGCAGGGCAATTAGAGGACATGCCAGAGCAGGGGAGCTCGAACCAGAGGGAAATGCCTGATGTGACACAGCACTGCACTGACACAGATGGTGTTACCCTGGGTGCACAGGTTGACAGTGAGGGGTCAGAGACAGACATTGCAGGGGCAGTACCAGATAAAATTGTCCAAGACCTCAGTTCAATGCCATCAGAAAAGGAGGAGGCGACAGTATAACAAGCTGCATAGAACATACCTCCTGAACTCAAGAGGACCGTAGCACTACTGTCAGGATGTACTCAACACCCAGGAGGAACAGAGATGAGAACTTACAGCAATATGGGTCTCTAAGGAGGTATACCACAGCCATGTGGCAAGGCTATGACTGGTATACTGGATGCTCTGCAGACTGGGGTATGCCAGAGTGCAGCCTGGCATGCAGATTGCATGGCAGCACTGCATGGGTTCCAGGTATGCACATGGTGTCACATGGATTCAGTGAAGCATGTGATAACTCTGCTAGAGAAGAACACTGCTGTCCAACAGGAACAGACAAATGCCCTAACAGCCATGCTGCAGAACATCGCAGAAACATTATAGCATAGGGAATGCACCTATGCCACAGGGCCACACCACAATGGACACAATGTCCACAACATCTGAGAGACCAGTGGACCAGCCAGCCAGTACCAAGTTGCCCACACTAGCCAACAAAACAGTGGGTACATACCCCAGGCATACAGTACATGGGTCGACAGGGTAGCCTGTAGGAACAAGTACTGGAGTCCTAGGTCATCTGTAAACATTGGTCCCAGTGGATCTGGGCAAACAGGCCACAACAGGCCTTGAAACACAGTGTACAGTGGAAAAATTCACAGTGTGGACTGCACAGTGTGGTCCAGTAGACCTCACCCATTGTAGCAGAGCACACAGCAACAACAAGCCCACACTGCCCAGGTGGACAGCCTGACAGTGTACCACAAGACCAGGACATAATACAACCTACAAAGCAGGCTAGCACCATACCACAGGCACTAGTAGAAGAATGTACCATAACCGTGGCCCCAAGCACCCAGTTGCCAACCCAACCCAAGGATACTCAGATACTGCCTACCAGCTCCCAACAGGTGCCATTGCAAACTCCAGCCACCACTCAGACTAGCAGTACACTAAATGTGTGGAAGCCACAGACACTGCAGAACATTCTCAGCACAAAGCACACAACAGCAGTCAGCACCACCACACCCCAGGTTCCCAGCATGCCAGAGTCCAATGCCAACAGCTGATGGAGCACCATGGCCACCAGAGGTTCAGCAACACAGGACAACCCTGCCAGAGATGGTGACACAGCCAAACGAGCACCCCCCAGGAAAATGGGTAGGAAGCCAAAGGACACTGGGATGCAGGAAACACCACATGAATCAACATCCACTGATACAGGGCCTGCCACAAGGTGGTCACAGTGTACAATGACCCACTGCACACAGGTAGCAGAAGGGTAACCATCCAAGAGCAGGGCAGTGGTGGACACTCATCACTCACAGAAACAAGAGATACAAGCAGGATGACCCCGGATTCCCAGAAGGCCAAGAAGGAGTAGACAACATGCACATTAGACCACTGGGACAGTGCATCATGGACCAGTGTGCCATGTGCAGATAGGCAAAGCTGGATCCTTTTGGACATGTGACAAAGGGGCACAGTGGGATCATGTCACAGGCAACCAGTAGCACATACCATTCTGGGGAGAAGCGGTGCCTGCAAAAGGGTATGGGCAAATATACAGTAGACACATGTGCAGCACCCCTGTGTAGACCCAGGACTGGTAGGATAGGGATGTGCCATGAACATAGACCAGAAGTATGCAATGTCAGGTTCCCCAAAGGGTCACTGGCATAACTACTGGCTGCTCAACACAATTCAGGATCCCTGAAAGCTCAAAGACATGCAACTATGCACCTGATGTCACATCAACAACAGTGTGTGGAGTTGCAAGGCCATGCTGCACTGTGGCACCCCAGACAGACCCTATTGTGGAACATGTGAGAGGCTGTGAAGACAGTTTGTGGGGACATACAACCTCACCAACCCTATTGTGCATACTGCCCCTGTGGGAGGCTGTTCACATGGGATGAACAATGATGTCCTGCACAGTGTTAGTGGGAGGCATCTTGGGGTTTCAAAAACATCGTGGGCCACCAGCCCATAGGATATATGTTACCCTCCCACACAGATAAGCATATAGTTCTGCCTGCAGATAGCAGGATGGTCTCCCCATACTAGATTAGAGTTGTGTTAGCCATCTGTCAGGCACATGCGGGTACTCCTACAATGTAAAGATCAAACCCCAGGTAGTCTACAGTGGTGTTGTATCGTACATGGGAGGCCCCTGTTGGTGGCACCTGTGACATTCCCATAGGTGGTGGACAGGCAAATGTCAAACTGTAGTCCTGGAGGGACAGGCAGGCATGGCCCCCCATGTCCCCACATACACTGCCCAATGACACTGTGGCAGGAGGCACACTTAGTGTACCACTGTGTGTGTGGGGAACCAAATGATAGTGCCCTGCTGTAGGGGAGGCCAACACACCAATTGGTCTGGTGACAACTCTCCCCCACATGCAGGACACCTCTCCAACAATACAATTTTGTGGTGGCAAATCTGTGTGCTCCCTGTTACATGTCCCCATATATACTGCACAACAAGGGTGGTGGGTAATTCTACAAGTTCTGTTTGTGTATGCATGAAAAAAGTCACAACCCATAAGGCATGTGTCTGCATGTCAGGTTGCCTCACACACCAATGGCCCACCCAGACACAGCTATGAGACACCCAGACTAGAATTCTCCAGCATACGGCAGGCATCAGTCAAAGGGGGTGGGTCATGTGGCATGAATATCATAGTAGGGGGGCATGCTCCCAGTGCACAGCTCCGAGGTGGTTAGTGGAACATGTTGACACTGCCACAACCCAGGGCAGCCATGGCACAACTGTGGTTTGCATGAGTGGGAATGCCACGCTGAGACCCAGCATGGCACCCAACTGGGAACAGGCAGAACCCTGACATCTACATGTACATGTATAGGACAGTGCCCTATCCTGTACATGTATATGTACAGGACAGGGCAGTGTGCAGGACCTGGCAGCAGTGGCACATCTGTGAAAGTTGTATGATACACCATGCCACAGTCTTGTAACTGTGTGGATTGGCAGGCAGTGGCCCCCTGGCACCACCACATCTACCCTGCTGTCCCGTATTCTTAGAGGGTACCTGTTGCACACTGTGGCAGATTCCTGTGGTGCATGATGGTGTAGCCCTGGTACATGCTAACTCCTGCCAGCAATCTGATGAGTCACCTAACAGCCCCGCAGAATACACAGCATGCCAATAGGTGTGCACCTGTGTTCTGTACTCTATCCCACCTCTGTGCAGACCATCCCCAGGTCAGAAGGATATCACAAGGTTTGCTAATGTGTGCTGTATATGTATATGTGTGTGTATATGCAAATAAAGAGCCAACTGTGACATACTACCATAATACTTGCAACCAGTACATAACTGTGCAACACATAACTCTGGTATATGGTGGTGTGAGTGACTAGCTGGGGGTGTGTCACTACCAAGGTAATCCTCCAAGGACACCATCCACATAGTATGGGACTACATAATGTTTAGCTGTATGGGATTCTGACTATGGGTGTTGGGCAAACAGCAGGATACGTGCACTCTGTGTGGGCACTGGACCTCTGTAAACCCCCCATACTGACAGCCCCTGATACCTGTCTATTCCTCCTAGGAGAGTGTTGCAGACCCTTACACTGCCTGTCACAGAACCGTATGATGGCTCTTCCACACCAGGGACATGTGCACAGTCCAGCTCTGGCCATGATATGGCTACTGCATGCACAGGTGTGACAGTGAAATGAGGTGCTGCACCAGGCGTTCAGTGATGCCATATGTGTGAGTGCATGCCAGTGCCACCCAAAACACCATGTCGCTGACTTCTGACCACCGCATCCCTGGGGGTGCACTGCACTTGGGGCGGTTGCGGTACAACAGTGGAGGGCCCATGGGGCTGGTGCTGTCACAGATCCAGGGTGTGGCATGGCTGTATTGTAGTCTGTGCTGCCACACCTGCCCATCCTAGGGCTTAGATGGGTGCCAGTACTGTAATATATACATGCCCATGGCATCTTGCAGGTCACCAGTGAAGTACAGTGCAGCATCATGGGCCCCCCAACCTGCCCACATGCATGGCATCCAACCAGTGTTGGGTAAGTTACTTTTTCTATTTCTATTACATTTAGAAACTTGTTCCAGGAAACTCTTTGCAGTCACTAGCAAGGATGGAGAAGTACTAGAAAAAGTAATACACCATACAATTGTAGTTACTTATTTCTTTTTATACAAAAACAATACAAAAATAATAAATAACTATAACAGATTACATTTTTTGAAAGTAATAGGTTAGTTACTAGTTACTTTCAAATAAATGTAATCAGTTACAGTTATGCATTTCTTTTGTATAAAAAGACATATGTAACTGTAACTGTAAGGTGTATTACTTTTTCCAGTACTTCTCCATCCTTGCTAGTGACTGCACAGAGCTTTCTGGAACAAGTTTCCAAAAGTAATAGAAAGTATTAGAAAAAGTAACTTACCCAACACTGCATCTAACATATTAGTGTGATGCATGCAGCTATCTTTACATCATAGACAAGGAACTGGGCCTCAATACATGCTGTGTGACAGACAGGGGCTGTTCTATAGTGCTGCTGGCCACCTAGCGCATATGCGCCAACATTGAAAGGAAAACACTGACACCATAATGTAAGAAACAAGGAACATATATAATGTAGAGAATATGAAAGCAGCAAACAAAGCAACAGAGATAACAATTTACACTAACAGTAAAACATTAAAAACAAACAAATGTAACCAATAGAGCAGTGCCAAATGACGAAACACATGTAGTGCTGTGTGCAAAGCCACATGTGCCATCCCATCACTGGATGTCTTACATATCCTCAAAGGACTCCATGTGGTTCAACAGGGCCTGGAGGGAGCCCTGCAGGCCAGCTATATCCTGCACAACAGTGTGGAGGTGAGTGGCAACCACCCAGACGTAGGAGTGCAGTCTGGGAGGTTGAAGGGGGCTCCACCTCCTCCATGATGTCCATGGCACCAACATCCTCCACCTTATGAACATCTTGGTCCTGCTGTACTGGTTGCTGTGCAGACAATGCTGCCAGTCCTGTGGCTGCATCCCTGGAGTTGGGCACCATCTCTGTCACCCATGAATTCACCTTCTCCTCCACCTTGGGTGCTTGGGCCCCATCATCGTTGGCCACATGTAGCCCAGTGCCCACAGCTGCAGGGAAAGTGCCATTGTCTGCCTCTGTGCACTGCTGCTGTGCTTCAGAAACAGCTATGGGATCTGGATAGGTCTCCTGTTCACATTGTCAAGTCCTTTCAGTATACACCCTGGCCTTTCGCCTCTTTTGGCATCACATTGCCTGTTCAAGGGCGCAAAGTCTTGGTGCCGACTCAGACTGCACATGTGCAGTACCCCCCCAACAGACCCTGCAACAAATTAAAGTACACATTATCAGTATACAGTGAGCAGGAGGCTGTAGAGGCAGGTGTGCAATGTGAGCATTGACATTATCCACATATATTGGTCATGCCACTCTGGACATGCAACAGGTACAGACATAGGCCCTGCAGATGTGTAGTCACCACCTCAACCACGCAACTCCAGGACTCAGTTGGCAGCCTCAGCCTGCACTTAGGGTCATCGCTATGGAACAGGAGCACCCATACTACATTGTGTGGTGGGATAGGGAACGGCAAGGTTACATGCTTCTGGTGTCTGGTAACTACACTGGATAGGGATGTGGTATAGCGTATCAGGTACCTCAGTAGTGTAGTAGAGCCACATGTGGTGTTCAACAGGTCCTGTTATGGCCTATTACAGGCACACTCCAGGCAGTGTCATCTACCAAGGCCAGGATGAGCTGGGTGGGGCAGAGGAAATGACACATTCTGAGGGGAAGGTGGGGGTCATCAAGGGTCATGGGAGAGCCCGTGTCTTGCGACGGTGTCTGTAGTGGCACACCTGCCACTGGGGGGGGGGCTACAAGATGGGTGGTCCTGGTTGGTGAGTGGCCCAGGTGGAATCTTTAGGGTTGGGTGGGGGTTCCAGCTTGTGGAAAGGGGCTTTATCACTGTGGTCCCCACAGCAAATCACACTGCTCTGATGACATTTCACAGTGACACTGGTGGCCCACCATCCCGCATGAGGGTGGGTATCTCTGTGTGGCATGGTGCCCCCCCCCTTCTGCATCACATCACATATGTTGACATTCATAGAACATCAGAAGGCTGTGATAACTGTAGGGGTGTTACACTAGGGAGGTATGTGTGCCTCACCTGCGTGCATGGACATGCAGCAGGCAAGGGGTTGCGTGCATTGTTACTGTGTCCCCCTGCCACAGCAGGGGACACCAGGTGTGAGCCAGTCAGACATGTGGGCATCATATTATGGGCCCCCTGAGCACACTCCACTGGTACTGACCTCACTTTGCAGAGAGGAGGTCGCTATGCCCGACAACTATGAAACTGTGGCATGACCTCATACAAGGCCCCACCTGTGCAGCACACACAGGTATGACTGGGCCGCTATTGTACCATGATGGCCACAAGAGTGGTAGCATCTGTGCTGGTGATCCATCACATGTGTTGTGCACCTCTGCCTGTGGAATGCAGCACAAGTGTGTTGCAGGGCACAGCTCACAGTGCACCTCTGCAGGATGCCACCCAGGAGGGCCAGCACTTTGGAGACCATTGGGGCACCAGGTAAGGCCATGTGCTGTGTGGTGCTCAGTACCTCTGGTGGGGGTGAGTGACACTCCTGTGACTTGGTGGTGTGGGATGTGGGCAGCAGGCCACCTGTCGGGTCCCAGGCCACTCTAGACAATACACTATGCCACAGTGGACCTGATGCATTGTGCCACTGCATATACAGATTCTAATAGGGAACACCACTGTGAATTACCAAACACCTACTGGGACACCACTACCACTCCACAACATCTGGACCATATGCAGTATTGGGAGTGCTGACCTACAGCACATCCACATGTCCCTACAGGGCCCCGTTGTACATGCTTTATGGCCTCTGTGCCATGCAAACCCAGTGCTACCCCTGGCCACTGTCATCCCTGTGGCATGGTGTATGGTGCAGTGCACCACCTGTCAGCCCCCCCTTGCATGTGGCAATGTCACATGTCCATTGTTCATGAACCATCTGTCCCACTGTAGACGTGTCTCCAGGGCCACCACTATGGCATGGACATAGAATTTTCCACCTCACTCTCTCTCATGCAGGCGGTGTGGGCCCCAACATCCCCATGCCAGCTCCAAGCCAGGTGCAGTGAGCCACTCAGCAGTTATTAGTGAGATGGAGCCAGCAGCTGCAGGTGGCACCAGGGCCTATCCCTGACCACTGTGACCAATTATGCATCACCACATGGCTGTCATTCACATAGCCGGGGTATCCAGTATAGTAGCAGTCATGGAACCAGGGGGCTGTGAGGGACACCGCTGTTAGAATTGGGCCTGCAGGCACATCCTGCATGGTACTCCATATCCCAGCAGGGTATAGCCCCACAGTTCTGCAGCCATACGGTACCTGGCATACTGGTGGCATACCCGTGTGGGCCTGCACTGCATGTATGTGACATGCCTCACCTGTTGTTTCCCATGTTGCTCCCCAGACAATGCCTATGTGGCACCCTTGTCCAGGTCAGTAGTGGGTGGGGGGCAATGCCATGAGACCCTGTCACCACAGCCCGTGAGTGTACCCAACCCATACTGCAGTGTCAGGAACCTTACTTGACCATGGGTGTGGTCCTGCCCCATCCGTCTGGGATGGGATAGTATATCTGAACCCTATTATAGATGTGTGCAGTGCATGCAATGGCACACCTGTTGCTAGTGAGTCACATGGCACTTGCACAACATGGCCTCATAGTTCGGCAGTGTGATGGGTTGGGCAACGCCACTGGTATTGAATGGCCCCTGTATAACTGAGCTGTGGGTGCCATGACCTGGCATGTGGCCTATGCACCCCAGCTCCCAGCAGTGTGTCACTGCCAGGTCATGTGACTTTCCTTGGCGGCTGGACCCTGGGGCATCATGGGGCCCAATCCCTCCGTCAATGTTCATGCCCTCCTCTCCACTATTGGTGCCTTCCAGAGCTGTCGGCTGTCCACCTGTGAAGACAGTATGGGGGGGACATGCAGGTTAACATTGGAACCATACTCTGACATGCCACATATACATATTATGGTGTGTGTCACAACTTACCAATGTTATGGCGATGTCTATCCCACATTAACATAGAAACAGAATCTGTCGGCAGATAAGGACCTGATGGCCCACCTAGTCTGCCCTATTCTTCCTACCTATAGTGTCACCGCAGAACCTACTTGGTCTCCATCCCCCCCCACACACTGCTAAAATCCCTCTGTGTCTATCCCATGTGTTCTTGAACCCTGTCACCATTTCTGCCCCCACCATCTCCACTAGTAAGCTGTTCCAAGTGTTCACCACTCTCTCCGTGAAGAAGGACTTCCTCACATTTCCTCTGAGCCTCCCCCCTTCTAACTTCATAGCATGATCCCTTGTCCTTAAGCATATTTTTCTGTGGAAAATGCTTCCCTGTACCTTGTTTTTGCCTGTGAGGTATTTGAATGTGTAACCCCCCCCCTGCAAATGGGGGTTCCCAAAAAGTCTTCCAGGAGCTTTCTTGAATGCTCCAAGCCTGGATGGTGTTTGGCATTTAAGCCATTAATCTGTGGGTGCTTTTAGAGCCTCTGGTACTGTCTCTTTAAGAGCTGTGTCTGCAGATATAATTAATTTGGATGAAGGTCTGTGTGTTTCCCTGCTTGAGTCCCGCTCGAGCTACTGCCAAATTGCTCCATTTCTGCCATCGCTAAGTGGGCAGAAGGAGCACTCTTCAAAGATGTAATTGTTTGCTTGTAGTCTGTTAGAGTAATAATGAAAATGCAGTTTGATTTAACCTGCTTTCTTGTAGCAAGGACAGTGCAGAGTAGCTCCCTTATGTTGGTTCTGAACTGCTGAATTGGACCAGTCAGTGTGGGGGACCTTTAAAATGGAGCCTGCCGCTGGCAAATCAGAACTTGGATTCTCTTTGTGGAGCCAGCCACCTCTGTACTGTATGGCCAGTGACTCTGGGAAATGTAGTTTTGACCTTGGCGCCTTTTTCAACCAACAGGGGGAGTTTATTGTGAGTGACAGTTGGACCAGCCAACAGAATAGGGTGGAGCTAAAGGAAATGCACTGCTCTGGGACTGGGGATACTAGATCAGTTTGGGCAGTGAAGAGACAAGAAGCTCTGCGCTTCTCTTTTGTAAAGTTTAGCGTGGGCCCTGAGTTTTCGGTCTGCAGCCTGTGCAAGCACCTGTTCGGACTGAATCCGACCAGTGAGGAGAAGAAAGGAGATCTGAAGAGCAGAAACCAGGTTCACCCTGTAGATATAGCTACCAACAGTCCCTATTTTACCAGGACAGTCCCTATTTTAGGCAGCATGTCCCAGTGTCCCCACAAGTTTTGCAAAATGTCACTTTTGTCCTGGTTTTTGCTTACTTGTCCCAGTTATGTCCATTTTTTTTTTTTTTTGCTGACTGCTAATCCGTGACTTGACAGTTTTTTCAGCACCACTGTGGAGCTGCTTGAGCTGGACAACAGTTTGCAACTTCAACCCCTGTGCCTGTGTTGCACTGCAAGCATGTCAGTGGGAGCACAGTAAAGCATGTTCCCTCCTGTTAGATTAGACTGGGTAGTAGTGCAAACAAGTGCATGTGGACGTCTGCCTGCCAGCAGCTGAGAAGGACTCCAGACAGAGGAGACCAGCAGTAGTGAACTAAGGTACCCAAACCTGATCAGCTGAAGGGAAGTGTGTGAAAACAATCTGGTGTGTTGGTGAGAGTCACTGAAGTGAAGTTTGCTCAGCAAATGAAGTGAGTGTAAACGGGTTGTGATGGGACTGTCAGGAGGAGCAATACATGCAGCTCAAATGTCTAAACACAGTTTAACGCAGGTTTCTTCTAATGAACTTTTCTGTACATCAATCAATCAATCAATCAATCAATCAAGAATGATGTACTGTTTTAATCTGGATGTTTGCTACTTGTGTTACTGTGGGGTGGCATGGCCAGAACATGCAGCAAAATTTGACTGTGTGCAGCATTGTCTGCAGCAGTGCCCGTGGACGTAACATGAAGGGGTGTGGAGGGGGGGGCATGGTCAGGATGGACCCTGTCCCAGTTTTAGGCCTCAGAAAGTTGGTAGCTTTACCTGTTGAAGACTGGAGAAATTGCTGAATTGTGCTCGGTCTGTCAGGAACTGAAGCTGCTGTGTGTTCTCCTGGGTATCATGCAGTAATTGCGGTCAGGATCGAGAAGCAGCCTACCTGGTATAGTACTTTCCTTTTACATATAAATGTGTGTAGTGCTTGTGGGAAATCGCGTTTCAAATCCCCTGTACAGTAAATAGAGTGCATGAAGCTGGCAGTAAACCCCAGCTTAATCCAGACTACATCCATTTGCTCTAAACTGCAGTGGGGTCCAGTCACAAGGACCTTGTCCACATGATCGTCTCCCCCTGGCAACCCAGGACAATCTGCCTTCCATCCAATTCCCAGCATTGAGTTTGTGAGTACAAAGCAGAGTAGCTCCCTGCCATCTGTTTATCGAATTGCAAATGTGTCATCTAATTGTTGCTTTTTTTTTCATTTCTTCACGAACTGAGCCCTCCAGCTCCGGATTACAACTGGGTATTGTACAAGTGTTTTTTCCATCACAGGACCCCAACCAGCAGCACCGATCCTGTAAGGAAGTGCGTGGATTATCACACTTTAAACCGGTGGACTATCCCTGATCAGTATACAATACCCAGCATTCAGGATGCTTTGGACTGCCTGAACGGTAGCAAGTGGTTCTCTGTACTGGATCTTCACTGTGGATACTACCAGTTCCCGATAGCCTCAGAAGACCATGAGAAAACAGCCTTTCTCTGTCCGCTTGGCTTCTATGAATTCATGAGGATGCCTCAAGGGATTCCAGGTGCCCCAGACACTTTTCAATGATTGATGGAGCGTGCAGTGGGGGACATGAACTTATTAGAGTGCCTGGTATACCTGGATGATGTTATTGTGTTTGACAGCTCATTGGAGGAACATGAGAGCAGATTATTCAAGGTACTGGACCAACTGGAAGACTTTGGCCTTAAACTGTCCATTAATAAGTGGCAATTCTTTCAAACATCAGTAAAGTATGTGGGACACATAGTATCCACTGAGGGAATAGAGACCAACCCAAGCAAAGTTGAGACCTTGACCACCTGGCCACAACCCAAAAATCTAAAAGAACTGCAAAGATTCCTGGGATTCTGTGGTTATTATCGGCATTTCATCAAGGACTATTCAAGAGTGATCCGCCTTTTACTTAACCTTACTCAAGGGTATCCCCCAACCCACAAAAAGTACAAAAAGTCAGCATCCCTTGAGACTGAAAGAGTGTATTTTTGTCCAAGTGAAGTATTTGGGGCCCGCTGGACTCCTGATTGTGAGACTGCTTTTCATGAGATCATATATCAACTTGCCCATGCTCCAGTGTTGGCCTATGCAGATCCAACAAAACCTTATGTCCTGCACACTAATGCTAGCTTGCAAAGGTTGGGAGCTGTGTTGTATCAGGAGCATGAGAATGGCCTGAGACCAGTGGCCTTTGCCAGCAGAAGCCTGACCCCTTCCAAAAAGAGCTATCCTGTACACAAGTTAGAGTTTCTAGCTTTGAAGTGGGCCATTGTTGATCAATTCCACGAGTACCTGTATGGGACTAAGATATTAGTAAAAACTGATAGTAATCCTTTGACCTATGTGCAGACTTCAGCAAAGTTGGATGCCTCCGGCCATAGTTGGCTTTCTGCATTATCTACATATGACTATGCTGTTGAATACAGAGCAGGACTGAACCACATAGATGCTGATGCTCTCTCTCTCGGAGGTCTGTTCCCCAGAATGACTGGGTCAGACTGTCAGAACCTGATTTTCGAGCACTCTGCCAGAAGTTTGAAAGGGAGGAACAAATGTCCACGGACGCAGTGGACTGTTTGGTGGATTGTTTGGGACCTTCTGAGAATTGCATACCTGCTGCTTATTGCCACTTTTCTGCAACAGACATTGGTGCACTGCCTCAGCTGGACAATGACAGTATTCGACAGGCTGAATCCCGAGATCCCATGATCAAATCAGCTTTAGAAGCCCTCTATACAGGGAAAGATGTGTCCAAATTATGTTTCACTGATTTGAGAACTGCATTGTGGTACAAAGAAAGTCCTAAGTTGAAACTGATCAATAGACTGTGATACAGAGAAACAGTAGACAGAGGGGGACAAGTAGACAGACAACTACTGCTGCCCACTGCTTTTCAAGACTCAATGCTGAGGTCCTTACACAACCACATGGGGCACCTTGGTATAGACAGAACACTTGACTTGGTGAGATCCAGATTCTTTTGGCCTAAGATGGGGGCTGATGTGGAGCAACACATTCGAACTTGTAGTTGCTGCTTACAGAGGAAAGCTTTGCCCCAGAGGTCTGCTCTCTTGTTATCATCACCACCAGTGCACCCATGGAGCTGGTCTGTATTGATTTTCTGAGTTTGGAGTCAGATCAAAGAAATATTAGTAATGTGCTGGTGGTCACTGACCATTTTACGAGATATGGCCAAGCTTTTCCCACCAAGGACTAGAAGGCATTCACTGTGGCAAAAGTACTTGTAGAAAACTTTTTTGTTCACTATGAGGCTTCACAAAGAATCCATTCTGATCAAGGGAGAGACTTTGAGAGTCGTCTGATCAAAGAAATGCTTTCTGTGTGGGGAGTGTGAAAATCCAGAACCACCCCTTACCACCCCCAGGAAGACCGACAGCCTGAATGTTTCAACCGCACCTTGCTAGATATGCTAGGCACCCTCCACCCAAAAGATGAGCCTAGATGGAGCCAACAAATTAGTGTAACCCCCCCTGCAAATGGGGGTTCCCAAAAGACTTCCAGAAGCTTGCTTGAATGCTCCAAGCCTGAATGGTGTTTGGCATTTAAGCCATTTATCAGTGAGTGTTTTTAGAACCTCTGGTACTGTCTCTTTAAGAGCTGTCTGCTTGCAGACATAATTAGTTTGTATGGGGGACTGTGTGTTTCTTTGATTGAGTACCACTCAAGCTGCTGCCAATTCACTTCATTTTGCAGTCACTAGAGTGCAAAGGAACCTATCTGAAAGATGTAACTGTTTGCCAGAAATTATTTAGAGTAATAATGAAATTACAGTTTGTCTAACCTGCTTTCTTTGCAGTCAGAACTGTGTCTGCTAGTTCCCATTCTAGTTTTGAACTGCTGAACTGGACCAATCAGTGTGGGTAAGCTAGCTCTAAAATGGTGCCTTGGACGAATCAGAACTTGGACTCATAATCTGAGCCAGCCACAAGAGGATTGTATGGGCAGTGACTCTGGGAGATGTAGTTTAGACTTCAGTGCCTTTTGGACCAACAGCAGCAGTCTATTGTGTGACAGCCAATCCAGTCAAGAACTGGGAGGAACTCAAAGGAAGTGCCCGGTTTTGTCGGTTGGAGTTTCAGTTGAGCTTGGCAGTGAAGAAGGAAGGAGCCCTGTGCTTTTCAGTGTGCAGTTTTAGTCAAAAACGTGTGTAAGGCCCAGAGTTCGGTCTGCAGCTTGTGTAACAGCTTGTTAGGACTGAATCCGTCCTGTGAAAAGAATCAAAGGATCTCTGAAGAGTAGAAACCAGGCTCACCCTGTAGAAGACTGGAGGAATTGCTGAAAATTGCACTCGGTCTGTCAGGAACTGAATCTGCTGTGTGTTCTCCCGGGTATTGTGCAGTAATTGCGATCGGGATACAGATGCAGCCTGCCTGGTATAGTGCTTTCTTTTATATAAATGTGTGAAGAGGTTTGTGTACCTCAAGTGAGCCCTGCTGACATTGAAGGACCCTATCTTATTTGGAGGTCGTGAGTACTAATTCAGGGTCGCTCCCTGTTGAATTGCCACATTAAATCCAAATGGAATTACTGTACTGCTGACTGTTTAATTCTCCTTTTCTCTGTGTGAAAGGGCCCCTACCAGCTGCCACGGTTTGGACTAGCCACTAGGGCTTGGGTACCCAGGGACAGTAACTGATAGGGATAGGCCTGTGCACAGAGCCATAGGTAGATTATTAGAGTGATAAGCTAATTAACCTGATTTCCCCGTCCTTGTTATATCCCCTAAATAAATCAGAGCTGCTTGTTTCAGCAAAGTTATACTGCCTGAGTGTATTTGTCTATGTTAAAGTACTGTACTGTGATTGTTGCACTGTATCTCATTTCACAGGAGGTCCCAGTGCCGGAACCAGACCTGGGGGTAAGTGTATACTGTGAAGGTAATTCTGATATATTGTGTGGGCCACTAGTGGGAAGAAAGGGGGGTTGCAGTGTCCCAGAGGGCTGTGACCAAGTTAGTTTAACTATTGCAAACCCTGACCTCTGGGTGGAGGCACCCGCCATTGGATCCAGGCCCCTCAACCTGTTAGTGGAAAATCAGGCAGGGGTAGTAGCCCCTGGGATAGCGCCATCTAGGGGTTACATTAGCACCCTGGTACATGCCTACAACTGCACCAAAAGTGATGCCACTGGGTTCTCTCCCTACCGCCTGATGTTTGGAAGAGAAGCTTGATTGCCGGTAGATGTGTGCTTTGGGTCTCTCCTGATGGGGTTTGAGCTGACAACTATTTACAGTATATGCAAAAGTTAAAGTCCCAACTAAATCATGTGTACCAACTGGCTCAAACCCCAGCTGCCAAAAGAAATCTGGCCAACAAAGAAAGGTATGATAAAAAGGTGAAAGCACTGGAACTCCAGGAGGGAGATCGGGTATTGCTAAGAAATCTGGGACTGCATGGCAAACACAAGATTGCTGACAGATGGCACCATCTCCCTCACATTGTAGTGGGCAAACTAGATGATCTGCCTGTGTACAAAGTAAGGCCTGAGAATAATTCAAAAGATGTTAAAACAGTGCATAGAAATCATTTACTGTCCATTAGACAAATCTTGATTGAGTCTGAGCCCCCAGAAAATGCCCCCTCTGGACCAGTAACTAGAGCTGCTGCTAAGAAAAAATCAAGAAAGTCTGCACCTACAGAAGCTGAGTTAAAGTGTTCCCCTCCACAAGTCCCAGTTGAACATGACTGTCAGTCCATGTCAGAGGAAAGTGAGTGTGGTTTTGAATACTACCCTTCTTACGAACTGAGTCAATTGTTTCAGGGTAATCCCCTAGTCAATCCTGGAGATGAAGCTGGGCCTTCTGGACTGTCTAAGCCCCCAGCTTTGTCCCTGGACCCAATGCTCCCAGAAAGTGAAGTGCAAAGCATTAAGTCAGAAGATATGGAGTCATTGTGTATAGTTGAACTGTTTGAGCTTTCAGAGGACTAAAATGATGGACTGGAACAGACTGGTGACATACCAGAACAAGAAGAGTGTGTTGAGTGCCCTGATAATTCACTGTCAGTGTCAGAAAGCTCTCCATGTGAGCCAAGTGTTGTGGACTCAGAGATTGTAACTCCTGGAGCTGAAAGTGCCCCAAGTTCTAGCCTCTCTAGCCCAATGGAGACTCCCCTGATGAGTGAGGACAATGCTGAAAATGTCTCTCAGAGTACAGAGACTGTAACAGTTCTGCCTAGAAAGAGCTGTAAAGCCTGTGGTGCACCTCAGTTATGATTCCCCTGGGAGGCCTGTGGACTTGCCTCTCAATGTTGTCCATAAAGGAGTGTATGTGTCCCCGAGTTCATTGCCCAAACTGAACATCAGTGCTAACTCCAAGTTACTTGTGTTGCCCTCTAGGAATGGTGCCCCAGCCCCAAGGTAGCTGATAGAGAAGGGCCTCCTCTCTTCAGGTTTCATGTACAAGAGGTAATAACCTGAGTTATGGTATAATGTGTGTGTAATACTGTGTAAAGAGTGACATGCTGCAAAGTTTCAGAAATGTGTTCCTGGTAAAGTGGTATATGGACTGATAATTACATGTATGAGCCTATTGTGATGCTGATGTAAATGTATATGGTTGTGTTGAAACTTACGGGGGTACTTACTTGACGTGGACACCAAGCTTTCCCAGGTTGGGAAGGGTGTAACCCCCCTGCAAATGGGGGTTCCCAAAAAGTCTTCCAGGAGCTTGCTTACATGCTCCAAGCCTGAATGGTGTTTGGCATTTAAGCCATTTATCTGTGAGTGCTTTTAGAGCCTCTTGTACTGTCTCTTTGAGAACTGTCTGCCTGCAGATATAATTAATTTGGATGGGGGTCTGTGTGTTTCCCTGCTTCAGTCCCGCTCGAACTACAGCCAAATCACTCCATTTCTGCCATCGCTAAGTGGGCAGAAGGAGCACTCTTCAAAGATGTAATTGTTTGCTTGTAACCTGCTAGAGTAATAATGAAAATGCAGTTTAATTTAAGCTGCTTTCTTGTAGCAGAAACAGTGCAGAGTAGCTCCCTCATGTTGTTTCTGAACTGCTGAATTGGACCAATCAGTGTGGGGGGACCTTTAAAATGGAGCCTGCCTCTGGCAAATCAGAACTTGGACTCTCATTGTGGAGTCAGCCACTTATGTACTGTATGGCCAGTGACTCTGGGAAATGTAGTTTTGACCTTGGCGCCTTTTTCCACCAACAGGGGGAGTTTATTGTGAGTGACAGCCAGACCAGCCAACAGAATAGGGTGGGGCTAAAGGAAATGCACTGCTCTGGGACTGGGGAGATTAGATCAGTTTGGGCAGTGAAAAGACAAGGAGCTCTGTGCTTCTCTGTTGTAAAGTTTAGCATGGGCAGTGCATGTAAGGCCCTGAGTTTTCAGTCTGCAGCCTGTGCAAGCACCCATTGGGACTGAATCTGACCTGGGAGGAGAAGAAAGGAGATCTGAAGAGTAGAAACCAGGCTCACCCTGTAGAAGACTGGAGAAATTGCTGGATTGTGCTCGGTCTGTCAGGAACTGAAGCTGCTGTGTGTTCTCCCGGGTATCGTGCAGTAATTGCGGTTGGGATCGAGAAGCAGCCTGCCTGGTATAGTACTTTCCTTTTACATATAAATGTGTGTAGTGCTTGTGGGAAATCGCGTTTCAAATCCCCTGTACAGTAAATAGAGTGCATGAAGCTGGAAGTAAACCCCAGCTTAATCCAGACTACATCTATTTGCTCTAAGCTGCAGTGGGGTCCAGTCACAAGGACCTTGTCCACATGGTCTGCTCCTCCTGGCAATCCAGGACAATCTGCCTTCCATCCAGTTCCCAGCATTGAGTTTGTGAGTACAAAGCAGGGTAGCTCCCTGCCATCTGTTTATCGAATTGCAAGTGTGTCATCTAATTGTTGCTTTTTTTTCATTTCTTCACGAACTGAGTCCTCCAGCTCTGGATTACAATTGGGTATTGTGAAGTGTTTTTTCCATCACAGGGCCCCAACCAGCTGCACCGATCCTGACTAGCCCTCCCCCCATCCTGGGTACCCAGTGAAAGTGACAATGTGGGACTCTGAATATGAGCACAGTACTGTGATTATTAATGTGCTTAACCTGATTTCCCCCTTCCTTGTTACAGCTCCTTAAATAAATCAGGTCTGTTGGTTTCAGCAAAGTTACACTGGCTGCAGTATTCATTTATGTTAAAGTATTGTACTGTAGTTTTTGCACTGTATCATCTTGTTTTACAGGGGGTCCCCAGAGTCCAGTTGACAGAGCCAGTCCTGGGGGTAAGTGTACATTGTGAAGACATTCCTAATGCATTGTGTGGGCCACTAGTGGGAAGAAAAGGGGGTTACAGTGTTCCAGAGGGCTGTGACCAAGTTAGTTTAACTACTGCAAACCCTGATCTCTAGGTGGAGGCACCTGCCATTGAACCTAGGCCCCTCAACCTGTTAGTAGTTAAGCAAGCAGGGGTAGTAGCCCTTGGTATAGCACCACCTAGGGGTTACAAATGTCTCTATCAAATCCCCCTCTTTCCCTCCTTTCCTCCAGGGAGAACATGTCAAATTCCTTGAGCCTTACCCCATAGGGCATTTGATGTAGGCCATGCACCATTTTGGTTGCCCTCCTTTGTGCTGCCTCTATCTTATGTCTTTATGGAGATAGGGCCCCCAGAACTGTACACAGTACTCAAGGTGCGACCTAACCAGTGATCTGTACGGGGTATTATTACCTCCCTTCTTCTACTGGTGACGACTCTTCCTATGCAACCCAGCATCCTTCCAGCTTTCCCCACTGCTTTGTCACACTGCTTCGTTACCTTCAGGTCATCAGAAATGATCACCCCCCAGGTCCCTTTCCTGCTTTACAACTGTTGATACTTCTCCCAGTTGGTATGGTTCCCCAGGGTTCTTATGCCCCAATGCATTATTTTGCACTTATTTGTGCTAAAACCCAGCTGCCAAGCCCTTAACCATTCTTCCAGTTTTTGTAGATCACTTCTTATTTTTTCCACTCCTCCCAGTGTGGTTACTGTGTTGCAATTTTGTGTAATCTGCTAACAGGTATACTTTCCCTTCCAGCCCTTCTGCAATGTCACCGATGAAGACACTGAAGAGAACCGGACCTAATACTGATCCCTGTTGTACTCCACTGGTCACTTTGCCTACTGTGGAGTGACTACGGTTTACCACCACCCTCTGACTCCTATTGCCCAGCCAATTTTCCACTCATTTAATTATCGTAAGACCTACTCCTAGGCTTCTCATCTTGTTTAACAGCCTTCTGTGTGGAAAGGTGTCAAAGGCCTTACTGAAATCCAGGTAGGCCATGTCCACCATTCCCCCTTGATCCAGTTCCTTTGTCATGCAATCAAAGAACTTAATCAGGTTTGTCTGGCAGGACCTCCCCCTTGTGAACTCATGCTGCCTCTGATCCTGCAGGTTATTGGTAACTAGGTATTCTCTGATTCTTTCCTTTAATAGTGTTTCCATTACCTTGCCTGTCACCAACGTCAGGCTAATTGGCCTGTAATTTCCAGCCTCCTCCCTATTTCCGCTTTTGTGGAGAGGGACTAAATATGCCCTCCTCTGGTCCCCTGATACCTCCCATTTTTAATGACATGTTGAAAAGGACTGTCAGAGGTGCAACTAGCTCCTCTTTCAGCTCCCTCAGTATCCTGGGGTGCACCCCGTTTGGCCCCATTGCTTTGTCTACTTTTGTCTTTGATAGTTCCCTCAGCACTCTTTCTTTTGTAAATGGTTTTGTGTCTACTTCCCATCCCTTTATACCCTTGACCTTTACCTTTGGCCTGTTTATTTTCCCCTCTTCTGTAAATACTGAACAGAAACAGTTGTTTAATAAATCCACTTTTTGGTGGTCCTCCTCAACACTGTGCACCCTTCTTCCCCTTTCAGTCTTACTATCCCCCCTGTCCTTTTTCACTTACATATTTAAAAAAATGTTTTTTCTCCCTTTGCTACTGACTTGGCAATCCTTTCCTCTGTCTGTGCCTTTGTGCTTCTTACTGCCTTCCCTGCCTCCCTTTGTTTCTCTTGGTAAGCCTCCCTATCCCCCTCCTTTTGTGTTTTTTTTTCTGAGCATTCTAAATGCTCTTTTTTTGCTTTTACCTTTTCTGCTACTTCCTTAGAGAACCATAGCGGTCTCCTTTTTCTCTTACTCACCTACCTTACACAGAGGTTTGTAGCTTGCCCAATTCTCTCTTTTGTTTTTGCCCACCTTTCCTTGACTCCCCCAAGTTTTCCTATCCCCACCAGGGCTTCCCTCAGGCATGCTTCCATTTTCTTAAAATCTGCTCTCCTGAAGTCCAGGATCCTCGCCCTTGTGTGATTCAATTCTGACCTGGTCCCTACCTCAAACCACACTGTATGGTGGTCACTGTTTCCCAGGTGGTCCCCCACTCTGATGTCAGTCCAGAAGTGCCCCCTTGTGAGTGGGTTCCAACACTAATTGCCCGAGGAACTCCCCTTGAATGGAGTCCAGGATGTACCTACTTCTGGTTGTAGCTGCAGCAGGGAAACTCCAAACCACATCCAGTAGATTGAAGTCTCCCACTAGTAGTATCTCCCCTTTGAGAATCATCTTCCGGATCACTTCCACCATTTCCTTATCAAACTCTTCCCCTTGTGTTGGAGGTCTGCAAATCACTCTTGTTCTAATAGTGGACCTTTTCCTTCTTTCCAGAGTGACCCACAGTACCTCCTCAACTCCCTGCTCCCCCTGTATTTCCATGACTTTTATGTTATCCCTTACAGGTAGAGCCACTCCTCCAGCCTTTCTACCTACTCTGTCCTTTCTGAACAACATATATCCTGGAATGGCTACTTCCCTGTCCTGGTTTGCATTGTACCAGGTCTCCGTGATGGCAACCAGGTACAGGTTCACTTCCACTGTGGTGACCTCCGGGTTAGAAACCTTGTTCAGACGTCTTGCATTTGTACACATAGCTTTCCAAGTTATGCTGCACCCTCTATCACTTTTCCCCTGTGATTTCCCTTTTCCTGTCCACTATGTCTTTTACTTTTATTCTTGCCTTGTTTCCACTAATTTTCATTGTTGTTTGCCCCTTATTGGGTATTCTCTCCCTCCTTGCATTCTTTGTTTGTCTCTTGAGCTTGTGGGGAGGACAGTGTTTGTCCTTTTGCCTCCTTCCGCCTCCCCCCCTTAGCTAGCTTAAATGCTTGCCAATGATGTAGAATATGCTGGTCCTTAATTATAAAAAAAAACTGAAACCATGCTCATTGCTGGTACCCACCTAAAGAGCAATGTTCCCCCCTGACCATTCTAAACACACAGGATGACCCACTTGAGCAAGTGTCCTCCTTCAGATACCTGGGGGTTACACTGGATGAGTCCCTCACCTTTGTCGAGCATGTGGACGTAGGGTTACCACCTTTTAAGAAAGTCAAAGTGGGACATTTCTTACTAAAACATCATTTTTCGTAGGACAGTACGTAACCTCGACTAGTGCAACAGACTTGTTTTCTCTATATAATCAGAATTAAGGCTAAGTATTGTAGTTTTTGGGTTGCTTCTATGGTTTCATATCATTTTAATATATTTTAGTTAAGGTACTATAGTTTTCTACAAGATTTAGAGGAAAGTTAGAAAATATTTTTCCTACTAAAAAGTCAGGACATGTAGTATTTTTCATGTTTTTTTTGCAGGACACAGCTGCCCAAATCAGGACTATCCTGCAAAACGCAGGACAGGTGGTAACCCTATGTGGACAACATTGTTGGCCTTGCCAACAGAAAACTAAGGACCCTGTTCAGGCGATGTCTGAACCTAACTCACAAGACTAAAGGCCTAGTCGTAACCAGCTCTGTCCTCCCACTCATCGATTACGGACTTTCTGTTTATGGGACAGCCACTGATATTGTCCCAGATAGGATGAGGGTACTGATCAAAAAGGCCAGTTGATTTGCCATGGGCTCTGACAGATTCTCACATTGCTGTACTCTATATTCCCTCACCGGCTGCCTTCCCCTGCATGAACAGTTAAAGTACCAGTGTATCTTACTGACCAGGAAAACACTTGCGGGCCTTTGCCCCCACCCCCCAGCTGTGGCTTCACTGTTCTGCCCTGTCTATAGCCAGTATACTACCAGAAGCATGGCAAGACATGCACTGTTAGTCCCCATATGCAAAACTAACCAGGGTCAACAATCTTTTGCTTGTCAGTCAGCACAATGGCTAAACGACCTTCCTACCTCCATCTCAGAGTTTCCTAAAATATCACTTTTCAAGAAGGCCCTCAAGAAGAAACTCACCTGTGAATCCTCATGTAGGTGCCTGTTCTAACCCCTAAAACTCTAGTTCAAGCCCACCCTGTCTACTCTTCCCCTTTTCTTCTCCCCCCAAGGTCCACCTATGCCCGCTTATGATCTTGTCTTCTGCCTCCCCTTATCCTCCTCCTCCTTCCTTTTTGCTAGTTTATGAGTTTTGACATTTATATTACTAACTGATTTAATATGGGCACCTCTGCCTTGTTTGGCTAATATAACATGTATAGGACATTGGTTTCTGGTTGTATTGACAAATGCTCACCTGTGCTGCCTGTATCCAAATCTGTACGTTACAATACTTGACGTGGAACCTGTGCAAATGAAGCGATAAGCTCACAGGTTTACCAAATCACAAATAAAAAAAAATAAATAAAATAAATTACTCACTAAGGACCACGGTTTCCCCTTTTGCTGGATGCAGGCCATCACTTTTGTACAGGCCCCACTCCTTCCAGGTGGGGCCCCACTCCCCAGTGAAGTCAAACCTCTGCTCACCATACCATTCCTTCAGCCATGCATTGAGGTCCCTGATGCAGTGTCCCCTAGCCTCCCCCTTGCCGAGGACAGGCAGCACCTCTGAGAAGGTCACAGAGCATGCTACCTGCCCAAGACCCCTCCCCAGCTCCCTAAGCTCCTCCTGCACTACCTCTAACCCTGCCTTTCCCCTTGACAGGTCATTTGTCAACAGATGGGCAATGACATTTAGCTCCCCCTCCTTGCTAAAGCCCTGGTGATCATCAGGATCTGCTCTCTATCCCTCTGAGCCACATCTCTAGGTAGGCACTTTACCTCCTTCACTTCCCAACCCCACATCTATCCCCCGATGATGGAGTCCCCCACCAGGAATTTCTTCCCCTTCCTCTGGGGTCTCCTGCCACTCAACCGTGGGGCTCCCTTGTGGAGGACCCGCTCATCCTCCCCGGTCACTGAATCAGGTGCCACTATGAGACCTTCCCACTTCTGCAAGACTATGTGGGAGTTCTACAGTTGCACTGGCTGAGGGGTGTGCCTCTGCCCCACCTCCCTTACCCTCCCAGCGACCACAATAATACATCCTCTTTTCCCACCTGGCAACCTCCGAATGAGTGGCAGAAGACTTGGTAGTCCCTGAGTAGGGGGAGGAGGCTCCCTGAGTCTGAGCCAACTCAGCTCAGAGACTAGCAACATCCTCCCTCAGCTCAGCGAGGTGCCTGCAGATATACATTGCCACAGCCACCTCCTGGGTTATCTCCTGAAGGTGTTCCGTCAGCTGAGACTCCCAGAGGGATATTTCATTCCCCATGTTGTTTATTTGCCATGTGATGCATTGCACTTCTGACAGCCTGTACAATTTCACAGGTATGAGATGTTACTCCCTGCCATGGGCCTTGGGTGTGCGCCTGCTGTTGCTTGATGGCAGCAGTATCCTAGACCACTGCTTCACCTGCCTAATGAGGAGGGTGGTTTCCTCATCTGTGAGGTCTGTGGACCTTGTCCAGAATGTCATTTTAAAATGAAAGTTTACAGGGGGCATTTTCAGCCACTTGCTGTGTGGTACTACACAAGGTGCTATTACACCTACTGTTCCTGTTTTATTGTGTTCTATGAAGCACCTGGACCATTGTGGGCCCACTGGGTGTGTCACATGCATTCCTATGCAACAGATATTCTTGTGATGCACGCTGCATCATTTTTGTCTCAGACCACAAGTTGTATCAAATAATCACCAACATATGATGCAACTTGTGACATTTACAAGTCTCTGGTAGCCAACTACAGACCCATCTCGATCCTCTCCCCCCCCTTTCCAAGGCACTGGAAAAGATTGTGGTGGGTCAACTCATCGACTACCTCAATAAGTATAATCTACTATGCCCCAACCAGCATGACTTCAGACAAAATCACAGTACCACCACTGCCCTGCTGGACTACACAAACTATGCACATAAGGCCCTGGATGAAGGAAAACTGGTGGGGTCTATCTTTGTTGACCTCACCAAAGCCTTCGATACAGTCAAGAGAGGTATCATCAGGGGTAATCCAGGGATCAATACTGGGGCCCCTACTCTTCAGTCTCTTCTTAAATAACCTTCCACAGCCTGTGACACCAAACTCATACTGTATGCAGATGATGCTGTGCTCCTGAGCAGCAGCACGTCTCAGACTGCCCCACAATCTGAGCTGCAGAACTCCTTCTCCAAACTCAAGGACTGGTTCTGTAGTCATAAGTTGCTACTAAACCACAAGAAGATCAAGGCATTTCTTATGTTCGGCCCCCACCACAAAAATAAGCACCACCCCATCATCTCCAACTCATGCAGTGAGCCGCTGGAACAAGTTCACTTGTTCAAGTATCTGGGGGTCATAATAGATGATACCCTCACATTTGCACAACATATTGACTCTCTGGTCAAGACAGTCAATACAAAGATTGGTGTTCTGTACAGGCGCAGGAAATACCTCTCTCCGGGGATCCTCCACCTCTCAGTCCACAGCTCAATTATATCTACTATTGACTATGGACTAGTGGTCTATGGGGTGGCAATGGATACAGTGCTCAAGAGGGTTCAGACTGCACTCAACAAAGCCTGCAGACTCACCCTGGATGCTGAGCATGGCACTCACACCTGCACTCTACAGGAACATGCAAATTGATTGTCATTAAGAAACAGGATCAAATTCCAGACTTGCATCCTAGGGAAGAAGGCTCTATTGGGTAAAACACCACCTTGTGTAGGCAGTTTGATCAAGGCAGCCAACTCATTACAGGTCACCAGAGGGAGGACTAGAGGGGCCTTGGTGATCCCCTTCCATCGCACCTCACTTGGGCAATGTGCATTTGTCTACCGGGCCCCCCTATGGATGAATGAACTTCCTAGGAACCTCTTGGCCACCAATTGTCTGGCATAATTAAAAACTGACCTCAAACAGCACCTAATAACACTCTCTATGTGCACCTGCCCCTGAGTTCATCCAACCTGCTCTCTTTGCCCCCCAGCAAGCACTAGGCAGGCCTCAGATACCCCTTCCCTCTCTGTACCTTCTCATGACTTGCCCCAGCAATCAATTTGCATCATGCTCCTTCAGCACCTGCCACCCCTTCCCCCTCCCCCAATTCACAGTCCCGTGAGTTTCCCAAACAGTCACTACTAATGCTGGCTGCCTGACCATGCCCCCTCATACCCCACCATTTTACTCTAGCATGTCATCTAAGCTCAGCCTCCCCTCACCCCACCATTTCTCCCTATACCTTATCGTCCCTCTTCCCCCACCCTCTCACCTCTACTGCAGTACTTACCTCTTACCTCTCTCTCCGATGCCTTCTTTCTTTACCCTCTGCCAGCTATCCTGTCCTCTGAACTACTGACAAGGCACTTGTGGCTGCTTACCCCCCACCCTCATAAAGTGTTTTTTTTGTTATTTAACTTGTACCTATGTTTTGAGTTATTCTGTAAGTTCTGAATCCAAGCTGTATTGTTCATTGTAATGTACCTTTGCTTTCTCCTACTGTACTTTATTTTGCAACCTATGACATTGAACCTTTGTAAAAGAGCTTGTGCTCAAAGGTTTTTTCTGAATCACCAAATAAATAAAAAACATATCGTCAGCACACTGTGGTACCACTTTTTACACCTGACGTTGGCACATGCACTACAATGCAAGCACTATCACATAGCAGCTGTGTATTACACTTCATGCCTCACTACTGTCCCCCTGACCTTATCCACCTGCATACTGCTTACCCCAAGATAAGAGTACACCTCAGCCACAGGCATGTGACTAGCATGGGGCACATGGTGTGCATCACTGCTGCCCCCCTCAGCCACTGACATCAGCACTCTTGTTAGGGGCCAAAACATTGTCATGGGCTGTACATCATTTGCTATGTTGTGACTTCCCATGGTGCTGTGTGGCTAGTGGCAACATGCATACCCAAGTGCCTACACAGCTGTGGAGCCACTATACAGCATGGCACACATGCTACAGGTAGACCTGTTCCATGCCAAGACCTGTTACCTGCAAATGGGGTGGGTTTGCATGCCCAGGTGCTAGCAGCATCACTGCCACAACATGCCCCCAGCTGAGGGACTACCACTCTCTGTGGCACACTGTGTCCAGGCCTCAGGGTAGTGGACACCACTGGGGCCATGTAGCTGCTGGCCCTGCATTGCCAAGGCCATGGCAGGCCTTTCTCATGGCACACAGGCTACAGCTGGTCACAGGCAGTCACCATGGCTCAGTCATGCCACATACGTCCTGACCCCTGACCCCCTACCCTTCAGCCCATCAACATATCTCACATGCAACATGTAGGAGGTGTGCCTCTGTTTCCCATGTTTCCAGCCCTGGGTGTCATGCCACCACATTGTAGGTGTATGGGTCAGGTACTCTGCCTACCAGCCCTTGCAATATCCAGTCGCTGCCACACACCACATGCATTTTGCATCACTCACTTTGTCAGCTTCCTCCCTGGATATGTGTGTGTGTGTGTGCTGCCCAGCAACTGCATATAGGCTATAAGCACAATACATGCATAAGTGCTGCCATTACCTGTCAGCAGCACTAGGCAGTCACACGTCCGGCTAAACATTTCCCAGCCCATGCCCATGTGGGTGTAGTTGTGTTTGGCATGTCCTATGTGGCTCCAGCACATATGCCTTGGCATGCCTGCAGTGTCACCATCCTCTGCATGGGACGGTGGTCAGCTTATTGCTGCTGCGTGCGCATTTCTGTGTATCTCATCACAGCATGGCAGCCATTATCCTCTGTGAGGTGGCATCCAGCCTGCCAAGGCCTATGGTCTGCTGCTGGGCTCTGGCTGTGCCTTCTGTGGGTTCTACATTGCTTGTGGGTGTGATGCCCTGATGAGGTTCCTGTCTGGTCAAATGAAGTGGCTGGTGTCCAGTTGGGCTCTGGCATGCTGTACGGCTGCTGCAATCCTTGCCCTGTGGGACCTCATGCAGGTATGTCATCAGGGCTATCCTCTGCTCCCTCATCCTCACCTTGCTCCTCATCCACCTCTGGCATGGTTATCCGCTGAACTATGGCAATGCTGAGCAGCATGCAGCATGCCACAAGGATCTTATATGCCATAGCCAAGGTGTATTGCATTGCTCCCCCATCTGTCAAGACATCAGAATTGCATCTTGAGAAGCCCAATAGGCCTCTCAATCACTGACCATGTGGAGGTGAGTGCCTCATTGTAGTGTGTCTCAGCCTTTGTCTGTGGCTGCCTGAGGGGTGTCAACAGTCATGGCAGCTGTGGATAATACTCAGCATAATACTTGGGACTAGGACAACAGAAGGCTATTGCCCATAAGTGCTATCCCCACTACTCAGTGGAGGTAACAAGGTTACCATCATTGAAATACAAATCCAATCTTGCCTTGAAGCTGTTGAGGCAAGGCGCATTAATCACATCATCTGGTAGTTAATTCCACAGTCTGCCTGATCTAGAGACATAACCGTCTCCAACCTTCTGTTTTAGTCTGAGTTAATATCATCTGATGCTTGTGTCCCCTTAGGTCATATTTGTGATCCTTGGTGGCAAGGTGCAAATCATTCAATAATGTTTCATCATTTAGGATTTTGTACATCAATAAAATATCCCCCCTTAAGCACCTCATCTCAAGATGCCATAGCCCAAGACCAGATAATCTTTCTTCATGTATTTTATCTCTATATTTGGACATCAGTTTAGTGGGTCTATGTCAATTCGCTCCCACTATTTCACTCCCGGACAACTCGCTCCCGATGACTCTCTCCCACGTCAATTCACTCTGGTCATTCTCACTCCCTGACAATACGCTCCCACTCCAATCAAAAACCTTCAAAAAACTACAGTGCAATTAGACAAGTGAATACACTGCTGATTCTGTTTCTGACTCCAATCAATTGTACCAGTTAAGGCAGCATATCATTGTACAATGCTGCATACTGTTAGGAAGCCTCTGTTTGGTCTGTACTGAATGTTACAGTGGCACTGCAGCTGTTACTGCTACATTTACAATTGATTCTGTTGCAGGCTTCAATCAGTTGTACCAGTTCAAGCAGCATATTATTGTATAAAGCTGCATACTGCTAGGAAGCCTCTGTGGGGTCTGTACTGAATGTGTAGTGAACATGACAAAGTTCATTCTGTCAGAGTGAAATAAGAAGAAGCGTGTGGACTCTAACAACTACATTTATACCTACCACAAGTGTGGGTTTAACGGCAAATCCATTTGGCAGTGTGAGCTAGTGGTAAAGAAAGACAAGACATGTAATGCTAGGGTTCACACTGAGAGTTATGATGTCCCAGTTATAATTGCAACATTTAGTGAGCACACCCATGCTCCCGACACTGCAGCAGTGGTGAGGGGAGAGGCAATGGATTGTGCAAAGGTCCATGCATTAAGTATTCAGGACAGTACTGCTCAGGTTCTGTTGCACTCTGAAGAAAATGTGTCCTTGGCAGCACAGAGCACAATGGTGGATAGAAACATTAAGCGAACAATACAGCGCATGTGTGTACATGGTGCACCACCCAATCCCAGGGACTTAACAAGTCTAGCTATCCCTGAGTATTACATAACCTTTAAATGCAGTGCAAGCATTTAAGTAAATTTACTTCTGTATGATAATGGGCCTGGGCAAGACAGAATCTTGATGTTTGGCACAGAAGCTAATTTATACAATTCCTGGAGCAATGTCAACATTGGTTTGCTGATAGCACCTTCAGTGTGGCACCCCCCTCCCTTATTTCATCAGATGTATGTTATCATTGGGGAACACTTTGGTAGCTTGCACTCTGCCATTTTTGCCCTTTTGCCAGGAAAACTTAGGGAGACATACAGTATGAGAGGCTGCTAGTGGCTCTAAAAGAAATAAATCTCAGGCTGGACCCTGCAGTCGTAATGACAGATTATGAAAAAGCAACCCTACAAGCATTCAAAACAGTATTTTCAAATGCAAGACAGGTGGGGTGCTTTTTCCACTTTGCGCAATGTATCTATAGAAAGAGTCAGATGGAGGGACTTGGGTAAAGATACGTGCAGGATAGTGAGTTTGACATTAAATGTAGCTATTTGACTGCACTTGCATTCTATCCTCCCGACCAGGTAGTGGCTCATTTTGAGGATATCACTGGTGAGTCCTTGAATGTGTTTCCAACAGAACTGGAGCCCATTATTGATTATTTTGAGGACACCTGGGTCGGAAGGAGTAATTCCACAGTTTCCAATGCCACTCTGGAATCACAGTGACACTGTAAAAGAGAAAAGATCAAAACAAGATTGAGGCATTCCACAGGGGAATGCAGTCTATCCTGGCCATGTCATATCCAACCTTATGGAAGCTTATAGAAGGCATCAATGGCATTTAGAAAAAAATGAGATGCAGATATAGAGCAAATCATTGCCGGAAATGCACCAAATGCATCCAAGAGGGTCTGCAAAGATAATGCCTCTCGACTGGAAACATAGAAACATAGAAGCTGAAGGCAGATAAGGACTGCAAGGCCCATCCAGTAGGCCCATTTTGTCTACCTTATGACTGTGCCATAGGCCAGTACTCTGTCAATGGCCTATCTATTCATACTCATCTGTATTGCTCTCTTATGCCTATCCCACACCTGTTTGAAGCCCTGCATTGTATTTATATCCACCATTTCCTGAGGTAGGCCATTCCATGCATCCACCATCCTTTCTATGAAAAAGAACTATCTCACATTGCCCCTTAATCGGCCTCCCTCTAATCTCATGCTGTGTCCTCTTGTCCTGCTATTTTTCTTATATTGAAACATGCTAGACTCTTTCGCCTTGTTAATGCCCTTAAGATGTTTGAATGTTTAGATCATATCACCTCTTTCCCTCCTTTGCTCTAGGGAATGCATGTAGAGCTCCTTTAATCTGTCCTCATATGTTTTCTGGTGTAGTCCCTGCACCATTTTGGTTGCCCCTTCTCTGGACTGTCTCCATTTGTTAATGTCCTTGTGCTGGTGCAGCCTCCAGTACTGCTTGCAATACTCCAGATACAGCCTAACCAGTGTCTTGTAAAGAGGGATTATTACCTTCCTCTTACAACTTGCGATACCCGTACTAATACACCCCAACATCCCTCTAGCCTTACCTACTGCTTTGGCGGTCTGCTTGGATGATTTCAGGTCATCTGTGATGATGATGCCCAAGTCTCTTTCTTCCCTTGTGATTGCCAGCAACTCCCCCCTCCCAACCTATAGGTGGCGTCAGGGTTTCTCTTCCCTATGTGCATGATCTTGCACTTCTTTGTGTTAAACCTCAGTTGCCACTCTTCTGACCATTTTGCCAGTTTATCCAGCTCTCTTCTCATTCTCCCCACCCCATTTGGATCATCTACTCTGTTGCAGACTTTGGTGTCATCTGCAAACAGACAAACCTTACCTTCCAGTCCATCTGCAATGTCACTGATGAAGATATTGAAGAGGACTGGCCCCAGGACTGTTCCCTGAGGTACCCCACTTGTGACTTGCATCTCTTCTGACTGTATACTATTTACCACCACTCTCTGTTTTTGCCCACCAGTTTGCCACACAGTTGACCAATTCCTGACCAACCCTGAGCCTACCCAGCTTATTAATCAATCTTCTGTGTGGAACAGTGTAGAAGGCTTTGCTAAAAGTCAAGGTGGATGACATCAACTGCACCCCCTTGGTCCACCACTCTGGTTACCCAGTCAAAGAAATCTATGAGATTAGTTTGAGAGGACCTTCCTGTTGTAAACTCATGCTGTCTTGGATCCTGTGCTCCTATGAATTCCAGGTGTTGCATTATCCTTTCCTTAAGGAGTGCCTCCATAATCTTGCCACCACTGAGGTAAGACTGACTGGTCTGTAGTTCCCTGCCTCCTCCCTGGTGCCACTGTTGTGGAGCAGGATCACATGAGCCCTTCTCCCATCTTCTGGGACCTCTACTGTGCTCAGAGACTCACTAAACTGTTCTGATAATGTCTCTGCTAGTTCCACCCTTAGCTCCTTTAGTACCCCGGGATGTATTTCATCAGGTCCCATTGCCTTGTCCACCCTGAGCTTAGTGAGCTCCTGTAGGAACTTTTCTTTTGTGAAGGGAATAGTGCACAACTCCCTCCCCCTTGTGTCCATGGTGCTGAGCTGTGGGCCCTGCCCTACCTTCTCCTCAGTAAATACTGAGCAGAAGTATCTATTTAGGATAGATGCATTTTCTTGGTCCTCCTCCACACACTCCCCCTTATCCCTTTTCATCTTAGCAATACCCCTTTTGAACTTTTCCTTTCACTAATGTATCTATAGAAAGTCTTGTCCCCTTCTTTCACTGTTCATGCTAATGTTTCCTCGGTTTGGGCCTTTGCCTGCCTTACTGCCTTCCCTGCTTCCCTTAAGGAAGTTTGGTATGCCTCCCTATCTTCTTCACGCTGAGTTGCCTTATATTTCCTGGAGTACATTATTGATAAATGTGCAGAAGGTACAATGGATGAATTCCTCCATGGAGTTGCACACTGCTTCGACTATTAACTGACTATTAACTAAGCAAGATGTTCTTTTAACTTTTTTACCTGAAATAAAGTTGTTTTTAATCAATATTTCCCACTCCTGGCGTCACAGCAATCACTTGCTCACATGGAGACCTTCCTTGTTTCCAAGCACATAGTCACACGACTCATTCACATGGTGACCATCTAGTTTCCATGGCAACACATCACATGATTGAACTTCCAGGTTTCCATGGCTAAACAGAACGGTGAAACAGTGAATGGTAAGAAACTACTAATGCCATAAATAATGTACTGGTCGCAGTAATGTCTTTATTTTTTTTTCATTTTTTATTTTTATTTTAGTCATTGGTAACTGGGTAAGTACCACTAGACACAAGTGCTTGTTTTCAGGGGCAACCTGGGAGCACTGGGAGGTTAAGTGACTTGCTCAGAGTCACACGGTATGTAAGTGGAGGTTGTGAGAATCAAACTCAGGTCTAGTCTGCTGTATGTACCAAGCTTGTTCACACCTCATTCCTCTAACTTCTAGGCTATACTGCCAGCCCAGCTGAAATGCCTCAATGCTGAAAATGTTTGCAATGCACTGGTTTTGTGCAATGCAAAAACTAATGTTGCTTGTTAAATGACCATTTTAAATGTGCTGGTTTGTAATGTGTACCACTCAGTGTACAGTCTTGTTAAATGCGTTTATAATGTCTGAGCTGGTTTGTTATGTTTTCTGAATGCCCTTATGTACTACTCATTAAATACATTAGTTAGCAGGAGTGGGAGTGAATTGACGTAGAGCATGGTGGGGAGGGAGCGAAATATACAGGAATGGATTGTTGGGATCGTGTTTCCTGGGAGTGACTTGTCATGCTCCCCAGTTTAGTAAAGGACCTCTGTGGTTTTTCAACCATAACTTTATCTTTCTTAAGATAAGGACTGCAGCTCTGAGAGCAATAGTCCAGGTATGGTTGTATGTAGGTTTGGAATAGAGGAAGGCGTACATTAACATTCCTAGAGAAAAAAGATCTACAAACACAGTTGACAAGGTGCATTGTTTTGTTAGCTATATATTTGCAATGGGCATAACTCTTGAGGTCGGTATTAATATACACACCAAGATCTCTTTTACAAGTAGATTTCTTTAATTTATTCCCTTGAATATAATAGTCTTGTTGTATTTTATTCCTATCAAAATGCATAATTATGCATTTGTTTATGCTAAAATTCATCCTAATTCTTCTGGCCCACTCAGAGATGTTTTCAATATCTTCCCCAAATCTAAGCCTGTCATCAAAGGTATCCACAATGCCCCCCAATTTCACATCATCTGCAGATTTACTCAGCTTGTTGTTACTTGTAACATTAAGATCACTTATGAAAATGTTAAACAAGAGCAGGCCTAACACTGACCCTTGGGGGACTCCACTAATACTCTGGTCTCAGTAGATGAATAACCCTTAATTCTTACTGACTGGGTTCTATCCATAAGCCATTTCATAATCCATCCTATCACTTTATGATTGATACTTAAGTCAATTAGTTTAGACACCAGATTACTATGTGGCACGGTGTCAAAAGTCTTTCTAAAATCAAGTAACACAACATCCACTGCTCTACCCTGGTCGATGTAATCTCCCACATAGTTATAAAAACGAATTAAGTTGGTTGTGCAGAACCTTTATTGTGTAAATCCATGTTGTGTTTCATCTAGGTGGCCCTTGTTTACCAAATAGCTGCATATATCTTCAGAAATTAAACCCTCGATTGTCTTCCTAACAATCAATGTTAGAATAATTGGTCGATAATTTGCCGGGGCAGCCATGCTGCCCTTTTTGAATATTAGTACCACAGTAGGCTGTCAACAATCTTTGGGAACATAACCTTCCTTTAATGACCTTTGCCCTAAGTCAGCTATGATTGGGGCAAGTTCTTTTCTCAGCTCTTTAAGAAGTCTTGGGTGCAAGCTGTCTGGACCCATTGATTTTTTCTCATTTAGGGCTTTAATTTTACCATAGACCTTCTCAGTGGAAATAACCTCTATATGATGTAATGTAGTTGCATTGGCTAAGTCAAACGAAACAGTAGTTTGGTCACAACTGAAAACTGTACTAAAATATGTGTTGAACTCCCTAGCCATGTCATTAGAACTATTATAGATAATGCCATTGATATTAAGTGGCCCTATAACTCTATCTGTACCACTCTTTTGATTAATATATGAGTAAAAGCTCTTGACATTGTTTTTAGTATTTGCTAACCTACATTCCATATGCACCTTAGATTTTCATATCTCTTGTTTTAATCATCTTAATGCTTTTCTGTACATATACTTATTTTTATTTGTAGGATTTTTCCTCATTTTTTGATAGCATATTTTCTGTCTATTTACTGTATAAGTTTTGTGATTTTCCCACTTAACCATGACGGCTTCTTTTCCCCTTTGTTATACACTGCTCTTGATGGAACATGCCTGGATTCTAGATCACTTACTATGTTGAGAAACAAATCCCAACATTGCTCCTTGTTTAATCCTTCAGATAAGATTTCCCGGTTAAGTTGAGATAACTCCTGGCTATAGCAGTGTAGTTAGCCCTGGTATATAATTTATGGATTATTTTTCCCATTATGATTTTTTTTTAATTTGCTTAATGTAAACCTGACTATATCATGGTCACTATTACCAAGGGTGGGGGGGGGAATTGAGGCAGCAGAGACTGAAATCAGGGATTGCCAGAGCCTGTAAGAGGTAAAGTGTCCTGCACTACAGCCTGACTGTTGTGAGGCACTTCCCGCCTGCCCCACCCAGGGTCGGCGCTCCATATATTGCTGCTGGCAGGTCACGTGATGTGACACGTGACCCACCCTCCTTTTTACTAAGTGTCCACTTTCCCATTTGCAGGTTATAGGCACCAACCACTAGGGGTCACTGTACTTTTCACTCTAGCTCCTCTCTCCTCTCTATATCCCTCCTAGCTACTACTTCACAGCTGTCCCACTAGAGGTCACTGCAGTTCCCTTGGATTCCTTCTACTACCTACTTTCTGCACTCATCCTTCAGCCTATCTCTAAGCAACTGCTAGTATCAAACCTGGTACCCTTCTCTCTAAATTCTACTGACTATCCTCTGAGCCAATGAACCAGGCCCACAACTTCCTCTATTTTTATGCTCTTAACCATACCTCACTCCCTCCTGCCCAGATTTAATAAATTGGCCCTGTCTACACTCTGTCCCTGAGCTGTGTTCAAACCCAGTACCCTTGCAGTCAGAGTCAGCTGCTCTACCTCTGCACCACAGCACCTACCTACTTTATTACTACTTTCTAAGCCTCTTAATCACTTACCTACCCAATCTGCCAAAATATAAGTTTACCTCTTCTTCCTGCTGCCTTGCAGGATTTGAACCCTGCACCCTTGTTTCCAAAGTCCACAGTTCCACCACTCACCTAGAACACCTACATATTTTTACTGCAGGATTTCATAACTATAAAGAACGCACTAACCCTGTGACACAACTAAAGTGTTATCTAAGTGCTTCTACAAACCTGAACCCAACTCCCTGCTGCTACAGCCACCAGTCTAGCTCTCTCCTATTACCCTGATCAAGACTTGAACCTGGTACTCTATGCACATACACTACCACCACACCATAGCAGCAACTAGACTCAGAGGTGATCTCTCACTACTATCTCCCATCTTTCATCCTAGTCCCCCTGTTCTTTCCTCACCTCAGCTCCACCAGCCTTCCCAACTATGCACATGCAGCCCCTGCTCGCCAGACTATCTCTTCTCCTCCTCCTCCCTTTGCCTTCCACATACCCTAGTGTCCCTATTAACCCTCAGCCTCACTACTCCAGTGTTCCTACCTACCCTCCTGTCCTCCCCTCCTCCTTTACCACTGCTCCACCCTCCCTCCTCCTCTCACATCCCATATGCTCCTCTCCACCTCACCCCCTCCAGACATCACCTGTCCTCCCCACAGCCCCTTGCACTTCTGATCACTCAGGCCTTCTGCCTGTGCTACCTACCCACCCTTGTGCAACCAAACCCATTCTATTCTATCGCCCCCAGCGTAAACTCTCCATCTGCCTCCCTCTGACCAGAGCACGTCTCCTCCTTCTACTCCTAACAGGGAACATACACCCCAACCCAGGCCCTGCCCTCCCATCCACCCACTCAGCCCACTGGTCTTCGATAGCCTCCATGAACATATGCAGCCTGCTGAAGAAATTTGATGCCCTACAGTGCTGGGCCTTGGCTCACCAACCAGACATCATAGCCCTGGTTGAAACCTGGCTGTCCAAATCAACTCCTGACTCATTTGTCTCCCTCCCAGGCTATACCTTATACTGGGAGGACTGAGTAGGCAAATGAGGGGGAGGCTGTGCAATCTACACCAGGGACACAATACCTGGACACGCATCCCCACCCCTGCCCTCATAAATGGGGCCCAGGCCCTACCTCAGACTCACCCCAGACCCCTCTAGGAGCCCTCTCTATCTCACCACAGCCTACGTTCCCCCAAAGAACCAGCACCCAGCCCTGATATCTTTAACGGACTACCTGGCCACCCTCCACCATAAGGCAGAACAAATCCTAGTGGGGGACCTTAATGTAAATTGGCTCAGCACCTCCTCATCCACCACCAGAGACTCATTTGCCGCCCAAGATCTGACACAACTCGTCACCCAGCCCACGAGACTTAACCCTAAGAGTGGTACCAGCACCCTGCTGGATGTTATTATAACTAACCGACCCCATAAAATCCAAAACATCCAGGTCCTCCCAGACTCCCTGAGTGACCACTCCCCTATCCTATTCCACTGGGTAGCCCCCAATCCCAAACCCAAAGCCCAGACCACCCTCCGCAGGCACCTCCGCCCTGGTGGGCTGAAGAAACTTAAGGCACTCCTCACCCAGATAGACTGGTCCCCCATTCAGCAGGCAACCAACATTGATACTGCCCTCACCTTTTTCACTCACACCTTCAACATGGCCTGTGATCTCTTTGCACCCTTAACCAAAACCCGGTCCAAAAAACAGAACGCACCCTGGGTTAGCCCAGCCCTCCTACAATTACTTAAAAACCGGGATAACCTCTGGCACCTTGCCACTGAAACAGGTCGTCTGTCTGATAGACAAGCATACAATGCAGCCCGAAATGAATGCTCACGGGCCATCAGGAAAGCCAAGGCAGACTATTACCAGGCCTCCCTTACCTCCTCCTGGGGCTCAGCCCGGACCTTCTGGGATAATATTAAGCAACTCAATGGTAAAGCTTGCTCCCCTGCCCCATCCCAGCTCACTAGAAATGGCACAACCTCCACCGAGCCTGCCACCATAGCTAACTGGTTCAACACCACTTTCACTGACCTTAGCTCAGTCCTCCTAGTAATTTCTTTGACCCTCCCCAGCCAAACACCCCTGTCCTCCAGCACCCCAGTTTCCTCCTGCGAAAGATTTCCACCCGGAAGCCAGACCCATCCTAATCAAAGCTCTAATGGCAACAATCCCGCAGTGACTCACTGGACCCCAGCATCCTCAGGCTGATGCTAGATGAAGTCGCACCTCTCACAAGCCTAATTAACCAGTCACCTGCCTGGGACAATTCCCCCACAGCTTGGAAAACAGCCATTATCACACTATTCATAAAGGAGGCGACAGGTCATCGGCCAACAACTACCGGCCAATCTCCATCCTCCCTCCTCTCTAAAGCCCTGGAGAAAGTGGTGGCCATTCAAATCACTGATTATCTGGCTAAGCATAACATCTTATGCCCAGAGCAACATGGCTTCCATGCGGTCACAGTACCAGCACTGCCCTTATTGAATTCTCCAACTTCCTACACTCCTCCTTGGATACCAGCTCCCTAGCTGGTGCAGTGTTCATTGACCTCTCAAAGGCTTTCGACACTGTCTCCCATCCGCTGCTGCTGAATGCACTCTGCCTCACTGGTCTCTCGGCTGGCCCCCTGGCATGGTGTGCTAGCTATCTTGACACTCGATCCCAGTGTGTCAAGATTAATAGCACACTCTCCGATACCCATCCCATTCTCTCTGGGGTCCCCCAAGGCTCCATCCTGGGCCCCCTTCTCTTCTCGCTGTATCTGAACACCCTGCCCAGTGCATGCTCTGGCAAAATTCTGCTGTATGCAGACGACGCTGTCCTTTTGCCACCCACCGTAATCCCATCTCCTCACAGGACTCCCTACAGCAGTCTTTCAACAGTGCCGAGGCTTGGTTTAAGGAGCGCAGACTCGTCATCAATCTTAAGAAAACCAAAACTATGCCCTTTCACACCCCCAAAACAAAGCTAGCAACCACCCACTCTATATCCTTCCAAGCACCAACCAACCACTGGAACAAGTCTGCTCCTACAAATACCTTGAGGTTACCTTGATTCAGCCCTCACATTTCACAACCACATCGATGCCTAACATCCGCCACCAACACCACGGCTTGGCATCCTATTCCGCCATAAAACCTGCCTTCCCCAAATGCCTCCGGCTAGCTGTTACATCATCCGTTCTGTCCCTTGTAGACTGTGGTCTACCAGTATACGGTGCTGCCGACACCACTGCACTCAACAAAATTCACCTAACCCTGAATAAAGCGTGCAGATTGATTACTGGTGCCCCCAGGCTCACACACACACCTGTCAGCTATATGTCGATGCTAACCTGCTCACCCTGGATGAACGGCTCCGATACCAGACCTGTCTCCTCACCAAAAAAACCCTACTCGGGCTCTCCCCCCTGGGGTAACGGCATCCATCCACCAGAGCCCTCCCACCATTGCAACACGGTCTTCCTACAAGACCACTCTAAAGGTCCCCAGAACAAGAACCAGCCGTGGCCAGAGGTCCTTCAGCTATAGAGCCCCAACCTGGTTTAACTCTCCTGCCACCATCACCAATGCCATCACCATCTCCACATTCAAAACCGCACTGAACCACATCTTCAGCACTCGTAACTGCTCCTGTCTCTGAACATAGCCTCCACCTCTTTTTTCTCTTGACAATGCCCCCCGGGCAGCTCTCCACCCAACCATCCCCTCCACCACTTCCCTGTACACCATGCCTAGGTTTAACCTGGCCAGTGCCAGCTGTTTCAATGTTTACCTACCAGAATGCTCACTAGATACCGACTTGTGTAATACCTGTTATCAATTACATGTACCCTGTACCCAATTGTATTTGTCTGACCACAATGTGATGTGGCACCTCTGGTGAATGCCTATTGATTTTTTGCAAATCTTTGCTATGTAACCGAAACGCAATGTATGTCTTTATGTGACGAAGTACCTTTGGAAACGAGCCTCTGGCTCAAAGGTTGTAAACTGATTCTTAAATAAATAAATAAAAATAAATAAATATCCAGTATACACTCCCCCATGTTAGTTAATATGACATCTAATATATTATGTCCACATGTTGGTTCATTTATACATTGTGCAATCCCTGCAGCAGTTAGGATGGTTTGTACCCTGACAGCCAGTGAGTTGTTATACATTTCCTCTCCCCAAGCTATATCAGGGAGATTTAAATCTCCTAGTAATAGTACATCAGAATCCTTGGCTACTCCTGCTATATGCTTGATAAATTGTTCAGTATCATGAGCCGGTGTATCTGGTGGTCTGTAGAAGACAGCCAACTCGACTTTTTTCTCTTCTATACCAGTAATATCCACCCACAAGACTTCAATCTGACAATTATCCTCGACAGTACTGTTGGATAAAAATTAAATGTTTTCTTTAATGAATAAAGCAATACCCCCACCCATTCTATTCTCTCTGTCTCTACTTAGTAAGCAATACCCCAGTATGTTCTTATTCCAGTTACTTTCCTTGCTTCACCAGGTCTCCATAATCCCAATGATATCTACCCTATCCTTATTTCCTATCACATGTAGGAATAAAATACATTGGTTACCCATGATGGCCTGTGTGTACCTGATCATCCCTGCAAAGGTGTAATGCCCCTTTGGCAGCACTGTAGCCCACCAGCAGCCTGGAGGTCTGCCTAAGGTGACCCTTTGCCTATCACACCCAACCATGGTCACCCATGTGCTCCACACCACCCCATCACATCACATTACCAGCATGATGTATGTTGCCTGCCAGCAACGTCCTCCATGCATGTTGACAAAGCATGCTGCATACAGGCTGAATACCTGTGTCACTGTACTCTGCACATTGTGTCATTGCAGGCTGCAGCCACATGGCTCACATGTTGGACACTCAACTGATGTCCCATCTGTACATGTCTGTCTGAGCCCTCATATATGGGCCCTAAACTGAATACTATAAACTGTACCGGGTGTGTGGCAGATACACCTACATCTACTGTACTGGTGTGTGGCACATGCACCTACATATCAGCCATCATCCCTATATGTACCGCATTCAAATAGCTCACACAGATCACTGTTGCAGACTATGTAGGCATCATGGCAGGATCCAGGGTACTGAGCAAGCACATCAAGAATGTGGTACTGGCTGTCACAGACCATCTGCATGGTCATGGAGTGGTTCCCCTTTTTGTAGACATTTGCATCCTCATTTGCTGCTGGTGCTTTTTATGGTGATGTGTGCACAGTCAGTCACACCCAGTACATGTAGGAATCATGCCATGCTTTAGAATCCCTGCTTCACTGCTTGTTGCCACTGTGCATCCACTGAGAAGCTTATGTACATCTGTGTACTACATAGCAGTGCCTCCAGGAATTGTTTGAGGCACTTTGACACAGAGGACTGTGAGATGCCAACTGTATCAGCAGTTGGGGTCTGGACGCTCCCAGTAGAGTGCAGCGCTGACCTTTACATCCACTGGTGTGGGATGGCCTCTGTGTGTTATACTCTGCAGGTCCTCTCTCAGCTCACTGCACAGCTCTGTGATGGCAGCCTTGTTGAAGTGGTATTGTGTAAAGCACTGCTCCACAATCAGGTCCTGGTATGATATCCTCCTTTGGTAGACCCATGCTGCATATCTTCTGGTGGTTGTGTGCTGTCTTTGTGGCATGGCATTCCCCTGAACCCTGCCAGCCTGTTGTCAGACTCATGTCTGCCACCTTGCCATGGCCAACCAGATGCCCAGTGGGGCCATTGCTCTTGACATCTTGCTTGTCACTTTTACAGTGCTTGTGCTCTTGCACTGCAGCTTCACTAGTGATTTTGTTCTGCCAGTCCACTGTGGGCCTTTTTTAATGCTCTAGTGTCAGTTAGACCAGCTCTGGCTGGCCTAACAGATGCATGCTACCATTGGTGCTGAGTAAACAGCTTCCACCTTTGAAAATCAAAAAGAAAGGAGATGTTGTATAATTTTTTTGACACAAGTCCCATTGCAGCATGGCGCACCCATTGTTCTGATGCAAGCCTGATACAAGCTACTTTGATGCAGGCAGCCCTTCATTTGACAGAACGTGCTTTACAAAAGCACCATTAGGAGGCAGTATAACACAGTGATTTAAGGTTCTGAGCTGCAAGCCTGGAGACCTGGGTTTTAATCCCACAGCCCCCACTTGCATACTGTGTGATCCTGAGCAAGTCACTTAACTTCCTTGTGATCCCAGGCTGCACCTGTAAACAAGCTTTCAGTTTAGTGTGTCTGTCCTGGTAAAAAAAAAAAATATATACATATATCAGATTTGATGCAGAATTTGACACAACTCAGCACTTGCATTAAATATTTTTGGACCCAGTGCCTTGCATCATTCTCAGAGCTTTGAAAATAAATCCCATAACATCTACAGCCATTGTGTTGTTATCTTGTGAATCAAAATGTATTACAGAAAACTTAAAGCAGCAGTATTTTAGTCAACATATAACTTTTTCAACAATAATGCTTCCGTGGAAAATATCAGTTACCCATTTGCCTTTTTGTTTTCTTTAATTCCTAGACTAAGACATGGGATTTTGAACATTTTAAAATGTCCTGTTCCTTTGCTATGCTAGTCGTACAAAAATGAATATCTAGGTACACTTCTGTGCTGTTTACCATCCAAAACCCATGCTAGCACCATCCTAATACACCCACAGTATAAATCTAACATGTTTAACAGTTAACATCAGCAGAAATGGTTTTTAAAAATTGCTAGGAACAGCCAGCTTTAATTACGGGAGTCATTAATTACAAAATTAGCTATAAAAGCTGTTTTAAAAATATCTGAAAAACTAACAGTATACCAATGATAATTCTAAGGATGTCAGAAATAAATTTTTTTAAATCAGTAATTTATGCTCCCCGAGCCCACCCAACTGCACCCACCATCCCCATCCCCATCCCCATCTTTCTCATGGACTTACCACTTGCACTGGACCATAGTTTGGTGGGTGGCCAGCTGTGTCAGATGTGCAAGAGCCTGTGGGGGCCAGACAGTAGGTAGCAGCTCAACCATTTTTCACCTTGATTTCTTTCCCAAGCTTTAGTGTAGTGACATGTGCACCAATATGTCATGCTCCAACTCTTACCCCTCTGAGTGCTGTCCCACTGCGCTGCTGACTGCTCTCCATCATGTGTCAATATCTGTAGCAGAACTGGTGTCTTTCTTCCCAGAGGAAGGAGAGCTGCCATTGAGCATATGATCCTTCCTCACCTTGCTGGCCTACCAAGCAAATTTGTCCATTCCCAGACCCAGGTGTTCAGTATGCTGGGAGAAAGAACAACCTTTCCCTCACTGGCAAGCCATAAATACATTTTTGCTAAAAAAAACTACATGATTAGATGTTTGCCAAATAACAAATACTGCTACGTTAAATGTCTAACACAATAACTTCACAACCAAAAACACAAGTGTTCTGTCTCAATATTTTCTAATAAAGAAGACCCTAACAATGTTATCTTGCTGAAGCAGAGATGGGATTTGTGTGGTGAACTTACTAGATGTAGATGTAAGGTTGCTTTTTCCAACACAATTGATTAATTAATGGGTCTAGGGATAAGCGCAAACAAAAACTATGAACATATATGCAAAGAAAAATGCATATTGCAACTAAAAATGAATGCAAAATTAAATGCACAGTATAGTGCAACTAAAAATGATTGCAAACAAAAAGCAAACAAATGCAAAGAGAAATGTATAGTAACACAACTAAAATGGAATCAAATAAAAAGCATGATGCAATTTAGCAAGCATTTGTCAATGCTGAATGTTTGCTTGCTGATATTAGCATTGGAAGTGCATGAGTTAGATGCAGAATAGGAATGGCAGTGAAGAACTGAAGTGATGCCAACCCCACCCCCACCCTGCAGAGATAGACAGGAATTGGGGTGTGCCTTTGGGTTGTCGCCCATAATAATAATAATAATAACTTAATTTATAAAGTGCCTTTCTCTAGTCAAGGCACTGTGCAGCTTAAAACAGATAAAACCAAATAAATAAAAACATAAAAATTCATCAACAACAAGCAATGAATACAGATCAGGTTATAACAATTTAAACCCCATAAGCAAGCTGCCATAAATCGGTCTTAAGGGTCCTCTTGAAACTCTCCATGGTCAAGCACTCCTTAATCTGGTGAGACAGAGAATTCCACATGGTCAGAGCCACGTACTTAAAAATGCAGGCCCCTAATGTTTTAAGTCGTACCCTGGGAATCTCCGGCAACCCCTCACCAGTTGAGCTGAGAGGTCAGCCTGGGCAGTAAGGATTCAGAAGCTGTTGCAGATAGCTCAGACCCAATCTGTGCAGGGCATTAAAGGTCAAAAGCCCAACCTTGAAGGTGATCCACCACTGAATAGGTAGCCAGTGCAGTTCGCGCAGCACCAGCGTGATGTCACTTGAATGAGGAGTCCCCATCAACAGCCGCTCTGCAGCATTCTGCACTATCTGCAAGTGGCAGATATCAACCCCTGATAGCCCTAGGTACAGGGAGTTGCTCACGCCATTTCACCTCACCCTATCCTGCAGACACTGACAAGTGTTGAGGTGTGCCTTGGGGTGTTTGGCTTTGCAGTCACCCCATTCCATAAGGAAATATGTTGAAATGGGTGCAGTATAGGAGAATGGGATGAACTCTGGGGCCGAGGAGTCCAAGGCACACCTCGATGCCTGTCACTGGCCACAGAGTGGGAGCGAGGATGGAATGGCATGAGCATTACAGCCAGCAATTTAAAGGCACACCCCTGACACTTGTCAGTCTGTACAGGTTGGGACGTTATGGTTAGAAACCCTAACACCCCGGGCGTTTGTTGGTATTTGCACTACAAATTTTCAGCATGGCCTTTTTGTGACCCCAAACCATAAAAGCATTGGGACCTCTGCTCATGAACAGTGGCACTGTGATTTTGTTAAAGGAAATTTCCGATATAAGGTGTTGGGCTTCATAACCCAATACTTTATATAATCATCCTGAGCTGACTAGTGGCACAATTTTAATTTTAAAGTTATTGCTTTTTGTTTTGGAAGGGATCGTAACTGGCACCAAAGCCTCAGCCAGATGATCCCTTCCAGCTTCCTTGTGCTGGCGCTGCACCCAACTCCACCCCCTCACTCTCAGAAATTGTAGCATGTGGCCAAGGAGAGTGTGGGGGCGAGCTCCATACAAGTCTATGGTGCTATTTTTAAAGCAGGTTTTTAGCCATTTTAAACAGGGGAAAATTAAAGCAGTCACTTAACTAATAGGAAGCTGGAAGGGATCAGCTAGCCAAGGCTTCAGTGCCAGTTACAATCCCTTCCAAAACAAAAGGCAATAACTTCAAAATTAAAATTTTTGCTCCTGTCTGCTCAAACGGCTATAAGGTGTTGGGCTATGAAGCCCAATACCTTATAGCGCTAAGTTGGAACATGACTTTAATCTGTCCTGAATGTTGATTGCCCACAGCAACCACACTATTCTGCGCCAGATGTGCGAAAACACATTTTGGGCAGGATGTGAAAAATGACAGCTGTACCATTCAGAGGAAGGTGTGATGAGATGGCAATGTTGAAAATCTGGAGAGAAAATATTAAAAATTCTCGAACTTACGAGTGTGCATGGAAACTGAGCAATGCATACTCATAACACAGTCATTTTGTGGAATTCTTTCACCAAATTTTCAACATAGGCATTTTGTGACCTCTGCTCATGAACAGTGTCATTATGATTTTCTTAATTTGTCCCAGACATTGATTTCCCACAGCGACTGTGCCATTATGAGCTGGATGTGCAAAAACACATTTTGGCCAGAATGTGTAAAATTACAGCTGTACTGTTCATAAGGAGGTGTGACAAAAAATGCCAATGTTGAAAATCTGGAGTGAAAATATTACAAATTCTCAAAGTTATGAGTGTGCGTGGAAACTGCACAATGCATGCTTATGACACAGTCATTTTTTTGACTTTTTTTACCAAATTTGCAATATAGGCTTTTTGGGAGCCCACCTCATGAACAGTGACACTGTCATTTCGTTACTCAGTCCCGAAAGGTGATTCTGTGCAGTGACTGCAAAATCACCTTTCAGGACCAAATAACCACATGACAGCAACTGAATTCATGAGGTGGGGTCCCAAGAACCTCATGTTGAAAATTTGGTGCCAAAATTCGCATAAATGGCTGAGATATCCACCTAAATTAAAAAAAAAAACATTTATGCCATTATATAGCTTACTGGCATTTCCTCGGTTCACAGTCAGCTTTGAAGAGTGCAGACAGGGGGGGCACCAGAGACAACGAGAGATGGTTTTCTGTTTTCACAGGGAAAAAAAAACAAAACATCAGGACTTTTTTTCTTTTATAGGGACAACTGGCACACTGGGGTGGGCTCCCAGTGTGCCACCTAGAGTTTGCTGGGGGCCTGGAGCTGATGGGAACTGGGCACCCTTAGGCAATCTAAATGTGTCTGTGTTTGAGGGGGCGCATGAGCCGAGGGGATTGGGTGTCCTGCTGGCACACTACTAATGGGGGGGATATTATGCCAATGGGGGTTGGCTCCCCCATTGGCAAATGAACTGGGAAGGGGGCATGCCGACAGGGGGATTGGAAACCCCCGACATTGGCTTTCATGGGGACTGTGAGAGGTGGATGGTGACAGCCGCAGCCATGTTAATTGAAACATTACACCACATAAGGCACTGCCCTGCAATGATGGGTTGCTCCCTCATTAAAGTGGCCAATTCATTTCAAGTTGGTGGCATGCTTGCAGAACTAGTGTCAGTAGGAGCATGCCATCTCATTGGGTACACAAGGCCAAGCCCACAAATCCACAGTGCAACAGCTCCACAACCCACATCTCTCCTAAGCTGCCACATAATGTTTCTTGCAGACGCATGCAAGCAAACATAAAAATTAACACAAACAATAAGTATAGCATGGCTAAAAAATAAATGCTAGGAACAATATAGTACAATAAAAATGAATGCAAACTGAAATGAATGTTTCAAGTTTTTTTAACTGATCAGCATCAGCAAACAGTATAAAAATCTTATTGACTTTCACTGCATGCAAATATATTAAAATAATTGCATCATGCAGATCAGTTGCTTAATAGAGAACAGGGTCTATTAGAAAACCTAATTTTTTTATCCTTGTTTTAAGAGCAATGTTAAGTAGGGAGATAACTCCTTTGGTGGCCATAATATCCCAGGTATTTAATAAAAAGTTTAGACAGTCCTCTTGAGAGTAATAATAAAATAACAGGAATTTGTTTAGATGGATCTGCCTATATGTGTCATAGAGTGGGTAATTTAATATGACATAATGTAATGATTAATCACGACCTTAGTTACACAACCACGACAGATTCTTCTTCTTTGTTGGTTCCTTGCTTCTATACCTAATTTCATTCTTTTTTGAAGGAAATAGTTCTAATCTAAATAGGGTCAATAACCTGCATTCTTCTGGATTTAAAGGGTCCAGTAAGTAAGGTTCTATTTGTTTTATTTATTTTTTAATTAATTAATTATTTGAAAATTGCTAACTAGGAAAGGCACATAGAGCCAAGGCTTATTTCCAGGTGCAACCTGGGGGAAATGGAAAGGGAATTTTATAAAGCAGCATACACAGCAGCAATCATACAGTGTAAAGTAAAGTGTGGAGTGCATTAGTTCACATGGCAAAAGTGCAATAACAATTGAAACTGCAAAAAATGATGTTAGAGTTGGGCAGCAATGATATGCAGAGTAAAGTAAACAATGCATGTAACAGAACAGCAGTGCAGTAATTTCTGGGAGCAGACAAATGCAGGCAGTGGCAGAACCGAGGAGGAAACCCACCATTTGGAAGGTACCGGTCTCACTAGAGAGGCTGGCCCACGTAGAGGACAAGCATGAACAGGATGGTGTGTAGTGGTGTTTTAGTTAGTACCATAGGGAGATGGAGGGGAGAGACAAAGAGGGGGGCAGCAAGTTTCAGAAGGAGGGTAAGTGGTAGAAGGCTGACTACCCAGTAGAGGAATGTGGGTGGGGATGGGAGAAGATGCAAGGATCCCTGGAGTGGAGTGAGTATGAGTCCTCAGAGGAGAGAAGAGATATGAAGGGAATGACCCAAACCAGTACTTGGAGATTAAGTAGATGCAGTGGGATTGGTGATGTGATGGTAAGAGGGGGATGGACAAGCAGAAGTAGACGGAGTTGTGGCGAGACTGAGGAGGGAGTGAGTGGCAAAGCAACAAAAGGTGATACAGAGGGTGTCCAGTCTGGCAAGGGAAGAAGAGGGGGCAGTGCCATAAACCACATCTGCATAGTTGAAAAGTGGGAGAACCATTTTGGAGATCAGCTCCTAGCAGACCTGGGGAGACAGACAGTCCTTGTTATGGTACAAGGCACAAAGTTTGTGGTAAAGCTTGGAGAGGATGGCATTAATGTGGGCAGAGAAGTCAAGTCCAAAATCTAGTCACACCAAGGTACATGAAAGAAGAAACCATTTCAAGAAGTGTGCCATCCGGCCTTCTATGAGGGGCATCGGCCCATGTTCAAGATGGCGGGCTGAAGGTGTCCCTGTAAGCAATCACCTTCCAGACAAGCAACATGAATGGCTTTCTCTAAGCACCAGTTTAAGTTGAAAATGATGTAATAAGACTTGCTGGTCATTGTGAACATTGGGTCATTGTTGATTGGAAAGACCTGTAGGAGACGCAGCAAGAAAGGGGTGAAAGAGGCAAGAATGCCATAACGTATAATGCACACTGCAAAGGAGAGAAGAAGAGAAACTTTACCTGACAACAGCACAACGCGAAAGGGGGAAAGAGAGAGGCACTATACAAAGGGTAGTGAGTATGCAATACACAGAAATAAGTGAAACAAACAATCTGCTGTGGCTAATGTGGCCTACCTGGTAGAAATGCTGATTTTTTCTTACCCTGAATGTTTTCTTAATGGCTGCGAATAACCAGCTGTAAAAGGTCTAGGTAGTGGATTTTTCTTCTGGGGTAGAAGAAGCCTTTTTGCCTTAATATGGCAATGAGAGAGAAGAAAGTGAAAGCGGCATTAGTTTAAAATTGCAACAGACTCAATCTGTACATGGATCATTCCGCAAACATACGTAAAGGGCTTTCTCCAGCACAACAGGCATTTAGAGATCCGTTAGATGGAGCCAGTTTAACAGATATACAGTATGGGTACTTTTCACCCCTCAAGTAGAGAATATACTTTTACATCTTCAGTTCACCACTCATCTACCCGCATTGACTACCTTCTTATTTCCCAAACCCTAATTCTGGGGTATTAGATTCCTCAGTACTCTCAGGCCCTTCTTCAGATCACTCCCCAGTTTCTTGCTTGTTCTCCCTAACATCCCTCACCAAGACAGGAGGGAGATGGAAGGTCAATAATCAATTATTTAAAATTCCAGACAACATACAATACACAGCTGAACATATTGTTGCATTTACTGCTATCAATGTGAATTCAGTTGGAAAGCCAGACATCGAATGCCGCTCCATGAAAGCCTACTTAAGCCTCCTGATTGGCTTAGCAGTTAAATGGAAAAGAACCCAGGAGGAGCAACTTAAACTTTTACTATCCCAAATCCGGATGACGGAGCATACCCTATCTATTCAATCGTCGGATCAAATAAGGGAACACCAAGTGAAGTTAAAAGACTCCTATCTGAATTTATTAAGGGAAAAAGCTGAATTTGTTATCTTAAAAACTAAAGCTCTTCATATAGATCATGGTGAAAAAGCAGGCCGACTCTTGGCTCTCAAACTTAAGCAACTTGAATCACATAGATTGATTGTGGCGGTTCATTCACAGAATGGGGATCTCCTAAAAACTTCTCCGATGGATATAGCTTCGGAATTTAGGAATTATTATACAAACTTGTATAGCCCTATAAATGACCCCACGAGCTCTGCGCAGCTGAAATCTTACCTAACGCATTCTCCTCTACCTTTACTGTCAGACTTGCAGAAAACCTCTTTGGTTGTCCCCTTTACCCTCGAAAAAATAGTTCAAGTTATCAAGGGCCTACCCTCTGATAAAACACCCAGCCAGGATGGATTCTCCACCAATTTTTACAAAACTTTTGCTCAACATTTGGCACCATCCCTTTTTTCCTTATTTATCCATATTCTTTTTGGACAAAATTCTGATAAAACTTTGTTTGAAGCCTTGATAATAGTAATACCCAAAGAAGGTAAATCCCCTGATAGAGTCCAGAATTATAGACTGATCTCCTTACTTAATCAAGATCTTAAAATTTTAACGAAACTTTTACCGTATCGGTTAAGCCCAATCATGTCGGATATCATAGGGCTGGAACAAGTAGGTTTCATGAAACGTAGGTCCTCGGCTGAGCATATCAGAACCCTTTTGCATGTCTTCTTGGCTTCCAGGGATGCTGATTTTCCTGCTGCCTTGGCCTTCCTGGATGCTGAGAAGACCTTCGATAGTGTTGACTGGAATTTTTTATTCCAAACCCTAGAGCATTTGGATTCCCCTCTCTATTTATAAAATGGATAAAGGTTTTATATAAATCCCCAACTGCATGTGTTATTTGTAATGGCCAAATGTCCAAACCCTTTATATTACATACAGGAACCAGATAGGGTTGCCCTTTATCCCCCGTGTTGTTCAATATCTACTTGGAGCCTCTTATTCGATGGATATTGATGAGTCCTGAGATTAGAGGTATTGACATACGTCATCATACAGTCAAAATCTCGGCCTATGCAGATGATTTACTCCTACAACTATCTTATCCCAATACCTCTAGATCAGCCTTGCTCACCACTGTAGACGAATATAGTTCCCTGTCAAATTATAAATTGAACAGGGACAAAACTGTGGTCTTTCCTCTGAATTATAAAACAGATAAAGTAGTTGCCTCTTCAGAGGGTTTTTCCTGGCAAACTAACTCCTTGAGATACCTGGGGATAAATCTATCCAGAGATCCGACTAAATTTCTTGAATTGAATCTTGATCCACTAATATCAACTATCCGGCAAGATTTAAAGAGATGGACTCTACTCCCACTCTCTCTTTGGGGAAAGATCAATATAATCAAAATGAATATTTTCCCGAGATTATTTCATCCAATAAATCTCTCAAATATCTGGTTACCATTAGCATGGTTTAAGAAATTACACCAGATATTTTCAGGTTTTATCTGGAATGATAAGAAACCCCACATGGCTTATGACAAGCTCTCGGCCCCCAAACTGAAAGGAGGACTTTAGTTACCGCATTTTGGTCTTTATTACTGGGCCAGTTACTTGAGTAAATACCTGAGATGGCTACTATCTGACCCCCTCCCACCTTCCCACTTGGCTCTTCCCATATGGCTTAAAATAGGGCGCACCCTTGTAAAACTACATGGATTATCTCCCGTTGTGCTTTTGCATATTAACTTAAAACACCTACCTCCTACACTTAAAGGTTCCCCTATTACATTATCTGTTAAAATCCACTCTCAACTATGCTCCTTTTTGAAGTATAAACATACTGTAGACCCATCACAACCTTGGTGGGGGAATCTTAATCTAACAATAAATGGTAAACCTCTTTAATTAAGATGGATCCCTCAATTAGGAAACCATCCCATCAGATTTTTCCTGAAAGATGATGGATCATGTTTGACCTCAATTGAATTGTTAAATAAGGCCCATATCCCAAACTCTGCTATTTTTAAAATATTCCAATTACATCACCTAATTGTAAAATCCTTTGGTGCAACTCCACTCTTGGGTTCAATTTCATCCTACTTGACAGAACTGACACCCCTTGTGGGCCTTTCTCATGCTGTTTCCAAGATGTATGAAGTGATCCATCACTGGAAATGGCCCCACAGCTTTCGACCAACTCACTTCTGGGTCTCCCTTTTCCCAAATCAGGAAATCCTCTGGCCAACTTTGCTTGCTTGGGTATCCTAGATTTATTATGCAAGACAGACTCGATTAATGCTATTCAAAATCTTGCATAATCTATATTACTTGCCGCAAAAGCTGGTGAAATTGGGACGCCTCCATTTGCCAACATGTACTAGATGCTGCCAAGATGAAGGTAATTTGCTACATATTTTCTGGGCCCATCCCAAAATAGTTCCCTTATGGGATGCCATCCTCCTGTGAGCTGACCCACTATTGGGCCTTTCAGAATTATTTACACCTGAAATCTGCATATTGGGAGATCTCTCCTCTGTGGCTGTTACTAACTGAAAATATCACATAACTCTCATAGCCATGTGGGTTAAAAAACTGGTCTTGCAGCACTGGAAAGACACGACTGAGATATCTTTCAATGAATGGTTACAAGAATTGCTGGATAATCTTAGAATGGAAAAGACTATTACTAGTTTACATGATCAACCCAAGGAATTTCTTAAAATATGGGGACCTCTTGTTGCATTATACTCTCTTCAGAAACTGTGAAAGGTTCTTAGGTTCCTACTCAAGAGTTATATAGGGTGTAAATGTGCTCTGTGTGAGTGGGGAGGTAATGGGTGGGTAGAAAAGGGGGGGAGAGTTGATCTAATTATCTATTGCATTTTACTGTATTCTCCACATATATGTATCACTAGATCTTCTCTCTGTAATGGTGTAAATTTGAATAAAATTTTGAATTGAAAAAAATTGCAACAGACGAACACGTCATCTTGCAGTAGCATTTTGGTTTTATGGCAAGCTGTATATGTCTGGAAGTTTTTTTTGCTTTTTTGGGGGGCTAGGGTGCCCATGAGATTTGAATGCACTGCTTGTATTGTGTGTAGTTACCTTCCAATACTGCTGACTCCAGGAAGGTATCCGTATTGGAAATTGCAAGCCACATCAACCGCATATTGGGTTTGGCAAAAACTCTGAGGTAGAGATATATAGCAGCTTTTATGAGAAGGGGGTTTTTAAACATCTGAGGTCTACCCTGGGCCATTTCTGAATTGAGTTGCTGGTCTCATTTCTGTATTAAGATGGAGCAAAATAAAAAGGATGCTCAAAGAATATTGAAAACAATTTGTCGCATTGAAGAGGGTTTCAAAGATCCAACACTTAACCGACATGTTACAAGACAAAACACAGGTTCAGCAACTGTTAATACTCTATTAAGTGAGCATAATAAAGGATCTTCTATAGGTATAAAAAATAGAAACAGACAGGAGCTCCAACAGTACTTCTGACAGTACCTTCACTGTCTTTAGTGGTAAAATTCCATTCCGTCTTTCGGATGAGACATTAAACCTAGGTCCCATCTGCCTGGATTGGGGGTAGTTCAGGTGGATGTTAAAGATCCCATGGCACTTATCGAAAAGAGTAGGGGAATTTCCTCATTCACTAAAAAAAATACCACCAACAGTTTCATCTGGTTCAAGGTCAGTTGGCATTCATCTGTATCCCATTCCCCCGGGTCGTGCCTGAAAATAGGCAGGATTTGTCTAGTGCACTTACCCGGTCAACAAAAACTAAATAATAATAAATAAATAAATAAATGAAGTACAAGGAGAGAAGTGATAAGGAGTAACTGTTCTATATCTTGCCAGGGTCCAATAGACGCATTTCTGACACCAACTGATAAACTGGCTGATAAATGTCAGGTTGATAAAAGTGTCAGTGGCTCAGTAGGTAGCACACTCACCTCTGAGACCGGGAGACCAGAGGGCTGTGGGTTCAGTTACCACATCTGGCACTTGGGTTAATATCCTAGTACTGACACTGTAATGCAGCATGAGAGGGGTGCTGCATTTCTGAGGTGCCGTCTTTCGGATGAGACGTTAAACCGAGGTCCCATCTGCCTGGATTGGTGGTAGTTCAGGTGGATGTTAAAGATCCCATGGCATTTATCAAAAAGAGTAGGGGAATTTCCCCAGTGTCCTGGCCAAATTTCCCTCATTCACTAAAAATACCACCAACAGCTTAATCTGGTTCAAGGTCAGTTGGCACTCATCTGTATCCCCTTCCCCTGGGTCGTGCCTGAAAATAGGCAGGATTTGTCTAGTGCACTTACCCGGTCAACAAAAGCTAAATAAATACATAAATAAATAAACACCAAATACAAATATGGAAGACTCAGAACTATTTGAAGACGTGGTCGGAGAAACTCTCCCCATTAAATCTCAAAATAAAGAACATGTGGGGCTGGATACATGTTCATATCTGAAAAAGACTGAATCAAGAGTAGATACAGAGATTACAGAAAATGAAACAACCGGTATAAGGCAAAGAGATAAACAAAGAGACATGGTGTGAGAGAGGGAGATACATACAAAAAGACTTGAAACTGTAAATGAGGAGGAAACAGGAAACAATTTGATCAAAGAAGGTTTGAATGGATCAGAAAAACAGGCTGCAAATATGAACATGGCAGTGGGGGAGTTAAAACCATGAGCCAAGGAATGCCCAGTAAAGAAGGTCAAACTGGTACTCATACAAGACAACCCACAAGAGAAAGGAATACATGTAAATAATCCCAGACATGATGATAGACAAATGGACTCTTCGGCAATGAATCTGGTTATGATACAGCTACAGTAAGCACAATAAATTATGTTAAGCAAAAATGAGACAGGGCTTTCAGAATATGACTATTACACTGGATACAATTAAAGGTTTGATAGTCACTTTAGACACCAAAGTAACCTCAATAATGAAAAGAGTTACAGAACTGGAAAAAAAGAGTGTGAGAAACAGAAGACCAAATGTCACCTTTGAAGAATGTGGTCAAACAACACCAGAAGGAATTAACAGAACTGTAACAAAAAGTGTAAGACCTGGAGTCAAGAGCCAGGAGGGATAACATAAAATTGGGAAATGTTTCAGAAGGCATCAAAGATGCAGACCCTAAAAAACACTTTGAAGACTTACTGAGTGAAGCATTAGGGAAGAAATATCTGGAATGGAAGATACATCTAGATAGGGTGCATAGTCCCTTTTCATCCCATAAAGACCTTCCCAAATTTGTATATTTTAAACTGCATCATTTTCAAGTTAAAGAACTTTTGCAGAAAGCCCGGTCACAGAAAGGTTTACATATACGAGGGATATATATTCAGGTTTTTCCTGACTTTCCACCTTCTGTATATAATAAAAAGAAATCATTTGATGGGATAAGAGCTACATTAAGGGAAAAAGGAATCTTACACTCATTACTACATCTGGCCAGACTGAAAGTGTTTGTGAACGGAAGACAAAGAATCTTTAACGACTTCAAAGAGGTGGACCAATATTTCAAGGCATATTTTTTTCACACTAAAGGATCCAGAACAGATGAGAGACAGAGAGCTGCATCAGAAACAACAGACACACCACAGGAAGACACTCAAGATTTCTAGAAAGTGAAGAAGAAATGTGAAACGAAATAACAGAGAATCATTGGTACATATAAGTAAAAAATATATATATATATATATATATATATGAGATAACACAACATTAAACTTGAAAAAAGGAAGGAAAAGAAAAAAACTGGTTATACATATACAGAAATATAGATCTATGAAACATGGAAACTACAAAAGCGGAAAATAATTAAAAAGGATAACACAACAAAATAATAATAGAATATTGAAACGATATTGGGGAAAAGCTGCACAAAAATAAGAAATAAACAAGAATATGCTTGTCTCCAATGGAGGAGACTGACAGTCAAGGATGTCTCTAAAGCATGCAGACCATCTTTGTAGACTGTCGGGGGGTTGACTCATCATTGCGTATGGGTCATGGGGATAGGAAGAAAGTTAGGTTAGGGGAGGGGGTCAACAAGAAAGAAAGCAAGATAATTAAACAAGCAAGAACTCAGATCAAAATATACTGGAGTTATGGCAGGCAGAAAGAGTTAGAGAAAAATTATTTTTTTAATGAATGTCTAACCATAATTAGGAAAGATAGTGCAATGATGCTATGGCAGAAATTATGGCTATACAACTAAAATGTTTAAGTTGGAATATTAAAGGGGCCAGGGACAGACTGAAAATAAGAAAATGTATTCAGTATGCCAACCAAGTTGAGGTGGATTGCCTGCTCTTGCAAAAAAACTCACTTCCAAGAAAAAGACTTTAGATATTTGTGTAATTTATTTAGAGATCACGGTTTTAATGCACCATTTACAACTTATTCTAGGAGGGCTGCCTTGTATTTTAAAATAATGCAAATATACAGATTCCACAGAACCTGTGGGCTAAAAATGGTAGATATGTAATGGATGCATTACAAACAAATAATGAAAGATTTACAAGTAGTAGTTTATATGCCACAAATGAAGATGATAGTGATTTCTATACAGATTTTTTTATTACACTCACTGCTTTCCCAAAACCTTATATAATAGGTTGAGATTATAATTTAACACTGGAAAAACTGGACAGATCAGGTAATATTCTAGAACCAAAGAAAAACTCTTTAAAAAGTGTTAAAGGTTTTATGGAAGATTTAAAGCTGTGTGATAGATTTCGAGATAGATTTCCAACATGGAAAAAGTTCTCATATTTCTCTCAAGTGTATAGGTCTTCCTCGGGGACAAACTTTTTTTTAGAATCAGAAGAAATAGCATACACCATTAAAAAAATAAAGGATGGGGCTATAAAAAAAGTTCCGATCTCTCCCCAGTACATATGGCAAAAGCTCTGCTAACAGAAAGAAATCTTGTCCATTTCCACTAGAGGTTTAATAATACTTTATTGCATGAAGACAAATTTACAGAAGAAATAAGGAAAACAATTAAGGATGCTTTAAGTATTAACAAAACAAATGGAACCTCCATTCAAAATATATGGGAAACAATGAAGGCATATTTGAGAGGGTGGATAATATTATATAGGTCATATAAAAGAAAGAAACAAAGGGAAACAATTAATTAATTAGAGCACAACTTACTGGTACTGTAGCAGAAGCAGTTTTTGATAATTCTAGACTGGAGAGTGATCTTTGTAAGGTATTACAAATAAGGACAGCATACAGTAAAATTTTAGATCAGAAAGCAGAAAATTCTTGGATTAGGGCAAAATCAAATTATTATTTTTTTTCTGATAAACCTGACAAACTGCTCGCTTATCAATTGCAAGCAGAACAGAATAGAAAAGTGATTAATAATATTATGAAAGAGTCTGGAGACTTTATAAATTCACATAGACAGATAAATGATGAATTTCATACCTTCTCTAGTAAACTATATTCAGTTGAATCCCAAGTAGAACAGCAAGAAATAGACTACTTTTTAATGGGCAGCAATTCAATGAAGAAGAAAAGGAATTATTGAATCAAAATTTACATTTTTACGAAATAATTACAATAGAAGAATTGAAAAATGGAAAATCACCTGGACCAGATGGTTATGCAGTTAAATTCTTTAAATCCTTTAAGGATATTTTAGCTCCACTACTTCTGGAGCTAAAAGAATATATAGAGTAAATGAGCAATTTCCACTTTCAATGACAGAAGCCATGATTACATTAATATTAAAAAAACATAAAAACTCTTCATCTTGCGGATCACACAGACCGATATCATTATTACAAGCAAAATAATGAAAGATTTACAATTAGTAGTTTATATGCCCCAAATGAAGATGACAGTGATTTATATACAGATTGTTTTAGTACACTCACTAATTTCCCCAAACCTTATATAATAGGAGGATATTATAATTTAAGACTGGAAAAACTGGACAGATCAGGTAATATTTTAGAACCAAAGAAAAACACTTTAAAACTTGTTAAAGATTTTATGGAAGATTTAAGTGTATAGATCTTCCTCGAGAACAGACTTTTTTTTAGAATCAGAAGAAATAGCATACACCATTAAGAAAATAAAGTTTGGGGCTATAAAACATTTTAGCTCACTCCCTAGTATATTTGTCAAAAGCTCTGCTAATAGAAAGAGAACCTGTCTATTTCCAGTGGAGGTTTGATAATACTTTATTGCATGAGGAAAAATTTAAGGAAGAAATAAGGAAAACAATTAAGGATGCTTTAAGTATTAATAAAACAAATGGAACCTCCATTCAAATTATATGGGAAACATTGAAGGTATATTTGAGAGGGTGGATAATATCATATAGCTCATATAAAAGAAAGAAACAAAGGGAAACAATTAATACCTTAGAACACAACTTACTGGTAGCAGAAGCAGTTTTTGATAATTCTAGACTGGAGAGTGATCCTTGTAAAGTATAAGAAATAAGGACAGCATACAATAACATTTTAGATCAGAAAGCAGAAGATTCTTGGATTAGGGCAAAATCGAGTTATTTTTTTCCCTGATAAACCTGACAAACTGCTTGCTTATCAACTGCAAGCAGAACAGAACAGAAAAGCGATTAATAGTATTATGAAAGAGTTTGAAGACATTATAAATTCACATAAACAGATAAATGATGAATTCCATACCTTCTACAGTAAACTATATTCAGTTGAATACCCAGTAAAACAGCAAGAAATATATAACTTTTTAAATAATATTAATGGGCAGCAATTCAACGAAGAAGAAAAGGAATTATTGAATCAAAATTTTAATTTATAAGAAATAATTACAATAGAAGAACTGAAAAATGGAAAATCACCTGGACCAAATGGTTATGCAGCTAAATGCTTTAAATCATTTAAGGATATATTAGCTCCACTACTTCTGGAACTATACAAAGATATCGAGTTAAATGAGCAAGTTCTGCTTTCAATGACAGAAGCCATGTTTACATTAATATTAAAAAAAGATAAAAACTCATTATCTTGAGGATCACACAGACCAATATCATTATTAAACATAGATTACAAAATAATAACAATTCTAGCAAATAGATTGTCAACTGAAATGTAGAATGTAATACACTGAGATCAAATGGGATTTATTCCAAATCAGAGAATTGCATTTAATATTAGAAAAGCTATGGACATCATAGAGTTTACTAAACATCAAACAGTGACAATTCTGTCATTGGATGAGGAAAATGCACTTGATGAGGTCTATTGGCCTTTTCTGATAAAAAGCTTGTGGAAGATTAACTTAGGGGACAGATTTACAGTATGACATGGGTAAATACAGAAATCTGTCTGCAGAAAAAGACCCCATGACCCATCTAGCCTAATCTAGTATAATGTATGATAAACCTATATCAAGAGTGAAAACAAACAAAAATATATCTGACCCAATTTTGTTGCTGAAAGGAGTTTGGCAAAGATGCCCACTGTCCCCATTATTGTTTTCCATTTATACTGAACAGCTGGCAATAAGGATATGGGTAAACAATTTGATAAAGGGACCACAGATTCAAGAGGCTCAATATAAAATGTCATTGTATGCTGACAATGTTTTGTTGTTTATAAGAGACCTGGAAATCTCAGGGACACCACTGTGTCAGACATTACAAATATTTGGACAGGTGTTTGGTTATAGGGTAAACTGGTCAAAATCAGAATGTCTTTTACAAAATGAATCAGTAATGAATTTGAAATCTAATCAATTATTGAAAAACACTACAGTTGCACAAAAAATAAAATATTTGGGTGTTACTATTTCACTAGACATAAAAAATATTTATGATAACAACTATGTCCCACTGATTAGTACCATACAAAATGATTTGAACAGATGGATGAGCCTCCTCCTATAGCGTCAGTGGCTCAGCAGGCAGCACGCTCGCCCCTGAGGCCAGGAGATCAGAAGGCTGTGGGTTCTTTCCCCACACCAGGCACTTGGGTTAAATCCCAATACTGACACTGTAATGCAGCATGAGGGGGGTGCTGCACTCCTGAGGTGCTGTCTTTCAGATGAAATATTAAACTGAGGTCCCATCTGCATGTTCTGGTGGTAGTTCACCTGGATGTTAAAGGTCCCAAGGCACTTCTCGAAAAGAGTAGGAGAATTTTTTTATTTAAAAACAACACATAACAGATCATCTGTACATCAAAAACTCTGAATTAGTTACAATCTTGCAAATTCTTCATTCAACATACATTTAATCATTTACTCCATTTTATTTCTTCCTCTTTCTTTTTAATTATTATTCACTCATCCTATACCTTTCATGTTTCTCCATAAAACCTTTGTTCTATTTTCCCCATATAATATACAGTCATTATGATACACACTATTTATTTCTGTTTGTATTAAAAAAGTAAATCTGTTTGATTTAAATCCTTATTATGCAACACTCTTTGACATCTTATTTGCCAAATTCCCCACTTTAAAATTGTCATTATGCCATATATTGTCCCTTTATCTAGAATGCCCCACTCTCTTGATAATTGCCCATATACCAGAGTATTGTAGCTCATTGTTTCAAAAATTGTTCATCCCCCAAAGCCTTGCCAGTTCCCCCAGGAGGTTTTAATGAAATGACAATCAAAAAAATGTGTGACATACTTTCTTCTGCCATGCCACACAATACTTCAGGACACACTGTTTCTTCTCTCATTTTGTGTTTATGATTTCCTTTTACATTGAGCTTCCCGTGACTGCTCATCCATACCATTCCTCTGATTTTAGACAGAATCCTTGTTTCTAATGTTAGTTACAGTATTTGTCTTGTATCTACACCTTTTTCAACTGCAAAAACAGGTTCTTCATAAAAGTATTTCCCCACCATATCTTTATACATTTGTTTGCTATTCAATCTACTCACCAGATCTAAAGATATCACCCACTGTGACATATATTTTCTGCATTCTCCTATATAAACCAGGACTTCATTTTTCCCTTTGTAATTCCCCTTTTTCCCTATGTTCGTAAGACAAATTTCCCTCCATTTCTGTGAAAAAATACTCCATAGCTGATTCTTCTCTTGTAGAATCAGAACCACATTCGCATATATGAATACGCTAAGAAAAAATACTATTAGGTGCACCATTTTCAGGACCCCTTCATTGGTTGGTCTATAAGTATGTGCATGCATCATTGGATTCCACCTTGTGCTGTATAATAATTGGAAAAATAAACATAATATTTTGGTTTGTAAAATACTTGGTACTAGAAATATATAAGCCATATACAAGAAAATAGAAATTATAAAAGTTTTAAGTAAAAAAATTATTTTTTCTCTGGTCATATCCCATTCTTTCCATCTCATGATTTTCTCCTGTGCTATATAACATTTATTTTCCCAATTCTTTTTACCAGTATCTGCCCTTCCAAAAAGAATCCCTAATATTTTAATTTTCTCATGAACTATTTCCAGTCCTCCTCCTTACTAACTTCAGGCTTACCTAATGCATGAATTTTATTTTTTTCCTTATTTATTCTGATCCCCGTATATTCCTTATATTTGTCTATGATTTTCAAAACTTCCTCCCCTGATTTTAGATTCTAAATTAAGACAATGCTGTCATCTGCATATGCACACGTTTTATCTAAAATCTTATCTCCCCATGAAATATTTTTGACTTGTTTTTCTCTTTCTAAATTCCTTAAAAATGCATCTAAACCAAAAACATACAAAAGTGGGCTCAATGGGCAGCCCTGTCTCACTCCATTTTTAATATATATATCTGTATTTCCATGTGCCCATTTACCAGGCACACTTGTGCCTCAAAGTATAATGTCTTAATTAGTTTTATAAAATGTTCTGGTAAGTTATATTTTTCTAGAACCTCCCACATTTAATCATGGGATATGGCATCCAAAGCTGTTTCCTGGTCCAGAGTGTATAAATATCCATTTAACCTTTCTGCTTGTGCATTATTTATTATTTCTCTAATATACATTAAGTTCTGCCTGATGTCTTGGCCTGGTATTGCGCATGTTTGCGTATGTAAAATTAGTTGTTCAGCAACAAACATTAGTCTTTTAGTGATGACTTTTGCTAGTATTTTATAATCTGTTGTAAGCAGACTTATTGGTCTCCAATTCTTAATATTAAATTAACCCTTTTTTAAGTAAAAAAATCATTATGCCTTGTTTCATGCTTTCAGTCATGAATCCATTTTGAAAGATTTCATTATATACTTTTGTTAACATTTTTGATATCATATCCTCATATTATTTATAGAATTCATTTGGAATGCCATCAGCCCCAGGTACAGTGTTGTTTGTCAATTATCTAACTGCCTCTCTGACTTCTAGTTGTTTTATTTCTCTTTGTAATATTGCAGAATCTGCCTTACATATCTGAGGTAACTTCACATTTTCCAAAAAATCTGAACATTTTGTACCTTTTTGTTTCTGAAATTTTTCTTTTACATGCATTTGCACTATTTGTTTCATTTGCTTTGTACAATTCCACTACTATCCTTTAGACTGTGCATTATCCTGTTTTTAACTCTATCCATATTACTTTCAAAGGGATTTGTATGGAACTTTGTGCCCTGGGTCCCACTTTTTTGTGCTTTTATTAGCTATTTTACTGTGCTATATTGAAATTTCTTCATTTCAGTTTTAATCTCTATTATTTTTTCTGACTCATCTGTTTTATTTTGTACCTGATATGAGAATAATTTATACAACCTAGCTCTTAGCCCGTAAGTATTTTTTTATAATTTGTCATTTCAGCCATTTGGGATACCTCTAACATTAAACTTTTAATGTCATTTTTCGTATCTTCCCACCATTCTACTGCTGAGTCGTAGAGCTCAGAAACCGATTCCCTTGCTCTGAATAAATTCTGTAGCTTTTCAGTATACTCTGCTTCCTGTAATCATTCCATATTCAACCACCAATATCCCTTTCCAAAATTCATATGGTTTCCCCAGTCTATTACCAGTTTAACCCTCAAGTGGTCCAAAGTTTCCAAAAGAATAGTTTTTATCTCCTTAATTTTAGTTTCTTTTTTAACTATCTAGAAGTTTATTCTTGAGGAGGCTTTCCCTTTAAAAAAAGTGTGTTCTGTTTTTTTCCCCCCGATCAATGTATATGCGTCCACTAAATTCCCTTTCCTTAAGAAATTGTTCAGACTATGTGTATCACAATAAATTTTATTTGCCTTTCTCCCCCTAATCCTCCTTACTTAACCCACAGTTAAAGCCTCCACCCCACAAGACAGTTTTAGATGTGTGAATATATGGCTCAATTAAATTCATTATTTTCTTCTGCTCAGTTTGGTTTGGGGATTATATATATTTATTGCTCTGAGTGCTACATTTTGTATGCATAAATCCACTATTAAAGCACGACCTGGTACCAGATACACAATCCTGTTTACTCTTATATTTTGGGTACTAAAGGCAATCCCTACACCTGTGCATCGCTCCTCACCAATGGACCAAACTGAGGGCCTCCACCTCCAGTCTTTTTGAGATGCCTTTATTTCTTCTATAGTACGCAAAAGTGTATCTTGCATAAATACTATTTCATTGTTTAAATCCCCTAAAATTGAAAAAGTGACTGCTCATTTATTTTTATCCTTTATACAATTCATGTTTATTGTAAAACAAGTCAAAATGTCCATTTTATTGTTTGTTGTTGTTTTTGTCCCTGTTCTTTCCAGCCTCTCAACCATCTCTTGCTATTTTTCTCCTTTTTGAGGCCTGCATGTCAGTAGTATCCCCTTTGGATGTATCCTCAGCTTCTGAGAAGTCCACACAGGAAGACAGAGATTCTTCTTCTATTGTATCCCAATCTTTATTCTTCAGGACCGAAAATTTATATGATAATTCAAAACCATCTCTATCTTTCTCTTTTATTGGTTCTTTTTTCCCCAAGGTTGCATTTTCCTTCTAGATCTTGTTACCGTAGTAAAATTTGCTTCTTTTTCCTCTTGTTTACTTTCTTCCTTATTTTCCACATTGATTTCTGTTGGCGTAATCCTGGTTTCTTTTGTTTGTTCTACTCCTGAACTGAGGGGGACATAGATTGTAATTCTTCTTTACTTTGTGCATCATATATTACTTTATCATCCTTATTTTTGAATTTTTGAGCCATTGCCAAATAAACGTCCTGGTCTGCTCTTTCTCCTGGGTCTGGACTGTTGTGACCTGCCCACGGGCAGTGCATAAAAAAATGGCCTTCTTCTTCACAGAGGCTACATCTGATTTTATTTTTACAGTCTGCTCCCCTGTGCCCCACCATTCCACATAGGCCGCATTTGACCTGCTTGCATGAATTACTCAGATGACTTCTGCTGCCACACTCGTAGCAGGCCTTGGGTTGGCCTGCATAGAAAACCACCCCCAGTCTCTTCCCAGGAAAAAACAGTTTACTTGATGTTGTATTTCACCATTTAGTGTTTTTAAAGTAATGCTATACTTCCAACCCCCTGTCCATAAGCACTCCTCATCTAGTATTGGCTCTGGTGGTCCATGCACTACACATTTCTGCTTCATCAATAAAGTAATATCCTGCACATTAACCCCTTCATTTCTAAATAATACAGTCACTATCTTGAAAGCTGGTTTAGTAAGGGGAATTGCGATAAACTGACTCCATTGTGGTGTGGTTTTTAATTGATGAAACAGCTTCCAAAATCTATCCAGTCCTCCCTGGTGTTTAAAGCTGATATCATATTCCATGCTACCTGGGACATGGATTAGCACATAAATTTCATAGGAGCAAAACTTCATATTTTCTTTTGAAAGATTCCTGCCAATGTAGATGCGATCTGGGGCATCTGCAGTTGCCCCTTTAAATTTTAAGTGTACAGGATTTCTTCTTTTTGCTTGCTTTAAATGCTCTTCAGAAAACAGTTTCTCATTTGTATTTTCTTCCCATGCTTTTTGCTTCTCTTTTCTTTCTTTACCCTGTTGCTTTTCAGCATCCTGTATCATGTTTTGTTCTATCTCCATAGAATTTCCTTCCTCCTCAGATTGCAATAATTTCTTTGTGTCATCTGCATTTTCTACTTCATTCTCATTTATCTTTTGCTCTCCTTGATTTAAAAATTCTGCTTCAGCATTTGCCGAACAGCTGGGCCTGTTCAGATCCCATCCTGCCCCACCAGAAGTTCTTTTCCAGCTGGCCTCCAATAAGGGTTTTGCAATCCATTCTGGTGTATCTTTATAGTCCTCAAAAGTTTATTTTCCAGATACAGTTTTATCTTTAGTATTGCTGGTGCCCTCAGCTTTTTCCTTTTGCAATAGCTTTGTTGTTCAATTCATGAGCCAGTTTATTTTTGTCTTCTACACTTTCAGCCTATCTTAGGCCAAGTCTTTTTTGACTTTTAGTGGCCCTTCCCTTCGAAGCTTTTCCTTTTTGTTTAATTATCTGTTTATCAGTGGCCTGACTTGACACTGCCACATCAGCACTGTTAGTGGGGCTTTGACAGGCCTCAGACCTGTCACTTTCAGCTGCATTAGCATCTAGCTCTTTTAGGAGTAATTTTTTCCTTTTGCCTGATATATTCTTCTTCTTTCTCAATCTCAAACAAAAGACCAACTGTAGACTTACTGCTCTCCAAACTGTCATCTTCTATGTCCATACTCTTTTTCCGATTTCTATTCCATTCTTCCAACTCTTTACCTGGCCGCAGCTTCTGCACATCACTGCTATTTCCTTCATGGTTGGCCAGGAGATCGGACCCTTTGTCTGCCACTACTGCACTCTCTGTTATCAAGGCAGAAGAGGAGGCTCACTCCCCTGCCTCCCACACATCCTGACTCATTGCTTTCCAGAGTCAGACTGACAGTGCTTTAACAAACTAACATGGGATCCCCCCACTGGCAGGTAAGGGAATTTCCCTGATGCCCTGGCCAAACTTCCCCTGATTCACTAAAAATATCACCAATGGCTTAATCTGGTTCAAGGTCAGTTGGCATTCATCTGTATCCCCCTCCCCCTGGTTGTGCCTGAAAATAGGCAGGATTTGTCTGGTGCACTAACCTGGTCAATAAAAAATAAATGAAATAAATAACAATATTGGGAAGAATTAACATATTAAAAATGAATATCTTACTCAGGTTTCTCTACATGTTTCAAACTCTCCCTATTGTCTTGAACAAAAAGGTTTTTACAACAATATACAAAATGTTTAGAAAATGTATTTGGCAAAATAAAAGACCCAGGGAGAAATTAGAAAAAAAAATACCCCTACTAGAACAGGGTGGTTGAGGGCTGCCAGACTTACAGCTATATTATTATTATGTAGCTCAACTGGAACAAACAAGAGAATAGTTTATGGGATCAGGTGATAGCATTATTCAACCAGGTTGGTGTCAGATTGAGAAATATCATACTCCATTCCCCAATCTTAGGCATAACTTATATGTAAATAGTAATAATATCAAATTATACCCTAATATACTGACCAAAACTAGAAACATGGTAAACATTTGGAAAATTATTCAAAATATGGTAAATAAGAAAAAACGTTTATCAATATATTCGCCCCATAGGAGAGTAACAACTTAAAATTTGCTTACAAAAATAAAATAATCTATATATGGAAATTTGGAGGACTTATATCCCTAGCACAATGTCTGGAAAATGGTGCACTAAAATCTTTTTGCCAGTTAAAACCAGAATATAACCTACCCATAGGAAGTTATCCAACAAGATTTTGAAAAATTTCAAACTTGGTTACGTTCCCACAATTTACTTCTTAATTCATCTAAGGTTATGTTTTTTTCATGTGTCCTATGAAATTAAAAAATATTTCTGTTCCATATTAGATTTGCAGGGTAATGTTATTGAACTTGTTGACAGTTTTAATTATTTAGGGATTACCTTGGATTTTCATTTTTCTTTTGTAAATCATGACAATATATTAATTAAGAAAATCCATCAGAGATTGGGAATGCTTTTAAGGGTAAAATCCTTTCTTGCTCCAGAATTTAGAAAATTAGTGATACAGAGCTTATTATGAAGTTTGTTTGATCATGGATAGTTGATTTATTCAGGTACAAATGAAAAAATGTTGCAGAAACTTAGGACTAATTATCATGATATTTTACGGTTTATGGCTGGTTTACCTTATAAAAGCCACCACTGTATTTTGATCAGGGAAGCTAACTGCCCTTCATTCTTGAACAGAATAAAACTTAAAATGGGAGTATTTGCAATTAAGGGTACCCTTGGTTTATTGTCTCCCACTATCATTGATCTCTTCCCTATTCCCACAGGTTTAAAGAACACCAGGCTTAGGTTTAGGGAATTATTTGGTATTTCCCTATATAGGAAAACAATAGGTCATAGATCATTGATCTATAGGGCTACAGTGTTTTTCAATAGAATTCCCTCATCAGTAACAAATGTCATAATAGTGAGGACATTGAAACATAGGTTGGCCCAATGGCTAGATACTAAATCTAAGTGCAATTGTTTTCATTAATTGTATGACTGACCAAAATGTGATATGTAATAGCATATGTTGTTATTCATATGTATTTTGTAGTGTGTTTTGTATTTAAATAGTGGTTGTCTTTTTGTGTTAAACTTGTTGCTTATGAAAATGGGCAATTTGCCCATTTTGCTTACAAGTATAACAAATAAAAATGAAAATGAAATTAAATATGGCTTACCTGCAGTTGAGAGATTATTTGCAGAAATATATTAACATGGGAGGTGAAATAATGGCAACCCCCTTAGAAGAACTACTTAACAAAGAAAATGGAAAAGAAAAGTCTTGGCATCTATATATAAAATTCTGTTGGAGGCAAAAAAACAAACAAACAAGTTTACAACACTTAAGACAAGCATGGAATAGAGATTTAGAGAAAGAATTAGCCACAGAAGAATGGAACAAATTATTAAATACACCAGAAAAAAATATCCAAAAATAACAAGCTAAAACAAATACAATTTAACATTATACACAGGTTATATTACACACCAAATATGTGACACACATGTTATTCAAATATATCAGGTTGTTGCCAAAGATGCAAAACCGAAATAGGATCTCTGTTACATATCTTTATTACCTGCAAAGAATTGCAAGCATATGGGGAGAAAGTACGTAGGATACTGGCAGAAATCCTAGCCATTAATATACCTTTTGATCCTGGAATTCTTTTACTAAGCCTTAATATTGGACTGGACATGACTACAGAACAGGAGATATTTTTATCACTTGCACTAGGGTTGGCAAGAAAAGTTATTTTGCTACATTGGAAGGATCCTGATGCCCCAAACTATAAAGAATGACTAAATCTAGTAACAGACTGTTACTGATTAGATATCATTTATTAGATAAAAGAACAAAAAGAAGAGAGATTTTCAAAAATCTGGCACCCATTCATGCTTTTCTTGAATAAAATAAGATAAACATGGAATAGAATAGTGACAGCTTCCCCCCACTTGTACAATGATGCCACTGAATAGTCTAAATGGCATAAAATATGTGCTCAAGATAATATCCTAGTCTGAGTAGAAGGAAGGAAAAAAAAGACAAACAAATATTGACAAAAAAAAAGAATGCCATCCAAGAGGGTAAAGATAAAGAGGAAGACCCTGGCCAGTGTCTGGCTGGTGCCAAAGGTCACGAACACAGTTTTTGAGTGTTGACCCATAGTTGGTTAGTGTGGAACCAGAACAGAACATTGTGGAAGCTGAGTTAGAGCAAGTCTCTCACAGCTGTGCTTGAGGGTCCCAGAGGTGTACTATAGATAACTGTGTCATCTGCATTCATATGAATATGTGAGTTGGCATAGACAGAAGGGAGACTATTCAGGAAGATGGAAAAGAGGATGGGACCCAGGATGGAGCAATGTGGGATCACAGCCTGAATAGGAAGGGAAAGTGACAGGATGCCTCTTGCCTGTACCAACTGCTCAACTTTGAGGAGTGACTGCTGTACCAGACCTGCCTTCTCGCTAAGAAATCACTGCTAGGACTCTCCCCCCGAGGGTCTCAACCTCCCTACAGTAGTCATCATCATCTGTCACCACCCGTAGCTTTGTTAAAGCCACCTTCCAGGTGCCCAGAACCAAGACCTCTTTTGCCCAGAGATCCTTCCTCTACCAAGCCCCCACCTGGTTCAACTCCCTCCCTAGCTGTATCTCTGACTTGCCAAAAATTAGCTTCTTCAAAACAGCCATTCAGAACCATATCTTTAATACCCACTGCTGTAGGTGCAACTAACCCCCTATTGTAACCTGTGGTACCCGCCCACCTTGTCACCTGGCTCGACAATGTCCACTGGACAGCCTCTCCCTCCCCCAGACCCACTCCTTCCCTACTAGGTCCAAATAGGGATGTAACCCGCTGTCTTCTCTGAGGACCTACTATATCCATGATTGTAACTCACAATTTTGTAACATTGTATAACCTAAGTAATATACAAACTACTATATTATGTAACCTAAGTGTATCTATGTTAAATGTTCCTTTTACTGCACCTGTAATGTTATCCTCTGTTTTAATCTGCACTGTAATAACTGTCTTGATGTCTGCCCTCCCTGCGATGAGGTACCTTTGTAAATGAGTCTCTGACTCAAAGGTTGTAAACCCAATTTGTAATGAATAAAGAATTAACAGCTGAGAGGTCAGCAGAGCTCAGTTTGTTCAAAAGGAGTGGGTAGGCCACTGAATTAAAGGTTTTGACCATATCAATGAAAATAGCTGTCATAATATGCAATTGATCCATCCCAGTAAGGCTAGAGACAATGACCTGAAGCAGGGAGGAAGTGGTGGAGTGGTTCTTTGGAAAACCAAACTGGAAATGGAAGAGGAAGTTGGAATTGGAAGAGCAGAGGAAATCAGCAAGCCTGGAGATGACTAGCTTCTCTTGCAGCTTTGCAAGAGAAGGAGGAAGGACAACAGGATGGAAGTTGTCAGGGAAGGAGGGCTCACCCCCTTTATGAAGGGGGAGAACTTTGGCAAACTTCCATGACAAAACAACAGTGCAGAGGGAGGAAAGGCCAAGAAGTTGAGTTGGAAGGAAGCAATGGCAGGAGATGAAAGATGGAGAAGTTTCAGGTCCAATCCATCAGAGCTGAATTTAGCCAGGTAGAGCAAGGAAACAGCAAGCAGGGTTTCCTGGGAAGTAATGGGGGACATGAAACTCTGAGGAATGGTGGTGCAGAGAGGAGGATGGAGAGGGGGGAGAAGAGAGGTACCAGGAGGAGGTAGAGAGGGAAGGGCATGGGTAGTGAAAAAGTAATTGAAGTAAGTGGCAACTGAGAGAGGGTCAGAGACAGGTGAACCATTAACCATGAGGACTTGGGAAGCAGACTGGGCGGGGGGCAGTCAAATTGGGAATTAATTACCTTTCAGAATGTTGTTTGGGACTTAGGGTTATTCATGAGGTTGGCCTTAAAATAGAGGGGCTTGGCAGTGTGGCTAGCATTTGTGCATGAGTTTCTAAGCACCCAATCAAAGAGGAGGTCAGGCAGGGAGTTGTAAAATTTGAAACAACTCATGTTGAATCACAGGGTTTGTTAGATCAAGTGAAATCCAAGGGCAATGAGAAGATTTGACCCTGGACTTTCTTAAGGGGGTGTGCTTGTCCTACGTTTGAAGCAAGCATTTGTCAATGCCAAATGTTTCCCACTTGCATTGTTGTTGTGCCAGGTATTGCTTGTACACATTTTTGTAGTATATTTACCAGGGATAGACCAGATGAGATGTAATATCTCATCTTCAGTGGTGTCCTGTTTTTACATGTTTTTAAATTATACTTACCCTAGATAGGTCAGCTGAGAGGCAAGGATCTACGACTGGTCATCAACAAAAATCTTGTCGAACAACCAGACAGCAAAACCGTCATGTTGACCTCATTTTGCGTTTGGCATAAGGTTTCACTTACAGGAACATGGTTTTCTCGGGGGGCTTTGCCCCCTAACCCCTCCACTATAAATTATCAACTCTGAGTCGGAGCTGATTGTGGGGGGGAGGGTGCAAGACCCCTGAAAGACAGTGCCAGGTTCCAGTGCTGACACTACTCTGACCTGGTGCTGTAGTCGCTGTAGTGTCAGTCGCTATCAAAGTTTCGCAGTCGGGGTGGTATACTGAGAGGCAAAATCTACATTTTTAAGTGGGCTTCCACATTTTGACCCCAGATTTCCTAATGTCCTTTATGACCTGCTGCTAGAATCAAGACAGGTGGAATTTTTTTAAATCCCATTCAAAAGGTGATTTAGCAATGTGACTGTGAAAACAAGTTTATGAGGGGATTTGAAACATGACACCTATCATGTTCAGTAGGTGGGATAATGCAAGGGATATGTTGAATATTAGTGGTCAAAATCTGCAAAAATAAAGTTATGAGTAAACGTTGGAACAATTGAACATTTCTTCATAACTTGGTTGCTATTTTCACGTTTTAACCTAAAATATTCAACATAGTCTTTTTATGACCACTCCTTCCAAACATGACAGGTGTCATTTATAAAATAGTGTATGAAATGTCATTTTGCACCACATGTCTGAAAACACATTTTGGTAAAGACTTGAAACTCCTGGAGCTACTAGCCAGAACTATGGATTGAGCATCCAGTGTTAGAAAGCTGAAATTAGGGTGTGTGTGGTGTGGGTGTGTTTATAAACATTTTTATCCCACATATTCAACATAGCCTTCTCATAACCCCACCTCATGACCAAGGGTGGAGACCATTTTCAAATTCTGCTTGAAAGCAGATTTTGCGCAATGACTGGGAAATCACCTTTTGGGGTGGATTTACATAATTTCACTGCCATTATTCATGAAGTGGGGTCCCAAAATGGTCATGTTGAAACTTTGGAGAAAAAATATAAAACAATTACCAAGTTATGAGGACAAGTTCAAAACCATTTGAAATACACAGAACCTGATATCCTCAGTTCCTGGTCTGACACTGAAGAGTTAAGATGTGTCTCCAGTCCAGAGAGCATTACAGTGTTGGATCCCCAATAGGTAAGTAAGTGGTGCATGGTGTATGGGGTGGGGTGCTGAGGGGCGGGTCCAGGTGGGGGTAGTGTAATGGTAGCAGTCTGATGCCAGCAGCCACAGACATTGAGGGACAGTTTTTCTTTTTTACAGAACACATAAAAGGAAAAAAGAAAACACTACCGGGGATGGTTTTCTTTATTTCAGGTACCGACACTGGGGATTGGGCAACCCAGTATTGATGTTATGTATGGAGGCATGGGGGTGTGGGCTTCCTGGTGCTGCACAGTGAAAATGAGCAGGGTGGGGTGGAGTACTAGCTGGCACCAAGGATCAGGAGCCCTAGTGTCAGAAATCTAAAATTGAGGTTTGAGATGTGTGGGTGTTCAGTGCTAAGTGGTAGGGTTGGGTGGGGGAGGGTAATGGTGGTAGTGTGCTGGCAGTGGTGAGTTGACAGTGGCAATAGATGGTTTCCTTTTTCACAGGGTGCATTAAAAAAAGACTATGTTTGCCTCGGTCGATCAGTACCAGTGTTAGAAGCATGAATATGCACCTAATATCGGTTACTGTTTTTGGGCAACTATACTGGCACAGATAGGAGTCCCTTATGGACAAGCCCATCAGTTGAATCATCAAAGGGATGGTGACAGGGGACTCTGGGACAGTGCTGGCAGGTGCAAGATCACAGGCTCAACCAGATAAAGTTGAAGATTTCAACAGTGTAAGATATTTAAAAAATGCACAGCTGATGCATTTTAGCTAATTGGGACCTATATGTCCTGTATTTTTTCTTGTACAGTGCTGACAGTTCCCATTTAAAAATTGTCTTTAAAAATGTGCTGTATGGGGCAATTTGACAGTCTCTCATTAAAGCACATGTGTGCAAAACATCAGGATGTCAATGACGCCTCTCACTGTAGCCTGTCTTGTTGCTGTGCACCCAATTTCTTCAATAAACTTAAGCAACTACAGAATTTCAGCCTAGTGTGGTCCTTTTCTGCATTGGTGAGTAGCACCATTTTTTTGTTCTCTACTATTTGTGGCTTTACTGGTTGCACTGCTCTAACCCTAGCCCACTGCTTTCTCTTGCTTACCTATCTACCTAGAAATTAGCTGCCTTGATACTCCGAAACAAGCACTTTGCACCTTTTTTCCTGTACATGTATGTTTCTGTCATTGTCATTTTTATGCAACATGTTAATGTTTGCCCATAATTCTGTACTTGAATTTGTACTGTTTTTTTCAATTATGCAATCTATAACTACCTGTCTGTGTCAATGGACCTCCTTGTGAATGAGCTTGCTCAATGGAGTTTTCCTACAATAAACTTGAACTTGAACTTGCACTGCTATCACCCTCGTTGCGGCTCTTAGTTGCCTTACAATTTCTTATCCAGTTTAACACCTTTAGAGTCACCACTAAGCTGCCCAGCTTCCTTACAAGTCTACTTGGAATGGTGTTGAAAGTCTTATCGAAATCTAGGCAGTGATGGGTAGTAACTAGTTACTTGTAACTAGTAACTGTAATCTGATTACTTTTCTAGGTAACTAGTAATAGTAGTTGATTACTTTTAAAATAAAGTACTAAGTAACGTAATGACATTACTTTTCCCTAAAAGCAACTAGTTGCTGTAATATAAATAGTAATACAGTATATAATTTAATATACTTCATTGAACTTTTTAATATACAAAGAAAAAACAAACAGCCATGCAATCAACAGCGACCTGTCCATATCACTATGCAGTAATAATTAACACAGCAGCATAGGAGAAGCTATGACACCAATGCAGAAAATTAACAAACTACAACAAATTATTGCCGTGACCATAACACATAGCAGCAAACCTCACCTAAAAGTTACCCCCCTCCTCCCCACCTCCTCCCATTACCCCCTCCTCCCCCCATCCTACCTCCCTCCCTGAAGCACCACGAGCCTTGGTTTATAGGGGTGCACAACATTTGGTAAAAGGAGGTCATCTTTCCCGCTATCTGGCCATTAATCGGTGGCTGCCCTTAAGATGTTAGTAGGAGGAGCTCTCTGTTCAGGGTCTTATAATAGCTCTGAGCCTCTTATTTCTCCCTAAACCCAGAGTGAACTCAAGGGTTTTGTAATAGAGGTAAGAGGGCCAAGAGTGGAGCCCATCTATTCATAAATGCCTCTAGTCGATCAGCTCGTTTAGCAATTTGTCGCTCCATTTCTAAAACCTGAAGAATTTTACAATGCCATTCCTTTAATGAGGGGCAGGGCTGATCTAACCAGTGTCTGACGATGATAAGCTTGGCTACCCCTGAGATCAGAGACATATGGGCTTTGCAACAGTTTAACATCTCCCAGGGGAAGTGACCCACCAGGCAGATATGAGGGGTAAAGTAAGAATCCAAACCTAGTAAGGGGTCTAAAGTAGTTTTAATTGTCTGCCAAAGGGGGCTACCACTGAGCAGTCCCATAAGATGTGTTTTAACAAGCCAACCAGCAGACCACATCTATTACAGGTCGGTGATTCTGCTCTACCCATCTCAAACAGTCTCACGGGGAGAAGTAGAGATTATGCAGGATACAGAACTGCAGAAAGTGGAGGCGATCTTGCTTTAAAAATTTGTATAGGTGTTGCCAAACTCGTTGCCACTCTGTAATGCTCAGGTTTAAATGTAGTTCTTGTTGCCAGTAATCACACACTCCCTGAAGACTACTAGAGTCATGTAACTGTAATATTGAGTAAAACCTAGAGATCGGGTGTGGAGATATGGCCGTTTCTGTAAGAGTCAGTAAAACTGGGTTAACATTGTCCAGCCAGGGATATGGGCCCATAAAAGAGGTAATCGCCTTGGTTAATTGGAGGTGTTTAAAGGAGTGATAAACTGAAATGAAAAACTTCTTTTGAATTTCTTGTGCTGATCAGAGTTGACCTTGATTGAGCAAAGAAGAGATCGAGGCATTGGCCAAGGCTAGACAAAAACTCTGTGAAATCATGCGGTTGGCTATCTTGAAGTGTGGGTCCCGAATAAGGGTTGGAAAAGATCCTTGCGCAAGGCCATACCCAGGTGTGCGTGGATCTGACAAGATGCTTTAATAGACCACCATATCAGTGAATTACAGAGGGATTTAGGAAGGTCAGAGGGCCTAATATATATATAAGGCTCACTACATTAATACCCTGGGCCCAACAATGATGTTTCTCAATGAAATCCAAGACGGTAAATAACCATTGTCTGAAGGGTCAATGGGTCTTGGGTTCCACCTAAAAACTCTATAACAATGAATGGCACAGTAGTATAAGAAGAAGTTAGGAAGTTTCAAGCTCCCCAGCTCTTTCCTATAACACAGTTTAGAGTAAGCTCTGCAGGTCGTTTTGTCTAGCCGAAGAATATTGGAAAGAGAAGAATGGAGACAGGTGAACCAGGATTAGGAAGAAAAGGGCTCACCATGTTCAGTGAGCACAGCAACCTGGTAAGGATGTTCATCTTAATTATATTTGTCCGTCCCCACATGGAGATAGGGAGAGATCTCCATCTCCACAAGTCAACCACAATTGTTTGGAAAATGGAGAGAAGATTAAGTTTGGCTAAGGCTGAGATGAGTCTAGTCACTTTAATGCCCAGATAGGAGGGCATTTTAGGTTCCCAGGCAAGGTCCAGGTCTGCAATCTTGTGTGCTTGAACATATGTGTTTAAGGGCATAACCGTGGATTTGTCCACATTCAATTTATATCCAGCCACCCGGGAGAATGTATTTACCGCATTTAACACAGCAGTTAAGGAGACCCTGGGGTTTTCTAGATGTAAAAGCAGATCATCCGCAATGATCAAAAGAGTATACCTGAAATTACCAACCGAGATGCCCTGGATTTCGGGGTTACGTTGAAGAGATCGAATTAGAGGTTCCAGATAAAGATTAAAAAGGAAAGGGGATAGTGGACAGCCTTGCCTTGTGCCTCGCTGTAGGAGAAATGGATCAGAAAAGAACCCATTTCACTGAATCCGTGCCGATGGTTGTGAATATATAATTCTCAGCCAATCACAGAATTGTGGGGGGGGGACCCAAATTTCCACAGAGTGGCAAACAAGAAAGGCCAGGAGATGCAGTCAAATGTCTTCTCCACATCAAGGGAGACCAGGACCATAGGGATTTTCCTATCTCCAGCTAGCTTGATAAGATGAAGGACCTTATGCAAGTGGTCGGATGAGAGACATCCCATCATGAACCCCACTTGCATGGGACTAATAAGCCAGTGCCATGTCTTGTGAAGCCGATTGGCCAGGACATTGGCTACAATTTTTAGATCAAAGTTCAAAAGAGAGATTGGGTGGTAGTTTCCGGGTAGTAAATGAGATTTCCCAGATTTAGGAATAACTGAAATCCATGCTTAGGTGAGCATGGGGTCCGAAAGACCAGAATCCCACAAATAGTTAAATAATGTAGTGAGGACAGAGACTAGCATATTTATGAAGGTGGCATAAAACTGGTTGTGGAATCCATCCAGGCCTGCTGCCTTATCCTTAGGTAACTGCCCAATAACCTGCCGCACTTCATTTTGGGAGATGGGGGCCTTTAAAATTTGTTGCTGAGAATCTGTAAGCTTGGAAAGAGAGATAGACTCGAGGTATGTATCAATTTGGGTTATATCAGGTTCCTAGACTGGTTCTGCACTATACAGGGTTTTGTAGAATTGCAGGAAGGCATTGGTGATGTCACGAGGGTTGTTGAGGCTTTTGCCACCCGGGAGGGGTTGAAGACTATGGGCCGGATTTTCAGTCCTTGAGGGCTGACACAAGCCCCCTGTGTGCCAAACAGATGGCGCATGGGGCCTGAGTCAGTCTCCACCTGCTGCACCAGAATTTTGACTGCCTGCACCAGACACAGGCACTTAGACCACAGAAGCATGGACTAGCCTGCGCCACACCCGGACAACTAAGTTACGAGGCTTTTGCTGGACATGTGGAGCAAGCTGTCATAATGCAGGGAATCTGTTGCAATTGCACCTGTGTTTTAAAATTGAGGTGCAGTTGTGGCAGAGGGAGTTGGCTTACCACCAAAACCTAAGTCCCTTGGCACAAGGCTGGTTGCAAGCCCTGCACCACCATTTGAAAATCCAGCCCTATGTATGATTTGCTGCAATTCTATCTGTTTTAGCCACAGGGCCAGCAGTCTACCCGCACCTTCTCCTGATTCTAAGTACCTGAATTTGGTCCTCTGGAGAGAAAGATTGGCCTGGTCAGCTACCATGCCAAAATATTGTGCCCTACAGGCATGAAGCCTAGCCCAATCGATCTGCTCATCTGAGGCAGAAAGACTGGGTTCCAATGATCGTATTTGCGACAGTAAACTTTTAGTCTTTTCTTCTGTCTGTTTCTTAGCCTTAGAAGCGAGACAAATGCATTCCTCCCTAATGGTGCATTTAGCAACTCCCCACAGCATATCTATTCCGGCTACTGTTCCTTCATTTTGCTCAAAAAAGTATGCAAGTATCCCTCAAGAGATCTGACAAATTGTTGATCCTTAAGAAAGATAGTATTCATTTGCCAGGCCCTGTCACGCTCTTCAAATCCTTGCAGTGAATGTTCCATGTTCCATGTACACTGAAGAATGGTTAGAGACCACAGTGGATAGAATCTCGCAAGCTAGGAGACCCAAGAGATTGGAGAGGGAGATTAGAAAGTAGTCGATATGGGAATAGGTCCCATGTGGAGGAGCAAAAAAGGTAAACTGCTGGTCATGGGGATGTAAAATATGCCGAGGGTCACCCAACCCAATCGATTCCATAAGATCCCTGATCCCATGCTAGACCAATGACAGACCCTTTCAGTGGACACCGGATCTATCTAGGTCCGAGTGGACAACAAGATTCCAGTCCCCTCCAAGAAGGTTTGGAAGATGTGAAAAGGGCAGGAGTTGTTCTGTCAAGAGTGCGAAAAATCCAGGAGAATCTGTGTTAGGGCCTAACACCAACTCGGTTAATCCCAAGTGGCCAGGAAGAAATAAATATCAACCTTTGGGATCTTTACATTTATTAATCAGATGGAAAGGAGTCCCTCTTCGAATGAGGATTCCTATCCCCGCTTTTTGTTGCTAAGCCTCACACTGTAAACTTGATCCACCCATTCCCTCAGGAAGTAGTATATGTCCATTTGTCTAAGGTGCATTTCCTGTAAGAAAACTATGTGTGGATGACATTATTTAAGATGTTCCAATATCGTATATTGCTTTCATTTTTCATTGGCCCCCTTTATATTCCAAGATGTAAACTTAAAGACAGTAGCCATCATAACTTCCTATTCTAATTATTCGATTACTCCAAGGGACCTTGATCTTATACAGGTTGAGTGCTCCTAGAACCCTCCTTCCCCTCTCCCCAACATCCCTCATCCTCCCTACCCTCACTCCCCAGCAACGTCCCATAAAAAGAACCCCAATAAACAGCCCAACTCCCCTAGAACTGCTACTAACTTCGCCCCCTGGCCCTACAGGCTGCAACTCCAAATAGACATCACCCGTGATGTACAAAAACATCTTCATGGGCCCTGAGTACCCCTCCATCCCCACAGCTTATACCACAATGATAAATATAAACTCAGATAGAACCTCTTTAACATTATAACTTGTTCTTCCGCCAGTCAGCCTCAAATGTGGTGCCCTCCTTATGGTTCCCCAAACACATCCCTTGTAATAATTGTGGCTAAAGAAACTACTTGTTGCCAAGCATGAAGGTGGCTCCAAGTGTTGTGAACCCTGAGATGTTAATAAACAAAACCCTTACTCCATTGGAGAGCCATCCTGGTCACTGCTCCAGGTATCTATGGACCTGCAATCTGTCCTCCCATCCCCCAGCCATCCCAGAGAGGGTTTGCGGTCATCACTACCGTGATGCCGAGGGGGGGTCCCCAGTCATGTAGGCACCCACCACACTGCCCACTTTAGGGACTCTAGGAGAGCACAGTGACCTGTTAGACTCAGTGATATCAAGTCAAGTAGAAGAGGACCAAAGGCAGGCAGGCAGAGAAGGGTTCCAACTAACCCCATCATGGTTGCTATGCAGTCAGAGGCATGGGGCTGCCAGTTCAGAACCATAAGCGCATTTAAACCATGCTGGCAAAATGCCCCCCAGCACTCCTCTTGGTTTTCCACATTAGGCTGCCTGCATTTCTTGACTTTGGGGGGGGAGTCAGAAAAAATAACTCCCTCCTCTGTACACGCAATTTATTGCAGTCGCCAGCTAGCTATCCTCCACCAATGGGGGCATGAAGGAACCCCTTCCCCCCTTATAAGCTGTGAGATAGTCTTTAATGACTAGCCCTCAGAGGATCAAGGGAAGTTACTGTAGAGGCTGTACTCCTAGCTGCCTTATGAAACAGTGCCCACTGAGTCCCAGCAAGATAGGCCAAGTGGTGCTTACATACCCTATGAAGGCCCCCACCACCACAGCTGAGCAAGACCACAGATCTACCTGCACCATCAGTGGTCCAGAGATGGAGTAGCATGTATCCCCTCCATAGTGTGATTCACCTTCCTTTCACTGCTTCCATATCCAAATCACAGGGACCCAACAGTCCAAGTCACCAGGCATCTTCTAGCCCAGTGCACCAGGGGGAAATCCCTGATTAAAGGTCCAAAGGGCAGGATGAGATTGGGGTTGCTAGGTTAACCAAGAGATGGTACGGGCTATGGAGAGCTCTACAATATTAAGATTCAGGCCAAAGTTCAGTCCAAAGGAGTCTTTGGAAGAATGTAATAGTCCTAATTCGTGTTAATCATAGGTTAGCAACATGTCCCCCAACAGAGAAATAAAAGCTACTTTATTGCAAATCCCAAAGATTCCACTATGCAAGGTCAAAGTCTCTCAGCACAGTCACTTAGGGGCTTGGAAGAGTTCTAGGAAAAGAGTGGGAAGCTTGCTTTTGGCCTGGCTTTCTGACTCAAATGTTTTCATTGTGCTGCCTTGATGATTCACCTGCAGCCTGGCAGGATACAGCATCTTGAATCATATAACCATGGCCAAAAGCTTAGATACAAAAGGACTGAATTCAGCTTGCTTCAGCCACACTGAGTGAGGAAGATCCTGCATTACTCTCAATTTAGTGCCCTCCCAGAGAAGCTCTTTCTTATCCCTCAATTTGGTTAATATATGTGCCTTGTCCAGAAAATTCAGATGTTTGAAGATCAGGGGTCTGGTGGGCTGTTTGGTGGAGGAGTAGGTTGTAAAGCTCTGTGGGCCCTTTCAATTATGTATCCAGAGCCATCTGGAGATGGGCCCACTATTTTCTCACAGAACATTAGTAGAAAAAGAATGGGGTTGTGGCCCTCTGATCCTTCTGGTAGCCCCAGTAGTAGTAAATTATTCTTACAACTATGGCCCTCCAGATCTTCAATTTTGTCTTCTAACTTGGCAACTCTGCAATGGAGGGCCATAGATTCCGAATCCTGATGAGACCTCCAGCTTTCAATGGAGGTGGTTCTTGTTTCGATGTCACCCATGCGACGTGAGAGGGTCTCTGATGCTGTTTGTAGGGAGGCTAACTTCTCTGTGATGCTCAGAAGGGCATCCTTGATCGGTGATATTTCCTGGAGAAAATTTTCTTCAGTAAGGGGTGTCATGGCTGAGCTTGCTTTGGCATTCACCCCTGATAGGGTTTTGGCTTTCTTGGTTGCCTTTGCCTTCTCCGTCGTAAGCAGTGGGGTATGCGTTGGGCCCACAGACTGTATCTCCGATTCCATCTGTAGGATGTTGCGCTAACAATTTGGAGATCAGGAATTCAGGCAGATGGGACTGGAACAGTTTAGTAGGCTCTATGTGGGAAAAAAACCTGGTACAATTGTTTCCATTTCAATGTTTAGAAGCTGTAGAGTCGAGCCGGGGAGCAAAGCTGAGGAAAGTGGGAATCACCTGCTCTGATGCATCACATGACCATATAAATATTAATATAAATAGAACAACAGATGGGCATCCATCTGTTATGGTTGCTGTAATCCACCAAGGGGTTCCTGTGACTTCATAAACCTCATGAGTGAAGCTCAAGAGGTTTATGACATCACATAAATCTGAAGATTGTGCAGGTGTCTTTTCATATTCAGGTTTCACTGTAAAGAAAGGCTGCGTGCTCAATTTATTGCAGTATCAGGCTGAAAAAACTGCTTTCTGACAAGCATCGCATGAGCACCCAGCATCTTCACATTGTACATTGAATGCAAGTTGCCTACCATTTTTTGCCTTTTTTCACAATAAAAAGTATAGGCAACATTTCATGTCTGTGAGGTGCCATTTTTCTGTAGCCTTGCTAATATTCAGGTTTGAGTAGTCACAGTGTCTAGATATTATGAGCTGCCAGAGGTATAGGGTGGTGTAAACCCATGTCACAACAACTGGAGCAAAGACTAGCAGCCCTGTAACATTTAGCCTAGGAAATTTGATCTAATACTGGTTTGCCCTATGAGATCTTTACTCTAACACAGTGGCTGCAACTACAAGGTAGCCTCACTTATTTCACCACTTTCTATATGGTTACAGTCTCCCTGCCTTTAGGTTGTTAGGGTTGTTTTTGCCAGTTGTCTCATTACAGAAAATGTTGTTAGGCTGAATCGCTTAGGTGAGGTGTCCTTGTACTGGGTGTCTTTGTACCAATTGTCACAAATCTGGTGTAAATCACTGGCCCCTCCAGTTTGAGCATTTTTTTAATTTGTAGAAAATGAAAATGAGTGTGCACACATAGCTTTCATATTTCAGCCTTCTTACAAGATCTTGTTAATCATTCCCCACTTAAGGACTCCTCAGCACATTCACTTCAGCTCTGCCTTGTCATACCTATCATCACCTTTTCATTTTCCAGATTGCATTCTTACCTTAACTATAATCACTTTATAATAACTGGCTAGTGGTTTTTCCCTAAGGAAAACTGGATTATACTTTTCCAGTAAAACCTGCAGGTTATAATGGTGAACACGTACTGGTTTTCCCTTGGTCAACACATGTGCCAGCCATAGCTCTTCTCTCCCTCTCTGCCTTTCTGTAGTGCCACATGCCTGCACACTTCACTGTGATTGGCACTGGGTGGTAAGTTAACTTTAAAAAAAAGTAAATAACTGGCCTATGTCTACTATTATGTCTAAACTGTAAAAAAACAAAGAAAAGAAGGAGGGAATAAAATGTTTCAGCAGCGAAGCTCCAACAGTGGACTGCGCTGAAACCTCGGGATGGTGGCAGCATGGGAATGTGGCTTAATTCTATATAATGTTGAGGTGAAAAAAACACTCCCCAGCAATTATATAAAATAAAACATGGGGTGGTGTGTTTGACTCGAGATTTTACACACACCCTCGGTGTTGGATGCTTAGATAAACCCCTCGAACTTCGCACTTGGGATTTATGTGGTATCCAACGCATCAGGTGTGTGTAAAATCTCATTAAACACACCACCCCATATATTATTCTATATTTCTCTTACAACCTCCCCCTATTTTCTTTCCTCAAATATATTTTTCTTATTTCCCTATCCTGCTTTTTTCTCTTTTAGATAATTCCTGAAGAAGACCTATGGTTGAAACATTAATTCCAACTAAATTATCTATTTTCAGCATGCATTTAATATTACCATTTTGTTCTAGGTCTGTAGCATGTGCTGTGCAAATAAAAGTCAGAAAACATCATTTTATTTGTTGGTTTATTACTAAATGTATTGTTTTGCAACATCTGATATACAAATTATAATACTTATGCTCCGCTACATGGTACAGCTAAGGATCACTATAGGAATTGATGAAATTTCTCTGAGTGGGCAACAGATTGGCCAGTTAATGTACAATTTATAGATAGCTTGCTACACCCATGCATGTCGTCAGTCGTGGCCCTCTACAGTAGCCATTGTGAACCCTGAGGGAGCCAGAATAGCTGACGTAGGAAAAAAGCAAGTAGTCCATCTGCAGACAGGGCTCAGGGCCTATTTCTATCAATACCACATGTGCCAAATTGCCACAGCAGGCCACTTGATCTTCCATTCGCCCACCTGCCCGGTCCATCACCATCACCTGCCCTAACTAAAAGAAAATCCTCATCAAAGGGGCATGTATCAGAGTGCAACAAGTGTTTTGTATTGTGTGATAATTTGATTGTAAGTGACACTGTCTGACTTCAGTTGTGGCATACTGGCAGTGGCATAATAGTCATGGCAGACTTAGATAAGGAATAAGACACAATGAAGTGTGGTGTATGGCCTGATAACAGCACAACCCAGGTGCGTAATGAGGCACGAGACACTTGGCTGAGTGCCTCTATCAACTTGGAAATGTTCTTATCAGGATATAAACCACACCCCAGATTGTCTTATTCCACTTATAAAATGGGTCCCCCAGTAAAAAATGTAATTAAAAAATGCAAATAAAAAGTGCACATAAACATAGTAAAAAAAGTATCATATCATAGGGAATAACAAAAATGTAGTTTTTGCCATTCATTGTATTGTAGTGGGTATGTTTTATTAGATGTAGGGAACTGTGGTGTCTGTCTGCCCTCCCCCCCACCACCCCACACACAAAAAATACTCTAAATGCTGTATATTTTTTAATACTCTAGAATATGCTGTTTCTTGATCAGTGGGTAACTACTCAGTGAGTTTTAAACAGAGGAGCGGTACAAGCATACCCCTCTCCAGCCACTGTATTTAGTACTTTTCTGACTGCGCTTCCTTGAATCTATTGAAACATTCAATGTTAAAAAAAAACAACAAAAGCCTGAAAGAGCTGGTGGAGGAGCAGGTCTTGTGAGCCAGTGGAGAAGTGAGTAAACATCCTGTGAGTTTGGAGTTTGAGTTTCAGTCAGTAGCGACAGTGTCCCTCACCAGGCAGTTTTATTTAGTGATTTTCTTTCTGTTTTTTCCCTCTCCTCCACTGGTGGCCCCTTCAGAGCACCTCCCCGATCATGGTTTTGGCTCTTTGCTTCAGTATAACACTGAAATCTGGAAAGTCCAAAAAAATCCTCTTCTGAAAGAGCTGGACTGGAGAAGGACCATGTCTGTTGAGTCAGTGGTGGTGAGTGCTGTTTGAGTAGCACATGCAAATGCTGTGGAACTGACAACGGACAGTGCGGAAAATAAAATATTGGGCACTTAATACTGAAACTTTAGCTGTCGTGTGTGTGTGTGGGGAGTGGGGAGGGGCTTGGACAGAAACAGTTGAATCTGTTGGTGGCAGTACTCTTCCACCATAGTTCTTGCAGTTCTTGACATGCTTGGTGTGGAGCTGTAGCGGAGCAGCCAATGGGGGCATTGATTTCACACTGTGCTGCAATTTGGTTGGTACAAGTAGTGCCAGTTGCCAATATATGTCCTGATAAGGACACAGCAAATGGTACTTCTTACCCAATGACCAGATAAGGGGCCGGGAGGTGAGCAGTGACCATGCCACATTCTGGTTTCTTATGTTCCTAGGGGAGAGGAAATTTGCACTAACACAGAAGTAATAGATTTCAGGGGGGCAGACACTGAGGGCAAGGGAAAGATTCTTAAAGGGTGCTTGGATGAGATAAGGCCAGACATAGATGCTGGTAGCTTGTGGGAGACATAGATACATAGATACATAGATAGTGTCGGCAGATAAGGGCCTATGGCCCACCCAGTCTGCCCATTTGAGCTTGTAAGTTCAGTTTGTTTTCCTAGAAGTCTGTTTCCCCTACCCTGACCTCTAGAATTCCTTTATGTCTATCCCATGCATTCTTAAATCCGTGATTGTTTCAGCCCCTCCACTTCCTCTGGCAGGGTGTTCCACTTGTCCACCACCCGTTCTGTGAAGAAATTCTTTCTCATGTTTCCTCTGAATCGTCCTCCCTCCAACTTCATCCCATGCCTCTAGTCCTGGAACATCTTTTTCGCTTAAAAATAGTGTTTTCCTGCACCCTGTTCCTCCCTGTAAGATACTTGTATGTCTCTATCATATCCCCTCTCTCCCTCCTCTCCTCCAGGGAGTACATGTTCAGTTCCTTCAACCTGTCTTCATAGGACTTGTGATGCAATCCATGCACCATCTTTGTTGCCCTCCTCTGAACCTTCTCTACCCTGTAAATGTTCTTAGGTGGCCTTGAACCACCAACCTTTCAGTTAAGGATCCAATGCCCATCTGATAGTGCCACAGAGACAACACTAGAGACCATTAAGAAAGGGGTGCAGGAGGCTTTGAGGGCCTGCACAAAGGTAAGGCACAAGCAATGTAGGGCCAGTAAGCCATGTTGGTGGACCCGGGAGGTGCAGGAGGTGGTGAGGGAGAAAAAGGCTGCCTACGCACGCTTAAAGCACTCAAGGGGGGCTAGGGAGAGGGGAGAGTATGAGTTCCTGGCTAAGAGGGTCACCAGGGTGGTAAGGGGGGCCAAGGAGAAGAAGGAACTTAACCTGGCCAGGGATATCCACGGGGGAGGTTTCTATAGCTACATAGGGGAGAAAAGAAAAGTGAGGGCACAGATCAGCAGGATTAGAATTGGGGGGATGGGTGCAGGAAGCTGGGGAACAAGCAGAAGTGCTAAATGAGTACTTTGCCTCTGTCTTTACCGGGGGGAGGTGGGGGATCTTTCCAACCTGATGGTAGAGTAGAGAAGCCCACTGAACTAGGAGGTCAGTTGGAGACTGAAGGACTGGATGAGACTAGGGCAGAGGATGGGTCGTATCTAGAAGGGGCAGAGAGGATGCATGAGGAGGGGGGATGGGAGGGCGAAATCACAGTGGATAGGGTGAGAGAGGCTCTCTGGTCACTAAAGACAGAGAAGGCACTGGGGCCAGATGGGCTGCATTCAAGGGTGCTGAATGAACTGGCGGATGTGCTGGCAACTCCACTGGCCTCACTCTTCAACATCTCCCTGATGACAGGGTGGGTGCCTCAAGATTGGAAGGTGGCTTATGTGGTGCCCATACAAAAGGGGGGTCCAGAACTGAGACGAGGAATTATAGGCCCATTAGCCTAACATCTGTGGTAGGCAAGGTTATAGAGGGCATTATCAAAGAGAGGCTGGGGGGGCAGCTGGAAAGGTTGGGGCACCTGGATGACAGGCAGTATGGTTTTGTTCTGGGGAGGTCGTGCCAGACTAACCTGGTGGAGTTTTATGACTGGGTGACAGGTGCCCTGGACCAACATAGGCCGGTGGATGTCCTCTATCTGAATTTCAGTAAGGTGTTCGGTTCGGTACCCCACAACTGCCTACTAACAAAGCTGGGGGATGGGGTGGGGGCAGTTGCTCAGGTGGGTGGAAAACTGGCTCACTGGGCGAATACAGTGAGTGGTGGTTGGAGGGATAGTCTCCTCCTCCAGGAGGATCATCAGTAGGGTCTCCCAGGGTTCGGTCCTGGGGCCACTCCTGTTCAATTCCTATGTCTCAGACATAGGATGGGATGTTAGGAGTAGGTTGAGTCTCTTTGTGATGGCTCAAAACTGGGAGCACTGGCAGACAGGCAGGAGGGGAAAAAGGCCCTGCAGGGGGATCTGGATACCCTAGGTGGGGTGGGCAAGGAAGTGGGGTTTGAAGTTCAATGCAGAGAAATGTAGGGTGCAGCATCTGGGGTTAGAAACCCAGGACATGCATACACTCTGGGGTGAGAACCACACTGCAAGTCACATCGGATGAGAGGGACTTAGGGATAGTGGTGGACAGCAAAATGAATAACACAGAGAATTGTTGAAGAGCTGCAGCAAAAGCAAACAGGATACTGGGCTGCATAACCAGGGGGATTACCTCCAGGAGGAGGTAGGTTATCCTCCTTCTGTATGATGCCCTGGTTAGGCTGCATCTTTAGTTCTGTGTGCAGTTCTGGAGACCCTATCTTAAGAGGGACATAGCGCTGCTGGAGAGGGTCCAGAGGAGGGTGACCAGGATGATTCAGGGCATGGAGGGTAGGACCTATGAGGAGAGACTGGATGAACTCAATCTGTACGCATTGGAGGAGAGGAAGAACAGAAGGGACATGATAGAGACTTTCAAGTATGTAAAGGGGATAAATAAAGGTGGAGCCAGGGAAGTGTTCAGGCTTAAGAAGGGGGGAACTACCAGGGGACACCAGTGGAAGCTGGAAGGGGGGAAAAACGGGGGGGGGAGCGCAGGAGACACTTCTTCACAGAGAGGGTAGTGGAGCCATGGAACACACTGCCCCAGAGTCTGGTGGAAGAGACCACAGTGGAAGGATTCAGGAAGGGTTGAGACAGGTACAAAGGGAAGCTGAGGCCAGGGAGGGCCACCTCTGGGGCTAGGGGGGTGGAGGAGCAAGCTCCCAGTAGGGGGCTAGCATCCAAGCAGACATGATAGACCATGGAGCCTATTCTGCTGGCTTTTACTATGATGCTATGAATCAAAAAGCAGGATTTTTTCCTACCAATTTTGTAATTATAGCTGTGTCTCTGTGACAGTTGCAAGTCAAGGTTCGGCTGTGGGAAAGAGTATTTAAATTGTGTGTTGGAGTAAGCAGATGTGTGCTGGTGGAATTTATTATATGTGATGCGGGGTGGATCTGTGGCTGGCAATGGCAAAGTTAGGATTCAGGCTGCCGTGGGGAAATGAGAAAAGATCACCAAGGCAAGGAAGGTTCAAAGTTCTGGAAGATGGTCCATGTCCTACTTACCTCCTCATCTCGCCCCGGTACTAATAGTAAATAGCTCACTAGTGTCTGACCCCCCAGCCGTAGCTGTGGAATTTAACTCCTACTATACCTTCTGTGCCACTGAGCTACTGAATCCCTCCCCTCCTACCCATCCCCCTCACCACACTCTAGTGGTGTGCCCCCTTCATCACCCTCCCAATTCCCCTTCTCTTTCACTACTGTAACCCCAAATGATGCCTTAAGTGCCCTCCTCACCGTCAACCCCTCTAAAGGTGTCTCCCCTGATGGCCTTGACCAAACACTCCTCTCCCTCTCCACTTCAACCATTGCCTACCCCCTCTCAATAATCTTAAATCTCATTCTCTACTGCCTCAGTCCCCTCTTCATGGAAACATGCAGTGGTCCTCCCTCTACCTAAAGGGGTGACCCCTCATCCCATGGCAACTATTGCCCAGTTTCTCTCCTCCCTACCCATGCCAAGCTTCAAGAACACCATTCTCCTCTCCCAACTCACCTCTTTTCAATCTGACTCCTTTTCTAGCCTGGTTTCAGGAAAAACCACTCAACCACTACCTCTCTCCTATGGCTTAAAGATTCCATCCTAACCAGGATGGACAATGGCCAAATTACCTCTGCCAATTTTGTTGACCTGGCCAAGGCCTTCGACACCATCTCTCATTCCCTTCTCCTCAACTCACTCCCAGCAGCTGGCCTATCTTCCTCTGCCATAAACTGGTTCAAGGCCTACCTTACTGGCAGAACCAAATTAGTTCATTGGTGCCGGAACGGTTTGAAAAGTGGTAGGGCCAAGGATGAAAGGGGTAAATTCTCCCCTATTAAATACATTAACATGATTGCAAAAACTGATAGGACCACTTAGGAAAGTGGTAGGGCCATGGCCCTAGTGGCCCCCCCATTCCGGCACCTCAGAATTAGTTAAGATCTTGGATGCCACTTCCCTTCCCCTCTCAAGTAGCACTGGAGTCCCCAGGGCTCTGTATTAGGGTCCCTCCTATTCTTCATCCTCTTGAATGACTTTCCCTCTGTTTGCTCCCCATCCTCCACTATACACATGTATGCCGATGATACAGTCCTGTATGCATCTGACTTTTGTCCTAATGAGGTTATAACCAGCTTACAGCAAGACTTCAACAAGGTTCAGCTCTGGTTTGCTAACCATCAACTTTTCCTTAATGCCAAGAAGAGTATGACGTTTGGCACAAGGCAGAGACTGTCTAGGCTTCCCTTCCTACCCATTTTCCACACCTTTGATTGGACTTTACTTGAGGACACATCCTTCTTCAGGTACTTAGGTGTTTGGTTGGACCAACACCTAAACTTCTCGGGATGTATTGACGCCATCCAGAAAAAACAGCACCCCAAGCTTGGCGCCCTGTTCAGGAACCATAGCTGTGTCTCTCCTATGGCTAGGTGTGAACTTGTTCAGAAGATGAAACTGCCCATTTTCAACTACTGTGACATAGTCTATGGTGCTGACCCTAAATCCTCCTTGGCCAGACTGGACACCCTCTTCAATTCCTTTTGCCACTTTGCCCTGGATGCCCCACTCGTACCCACCACTGTGATCTTTATCGTGCCCTATCCTTCCCCTCTCATACAAATAAGTCACTGTCCCACTGTGTTAAATTCACCTCCAAGCATTATTTGGGTGAGCTCCCTTCCTATCTCACCTCCTCCTCCTTTATAACAACCCCCCGCTCTTCCATTCCCTTAGATCAACCTACACTCGCACCCTGGTAGTCCCATGCAGATCCACCCAAATTGGCCAATCCGGTTACTCTCACTGCCTCCCAAAAATTTGGAATTCCCTCCCCCCAAAAATCCGGCACTCATCCTCTGCCTACTCCATCAGCTCTGCTCTCAGTAATTACCTTGCACCTAGCTGCTCCTGCCATGTCCTTCCCTAACTCCCTCCTCTAAGCCCTGGACAAATCCTACCCCTCTACCATCACCTTCATTTTACCCTGTGCACACCCACCCCCCAAATTTCTAGCTTTCCTCCCCTTTCCCCAAATGAATCCCCCTTACTGGCCTCCCTTGATCTCTCTCGCAGAATGTAAGGGACCCTGAATGCTCTCCATGGGTCCCTCTCCTACCCCACAAGGGGCTTGTATCTCTCATCTCCTCCAATCCCCCACCATCCTAAAGGGTTCTCTCTGGGACACTTTCTTATCCTCCTCTTTCTGGTCCCACCAGTCCCCTTGCAGGGTTCCTGGCATCCTGAAGGGGTCTCCAGGGACACAACTCTTCCCCCTCCCCCACCTCACCCCTGCATCTCTTTTCCCCCCTTTTCTTTCAAATAAGCACTTGTTTACTTATTAACCCAGCTCTTATTATTGTCCACTCTTTCTACCTATCATGCACAACACTGTTGTAACACTGTTTGTAACACCTGCCTAATAACTGTATGTTAATGTTGAACTTATAACTTGAATGTTTAATGTCTCATTACTATTGTACCCCTTCCCCCCCAGGTCGCACCGGGAGAAGAGCGACTTGTTGCTCAGTGTGCATTCCTGATGAAACATTTCAATAAATAAATAAAAGAAGAGCAGTAGATCTGCAAGGTGCATTTGTGTGAGTGTAGGGGGAGCTATGTGAGGTTGGGATTTTATTATAGAAATTTAAAGGGGTAGTTGTAGCTTTTGCATAGTCAGGAGGAGAATACCGGCTATATGTGGGAAAGATCACCAAGTTCAGAAGATGCAGCAGGGGGTATGTGGCAGTAGGGTAAAGGTGGGATATAAAGGTGTTGTTGTGACTGTCATTGTCAGGATATACAGCTGTATGGGAAAGATTCCCAAGGGCACTGTCAGTAGATGCAGGGTGTGTGTGTGTGTTGGAGGGTGTGTGTGGAAATGAAAAAGTCAGAGACAGCAATGGCTGGCAAAGCCAGGATTCAGCTGTGGAGGGAGAAGATTGTGGAGGGCAGCAGTAGATGCAGGGTGTGTGTTTGAGTGTTTTTTTAATAGAATTCTTATTTATGGAAATGTAAAGGGATTGTTGTGGCTGGCAATGTCAGATGGGTACTGTGTTATAAATTAGTGTATTGTCTTTAGAATCTGTTTTATTTCTTTTATACACTTCATGGGGATTCATGAGCACATCGCTATGTTCAATGAGTAAATACAACCATGTTATCAAAAGTAATATAAAGAAATATGAAAAGTAAAATGCATTACAGTTACAGTTACTAATTACTTTTTATATAAAAGTAATAAGTAACTGTAACTGATTACATTTATTTAAAAGTAACTAGTAACTGTAACTCATTACTTTCTGAAAGTAACTTACCCAACACTGAATCTAGGCATGACATGTCCACTACTCAACCTTGATATGAACATATGAAATTGCCAACAGATGCAAGCCATTCAGTCTATCTAGTCTGCTGGAGTGTGCAGCATGCTGTCTATTAAACTGTAGCTGCCCCCTTCCCCTTGCACCCTCTTCTAACTTAGTGTCCCACCACTTCTGACTTCTCTTCTCCCACCTTCCCCACAGTTTTGACCCTCCCTTTGGCCCTATCCCACCCTGTCTTGAAGTTGCCCACTGTCTTCAGTGCTACCACTTCTTCTGGCAGCACATTCATGATCTAGTTCCCTTTCACCCAAACTAAGAAGTCACCGGCCCATCGGTGCAGCAGTTGGATTTCTGCTTGTGATGCCAGCGACCAGGGTTCAGAAGCGAGCTCAGGACGCTGGAGGGCCGGCCGGGGGGAGGCAGCTTGAGCATCCCACGACTGCTCGCTGTCTTCAGGGAGGGAAGGGGCTGCGACTCAGTGTTGAAGTGACCACTGGTGGAGGTCAGGGGTAGAGCAACACATCATGATCATTGGGGTGGTGCATGACAGACGTCAGCTCTTGCCTTGATGTCCGGACATCACGCACCTTAAGAAAGCCAGGAAAAATCACTTGCTGGCTGCCTGATGATGGCGCTGTGTTCCCTGAGGGCCTCCAGTGCCTACCCAGGGCTTCCTGTTCCTCAGCAGCATTCCCGGGTCTTAGGAGTATGTGCTGGGGTCACGCCTCTCCCCCCGGTGTCTTCCCCCTCGGAGGAGGGGGACCCGCCCAGCAAAGGGATATGCCTGGATATTCTGGGGGTCAGCTGCAATATGAGGATCAGAGGAGGGCTGGGTATGGACAGTGGGGGCTGGGGGGAAACTTGGTAGAGCCTGAAGGAGTAGTAGACCAGTGAGCATGGGGTGGAAAAATAGATTACACACAAAAAAACTAAGAAATCTATCTGATTTGTTTGACATGCCCCCCCCCCCCGAATCCATGCTGCCTTGGGTCTTGCAACCCAATGGATTCAAGATATTCCATAATCTTTTCCTTCAGCAGTGATTCCATTAACTTTCCCACCATCAAAGTCAGGCTGCCAGCCTATGGTTGCCACCCTCTTCAGTGCTTCCACTTTTGTGAAGTGAAAGTACACCAGACCTCTTCCAATCCTCTGAGACCACTTCTGTTTCTAGTGAGTTGTTAGATTGTACTGTCAGGGGTGCATCCAGTACCACCCTGTGCTCCCTCAGTAACCCTGGATGCACCCCATCTGGCCCTTATTGCTTTTCCCACTTTCAGATTTGAAGTCCGTTCAGGACTCTTTCCTGTGAAAAAAGGACTAGTATCCACCTCCCTTCTTTCAAAGTTCCTGTTACATTTTTGTGGTCCATCCCATTCTCCTCCCTCCCTGAACACTGAACAAAAGTATTTGTTCAGGGTATCTGCCTTTTCCTGACCCCCTCTACATAGTCTTCGCTTCCCTTCTTCACCATACAGTCCCCCCCCCACCCCATGGTCTTCCTCTTTTCACTTATATACCGAAAAAATGCCTTGTTCCTTTTCATTACCACCTGAGCTATTCTCTTTAGTTGTGCCTTCGTGCTCCATACTGCTTTCCCTGCTTCCCTCTGTTTCTGCTGACACACAACCCTATTCTCCCCCATCCTCTCCCTTCCTCTGTGTCTCCTTACACCATCTAAATGCTATCATTTTAGCCTCTACTGTTCAGTCACTTCTTTCGAGAACCATAGTGGTCTCTTTTTCCTCTTACTTTTACTCACTTGCTTGATGCAGAGAGGATTGTTGCCTTTCCTGTACCGTCCTTTAGCTTTGCCCACTGTTTCTCCACCCCACCCAGGTCACCCTTCCTCTGCCAGGTCACCCCTGAGGCATTCACCCATCCTTTTTAAAATATGCCCTCCTGAAGTACAGGACCTTCACCCTTGCGTGGTTCAGTTCTGTAACCATCCTTATGATGAACCACACCATACAGTGATCGCTGGTCCCCAAGTGGCCTCCCACCTTGATATCTGCGACACTGTCTCTCTTAATGAGTACCAGATCCAGTATTGCCCATAATGATTGGGCTGCTTGACTAGTTGCCTGAGGAATGCCCCTTGCAGGGAGTTCAGGATGTCCCTTCATCTAGCTGAACCTGCAACTGGGAGGCTCCAGTCTACTTCTGTCAGACTGCAGTCTCTCACCAGTAGCACCCGTCCCTGTTCTGCCATTTTGTGAATGGCTTCCACTAGTACCTTATCTAACTCCTCCTGTGCTGGAGGTCTTGTTGATGACACCAGTGTGAATAGTGCATCTGTTCCCTCTTTCCAGGGTGACCCACTGTACCTCTCCCCCTCCCATATTCCCTGTATCTCAGTCACTTTCATGCCTTCCCTCACATAAAGCATCACATCCCCTCCTTTTCTTCCCACCCTGTATTTCCTGAACTGAATATAACTTGGTATGGTCATATAATAGTCATGGTTTTCAGTGCACCATAACTCCATAATGGCCACAGTATCCATGTCATCCTCTGACATGATGGCCTCTAGGTCTAGAAATTTATTTCCTCTACTTCTAGCATTCACAGCCATGGCCTTCCAGATTTTGTTACCACTCTGCTTGTTAACTCCTTTTTTCCCTTTTGCCCTCCCTTCTTCACCCTTTCTTTTTAATGCTCTTGTTCATCTCCTCTTCGTTTCTAGCACCCTGCTTCTTTTGTTAATTTTCACCCTGGAGGATTCAGTTCCCTTTAGGTCCTCCCTTTTCTCTACAACAGAGGATAGGAAGGGGATAGCAGGAAAATATTATCCATGGTAAGTCACTCCATACCTTAGGAAAGGCACAGACAATGTGGAAGTGATCCAAAGAAGGGCAGTCAAGATGGTGCAAGGGTTGCAAGGGAAGCTCTGTGAGGAGAGACTAAGGAATCTCAATATGTACACTCTAGACTACAGGACAGCAAGGAGTGACATGATTTATAGCTTCAAGTATCTCACATGGGTGAACAGAGTGCAGGGAGGGAGCCTCTTCAAAAGGAAGATGAGTTCCAGGAGTAGAGGGCATGCAATGAAATTAGAGGAGGAAATGTCATGAAATATGTGAGGAAATTCTTCTTTACAGAAAGAGTGGTGGAAGCATAGAATCAATTGCCAGTCAAAGTTGTTTAGAATAGAATGGAGGAATGCTTCAAACGTGCATGGGATGGACACAGGAACATATTACAGAAACAGAGATGGGGGGACTCAGAGACAAGTTAGGTATGTGGAGGTACAATAGTCAGGGAACCCTTGGTCATTCCTTTTCTGCTGGCAAAATGTCTAGATTTCTCCACATGGTACTTGTGTCCATTCTGAATGAATTAATTACTGTAAGTGCTAGCTTTTAGTTTTCTGCTCCAAGTCTTCTGGGGTACCACTGTAAGTCAATCTGAGATTATTACTTGAACTAGCAGTAAAGACTTATATCCTTCCCCTTTTATCTATGTCAACAAGATGTTCCACTGGGAACAACCTGGCAAGAAAGCAAATAGAATTCTTCATCACCCAATTCAAACAAGTTAGCCCCATCCCCCATCAGGGGGCTACAACACGCATTCATATAGTAGGTATTTCGTAGCTGCATTCATTAAACGTAGAGGAAAATGCTGCTTCTCTTAGATTAGGGGTTTCCATTAGATCTGTCTGGGCTATGGGCCTTTTCCCAGCCTGATAATTTGGAAGGAATCAAGGAGAATGAAAACTCTGTATTCTCATGATTCTTCTACACTGAAAAAGGAGTTACCCCTAGACTTCACAGTCCCACTTTTTCTGGCCTGGAATTCACAGAATACTTAGTACAAGAAATTTGTAAGGTTTAGCAATGAGCTGGGGCAAACCGTTTGCTGGTCCATAAAGTGATTTTCCAGTTTCCTGCAAATACAAATTACTGTTGTCAATGGTAGGACTCAAATCTCATGTTATTCCAGCATTTTTTTTTAAAATTCAGAATGCTTTATTTCTGGCCTTAAAAGGCCGATTTAAACACAACAAAATAATGGACAAAATACATGACAATGCAAACACACCCAAACACCATCCCTCCCATCCCCCCACTCATGACATCAGCAGTAATTGAAAGGACAAAAATGGAAAGAACAATGTGATATGAGTTTATGCTTTAAATAAAAGTTCAGACTAAAGAATATGTAGAGTGTGCCGCTTGCCCCAGCATTTCTCAAACTTAGGTGTCTTATTGGTTATGTTACCAATAATTTTCTCCACTGAAAGTTTAAAAAGTAGCTCCTGCAGTCACTCAGAGTAGGAGATAATCTGTTCATTCAGCCAGTGTCTCAGTATTAATTTCTTGGTCGATAAAGCTATCATGGCTAGATGATATTTTCTCTCAGTAATAGATATCTGGGAGAAGTCTCCCAAAAGACAGGCAGCAGGTTCTATATGTTCTTCTAAACACAGTAATGGATCCATTTTTTGTTTAATAAGATTCCACAAGGGAACCACTTTTGGATATTCCCAGAACATATGATACAGGGACCCCTCTGCCTGCAGGCAACGCCTGCAGGTTGATGAGGGGGCCCTGTTCATTTTGGCTAGCTTGACCGGAGTATAGTACATTTTATTGATAATTTGGTATTGCATCAACCTTAACCTATCTTGAGAAACAAACCTATATGTGTCCACCCATACCTTCTCTCAATTAAATTTTTTCTCTGGAAACTGAGCATTTCAATTGCCAGAGGACCCATCCACTCATTGGAAGGCTCTCTGTAATAGTACAGAATAAATACCAGCAACAGAATGGGGTTGTGTTGCTATTTCTCTGAGTGTATGCAAGAACCTACCTTCTTCTCTAACATTTTGATTTAGCTGGGCCTTCCCCAGCATGTGCCTGAGCTGAAATACATTAACGCTTGAATGCGACTTTAGGTTATAGATATGGACGATATCCCCAGATGACAGGACCTGTCCATTACTCCATAACTCCGCTACAGGGATCTTTGCAATTTGTGGGAGCCAGGAATCATTTATCATCTTCCCTCCTATCAAGAAGTTCAGGTTACCAATTAGAGGTTGGGTTGGGTCCTGAATCTGTCCATAGGCCATGGAGGAACACATCTGATTATGGGCCTTTACAGAGGTTCCTATTGGAATCTCTATGAGAGCTGATGGGATCAATTTATAGAGTATATGCAGGAGGGCAAGGGGGGAAAGACCCTGTGCCAAGGTAAGTTATTTTTCCAGTCTGAGCCACAGATGGTAATATTGATTCAGAGCCTCTTCGCCAAGGCTCTCCACCCATCATAGATATTTCACAGTGTGGCTAGCCCAGTAATAAAGTTTGAAGTGGAGAAGTCTCAGTCCTCCTTTTGTCTCAGGGACAGTAAGCTTCCCATAAGCCCTACAAGCTTGTTTACTTTTCCAAATAAAATTGGTTATCAAAGAATACAATCTAGTGAACCAGGCCTGTGGCAACCATAAATTTAACATGTTAAGGGGATAAAAAAAACCTGGGTAGTATATTCATTTTGATTAAACTAATTCTGCCCCATAGCGACAATGGCAGCTTCGTCCATCTATCTAGGTCCTGCTTGATTGTCTGCACCAGAACCTCCAGATTGTTATCTTTTAAATATTTAAAGTCTCCTGCCAGAACAATTCCCAAGTATTTAAGCTTTTTATGTTCCCAATGAACCCCTAATCCATCTACCTCTCCCCTATGAGTAAATTAATTAAGAGGGAACACTGTAGTTTTCTTGTGATTCAATTTATAGTTGGATAACAATCTATATTCTTGTATCAGATGTAAAGCTCTACCTATCAAGGCCCTTAGATTAGATGGGTGAAAAAGTATATCATTGGCATATGCTGATAGTTTGTACTCTTGAGAGCCTACAGTGATTCCCTGGATAACTGGGTCCCTCTTGATCCGTACCAGAAGCGTTTCCAAATACAGATTGAATAAGAGGGGGGATAAGGGGCAGCCCTGTCTAGTTCCAGAGTGGAGAGAGAAAAAAGGGAGAAAAAGATTGGTTGCAGTAGATACAGGCACTGGGTTTTGTATAGAGGGCTTGGATCCATTGCACAAAGAGAGGAGGGATACCGAATCTAATTAGTGTTCTGAAGAGGAACCACCAGTCCACTCTGTCAAAAGCTTGCTACGCATATAGGGACATTAAGACCACCGTGGAGAAGCTGTTCCGGGACACGGAGAAGATGTGGTCCAACTTTTTCACATGGTCTGAGGAAGAACACGCCACCATAAATCCCTCCTGTTCCTCAGCAATCAAAAATGGCATAACCTTGCTCAATCTACTTGCCAGAAGTTTAGCTAGTATTTTAATATCACAATTAAGAAGGGATATCGGTCTGTAATTTGAGACCTGCTGCAGATCCCTCCCCTCCTTGTGCAATACTATTATTATTGCCTCAAAAAGATGAAGATCTTGGCAATCCCCCACCACTACAGACCAGAACAGATGAAGCAACCATGGTGCTAATTCCTCCTTAAAAACTTTGTAAAAGTTTGAGGTAAAAACATCCAGTCTGGGGGCTTTGTCAAGTGATAAACCACTTATAACATTTAGGATTTTGTACTCTGTGATTGGGGAGGTTAATGAAATTTGTTGGTTCATTGAAAGGCCGGGGAGATGCAGATCCCGTAAGTATTCATCTATTCGCTCGACCAAGGGGGGTCTCACCCTGGCACTATAGAGGCCCTTCTAAAAGGACTGGAATTCATTAACAATCTCTATTGAATCCATTTTGAGTGAGCCGTCCTCATCCAATCGAATGGCGTCTGTTATTCTAGATGCTTCTTGTTGCTTGAGCCGTAAAGCCAATAGGTGACCGGCCTTCTCTTCCTGGTCTATATACATTGATTTAGTTTTAAGAATGGTGTATTCCACCTTACTACTCAGTAAATCATTATACTGCACTCTGAGACGAATAAGTTCCTGATGTTGTATGTCCGTGGAAAAGGGAGAGATCCCTTTTTCCAGTTGTCTAATTTTACCGAGTAATTCTCTGATTTGGTGCTCCCTCCTAAACTGCCTTATAGAGGCAATCCAGATCAGTTCCCCCCACCATATAAAACACATCAATCCACCCCACTCCATCTGTAGCCAACCTGTGGAATAAAGATTATCCTTAGTATATTGTTCAATACAGGACTTCAGCCTGTCCACCACCCATTTATCCTTTAACAGGCTGTTATTAATTTTCCACCTTGTTTCTACTCTTTGGTTAGGGGATATTGCTACGATGCAGATTACTAAGCAATGGTCTAAAATGACCTATGGAGAGATCTGACATGCCATGAGACCGACTAGTAACTGTTTACTCATCAAAAAATAATCTATATGAGATGAAGTCCCACGCACAGAGGACCGAAAAGTATATTCTCGGAAGTCTGGGTGTAACACCATCCAGGGATCACATAATCATAGACTATCTATCATGTCTCGGATAGATCTCTGGCCTGGCGACAGACCAGCCCCTGGTTTGCCTGACCTGTCTATATCTGGAGCAAAAGGTAGGTTCCAAGCGCCCCCTAATAAAAATGGTTCAGATAGGAAAGGCAACAAAAGATTGAGAAGGTCCATGAAAAAGAATGGGTTGTCTGTGTTAGGGCCATAGATAGATCCAAGGACTAAGTCAGATCTCTCTAAAGTACCAAACGCAAAGACAAATCTGCCTAAAGGATCCCGGACACATTGCTTACATTGAAAATTCAAATTTGTATCCAACAAAATAGCTACCCCTCTAGTCTGTGTGTCTGATCCGGCTGCATAGACCTGTCATATATTTAACCTCCTTAATAGGTTAGCCTCCATCTCGAGTAAATAGGTCTGTTGCAGGAAAGAAATGTGTCCCTTCTCTATCTGCAGGTGCTTCAGTATTTCATATAGCTTATGCTTGTTGCGCACACCTTTAACATTCCATGAAATAACTCTTACATGATTGGCCATAAACAGTGAATATAACCATTATCCTTTAGCTAGCTTTAAAATACACAAAAATCATGTCCCTTGCTGATGTCATGAGTCCCTCCCTCCCCCAATACCCGATTATACACCCCCACATGCACAAAAATGAAAATGAAGCCCACCACTCACATGCATCGCTACTCCCCGGTATAAGACCTATACATAAGCAACCTGAAATTACCCCTGCCAGACCATCAATAACTGCCCATCCATATAAAACCAGATCCAATAGGGGGGTTGATGGTGAGGCCCCTTCCCCTCGATCCTGTGCATGACACTGCTAAATACAGCAATACAATCCCTATCCCACTCCCCACACCCCATCTTTGAAAAGTAATTAGGAACAGCAAAACATTTACCTATTAATCATAACTTGGATACATCAAAACTACTATTAAATGAACACTTCTCCTTAAGTGATGCTCTAAGCTAGTGTCCTACCTAACAGTGAGACCAAGAGAGTATTACCTTAGTCCCGTGGATAATGAGAACTATGCATGGCCACCTACCACTTTAATAACAGGGGGAATGCAGAGTAATAGTAAAATAAAGGTGGTGACCAACAGAACTGAAAAAATAGTTGAAGTTCCATATTAAAATAAAGGAATAAAACCTCTTAATTTAGCTCCAACACAATATTAATAACCGAGCATTTGGCACAATAAAGACAAGCCTTAAGTACTCTGCAGGGCATAAATGAAGTGCGCTAACCGTCGTAAAAGCCCCCCCCAAAAAAATGTCCCCTGAGTCATGCAATTATGCATGTCCACAAAGCCCCTTTATGGTGACAAATTAAAACCCAGGTAGTTACTGCCTGTTATAATAAGCTAGTAGTACTGAAAGCCTCACCTGAAGAGATTGCCTTTGTCAAACAGTACTAACTGTTGCTGTGTGAATGCACGCATCAGCGTAAAGCTGAAGGGCCAGCAAAAAGTCATTGTTACAACTTCTTGGCCATATGCACATTCGAGCTGCAGCCCCAGGTGGTCCCTCTACGGTCGTGTCCTCCGCTGCAATTCCATTTATTATTAAACAGACACAGGAGAGTAAAAGATGTTACAGTCATAAAACCAAAGGGAACAGGTTGACACTGCAGTAAGCTTCATGCTTCATAAGTTGGAATACCACAAGGAGACCGTGGCAATAATCAGCCTGCTAAACATATAATTTTAAACCAGGATTAGCATCATGTAGGTTGCTAATAGTGTGGAGCCCCAGTATCCACAGCGAGTCACCCAGCATTCACAAATCAGACAGCTGTTCTAGGGGCATGAAAATAATAGATTCAGTTTCAGGTCAGTTAATCGCCTTCTCACATCATTATCAGAAGACCCAGAACATTAAGTCTCCTCTAGCCCTTTAAAAACACCTTTTGGAGACAGAATAGCTCACTTTTTGAACAGTTCTGGCAGGAGATCCTGTAACTCTCTTACTGCCTGTTCATTCGATTCAAATGAATGCCACTTGTCATGCACATGGACTTGCAGCAGGGCTGGATACATCATCCGAAAATGTATTCCCGCAGAGATGAGCCAGGAGACCATTAAATGGAATGAGACCCTTTTTTGTCTCACCGAGGCTGGTAAATCTTGAGTTATTCTTATTTTATGCCCTTCCCACATCACTGCCTGAATGTTCCTCAACTTGGTAAGAATATGCTGTCTGTCCAGATAATTAAGCAATTTCAGGATAAAAGGCCAAGGAGGTGATCCTGAAGTTGGCTTAGGGCGCAGTGCATGGTGGGCCCATTCCACTATGCAGCAGGGTCCATTAGGCGATGGACCAGCTAGTTTCTCGAGCAGTTTCTGTGTATAGAGAATGGGGGAGGATCCTTCCTCTCCCTCTCCCTCTGGGAGACCAATCACTACCAGATTGTTACGGCTACTATGGCCCTCGAGATCTTCAATTTTTGATTCCATCTTATTTAACTGCCTACTCAATGTTATGATCTCAGTGTCCATAGTCACCCTCCATTTCTAAAGTGATATTGCCCATGCCTCCATATCTTTAACTTGCTTGGAGACATCGAACAGTTCTTTTTTCAGAGCCACTACATCTGTTGTTAATAGCAGTATGGCTTCTTGGAGTGGCTTCATCTCCATAGGAAGCACTCCTCCATTAATAGTGCTGCCGTGGCCTTGCCAGAGTGAGCTAGGGTGGATTTTGTCGACTGCTGCCTGGATTTTTTTGTGACCTTCTCAGGAGAGGGTGGAGGGGTATGCTGCGGCAATTCTTACCTCATGTGGACCTCCATAGCCAAATGAAATGCAAGTTCCCAGAGTCGGTCGCCAGATAAGCTTGTCCGACATCCAAATATTCAGGAAATAAAGTTTCTTTGCTGAATTCAATTAAATTTAAGCCAAATAAGGAGTGGGGCAGCAGGAGAGAATTGGGAATGTCGCGTTCTCTAGCGAGGCATCACAAGACTCCCTATTCCAACATATTTAAATTTCAGGACATTCCATTCTTCATTAAAGAGGAAATTGTGCTGCCATGTTAGGCTGAGTAAAAATTATTGAAAACTAAGAGTAAACAAAACCAAAAACATTATACCTCATATTTGATTAACAGAAACATTTTATAAAAGCTTCTGAGGCTACCTGGGCTTCTTCTTGAAGCATTGTAGAAATAAAGCTACATGGAGATTTTATACAGCAACCTCAGTGTTAATTGGAATAATAAATTCAAGCACTTCAAGTTCAAATAAGCTTTTCACACATACGTATGACAGTTCTGTTAATAAGGAAAAATGCTAGCAAGACAGCTATAAATGAATTTGTGTATTCATAGACGGCAATGGCAGTCTTTGAAGAACTACTGTATCTTATAAGTAAGCTTGGCGATGAAGACTCCTTTCCCATAATAAACTGTGACAGCAGGATGCATATAAATTGTTGGACATTTATATTGCAATAGTTTCTTTAAAAATGAAAAAAGTTACATACAGGCTACAATATACACAGAAAAAGAAAAAAATTAACTATGTTGTCCTTCTAGCAACAATGTTTCTCTGACAAAAACATCAATATACCCATCTTACTCCTCCTTTTCCTTCATTCAAATTGGCCATAACTGTGTAGACTTTTTGAAAGAATGTGTTTACACAACCTAATATTCATCCTAAACTTATTGTCTTGGCTATTTTTAAAACAGATTTTATGGCTAATTTGAATAAAGGAAAAGGAGGGGTATGATGGGTATATATTGATGTTTTTGCAAGAGAATCATCACTGCTTGAAAGACCACATTCAGTTTGTTTTTCTGTGTATAGTTTAGCCTATATGTAACTATTTCTGCTGAACTATGTTAGCCTGCTGCCAGCTGTTATTATCCCTGGGACCCCCATGAAGATGAGATGCTGCATCTCATGGGTTTGTCCCAGTTAGAGTCCTTTCAAATAAATATATATATATATATTCTATGCAAAAAAAACTGCATTAATGCATCATTCAGGGTTGAAGCACAAAAAGTCAGGAAATGAGACCTTTATGATTGGCCCCTACCATGTACCCCCCATCCTCCACAGAGTGACAGACTCTGGGGTGTGTCATTGTGGTTGTGAAGCCCAAACCTAATCCCATTCCATGTATAAGCATGTTGACATGCCACAGTAAAGAAGAATGGGGTGAGATTTAGGTTTCACAACCCCAATGACACACCCCGGCATCTGTCAGTCTGTGGAGGATGGGAGTACATAGTGTGGGAGTAGGGGACAACCCTAAAGGTCTAATTTCCTGGTTTTTTGCACTTCAACCCTAAATGATTCATTAATGCAGTTTTTTTGTATCAAATTTCCTTACTTTTTGACAAAGTGTAATATAAGTATTAAGGAACACATATTAGTGGGAGCGTGGAGCCCTTTGCAAGCCACCCATTAGTGAATAACAGCAAAATCGGTATGATTCCAGACACGCATGTCCCAGTGACATGAAAATGATCACAGTCAAAGATCTAAGAAGAATCTTTCTACATCCCAAAATTCAGGAAAATCACACAAATGTTTGAAAAGGTATTAAAGTGAAATGAATGACACTTTCAAATTTTGTAGTGGCATAATACTGCATGCCTGTAAGTGTAAGACAGAAAAGCAGCAAAACACACTTCCTTGATACTAGGGCCAGCTACCATATAAATAGCAAGTCAATAGCGCCATGCATAATGCTACAGGAAAAATGTTAACTACGCCACTGAATAGCTCTGCAACAATTTTTTTCAATACTGAAACAACATAATTCACATCTGTAGGACATGACCTCAATGCTCTCCAAATTTCAAGTTAAAAGATCAAACCTTTTAAGAGATATTTAATTTCAAAGTTGTTATACCTTTACAAATTTTTGGATCGCGAGGCTACAAAATAATCTATCACAATCGTGATCAAAGATGATTTTTGACCGTGAGGGGACATCTGGTCTTCTCAAATTCAGGCTATCTGGTCTTCCCCAAGGACATCTGGTTGTGAAAATCTGACTATCTGGTTGTCCAATGGTGAAATAAGCTCGTGATCATAAACAATCTCGCGACCAAAGAATTTGCAGGCTCGCAATCAAATATCATTAGCGAGCCGCAATTAAAGAATTGCAAAGAGTAAAACTACATTTTTTGAGGCAATTACAGGAAACAAGAGGAATGGGTCCATAGAGGGAAGCCCCCTGAGTAAAACCCTTCATAGTTTTACTTCAGAAGTCACCCCGAGCTGAGATATTTGTTTTTTTCTGACTGCAGAGTGAAAACAAGATGGCGGTCATTGTGAACAATAAATTTCTCATGATCAAAGATTCTTTGATCATGAGCCTGCAAATTCTTTGATCACGAGGATTGAACAGATGACCCAACCCCCATTCTTCTTTCACAAAATAACAATTTAAATTTTCCTATAGACTTATAATGGGAGTTAAAACGTTTAATAATTTTTGAATGGATTAATATTTTTTCACCAAAAAAAATGTGACATGTTCCTTGTCCCAAGCACTTTCTATGTGCCAAGTCTTGGACCAACAGACCACACGACAGCCACACAGTGCCACAGACAAAATAAAAAAACTGCCCATAAAACTGGCGAAAAGTGCAATTTTGAGCATTCTGCTGCACAAAAAACATAAGTCTGACTGAAATGCAACTTGGCAAATGAAGAGACCTGGCATGCCCCACTGTGTATACCAAATTGTGTGCAAATCCATTGAACGGGTCCATATTTATTAATGTGCAAAATTTCAGATTTAACATAGATGTGCATACTCAACCCTAAATAAAGGGGCATGACATTTTGCCATTTCTATAGAAAAATTGTCAGTGGCTCAGCAGGTTGAAAACTCACCTCTGAGGCTAGAAGATGAGAAGGCTGTGGATTCTAGCCCCACACCAGGCACTTGGTTAAATCCCAATACTGACACTGTAGTGCAAATTGGGGATGGGATGCTGCACTCCTGAGGTGCCATCTTTCAGATGAGATGTTAAAAACCAAGGTCCCATCTGCCTGTTCAGGTGTACATTAAAGATCCTACGGCACTTCTCAAAAAGAGTAGGGGAATTTTCTTATTAAGGAGAGGGCTACAATACAACAATATCAAAAAATACAAAATCAAAAACTTAAAGCATAAGGCACTTATACAAGGAAAAGAAAGTTACAAAAATGAAAAAAGAAAAACAAAATACATAAATTGGCATAAATAATTAATTGCAATGTCAAATGATTTAACCTGGATCCCATGTATCAATATTAACCCATAACGGATCATGTTTTTCTCTTGGAAACATATTTAAATCATTGTGTCTAATATTTTGAATTGTAGCCAAAATATTATGTATGACCTCCAAAAGAAATCTCTTTGTTGTGTAACCCAAACACATCTCGATTGCCAAAGAAAATATTTAATAACCGCTAGAACTACATATTTGGTTTCAAAATTATATTTGCCCCACCTGTTCATGGAAGAACTGTGCATAATATTAGCATAAGAGAGCTGTTCGAACAGAGGTTCCCTCCATGTTGTTGCTATCTGATCCCAGAAAGATGCTGCATAGGTACATTCTAAAAACAAATGTTTTTGAATCTCAGGTGTCTGACAACAGGATACTCTGGGGCAATATCTTTCTGCCAAAACCTTAAGCTTATTATTGTTTTTAAATGCTAGCCTCCCATAATTACTTATCCATAAGATATCTCATACAAAGGCAGGGAGTCTCTTGTTGCCTAGAGAATGCAGCACTTGATTTGTGTGATTTTCAGGGCAATCTTGGAAAGAAACTATCTCCTTTTGGTCAGCAAGTAAAATATCTGAATACAATTTCTTCCTATCTTGTGTTAGGACTTTAGAGGGGGACACCCTCCATTTAATGACATTCTTCAAAAGTTCTAACCCCAGTGGTGGCAACTGGGAGACTCTACGTAACAGGTGAACCTTATTGTCTGCCCAGACAGGGATGCTAGGATTCAGCCATTCCAATACTAGAGGTTTCCAAAGTTTGTCCCCAGGTCGCAAAGCTATACCTATATTATACATAATGAATAAACTATAAAAGAAAGCTACTGGGTTTACCATCTTAACCCCTCCCCCTATAATGGGTCTATAGGTAGATTCTCTCTTGATGGGGTTTAATCGGCTCCCCCTAAAAGCCTGAAAAAAGACACTAAGCAAGGCTGTAGCTACTGACTGGGGCAGAGGAGAAATATAACATATATATAAAAAAACAGGGATTAGGAGGGAATTAATTAATACCACTCTCTTCTTTTTCGAGATCTGCTTCCGTTTCCAGCCATCAACCAGTCGTCTTGCCTGTTCTAAGGCCATCTCCCAATTTTGTTTAGCTGAGTCCCCATTCCCAAAATCTATACCTAAAATTCCAATAGTAGTAGTGTAACACTAAACCCTGCAAAATATCCAGAGACCAGAAGTGGGGTGTCACCTAGCATAACGCCTTTACTTTTACCATAGTTTATACAGTATGTGTCCCTGACATTGAAGCATATACTTGTAAAGTAGTAGAGAGAGCTGATTCTGCTGTGTTTGGGAGGATTAGAAGTAAAATGACATCTGCATAAGCCAAAATCTTATTTGATGCTAAATGAGACAGAGGCTGAATGCCTAATATACTCTGCTGGCCCTCCACATATCTTAGCAAGATATAAATCCCAAAGGCATAAACTATTGGGCTTAATGGACATCCCTGATGGACTCCCCTATTAACTTGAATTTTTCTCCCCTTCCACCCATTTACATTAGGAATTAAGGTGGTATCTGCATATAGGATTTTAATCCAAGTGATAAACCTCTCTGGAATACCATTTGCCCTAAGTGTATGAAATAAAAAGGACTGAGCTATGCAATCAAACACTTTCTCTTGATCTGGACTAAGAACATATCCTTGCACTATAGACCTATCTCCTAATTGAAATAATTCTCTTAAATAAAGTAAATTATCATGTTGCCTCCTATCAAGCACTGCACAAGTCTGTGATAGGTGAATTTAGGTATGTACCACTAAATTGAGCCGTGCCAATAAACAGTTGCTTAGAATTTTTAAATAAGTATTCAAGAGGCTCAGAGGCCTCCAGTTTTCCAAAAGCTCTCTATCCCCTTTTTTGAATAATAAAATCAATAATGCTTCATTCATAGAAGGGGCAAGTCATCCTAGTGATAACATTAATTAAATAGAATAATAGAGCAGGAGCAAGGTGAATGGAGAAGGTTTTATACAACCCTGCCCCAAATTGATCTGTTCCTGGTGCCGAATCAGACTTTAGGTTTTTAATGTCTTGTTGTACCTCCTCCACAGTTTTAGCCTTCATTAGCTCTGGCCCTGGGAAGGTCTCAAGGTGAGGCAGATCTAAGTGCCCAAGGAAAGAACTAATATCAGCGTCAACCAGATTTGGACTGGAACTATAGGCAGTTTCCACATAGTGTTCCACTAGTGCCAACATGTCTAATGGGGCTGTACTAAATCTACCATTGGGGTATCTAAGCTCCGTAATTATCCTATGGTCCACTCTATCTTTGCATCCTTTAAATTGGTCTAAAGACCCTTTTTTTTATGTTAGTACTAAATCTTGCTTCTTGTGCCAGGGTTTTTTCCCTATCATATGGTAGGGTCTTCATTTGTTCTTTCAGAGTTCTAATTTGAGGACTATAACCTCTTTTCTGTGTCTCAGATAAAGAGATCAGAGTTTGTAATTGGTGTCGCAAACATAAATACTGCAAATACTCCTGTCTTATTCTATAGTTGGATTTCTGCTGAAAAAGGGTTCTCCATGAGTTTTTAGTATCTTTCCACCAATTCAGCAAATCACCATAACATGCTAAAACTAATAACCTAGCCTCCCAGTCAGCTAGCCATGCCTGTTTAATACTAGGGTAATCTAATAGGGAATCATTAAGCTACCAAGCATTTGTTTTTACATCTTGGTGTATTACCCCAACTAATGGTGGCGGTGACAGACCTTTGAACTGAAAATTCCATTGCTACTGTCCTTACCCTATCTATATTCAAATGTTTTGAAACAAAAATAAAGTCAATACAGGTGGAGGTAGCCCCCTTAAAAAAATGCATGTCCTCCAGCGTCATTTCAAGGCTTGAAAGAATCTATTAAACCTGCCAAGGAAATAACATTTTTCAAAGCCGTAGTGTCACAAAACAATTTTTCCATTTTTAAACCTCTATCTGTTTGATCCAAACCACAATTGAAATCACCAGCCCAAAGTATTATTTTAGATGTATGCAGAAAAGGCTGGATTTCCCTAAAAAGGGAAACTCTTGGTGCCTTTGTTTGAGAAGCATAGACAGTAATTAGTCTAAAACATTCCTGACCATAACTAAAATCCAGTAAAAGGGCTCTACCAGGAGAAATATCCACTAACCTAGATACAGATATACCTGCTATGAAAAAAGTATCCCAACCCCATCCCAATGCCCCTCTCCTACTGACCAAAAGAAAGGGCCATACGTTCAGCTATTAGAGGCTTGAGCTAGTTCCTGGTGGGTTTTTAATCTGGTGTCCTGAATACACCAGATGTCACAAGGGATCTGATTTAAGGAAAAAATACTCTTAGTCTTTTTTTTTATATATACTATTTACATTTATAGTAGAAATGGTTAGAGAAGTCATATATTTTTAAAAATAAGAAAGGAGTATGACAACAATCCAAAGGGGGCCATTAAGACAGAAGAGCAGTTTCTAAGATGATCTAGAACTTTTCCTCTTTCTGGTTCATTTTGCAATAGGGTCCTCCCTACCCCCCTCCTCAGTACCTTCTGTTGTAGTGGAGGCCAGAGAGGGGGTATCAGAATCCTTATCCTCTGAGTCCCCCTAGTGTTTATCTACAGGTAGGGGAGCAAATCTGTTGGCAGATTTCTAATGGAAATCTTCATTTTTCCCTTTCTTAATTTCCTTCCCTACTGGGGGCTCAGCTTTCCCTGTAGCACTAGACCGAGATCTCTTCTTAGTGCTAACAGTTTGGAAGGATTGGGTTGTAGAAGGGGGAGGGGGTGGCATATCCTTATTCTGGGAATCAAGAGTTTCAGCCACTGGTTGTTCTTCCTCAGCTCCTAGCTCCATTTGATCCTGCTGTCTGAGGGGATGAGTAACTGTGGTGCTAACAGAGGATCAAGGGTTTAGCTCATCTATTTCAGTAGCTCCTAAGGTCCCATTCTCAGCTTCTTGGCTGCCTTTTTAGCAGGTGCTTGCTAGGCTATGTTTATGAGGCCTGCAAGGCAGGGGCAGGCCTCTCTATTGTGGGAAACCCTCGGACACCTACCATATGCATGCCCTGTCTTTTCACAAAGATTACATTTAAAAAAGATTTAAACAATTGGCATCTAGATGTCTATATTTAAAACAATGGTTACACTTAATAGTGTCACAAGCTGAACTCAAATGATTATGGGCCCCACATTTGAAACAGGCCTTGCGCTGGCTTACATAGAAGAGGGATCCCCTGTCTTTTCCTAAAAAGAAAAAGATAAGAGTTAAACAGGCCCATGATTAGCAGAAAGAAGTTTCACCTTGATTTTCCAACTCCCATTCCAGATGTTTTCACTGTCCAAAATGTGGGTGGGCCTACCAAGCACTTCACATCTTTGATGCAACCAAAATAAAATATCTTCAACATTAACCCCTTCATTCTTAAACATTACAGTGATAAATTTAATTGCAGGTTTAGTTAGTGGCACAGCAAGAAAAGGCAACCATAAAGGAGACTTTTTCAGTTTCTAGTATTGATTCCAAAACCTGTCCAAACAAGTGACACATTTAAAACTAAAATCATAGTAGGAGTTTCCAATAAGTATCAAGGTGAATATTTCTGAGGAAAAAAACTTTAATGAGCCTTTCAATAATGTTTTAGCAATGTACAGTCTATCAGGGAGATCGTCATGCCCTCCTTTATATAAGAGCCTTACAGCATTTCCCCTCGGGGCTGGTTCCACTGTATTTTTAAATAAGTCTGCTAGTCTGAACATGGGAGCCAACCAGTTCTGCTGGTCAGGGTTTCGCAATATAGCATCTGAAGGGTCCACATTATGTTACTCCTCTTGCAAAGGTGCTTCTAAGGGGGTAGAATTCAGTTCAATAGGCTGTGGAGGTGCTGCAGGGGCCTCATCCTGCTCAGGTTTGCCATTTGTAAGATCAGTCACCATCCTGTCCTTTACTTTATCAGAGTCTATATGGGCAAAGTCCTCATTATATTCCTGTACCACGGGGTCACTAGCATCAGGAATCCACTGCCCCTCAAGAGTGTGTTGCCACCCTGCATTCTGTAAGGATTGTTCGAGAGACCATTCATCTTTGGGGAGAATTTCATTTAATGGATTTTCAAAAGGCCCCACAGGTTTATTCAAGGTAAGCACAATAATAGGATCAAAAGGGACAGTTACCTGAGCAGCAGTAGATGTTTGTTTAGTCAGACACATTTCTGCATCATCCGCTCAATGCGGTACTCACTTTGCTGTCATTCCTAGATGTTTTCTCTCCATAGGTTGGGCTGACAAGAGAGGAATAGGCCCTCATGGCTCTCGGCACTCGGTGGCTCCACCAATAGCACTGCCAGCTGCCAAACTAACTAGCTAGCCCTCTGCTCCTGAAACAGGCGTCAAACATGAGTGAGTCATTATAGAATCAGCTGAGGTGAGGGAGGAGTCAGCTGCTTGTCAAAAGAAGCAGCAGCTGTCACTGTGTCTCCGTGTGTTTGCTGAGCAATACAGAGCTTCTGTTGTAAGTCCCTTTTGCATCTTAAATAATGCATCTCTTCATCTTGCAATTGTTGAAGAAGTTTTTCTGTGTCATTAGGAGTACTAGTCAGACCCATTAAGTTAGTACCTGTTTCATTGTCCAAAACAATTTCCATGTTAGTGTTGTCATCATGCTGGTCTTTATCTTCCCATTTTAAATTGGATAACTGAAATTCTTGCCAAAGCATAGCTCTCTCAACAGCCTCTAAAGTTGAGTGGACAGGAGAGGAGGCCATCTCCCCTGCCACATCAGCACTTCCTCCTCCTCCTGTGTCCAGCTCCAAAATGGGTCCTTCCATCCTGTCCATAGGAAGTGACAGCACCCCTGCAGGCAGAGTAGGGGAATGTCCCCAATGTCCTAGCCAAATTTCCCCCATTCACTAAAAATATCACCAACAGCTTAATCTGGTTCAATTTCAGTTGGTTACCATCTGTATCACCCCCGGTCACCCCTGAAAAAGGGACTTCTAGTCTCAGTGGGCCTACCTGGTCAACAAAATTCAATAAATAAGCAATAAATAAAACAATCTAAATACCTGTTGTATAAATCAAATATGGCATGGGTTAATTTTAAATATAATTTTTATCTTCATTTGAGGGTATTGGTCTATTGCTCTCACACATAGTTCTGCTACTTAGAAGATATCAACAGGTCAATGTCCTTTCATGAAGACAAAAAAATAACTTATGTCATCCCATGTCATATCCCTATAAATCAATCAATCAATAAATAAATAACGACTTACAAATGCTATTGTTCTAAAAGTCTTTTTTTTTTGTTTATTTGTAAGGAGGTGCTTGCAATGTAAATATCTAACAATTTCTAGGCACCCTGCTGTTGCATTCTATCCTGGAGGGAGTCTACATCTCCAAGCTGATTTAGAACCTACAATAGTTCTTGAAAGACTGCCCTTAATGTCTATGCATGCATCATATGCATCAGGATTAGAGATGCAATGAAATTAAATTTGGCTATCGAAGTGAATGTGAAGTGGCCGCTTCATGTTGTCACTCCACTACGCGGAGTGGCCAACAGAAAAGGCTCACTTTGTCTTGTAATTATTACTTTGCATAGTCATTCCACCTTAATGCAAAATAAGGAGGAACAACAACAATATTGGCAGACTCCCAGTGCCCCCACATATACACACAGTCACCAGAATTAATTTGCATCCCCAAAATGCTACTGTCTTGGGCAAGAAAACTCCCCAGTGTTCATGAAGTGAAATGAGAGCACAGCAAGAAATACAAAGTCTCCCAGAATTAATAGCACACTCAGTCATACATGCAGTGGACATGGTCACATCACAAACAGATACCAGAATTAATGTGCATACCCAAAATGCTACTGCCTTTTGTCCATAAAATTCCCCAGTGCTGATGAAGTGAAATGAGAGCATAACAAGAAATGCAGTCTCCCAGAATTAACAGTGCACTGCAAATGCACAAACAGATTAAGATTGCTCTGCACACTCAAGAGATACATATGAAAAGGCACAACAACTCCTAACCAGTACTCACAAGTTACAAATCCAAATCTTGAAAGGAATACATTTGCTAGTTGGAGGATTAGTGCACGGCAGTAACAATCCACTACCAGTAAAGATACCACAAAGCAGTACAAAAAATTCATGCAGGTGCAGTGGATAGCAGGTTCACACTGCTGCAATTACTCTGTGGCACAATAAAAGGTGTCTGATTTAATTGCACGCATTGCACAAACACTCACACACACACTACAAGTAATGCATAGCAAATTGAAAACATTTAGTAATATTATATATGTGTTTATATATATATATATATATATATATATATATATAAAATCAAATGTTTTAAACAGACAAATCATACACTGCTGCACCACAACAATCAGCAAAAAAATGTCAAGAATTACTGAAAATATTACTGTGTGTACATTAACAGTTATACAAGAAAAATTTAACCAAAACAGAAAGACTGCCTTTTTCTCCCAGTTAAAGTTCTACACCACAAATACGCCCTTCCCCAAAGCACACTTCACAGTACACAGACTGACTGTTCTAAATTAGCAATCAAAATCCACACACAACACTGGATGATATGAGCACAGAAGGGTTTCCTACAATCGATGTACTAAATTTTGAGTGAAAGAAAAATGACTCAAAAAGACATTTTAAACAGCTTTTAGAGGTTTTGAATCACAGAGATCTGAGAGCAAACTGTCTCCAGCTACCACAACACACGTACTACCCAGGCCAGAACTGAGGCTGTGCCAAACAATCTAGAGCCCATGTGACTTGCAATCCCATGAATCACTGCAGAATTTTATTTGGAGCTCAATTACAAGGCGAAGTAAGTTGAATTACATTGATGTCAATGTACTTTGCCTTAAAATTGGTGGAGAAGTGATTTGGGGAAGGCGGAATAATGCAAAGTCATTGGTTTCAATGGACTTCACATTCCTCATTATGAAGCGAAGTACTCCGCTTCACATTGTGGAGTACTCTGTGGGTTCCACGTTACTCCATGAATCACTTCATGGAGCGAATTGCGTCCACTTTGACCACCACTACTTATAGTACTGTAACTCACATGCTGTATAAGAAGAAACGTGAATGCCTATGGCTGTACTTCCCCGATGAGCTGAGTCTGCGTCATAAAACTCCCAAATTTAAAAACTCTTACTAATGAGTACAGTGGTGGTGATTGGGTGAAGCCTGGATAGATACTACAAAACAGGCTTACAATACATGCAAGTAACTAGTAAAAAAAATAATTTTGTGATTCATGACGTGATCATGAATCATGACTTGTGACTGCATTTGTGACCATGATGATGAAGAACATGATTCGGTGTGAGATAACCAATATGAAACTGTATGGGAACATGAATGTCTACAGCTGTACTTCCCCAATGAGCTGTAGCACAAAACTCCCCAATTTGAAAACTCTTATTAATGAGTACAGTGGTGGGGTGGTAAAGCCTGGAGAGATACTACAAAACAGGATTACAATACATCCAAGTAACTAGTAAAAAAATGTATTTTGTGATTCATGACGTGATCGTGAATCGTGACTGCATTTGTGACTGTGATGATGAATAATGTGATTTGTATCACGAATATCTCATGATGATGGCCCTGACTTAAAAACACATATTGAGTACAATGTTCATGCAGAGATATGCACCACTCCAGTCCAGTACTCTGAAGGGAAGCCAAAGAAAAACTGTGACTTAAGTTACAGATGGAGATCGGGCCCTAAAGAAGTGCAAATGCACAGACAGATTAAGATTGCACTGTGCACTGAAGAGATGCAGACACAAAGGCACAGCACCTAACCAGTGCTCGCTGTCAGAAATTAAAATCTGGAAAAGAATACCTTTGCCATTTGGGGTGGGCCGCGGTGGGGGGCAGTGTACTGCAGTAACAGTCACTAGTACTAGTGCCAATAAAGATACCACGAAGAAGTACAAAAATCAAACAGCTGCAGTGGATAGCAGGTTCACATTGCTGAAATTACCATGTGGCACAAAATAAGGTGTCTGATTTGATGACATGTGTCACACACATACTTACACACACACTAAGTAATGCATGGTAAATTGAAAACTTCAGTAATATAACCATGTATTTTAAACAAATTAAAATTATGCACTGCTGCACCACAACAATCAGCAAAAAAAGTCAAGAATTATTGAAAATATTGCTGTGTGTACATTAACACAGTTATACAAGAAAAATATCACCAAAACAGAAAGAACTGTCTTTTTCTCCAAGTTAATCTAGCTGCCACCTTGGGAGGCAGTATAACACAGTGGTCTAAGGCTCGGAGCTGCAAATCTGGTGACATCCAGCAAACCAGACCTGGGTTTGAATCCCACAGCTTCCACTTGCATACTGTATGACCCTGAACAAGTCACTTAACCTCCTTGTGCTCCTAGTTCGCTCCTGTAAAAAAGCTTTCAGCTTAGTGAGCTATACCTGGTTAAATAACTAACTAACTATAGCACAGATACGCCCCACAACACACTTCCACTGTCTCTCAGTACACAGACTGAATGTTGTACATTAACATTCAAAATTCATACACAAACAATAAACACTCAATGATATGAGCACAGGAGAGTTTCCTACAATCGACGAACTAAAGTTTCAGCAAAAAAAATTACTTGAAAAGGCTTTTTTAACAGTTTTTAGAAGGTTTGAATCACAGAGAGCTCTCAGTGCAGACTGTCTCCTACAGCTTCCTACGCACACTACCCTGAACTGAGGCTGTGCAGAACAATCTAGTGGTCATGTGACCTGAAATCCCATGAATCATTGCAAAATTTGCCTTTGGAGCTTAAAAACACGGGGGAAAAAGGTGAAGTACATTGTTTTCAATGTACTTCACCTTAAAATTAGTGGAGTAGTGGTTTGGGAAGGCAGAGTAATGCAAAGTCATTGTTTTTAATAGACTTTGTGTTACCCATTATAACACGAAGTACACCGCTTCACATTGTGGAGCACTCCTCGAATTCACCTTCACTCCGCGAATCACTCCATGGAGCGAATTGAGGCCACTTTGCCCATCTCTAATCAGGATATGATGCTTCTTCCAAGACCTCCCTCACCAAAATCAAAGCCCTCAGTCTGACCCAAATGATCAAGGAACCCACATGATATAACCTCCATTCTCAAAAGCACTCACTCATAGACTGGATTCTCTCTCTCCCCTCCCCCATAGAATCTCCACTGCGGGGTTTCTGCCTGATTTTCTAAGTCGAGATCACGTTGTCACATATTGTGTCAGGAAAACCCAGCTCCCTCACTTAGCCCCAAATACCTAAACATTCACCCATTATGCTCATTAAATTCTGAAGCCCTCCTACATGATCTGAACACAGTAGACTGCACTCCCTGCTATTCTGCACCCAACATGGTCTCTGCCCTTACCAGTTTCCTATCCACATTAAACCAGATCTGGGACTATCATCAAAACCAGAGTTAGGAAACGACACCATCCTTGGATCTCTACAATGCTGATTGACCTGTACAAGACCTGGTCACTCTACAAATCTTGCCTATACCCACAAGCACGGCAAAACTACAGATCACTCAGGAACAACTGCTCCAAGGAATTCCACATGCTAAGGCCGATGAAAACAATTAGAGGAGCAAGAGGCAATAGTGGTTGGGTTACTGGTGTGCAGTTTTTCAATTTTAACTTGGAAGTTAGTTGGAAAAATTGAGAACTACAAGTTATTTTTTGGAGCAAGGTTATAGATAATTATACTGCTCAATTCCTCCAACTAAATTCCAAGTTAAAGCTATAGAACTGTGCACTAATAATGCTACCCCAAAAAAAATGCCACACACTTTGCATCACAGTCACCTAATTTCAGGTTCCTGTACTTGTTCTCTTGAATGGATCAGGAAATTGATGCAGTCCCCAGACATCTTTGGTGCCATCAGCCACAGCATGAAAGGTGAGGTCTGAAATAAGGGCACTGAATCATTTTCAGCAAAGGTCAGATAATTATTTGCCTCTGCTCAGTACTTTATTTTTTCTCTTACTAAGACAGAAAGTGGAGGTGAAGTTCCTGCCAACTTAAAGCAACTGAGTAGCATTTCTTAGCCACGTGTACTTTTTTTATTTTAGCAATAATCTTTTCCTAGCAAAAACATCAATGAGCCCATTGTTCTTTTCATTCTCTTTTATTGCTTAACTGAGCTATGGGATTTTGATGTTTTAAAAAGTTCCTGTGGTCCCTGCAGTGCCATGCCTGCCATGAAAAAATAAAATGTTTTTGTTTGGACCTGTTAAGGGAAAAGGCTGAGTTGGCTATTATCCGCACCAAAGCTAGCTACACTGACCAGGGAGAAAAAGCGGGCTGCTTGTTAGCCTTAAGGATAAAACAGCAGGAATCAGCTAGATTTATTCCACCTGTGAGGGCCTAATTGGTTGGATCCCTAAGGTCGTCCCCTTCAGAGATTGTGCAGGAATTTGTGGGGTACTATGAGCAGCTATATAAGGATATGGTGAACCCTCCCCCGATGCAGGTGTTAGACGCCAATCTTTGAGAGTCTCATCTCCCTTCTTTGTCCAACTCACAGAAGAAATTTCTGTCCTCCCCTATATCCTTAGAGGAAATAACCAAGGTTATCAAGGTCTTGCCATCGGACAGAGTCCCTGGACCGGACGGGTTCACCTCCCTATTTTATAAGGTATTCCTGGAACAATTAGCACCGGTACTTCACTGGTTGTTCCTCCATATCCTTTCCGGGGGATGGTGGACTCTCATATGTTTGAAGGCTTGATAGTTCTCCTCCCTAAGCCTGAGAAGGATCCTGAGCTAGTACAGAGTTGTAGGCCCATATCTCTTTTGAATCAAGATATCAAAATCCTGTCAAAGATATTGGCTGATAGGATTACCTCAGTTCTCCCGGATTTGATTGGCATGTCTCAGGTCGGATTTATGAAGGGGCGATCATCGTCATACCACTTACGTACCCTTTCACATGTCTTCTCGGAGTCCAGGGATGCCATTTTTCCAGCTGTTTTGGTGTCCCTGGATGCCAAGAAGGCATTCGACTGTGTGAACTGGAATTTTCTATTTCAGACTCTCAAGGCATTTGCTTTTCTCCCCATATTCATAGACTGGCTTTGTGCCCTTTATCAGACCCCCTCTGCCAGGATTTCAGGTAATGGGGCATTCTCAAAGCCTTTCCGTTTACATTTGGGGACAAGGCAGGGTTGCCCCCTTTCCCCCTTGTTATTTAATATATATCTGGAGCCACTAATTCAAAATATTTTAGATAACCCAAAAATACAAGGTATACCGATACATAACAGTGTGGTAAAGATTACGGCATATGCTGATAATCTTCTTCTTTTTCATTTGTCCCACCCTGTTATGTCTATTCCGGCCATGCTAACTGAGATTGCGAAATTTAGTTCCTTTTCGAATTACAAATTGAATTCTAATAAATTTCCCATTTTTCCCCTTAATCATAATGTTTTCAAACATGACCTTACCCCTTTTGGGTTGTCTTGGTCACCTGGATTCCTTAAATACTTGGGCATTAGACTTACACGTAATCCATCTATGTGGTTCAAAGAAGACCTGGAATCCCTCTCCCAGGTGATCACCCAGGATCTTGGTAGATGGTCAAAACTTCCTATTTCATTATGGGGCCATATTAATATAATTAAAATGAACATATTTCCTTGTTTCTTCTACCCTTTATCCCACTTAAATTCATTTATTCCACTATTCTGGTTTCAGAAAATGCATGGACTCTTCTCTAATTTCATCTGGTCCAACAAACACTCCAGATTGGCATACCATAAATTGGTGGCCCAAAAATTGGATGGGGGGTTGCGTATTCCTCATCTGGCAATTTACTATTGGGCTAGCCCTCTATCAAAATGTCTTAAGTGGGTGTACCCGAGGCCAGATAATTCAAGGCCAGTCTGGCTTAATATTGAGCTAGATTTTATCCTGTCTATGAATTTGGACCCCCTAATTCTGTTTTATGTCAAGTCCTCCTCTTTGCAAGAAACCCATAAATGTCCAGCTCTCAAGATTTCCTTAAAAGTGCATGCACGATTGTGTTCCGTTTTGCATTTCAATCCACACCTGGATCTGTCTCAATCTATATGGAACTCTCCGTCCTTCACTATAAACAAGCAAAGGATCCCTCCCATGTGGTTGCCCCAATTAGGGGAAGGATTAGTATCTACCTTCATTGATGATGAGGGAGCTTGGCTCCCAGCAATTAACAGTATCTGGAAATTTAATATCCCAGCGGTCCATCACTTCAAGGTCCTCCAATTAAGGCACCTCCTTATAACCTCATTTGGTAGTACACCTCCCCGTCCTCTGGTATTTTCTTTCATACCTGAGATTTCCTCCTTGTTAGGAGCCTCCAAGGTAGTTTCAAAGATATATCAAACCCTGTTTCAGTGGTAGTATGGTGGTACAAATGGTCCAACTAATTATTGGGCTTCTATCTTTCCCCAGCATGCCTTTGATTGGTCTGCATTATGGCGGTATTGTCACACATATGTGTCACAAGACAGATTATGTCTCATGCAATATCACATCTTGCATAACCTGTATTACACTCCAGTAAAGCTAACAAAATGGGGTCTTCTTGAATCAGGGCAGTGTACCAGATGTTTTCAGGAAGAAGGAACACTTCTACACATATTTTGGTCATATCTCAAAATAATTCCATTATGGAATTCAATTAAAGCTAAATTAGACCCCTTATTGGGTTTGCAAGATAGCTTCACTCCTGAAATTTGCCTGTTGGGAGATTTGTCTCCTATAGATACTAAAGCTCGGAGAGTTCATGTCTATGATAACAATATCTGTTAAAAAAGCTATACTCAAGCATTGGAAGGATGATATTAGTCCATCATATCAAGAATGGGTCCATGAAATCCTTGCTAATTTCCATATTGAGAAAGCTATAGTGAATCTCTTTAACAGGCAACGGGATTATAAGCATATCTGGGATCCCTTTCACACTCTACTTACTGTTGGTATGAATAAGAGAGATACAGATAATTGTGTGTCTTAGTCCAACCATAGCGCATGTAATAAAACACCATATTACAATATTTCAGAATGCTGCTGTACTTAGGTGAAGGGGGGGAGGGCAGAGGATACTGTGTATGGTTATTTTGCTGTGAAATTTTCCCAAGTCTGCCTCCTGTATTGTGAAAAATTTGTTAATAAAGTTTGAATTGAAAAAAATATATATATTTTTGTACAGTACTGTACTGTTTACCATCAGAAACATATGGTATCACCATTCAACTACATCCATTGTATGAATCTAGTATTTACATTCAACAGGTAACCTCAACAGAAGACATGTTTTTTAAATTGTGAGTGGAGGCCCTCTTTAATGATTTGAGTCATTAATTTCAAAATAAGCTACAAACGTTGTTTTACAAATATCTGAAAAGTGTAATAATACACTGAGGATGAATGTATGGATGCCAGACATACATTTTGTAAAAAATAACTAGGATAAAAAAATGTTTTGCTAAGAAATGCAGCTGCTTGAATGCATATTCCAGTATGACAGTGAAGTCAGGAAACATTGCTTCATTGCATTCTTTGCAGAGTTTCTTGACTTTTGTTTTCCAATTTAATATATTTTATTGAATTTTTCCAAAAAGATCAAACACCAATACACAAGAATAACAATTACAACATCTAAGTTGCCCACCCTCCTCACATCCAAAAAAGACCACTCATAATCAATAGTGATAATGTGATATAGTCAAGGTATAGGGCAACAGAATGAATATACTAAAGATGTCCCAAAGGAAAAAAAAATGTAAGTAAAATATGAAAAAGAGACCTTATAATGGAAGCAAGAGAAAAAAAAAAGAAAAAAAAGCCCCAGAGCCCTGCAACTTGAGATTTCCCGTTCCCCACCCCCAATCCCACCCTCTCCACCCCACCACCAAGAAACCCCCATACTTATAACATGGGCAGGTACAAGGGGACTACATGAACTGAGGGTGAGCTGAATACAGGGATAGGCATTTAATAAGGGCACACATGTATCTAGCAATAGGCCAATCAGGGAGAACAGTGACACAAGGAATCAAAAAAGAAAAAGGGGGGGTAAAAAGAGGCTTATAAGGTTAGCAAAGTATATAAGAGTTCCAAAATCTTCTGATAAGTACTGGTCCTACGAGAGAGGTTGGCAATGGTCCATTCAACTTGTAAGGCAAACAGTATTTCCTTAAGCCACTCAGTGGTAGAAGGAATAGTTTGGTCAAGCCAATGTCTAAGAATGACTTTTTTTGCACAGAGGGATATAAGGGACATGTGGAACCTTTGGTCACCAACCAAACTGTCACTATAATCCCCCAGCAGACACACCTCAGGGAAAAAGGCATCAGAGAGATCAAGGAGATGATCCAGGCAGCCTTGAATTGTGGCCCAGAAAGGAGCAACCCTTTCACAAGTCCAAAAAACATGTAACAAAGTACCAGATTCTTTACCACATCTGGAACAGGTATTGGAAGGCAATTTCCCCTCTTATGCAATTTGTCTGGAGTAAAGTAAAGATTATGCAGTACTTGAAACTGAAGAAGTTGGCACCTATCCCATTTGATAAGTCTATATAAATTTTTCCAAATGTGTGCCTAGTTATGTGGGGGATTGGAAGAAGGCAATGCCTGATCCCAGTAGTAGAAAACTGGGCCCTCCATCTGAGCAAGAAAATCTGAAAGTTGACAGTAATAAAATGAAATGACATGAAAACTAGGAGCTGAAGAGGCCCTGGGAAAGACACAGGACTGATATGAGTCATCTCAGGGACCAGAGCCAAACTGAGACGCAAGCGTATGAGAAAGTTGAAAGTATCTGAAACAGATAGAAGAAGGTAAATGGAATTTAAGTCTGGCTTCTTGAAACATCAAACATTTTTGAGCAACCACCAGGTTCAAGACCATGTCCACTTCAACAAAAGGCCAAAAAGAAGCTATAAGAGTGTGGCAGCCAATCCAAAAATTAGGATTGATAACCAGGATGTGAGAGATGTCCTTGTGGGGTTGAAGGTTGAGAAGGGCACAAAATTGTAAATGAGCACCAACAGAGACCTCTACTGGAGAACTATGTAGTGCTTTAGGAAGTTTTATAGGGGAAGTGTAAAGAAAAGAGTGAATGTCCAATCCATAAAGAGAACAGAGAATGTGCTCTATCTCTAACCACATAGGAGAATAGGTAAAAGGATCTTCTTCAGGGTTATGCTGTGTCCAGTGAAGGAACCAGGAACAGTGAATAGAAAGGTAGAAGAGATAGAAATTTAGATTGTGTCAATTTAGAAAGGGCCCTTTGGGAAGTCTAACCACACCACAAAAAAGAGAAAATGATCCTGTCCAATTTCAAAAACCATGATTTTGTCAAGACATGATTAAACATATACAGCAGATAAAGGAGGTGGGGAAAGATATTCATCTTTACAGTACTAATTTGACCCCAAAGGGAAAGAGGCAGGAGAGCCCAACATTGCAAGTCCAAGTAAATGGTGTTAACCATGGCATCAAGATTGTATTGTTTCCATTTGGAAGGAGTAGTACTGATATACATACCCAAATATTTTAGCTTATCTCAGACTCAGACCAACCCTAAATGGTCCACTTCAGACCTCAGAGTAACGCCATTAAGCAGCATTACCTCTGTTTTAGCCAGATTTAACTTATAATCTGAAAACATGCCAAACGCCAAGATAATGTCCAAAGCACCGGGTAACAATGAGACAGGGGAGGTGAGATGGAGAAGGATATCATCCACATAAACGGAAAGCTTATATACTGAAGAGTTTCTTGACTTTGTGAAGTTCTTTGCCTGGCAATGTGCCTACTTCACTAAGCGAACTGTACGTGAACTACCACTTCACCAGCAAAGTGGCGCTTCATGTAGTCCTTGCCAGGTGAAGTAGACACTTCAGTGAAGAGCTACATAAATTTCTAAAATGAAAAAAAACAACAAGCCCAGAAAGAATAGACCCATGTCCATCCCTGTGCATTACACCCTTCCTCCCAGAAAAGTAACTTAAACTCACCACTATGCCCTTACCATCCTCTGACTTATGAATCCCTCCCTGTTCTCAGTGAAGTAAACAAAAATCACATTCAGTTATACTCACAGTAAATACAGTAACTCTAAATGACACCTGCTTAGTTGCCTGACACTCTCCAAACCTATTGCATCATGCCCAGTCCCACTCACAAAATGGCAATTGTAAAAAAAAAAACAATTACTACTTTTATGGGCAGCCACTGGGAACAATAGTCCTGATCTCCTTCCTGTTTGACTGCTTTGCTAGAAATGTGCATTTCCCATTCAGTTCAATAGGAAAGTGCAGAAAAGAAGCATAAAAAGGCATTTTTAAATCATTAGTAATGTTTTGTTTTTTAATATTTTTACCTCAGTTTTTCTGTTGTCAGTTTTCAAATCGCCTCGAAAATGGGTGCTCACAACGCACATTGTGAACACCCATTCTGAGGCCAATATGAAAGTGGACACCCACAGGATTCATTAATGTAGAAGAAGAAAAGCACTCAAGAGGACAAAAATGAGATAAAAATATTTTAAAATATCAAAAAAGTTATAAATGATAGTGGGAAAATGCACATTTTTGGACTGAGACTTTTACTGCACTTTCCCACTGAAATGAATGGGAAAGTCACATTTCAAGAAAAGCATCCTGGCAGGAAAGAGGTTAGGCTTGTTGTTACCTGGCTGTCCACCATGGGATGGGGGGTGGTTCCACGTGAGTGGGAGGGGTTGGGGGTTTAAAGGCTGTAGAGTACTAAGGTGCTTCTGGTCTTCAGTTATGTAGATGTGGCCTATAGTACTGCCTGCTCCACATTCCTATCCATACTGGACACACTCTGGAATGCCTTTTGCCTCTTTGCTACAAACTCTCCTCCACATATGCACCACTGCTCTCTCTATTCCTCTCTCTGTCCCCCCCCCCCACCTTCACGCTGCTAGTTACACTGCTCTTCCTTCATCTCCAAATACTGGTTTTGCTACCTTCCTTTCTATCACTCCTCTCTCCTCCCTCCTGCCCCCCTGTTCCATGTTCCTTCTACTTCAGGTACCAAAGAACCTTCTCCACTCTTCACCTGCATCCTCTGCTGGGCAATCAGCCTTTACATATTGCTTGCCAACACTCTGGAACCAGTTAACCTTTCTCCTCCACCATTCCTGCTCCTCAGACTCCTTCAGGCAACAGTTGAAGCTGCTCCTGTCACCCACCTGTACATTTTTCCTGTAGGCAGTTCCCCCTACTTATTTTTAGTAGCCCAGGTTTCTGGGTCCCCTAGTCCTTTACTAATCCCTGGTATGTTGCATTGCTTGCCTCTGTCCTGCTTTGTTGTTGAATTTTCAGTTTTCTATCTGCACATGCATTTGTACAGCATGCTTGCACTTTCATTTTTCCAAGTTTTTACTAAGGATGTATTCATTTTTTGCTCTGTGTCTGCACGTTGCATTCTGTCCCATGTAATGTGCTGTATTTTGTTCTTCTGGTTCCTCCAATAAGTATTTTGCCAGGTTGCACCTGGAAACGAGCATCAGCTCAGTGTGCCTCTCACAGCTTCCAGTTTTCAAATAAATAAATAAACAAGGTCCTCAGAGGGATTTTCACCCTGCATTTGTTTGAGATTCCTAAGGCACTGACATGCTAGCTTGTTTTTGATTTTTGTTTTCCCGTACTGGTGTTTGTGCAGCTAGCATCAGATGGTGTTTGTGAGCCATTGCAACCTAGGAGGATATGACCACAGGAGTGAGCCAAAAAAAAAAAAAACCACAAAAGCAAACAAGCAATATTTCAGCAGTTGTATGTATTTTCTTACTGATCAAGTAATGATACAATTTATTAAGCGATAATGTGAGCTGGGCCCAGGAGATGGGGGAAAGAGATGCACATGACAGACTATCAGTTATCTACCTGAGTGAGCAGTGCTCCCACACTCCCACTCGTTCATTCTGTCCGATGCTGACTGATCGAAACAGACTGAGTAAAGTCCTGTCCTAGTTATTCCACACAGATTAGCAGAGCTGAACACAGTTGAAGGCCCTGTGCACTGCAGTAACTAGGGACCCCTGCCTGTCACTTTATCCTCACAAGTTAAGTGGCCAAACCCTGTCGCGCAAACATTCAATACTTTAATGTGATTAGGCAGTGAAATATTGTATGACCATGTATGACCACCATATAAATTAAATATCATGGTATGGTTCTATGCTTTTTACCTTCAGAAATATGAAGTAGTACCTTCCTAACACAACCACTCTATAAATCTGTATGTACATCCAAGAGGCAACCTCAACAAAAGAGATATTTTGAAACTGTGAGCTGCAATCTTCTTTAATGACCTGATGACTTATAAAATTATTTATATTTATATAAACCATTTTTAAATGTCTGAGAGAATTAAAAAAAACTACAATGAAGATGAATCTAATGACATAACTTTTATGGAACAACTTATGTGGCCATGGTAGAGAAGGGCCAGATAAAAGCAGACTAAACCTAGCGAGCCTTCTGTGTGCATCCATGGATACATAATGGTGCAGCAGCCACCAACCAATCAATACACCACTAAAAAACACTACCCACAGATACAGGTACCAAGTTCTGCATTAGATTAATGACATTGCTGCATTTAACACACTTAGACCCACCACACTAACCAATAAAATCAGACATACTGCGTGCCAGGCGGTGCCTCTCTCTGCTGTTCCCTTTCACCCTCCCTCCCTCCCTGGCTTGCTGCTACTACTTGAGGTGACTGTGACCCGATGGGCAGGGCTCAGCCCACCTGAGCTGCCATTCAGCCTGCCTTGATTTTTAACTATTTGGACTGCATTTTGTTTTTAGCCCCTAAATAGTTTTTTTTCTACATTTTCCCAAGAAGAAGAACCTCCTGTCTCTGGGTCACCCTGCTCTCACTTTGGACTGCCACTGCCACCCACTGTTGAGGAGGACTCACTCAGTCAAGGAGCCCAGATCCAAAACTAGATCCCCCAACACTTTTAGCTGTCTGCTCCAAAGTTAGTTTGTGGCAAATGGCCAGCCTGGCAAATGGGCAGTCTAGTCTGTGTGGGGGCATGTGAGTGCAACAACGGATGGTCTGAGTTGCTTTCTAATCCAGTTTCTCCCAGTCTAAGCCCCTAGGCCAATTGACACTCACAGACCAAACCTCCCACCACTGCTAAACAGTAAGCACCCAATCTCTGGAGTCATTAGTAGTCTAGAGCTGGGTGAAATTAGCAAATTCTTAAGTCATAGAATTTTCACAAAATTCTGCAAAAGTTCATGAAATGTCATGAACTGTTTCATAATTTTCCAAAATTCTTTAATTGGCTATAACTTGATCTGTGTTGCAGCTAGATATGTGCAGTTTGGCATGATCATTGTCAGATATGAACCCTAAAAGCACGCCAAGCTTCATAACATTTGGGTGAATTTTGGAAAAGTTACAGGGGCTCACAATCTGGCAATTTAATATTCATGTGAACATTTCTTAAAATATTTTTATGTTTACAACTCAGCCACCTTTGGAACTAGATAAATGGAAACTTAGATGCCTACTTTCTTGAAATAGTCATATAAACTGCTAAATAGAGAACTACTGGAAATGTAAATTGTAAGTTTTAGCCATTACTTGCCTTCCGACACAGCTTCAAGGGCTCACTTCCAAACCTGGGCCATCAGCATGACAGCAAGATGATCTGATGCTGGGATATGAGGGTTGCCTTAAAGCTTAATATTTAGGGTCAATGAACCTAACAACATTGGTGACATTCCATTCTCTAGCTTTAAACTTATGAGATCTTAAAATTCAGCAGTTTACATAATTGCAAAATGTAATCTTAATATTTCTGAAAGTTCAGAGGCTTATAATTTAGACATCTGCAAAGCTAGAGCTGCGACACTTGCCATACATATGTATGGACACTGGTAAAGTCACCCTACCAAATTTGGTGCCATTTGGAAAGATGCATTTAGTTTACATAGTTGTTAATTGTAAATTCAAAATCTCCAAAGGTTTGGAGGCTTATAATGCAGTCATCTTTAAAGATAGAGATCTGACACTTAGTACTAGGGGTCTATGAATACCTTCATTTGAATATTCAGATGAATATTTATATTTAGGGCCACAGATACTCATTATTCTTCATTCATTAATCAGCCCCAAATATTTTTTTTTTTAAATAAGGCATTGTAACACTGTTAAAGTCCACCACTTCCTTCCCCTTTTGAGGTACACAGTTAATTCTGCCATGAACACCCCCCAACAGTCTTTCAGCAGCCCAAAAAGGCAGCAAACTACTGCACTGGTCAGTGGTCAGGTGACAGATGGTCATCATAGATTGACCAAAGGCTGTAAATGAGGTGACGTCTTGTGTCTTGTCTAGGGCCACTAAAATGGCACTGGTGTAAGTGCATTGTAAGTGCACCCTGGAAGAGTGGATAGTGAGAAGTGACATGACAGAGACCTATACAAGTAACTCACAGAGGTGAAAAGGGTACATAAGGGGAGTTTGTTTCTTTCAAATGAGAAAGAGGACAGATACTGGGGGCAATAGGGGCATATGATGATGCTGAAGAGGGAGTTCAAGACAGATGTGAAGAAATATTCACAGAAGGCATGACAGATGCCTGACACAGACTGCCACCATAAGAGATGGTGGCAAAAACAGTGTGTGTCTTCAAGCATGCATGAGATAGATATAGGGGTGTATTTCAAAACTGGCAGGAAGGCAGCAGGGTTACCTTAAAGTCTGCAGAACAGACCAATAAGGCAGGGATGGACAAGCTAGGCAGACTGTGTGGTCCAAGTGGTTCTTTCTTAACGACAGCTAATCAGTAAGCTAAAATACATAATGATAAGTGCACTAAAACATGATACAGTATTTAAATTTTCTAGTTTAAGGCTTCGTAGGCTTTACATGGAGAGGGGAAAAAGTCTAGGATGAAACTTGAGAGACTGAAAGCCATTAAGGAGAGGGGGTCTGGACTTTCCAGACTTAATGGGTTACTTCTTAGGCATCAATATCAGTACCTCCACAACTGGGAAAATGGAGAAGGGGGAGGCGGCCTTGTGGATATAACTAGAAGAGGAGGGGTGTCAGGGTAGAAGAACTTTGTATCTCTCCTGGGCTGGTTGTAAAGCCTATAAATTGCTCCCTAGTCCGAACCCATTGGTTTTGTCAGTGCTGTAAGCTTGGGTGACAATTAAGAGGAGAAGAGGAGTGGAAGAAGACCATACTCTAGTAACACCAGTGGTGAGGAACCCAGAATTTCTACTGGATCTTGAAGACCAGGGCTTTGCAGCATGGGAAGAAAGGGGCGTCCGTTATCTAGGAGACCTTTTTTGTAGGGAAGGTATGGACCCCTTTGTGACCATCAAAGATTCTGAGAGATTATCGGCATTGCACTTCTACAGGTACTCACAAGTGAGGAGTTACTGTAATAGTCAAAATAGAACATCAGTAGAAAACTCCACAATAGCAGTGGTACAGCAATAAATATACAAAGCTAGAACACAGGAAAGAGGTCTAATAGGGAGAGCTGCCAAATTGGACAGGGCAAATCTCCCTGATTACTCAGGGAAAACCAGATCTTAATAGGAGGCAGACCTGAGGATTGCCATAACAGACGAGAACTGGCATACAATAGTTACCTCCCACATGGGATTGCTGCTGTGTAATAAGTTTTAGGAAACACAATATAAATGTATTCATAGGCTATGTTACCCACCCTGTGTGGTTCGTAAGTTTTATGCTGGGGTCTCAGACAAGCGTGGAAGGTGTGCATCGGCTAGAGGCACTTATTTTCACTACTTCTGGGTATGCCCAAACATATAGTCCTATTGGAGAGATATTGCACTGGAAGTTTCTCAGATCTGGAACAGGAGGATGGAGTTCTCACTCCTCTCTCTCTCTCTTCTATTCGGGCTAGAGGTGACTGGGGAAGGGGACTGGGACCTCAGTCCCAAGTGGGTGAGGGTAACATTGGTGGTGACCAGACAGATAATCCTTAACACCTGGGTTGCAGGTGTACCACCCACACTACAAATAAGGCAAACTCTCTTGGTGGCAACCCTAGCTATTGACAAGCTCATGTATGCCCTTAAGGGCAAAGAAGTAAAATGTCTGTCAGAATGTGCTGGATTTCTAGCATCTCTTTTCCCCAAAGAATCTCAGATACTACGAGGGGGGCAGTGAGGTACTAAGGGTTGTAGATCGCCTCATCAGCCATTTTCTGTGAGTTAATACTCAGAGGTTTGTTGGGCCACTTGTAAACTGCATACTGCATTCCCAGAAACCATCAAGTCACCTTACTACATGGTTTAGGAGACGTGCAGATTTAGGGTAGGACCAAAATTATCTATATGGCAGAATTAACTTTTTTATTCTACTGTTATCATGTTACTCAACTGTAATATCTACTTTCTACTTTCTTTCACCTGTTTCTCGCACAATAGAATCATTGTCTGACTATGATATGGGATTGACTATGCAGGCAACTGGATAGTGAGGATAGTTAAATACTTAAGTTCACATTCAGGGCACATATACTGCATGTATACTGGATTTTAGAATAATCTGTTGGTGTCCAGATTAGTTACATGCACCAATTATATATCACTGATGTGGGATGAAATGTGCAAAAACCTGCAACTTGTTTTTTCTGTTCGTATTTCTGTGAAATTAATAAAAATACAATACAAAAAAAAATGTTTCTAGTTTAAGAGGGGCCTTTTGGTGGTCCTGCAGTATATATGCCAGGGAGTAAAGAGTTACCCTTTAAATTAAATATTTAGAAAAAGAAAGGGTGAGCCAAAAAAAAGTAGCATTACACTGTCATAACCTTAGGCAGATTGAGAGTAGTACTGTACCACCAGTTTTATGTGGGCCGATATTTGTAGCCAACTACTAGTATGTTTACCTTAAGGAACACTAGCTGTTCAATGTGCTGAGGGTCCAGCTTGGAACAGTGTGGGTCAACAACACCACCAGCAGTGCTAAACATCCTCTCAGATGGCACACTTGTAGGAGGGCAGCTTAGGTATTTTAAAGCAACTTGTACCAGGTGAGGAGAGGAGTTCATCTTCTGAATCCAGTAGGCCACTGGATCAACTTCAAATGGCTCAATTGATTCTACAAAGTAGCCATTAAGTAAATTTTCTGCAGAGAGAGGCTGAGAATGTGAGTGTTTATGTTGCTGTTGATGCAATGATGTGCTGAGTAATGCCCAGTCACTCTCCTCTGCACTGCCACTATGCCATCTTTCCCCATCTCCACCAGTTCTAACTGATTCCAAACCACCACATGCCCATCTCTCTCCCTCAGGAACCTGAACTGGAGCATCTTCTTCCCCTCCTGAGTGTCTCATTGCCAGCATGGCACTATTTCACTCTTCATTCAGCTGTTGCCTAAAATGAGTCACTCTGTTGCTGTCCATGGCTATATGAAGGATCTTGCATTTGAACCTAGGGTCCAACACAGTAGCAAATATGTGGTGGCAGTTATCCATGACTGGTGAACCTTGCATCAAGTTCTGCAGTGTCAGTGGCTCAGTAGGTAGCACACTCACCTCTGAGGCCGGGAGATCAGAGGGCTATGGGTTCAGTTCCCACATCTGGCACTTGGGTTAATATCCCAGTACTGACACTGTAGTGCAGCATGAGAGGAGTGCTGCGCTTCTGAGGTGCCATCTTTCAGATGAGACGTTAAACCAAGGTCCCATCTGCTGGATTGGTGGTAGTTCAAGTGGATGTTAAAGATCCCATGGCATTTCTCGAAAAGAGTAGGGGAATTTCCCCGGTGTCCTGGCCAAATTTCCCTCATTCACTCAAAATACCACCAACAGCTTAATCTGGTTCAAGGTCAGTTGGCATTCATCTGTATCCCCCTCACCCGGGTTGTGACTGAAAATAGGCAGGATTTGTCTAGTGCACTTACCTGGTGAACAAAAACTAAATAAATAAATAAAAGATGAATAACAAGCTTGGTGACCTCTTGTGTACTCAATATATTGTTAGCCAAAAAGCGTTGTAATGATCTTTTGAGAATATGCACAGTTGGGATAACGTGACTAAGTAAGGCTGTGATAGTACTTAGGTCACATGTACTTTTCTCAAATGGTGCAAGAACCTTCACAAGAAGTAACTAATCACAATGTTCTAGGACCCCTTCAATGTCTGCCTCCATAGACATTTCGTGTAGTGCCTGCTTTTGCTCCAGCAGTCTTGAAGGCATCAGATATGAAGAATTCCAAGTGCTAACACCTTGTATTACACAGTGTTGGGGCAGACCAAGGCATTTCTGAACTTTTCGTAATTTGTTAGTGGCTTTTACAGAGTGATGGAAATGGCTACAGATGGAACGGGCTGTGGATAATATGTTGTTGGTCCTGGTACTGTTACAAAGTGCAAGAGTCACCACTAAATTCATGTGTGTGTGTGTGTGTGTGTGTGTGTGTGTGTGTGTGTGTGTGTGTGCAAAGCAACGAATACTCACAAAATGTCCATCATTAATGGCTTTCACCATGTTTGTGCTGTTGTCAGTAACAAAAAACCCAACTTTTAAATTGGTGTTAACACCAGTCTAGGACTGCAACATGTCTTGCAGGACTGTGAGAATATTATGTGCTCTGTGGTCTTCCTCCATCAGCCTGACATTCAGCAAAGCTGACCTAATGTGACTACCAGATTGTAGGGGCGGGGCAAAGGTGAGCCACAAGGTGATGCATCGGAAACAACAGCAGCAGGCTGTTGCACACACCGGTGTGCAGTTAAGGAGAGATATGCATGCAGGGACTTATCGCTAGTCCAGATATCTGATGTACAGTGAAAAACACCACCAACAGCCTCTACAAGCAGAGCAGCAACAGCAGATCACACGCCATCATACAGTCATGGCACTACACTCTGTCAAGATGTAGTATGAAATGATATCTGATAATGTGGGTACAAATAGTTGAGAAGCTGTCAGGAGCCAGTATCTTCCAGAACTGAAATAGGATGGAGATCCAACTCCATCATCTCAGCAATCAGCTGTGTGATTTGCTGTGCTGCAGTTGGATGTGAGGCATGATATTTTTAATTTTTTTGCATGATACTTCTTTTACCCCTCCTTCACTCCGGCATTCCCCTCTCCTTCGGGCTTCCTAGGCCCCCTACTTACCCTGGCAATCCTCTTCATGAGCTCTGTTCTCTGCCACACACTTCAGTTGCCCCCGGGTTATCCCAGTGTATCCCTTCACTGTGCGGGTCTCCCTGCTCCAAGGTGGAAGGCACTAGGAGACAGGGGATCCCAGCACACTAACTGTTAGGACCCAAGGGCACTGCTGTGGTGGAGGTGGCTCCTGGAGGTTCCTGTGGTGTAGGGGTCTGGAAGCCGTCATCCGGCAGATGTTAAAGCTGTTTTCTGGTTTTCTTGGTTCCTCTTCAGTGCGTCGCTGTGGTAGTGCCCTCAGTCTCCACTGGGGGATGCTGTCAAGTGATGCTGTGTGCTCCCCCCACCCCAGGATAGGAGAGCAGTCCTGCAGACACTCAATCCTCTCCTCCCCCTGTTGACCCTCCGGTGCACAAGTCTGTTCCCGAACCCGGGTCACTGGTGTGGGTCGAGATGAGGTGCCAGCACCTCAACCCTCTTCTCCACTGGGCTGGCACAGGATACTTTTTTATTGCATGCAGAGCATTAATTATTGGAACTGCCATGGGAGACATCGATGCAGACCACTTCACCGGTGGTGTGTGAAGTGCTGATGACTGTCACTGCCTTGTAGTATAACTGGAGTCAGAAGTGACCAGAGTAGAGGGACTCTCTGTTGGTGTTGGTGAGGGGGAAGGAGTGCCGTGACAACTGGGTTGCTCGAAATCAGATCTGTCGGTACCACCACCACCACCACTGCCAAGAGCATATGCCTGTTCACTGGAGGGGTTTGGTCTTGGGGAACCAAGGGGCCAGATCCAGACCCAGATGAACTTTGATAAACTTGAGGGTGCTTAAGCTTCAAGTGGTTCTGTAATGATGTTGTGGTTAAGTTAGAGAGTGATTTCCCTGGGCTTATAGAGCTGTTGCAAAAAGAACAGACTGCCTTCCTTGTGTCCTCCACTAACACAGTGAAATGCAGCCACACAGTACTCTTAACACTGTGATTACTAGTGATTCTGGTAGCACCACAGCCCCTAGTTCTTGTTTCAACAGATGTGCCTGTCTTGTTCTCATGTTCTTGCCCTGTGACCACTGGCCTTGACGGTGCCATGCCAGTGCTGCCCTCACTTGGCCATCCTTTAGGCTGTGATGGAGCCTGCCAAAGAAACATCAGTGTTGCTTGTTTAGGTTTCTTAGAGGGAGGGGAACCCTTACACTTACGTCTACGTCTACTACCCTGGGTACTAGTGCTACTCCTAGAAGTTCTTTTGCCAGCCACCTTTTTTTTTTGCCCTCAAAGTACATTGCATACTCTGCCTCATCCTCAAAGTCACTTACATTTGCCTCTGAAGAAGAAGATGGTGTGTCACTGTACAATTCATGTGGAGGGAATTACTCAGAGTCAGATGACTGGTCCTCCTGTACAACTTTCACGAGTACTGAGAAGCTGAAAAGCAGGAGGCATAACTGAATTAAATGTGGTGGTCATATTGGTAATATTCACTGTGGCAGGGATAATAGACTGTGTTGATAGTGTTACAGTAGTGACAGTAGTGTCAGGGCTCAGATTGTCAGTAGTGGCTGGAGTGACAGTCACAGTTACAAAACTGGCTATAGTAGTCATGCTGCCAGTTGCTATGGAAGACAGGGTCTCTATGGTGGTGGTAGCAACAGATGTGATGGTACTAGAGAGAGATGGGGACACATTGGTGGTTGTGAGAGTCGAGAACAGTGCCCTTCTGCTTGTGCTTCTTGTATCACTTTCTCCTGTGCCAGCCACAGTACTATTGTTGCTGGAAGAAATAGGCTTGGAAGGGGTAAAGAAGAATTTTGGGCATCGAATATGGCCTGACCTTCACTCACATTCAGGTTCACCATCACCAACCTGTTCCTCAGTTGTAGATTTGCATGGGCTGGACCAAGTACATTTTTTTACCACCTCTAACTGCCAACAATTTTTTAAACACTCTCAACTACAGTAGTACTTTTTAAATGTACAAAAGTACTGATTTATTTTAGCACAAAAAAAAATCTTGCAAGCAGCACGCAAGGCAGACAAAGGTGCGTGTGCAGTGCAAATGTGTGGCATCACTACCTTGCCCTAAACTGTGGACGGTGGGAGTGTAGCCGGCCGACTGCCCTCTGAGACTGCTGGCCGTTACTGACATTTGTTAAACCTGAGCCAAACCCCAGATTATACCACCAATATTTTTATGACAGATTTCTACTGCAGAACTACTATAATGTTTTTAATTGTACAGAAATACTGATTTATTTTAGCACAAAAAAAAATTCTTGCAAGCAGAATGCATGGCAGGCAAAGGAGTGCATGCAGAGCAACTACACAGTGTCACTGCCTGGCCCTAAACTGTGGGCAGTGGGAGTGCAATCAGACGACTGCTCTCCAAGACTGCAAGCTACTATTGACTTTCGTGAAACCTGGGTCCAGCCCCAGATTACACCACCAATATGATTAAAGACAGATTTCAACAGTAGAACTACTGTAATGCTTTTTAAATATACAGAAGTACTGATTTATTTTAGCACAAAAAAAAATCTTACAAGCAGCACGCAAGGCAAGCAAAGGTGTGCGTGCAGTGCAACTGCATGGCATCACTACCTGGCCCTAAACTGTGGGCAGTGGGAGTGCAGTCAGCCGACTGCCCTCTGAGGCTACTACTCAGGTTGCTACTTACTTTCATGAAACCTGAGCCCAGATTACACCCTATTATTCAAGGCAGAACTAAAATACTACTAAATGTACAGAACTACTAATTTACTTTAGCACAAAAAAAATTCCTGCAAGCAGCATGCAGACAAGGGCATGTGTGCGTCTGTGCCATGTTACTACCTTGCTTTAAGCTGCAGGCAGTGGCCTGGGCGTGCAGTCAGCTGACTGCTATCTGAGATTTCTGGCTGCTACTGGCTTTTGTGAAACCTGAGCCCCTCCGAATACTATTATTTACACCACCAAATTAAAGACAGATTTTTTTTTAATAAGTACAGCAGTCAAGCTAGAAGTTAGAACTACTGTAATAAATAGATGTAAAATAATTTCAGTAACACTGTCTTCTTCTCCTTCAACTCCACTGAGCACAGAGGCATGTGAGATCAAGATAGTGAAACTGCAAGTCTTTCTCTGTACAGCTCCTGGCAAATAAATCACTAGATCAGATGATTTCTCTGGGAAAAAAAATCCCACTAGTACCACACACTAAAAGAAACACATAACACTAACAAAAGCAAAGGTTTTGTGATGTAAACAAATAATTTGTTTGTGCCTACTCTTTCCCACTCTCTGAGCTCTCTGCATCACATCTTTCTCTGCTGCAATGAGTCAGTGGCATGATCTGGTTTTGGCAAACACTCAGCGATTGGCCAACAAGTCCCATGAGATCTTAAAATCCTGGGGGAAAGCTGAATACAGAATACCAGCTGAATAGTGCCGCTATTCTGTATTCAGGATCCGAATACCAAATAGTGTATTATTCTTGGTATTCAGATTTAATATTCGTTAGTTGCACACGCCTACTTATTACACTTCTGTATGGACATTGGGAAAGTCACCACACCAAATGTGGTGCAATTTGGACAAATACATTTAGTTTAGATGGAAATAACCACAATTGCAATTTTGGAAAAATGCCATGACATTTTCTTGGAATTTTCATGGAAGTTAAATCAGCATTTTGCCAGAGTTCCACTGGCAGAAGATCAATTTTGCCTAGCCCTAGAGCAGTCACAGAAGTTCTCAGGCTCAGCCAGGTAGCCAGGCTTAAGTTCCCTGCTCTGTTCCTGTTGCTCACCTTGCCACACTGAATGACTGGAACTTCAGACAGAGTTTACTGTCTGTCAATTGGCAGCCTGCATGATTTGCTGTTAGTGTCAGATGGTCCCACATTCTAACTCGACACACACACACACACACACACATGCACACTGACCAACCACCTTGCCTGACTGCTGGTCCTCCCATCACTCCTGCCTGCTTTCACTTGAGCAGCCTTGGACTCAGAGTCCACAATTGGCTCCACCGAACAGACAGTCTGTCTTCAAAGCAGGCAGACTCACTTCAATACAGAGGCAGCCTGTACCAGAACTATTCATTTAGAGGAAACATGTTGCTTGAAAATCTCCAAAATACAACCATTGCTAAGCCACCCATGCTGGTGATTCTTCACCAAGCCCTTCATTACCTGGATGTGCTACGGCAGCTGGCAGGTTAAGTCAGTGAAGTCACTTGAGGTGTTTATTGGTATGTTCCCTTGTCCCAGCTCTAACTAACCTGCCTGCCCCAACCCACTCTAATTATGGGGCAGGAGCGGACCTGGTTGGGCCATGTTTAGTAGCTGAGACAGAGGGACAGGGTACATACAGATATGCCGCAGTCACACAGAAGGAGGCAGGCTGGCAAGGACAGGATGGGGGGGAGGAGAGGAACAGGAGGAGCACTAGCAGTTAGAACCACAAATTGGCTCCTTGAAACAAAGACGCCAGCCCGTGATTTTTGGAGCTGCATTTAGCAAGTTACTGCAGCCACTGGAATTACAGAAATGAGCACTTCCACACTGATACAAAGTAGTAGGACATGCTTGAATGTTGCTGTAGCAAGCTGTGCTCCTCAATCATCAGGTATAGCCAGGAATGTTAAACTTGTAGTCAGTGTTGCCGGCCCTCTTGAGCCCCCTACCCCACCACCATTTCCCCCACTTCACAGTGTATACAGATCATAAAAAGATGCAAGGACCCATTACACCCCTTTTGAGTCAAACAGTATACCTTAGAATTCAATATACAGTAAGTCAATGATTCTAGGATTTAAAACATTTTGTCACACACACACACTTTTATACATGAGACACACTGGCTAGCTTGTAGTTACAGTGTCAGTATTACATTGTGATAAACCTCTGTGAATGCAGCAAATGGCACTTGGCTCTTTTACATCGAGCAGTGCTGAGCTCTGCTGTGGTGTGTCTCATGGGGTGATTCTGGCCCTCACGTTATTTGCAGTGCACATGTTGCCATTGGGGGAGCTCAATGGATGTGACAGCTTGGTGTTTCATTACTATGCTGATGACACCCAGTTGTATGTGTCTTGTGCCCCTGATGACAGTGTAGCAGTCTTGGAACTGAGCGAGTGCCTTAGAGAAATCCAAGATTGGATGGTGGCTAACTGGCTTGAGCTTAATACAATGAAGATGGAGGTGTTGCTGGTGGAACCAGGTTGGTCAGGTTCTATGGCAACAAGTGGTAGGGCCACCCTTCCTCTGTTAGGCAGCATAGCTCTTCGTGCAGCAGATAGGGGGAAGAATCTGGGAGTCATTGTGGACTCCAAGCTGATTCTGGAGTTCCAAGTGTCATCTATTGTCCACAGTGGCTTTTATCACCTTCATAACATCATCCAGATCAAGCCCTATGTCGAACCAACTGATCTAGTAGCACTGGTACATGTCTTAGTCATGTCTAGGTTGGACTGCTCTGAAGCTCTTTATCTTCGGTTATCTGGGAGTCAGATGCATCACTTGCAGCTAGTTCAGAATGTGGCAGTACAGCTGGTTGCACGGACCTCAGGGTTCAATCACATCATACTGATTCTCTCTGCTGTCCACTGGCTGCCAGTTCAGTGGGGCATTAACATCAAGGTGTGCTTGTTGACATATGAGGCCATGCACAGTCTGTGTCCAGGCTACCTGAAAGACCTCCTGCTTTCTTACAGTCCTGGTCTCACCCTCCAGTCAATGGAGGCAGACCTCCTGTCCAACCCTAGATGCCGACTAAAATTCTCGGGTGACAGGGTGTTCAGTGTTGTGGTTCTGATCCTTTGGAATGCGCTTTTCTGGGAAGTGAGAGGTGCTCCTTCACTAATTGCTTTTAAAAGATCTTTAAAAAAATTACTTTTTCACTTTAAGTTTTGGCCTGGATTCATGATT